>CAKOBO020000014.1:10000-1366341 GCA_932526585.2 Philonthus cognatus | reverse complement strand
TCAACAAATTTGACACATCAAACTTTCAACCTAATAATATTTACGGTATACCTCTACAAAACAAGGCTGTATTAGGTCTAATGAAAGATGAGAATGCTGGTGCAATCATGACAGAGTTTGTTGGTTTGCGTGCTAAAATGTATGCAAACCGTGTAAATAGAAAGTGGAACAAAAAAGCTAATGGCGTAAAAAAATATGTAGTATCAAATCATATTTCGGGCGATGATTACAAAAATTGTTTATTTAATGCTGAATTAGTTTTCAAAAACCAAAATTCATTTAAAACAATTAAACATTCTATTCACTCCATCACACAAAATAAATTATCATTATCATCAAAGGATGATAAACGTTATATTTGTGAAAATGGGGTGAACACATTAGCTAATAATTTTTACACATTTAGCTTTTTTTTATCAGTTTTAGATAATTCTCTCAATTTACTTTAACAAAAGTCGCATATTTAGTATTAATTACTCATATTATTTGTATATATTCAACGTATATGCTATCTTATTTAAATGATTCAATTTACATCATACATCATAATCTAATTTATTTGGATATATTCATCTTATTTATATGACATCTGTACAGTTCTGAGGTTGGTTTTCCCCACGAGGTTTTTTCCCAATCTCTTGTTATGATAAGAAGTTAATATCATAATTTAATTAATTATGGTGGATTCCTTATTACAGCAAGGCGAATGTCATGAACTTAGCAATAATAATAACTGACGAATAAAACATAATTCGTGAAACCAACAACAATTATTTTATTTATGAAACTTTCTTTTCTAAACTCAAAGTGAATCCACTAAATAGTTAAAAAAGGTCAGTTTTGATCTAACTCACTGGAGATATTTAAAAATAAACAACAAAAAAAAGCATACATTTATAGTTTATTTTATTTTAAAGAAATCTTAAATACTATATTAAAGAATAAGAAAAATATCAATAAAAAAATAAATAAATAAAAGCGTCTCTCAGCCTGTCTCTCAGCAAATAAAGGCGTCTCTCAGTCTGTCTCTCAGCACATAAAAGAGTCTCTCAGCCTGTCTCTCAGCACATAAAAGCGTCTCTCAGTCTGTCTCTCAGCACATAAAAGCGTCTCTCAGTCTGTCTCTCAGCACATAAAAGCGTCTCTCAGTCTGTCTCTCAGCACATAAAAGAGTCTCTCAGCCTGTCTCTCAGCACATAAAAGCGTCTCTCAGCCTGTGTCTTAGCACATAAAAGCGTCTCTCAGCCTGTCTCTTAGCAAATACAAGCGTCTCTCAGCACATAAAAGCGTCTCTCAGCGTATAAAAGTATCTCTTTAAAGTACTATTTCAATCTCGAAGAGAGAAACATGGGGATCATTTTCAATAATAAAAACAAACATTGCACTAATTTGACAATACCAATAAATACTTCATTAAAGTGGTACAATAATGAGGATGAAAAATTAAATTGTGAGGCTGATCGTATTAGATATGATATTCCAGACTACATTAAACCTTTAAATGAAGACCCTGGAGCGATATGTAAAATGGAAAATAATCAAGAAAATATAGATAATGATGAAGATACGTGTACATTTCCAAAGGAAAAAGAAGATACCTTGCAAGTTCCAACTAATAATTCAAAAACTCATTCATTCAGCCATAGACAGTTTCGTAGGCGTTGTGTAAATTGTTATAATATACTCGTCAACGAATATGGAAGAAGAACTGCTCAAAGAAAATGTACAAACGTGAAATCATACTGTATTGAATGTAACAAAACATTTTGTATTCCATGTTTTAATAAAATACACGTAATATAACTAATTATAATGTTTTAATGAAATCCTTTACACAAGCTGTGGTTAGTAGATAAACATCAGTAGGTACAATACATTAATTTCCACTCCCAGACTAAGCATGAAGTAAAATTTCGAGTTTAGAAAAGCATCGAGGGTCGCGCGCGACCCTCGACAAATTTTCACAGGGCTTTTCTAAACTCGAAATTTTACTTCATGCTTAGTCTGGGAGTGGAAATTAATGTATTGTACCTACTGATGTTTATCTACTAACCACAGCTTGTGTAAAGGATTTCATTAAAACATTATAATTAGTTATATTACGTGTATTTTATTAAAACATGGAATACAAAATGTTTTGTTACATTCAATACAGTATGATTTCACGTTTGTACATTTTCTTTGAGCAGTTCTTCTTCCATATTCGTTGACGAGTATATTATAACAATTTACACAACGCCTACGAAACTGTCTATGGCTGAATGAATGAGTTTTTGAATTATTAGTTGGAACTTGCAAGGTATCTTCTTTTTCCTTTGGAAATGTACACGTATCTTCATCATTATCTATATTTTCTTGATTATTTTCCATTTTACATATCGCTCCAGGGTCTTCATTTAAAGGTTTAATGTAGTCTGGAATATCATATCTAATACGATCAGCCTCACAATTTAATTTTTCATCCTCATTATTGTACCACTTTAATGAAGTATTTATTGGTATTGTCAAATTAGTGCAATGTTTGTTTTTATTATTGAAAATGATCCCCATGTTTCTCTCTTCGAGATTGAAATAGTACTTTAAAGAGATACTTTTATACGCTGAGAGACGCTTTTATGTGCTGAGAGACGCTTGTATTTGCTAAGAGACAGGCTGAGAGACGCTTTTATGTGCTGAGACACAGGCTGAGAGACGCTTTTATGTGCTGAGAGACAGGCTGAGAGACTCTTTTATGTGCTGAGAGACAGACTGAGAGACGCTTTTATGTGCTGAGAGACAGACTGAGAGACGCTTTTATGTGCTGAGAGACAGACTGAGAGACGCTTTTATGTGCTGAGAGACAGGCTGAGAGACTCTTTTATGTGCTGAGAGACAGGCTGAGAGACGCTTTTATGTGCTGAGAGACAGGCTGAGAGACGCTTTTATGTGCTGAGAGACAGACTGAGAGACGCTTTTATGTGCTGAGAGACAGGCTGAGAGACTCTTTTATGTGCTGAGAGACAGACTGAGAGACGCTTTTATGTGCTGAGAGACAGGCTGAGAGACTCTTTTATGTGCTGAGAGACAGACTGAGAGACGCTTTTATGTGCTGAGAGACAGACTGAGAGACGCTTTTATGTGCTGAGAGACAGGCTGAGAGACGCTTTTATGTGCTGAGAGACAGGCTGAGAGACTCTTTTATGTGCTGAGAGACAGACTGAGAGACGCTTTTATGTGCTGAGAGACAGGCTGAGAGACTCTTTTATGTGCTGAGAGACAGACTGAGAGACGCTTTTATGTGCTGAGAGACAGGCTGAGAGACGCTTTTATGTGCTGAGAGACAGGCTGAGAGACTCTTTTATGTGCTGAGAGACAGACTGAGAGACGCCTTTATTTGCTGAGAGACAGGCTGAGAGACGCTTTTATTTATTTATTTTTTTATTGATATTTTTCTTATTCTTTAATATAGTATTTAAGATTTCTTTAAAATAAAATAAACTATAAATGTATGCTTTTTTTTGTTGTTTATTTTTAAATATCTCCAGTGAGTTAGATCAAAACTGACCTTTTTTAACTATTTAGTGGATTCACTTTGAGTTTAGAAAAGAAAGTTTCATAAATAAAATAATTGTTGTTGGTTTCACGAATTATGTTTTATTCGTCAGTTATTATTATTGCTAAGTTCATGACATTCGCCTTGCTGTAATAAGGAATCCACCATAATTAATTAAATTATGATATTAACTTCTTATCATAACAAGAGATTGGGAAAAAACCTCGTGGGGAAAACCAACCTCAGAACTGTACAGATGTCATATAAATAAGATGAATATATCCAAATAAATTAGATTATGATGTATGATGTAAATTGAATCATTTAAATAAGATAGCATATACGTTGAATATATACAAATAATATGAGTAATTAATACTAAATATGCGACTTTTGTTAAAGTAAATTGAGAGAATTATCTAAAACTGATAAAAAAAAGCTAAATGTGTAAAAATTATTAGCTAATGTGTTCACCCCATTTTCACAAATATAACGTTTATCATCCTTTGATGATAATGATAATTTATTTTGTGTGATGGAGTGAATAGAATGTTTAATTGTTTTAAATGAATTTTGGTTTTTGAAAACTAATTCAGCATTAAATAAACAATTTTTGTAATCATCGCCCGAAATATGATTTGATACTACATATTTTTTTACGCCATTAGCTTTTTTGTTCCACTTTCTATTTACACGGTTTGCATACATTTTAGCACGCAAACCAACAAACTCTGTCATGATTGCACCAGCATTCTCATCTTTCATTAGACCTAATACAGCCTTGTTTTGTAGAGGTATACCGTAAATATTATTAGGTTGAAAGTTTGATGTGTCAAATTTGTTGAGATGCTGGTGCATGTCGAGATAAATGTCATCTGTTTGAATTGATAGTGTCAGACTGTCGGTATCCATGTAACATAGAGTCACATTATCACCGTACATGGGTTTTAAAAAGCTATAATAAAAATCGTACATTAAAAGTTTTGATAAATCTAATACAGAAAAACCAATATAGATTGGTTTGTCATAAGTAACTTTTAATCGTTCTAATTGAATAGCTGCAAGATTTTCGCTAAATATTGATACCGATTTAAAATTAAGTTTTGCAATTAAGCTCTGAGCGCCGCGTCTTTTACCGATATCGTCCCAATGAGTTATCAATTTAACGTCAACTCGTTTATCAACATTCTCCATAGTTTTTCCAAAAACTGAGTTGTTCATTAGCTTATAAAAATCTTTTTCAAAATCATTTTTAGCTGCCTGACGCATGGTCGTATTTAAATCTATATATTTTTTGAGAAAATCTAATTGTTGGAAAGCTATTACTCGATGAATTTTATTTAATTTTAAACCATGCGACAAAACCTGTTTTAAATTTCTGTAATGGAGAATGTATTTAAACTTATTGTTCAATGATGGCATTAATTTACAATTTTTGAATTTTGATCCGGGTGGAACCATATTTTCAGCCAAAAAAGGTAAATCATTATGTATATCATGCAAATTTTGGGGGTATTCTAAATCAACTTCTAAAATATATCCTATTGATGACTCATCAGGTATACTCGCGACATTTAAATTTTTTATTTCGTTTTCCGATAACCATCTAAATCCCTTGTACGGCAAATATTGTGACATTGCCCATCCATATAAATTATTGGCATCCCAATAAGCTAGATATGAGCTGGGCTTTGTGACGTCATAGTCTTGCATATACTTATTATTAGATTGAGCATAGCGGAGAGAGCATTGAAAAATGCCGCCTCTTATACCCTTCCTAATAAAATGATGCATGTCGATGTCAGATAGCAATTCCAATTCAATTTTCGTGCATTTGAGCATAGCATCCCAACTTAGACCTGGTGCAGTAAAATATTGTGCGGGGTCTAAACCGTATGTTTTAATACATACAGATCGGAATGTTTCAAATATATCCGTCAAGAGGAGTATGTCGGTCATTAGATATAAGTTTGAATAATCTCCCATATTATTACATTTAAATTGATTCCATACTCTTTGTGCATGCTCATAATCTTCTAATTTAATATCACTATCTGTGAGGGAGCTATAAAATGACTTTTTGGGAGGTAATTCTGTCTCTTGGAGTCGCTCAATAGAATCCATATATTCATATGGGAAAACGCCCTTTCTAGTTAATAACTTAAATTCATCTTCTGATTTACAAAAACGGGAAATTTCAAACAATTGATCGCGGTTTAGATTTGCAGCTAATTTATCTAATGAACTAGCCATAAATCTAAAACTATCTAAGAACCTTAATTTTGTGAAGCGGCTATGTTTCACACCTTTCTTATTAATATATTCATCAACTTTAATCGATTTCGTAAATGAAATATATTTTTCTTTATTTTGCGGAATAATATCAATATCATTGCTATCACACGCAAGTTCTTTAATAAATAGATGTGAATCATACCCGCTCAAATTATGGAAAAATATGGGTATGAAATTTGGTATTTTATAATTTAAATTACAATTCGAGTGAGCGGCACCAACAAACTTTCCTGTTAAGTGGCAATGATCTGCAACTTTTTCAGCAGGTATTAATTCTCCCTCACAAATATGACATTTAACTGCACTATTGAATGAGAATTGCTCTATGTCAGTCAATTTATGCATTGGAATTATTTGTTTTAAGTGGTTGTTATAAAGTCGGTGAACGTTAGCAGTAAGTCGGTCTATAAATATTTTTGAACAGTCTTTTCCTGTATAGATTTCAGTTTTATCTAATGAACTGTCAAATGAACATTTAATTTTGTATGCGAAACTGTACGGTGAATGTATATGTGTCATGTCTGATTGAATTGGATTCATTGGTTTACATGTCTGAATAGGTTCTAAAATGCATTCAAAATCCGCATAAATAGCAAATGGAACTTTCATACGTTTTTGAAAATTTTCAAATTTGGAAATATTGCCTGGCACCATGTCCCCCGTTTTATTCTTTTTCAACTCGGAAGTCGGCATGATTGTATACACGTTATTACAATCATATTGTGTATGTTCAATTAACTTTTCTTCTGAATTGAAAAATGTTAAGCACCCATCACACAAATATGTTTTGTGATGATTTTTACTGATCTGACTGGAAAGTAATTTGGACATATTTTTAATTAATACGAAGTGAGATTTACTTCCCTCTTCAATCAATAATAAATTAATGTGTGTGGGACGCTTATTTTTAGTAAAATAAATGGGGCCTACAACATTATACATGCTAGTGTCCGAACAATATTCCAATCCGTACACATTTAAACTTAGATTGTTTAAATTTTCAATTTTAGTTAAATCTCTCAACTTGCACGGAAAGTTGATCCCCGTTAAATTTAATGCGGATGAGAAATGTGGGTACTGTGTTATACGATCTGAATGTTCAGACGTTGGATGGAGGGCTGCAGTGATACACCAGGCTAAACACATCTCATCATCATTCATAATGTTGATGCAGGCTTTCTTTGCCTTAATTTGCTCTGAAAAAAATAAGTTAAAATTAAATAATCATATGAAAAATTGATAAATAAATTAAAATTAGATAAACGATATCATTCAATAAACAAATTAAATGTAATTTAATAATTAAGTTGCTAAAATATATTTTTTTTGTCTTACTTGGTAAATCAATATAGCTGGATCCTGCTATAGGTGTATATTTAGCCATATTTACATCTAGGTGAGACACTGCTGCAAACGTCCAACCGCTACCCGTTTCCTACGAATAAATATTATAGTTTAATATAAGCATAACTGTCACTTCATTCTCATTTAACTTAATAACAATCAGTTTTTTCATTCTGTTTTTTTTTATTTGTGTACAATAGCCGGATTAAATATATATATATATATATATATATATATATATATATATATATATATATATATATCAAGCAAATCTTGAGATTTTATTTATTTTAAACTAAAACTTTTCAATACTAATATGAATCATTTTTCTTTTATAATGTGATGAAAACTTTATTACCTATAATTCCTCGGTCTTTGTTTTTATAATCGCAGATATTCCATCATATAAGGTGTTGATATCGGTGTTATCATTCACGATAATATATTTACAATTAAATGATTTCAATTCACTAATATTATCATCATCACTTCCGCAAGATTTTATAAAATGTGCAAAAAGCTCACATGCGAATTTAATAGTAGTGAATAATTTCTGTTTATCTCGAACTAGCTTAACAACTTTGCTTTTACAGCTGTTCAGAAATGATGGAATATCCGTGACATTATCATCTTCCGCGTTGATTCTGAAGGCACCAATTCTTCTTTTGAAGCATCCAGCTACTTCCACGACACCATCTCCGACAGGTCGCCCCAGCTTGTTTCTATGTTTTTGTGAACGCAGATGTCCGGCAAATTTCATTGCCGTGTCAAATGTTAGCTGACATAAATCGCACGACCTTGAATTATCATCTGCGTTCTTCTCCCCGCACGCTTTTTTTGATGTGCTTGGCTGTGGTTGGTTCCCAGAATGTGACTCATCTCCTTGGAGTTGGCGTTTTCTGGATGCCTTGGGGAGCGCAGCTGATATCATCTCGGTCGTATACTCATGCTTACTTTTTAAATGACGAATAATCGCGTCTCTTCTAGGGGAATGGTAATCACATATTGGACATTTAGTTGATATGGTATTAGTGCAATTACCATGTCTTGTAAGGCTGTCAACCCTTGTGAAGGTTGTATTACATTTGCCACAGACGAACATCTGCAATAATAATAATGTTTAATTTATGTTAATATTAAAACACTTGACTAATATACAGGGTGTTTATGTTTTGCATATAATTTATATACTACTATTTAGTTTCTATCTAAATTGAATAAATTCATTTACGCTATACGGAGCCACTTTACATAGATGTTGTTAATTTAAGTGAAAAATATTAAGCAAATATCAATAAATAGGTATATTGTAATAATAAACAATATCATTGACGACTGATTTTAAAATTAAAATTTATTATTCCCATATGAAATCATGATCAAATGATAAAAGATATATTTTTCAATGTCTCGTTAAAAAATCCTTATTAAATGAATAATATATACTTCCTATGATCAATAAAATTCGAAACGTAGTATTGTTCTGCTCAGAAAAAAATATAGAACAATATAAAATCCCTCATGGGGGTAACTTGTATAGTAGTGCAGTCGGTAAATATTATTAAATAATGTTGGTACTTACTTTCACGATTATAGATAGACTCAACAATAATGACAACTTGTTCACTGTACGAAGGCTCGAATGTAAAAGAAGGAATATTATGTTATTTTGAATATTTGACTAATTACAAGCTTAAGTGATGTGTCGTCATTACCATTATTCACATAATAGAAAATTTCCAATACATTAGAAATGAATCATTACTTTCATTTTTAAACTTCAATGGCATAAAATGTTCAATTTTTGTAGCTTTCCAATAACTCATTACTATGAAATTGATATCATTAGCGCTTTTAATAGATTTATGCTTTCAAATAAGGAATATAAGGTTCTCATTTCCTGTAACTTTCCAGCGTCATTAATGCAGAACTGTCCTTCAATATATTTTATCAAGTGCCTACCTACTAAATTTCAAAAATTAACTCGAACATGCGTCATGGAAAATTTTTATTTTATGTAACTTTCGAGTGTCATTAATGCATAATTGTCCTTGAAATATTTTAGCAAGTCCCTAACAAATTTCTAATATTAGTTTGAACGTGCGTCATGAAAGTTTGTTCTTAGATGGCGTTGCTGTATACTTACATTTTCATAGTTGTGCTTTAGGCCGCTAGATGGCGCTGATGTATACTTACATTTTCATAGTTGTGCTTTAGGCCGCTAGATGGCGCTGATGTATACTTACATTTTCATAGTTGTGCTTTAAGCCGCTAGATGGCGCTAATGTATACTTACATTTTCATAGTTGCGCTTTTCTCCACTAGATGGCGTTGATGTGGTAAATGCTAATCTCGGAAGAAGAATCTGTGGTGGATGCTAATCTCGGGGGATGAATCTGTGGTGGATGCTAATCTCAGAAGATGAATCTGTGGAGGGATGCTGGGAGGGGGATGCTCATCTCGGGGGATAAATCTGCGGTTGATGCTGGGAGGGGGATGAATCTGCGGGGGATGCTGGGAGGGGGATGAATCTGCGGGGGATGCTGGGAGGGGGATGAATCTGCGGGGGATGCTGGGAGGGGGATGCTGGGAGGGGGATGCTCATCTCGGGGGATGAATCTGCGGGGGATGCTGGGAGGGGGATGCTCATCTCGGGGGATGAATATGCGGGGGATGCTGGGAGGGGGATGCTCATCTCGGGGGATGAATCTGCGGAGGATGCTGGGAGGGGGATGCTGGATGCTGGGAGGCTGGACCGCTGGACCACTGTGGTGTTGTGGTGTTGTGGTGGGTCGGGGATCTGTTAATATACCCTACTAAACACGAGTTTTTTATCTTTAAGTTTTATTTCTTTAACTTTTTGACTTGCAGCCAGAGCTGTTTCGAGTACAAGTAAAATGTAGTCGAGTATTGAGTACAAGTACTCTACGCAAAATGTACTCGAGTACTAAGTACAAGTACGTAACCATGAGTAGTTAAGTACTTACTTATTAAGATTAATAGGAAAAACAATTATTTCAAGCAACAAATTCACAGCACACCGCATAGGGCTGACAGCTGTCAAAATCGATTAGTGCAAGTGGGCCTTGATTTAGTTATCATCTAACGTGACCCAATTCCACATTTTAGTAAAGTTGGATTTAGGTTAATTGACAAATTGTAATGTTACGATTTGTAACGTAAAATTTGTTCTTCTAACACAACTTTACGATTTGTCATCCAATAGTGAAATTAGGTTTTATCCAACCCAAGTTGTGAAGTCAGGTTACATGATACAATGTATCCTAACCTAACCTAACTTCACGATTTATTGTAGTTGGGTTAGATGACAAGTTGTAAAGTCAGGTTAGATGATACAATAAAACCTAACCTAACCTAACTTCACAATTTAATGTAGTTGGGTTAGATGGTGAGTTATAAAGTCAGATAGTACAAAATAACACACAACTTTACAATTTGTCATCCATTTGCGAAATTATTTTTTATCCAACCCAACTTTACAATTTAATGTAATTGGGTTAGATGATAAGTTGTGAAGTCAGGTTCCATGATACAATATAACCTAACCTAACCTAACTTCACGGATTAATGTAGTTGGGTTAAATGACACGCTGTGAAGTTTGGTTAGATGGAACAATGAAACCTAACCTAACCTAACTTCACAATTTAATGTGGTTGGGTTAGATGGCGAGTTATGAAGGCAGGTTAGATGATACAAAATAACACAAAACTTTACAATTTGTCATCCAATTGTGAAATTATTTTTTAGCCAACCCAACTTTACAATTTAATGCAATTGAGTTAGATGATAAGTTGTGAAGTCAGGTTTCATGACACAATGTAACCTAACCTAACCTAACTTTACGATTTAACGTAAGTGGGTTAGATGACAAGTGGTGAAGTCAGGTTAGATGATACAATGAAACCTACCCTAAATTAACTTCACAATTTAATGTACTTGGATTAGATGGCGAGTTATAAAGTCAGGTTAGATGATACAATATAACCTAATCTAACCTAACTTTACAATTTAATGTAGTAGGGTTGAATAACAATTTGTAACGTCAGGTTAGATGATACAATGAATCCTAACATAACCTCACTTCACAATTTAATGTAGTCGGATTAGATGGCGAGTTGTAAAGTCAGGTTAAATGATACAATGTAACCTAATCTAAACTAACCTTACGATTTAATCTAGTTGGTAAAATGACAAGTTGTAAAGTCAGGTTAGATGATATAATAAAACCTAACATATCCTAACTTTACAATTAAATGTAGTTGGGTTAAATGGCGAGTTGTAAAGTCAGGTTAGATGATATACTGAAACCTAACCTAACCTAATTTCACAATTTAATGTAGTTGGGTTAGATGGCGAGTTGGAAAGTCAGGTTAGATGATACAATGTAATGTGCCTAGTTTTGGTTATATATTAAATTGTGCAGTTAAACTAAACATAAACAAAAATATGAATTCAGTTAAAAAGTGATGGAATGTCAAAAATCTTAAAAAAATGTGAGTACGTGAAAATTTTTAAAAATTCCCGAAACGTATATACTAAAAGTAGTAAGTACCAAAAGAAGTAAATAAATCTAATGCATTTTTGACATAGTTTATACTTTTGACAAATTGGATAATTTGTTTTTTTACAGTTGTTTTTTGACATTTTATGTCAGTTTCACTAGATACTTTTACCGTTTATCGAAATAGACATTATTTAAGGGCGGTAAGACATAAGTTGGCGTAACAGGAGATTTGTTCTATAGCGACAGTTAATGCAAAAATATGTTATTTAGCTATAAAATTATGAATAAAAGAAAACAGACATCGTTGTATTTATAATTGAAAGAGCTTTTCAACGATATATTACTCGACTCCCTTTCAATATTTAAAATCGGAGAGTGAAGTTAGGTTAGGTTAGATTAGGGGGCCTAGCCTAACTTCACTCTCCGATTTTAAATATTGAAAGGGGGTCGAGTAATATATCGTTGAAAAGCTCTTTCGATTCTAAATGAGGTTATGAAGGTGGAAATGTCATTAATAGTTGTCCTTCTCAAAACAAAAATCAATGTGTTTCGGCGATTTTTTCAAAAATACAAACAAAGTCGCTTGTTACCCTTGAGATGGACCACCCTGTATGTAATTTATGTTTCTACTAATTTCGGCTTAATGCCATTTGATCAAGAAAAGAACTATTTTATGTCTGAAAATACTTCTCATCTTTAATATCTGTATTACCCTATTAAACATCTGGGTGTGAAGTTAGATTAGGTTATTGGGTTGAGGTTATGAATGTGTAAACGTCAGCAAAAGTTGTTCCCCTCGAAACAAAAATCGACGTGTCTCAGCGGTTTTTCAAAAATGCCGCGTAACTCAACAATGTCGCTTGTTACCTCTGAGATGGACCACCCTGTATAAGTGAATTTATTTTACAAATCCAATATATTTTACCGAGCGATGAATAAGAACAGGGTCCCATAAAAAATACTTTTTTATATCTTGTTTCATGCATAAGAACATACAGGGAGTTTTTCTTTTGTGTGATTTAATAAATAAAACACTTGGTTAAATTTCACTAATATTTTGGTTTTTATTCCAACTAGTTTCGACTTTGAGTCATTCTCAAGGAGTGTTCAGTATGATTTAATAAAGAAAACACTTGGTTAAATCATAGTTAAATATGTTTCACCACGTAGAAGATGAGAAACTTGTTCAAGAGTGTTCAAGATATTTCTTTTGTGTATATATATTTCGATTTTTTCAAGTAAATTTTCAGATATTCGTACTTTTTATAAAATCCTTCAATTGGAACCTTCTAACGAGTGTTTCCAATCCTAAATTCAGCATTTCTAAACTCGAAAGTTTACTTCATGCGCCACGCGTATAAAACACTGATATCAAGTGAAGTTTAAAATATAATACTAAAACAGTCTGCTTAAGGTGTAAGTTTTGAACTTAACAATAATTCAGCGTTATATGCGCGTAGCGCATGAAGTAAAATTTCGAGTTTAGAAAAGCCTAATTTGGCTCGGTCGCTCCGCTTCGCTCCGCTTCGCTACGCGCCCGAGCCAAATTTCTAGGCTTTTCAAAACTCGAAATTTTACTTCATGCTATATCTAGGAGTGGACGACACTTTAAAAAAATATTTATATGAATACTTAAAAAAAATCCTGTATATACCAACATGAAGAATTCGCTGTATTTATTAAATACATCAATTTATTTGTCTTTGTTTATACCCCTAAATTTATGTTCATTAAACGTCACCTGCAATGCAATTTTTTCCACACACACATTAATTACATCCCTGTTTTTTTTTTCTTTCTTACGTTCATATTCCAAACATTTTCAAGAGGGTAAAACTCCGTCCACGGCAATCGAGCGCATTGATTTACGTTGGTGGGGGCGCAAAACTTGAGGGCGCTTTTGCCCAATTTTCCTCTCCGAGACTCCGGGTTGTTGAATGTATTGGCGGAGGATGAAGTATTGCGGTCCTCGGGAGGAAAATTTCCAGGGGTAGTAAAAAAGGGAAAAACGTACAATTTCGAATTAAGCATGCGACGACAAAAATTTCGGATTCATTTATCCGAATTTGGGATTCGGGCGGGTTTTTTTTTTGCTTCTCTCCGCTGAAGCTGCTCTCTCGTGCCGTTGGTCGGGGGGGTCGCATGAATAATGCAGACGGGGCCGCATGCAAATGCGGTTTATGCGCATACAGGGCGAGAGAGAGCCCCAGGAATATGATATCCGCCGATATTTATTTGCGGCCGCCTCATGAATGCGCTTTAAATACACTGGTCTGCAAAAAAAAAATTTTTTTCGAGCCCTGTCACCATTCCTGCTGATTCTTATGTAAAATGACCTCCTGAATCCGAATATGACCTCCGTTTTCCTCCATCACCCACCGTTTTCGGGGGAGGCCCCCCCACCTATTTTTATCACTTTTCGATAATTTGAAGGGATGAAAAGGATTATTTTAGCCTTTACATTTCTTCTGAGGGGCTAGAGAGGTGAAAAGTTCCAAAACATGAACATTTGTAGCAAGGAGGTAGATTTGGGGGGGGGGGGGGATTTGCCGCCTTAAATTGTACAAAAATCATAAAAAATTATCAATTTTTTCCGTTTTTTTCGCAGTTTTTTCACTTATTTTCTACATATTCCAGCTTCCATTCCCCCTCATTCTCCCCCAAACACCCCCAAATAATAAAAATATATTGCAACAATATATAGCAACAATAATAAAAATATATAGCAACAATAATAAAAATATATAGCAACAGTTCGGAAGATTCACTGTACCACGCTGGCGCTCTCAATACTCCCCCCATTTCCCCCATCCATTAGAGGGGTGAAAAGGATTATTTTAGCTGTAAAGAATAATAAATGAAAAGTAAAATAATAAATGTAAAATAATAAATGTAAAGAATAATATATAACTAAGATAAGTACCTTCATTTGGTGCTTGCTTTCCTTTTGTACCCTGAGGTAGAAGTTTCTCGTATCAAAAACCAGCAGTACTCTGCTAACATGCTCGCATTCCACTTCCTCGAAAATCTCCTCTCGAACTTAGAGATGTCTTGATGAAACCGTTCCCCGTGTGCATCCGAAAATTCCTGGGCAAACCTGTGCGCGCGAGGTATTAAGAGCGCCAGCGTGGTACAGTGAATCTTTCGAACTGTTGCTATATATTTTTATTATTGTTGCTATATATTTTTATTATTTGTGTATTTAAATAATCTTAGGTAATTAGTGAAAATGTAGGCTAAATATATATATATATATATATATATATATATATATATATATATATATACAGACAGTTTTATGTAACACCGAACATGTTCATCCAATACAATTTGACACCTTTATTTTTTAAGTTAAGTGTAAATTAGGTTGCCTATATGACCATTAAAAATTGTAGCCAATCAATCGCAATTAATGCCTCCACTTGTACACACAGGGAGTTTTTCTTTCAAGTATACATGTCCCAAATACACTGTATATGTCGTAAATCTTTAATTACTCGTTTAAAAAAAAAAAAAACAATTTGAAACTTGAAATTAGTGTCTTCCACTCTCAGACTAAGCATGAAGTAAAATTTCTAGTGTAGAAAAGCCTGAAAATTTGTATTGGTCGCGTAGCGCGAAGCGCGGAGCGGCCAAACCAAATTTTCAGGCTTTTCTAAACTCAAAATTTTACATCATGCGCCACCGGTACAAAACACTAATTCAATGTAAAGTTTAGCGGTGTGTTTTTAACTGCGTAATATGTCAGTGTTTTGTACCGGTGGCGCATGAAGTAAAATTTCGAGTTTAGAAAAGCCTGAAAATTTGGTTTGGCCGCTCTGCGCTTCGCGCTACGTGACCAAACCAAATTTTCAGGCTTTTCTAAACTCGAAATTTTACTTCATACTTAGCCTGGGAGTGGAAAAGACTTGTTTAAAGCTTCAAATTAAATTCTTTTAATATTAGGTTTATCGGCAAATATACAATGTATGCTTGTGTATATTTAAAAGAAAATTTCTCGTTATGAAAATGTTCGTTGTTACATAAAACTCTCTGTATATATAGTTGATATCGTTGATTACTGAGGCACTTAATTTTTGAAAATCCATAATTTGTGACGCTACTTTTACTACTATTAACTTACCGTTCGGCCAGACTAACACAGAGGAGGAGGGGGGGTTAAAACAAAAAAAAATAAAATGGACGCCACGTGATTACGGACGGTAAAGTAGTACACAAATAAAGGAAATCACGAACCAAGATCGTACTAATACATATATTAAGAAAAATCAACATATATAAATTCAACAACTCAATTCAATACAAAACAAAATAATACATTTAAATTAAGAGATATTTCCTTCTGCGTAATTTCTTATTCATTTTAATAAAAGGTAGTCAATTGAAAATTGAAACTTAATTTGAAAACTGAAAGTAGTTAAATGTACTACAATACAAGAAATCATAGATATAAATTTAATAGATCTGATCTCACGCCGACCGGTGGTAGATAAATATATGTATCTTTACAATGGTTATACAATATATAATGGTTTATTATTTATTTGTAAGAATTACTCATCTCGGTTTTGATTATTCAATTAATAGAATAAATATACGTATTTACATTCTTAAAATATTCATTTCAATTAATAGAAAAAACATTGACGTTGAACATTTATTTTTCCCCAATTCCCCAAACAAACAAAACAACTAAACTGCAAGTGAATATCCCAAATTCTTATCTAATTTTTATTTCGGTCTTTCCTCCAACCCGACTTATCAGAACGCCACAGCTCACAACAGCTCACGACCAATTCCTCTTTGACATAATTTGACTAAGAAATTCCGGAGCGCTTTCACCATGTATTTTTCCTCGCATTTCGCAACCACGGGGAGTGAATTCCAGAACAATCTTGCGCCAACCAACAGTCCAAACTGATATAGTGTACGGTCATTGGAAATAGAAAACCGGAAGCCAGAAACCGGAACCAGAAACGAATAGGTAATCCTGACATGAAACCTAAAACGTCCCAAGAGATTAGGGATATGATAAGGGTTTTTTTTTTCAATTGAGAAAAAAAAAAAATAAAACCCCCTTTTCTTTATACCTATGTCACACGGAATATCCTATTTGGTGAATAAATTTGATATTAGCATGATCATAATTTAATTACAACCTAAATAATGAAATGTGCTTACCTCTAGATGATTTGAGGATATCGATGATGACACGCTTTTCAATCCGCTTGAAGCGAAGTAAATTATTTTTAAATAATTCCAAACAATTTACAATATAATCTTCAGGAAAATCTATCCCTCAAAACCAGAGGAAACCAAGCGGTTATTAAATTAATTTCCGAAGATAAACAAATGGCGTGGTGACCTCTAATCGATTTGATATGTTTACGCCGCGAGTGCCAGGTGTGAAAAAGAACGAGAGCGCGGAGCGCGATGACCACGGAGGACCGAGACAACAAAAAAAATTAAACAATAGCATTTTCGAATTAATTTTAATAAAGCACAATAAGTTACATATATTAATTCCTCATATTGAAAATAAAAATAACTTAGAATAATTTTACGCAAAAATCACGTAACAAATTACTTCAATAAACTAATAGATAAAATATTTCTGAATTTCAACTTTTTGTATTTATTTTCACTACAATTGTTTCACAACGCTGTAGTTTTTTCAGGTGATAAATTTTAATGATAAAAATTAATACAAAAAGTTGAAAATCAGAATTATTCTATCTATTAATTTATTAAAGTATAAAGTTGATGTTGAGTAGAGATTGTAATGATTCGACCCTAGGTATTATACAAATTTATAATTTGTATTTTATTTACGTTGTGTTGTGTATGTAGTAACCCTTTTAATTTATTTAACAGATTCGTTGTTTGTGTCAATATGCATTATCGGAAATACTGTGTCTTACTTCCCTTTTAATGACCAGGAGTATGTGTGGACAATAAATAAAACAGGATGTGAGTTTAACGGATGCAAAGTTTATTGACCTCAATTATGACATTTCTTATTAATTTGTGTTTCTTAAATTATTTAGATTCTCAAAATACTTTATTTCCGTTTGTACTTAGAAGCCATGTGCATTTTAGTTAAACTCAAAAAGTATATGACTCTACTTGTGGGAGCAATATTAAATAACCCCTGCATTTGCATTATGAGATGGGAAACCCACAAAAACCATCTCGGAGCTTACCAGACAACCAACTAGCGGGAACACTCCTCTGATTAGCAAGCAGATCCCGACGTCATCCGTTGATTGTTTTGTGTTATTGACTAGCGGGAACATAACTCTGCAGTACTAACTCGGGACGACCACACCCGTTAATTGTTTTCAGGCAATTAACTAGCGGGAACACTCCTCCGTTTTCCACGCACAGCTCGACCACACCCGTCAATTGCTTTTGTGCTTTTAACTAGCGGGAACATAACTTTGCAGTACTAACTCGGGACGACCACACCCGTTAATTGTTTTCAGGCAATTAACTAGCGGGAACACTCCTCCGTTTTCCAAGCACAGCTCGACCACACTCGTCAATTGTTTTTGTGCTATTAACTAGCGGGAACATAACTATGCAGTACTAACTCGGGACGACCACACCCGTTAATTGAGATCAGCAATTAACTAGCGGGAACACTCCTCCGTTTTCCACGCACAGCTCGACCACACCCGTCAATTGTTTTTGTGCTATTAACTAGCGGGAACATAACTCTGCAGTACTAACTCGGGACGACCACACCCGTTAATTGTTTTCAGGCAATTAACTAGCGGGAACACTCCTCCGTTTTCCACGCACAGCTCGACCACACCCGTCAATTGCTTTTGTGCTTTTAACTAGCGGGAACATAACTCTGCAGTACTAACTCGGGACGACCACACCCGTTAATTGTTTTCAGGCAATTAACTAGCGGGAACACTCCTCCGTTTTCCACGCACAGCTCGACCACACCCGTCAATTGCTTTTGTGCATTTAACTAGCGGGAACATAACTCTGCAGTACTAACTCGGGACGACCACACCCGTTAATTGTTTTCAGGCAATTAACTAGCGGGAACACTCCTCCGTTTTCCACGCACAGCTCGACCACACCCGTCAATTGCTTTTTTTGTGCATATAACTAGCGGGAACATAACTCTGCAGTACTAACTCGGGACGACCACACCCGTTAATTGTTTTCAGGCAATTAACTAGCGGGAACACTCCTCCGTTTTCTACGCACAGCTCGACCACACCCGTCAATTGTTTTTGTGCATTTAACTAGCGGGAACATAACTCTGCAGTACTAACTCGGGACGACCACACCCGTTAATTGTTTTCAGGCAATTAACTAGCGGGAACACTCCTCCGTTTTCCACGCACAGCTCGACCACACCCGTCAATTGCTTTTTTTTGTGCATATAACTAGCGGGAACATAACTCTGCAGTACTAACTCGGGACGACCACACCCGTTAATTGTTTTCAGGCAATTAACTAGCGGGAACACTCCTCCATTTTCCACGCACAGCTCGACCACACCCGTCAATTGTTTTTGTGCATTTAACTAGCGGGAACATAACTCTGCAGTACTAACTCGGGACGACCACACCCGTTAATTGTTTTCAGGCAATTAACTAGCGGGAACACTCCTCCGTTTTCCACGCACAGCTCGATCACACCCGTCAATTGCTTTTTGTGCATATAACTAGCGGGAACATAACTCTGCAGTGCTAACTCGGGACGACCACACCCGTTAATTGTTTTCAGGCAATTAACTAGCGGGAACACTCCTCCGTTTTCCACGCACAGCTCGACCACACCCGTCAATTGTTTTTGTGCATTTAACTAGCGGGAACATAACTCTGCAGTACTAACTCGGGACGACCACACCCGTTAATTGTTTTCAGGCAATTAACTAGCGGGAACACTCCTCCGTTTTCCACGCACAGTACGACCACACCCGTCAATTGTTTTGTATTCTTTTTTGTTGTATAGTTTTTATATTTGTTGTATAATTTTGATTTTTGTTGTGTTATTCTTATTTCCCTCTGTGATTTGGAACTTGTGGTGCTTTTCGTGATGTTCTTCTTCCGAACTGTTTCTTGACTCTCCGAACTGCCTCTTTTCTCTGTCCCCGTCCCGGTCCCAAAACTAACTGATTTTTAGAATCGTTTCTTTACTGCTCTCAAAGTTCTCCCCTCCCCAAATTTTGTTGCTTAAATTTTATCTACTACCATATATGGTCACAAAACCCTTCCCTCTCTGACGTCAACTTCATTTCCCTGACTTTGCACACTTGTTGTGTTTGTGTTCGTTAAACCCTGAACTGAATCTTTCTGTATGTCTTAGCAGTTCTCCACGCGCCGGTACTTGTTTATTATTTTAAGGCGATGCTTCATTTGTTATTTCTTTCAGATAAAAAAGTTTGATCGAATAATGTTATTCTCGTATTTACTGAATGTTGATTTTTCTTTATTATTTTCTTGGGTGATTTTTGTATTAATATTTTAATTTAATTTCGTAAAAAAAAAATATTTGCACATGACCCCTACTGACCTATCACAAGATCTATTTGAAATAAATTCTTTATTGCTGCATTTTTATGGCTGTCACTGCAGTTAAATATAAATAATAATAGATGATAAAAATAATCATTGTTTAAAAACTTTTATTATTAACAAACCATATAGTTCTCGTACAAACATGAAGACCCTAGATCCCAAAGGATATAAGTGCAAATTCTATAAAATTGGAGTTACAAGTGTGAAGATGGGTTTTTAGATAGATTCAATCATTTGTTGATAACCGGATATTACTGATATTGGTAAACAAAAGATAATTCAAGTTAAATACAAGACATTAAGTGCAAATTTTCCTTAGTTTATTCTCTTTTCTCAACTTTCAAAATGTTTTCCCCAAATATATTTGTATGTACTTATATTCCTTGGCTTCTAGTGTCCTCATATAATTATTGTTAAATTTTGAACGGTGGAGGCTTCTACTTCGTTATACATGTTAATTCAATAAAATAAAACACGTTCACTTTATTTGTATAACACAATAAAAAAAAGTTGTAGAACCAATATGTCAATACTTAATTTAGCATAGCTCAATTAATATAAGTTCCTAATCAAGAACGATTTGTTATAAAGGATTCATGCAAGTTTGAACTGTTCAATCACTTATCTTTTAATATTTTTTATTAAAAACTGTGTATGGAATGGAAATGCGGGGAAGACTTATTTGTTGGCTTTTGTCGGGCAAAACCGCAATTTGCTTGTCTTTGTGTTGCGCTGGACCGCAAGTCTCATCATGGTAATGCGGAACGCTGTATTATTCTGCGGCTTCATATTATAACGCTGATTAATGTATCTTTAATACTTTGGCCAAGATGCGGAGCTCTCTTAAAAGTTCGGTCCAGTTTCGTATAAAGAAAATTATCCGTCCGTATATGAGAAAAAAGTAAATAGCCAAGGAAAATCGATTTCAATTTGGATGTTCTACGTGTTCATATCCCAACACACAAATTTTACATAGCCAAACTTCCCTCTTAATTACATATAATATTAGCATTTAAAGGATTTTACAAATCCGAAATTTAAGTGAAATATTTTTTTTCATAAGAAAAATAATAGCTCAAGTCATTTCTTATATCAAGTAGTACATCTGTTTTTTTTCCAATTTTTTTCTAGAAAAATTTAGATTTTACAGTTGACAATTCTATTCTCCTAAAAATAAAAAAAATAAAAATGCTCAAACAATTTTTTAATTGCTAAAAACAATGTAGCTTGTTTATTTTCTAAGTAAAAAAAAAAAAAATGTTTTTGCTAATATTTACCACGAAAATGTATCTTTGTGCGCTTGTACTGAGCACAATTTTTAAGTTTTTAAAGCATTTTAGATCCCACATTAAAGCTTCTTCAATCCTCAATCAATTGCCTAATATAATAACTTGAATCAGTTGAGTGTTTTATGAAATAGAACATTTTTACGCACTAAGAAAAAAAATCCTGAAATTGCCATTTTTATGAAAACGTTGATACAAAGTCGAATTATATGAGCAAATACAAATAGATTACAGATTATATATTATAAATAAATAAGGTTTACATTAATAATAATTATATATTTCCATCACTACCATTGTATTTACAGTGGATGCTAGAAGTTGCAATTTTGTTGTATTAACAGTTTTAAAAATATTTTATGTAGCTGAAATTTCAGTGAAATATTTTTTTCACAAGCAAATAAGTAGCTCGAGTTATTTTTGGCATCAAGAAGTATCTATGTTTTTTTTTTTGTATTTCCTAAAAAAAAAATCATCGACAAATTGCCATGAAAATTGTAATTTTTCGATGGAAATTATATTTTTTTTATTATATCTGAATCTTAGTTACTCTTCTTGATGTCAAAAATAACTTAAGCCACTTCTTTGCTTCTGAAAACAATATTTTAAGCATACTCTCTACAAGAATGATCTTAGTTGTAAGTATTATATTATTAGTTATTATATGTACGTTAAGTCATTTATCTTTATCTGCATTATACTTTGAAACTTTAGTTTAAGTAAACATGACGCAATTTTCATTTTGTACTTATTATTATTATTAATAATGATTAAGTGCTATCGCTCTTAATCGACATAACTTTAATTAAAACTTTCAACTTGGCTGAATCGTTTTCTTTTTTTTTACACAAAGACAACTAATCTAATTTATAGATTGTCTGTGCATAATCCCACACTCTTTCTCTGCGAGCAAACAAAGCAAGAAACAAATTACTTCATCAATTCGTTGCAGGCAGGACGGTCTCCATTATTTAGCGATGCAAATTTCTCAACCGGTGCGTTAAGCTGGAAGTCGGCAGAAGGGAAATAGCTTGCAGAGGGCGGGCTAAGGAGAGGGAGGAGAATTAGGTATGATATTTCAGTTTCCAAATCGCAGAATTTCGATTTTTAATAAGAAGCACGGGGATTTCCTAGTCGGCGAGTGCGCCATAACTCATCCGCGCCTCGTGAATGTTTAATGGCCCTCCCTCCCTTGCGAGGTTTGGTAATAGCAACGCTTTGCCTGCATACAGCCATTAACTTCTTTAAATAATAAATTGCATTTTAGTGGAAACTGTTCAGTTCGTTTTCCGTTATTTTTCATAAAAATTTAATCAAAGTAATATAATATTAGCAATCGCTATTGTGTTGAAAAATTCCCTAGAAGTAAAAGGCAGAAACAAACATTTTAAAATTTAAATTAAATTTGTATCGTTTATTTGATAAACAAAAAAAGTAATTCTTGCATTTTTTCGCTATATCTCGGAAAATATTGATCACCATCACATCTAAGCGTTATATATTTTTAACTTTACTGTAAATCAGTGGTTTTTACGCGTGGCGCATGAAGTAAAATTTCGAGTTTAGAAAAGCCCCGTGAAAATTTTTCTACTCGGAGCTTTTCTAAACTCGAAATTTTACTTCATGCTTAGTCTGGGAGTGGAAGATACTCGTTAGTTTAAACTACACACACAACATCTATTAAAATACATATCGTATTTTCAAAGTACCGCCAATGGCAGAAAAGATAAATTTTCAGTTTTTTCGCGATAAATCGTGAACCTATCAAAATAATCCCCATTAAAATAAGCTACTCTTCTCTAATTTAAGCGACCTCGTGTATTTTATCGTTTCCAAGATAGCAATTTTGAGCGTCGAAAAATTCACCACCCTGTATATTTTTAACTTTACTATAAATCAGCGTGGCGCATGAAGTAAAATTTCGAGTTTAGAAAAGCCCCGTGAAAATTTGTCTCGGGTCGCTGCGCGACCCTCGACAAATTTTCTACGCGGGGCTTTTCTAAACTCGAAATTTTACTTCATGCTTTGTCTGGGAGTGGAAGACACTCGTTAGTTTAAACTACACCATCACAACTGTTAAAATACATATCGTCGGATGCCCGTCTTCAATGGTGATATGTAAGCAAATTAGGGGTCCTAGGAGTTGTCAAATAAGTGAGTTACTCAACTGTTTCCAAGGCACTCCTTACAGAAAAATAAAAGATTAAAATTTTACATATTAAATGTACAATAAACTATAAGTGTGATACATTATTGTATTCAGAAAAAAAATATTCTTCCATAAAACATGAAAATCCAAAACAGCGTACATAAGAAAAACAAAAGTTGGCTATGGTCCCTGGGTAAATAGTATAGTTATCTTAAAATAAAATGTTACTAGAATAATTGTAAAAAAGTGCCTCACTCGTTAGTAGTTTCAAATTGAACTCCATACTAAAAATATACTAGCAAAACAAAATCCATTCTAATAACCTGATTTTCAAGAATAGTAAATTACTCATTTTTTTTACTTTCTTCACTTGATACACTCTTTAGGCTAAATTTCTCATGTAATTTGTTTCTTTTGCAAAGTACTCGAATCAGCTTTAAATAAGCTTGAATTTTATGTACAAGCAATTTATAAAATTCGAAATCGTGCTTTGTACGAACGGTCAAAGTTGGATTTTCGGAAAGTTGTTGATTTTCGATGCTTTTAAAAAAGTTGAAATAATTTTTTAATTGTAAAAAAAGTTATTTATACTGTTTCTGATATTACTAAGAACAGTTAGGACTTTTTTGACATTTTTTTTAAATTATTTTTTTTTTTTTCTAAAAATTCGACTTTTTTCCATCTACCCCCTTACGATTTTCCGGATAAAAATTTTTTGATTAAAAAAATCTTTAAAAATGTACAGACATTTTTATAAATACTAAAATCAATTTGAGCCAATAATTTTTCAATAAAAAAATTCCAAATTTCTCCAGCTGGAAAAATTTGTTCCTGAAACACTGGATTTTAAACAAACTTTCAACTTTGACCGCTTGCACATAACGCAATTTTTAAGCTACAAACCAGAATTTTTGCTAAAGTTAAAGCTCAATTAAATCCAAATATTATGGTTCAAAGCAATTTTCAATTTTTACATTGACCAATTTCCCAATTAAGTGATTTTCAAGAGTAGTCAATTTCTCAATTTTTTTACTTTCTTCATTTAATACACTCTTCAGGCTAAATTTATAGAGTCATTTTATTATTTTGCAAAGTACTAGACTCAGCAATAAATAAGCTTTAGTTTTATATAAAGGGTTTTCCAATAAGAGTTGATATGATTTCTTTAAAAAAAAACACACTTATTGTTAAGGAAATTCAAATGTTTTTATTTAATGTGGAGTACAATCGATACAATTAAGTTCTAAATAAAACGTCATTCAAATGGCCTCCACGACTTCTTCTACAGGAACGAATTCGATGAACCCAATTTTCGAGCACTTTTTACACTAAATCAAGTCGTATGTCATGAATGGTTCAATATTGACTTATAAAGCTTGAAGAAAGTCTGGTTTATTTCGAAAGACCAATGACTTCAAATAACCCCACAAGAAATAGTCTAATGGTGTTAAATCACAACTTCTTAGAGGCCATTCAATATCCCAATTTCTTGAAATAATCGAATCTCCAAACTTTTCTCGCAATAATTCAATTGTTGCATTTGCTGTGTGGCACGTAGCCCCGTCTTGTTGGAACAAAATGTTGTCTAGATCAACTTCTTCCAATTTCGGCCATAAAAAGTTGGTTATCATCGATCTATACCGCTCTCCATTGACAGTACCGGTCTTACCATCTTCATTTCGAAAGAAGTACGGACCGATGATTCCACCAGACCAAAAACCACACCAAACTGTCAATTTAGGTGAATGTAATGGTTTTTCTTGAATAATTTGTGGATTTTCTTCGCATCAGAATCGACAGTTTTGTTTATTTACCGCACCACTCAGATGAAAGTGAGCCTCATCGGAGAAGACGATTTTCTTAAAAAAATCGTTATCGTTTTCAAGTTGTTCCAAGGCAAAATCCGGATTTCACGACGTTTACGGTGGTCCAATGGCTTCAGTTCTTGAGTGAGAACAATTTTATACGGATGCAAACCCAAATCCTTTTTCAAAATCCGCCAGGTTGTGGTTTGAGACAGTCTCAATTGTTGAGAACGTCTTGGAATCGACAAATTGCGGTCTTCAGCAACCCTTGCCTGAACGGCAGCAATAATTGCATTACTTCGAGCGGTTCTTTGTCTTATTGGCACTTTAACATTATGTAAAGAAAATGTACGCTCACAATTTTCAACAATTCGACGAATAGCGAGCACACTTGGACGATTATTACGACCATAAAATGGCAAAAGCGCATGAAAAGTTGCAATTGGAGAACGATTATTTTGATAATAAAACTGAATAATTTGTAAACGTTGTTCTTGCGTATATCTCTCCATGATAAAATTGTAAACACTACTGAATACAATGAAAAATAAATGACAGATCATGACATATTACATATGGCCGAAACGTCACTTCAAAATCATATCATCCCTATTGGAAAACCTAATACAAGCAGTTTTAAAAACTTGAAAACTATGCTTTGTACGAACGCTCAAAGTTGGATTTTCAGAAAGTTGTTGATTTTCGATGCGTTTAAAAGTTGATAAAACTGTTGAAATAATTTTTTAATTGTAATGAAAAGTTGCTTTCAGTGTTTCTTATATTCACTGACTTATATTACTAAGAACATTTAGGATTTTTTTGAGATTCTTTTAAAAATTAAAATTTTCTTCTAAAACATCGACTTTTTTCCACACATAAAACCCTTACGATTTTCCGGATAAAAATTTATGTTAAAAAGAAAATTTACAGACATTCTAATAACTATTTATAACAATTTGGGCTATTAATATTTCTCTGAAAAAAAAATCTTAATTCTTTCATCTGGAATAATTTGTTCCTGAAACACTCGATTTTAAACAAACTTTCAACTTTGACCGCAATTTAAGCTACAAACCAGAAATTTTGCTCAAATTAAAGCTCAATTAAATTAAAATGCCATACTATAATGCAATTTTCAGTTTTCGCATTGATCAGTCTCCTAACTAACAGATTTTCAAGAATAGTCAATTTCTCAATTTTTTCACTTTCTTCACCTAAGACACTCTTTAGGTTAAATTTCTTAAGTTATTAAATTCTTTCGCAAAGTAATTTATTTAACATGAAGAAAGCTTTAATTTTATGTGCAAGCAGTTTTTGAAACTTAAAAACTGCGCTTTGTACGAACGCTCAAAGTTGGATTTTCAGAAAGTTGTTGATATTCGTTGCTATTAAAAGTCGGTAATATTGTTGAAATAATTTTTTTATTGTAAAAAAAAGTAGCTTTTAGTGTCTCTTATATTACTAAAAACATATAACATTTTTTTGAGATTTTTTTAAAAATTAAAATTTTCTTCTAAAAAATCGACTTTTTTCCATACATACTACATACTCCTTACGATTTTCCGGATAAAATTTTTTGTTTAAAACAAATCTCAAAAAATTTACAGATATTCTTATAACTATTTAAAACAATTTGGGCTATTAATATTTCTCTGAAAAAAATCTTAATTCCTCCAGCTGGAATAATTTTTTCCTGAAACACTTGATTTTAAACAAACTTTCAACTTTAACCGCTTGCACATAACGCAATTTTTAAGCTACAAAACAGAAATTTTACTCAAATTGAAGCTCAATTAAATTCAAATGCCATACTATAATGCAATTCTCTGTTTTCGCATTCATCAGTTTCCTAATTAACTGATTTTCAAGAATAGTCAATTTCTCAATTTTTTCCCCTTCTTCACTTAAGACACTATTCAGGTTACATTTCTCAAGTAATTTTATTCTTTTGCAAAGTTATTAATTAAGCATTAAATAAGGTTTAATTTTATGTACAAGTAATTTTTGAAACTTTAAAACTGTGCTTTACCGAACGCTCAAAGTTGGATTTTCAGGAATTTGTTGATTTTCGTTGCTATTAAAAGTCCATAATATTGTAGAAATAATTTATTAATTGTTAAAAATAAGTTGCTTATGGTGTTTTCTCTGTTACTACGAACATATAGGTTTTTTTAAGATGTTTTAAAAAAATAATATTTTTTCTAAAAGTTTGACTTTTTTCCACACATACCCCTTACGATTTTCCGGATAAACAGAATTCAGTTGCGGTGTCCCACCTTGTTAAAAAGTGCCTGTATAATGTTAAAGTTGTAAATGACTGAGATCAATTGTTTTTGATTAAAAACATAAAAACAAAATTTCAATAAATTCGTTTTTTGACAATATCTCAAAAAAGAATGAAAATATTTTAAATTAGTTTTTTGATTATTATTTGGCCCTAAATAATGCAATTTTGCACCAATTTAACCGACTCTCTATCTCTTAAAATAACTGAGAATTCCATACATGAGGGTTTTTTTTTAGACAATCTCTAGAACAAAAATAATTTATAGAAATATATCAAATAGTTTGAGTAGGTAGCTGTCATTGATAATTTGCCTATTGAAATTGAAATCATCGAAATCTTTATGATAATTGTACTTTTAATTTCAGCAACTGTTCCAATTTTGATCTATTATTAATAAAAATGCTTTAAATGCTAATTTTTGATATTATTATAAATCGCTACAATGAAGTTGTAAGCAAATGTTCATGGTTAATTAACAACAATTCAGATAATATTTGATTTATTATTATTGTGCGCACTTAAATTAATTCGGATAATTTTCAATGCGTCCCAAAAACAAATGAACGTCTGCAGTGCGGCAATAAAGCGCGCTAAACCGTTTCGGTCGGCAATTAATCCATATTAAAATGATAGAGCGCGCGCGACAAACCGACAAAGCGACAAACGCTCGTCCAGCAGAAAAGCGCGGAGCAGAATGGTAGCAGATTCTTGGTGTGTTGTTCAGCAGAAACGAAACGGGCGCGCCGCGTCGCCCAGCAGACAAATGGCAGCGGGACCGGCCCTATAGGGCCCCCCTCCTTGATTAATAATAATTGTAAAAAAGGGGTGCTTTATCTTAAAATACTGTAATAGGTGATTATTTTTCAGTCGAAATCCTACACAAATTTTGAAATTATACCAAATAATTGACTAATGGCCGCTTTTATGATCAATCGTTACACCTTTGGTAATGTAGACTCTCTGGTACTGTAATGCTTAGTTTAAACCCTTGATATTTTACAATTGTTTCAGTTGTTACCTACAGATTTTTCACTCAGTTGACATTACTGTTTATTTAGGCGCGTGCGTCTGTTTCTTGGATTTATCCATCCATACTAAGCTAACCTCTACTTCCAAAATTAAAAATGCAATTGTCACAACAAATCTATTAAACTTAATCCATAGAAACGCCCCACCACATGTTTAACAAAAGCTCGAAGCACGAGGCAGAGTGACTCAGCTTTACACACAACAATGCTTTGCCTCGCAATTGTAAAATAGACACCAAAGGTTTGATCCTCGGATTAAGTTAACAGAGGTGTAACTATGTAATATGTTTGAAATATTACAAAAAACTCGAACAGAGGAAAATAAATGAGAATCAGATTCGAGATTATATTCAATTGCCTTCAGTCTATCATTTATCTCCCGTTTCCGACAATTTTCCCCGCAGTCCACCTTCACAACATTTCAAAGACAAATCGCGTCCTTTTTTTCCCCCAATCCACCCCATTAGTCTAGTCGACGTATTGATTTTCCCGCCAGAATCTCAGTCGATTTAAATAATTGCTTTCTTCGATGAGACAAGGAACAAAGAATAAGTACAAAAACCCCCTAGCAGTGTTTATAGGGTGTTTTCGAGCACGAATTCAATTCCGACTTATCATAACGACGGCAATTTCAATCTTAATTCCAAACGGCGTAATTTGGAACGCATTAGTAGTAAATTAGAGTGACGTGTAAATCTCTCTCTCTCCGGTTGCAGTGGCTTTATCTGGTCCGATACAGGTCCCTGCATAATCCTGGTGCTGCTCCTGTTTAGTGTATATTCGGATGTATCCCTAGAACGGGATTATTGGGACGGTTCGTATATGGAGATTTTCGTGAAGAGCGGGGGACATTAAAGATAAAACTGTATAGACGTGCCGGTAGGCGGTGGGATTCCGGGGGAATTCACTTCCTATTTCTGCGGGGTTTCTCGGAGGGCAATTCGCGCCGAATGGGACGGAATTTATGTTTTTCTAGCGTGGACGCTGATTGGGGGCTTAAGGTAAACGCAAGGGAAGGAGGGATAAAGGGACGCCTCTGGTAATACCGTGCTCAGTGTTACCAAATTGTGGACTCCTTGATGTCTTTTAATAATGTTAAGGAACTTTCAACACTCTTTATATTTATAAAAACTTATTAAAAAAAAAAACATAGAATACTACAAGTATTTTACATGCTATACATATCATATGTTCAATAAAAAAAACCTTTAAAGTGCCATGGAAAATATTGTAGCTTGTCTAAACTGAAATTACACATTATAATTGTTATGACTGACGTTTGATATGTCAATTCATAAAGCGTGTAGGCAACCTAAATTGAAAGAATAAATAAATCATGGTACTCTAGATGTTTTTTTTTTTATTGAACATACTATACTTTACATTTTATTGAGCCGCGGTGTTCATTAACATATTTTAGATCATAGATTCCCAAAGTAGTCTATATCGACCCCTAGGGGTCGACTTCAGTCCCAGATTAAGCATGAAGTAAAATTTCGAGTTTAGAAAAGCCTGAAAAATTTCGCGGAGCGACCAAACCAAATTTTCAGGCATTTCTAAACTCGAAATTATACTTCATGCGCCACGCGTATAAAACACTAATTTAAAGTCAAGTTTAAAATATGTAATGATTTAGCACAAGTCTATATTTTGACCTGAAACATATAACAAAAACGCAGCCGGGCGAAACGGAACGTAAATCTATTAGAACAAAAATAATTCGGAAATAGGAATTATTTCTTGTTAATTTAGATTGCCGGCTGCGTTTTTGTTATTTGTTTTAGGCCAAAATATAGGCTTGTGGCAGATCAATATATATTTTAAATTTCACTATAAATCAGTGTTTTATACGTGTGACGTATGAAGTAAAATTTTGAGTTTAGAAAAGCCTGAAAATTTGGTTTGGTCGCTCCGCGCTTCGCGCTGCGCGACCAAACCAAATTTTCAGGCTTTTCTAAACTCGCAATTTTACTTCATGCTTAATCTGGGATTGGAAACACTCGTTAAAGGCTTCAAATTGATAAGAATTATTTCTTGTTCCACCCAATATTAGACTAACGGGAATTTCAATTTTAGAAACAAAAATCATGCACTGTAAATATGGATACAAACTGCTAAAAACTACTCGCGTTTACACTCACTTTTAGTATTTAGTAGTTTACGCTGAAATGCGTTTCGTGCACGAACACACAAAAAAAAAAACAAGTGTAGATATATCTTTCAATTAAATTAAAAGGTTGGAACAAAAATATTCATATTTCGCGTTTTAATCACTGAACAAAAAAGAAACATTTTTATAATAAATTTGGAGTGCTTTATTTATTTATAGCGCGCTGTATTTATTCAGTATTTACAGCCCAATTTTGATAATACTGTATAAATTGATATAGAATTTAGTTCACATTTTTTATTTGCTGAAAATAATATTCATTATAAATATTGTATTCACTCATCGTAATCATAATAATTTAAATACGCCACCATAACTCGTATATTGAAAATATCTATATTTATCAATCCGTGAACAAAACAAAATGTATTAAAATATCCATATTAATCATTCATTGACAGAACAAAATTTTTTATCAATGAAATCATAATATTCATCTAATTATTATAATATTCGATTGTTTGCAATGTCATGTGTAAACAATCGAATTTATCGTTAATTTACTAAAGTACGTTTTAACATCAGAATATATCGATTCCAATCTGCCACGTACGTTCCTTATAATTTCAATCAATTTCGACGTCGGTTGCGCAAATTCGACGCATTAAATCGGGTACAAATTTACCGTAGAAAATTGACTGTAATTGAAATCGTGCGTACTAATTTATCGTTTATGCGAGCGTATCGATTAACGTGCAATTAATAAATACAAATTCAATTGTTTGATTGATGTGGCTACGCTGGTTTGTGTTTTGCGCGTAATTTCTATTGCTTTTCAAATCAACAATGTTCTTGAATTCGGTTTAATTAAACCTAATATGTGTTGTTAAATCACTGCGCTTTATTTATTTCATTTATGTTACATACAATTAATATTTAAGGTGTTAAATTGTTTAAAGAGAATGGCAAAGCTATACTGATGAGAGTTAATCTCGAAACGCGTCTATAGATGGCCTGAATAATTTTACCCAAATTGTTACATTTGCAGTAGATTACTGTATGTAATAGCAAACACTTGTTGTATAATTCAATGTCCGTCGGGGTATTAGCTCGGAAAGTAGTTGTTTCAATGAGTTTTTGAAATTGTCTTTGTAAGAATAACTTGTTGTAGATTGCGTAAAGAATCTTGACACTTTTAATGTTTGAATACAGTTATTATTTAGCTGTATTAGCTGGATGTAATATCATATCTTGAATAAAAATAAACCTCTAGAGCAGAGGTTCTCAACCTTTTTTAGGTTGCGCTTCCCTTTCATACCTCCACGCCCCCCTCCCTGATTTTATTTGAGTTTTGTTAGTTAGATTGAAGCACAATTATAGCCTTATTCCACTTCACCTACTCCTTAGGAAGTATGTCGTGCCCCCCTGATTTCTTTCCGTACCCCCCTAAGGAGGTGTGCCCGCCCGGTTGAAAACCCCTGCTTTAGAGTGCCATGGCAAATATTATAGGTTGGCAATTTTGAAAGTATACATTATAATTATTATGTCTGACGTTTTATAAGTCAATTCCTGAAGCGTATAGCCAACTTAAATTTAAATAAAGAATAAATCATGACACTCTAGAGTTTCTTTTTTTTATTGAACATACAATATAAATGGTAAATGCAGTTTTAGGCTAATTTTGAAATAATACATTATAATTATTATTTCTGACGTTTTATATGTCGATTCCTAAGGCGTGTAGCAAACTTAAATTTAAAAAAAGAATAAATCATGGCACTCTAGAGTTTTTTTTTTTTATTGAACATACGATCTAAATGAAATAAATGCAGTTTATTAGAAGTTTACTAGAGGTTTTTTCTTATTCAACATACAATATAAAGAAAATTAATGCAGTTTTGGGCTAATTTTGAAATTATACATTAAAATTATTTATTATAAGGCTCTTTCGGGCTTTGGCTGAAAGCGTTACGTTGCAGCTGAAATATTGCTGAATGAACAAGTCGACGGCGCTTACGGAAAAGCGCCGGTAACATATTATGTCTGACGTTTTGTATGTCAATTCCTGAAGCGTGTAGCCAACTTAAATTTAAAAAAGATTAAATCATGGCACCCTTGAGGTTTTTCTTTTATTGAACATACGATATAAATGAAATATATGCATTTTATTTATTGCAGCATTAAATCTCATCAACATTTACAACATTTAATAATCAACATAACTTTTGCCAGCGGGAGGGCGAGCAAATACGTAACTGGTTTCGCGGCACGATGGTATTTATTTTAATAAAATAATTCCTGGCGTTGCACACATTTCGTGATTAATCGATAGGCACACATACATATACACACGATGCATAGCTGTTCGAACATTAGCGAAATGTGACGGATGCCAATTAATGCGGCGATCCGATAACGCACTGTTTGGTGGTATCATTAGCAGATTATTTCAAACAACTTTTCGCGCTGCGTGCGTGTACGGGGCATAATTAATGTTTTGATTAGCGCATTTTCGAATTTTCGCTCGGAACCATTGTTGTATCCGATTTAATAGCGCGGAGCATTGAATTATGATTTTGTTTATATATTAATCATTAATTTCCTGGTAATTAGTTAAGTTATTCCTTTATTCCTTTTACTTCACTTTTTATTTTAATTCTATATGTACATTTCCTGATGAATTTTGTGTAAATTCCGTCCGTGGCTTTGATTATATTTTTGGATTGTTATTTATTAATGTAAGAGGCAAATAATAATATTATTTAATTTAAAAAGTAAGCATCAGTTTGTATGAACATGATTTAACTGATTAATGTAACGATTAAATAAATTTAATAATGGCGAATGCGCCAGGTAATATATATATATACAAATTTTATTTGAATACTAGTGGTTATTTCAGTAATTTCTTTTAAAATCATAGTTAAGTACAATGATGTTTCCTTTTAGGTATATATATGCATGCGTTTATATTACAAAACTAATCGTTAACTCTTTCGCAAGAAGCTAAATTAGGCTTTTCTAAACTTGAAATTTTACTTTATGCGGTACTTAACTAATGTTCTTTATATGAGCTTCTGAATGAAATGTAGAATTTTATTAAACCTGTTTCGAATTAGCCACTATAAGACATTTAAAAAGAATGGTTGTTGATAATTTAAAAACTGTTATACTAAATTATCTAAGATGACCCAAACTAATGACAACTAATTTGAGACAGAGGGAATAATTAATATTATTAATTACAGATTTTGAAAATATGAATTGTTTTTAAGTTGTTTTTATAAATATTCCAAATCCTAATTATAAAAACAAATTCGCTTGTAATGTTTGTTCGTGATTTGCACCTGCAAATAATTGTTTTATTTTTATAATAAATTCGTATTAGTTCTAAATCGATTTATTCATTTATTAGTATATAATTAATTTTTGATCAATCATTAATTTGAAATAATTAAATCGATTTACAAGTAAAACAAATTTTATAGTCTATTTTCACACCTGTGATAATTTGATCATTTAGTGAATCGTCGATTATCAAGCTTTCAGTAATTGAATAAAATTTTACATTCGCGTGTTGATAAAATTCCACAGACGATTCGATCCGGTGAATAATGCGAGCGATTTATCAACACACAATTTCAAATTACTTAATGGAAAACGTCTATATTTTCGCCGTGGATTGTGTTTAAAGAAATGCCTTCGGGGATTCAATTAATTAAAGGGCGGATTGCGTGCCGTGTATTCTTTATACGACATTTTAATCATAAAATAATATTGATTAATTACTTAATAGATGATAATATATTACATTAGATAATTCTTTCAGGAGTTAATTAATAATAAAATGTTTACAGATGATTTATTTGAGATAGTGAATAGCCTTTTTTATTATAAAGGGACTTTTTCCTTTAAGTATATATTTGGGGTATGTAAGCTTAAATGAACAAGTCGCTATATAATTAAAAGGCTTTTTATAAACTTATTTCGAGAAAATAAGCTATCATCTACAAATATTGTATACTCTGTAAATCTTTAGATATTCGTCATTTATTAAAATAGTTCAAATTGAAGCTAAAGCAAGTGTTTTCCACTCCCAAACTAAGCATGAAGTAAAATTTCGAGTTTAGAAAAGCCTAAAAATTTGGTTTGGTCGGGTAGCGCGAAGCGCGGAGCGGCCAAACCAAATTTTCAAGCTTTTCTAAACTTAAAATTTTACTTCATGCGCCACGCGCATAAAACACAATTTTAAGGTGAAGTTTAAAACATACTACTAAAGCAATACTGAAGATGTGTATTTTAAACCTTACAATATTTCATTGTTTTAGACGCGTGGCGCGCCGCCCATCCCTGATCAGATTTTTTCTAACTCTTCTGGTTACCGAGATATCCTATAAAAACATCGAATTTTGGCCACCCTGTAAAAGGAATTTTTGTATTATGTATACTTAGAAGAAAAAATCCATGTACATCATAATTACTTATCAATTAATCATATGAAATTATACGAAAATTTTAAGGTATAAATCAATTGATACGAGATGAACATTTAATTGATTTATTTAACATATAATAATTCAATGCAACGATAACTTAAAATCATAACGTATTTTCTACCTATGATTAATAAAAATCGTTAGAGAGTGATGATTATAAAACGCCATCGCGTGTTGTAATGCTCACGTTTTCGAAATTCCCTTCAGAAAGCGCTGTTAAAACGAGGGTGGGCTTTATTGAATTTATGCGAGTGTTTGATTTATGGCCTTCGACTTGTAATATAATAGCAGTAGTAATAATCCGATTTATTACGGTGTTGGGTTCATTATTTTCGAGGAGTTTTACTGCATGCATTTCTGTGATGTAAATTTAATGTATAGCAAAATGTTTCTTTCATGCATACAGCAAATTGAATTTTAATCATAATATTGCGAATGGATAATTCTTTGATTTGGTTGGCGTTCACTTTATGGTACATCTTCATAACAATTTAATTTTAAAATACTTGACTTTGTTTTACCACTTTTTTTAATAAAAGTGATAAAACAAAGTTAAGTATTTTAATTAAATTAAAATAATAAGTAATTATAAAATTATTGAGTACATTATTGCTAGTTTGAGATGTAATTTCCTCACCAAAAAAATATAGATAAATGTTTGGATAAACTGACAAAATTCAATCGCATTTTATGAGGTCATCTAGACATCATAGAAATTGAAAAACTTTAAATTTTAAAAAATATTGAGAAGTGATATAAGCGTGTTTAGTTCGCGATAAATCCCACCAACTAAGTTGTGACGTTTTTACAGCCCTTTAATAGTTTCTTTGTGCTCCCGGTCGTATTTCAGCGCTAGCCCAAACATAAATTACTCATATATTTACTGTCGAATCTCCATAGATATATTTTATGGGGTGCGATTTGTACCCTTTTATGGCGGACAAGAGGCGCTCGCAAAAAGTTTCCAAAAGGGCATAAGGGAAACCTATTAACGGCTTCGAAGTTCACAGCTCGGAGCAACAAGACGGACATAGAGAGATCTTCGAGAATGGAGGGAGGGAATATCCCCCCATTCCAACCGTTATGATGTATTGGGATCGTAAAACAAGTGCATCATTTGAATTACGTTTCAATTTTCACTTTTATTTCAGGAGGGTGAGATAATAACAGCAATATCTTGTTACTTCACTAGAAAATAACATTTAAGTATAAGTTAATGTCAATTGAAAGTAAAGAGATACAAAAAAATGTGATGTGTCCATCATAGCACTTTCCCCTTTTAAAATATAATGAGTATCAACAATATGGAAAAGTTGCTCAAAATAAATTTATTATTATTATTTCAAAACTATTCACAAAAAAGTAATTCTTGCATTTTTTCGCTATATTTCGATAAATATTGATCACCACCACATCTATGCGTTATATATTTTTAGCTTTACTGTAAATCAGTAGTTTATACGCGTGGCGCATAAAATAAAATTTCGAGTTTAGAAAAGCCCCGTGAAAATTTGTCGAGGGTCGCGCAGCGACCCTAGACAAATTTTCTGGGCATTTCTAAACTCGAAATTTTACTTCATGCTTAGTCTGGGAGTGGACGACACTCGTTACTTTAAAATACATCACAACTGTTAAAATGTGTATCGAAACTGACAAAGAAAACAATAACATGGCGATCTTATTAGAGTTCAATTCAAACTCGTGTCAAGTTGGCACGATTTGTGAAATGTCGGGTTGCGCTAACTTATGTCAACTGTCATTATAGTTCAAATGTCGGCTAAAGACTAAATCAAACACTAATTTAAACAACTACTTCCCCAGTTAATACTCTGACGGACATTGGATCATACAACAAGTGTTTGCTGTTACATATAGCTGATTTAAAGTGCTATTTATGCTTTAGAAATTAACTGATGTTTCGACATTATGTTTATGGTTATATTTAATCCTACTTCCTTTATTTATGTATTATTGTTGTTGCGTGAAATATCCCATAAATATTAATTACGCCCCTCCTTATTCCCAAGGAATTATAATTTAAAACCTAGCGGGTGGTTTCGATTTCGCAGGGCGTGCATCCACCGTTGATAAGTCTAAGTGGATGGTCCGCCTCTTCCCCGGGATAAAGAAAGAAGAGCAAAAAAAGGAAAAATTCTCCGACTTAATATTTCTCTCTTTCCGTAAGGCCGCCGATAAGCGATTTCCATATTTCTTCCTCCGCCCCCAAACGACTGTGTCAGCATAATGTAAGACGCTGGAAATCGATCAGTTCCAATTACAGATGAAAGGAGATATTGGAATTGTGCGAATATTTTATACATTTATGGCCTTACAAATTGAATAGCAACCTCCCACTCCTCTCTCTCTGAAAACCACCCACATCTATTTGTGATAAAATGATGGGGCATGTATGATACATGTGCATCGTTATTTATTTGATTAAGGAGTGATTTTATGAATGTTTTAATGAATTGATTCATTTGAAACTAATATCATAATTATTATTACATCTCAGGGAAATATGAAGAGATTATTTCCCGAGATTGGCTGGTTACATCCCGACGGCAAAGCCGGAAGGTTGTGTAGCTAACTATGGGATATATATTCATATTTCCCGTGTTGTAGTCAATAGGTTTTGTAACTATATGTTTTTGTGTTTACGTGAAGTGATTATTTGCTGGGATCGCACGTGAACCGTTGTCGCCCCGTCGAGTTAAGCATATAACGCACGCGACTGGATGTCAAATACACAAACGGACGACTGCATTACCAGACACAGCCGCAATCGTCCACTTGTGCATTCGACGCACAGTCGCGTTAGATGCCCAACTCAACAGAGCGGCCCCGGTTCATGAACGATCTCTGCCAAAATCCGCGCTAAGATTAGACATAAAAAGTCTATTTTTCCTTACTTCACTTCACGCCTTTTTATATGTAATCCCACTAAGCAAACACATTAAAGTAATGTTATATCAACATTAAAACAACGTTTAATGTTGCTACAATGTTTATATAACGTTATTTGTTTGTTTTTTGCTCAGTTGCATAGTTTTTATTCTGATGAAAGCAACATCTTTCAGAAAATAGATAAATATTTGAATTTATTAATAACGTTGCTAAGGACCATGCTTGTCATTACAATAGGCCTGACGTGGGTCTGACTTTTTCATCAATGCCGTACGTGCTAACGCAAGCTGCAAAAGCCCGTGCATCTTTGGCTCCAGCCAAATCTAAATCTGCATATGAAATGTATGCAGATTTTCACGAATAATCGAGGAGCAAACATTCCGTGAACGGTTTCGCAGCAAACATTTTAGTGGAGTTTTTTGAAGATTTGGTATGTTGTTATAGCTTTTGTTATTTTTAAAGTATGATTTGTTTCTTCTATCCGTAGTCACAGAAATATTCAGGAAATGGGCCGAAGTCCAAATTATCAATGCTAAACTGAATCACCTTGTATAAATATATCTAGCTCATTTAGTTTTAGCGATGAATGATGCTCATACCTGCGAGAATTTTGATTTTTGTGCATCAAGAAATTAGATATTAAAATTGTATAACGTCTATTTTAAAAATATATCCAGTTCATTTAGTTTCAGTCATGAATTTGCAATTTGAATTTTACTCTAGGTTTCAGCACGAGCTTTTAAAGCATATTAAAATGTCTCCTCTCGCAAAATATAAAACGTGACCAATTCAACCCCCACGTTATCCTATAAATCACCCTCTCTCCGATGCAACCACCCCGGCAGCTGTTTTATTTTCACACAAACGAGCAAACAACACCCAGACAGGGATTATATCCGTGGATCATCCTAACAAATCTCGTCATCGAGGCTGCGACATTCAAAAATGATTTCCATGAATAAATAATTTCGGGACCCGCGTGCGCGCAAAAATTAATGAGTCCGCGCTCGGCCGCGTATTGGAAATCTAGTTTTAATTTGTACTGTGGCGTACAAATAGTGAGAGAGAGTGGGATTTAAAAAAATATATATGGGAAATCGAACTAAGCGAAAAAGCGCGCGCGGATCGATAAGCGTGTACGTCATGTTTGCATTTTAAACAAATAAACAAACTGAAAAATACGATGGGGAATAAATACTAGATGGATGTGGATTTAATGTAAATGTACAATTACAAGCGATTTTTGGATATGCAAATATATCGTATCCATATAGCATACATTTAAATAAAATATACAGGGTGGGGCATTTAACGTATTTTTCGCAAATATTTCGAAAACAAAGCATTTTACGCAGAATAATTAACAACATTATTATAGTAGAAATCAACAATTCGCTAACGATCGTTTCCACTCCAATTTTAATTTAGAAAAGCCTGAAAATTTGAGTTTAGGCAGGGAGCAAGGCTTCTCTGAAATAATTAACTTCATTGATAATATTTTTAAAATAATTTATACTGAAACATAATCAATTATTCTCACAATAAGTCAAACAAAAATATTTTTGCTAGTATATAAAATACGATTGAAGTTCAATCTCACTGTTAACAAAATCAATAGGTAATTTAATTAAAATTACAATCTCATATAATGTAGCGCTGGAGGTTTTCTTTAATGAAATTTTTAATCACGCTGATTAGTTTTTTTTATCGTCATAATTAAAAGCGCCCGGCCTAATTAAAAAAGAATTTATTTACATTTCGAGATCCCCGAGAGAGTGGAAGGGGGCCCAGAGTGACGGGCATTCGTTCATCCGGATAGGAAATGAGGCCACGGTTTAATTTGGAGTTATTGTTAGCCGTCGTCACCATAAAGCACCTACTAAATGTTGATTACCTTCTAAATATATCTCCTCATTAACATCACAACTTTTTTTGCTGCTTGCGCGCGTTTGAATATTTCTTTTTTTTTAATTAAAAAATCTCTAAATCTTTAATAAAATATTGATAATTGGAATCAAGCAGAGCTGGGCAGGATTCGAATCACTCAGGATTAGAATCCTTTTAGAGGTTTTGTTTCTGTGATTTAATAAAGTTTTCATATTACCTACTATTATTTTTTTTGTAAAACTTGAAATTAATATATGTTTCAAAAGTTTGAACTTCGATATCTTCAAGCTTAAAATCTTCATCATGTTTCATAAAGATTTATGTTTTAAAAATCTTTAATTTTACTGTAGCTACTATCTGGGTTATGTAAATTATTCTAATTATGTAAATCCAACATTTCGGTCATGACTTAATTCTCACGGACACACATTTACATGCAAATGCACTTCCAAATTTTAGTTTTCGCTGACATGGACCCGGTGCATATTGGAGTTGAATGCTTTAAATGGAAGGCTTTTATAAAATCAACGAATGTCTGAACATTTACCTTGAAAATTCGTGTTATGTATACCTAAAAGAAAAATTCCATATATCATAAAAATCCAACTTTGTGACAGGTTAAAATGTAGACTTGTAGTAGATCAAAATAAAGAAATATAGCAGTTAAAAATGTAGATTTGATACAGGTCAAAATATAGCCTTGGTACGGATTGAAATATTTCCAGATCGTAGGTTAAAACATAATATTATAACGGGTCAAAGTTTAAACCTATTGCAGGTCAAAGTAAAGCTTAGTTGTAGAACAAATCATGAGGTTGAAGATGTTGTACACGCTGGTAGTAATACGGATAAAATTATTGTCTCGTATAACACTGCTGACAAATGTGTGCGATACATTTAGCTGAGCGGCGATAATACGGGTACTTAAACCAGGATCCGCTTCCAACAGATTTAAAATTTCATCTTCCGCTCGCAAATATCGCATTGGACGGTCACCACCTCCGACGGCTCCGGCGACGGCGACGGGCTGCAAACTTCCAGTGTCGCATGCTCTTTGTAATAAATTTCTAAATCGGTTTGGCGGTGGTAAGTGTCGTTCGGGAAATCGCTCTTGATAAATTCTTACAGCTTTCGCGGAATTACACCGAGTTTCACTGTAAATAAGAAACATGTCTGCCAATTCAATGTTTGAATAACCGTATCGCGCCATGTTACAAAATGTAGATGTTTCATGGAATAAGTTTCACCATAGACTAAACAGCAAACTATTTTTATGTTTAAAAATCATCCACCCTCGCCGCTCTTATCTAAACATTTCAATAAGAGTGGAGATAAAGTGAAGTGTGAACCTAATAAGGAAAAATATTGAATTTCATTAACACGTTTTCGGAATTTAGTCAGCAATGGGTACTTATGAAAACGATAACATAGACATAATTCTTCACAATCTGACCCACTTTTCTCTGGATGGTGTAATTCGATATCTAAATCGTTTAAAAACTACCAGTCTTTGTGGAATCTCTCTTAAAATACGCAATGTGCGCGTATACCAGATACCACAATCATGTGGCCTATTATTATTAATTATTTTTAATAATTATTTGTGAGCTATCTACTAAAGGTATGGTAATTTCAAATGCATGTATTGTTTATTTAAACGCTGCCCCTTATGTGGTAGAGAGCCTGTACAGTTGTTCGTTTACACGCTGTATAAAAATGTAATCAGATCACAGATTATAAAATTTGTTCATCAAGTTAAAATATAGTCTTTTTACAGGTCAAAATAAAGCAATAGTTTTGCATTTACAGTATAGCTTAATCTTAGGTCAATTGGTAGCCTTGTCGCAGGTCAAAATTTATCATAGGGTCTGAATACAGCCGTTCCACTGTTAAAATGTACTCTTATTGTGAACCAAATACAGCCTTGTCTCAGATAAAAATATAGTCTTTTTACGGATTGAAATAAGACTATAATTTGACCTTAATAGTATAGCCTAAACGTAGTCAATAGGTATCCTTGTCGCAAGTCGAAATATAGCTTCATTTAGGGTCTAAATACAGCCTTGGCACTGTCAAAATGTACACTTTTTGTAGGGTCTAAATACAGCCTTGCCACTGTCAAATGTGCTCTTATTGTAAGTCAAAATATAGCCTTGTTTTAGATGAAAATATAGTCTCTTCACAGATTATAATTAAGCTATAGTGTGACCTTAAAAGTATAGCTTAATTGTAGGTCAATAAGTAGCCTTGTCGCAAGTCCAAATATAGCCTCATTTAGGGTCTAAATACAGCCTTGGTATTGTCAAAATGTACACTTATTGTAAGTCAAAATACAGCCTTGTCTTGTATAAAAATATAGTTTCCTCGCAGTACAAAATAAAGCTATAGTGTGACTATAAATGTATAGCCAAATAGTAGGTCCCAAATAGTAGGTCAATAGATAGCCTTGTCGCAGATCAAAATTTAGTCTTTAGTATAAATACAGCCTGGGCACGGTCAGATTAACGACTTCAAAAGATGAAATGTGACTGTCACTTATATCTTTTTTTGTATATTTTGTATGTTGACTTCTGTAAAAATCTATTTTTATGGTATCAATGAAGAAAGTTAAAGTATTCATTGTGATTAAGTTTACCTAAAACAACATTAACTATTACCCTTCTTCAATTAGTGATCGAAACATTTCTAATTTAATCCCTGTCGTTTGCAGACAGTTGCAATTCCAGGAGGCGGTCCGGTCCATACGTGCACAAGTTCCGGTATCCACAGGAGGCAAATTAAAAATTATCAATGGAGTGCGGGCCGAAGAGATGGCCGCAAATCCTCCGGTAATCCTTTCAGCACTCGGGAGATAAATTAAGGATCCCTTTAAGACCGGCCAGCTTACAGCCGTAGAAAACATGTGCCGGTTGCCGCGTTTTTCCCTCGACAAAAGTGGGGAGATTTATGGCCGGCGTCCCGTATAGTGAAAGGGGGATAATAATTTTCTAATGGACGAAATTCCCGCAGATCTCGCCCGGCTCGTTTTTCCGCGAGTTTTCTTTTAGATACCCAGAATGCGAGGGGACTTAATGATATCGCTTTGCTGGCCCGAATGAGGATTCATTTTTCTAAATTGAAAAGGGGAATGTAAGGTATACTATTTTCTTTGTATAATATAATCTTTACTTGAAATCAGTGCCTTATATGCATGGCGCAGGAAGTAAAATTCGTCTATTATTAATTTGGATTTAGTTATCATTTTTCAATTTTATATATCTTCAATTTGGTTCTCATTAATCACTTGATGAAACATGTTTACAATATTGATTATTAAATAAAAGTCACTTGGTTTGTTTCACAACTATTTTTTTTTTATTCTCTCCGACTAGTTTCGACTTATCGTCATTCTCAAGGAGTATTACAGAAAAATATTTTACAAGTTATATATACATATTTTTTTTGAAGGTCAGCTAATAAGGGCTTTAAGAATTGGGGAGTTTCAGATGTCTTCGTACTCGTTTACGATGTGTTTTCCCTGTTTTATTGCCTTGCTAATTTCCAGGCCTTCTCTAAAATTCAATTCTCGTCCCTTATTACCTGAATATAAAATTTGGAATTCGTCTGAATTAAAAAAATGATTGGATGCGATGCAATGACGGGCAAACCCCGTTGTTTGTTTGTTATTTAGGATGGATTTTTTATGATCATCTAGTCTTTTTTCGATTGAAAATGACGATAAGTCGAAACTAGTCGGAGAGAATAAAAAAAAGTAGTGTAACAAATCAAGTGACTTTTATTTTATTATCAATTTCATATACTTTAATTTAACTTTAATTTTTATCCCTCACCGAAAACAATAAATTAAACTTCATCCTAGTGGGGATAAACGTCACGAACTAGACTCGAAACTTTACCATTAAAGGGATGACGTTTCTGTGTAAACTCGCCGGACGTGGAATGACCCCCCACGAAATTATCATCCCTTTGGTTTAATTCCGGCGACCGCTCGCCTTTCGGGGTGCCGTGAATCCATCCCCCGTGCCTATTTACCGCCGGAAGACCGTTTCCACCCCCCCAACCCTATTTGTTTACACCATTCCTCAACGCCGCCGTCACTCTAAATTAGCGAGAGCCCCTCAAACAACCCCCCTTTTCCCCAGAACAATGTTAATTTGCATAGACGATTAACGGGATTAGCATAAATTATTAATATCGCTTGTTCTAGGGGGTAAGGGGATTAGAGTGTGTTATAGTTATTAATGATGAAGAACATGAGTGTGAATATACAGAGTTTTATGTAACACCGAACATATTCATAACGTGAATTTTTTAAGTACCGGTACAAAACACCAACATACTACGAAGTTTAGAACACCGCTATACTTTACATTGCATCAGTGTTTTGTACCGGTGGCACATGAAGTAAAATTTCGAGTTTAGAAAAGCCTGAAAATTTGGTTTAGCTGCTCCGCGCTTCGCGCTACGCGACCAAACCAAATTTTTCAGGCTTTTCTAAACTCGAAATTTTTCTTCATGCTTAACCTGGGAGTGGAAAACACTCGTTTATAGCTTCAAATCTTTTAATAAACCAAGCGTTGGAGCATGCACAACGTATGCTTATGTATACTTAAAAAAATCTCGTTGTGAAAATGGTCGGTGTTACATAATACTCTTTGTATGTGATTTTTCATATTAGTATATTAGGATTAATACAAGGAATTCTAATATTAAGTATTCATATCCCGACATATGCACAGTAAATTTTCAGGCATTTGTTATTTTTGCTCACTCATTATAATCTTCAAATGAAACGCTTTACAAAAATAACAAATACCTGAAAATTTACTGTGCATATATCGGGATATGAATACTAAATATTAAAATTCCTTGTATAAATCCTAATATCCTAATATGAAAAATTACGTACTCCTTGATTAGGCACGAAGTAAAATTTAGAGTTTAGAAAAGCCTAAAAATTTGGTTATGTCGCGTAGCAAAGCGGACATTTTCGGGCTTTTTCCTATTTTTGACCATACGTTACTATTCAGAAATAAGTCGTGACTGACTCGAAGTATTTTTCTACAATAGCTTTAGCACATTTGACAAGATTTAGAATTATAGTTTAGTTTTTTTTTTTAATTATTGATACTGCGCCCTACATTTCACTAATATTTATTAACTATGAGGAGTTCAAATGTGATAATCTACGTAAAAAATATTTGTACCATTTGTATTTCGAACAACTTATTATTATTATTAGGTTATATGATACCTTATTGCAAAAACCGTAATATCCATAAAGCTGAGCGTATATTTTCCTCAGCTAATATTAAAGTTCAATCATGCAGAAGTGATGAGCAAAGCTGTCATCAGCAAAATACCTTGAAACCCTTTAAATTTTTATTTAAAAAACTCTCTGACGTTAACACATTTTCCTGCTCAAACAAATAGGCCAGGGATGTTTACGGGTAAAATTTCCAGCAATTACCGAACGTAGGAACTTAATTGATAAAAAGTGTGGGGGGCCTTCTTCTTCTTGTGGAACACTCGCCCAGGGCGCTACGCCTGAATATATGGCCAAGGAAAGCCGGTTATTGCGCATAAATTTCATCGGAATAATGAAAATTCTAAGATGTGTATGAGGGTAGTTTTTCACGGTAATGGAACGTGCGCCGTCCCGATAAAATATACGCATTTTTCCCTCCGACCGGGGGAATTTACATTCTTATTAGATCCCGTTTGATCTAAGCCCACCTGTACTTTCCTTTTATATTTAGTGATATCTATCTTTTTAATCCCAAAACCTCAAGAAAAATGTTTAAACTTTTTCTAACAAAATAAATTCCATTTGACAAACAAAATTGCCTCATTTATATTTATAAAACACGTTTACTTTATTTGCATAACTTTGACTTACAAACAAAGTCAAAGTGTGTCATTAATTAAGAAAACGAAGTATACAAAATTAATATACTTAATAATAAAACACACTCGTTTTTTTATAGTTACACAGAAGTTTACACTACACCAGGGATGGGCGGCGTCAACAATGTCACGTCGACAATGTCATTGTCGAAATTCACGTCGACGCCGGTTATTTGTACAACGTTCGACAATGTCGACAGTGTATAATATTAAAACTATTCAGAGTATTGTTATGCGAATTTGGCAGATAGCTTGTAAGTTAACAGAGTATGCAAAACTTTCAAAATCACTCACAGACTTTCTAAACTCGAAATTTTACTTCATGCTTAACCTGGAAGTAAAACACCCCCGTTTAACACTTTAAATTGACCTTAAAAAAACGAAGTTTATTTGAAATAAAACATCACAGTTTCACTTTTATTGTTAAACACAGTAACATGTTTCACCACACACTGGCTTTATCAGGTAGATGAATTCTATTGCCTATTATGGAGCTTTATCATGTATCCGCTTCAACAATTAAATACTTAAAACAACGATCAACTGATAATATACAGCATACAAAATATTTACTTTATGCTTAATCAAGGAATGAAAAACACATGGGGGAAATGTGTTTCTCATTCCTTGATTAAGCATGAAGTGAATATTTTATATGCTTTAACAATAATACTGAACACCGAGTAATAACATCAAAAACTACTTACCATACATCACAACGAAGATCAAATAGACTCAAACAGAGATTTCCATTATCCGAAATCGGTCGCGAATCCGAATCCGACCATTTATCCATCCAGGAATAATTTATTATCAACATTGTTATAATACCACGAATTTACATTCAAACAGCATTCCGTGTGTGTGCACACAAACAAAACCTCACTTACCTGGCTCGCCTCAACAGCACAAGAAACGCATTCGTGACTAAAGGGATTCGAGAGTTGAATGAAAACGAACCGGCCCTTACATTTCTAGATAAGCTTTATTTACATTTCATTCATAGACATCTTAATTAAAACAATGAAACCTATCCCCTCTTATTTTTTTTGTATATCAGTTAGTTACAATATTCACTTAAATCCTTATTGCACTTCTTATAAAAATAGGTCAGTCTTTATGTACAATTATAAATTACGTATATGTGCAAGCCGAGAAGCATTTATTGTTCATTTTTTTTAAAATTTTTATTTAGATAGTATCAAATTCGTCCGGTTGATTTTTTTAGAACGTGTTTATTTTTGTGTAAGTGGGATGAAATATTGGGGGTAATTTTAAAAATCGAATCAACACAGTTTTAATAAAAAACAAATATTTGTCTCGATAAATTTTAACAAAATGTACCGGGTGCTAATCCGACCGCTCGGTAATAGCAATTTACATGTAAAATCATACGTTTGCAGATTCCTGCTCCCCTAATTATTTTAGAGCAGAAGCATAGGTGATCAAAGTTGTTCAGAATTAATAATGCTCTATGATAGGTCCGTACTTGTTTTCAAAATAGTACTAAAATGGCTCGGACATGTGTGGAGAGCAGACCCTACTGGACTGTCCTTGAGTGGAACACAGGAGGAAAAAAACGACAAGGAAGGCCCAAATCTAGGTGGATTAACGAAGTAGAGGAAGCTCTCAAGAAGATGGGGATTAATCATTGGAAAACAAGGACAAGCAACATAAAAGAATGGAGAAAAGTAGTAGATACGGCTAAAAGTATTTTATAAATCAAAATTGAATACAAATCAATTGGTAAAATGGGGACCGATCCATCCCACAAAACCGGATCATGAAAGCTTCAGAAAAGAAGCAGCCAGACTCCACATTGGGTGTAGTGCTATTATATATATACTAATAGTAGAAGAAAACGAAGATATAAATTAGTAATAATTAAAAAAAAATAACAATAAACATGATTTTAAAACAAAATATTACGCCATCAACAACTGTCAGTTTTGACATTTCGTAAAATCGCACTCCGTTTCGATATTTAAGTGCGCTTTCCAATTAAGTAATTCATAATAATGTCTTATACAATTGCTGAAAAAAACATATTTCTCCAGTGGTTTTTATTCCGGTAATAGTGTAAATGAAGTTCGAAACTTGTTTGCTTGATTATATCCCGATCGGCCGATACCCGCTATTTCATCACGATTTAGAACGTGATTTCAAACCAAGCAAAATAAGGATCCGTTCTTAAACCCTGCCAGTCCTGTTTAAAGCATACTTTAAATATAGCCGAGGAAGAAGAAATTGTGAGAGATAATGTAAACAAAATAAACACGCAATACAGCCGCTCTTAAAATTTTAAAGAAGAACAAGTTTAAATCGTACAAGTTTTCGCACCACCAAGAGGTTTTTGACGAGACAGGTATTCTAGAATGGTTTTCTGTGAAACACTGATGGAAATGGCCAATGTGGATAGATATTTCATTAACAGCATTTGTTTTTCTGACGAATCGACCTTCACCATAAATGGCGAGCAAAATGTGCAAAATTATTGCTATTGGGATACGCAGTCAGTCAACGTATGGTTAGGAATATACAGATCTAATATTATATAGGCCCCTTCTTCATTGATAAGCACTTAAACGGGGGAAAATACCTTGAGCTGCTTCAATCGGAGATTGGCCCCGCCATAGATGCTGTCGCAGGAGAAAATGTGGTATGGTTTCAACAGGATGGATGTCCTGCGCATTTTACAAGAGACGTCACTGAGATTTTAAATATTTGCTGGATTGGACGAGGCGGACCGGTGAATTGGCCAGCTCGTTCACCAGACTTATCACCAAACGACTTCTTTATATGGGGTCACTTAAAATCAAAATTATACGGTGCTAGACATGCTAACATCGAGGTTCTGAAAAACAAAATTACGGAAGAATGCAACAAAATAACGAACCGGCCACTTGCAAATGTTCGTAGACATTTTTATGATAGACTTGGTCAATGTTTAGCCGCTATTGGAGGTCTCTTTGAGCATTTAATTTGATTTTATTAAAAACAACTGATAGTTGTTGATGACGTAAAATGTTGTTATAAAATGATGGCTATTGTAATTTTTTTCAAATTATTACTAACTTTTATCTTCGTTTTCTTGTACTATTAATCCTATTTTGAATAAATAGGGAGCACTTTAAATTCTGAACAACTTTGATCTCCTGTGGTTTTGCTCAAAATTAATTAGTGGAGCAGGAAACCACAAAAGTGTGATTTTACATGTAAATCGCTATTACCTAGCGGTCGGATCAGCACCTGGTGTGTATACTTGAGTTGATGTTGTAATAATAGATACATGAAAATAATTTAATTTTATAAAAAGTACTGTTGAAGATTCTTAAAGATCATAATATTAAAACACTTAACTTTGTTTTACTACTTTAATTAACTTTTTACAGTGACTATAGTTTCGACTACAAGCTAGTCATTATCAAACTGAGGCTCAGTTAATTTAAGTGGTAAAACAAAGTTAAGTGTTTTAATATTATTTTATAAAGATGTACCACAAAGTGAACGCCAAACAAATAAAAGATCTTAAAGATGACATTTAAAAAAAACAGAATACTTATCATTTTTAAAGGAAATTTACAAAACTACACAATGCGTAATTAAATTTGATAATTTTCTTTATCTATTTTGAAATATAAATCTAACATAATGGTTTTATTTCAATGTGGCATGATTGTTTTATTAAAATTCAAGATGGTGAGTAAAGAAAAATAATAGTGTTGATTTGACGTAAAATTACTCATTAAGGAAATCTGGATGAGAGTGTTGATTATTTTTTTGGTTTAAAAATGGGTGGCGCTGTCTTATTTTTTTGTATAAATATGCATTGACAGATCGTGATATTAATAAACTACACACCGATGTGACACAATTAAAATTTATAGTCCACAGAAAAGAACATCGGTTTAACTATGACTTGTTTTAATAATTACACCACATTGTTTTTTACCCACCCCTTTAATTCATTTAAATTCATAACGGGTGGGTATTGTTTAGTATTATTATCACATAGTGAAAAAGTTAAATTATATACACTTGATCGTCCGTAATGCGATGTTTCTTCTTATTTTAATTAAAATTTAAGTAGATCACGAGTATCGCAGTTATTAAAGCGAAGATTGCTGTCGATGGAAAAGGCCGGTTTCCTGAGCTGCTGAAGGGAAACAACCCCTGCTGGCTGCTGCCGTAAACGGCCGGCTGCGCTGACGGCTCGACCATGTTCTCGATTTCTACAGAGGATCAACGCAGGATTTGTAACTTGCGTCCGGAACGCTAATTAAGCTTAACTTACCGTTGGCCCTCGTGGTGAATCTGAACACGGAGCTCAGCTTATTCCAACCGTGGCTGTTTTTAGCCTGCACTTTGGCCTCGTAGCCGATCCCCGGCTGGAGTCCCTTGATCACGTACAACATCTTCTGCTTGGTGACCCCGGGGAAGGGCGGCGGCACCGGCATCAGGGGGCTCGTCACCCCTATCCCGGGGATGATGACGCTGTTCCACTCGTTCCTGAAGGGCATCGTTAGGGTGCCGTTCGAGGGGGTGGACTGCTCGTAATGGTGGGAGCGGTGGTGGCGGGGCTGCTGGCGGAAGAAGAGGCGGTATTCTGTTACTGCCGCGTGGCTGTTCACCGACCAGGAGATGATGTAGATGTTCTTTTCGGTGCTCACCGCTGAAGAGTCGAATGTGGCCATTCCGGGGACGCCTGTTAGCATTATGTGGCCTCTGGCTTTTCCATGGACATTACTTGCAACGCAACTGTAACAAAAAACACAAACATAATTTATAAAATGAATAAAATTGTAACATTTACCCCATCACCCATACAATTGATAATTGACATCATAAACTTATTTCACTTATAAATTGGCTAAAGACTATATTGGTTAAATTAGTTAAGTACTATATATATTATATATTTTACATTAAATCATTGTTATAGACGCGTGGCGCATGAAGTAAAATTTCGAGTTTAGAAAAGCCTAATTTGGCTCGGTCGCTCCGCTTCGCTACGCGCCCGAGCCAAATTTTCAGGCTTTTCTAAACTCAAAATTTTACTTCATGCTTAGTCTGGGAGTGGAAGACACTTGTTCGTTTTATCATTGAAACAATTGAAAATTGACGTCATAAGTTTTATTGACGGAAAATGTCACTTTTGATACAAGTTAAAAATAATTCAAAAGGTAATAGGTAAATTATAGTCAATTTAATGATGAAATACTATTAAAATGCTATAATCAGTTTAGGCATAATCGTCGCGACACATGGACAGAATTACAGGACAGTCATTTTTTATAAATGGTCTTAATCAACTCAGGCTACCTTAAATAAACGATAATAAACGATAATAAACGATAATAAACAATAATAAACGATAATAAACGATAATAAACGATATTAAACGATAAGAAACAATAATAAACGATAATAAACGATAATAAACGATAATAAAAGATAATAAACGATTATAAACGATAATATACGATAATAAACTTATTTTTCTTATAATTAGTTAAAGACTATATTGCTTAAATTGGTTGAAGACAATATATATTATATATTTCATATTAAATCATTGTTATAGACTCGTGGCGCATGAAGTAAAATATCGAGTTTAGAAAAGCCTAATTTGGCTCGGTCGCTCCGCTTCACTGCGCGCCTGGGCCAAATTTTCAGGCTTTTCTCAACTCGACTTTTACTTCTTGCTTAATCTGGGAGTGGAAGACACTTGTTCGTTTCATCATTGAAACAATTGATATTGACGTAATAAGTTTACTTTTGTTTTATTATTCTAGGTCAATAAAACAAAAGTAAACTCAATTTTAATACAAGTTAACAAGGATTCAAAACATAATAGGTAAATTACAGTCAATTTAATGATAAAATACTATTAAAATGCCATAATTGGTATAGACTTGATCGTAGCGACAGGAGGACGGAATTACAGAATGACAGACATTTTTCAAAAATAGTCTTAAGCAACTCAAGCCACCTCAAAATAGATAGGAGTCATCCATTTCTAAAAACCGTTAAATCCATTGTTTTCAAATGGATTTAGTGGTTTTTGGATATAGGCGACTCATATATACTATCTTACATTGGCTTCGATCAGGTATCCATTGGTTTTTTCAAAGAATACCTGAGTAACGGATCACAAATAATAAGCTTGAAAAATAATTTGTCGAATAAGCTGGAAACTCAAAGAAGTGCACCACAAGGCTTTATTTTGGGGCTGTTATTATTTCTAATTTATACTTCACAAATTTTTTCAAGTAGCAACTTAAATAACTACCATATTTTTGCAGACAATACTCAATTATTTTGCAGAGAAGGACACTATAAAATTAACTCAGATTTAAATAGAATCGTTACAAAATGCAATGAGCACTCTCTCCTAATAAATAATTCTAAAACTGAAGTAATTCTGTTTGGTCCAAAAAAAAGCGCGAGTAAGAGTATTCCCCTTACTCTCAATTAGCTTGGACAATACCAATTTTATTGACATAAACAATTGTGTTAAAAGTCTAGAAGTTTATATAGATAGTGAACTAAGATTCCACAGTCATATCTCTCGTTGTATCAATAAGGCATATGAAAATCTTAGGTTAATATACTTAAATCGGTGATGTTTATTGCAGAAATTGAAAACTATATTATGTGAATCCCTGGTATTGTCACACTTCAACTATTGTGATGTAGTATACAACTTATGTTTAGATAAAAAAACAATTGATAAAATTCAACGTATGCAAAATTCTTGTTTGAAATTAATCTTCGGTATTAGAAAATTTGATCATATAAGTCATAAGCTTCAGGACTTAGGTTGGCTTAAAATGAGTGATCGCCGTTTACTTCATTTTGCCACTTTTTCTCACAAAATAATTAAAGACAAGACTCCACCTTATCTTTACCACAAAATTAAATTCCGCTCTGACGTTCATACACTTAATGTACGCTTTAGAGGATTACTAACTCCACCTCAACATAAATCTGTTTTTGCAGAAAGATCATTCTCAATCCAAATTTCTAAAGTGTACAATAAGGTACCACTAGAATGCAAAGCGAAATGTGTCTTAACTTTCCGTAAACATTATGCCAAACATCTTAAAGATAGGTAGATGTATATTTTGTGTTTTAATATTGCCGATTTAATTATCGAATAATTTAAATTAGTGATATTTAAAACGCACTGAAACAAACTTCTGCGCTTGTTTAATATTTATTTATTACTTATGTTTTCAATGGTTAAGTTGAAAAACAGTCGCGGCGACCCAGCCAAAGACTGAACTTCGCCATTCGATTATAAATACTGGATTATTATTATTTGTGTAAAAATGCATGTAACTAAATGGTATTAGAAATAAAGATTATTATTAATATTATTATTATAATTATTATTATTATTATATCCATAATACTTTCCCTTTTGACAAATAAAGCACTATTAAATAACCTTTCTTTACACTTTTAATTTTTATTAAAAGTGTGAAGACAGTTTATTATTAGTGCTTTATTCGTCAAATTAATTTGATCTTCACGTAACTTACAATCAATTTACTTTACCTTTGTTTTGCATATGGGGGAAAGTAAATACGATGTAAATGAAATCAAACAGTGTCATCTAACATAACATATCTAGTACTTTGAAATTGAAATGCAATGAATACATTTAGTTAATTTTAATCAAGATTTCACAATTTATTACCTAGTTTCTATTTGTCGACTTTAGTTTGTTTTATTTCTATTTACCACAAAACAAGTTCATAATAAATATGCTTCGCTCCGATACGATAGTATTGACACTATTAACTCATATTATTATAGAATATCACAAACATGAATATATATATATATATATATATATATATATATATATATATATTTCGCAGCAAAACACACAATGCGACGTTACCTGTAATTTCCGAAATCGCCGGCGGTGACGTTCCTGATGACTAGCGTATACCGGTTGCCCCTGGCATGCGAAGTGTGCTGTTCAGTCGTGCCCAGCTGTGCGGTCTCTCTGAACCACAAAACCTGAAAATTACACCCGTTACAACATTTCCTTCCCTCTTCTCTCCCCCCGAAAATCTAATTACCTGGGGCGGCGGCTCCGCGTGCACTATACACACCAGTTGTGCCTCCAGCCCGATCCCCGTGTGGACGATGCCCCTCTCCGTTTCAACCTCTGGCGCATCTAAACAACAAGATAGATAATTATTAGAGAACTTAGTTTGCACGAATTCGTGTTAATTAATATTTGTTTAATTAATGAGAGTTGGGTTTTCTACGGCTATTTTGAATTAAATATTATAACTTAGTAGCAAAAACACACGAGTCAACGTGAAACTAGTGCAGTTACTAACGTTCACAACTAGTCAGTGCAGCGCATGTTAAAATTCGTGTAGAATCGCAACGATCACAACACTAGCTAATGCAACGCATGTTGAAATTCGTGCAGATTCCTAACGCTCACAACTCTAGCTTATGCAACGTTTGTTAAAATTCGCAACGATCAACGAACGATTTGCAATGCAGCCCATGTTGATATTCGCGCAACTTCGCAACGCTCACAACACTAGCTAATGCAGCCTATGTTAAAATTCTCGCAGATTCGCAACGCTTACAATTAACTAATGCAGCATATGTTAGAATTCGCTGCATTAGCGTATGTTGAAATTCGCGCAGATTTGTAACGCTCGCAGCACCAGCTCATGTAGCGCATGTTAGAGCCCGCACACACACGTCATACCAGTATGAGTGATCGGTATGAGTGATCAGTATGATATGACAAAAAGTATGAGAGATCGGTATGAGAGACACATATTGACAGATGTCATTCAACATGTTCGAAGAAGAAGCAATTGCTTTGTGGTATATTCTTCGAAAATCTGAGAAAAAACGGATTAATAGAAAAATATGGGTGCATCCTATAAATACTAAACGAAATGATAAAGGCGCCATGGTTATCCTCTACCGTGAATTGGAAGATGACCCAACAAAATTTTACAACTATTTTCGAATGTCGTTACCTTCTTTTGAGGAACTTCTGGGCAAAATTTACAATAAAATAAAAAACAAAATACAAATATGCGGGATAGCATACCACCCAAAGAACGCCCGCTTTATTTTCAACTGGATTTATTTTTTAAATCTTCTAGAAGGGACAACAAAAACAATCTGTCTGCATCATTATCTTCCCTATTCTCTTTTTCTTGTCTCCTCTTTAAACTTTCCGCGAGGATTTCAGCTAGATTGTCGTCGCATTTTCTTTTTTTCGACGATATCCTCGATGTGCTGGGCTCGGTTAGTTGAGGAGGAGAAAGAGAATAGGATGCAATTTCCGACACTTCACTGTCATCATCAGCGAAAGTGCTTTCAGTTCTAAAAATTAAAATCATAAGATATCACTATTTTATATATTCATATTTATTATTTACGGAGCATGATCCATGCTAGGAAACATATGTCTTCCAGGTCCTTCCTGATCCACTCTTTATCTTCTTTCGCTTAGCTACTTCTCTTGAGAAACTATTCCCTAAATATTTCCACCTATTTTGGAGTTCTTTACCTGAAAAAAATAATTAACAACATTCTCAAATTTGCAGGTTTCTTGCTACTGGTTGTTCTATGAAAGACCTACATTACTCGTATAGAGTAGATGCCACAACAGCAAGTAATATTAATTCCGAAGTCTGTCAAGCAATATAGGTATATCTGAAAGACGATGTTATGCCTCAGCCATCCAAAGATGACTGGCTTGAAATTGCGGATCTATTTAAGAAAAAAACTGGATTTCCTAACGTCTTTGGGGCAATCGATGGCAAACATATTCGAGTTATTAAACCAAACAATAATGGTTCTCTATACTATAATTATAAACATTATTTTTTCGGTTCAACTGCTTGCAATATGTGATGCTAATTACTGTTTCCAATATGTAGACATAGGTGATTATAGAAAAAATCATGATGCTGCCATTTTCACAAATTCTTTATTTTATAAGAAACTACAGGTGGGGACACTTTACATTCCCGAAGCAACGTATCTACCTCAAAAAATGATTTTAAAATGCCTTTCGTTATTATTGGGGGATGAAGCCTTTGCTCTATCGAATACAGTGATGCGTCCGTATGGTGGAACAAATTTGTCTGAAGATAAAAGGGTATTCAATCGCAGACTATCACGTGCCCGTTGCTATATTGAATGCTATTTCGGGATACTGACAAATTAGTGGCGTATTCTTCATAGACCACTTAACGTTAAGATGTCTTTAGCAATTGAATTATAAAGACTTGTGTTATTTTACATAATTTTGTGCGTAGGAGGGATGGATTTTCAAATGAAGATACTTGTTCTTACACTGGTTTGTTCGACAATAACATCCCCAATAATTCAGGTCGTCCTACAGCCAGACCAGCCGCAATAAGGGATTATTTTAAAGATTACTTGATGAACGAAGGTGCAGTGCCATGGCAATATCAATGAATATATTTTAAAGTTATTTATTTATGTTATGCAATAAATATTCTTTCTTACCTTATTCATTTTGTTTTTCTTCGTCCCAAGTACTCACTTCATCTTCACCCCAAACAAAGTTAATTACGGCCGTCCATGAACTGTGCCTTTTAGTTTTGTCAGGATAATCAGGGTTTGATTTATCCCATATTGCAGGCTGCAATTGCACAGCCGTAATTAATTTGTCATTATCAAACATAGCGTTCATTTTATCGTTTAAAACCAGAAACAATTTTTCGGTCACAGGAGATTGTCACCTTCGTGTGAGTGACACAATTCAAATCAATGTAACATTAGCGTCCTTAATACAAATCACGTCGCATGTGACAAATGATTTGAAGTGACTGCATTTCCGTCAGTCATACTTTTCGTCAGAGTCACATCTCGTGTGTGCGGTACCATTCATTTGTATAGAATATTAGTCACCTTCATACCAGTCACTCATACCGGTATGACGTGTGTGTGCGGGGTCTTAGAATTCACGCAGATTTGCAACGCTTATAACACTAGATAATGTACCTCATGATGAAATTTGTGCAAATTCCTAGAAAAGCGCTCACAACTCTATCTTATGCAGTGTTTGTTAAAATTCGCAACGATCACAACACTAGTTAATGCAGCCCATGTTAAAATGTACGCAAATTCGCAACGGTCACAATACTAGCTAAGGCAGCCCATGTTGAAATTCGCACAGATTCGCAACACTCACAACATTAGCTAATTCAATACATGCTGAAATTCGCTCAGATTCGCAACGCTTACAATAATAGCACCTAATGCAGCGCATGTTGAAATTTGCGCAGATTCGCAATGCTCACAATACTACCTAATGCAGCGCATGATAAAATTCGCACAGATTCGCAACGCTCACGATAGCTAATGCAGTGCATGTTGAAATTCGCGCAGATTTGCAACGCTCACAGCACTAGCTTAAGCAGTGCATATTAAAATTTACGCGGTTCAGGTAGTGGCCGAGCGGTAGCGTCGCCGGACGGTATATCGCTCGGCGAGCCACAGACCGGGTTCGATTCCCGTGCACGGGGAGTTGTTATTTAAAAATAATATCTCGTCGTGTCCCTGGGAGTGGTGTGAATGTGTCGTGACGTCCAAATATATGTTAATTATTCATATTTATACAATGAGATATGGCTGTGGTGAGAATCTATGCCAGGATCATCGGATCCACAGAAAAAAAACTTATCTGAATTTTCAGGCTTTTCTCAACTCGAAATATTTATTGCATGCGCAAGGCGTACAAAACGATGTTTTAGTGAGAAATTTAAAATATATATTTACAGCATTTATATTTGTTTTACATTTTACAAAATTGAAATTGAAAATAAATAGTTTGTTAGATAATTGAATCTTTAATTATATTTAATTTTGTCAAACTTGGAACTGTCATTCTTAATTATCTCTACTGATATCTAAAATGTAATTCTGTTGTTAAAAAAACTTTTAAAATCCAATGTTTTCAATTAACGAAAAAATAGAAATAATGAAATGGTTTCACAGAAGAAAACAGTTCTCGAGAAGCAAGTGCAATGTATTTTGAAAATACTGGTACACTAATTGTTCATTGCAAGTGGCATCATAACGAAATTGAACCTACTAAAGTAGAACACAAGACTATTTTTAATGTTGTATCCAGTTAAGTGTCAAGTGCCCAACCGTGAGTCCAGCCAAGTGTCAAGTTTCTAGCAAAGTGTCCGGCCAAGTGTCCAGCCAAATATCTTGCTAAATGTCTACACAAGTGTCCATCCATGTGTCTGGTCAGCTGTCATCCTAGGTGTCCAGCCTAGTGTCTAGCCACGTGTCAAGCCAAGTGTAAAGCCAAGTGTCCAGCCAAGTGTACAGCCAAGTGTCCAGCCAAGTGTTCAGCCAAGTGTCCAGCCAAATGTCTAGCCAAGTGAACAGCCAAGTGTCCAGTCAACACTTGACTGGATACTTCATTGAGCATTTGGCTGGACAGCTTTCTGAACACTTGGCTGGACAGCTTGCTGAACACTTGGCTGGACAGCTTGCGGGATACTTGGCTGGACACTATTATTTATTTATTTATTCATTCACAGGGTAGCCCATTTTTACATCAAATTAACAATAATTATAATTCATGTGAACAGAAGAAAAACAATTTTACAAAATTAAAAAGAAATATAACAATAATTACAGCGATATCATTGCACGCACTTGACTGAACACTTGGCTGTACACTTGGCTGCACAGCTAGCTGGACAATTGGCGGGATTTTGTTTAAAACCAAGCAAATTTAAAAACATATCGTGCATTCTCTGTTGAATTCTAAAATGTAACCTCGCACTCAACTTTAATACACGACCTTGCAAAAGCTCGCACTAACCCAGCCTATTAAACTTTAACACACAGCATAAAAATCCTTGTATTTTTTTTCCTTCGCTTTTCGCAAAAGTGTCTTCAAATTCAGACGGTTTAAGAGTTCAAGTGCAAGTAGGGTGTTTTACGCCGTCGACCTGATGGCACACTTTAATCTCGCGGTTGTAAAATTTGAGGATTTGAGGAGTAAAAAGGGATGAAAGAGAGAAAAAACAACACCTCGCCGTTCTGTGATGAAACTGCCTCTCTCTACTGCCGGCTTGTCTTGAATTATTTAGGGACTTAATCTCGTTGTTATGATTCCTGATACGGGAGTTTATTTAATTTGGCAGTCTGCCGTGAATGATGAATTTGTTCACACAGAAGGAGGGAAGATTGTGTTAGGTGTGTGTGGGTGGAATTCCAGACACAATTTCCGTGTTGTTTATCAAAATGTTAAAAAAAAGATAATACTGAAAGGGGAATTTTGTTACGCTGTATGTAGGTTGGCGATTTAAATTTAATTAATTTTCAGTTTTCTGAGTGAGTAATAATTAAACGCCACATAATTGAAAGTATTCTCTCAATTTTTATTACTTCTTAAATAAATGTTATTAAAGTCGATGGTGGGAATTTGATTTTGTTTCACTGATTTTTAATTCGAATTTAACCCATTAGGCGCCATTGATGCATATACGCAACATTATTCATTTTATGTTAATTAAATTACTAAATAAGTTAATTTAATATATTGTAATATTTGACTTGACTTAAAAATGTATGAAGAATAACGTAAATATTTTGTTATTTAAATATCTCGTTTATTACTCATTTAAAATAAATGTTTCCAGTGTATTCCTAACTTCCCAATATTTCAGTGTTTTACACGTATGGCGCATGAAGTAAAATTTCGAGTTTAGAAAAGCCCCGTAAAAATTTTGTTTGCTGCGCGGGTGGCGCAGCGACCCTCGAGAAATTTTTTACGCGGGGCTTTTCTAAACTCGAAATTTTACTTCATGCTTAGTCTGGGAGTGGACAACACTCGTTCTTAGAAGTTTCAAATTGAAGGATCACTCTAGATTACTAAGTTTATTACCATTTTACAAAAGCTACAGCTCGAAGGACCAATCATGGTCTTCGGAGACCGAAGGACTACATGGAATCGAAGTTTTTTTACAAGAAAATAACGAATATCTGAAGGTTTACAGCATGGATAAAAAAGAACACATCCAATTTTGAAAAATATCGAAGTTACGTTGGTTTTCAGTGCGTTTTTAAATTCACTTTAAATGAGTGTTTTATACGCGTGGCGCATGAAGTAAAATTTCGAGTTTAGAAAAGCCCCGTGAAAATTTGTCTCAGGTCGCTGCGCGACCTGAGACAAATTTTCTACGCGGGACTTTTCTAAACTCAAAATTTTACTTCATGTTTAGTCTGGGAGTGGAAATACTCGCCCTAAACTTTATATTGCACGTTGTATACAAAATCGACGTATGCCTTAAATTTACAGTGTATACATTATGTATATTTAAAAGAAAAATGCACAGTATGTAATACAATAAGTCATTCGTAGAAATCATTAAAAGAAATGTATAATTTAACCTAAAATCAACTTTTAGAGTTAACTCTATAATTGCTCGGCCGTTAATGGGTTAAACTGGTTGAAGTGAAAATAAAAATCATCGAAACAAACCAAGTGTTTCTTTAATAAACTAATAAATAAAATATTTCTGATTTCTGAGCTCTTTTTTTCGAGACAAACTCAATGCCGCAATATTTCAATAAATTGCAAGTATAACATAAACATGTTATATATCAATGAAAAGAGAGAAAAAAAAACAAATTTATTAATAGCACATCCAACTATAACTTCTATTTAAAAAAGTATTACTTTCGGCTGTATCTCTTTTATTAATGAAGATAGAAATAATCTGTAAATTGCATTCAATTCTCCTCAAAAAAGTACCTCTAGAACATACAATTCTTATCTTGATAAACTAATAAATGAATGAGATGTTAGTAAAAATCGAATATGGATAATATTGAATTTTTGGTTTTAACTTAAAAACCAAAGACGATAGCTAATTTCTGTTTTCGACATTGAGTTTTCCTCCAAAAAGAGCTATAGGATGCGCTATCGATTTTTTTCTATCTCTTCTAATAACCGAGTTTCCCTATAGTAACATCCAATTTGGGCCACCCTGTACAGGGTTGGGCGTGGACATTTCCTTTTTTGAAAAGGGCGCAGTGAAATTAGTGCGAGTAACAGAAAGGTGGGTAAGGACTTAATAGATGGGAAATTTGTATTCCTACTCATTTTAGTCGCAAAATTGCTTTGGTCGAGGAAGCAGCGCGCTTTTACCGCAGATGCCTATTTTTCAGACATTTTTTTTACAGTAAACGTGAATTCAGAATGATTTAGCAGTTTTTTTTTGTCTGCTCTTGAAGAACTGGATAATGTGTATGTGGTTTTAACAAGAGCAGGGAACAACCCACACAGCTAGTACTTCAATACATTTATTAGACAATGTGTATGTGGTTTATGTGGTTTTAGCAAGAGCGGGGAACAACCCACACAGCTAGGACTTCAATGCATTTGTTGAACAAAATGTTTGTGGTTTATGTGGTATTAGCAAGAGCGAGGAACAACCCACGCAGCTAGGACTTCAATACATTTATTGGACAATGTGTATGTGGAGTATGTGGTTTTAGCAAGAGCGGGGAACAACCCACACAGCAATGCATTTATTGAAAGAAGTCTTCTCGGTGCGGCTGTTCTCCCTAAAAGGGGCATGCTTGCCTAATTTAACCCCTTGTGATTATTTCCTGTGGAATATTCTCAAATTTCGAGTTTATAACAATTGTCCACAGACTCTGGAAGATACACAAAAAAATTCAGAGCCGAAATTGTCAATCTAACAATCGGGATGCTTGAGACAATGTGTATGTGGTGTATGTGGTTTCAGCAAGAGCGGGGAACAACGCACACAGCTAGGACTTCAATGCATTTGTGGAAAGAAGTCTTCTCGGTGCGGCTGATCTCCCTGAAAGGGGCATGCTCGCCTAATTTAACCCCTTGTGATTATTTCCTGTGGAATAATCTCAAATTTCGAGTTTATAACAATTGTCCACAGACGCTGGAAGACCCACAAAAAAATTCAGAGCCGAAATTGTAAATCTAACAATCGGTATGCTTGAAATACGGGACCGAAACTTTATTTTCGACTAAATCAGTGTATTGGCAATTATAGGCGACATTTACTAGATGTTTTTTTTTTTTGTAAACGATGTACAAGCAAATTTCCTGTGTTGTGTGATAAGCGAAAAATAGCAATAAGTAGGTTTGAAATGTGCAAAGTGTTTATATTTCATTTTCAAAAAATGAAGTTACCACGCTTCACCTTGTATACGCTGTAAATTTTCAAATATTCGTTGCTTTTTTGAATAAGTCCAATTTAAAGCTTATAACGAGTGTGTCCACTCCCAGGTTAAGCATGAAGTAATATTTCAAGTTTAGAAAATCCTAAAAATATGGTTTGGTCGCGTAGCGCGAAGGGCGAAGCGACTAAACCAAATTTTCAGGCTATTCTAAACTCGAAAATTTACTTCATGCGCCACGCGTATTAAACACTGATTTAATGTGAAGGTAAAGTTAGGCTTAAGTTATTACATTTTATAAATATCTACTTCTTCTAACTTAATCTGGCGCTTTTAAAATTCGACCAATTTCCTTTGGGATATGTAAGTTTAAATTAAATGAATAAATCCCAAAGAAAATTGCTCAAGGCGCTTGAATTTTCTAATATTTGTTACATTTATTGACGTGAGATCAAACTTAAATACCATATTTTCAATTGATTGATTGAGTTGCGTTTCGCTACGCTGTAGCTTCTGCAGGTAAAGAATTTTAATTAAAACTAAGTGCCTCAGTAATTAACGAAACCAAGTGTTGTCAAGATTTTCTATGAATAATGCAAAAATGTTTTAACGCGGCTAAGTGAAATTTATCATCTACAGTTGCGAGAGAAAAAACCAGTACAGCAAAATATTTGGTTATGTTCATTGATAATTTGAAAAATCAAAATGAGTCCAATTTTGATTTTTCAAATTATCAATGAAATTGACAAATCTGCAAAAATGTCAAACGAAATTTATTTAACGTCGACATGCCTCAACTGACTGAAACCCAATAAACGATAATAACGACTTGTTTAGAGACGGTATTAGCATTAGAGACATGGCTAATGAAGTGAATGTTAACAAATGCATCGTCTTATTGACAAAGAAAAAAATGTTGTTAACCTGTACATAACAAGTTTACTAGTTCTTCTCGCAACTATACATCTTTCATGGATTGAAATTAATATTTCAGCATCACCAATTGTGATGTTGCGTGACATCAATGTTTTTATTGAGATAGTAAAGTTGCTATTATTTATATAATTATTACCTAACTTAGGTGGTGAATTTTATACGAAAAATAAACCTAAACATTCGATAAACGCCTTTACGGAGCACTAAAAATTACATCCACTGGTGTAATTGTGTGGTAAAAAGGTGTAAAAACCCCGCAGTTGCGTTACGGAAATTGTCAATTGTCTGAAATTTAACGAGTGGCCGTAAAATCTTCTTTTAAAATTAGTGTACGACCGCCGCGGGGAGTACAATTATCGGGTTTTCAGGTAGATCGAGCTGAAATTTCTTGAAACGTACCGGACAGAGACGTTAAAAAGTAATTGCCGACTTACATAAGACGTTCAGGGTGATGTGCTTGGTATCTGGCTGACCGACGCCGTTATCCGCCGAGCACCGGTATTGTCCGGCCGAATGGCGATCGGCGTGCTGGATGACCAGAGATAAACCGGAAACGGAACGTTCGCCGCTGGGCAGGACGTTATTTTTCCGGGTCCACGCTACGGTCGGGACGGGATTTCCCGACGCGCGGCATTCCATTTTTACGGTTTGGCCCTGGAGCACGTCCAATGGCCTATTGTGGGATACGAAATGTATTCGTGGGGGAACTGTAATAAAAAGAAAATAATCAATTAAAATCAATTATAGCCTGGACAAATATAATTTTAAATTTATTAGAAACTTCTGCAGGCCTACTAATAAATATTCTCGCGAGTTTCAAGTGCTAGACACTAAGAGCTAATAAGTGATAAGAAAAATTGGGAAGCTTGAATGTGTGGAACTATTTATTGTTTTAAGTTGTCTTATTAATTAACACGTATTGCTTGCATTTTATACGAATTTTCGTAATTTTATATATTATGTTTAAAGTGTGCAAACTATCGTATGTTCAATTAAAAAAAAGTGCAATGGAAAATATTGTAGGTTGGCAACTCTGAAAATATACATTAAAAATTAAATTATTGCACTCTAGAGGTTTTTCTTTATTGAACATATGATATAAGAAGCGTAAGCTTATTTTCTCGAATTCAAATAGTTTATAATTTGAATTATTCTTGTTTAACTAGTCTATAATCAATTTATCGCTCGAGATCTTGTAAATCTTGTAAATGATATGAGATACCAAACATGAAATTAGAAATATTATTGATTAGTAATTGTTTTCTATGTGTATTTACTAATAATTCATAATAACTACTTTGCAATTTTGTTAAATTTATAGATATTTATTACCCACCTAAAATTTCGAGAGTGTGCGTAATTTCCCTGGGCTCCAAAGTGCCTATCTGGCAGACGTAATCGCCAGCATCTTGAGGGCGGACGTTCTTCAGCTCCAAACTATAACTTCCACCTGCAAAGCCCGGTATTCCAGGCAGACTAGAAGCAGCCGGAGAAGCCGGAAGGAGGCTCACGCGAGGATCCGGAGTTACCTTAACTGGACCGGCCGTTAAAACTGCTATTCCCCTTTTCCAAGCGAGAACATAACTTCCTGAAAGTTATATTAAAAATCTCAACCTGATTAATGTTCCACGAACATATGCAATGAATCAGTCGACAGAGATGAGACTAAAAAAGTCAGAAGCGCGTCTGTAAGTATTAGAATTCTGATACTTCAAATCTCATCTCTGTGCTTTAAGTTGAATCCGTCCACAGAGATGAGGATAAAGTAGTTCGAAACGCGTCTGTTAGTATTGGAATTCACTTACTAATGAGTTTTTGACTTTTAAGGCCCTATCTCCGTGGTTTAAGTTGAATAAGTCCACAGAGATGAGACTAAGACAATCCAAAACGTGTTTGTGAGTATTGGAAATTACTGTCTCGCACGTTGCTGACTTTTTATGTTTTATTTGTGTGGTCTATGTTGAATCAGTTCACAGAGATGGGCTCAAGAACTTCGAAACGCTTCTGTAAATATTAAAAATCATGTGCTGACGTGTTTCTGATTTTTCAAGCCGCATCTCTGTAGTCTAAGTTGAATAAGTCTATTGAGATAAAGATCATGCAGTCCGAAAAGCGTCCGTAAGTATTGAAATGCACTTGCTGGCGCGTTTCTGACTTATCAAGCTTCATCTCTGTGTTTTAAGTGCTGAATTTATTAATGAATACCATTTTGCGTACTCATTTTTCATTTTCTATGATGACTTACTTCATTATTTTTTTTAACATTGACTGATTTTTCTTAGAACATTTAAATGGTTGGGAGTTATAAATTTAGGGAGAGGAGCCAAAAAGCTGAGGGGGTTTCTTTCTCGGGCAACGGGAAAAGGGAAGATTAATAGGTGGGCGTTTTCGGCCGGCTGTAAGTAAGAACTGACCTGGTTCGGTGATCCTGCAGGGGAGAACGACCGTACTCCCGGTGGCGATACGGTACGTCTGACCCGGAGTTACGAAGTTTGGCACGCGGCCATTGTTCGTCGGCAGATCTAGGTCGTTCAAATTTGCATCGGCCTGCAAACCTGTATCAAAAATTACAACAATGTTTCAAATACATTTCTTCCTTAGAAACCAAAACATGTAATCAAATTTTTATTTTTAAATTAATCAATTTGTGCAAATAATGTGAAAACTACAAAAACTTCACCACTTAAATTAATCAATTTATGCAAATAATGTGAAAACTACAAAGAATGCACAGGATAAGGATTTTGTAAACGGTAAAAGATACAAGGTGGCTTAAGTTGGGTACAAGTTGCACTATTTAGAGTATGTTAACATGACGATAGCAGAAATGTATGATTGTTCATCGTTTTCGAATTTTTTTAAAAAATGCAATTTTTCCGGTTTTTCGATTTTTCCAATTTTTGGATTTATTTTAAAAGATATTTAAAAACTAATGCCGCTCTGTTATTGTCACTATTTAATTTCTATAAAATGGCTTCTTCAAATTTTTTATCCGATGTTTCATTTCCGAGAAATCATTATCACTTCATTTCACTAAAATAGACTGTTATTGTTATTGTACATTTCGAGACACAAAGTGCTCATTATCAATAACAAACTCATTTTCATTTTTTTATATGGCCACAAAACCTTGCTACCTTGTATGCGGTAGCATATCTTATTACAAATTCAACGATATATCACACATTATGCTTCTAAAGACAAAAAAAAAACAGGAAAAAATATTTTTTTTATATTTTTGTAGGATCCTAATCTAGTAGGCGTTGGAAAAAGAATTCAAATATTATTGCAAGTGTTCAAATAAGTTCCCATTATTTTCCAGACACAAGGATGTTCTTTGTTACGGTTGAATTTAAAAATTTGTCTAATATTTCTGAGGAGATTGTGTTAACTGCGGCTATAACCGATGCCAATAATTGTTCTTCATTTTTAAAAGTTAAGTCATACCATTGAATTTTTACAATAATTCCACAGGAAAAAGTCTAACGGGCTCAAACCTGGTGATCGGGCTGGCCAAGCTAATTCACTGTATGTTCCAATCTATTTTTCAGGAAACCTCTGCGATAAATACTCCCGAACATTTCTTGAGTTATGCGCTAGGGCACCATCTTGCCGAAACCAGCAGTTGTTAATTATTGCTAGAGATAATTTATCCAAGGCGTCTTCCAATTCAGTCTGCAACATGTCATGATATTGCTCGAAGTTTAAATTGTTGTGATAAATAAAGGGTCCTATTCTGCTTCGTAAAATACCTATCTACATATTAAATCCTTGCATCTTTTTTTTTAACCAAGGATTGTCTGTGGCCCAATAATGTTTGTTACGCCGGTTTAAAATGCCATTGTTGGTTATCATGCTTTCATCAGACCAAATTACCCGAAAAGGAAAAGTTTTATTTCCTTGACATGTTCTGGTACACCATTTACAAAAACTTGCTAGCCTTTTCTCGTCACCAGGTCTAAGACCCTGACAAATTTTAAATTTATATGGATAAAATTTATTCTTTTGGGAAATGAAGTGGGCTGTAGATCTAGCTACCCCAGTCTGACGTTTAACTAGTCTTGTCGATATTTCAGGATTTTCAACAACGGCCAGTAGGACAGTGTTCGCTTTGTCTTCGTTGGATTGTTTTTTTACGAGATGGAAACGGTTTTTTTTAATGAACCAAATTCCTTTGAATTAGACACTAAACGTCTAAACATGGATTTCATAGATTGTCTTCGTTTAGAATAATTATTAGAATACATCTGCTCACAAATTCTGTGGCACAATATATAACACGTCAACATATCAAATTTTCAATTACAAAATTTTCTTTTTTCATCGTAATACTTACAAAAATATTTTAACACTTTAACTTCTTATCAACAAAAAAACAACTTCAAAATATGTTAGAACATTTTTAACAACAATGTGACAGATCAAATAGAAATATTGCAATTGTTCCACTGCATACTATTTAAACGCCGACTAGATTAAGAACCTACAAAAATATTAAAATTTATTTTTCTCTGTTTATTGGTATTAGAAGCATAATGTGTGATACATCGTTGAATTTGTAATAAAAAATGCTATCGTATACAAGGCGTTTTTACTTTTGTAGCCATATAAAAAAATGAAGTTGATGATGATTTCTCGGAGATGTAACATCGGATAGAAAATTTGAAGACGCCATTTTGTAGAGCTTATAAAGTTACAATGACAAAGTGCCACTAGTTTTTTAATATCTTTTAAAACAAATTTAAATTATATTAAAAAACTAATGGCACTTTGTCGTCGTTACTTTTTAAGCTCTACAAAATGGCGTTTTCAAATTTTCTATCCGATGTTTCATCTCCGAGAAATTATTATCAACTCATTTTTATATAGGGTTACAAAAGTAGAAACACCTTGTATACGATAGCATTTTTTATTACAAATTCAACGATGTATCACACATTTTGCTTCTAATGCCAAAAATTGGAAAAATAAAAAACCCGAACAATTGCATTTAGTTTTGTCCAGTTTCGTGTTTTATCTGTAACATATACATTGAACTTTAATTTTAATATTTTACAAAATAGCGGACTTCACAATTGTTTCCTTATTTGTACTTTATGCTTAACTAAGGAGTGGAAAACTTGTTAAAATTAACCCACTTACAAAAGCAACGAATTCTTCGATTTTACTGCGTCTCCTTATGATAATAATACGTCTGCCGACACAGAGTTTCACTTGGTCTTAAAGTTGTTGGGCGCGATCATTGGACGTGAAAGATAGGCGAGAGGAGAAGTTTCTCCATTATGAAATTACGTGATAATGTGGCTTTGATAAAACATAAATATCATCGGGAACGTCTACGAATGCGATACGCGAGAGACAGAAAGAGATTCGTGTTTGGCACTTTATCGGGACAAACTCACCAAAGCGAAAGAATTTAAATTATATTTACAATTGAAAATCAATTTCGGTAAAACAAAAACTAAGAATATTTTAAGCGTATACATAAAAAATATTCTTAGTTTTTGTTTTACCGAAATTGATTTTCAATTGTAAATATAATTTAAATTCTTTCGCTTTGGTGAGTTTGTCCCGATAAAGTGCCAAACACGAATCTCTTTCTGTCTCTCGCGTATCGCATTCGTAGACGTTCCCGATGATATTTATGTTTTATCAAAGCCACATTATCACGTAATTTCATAATGGAGAAACTTCTCCTCTCGCCTATCTTTCACGTCCAATGATCGCGCCCAACAACTTTAAGACCAAGTGAAACTCTGTGTCGGCAGACGTATTAATATCATATTCGCACAAAGTTTTATCAACTTTAATATGAATTTAACATAAAGTATTAACACATTTACAGGTAATTTTGTTTTAAGTATAAATACCCCGATGTGTAATCTGCAATTTTTTAGGCAATCGTTTTTGCAAAGCGTTCATTTTGAAGTTTCGAACGTGTGTCTTCCACTTCCAGGTTAATTTATTATTGTTTGTTATAAAAATGTGTTTAACCCAGTTAACGCCATTGATGTATATAAGCAACATTATTAATTTTATGTTAATTAAATTACTTAATATGTTAATTTGATTTATTATATATTATTTGACTTGACTTGTAAATGTATGAAGAAATACGTAAATATTTTGTTATTTAAATATCTCGATTATTACTTATTTAAGAAACATGTTTTCAGTGTATTTTTAACTTCACAATATTTCAATGTTTTATACGCGTGGCGCATGAAGTAAAATTTCGAGTTTAGAAAAGCCCCGTGAAAATTTGTCTCGGGTCGCTGGCGCGACCCTCGACAAAGTTTCTACGCGGGGCTTTTCTAAACTCGAAATTTTACTTCATGCTTAGTCTGGGAGTGGAAATACTAGTTCAAAACTTCATATTGCACGCTTTTATACAAAATCGACGAATGCCTTACATTTGCAGCGTATACATTATGTATTTAAAAAATCTACAGTATGTAACATAATCATTAAAAGAAGTGTAGAGTTTTACCTAAAATTAACTTTGATAAGAGTTAACTCTATAATTGCTCGGCCGTTAATGGGTTAACAAACAAAATTCAATTATTAAAACAAGCTTCACATTTTCGATTAAATATGTTAAAAGCCATCGAAATTCACAAACATAAAGATAAATTATTAAATTATAATTTAAGATCTTTAGAGTACCCATTGTTAAACCTTTTACAATCTCCGACAAATTGTTATCTCCTCAACAGTTTGTAATGTAATCCCTTTAATGTATTCAACCTTGCGATACCGATGTAATTAAAATTAGGTTTATTCCTGTTTCCCCATTTTGTCATAATTGCGCACTTAGTTGTAAGATCATTAGTTATTAATAATCATTGCTTAGCACTTGAAATGCACATCTAACGAATTAAAATAAAAGTAAAGTAAGGAACAAAAAGTGTTTTCATTGTGATTAAAGCTCCACATAACTCAAATAAACAATTAGCATTAAAAGACGTTTACTTTTTTGGCAACAACATTAGTCAGTTGAATTCAATAACCAATATGCATATTTATTTATTGAAACGAAGATATAATAGATACATATTACGTAACAAGAGTGGTATGCAGCATATTACATATCAGCGGACATGTTGCACACGAGCCGCGCAGCGGCGAGTGCAGTATTTCGCGAGTATGTGATTGCCATACCACTCGAGAAACGTACGATACTTTACCTACAACCTAACAAAATAAACTGCGAGCATTACATAACAACTTATTTATTGTAAAAAAATTTAATTGTACCATGATAATGATGGAAACTTAATTACTACTTGAATAATATACAGGGAAGAAAGCTGGACATTTTCCGACATTGTTGTTTTTTTAAAAGAGTTCAATTTGAAGCTTTAAACGAGTGTTGTCCACTCCCAGACTAAGCATGAAGTAAAATTTCAAGTTTAGAAAAGCCCCGTGAAAATTTGTCGAGGGTCGCGCAAGATTTCGAGTTTAGAAAAGCCCAGAAAATTTGACTGGCGCGACCCTTGATAAATTTTCACGGGGCTTTTCTAAACTCGAAATTTTACTTCATGCTTAGTCTGGGAGTGAAAAACACTCGTTTAGAGCTTCAAATTGAACTCTTAAAAAAACAACGAATAACTAAAGACTCAAAGAAAACAAGCTGAATTCGGAATACGTATACTTTAAAGAAAAACTTCCTATACATCAAAAAAGGGTCATTTGGTTGTGCGGTAAGTAATCAGCTGTTCAGCTGTCAGCACGTAATGTACTTGTCAAAGCTATTACGTGCGTGTTTACGTAATGTCAATCATACTTGTCAAGATGACAGTTGTGGTATGATGCGGTTACTAAATAGCGCGTAGGTAAAACATATAACTAATAATATAAAAACTAGACGAATAATTTAATAAAATATCTTATTTGCATAAATATAAAGTAATCTCTGGTTTGAAAATGTGCCTGGAAATTTACATCGAAATATGTATACCTAAAAGAAAAAATCACTGGATAAATATAAATAATTTAAATTGATACGCAAATTACACACCCTTTTTTAAAACCTCAGCAGATTAGTCTTGTTTTTTTTTACGTTTTAAATATCAAACGCCTCAAATTTTTAAATTTTGTAAACTATACAACTTTTAATTTCAAATCATAATAGCTCTGAAATTTAACTCACACTTCTATTTTTAATCAATATTTTGATATACATAATCATTCATACTCTTCACAACTAATATTCCTCATCTACATACATGGTGATATAATAATAAAGTTGAGGAGATATAAATCATCTTTATGGTACGAAAGACACACGATACATTAAATTTTGATTACCCAGAAAGTTTCATTGTTGTAGTTGAGAACGCCGTACATTATATCACTTATGCAAACTTTCGTATGAATATTTTATATAGGCGGTCTAGTTTTTAATATAATCTTTCTTACTCCCATTCTCAACACTTATTTAAATAATTCAACAATTTTTTACACTTTTTTATGATATTAACACAGAACAATCTTTGATACTTTTAATATTGCAGTTTTGAAATTCATAATCCTCGTAGTTTGTGTTTGTTTTCTAATAAAGGGTATCAAATTAAGTGACCCACTTACAGGCATTGTAAATATGCAATAATTTTTTTTTTTTGAAATTATAGATGGTAATTAAATTTGATAAATAAAGCAAGTACATTTCGGACACAAAGTGACCATTATCAATGGATTAACACTGGTTAATCCATTGATAATGGTCACTTTGTGTACGAAATGTACATTTGGTAATTCAAAAAAGGTGTGAAGAAAGGTTATTAGTGCTTTATTTGTCAAATTAATTTGATCTTCACGTAACTCACAATCAATTTATGGTAATTATAGATAAACATTCCAAGTTTTATTCTTAATTAATTTGAACTTCAATACCTTAAAATTACATCGACTAGATGACCTCCATTTCTATCGCTGCATATCTGCACGCGCTGCAATACTGATCCCATTATATGCTGACACATTTCAGCCGGAATCTCAGCAATAGCTTTTCTTATGTTAATTTTTAAGTCTTCCTAAGACACATAAAAATTAATCCGGAGACGAGAAATCAGAAGATCGCGCAGGCCACGGCTGATCACTGCGCTGAGATAGCTGACGACCAGGAAACATCACCATCTTATTGAAACCATGTAATATCTAATGGTAACCGGAGTTGACCGATGGCATCCACTAAAAACATTTTTAGCATTTCCACTATCGTTCATTGTTAACAACTACTGCAATTCCCAATTTATCTTCGAAATCATATAGGCCCAAGATTCCAGCTAAGCAGATGCCGCAGCAAACAGTAACTTTTTTAGAATGAAACCCTTTTTTGAATAAAACGTTCGGATTTTTAGCAGACCAATAAAGCAAATTATTTTCATATCTCTCGCCATGAATCGAATAATTGAATCAGTTCTCAAAACCGTCTCTACACAGAATATTCTTTGAGCAATCGGCCAGCGCTCCATATATAACAAAACTTGAGAAATTACAGTACATTTGACATTTATAATCATTACAACGAGATGTTCAACATTTGTGTACTTAATAATTCAAGCCTTTGCCTTCTCTGCACGAACACTCAATAGCAAATTGAAAAATTAAGCAATGAGAAAGAAAAATAAATCTACATGAGAAACATAGAAAAACAAGATAAATTCAAATTCAAAACTATTTAAATTCGAGAAAATAAGCTTACGCTTCTTATAGTTTGCACTCTTTAAATATAATATATAAAATTACGAAAAAACTATTCGTGAATATGCAAATAGAAAAACATCTACAAACACCAAACAAAGACGAAATCTCCATTGATACACAATGGTGCTCCATAAGGGAGTGTATTAGCAAAGCAACTGAAGTACGACTAGGCGTACAAACTAGGATAGCTAGAAATGATTGGTGGAATGACCAGTGTAGAGAAATAATAGAAGAAAAAGCCAACGCTAGATTGAACTGGTTAAGGACAAAAGATCACAAGCATCGACGGGTATATGAAAAAAGAAGAAGGGACAGTAAAAAAGTGCTAAGAAATATAAAAAGGAAATGTTTGGAAAACAAAATTAAAGAAATAGAAGAACAGAGACAAAATAAAAATACGAAAAGATTTTACCAAAGAATTAATGAACAAAGGAGACCAAGAAAAATAAAAACAAGCAACATAAAAAGTAAGACTGGAAAATTAGCTGAAAACGAAGAAGAAACTAAGAAAATGTGGAAAGAACACTTCAAGGAATTATTATCGACGGAACAAGAAAATGAGGATGTACTAGAAAAAGAGCACAACAAAAATGACATAGAAAGATATAAAAGAACCTACAGATGAAGAAATAGCTGAAATCATTAAGAAAAGCAAAAACGGAAAAACGCCAGGATAAGACGGCCTTAATATAGAACCAATAAAACATGGTAGAAAACTACTTGAAAAATCAATATACAAACTCATTAAGAAAATCTGGTAATGTGAACAAATGCCCAAGGAGTGGAATTGTGGGACAATAGTAACAATACACAAAATAGGGGACAGCAAACATGCACCAATTGTAGGGGTATAAAACTGTTGAACACCACATACAAAATATTGACCGTAATTATACAGAAGCGATTAGCAAAATAGCTGCAACCATCATTGGGGATTACCAGTGTGGCTTCATGAAAGGAAGATCAACAATAGATACAATGCATACACTCAAACAAGTCATGGAGAAAACACACGATTATAACATAATTATTGAATTGCTCTTTGTTGATTTTAAACAAGCCTTTGACACGATAAATAGGGACACATTAACAACAGTATTAGAAGAAATGAAAATTAATGCTAAACTGAGAAGACTAATACAAATGACAGTGAAAGGAACGGTGGCCAGTTTTCAAACAGAGTATGGGGAAACAGAAGAATTCCCAATAAATCAAGGAGTGCGTCAAGCTGATACTCTCTCAGCAACGTTATTTAACCTAGCACTGGACTATATTCTCAGAAATATTAACAATAAAACATTGAGGATGCAAGGTACACAAATCATAGCATATGCAGACGATATAGTAGTAGTCGCGAAGCAAAGAAAATGGGTATGAAAATTAACACTGACAAAACAAAATTTATGAGATGCGGAAGAAGCGATGAAAACGGACATGTGAAAATAGGAAAACATAAATTTGAAGTGGTTGACAAATTTAAATATCTGGGAGTACAGTTAACAACGGAAAGCGGCAAGAAGATATTAAAGAAAAAATACAAGCGGCTAATAGAACAGTATATGCTAACATGAACATACTAAAGAGCAGCATAGCAACAATGATCAAACCAATAATGACTTATGCCGCTGAAACACTGACAATGACACAAAAAGAACATAATGATGTATTAATAATGGAAAGAAAAATAATGAGAATGATACTTGGGCCCATAAGAGAGAATGACAATGAATATCGCAGAAGGACGAACAGAGAGTTAAGCCGAGAAATGGGGGAGGAAGATATAATAAGGAGCATAAAGGCACAAAGATTAAGATGGCTGGGACACGTATGGAGGTCGAAACCAACAGCTACAATTAGAACAGTGGCTGAATAAAACCCGAGAGGAAGAAGAAGATAAGGAAGACCCAGATCGAGATGGAGGGATGAAGTCGAAGATGACCTTAAGAAAATGGGAATCAAGAGTTGGAAAGCAAAGACAAAAAATAGAAAAGAATGAAAAGAAATGGTGAACAAAGTGATAGGAATTTTATAAACGAAAATTGGAAGAGAAGAAATAGTAGTAGTAGTATAGTAATGGGAGTTGATCCACCCCAAAAATCGGATCATGAAAGCTTCAGAAAAGAAGCAGCCAGACTCCACATGGAGTGTAGTGCTACTATATATACTTTGCCTTCTCTTACTTACTTACAAATATGTTACATTTTGTATGATATACAGGGTGTACAATAAGTAATGTAACGGCTCGATACCTTAGTTTGTAATGAGTTTAGAAAAAAATGTTTTACATAAAACTTATAGCTACTAATTGGCAACATTTATTAATATACAGAGTGATTCATTTTCATGATGCATATCAAACTAACCTAGATATAGAGTTTTTATTGATTTATCTGTTAATCAATATAATTTCTGTAAATCCACCTGCTATTTTATTGGTTGGTTTTAATATAACTTGAACTTTTAAATTGGAGTTTTTTCTAGGTTTTCTTTGTACCATAAATATGTGCTATATGTAATTATTATTATGGAGATTATTTTGGTTTAAATAGCATTCCTTCACTTCTTATTATATATTACGTAACGAGAGTGGTATGCAGCATATTACATATGAGCGGACATGTTGCGCACGAGCCACGTAGCGGCGAGTGCAGTATTCCGCGAGTATGTAATTGCCATACCACTCGAGAAACGTACGATACTTTACCTACGCCCTAACAAAATAAACAATGAGCATGAAAGAACAACTTATGTATTGCAATAATTTTTAATAGTAACATGACAATGATGAAAACTAAATTACTACTTGATCAATATACAAGAATTTTTTCTTTTAGATAAACATATGCATAAAGCTGTACATTTTCCGACATTTGTTGTTTTTTTAAAAAGTTCAACTTGAAGCTTTAATCGAGTGTTTTCCACTCCCAGACTAAGCATGAGGTAAAATTTTGAGTTTAGAAAAGCCCCGTAAAAATTTGTCGAGGGTCGCCCAGCGACCCGAGACAAATTTTCTGGGCTTTTCTAAACTCGAAATTTTACTTCATGCGCCACGCGTATAAAACACTATGATATTGTCAAATGTATGTATATTTGAACCTCACTTACAATCTGTGTTTTATATGCGTGGCGCATGAAGTAAAATTTCGAGTTTAGAAGAGCCCAGTAAAAATTTGTCGTACGTATACTTTAAAGAAAAACTCCCTCTACATCAAAGAAGTGTCATTTGGTTGTGCGGTAAGTAATCAGCTGTTCAGCTGTCAGCACGTAATGTACTTGTCAAAGCTATTACGTGCATGTGTACGTAATGTCAATTATACGATGACAGTGTGGTATGATGCGGTTACTAGATAGGGCGTAGGCAAAATAAATTTACGTTAACACTATTAAAGAAACAAACACAAAATACTTTAATAATAATTTACACACCCAGCATTAACGATATTTTTGCGTAAATGTGAACATTGCATGCCACCGATTTACCTCCGACATTCAACCCCCCGCCCTGTGTAATAATCACCACTGGCACGAAAACAATAAACCCGGAAAACGAAAACGACGAAAGTTTCGCACAATATTCATTACGCATTGACAGATAACGTGGCCATTCTTTTTTTATTTTTCGGAAATTGAATTTCTCAGCAGAGAAAATCCTGTAGAAAAGTTTTCCACACAGACACACACACACACTCGAAATAAAATTACTCGCATAGTTGTGAATTTTGATTGGATGGTAGTTTCAGTATTAGTTTTAAAAATTTCTTTTTGTCGCTGTATTTAAAGGGCAAACGGAAACGCGCTTTGTTTAACAGCGTGTGTTCAGATTCAGGAAGGTAGTTTCTGAATTGTTACATTTGTGCAGAATGTAATACGATTTAGAATCATTTGCGATTCTTGACTGAGAAAAGTTGCCTTTTCAATACACGCAAATAGAAATGATATTACTCTATGTTAAGCTACAATTTTGTTAAATATTGGCTTTGAATAGTTAGGGAATTTATCTTTCAAGTATACATATCTCGATATACAGAGAGTTTTATGTAAAACCGAACATTAGAACACATGTTGAACGTTAATTTTTGTATGTTCGATTCGTACTGAAATGAGTCTGAGCATTGAACACAATTTAACACGTTGAATTTTGAAGTTAAGTGTAAATTGGATTGCCTATATGACTATTAGAAATGACAGGTAATTAAATGCGATTCAGTGAAAATCGTACAATGTTCGGTATTACATAAAACTCTCTGTATATGCTGTATTTCTATAAAGCATTTATTGTTTTCAGTTTAGAGCTTCTAACGAGTGTTTCCAATCCCAAACTAAGCATGAAGTAAAATTTCGAGTTTAGAATAGCCTGAAAATTTGGATTTGCCAGGGCGCGCGAGCGAAGCGAGTCGCGCCCAGACAAATCCAAATATTCAGGCTTTTCTAAACTCGAAATTTTACTTCATGGGCCACGCGTATAAAACTCTGATTTATTGTTAAGTTTAAAATCAAACAGATAAACTTGAATTACGAAAAAAATACGCCTTAATAAATAAATATTTATTTTATAATGTTACGTAAAAAATACACAAATCCTAAATTGTTTTTTCACATAAATTAACATTACATTTCTTTGTAATGGATACCTGTATCTCTTGAGAAATTAATAAATAAATAACTAAGTTACGAATTTATTTATATAGTCAACGGAGTCCATTTAATATAAATTATTAACGTGGTTAGCATAAATTATATTAATATATTTCTTAGTGCTGGTATTTAAGTTTGATATTTTTTTTACTAAATGTACATAACTTAAACGAATTGTTAGATATACGAAGTAATTGTCAAATGTTATACACGGTGTGATATAACAATACAATAAAATTTGACATATAAAAATGATTTCGAAATAAAATTTCCTTTTCTATTCACTAGTGTAAAAATAAAATATGGTTTGACGAATAAAGCACTAATAACTTTTCTTCACACTTTTATTTGAATTACCAAATGTACATTTCGGACACAAAGTGACCATTATCAATGGATTAACACTAAATACAAAACAGATATTTTAATCTATATATAGACAGGCAGATTATAATACAAAAGCGGTGGGAGTGCAAAAAGGAAAAAACGTAAATTATGAGGTAACCGAAGGAATGAAAGTGGCGGTAAAACCAGGTAAAGTGGATTAGGGGAAAAAACACAGATTAACGTGGTGCAATTAAATCTAATAATGTATTGTGAAGTGGAATTAAATCAAAATTCAATAATTTATTTTCATGTTTTTTCATTTCAATGGCTTCTAACATGTTTAATCGATAATTTGATAATTGTTTTAATAGCTGCGAATTTTTCGTAATTAAGATATTTGGCGTGTGCTAAGTGTTCTTTGAATCTGGTATTTAGATTACGCTGTGTTTGACCAATATAATCTTTATCACAATTACAACAATCGATTGAATAAATATCAGATTGGTCTAGTTCATCTGGTTTATTGAATGTGTTCCCTAAAAGTTGCCGTAGTTTAGAATTAACATAAAACGCGGGGGTTAGGTTGAATTTTTAGTGTAATTTGTTGAAATGGTTTTCTGAATTGGGGGAATAAATCAATCGAATGAATTTGGTATCTGTATTCCGGTTATTCGGTTTTTTTTAAAATATGGTTGCTATAAAAAAAATGAACCCTGATATCGTCTTTTAAAAATACGTAAAATCTGTTTATTTTTGTATATCCCTCTAATGTTATTTGAAGTACATTTTGGGGTAAACTCGTTTTCGTTCTAATGAACAAAGTTAAAGAAAAATAAAAACAACGTAATTTGAACGATATTCACTGATATCGCCATACCTTCAAACTAAATGACGACAGATTCAGCTAGATGCAATTTGTTAACGCAATTTTATTTCGTCATAAAAATAGAAACTTTTGTCTAATTTAACCGTTTTCGCATCTCTAATAGTTTACGAAATCCCAATGCTAAGCACGATTAAATAAACGAACGGTATAGGTTAATTAATTTAGCACACATTTTTGACAAAATGGTAAAATAAGATTGTTTAGGCAGTAAAACCTATAGTCGATAGCTATTTTATAAAATCAATATGTTAAGCGATTGATAATGAGTAGTACTAGGAATGTAGAATCAATTGTGATTATGGTATATAATTTAAATAATTTAATTGAGACAGAAAAACCTATATTCGATAGCTATTTTAAAAATTCAAGATGTTAAGCTATTGATAATGAGTATATAGTACTAGAAATGTAGATCCAGCAAAATATAAAATATTGTGAAGAAAGTGTTGGGTTTTTATTCCAAGCTGTAGAATCAATTTTGATTTATTATTTGTTTATATTTATAAATAATAAGTGTATACATAGTCTATAAATAATGATGTTATTACTAGATTATTGTATTGTAATATGACAATATGGAGTATTTAAGGCTTAATGATTATTATTTAAGCTAAAAATAAAGCTTTATTATAAATGTAAATTTCATGCAAATTGAATTTAAACAAACGCGCGTTATAATTAATGTAAAAACATGCGTATAAATGGGGGCGCTAAGTAAATCTAATCCGAATCGACGTTACATCCACATATTCATGCATGTTACATCAATAGCATTTACTCAATAAGATTAATAATACTAAATAAGGTATGTTATTATAGTAACTCGACGTGTTGGCACGTGTGCGATAGTTTCGTGGAGTTGAATATTAATTTCACGTTTCTGGCATCCGGCATATATAACGTCTAACCGCGGATAGAGCGATTTACTATTAACGGGAGTCAGCTTTGTCAATTTATGGTATATGAGGGTACGGCATTGGAATTGAATTGGTTATGTCGTGTTCGCAGAGAATGATGATAAAGCGTGTATTATTCATAAAAAAATGCAATTTTGTACGGATATGGGTTAGTTAACATAGACGCTTTAATAATTTTATTTCTTGACAAATTAAACTCATTAAAGAAAACCAACGAATGCCTGAAATGCATACGCATCGCGTATACTAGAAATGTTTGTGTCTGCAACCCTACCAAAAGAAATTCTAATTTTTTGCTAAGAAAACTTTCCACAAGTGTTTTCATTCCGTGTTTAAGCATGAAGTATAATTTCGAGTTTAGAAAAACCTGAAAATTTGGTTTGGTCGCGTAGCGCGTAGCGCTACGCGACCAAACCAAATTTTCAGTTTATTCTAAACTCGAAATTTTACTTCATGCTCCAGGCGTATAAAATATTGATTTAAATTAATGTTTAAAATTACTCCTTATAATTTTTATGCGAAAGTACAGCTTATTTATGTGTTTTTATTGTACAACAAATATTATTGGAAAAGTAGTTTTAATTCTTTTGTTACTTATTGTATCCCACTCTATAGTTGTGCATGGGGCCACAAAAGCCTGATTTTATGTACTAAGAATTTTAGTTATTATATTTTTTAAACTAAATATAAAAAGGTGTATATTTTTAAAAATAGCTTGTAGTTGTGGATTGGAGCGGACATCTTAATAAAACTATATTAAATTGGAGAGATGTAGCGAACGTCAGCAGAAGCTTCATAGAGATTTGTACACGAGCATCTCCGTCGATCGGCCACAAAAAATGACTGCTCCCAGCGCAATTTCTTCATTATATATATTCGTATATATATATATATATATATATATATATATATATATATATATATATACTGCCTTTCAAAAAAATCAGAACACCAAGTATTTATTGCACGATTTTAATAAAATTTACACAATTTGATCATATAAACGAACTGTATCGATGATCAAAAAATCAACTTGAAAAACAAAAAAACAAATGAATATAAATTAATAATGTGTTGGGCCTCCACGATTTCCCAAACACTCATTAACACGTCGAGGCATGCTAGAAATCAGGCTGTCAATATCGACTTGGGGTATTTCATTCCAAACTTCGATAATTTGACCTCTAAGTTCCATTACAGTGTTAGCGGGGCGCTGTAAGTTACTTATTCTAACACCTATCATATCCCAAACATGTTCTATTGGCGATAGATCTGGAGAACGAGAAGGCCAAGGTAACAAATTGATTTCGGCACTATCAAAAATCTGTCTTGTAGTGGCCGCTGTGTGAGGTCGAGCATTATCTTGCTGAAAAACGGGGTTCTGCAAGCCATTTACATAGGGCACTAACACTGGCCGTAAAATGTTGTCAATATACCGAATCGCGTTAAGACTTGCTTCTAAAAAAACTAGAGGAGACCGACTACCATATGCCATCGCCCCCCAAACCATAACTCCCTGTGTAAGAGCCGTATGTCTTTCAACAGCAAATTGTAAAATTCTGCGTTCAACGCGTCGACGTCTCACTCTTCTGCGACCATCATGAGCCCATAAACAGAACCGAGACTCATCGCTGAAGATAATGTTATTCCATTCATTGGTCCAATGCTGTCTTTCCCTGCACCAATCAAGTCTTGCTCTGCGATGCTGCGGAGTAAGAGGTAGACACAATTGTGGACGGTAGGATCTTATACCGAAACTGCGGATTCTTCTGTAAACAGTAGCCATGGATACTCTTTGGCCATTTAGAGCCAACCAGTCATTTCCCAATGCCCGCGACGTTGTAAATCTGTCTCTTAAAGTTGTAAGACGAAGAGCTCGATCTTCACGCTCAGTGGTGCTTCTTGGACGTCCTGATCCAAGTCTACGTCGATTCTCCCCAGCTTCGGACCATCTAGACCAGCAGCGTACGATCACCGATACACTACGGCCTACCCTTTCAGCAATAGCACGAACCGAAAAACCCGCTTCTCGCATTCTAATAATGCGACCCCTTTCAAATTCACTTAGATGATGATATTGTGCACGCCGACGAACACGGGGCATCTTTTTATGTTTTACAAACTGAAACGTCAAACTACTCAGAGGCTACTTGGATATTAGAAGCAATTACATTAAAAAATCAGCAGCTCTTCATTATGGTGAAATCACGGAAAAATACTATTAAATAGTAACCAAAACAATTGATTTTTTTAATCTTTGATGCGGTTCATTTACATGATCTGTACACTGTACAGGCTCTCTACCACATAAGGGGCAGCGTTTAAATAAGCAATACCTGCATTTGAAATTACCATACCTTTAGTAGATAGCTCACAAATAATTATTAAAAATAATTAATAATAATAGGACACATGTTTGTGGTATCTGGTGTACGGGCACATTGCGTATTTTAAGAGAGATTTCACATAGACTGGTAGTTTTTAAACGATTTGGATATCGAATTACACCATCCAGAGAAAAGTGGGTCAGATTGTGAAGAATTATGTCTATGTTATCGTTCTTATAAGTACCTATTGCTGACTAAATTCCGAATATTTTCTAAACGTGTTAATAAAATTCAATATTATTCCTCATTAGGTTCACACTTCACTTTATCTCCACTCTTATTGAAATGTTTAGATAAGAGCGGCGAGAGTGGATGATTTTTAAACATAAAAATAGTTTGCTGTTTAGTCTATGGTGAAACTTATTCCATGAAACATCTACATTTTGTAACATGGCGCGATACGTTTATTCAAACATTGAATTGGCAGACATGTTTCTTATTTACGGTGATACTCGGTGTAATTCCGCGGAAGCTGTAAGAATTTATCAAGAGCGATTTCCTGAACGACACTTACCACCGCCAAACCGATTTAGAAATTTATTACAAAGAGCATGCGACACTGGAAGTTTGCAGCCCGTCGCCGTCGCCGGAGCCGTCGGAGGTGGTGACCGTCCAATGCGATATTTCCGTGCGGAAGATGAAATTTTGAATCTGTTAGAAGCGGATCCTGGTTTAAGTACCCGTATTATCGCCGCTCAGCTAAATGTATCGCACACATTTGTCAGCAGTGTTATACGAGACAATAATTTTTATCCGTATCACTACCAGCGTGTACAACATCTTCAACCATATGATTTTCCCAAAAGAATTGCATTTTGTCAATGGATTTTGGCACAAAATGTTCAAAATCCTAACTTTACCAAAGACATTTTAGTAACCGACGAATCGTGCTTTAGGCGTAATGGAAGTTTTAATTTCCATAATATGCATGTTTATGCAATAGAAAATCCTCGTGTTACGCGTAGAACTCATTTCCAGCATCGCTTCTCCCTTAATATCTGGGCAGGTATTTTAAATGATCAATTAATTGGGCCATTTATGTTCCCATTTAATTTGAATGGAGAACGATATTTACGATTTTTGCAAGATGACCTTTTAGATCTTCTAGAAAATGTACCCTTAGCGGTTCTTAGAAGAATGTGGTATTTGCAAGATGGTGCGCCAGCTCACTATGAAAGGCGCGTTAGAAAATATTTGGATGATGAGTTTCCAGGACGTTGGGTTGGTCGTGGAGGCCCTGTAACATCGCCTCCAAGAAGTCCGGATTTAAACCCCCTAGATTTTTTTCTTTAGGGATACTTTAAAAGTGAAGTCTACACTACGGAAATTGACAATGCTGAAATGCCGATACAACGAGTAAACGCCGCGGCTAATACCATTCGTGAAAAACCTCGTGAAATGTTTGCTACTGTTCGTGCAAATTGGATACGTAGAGCCCAAATGTGCATTGAGTGCGGCGGACGTCAATTTGAACACTTATTGTGATTTTTTTTATACGTGACCCAGTTTCATCTACTAATTCTAGACAGTGTGTGTGGGTGTGTAGTGCGTGCTAAGTGATTTATACGTCTCGCAGTAGTAACAGTAAATAAACAATACCACAAATGAGTTTCATCTAGTCATTCGAGACAGCGTGCGTGTTTAGTCGTGCGAAGTGATTTATGCGCCTCGCAGTAGTAAAAGTAAATAAAAAATACAACAACTTACGCATCCACGAAAAATATCATGAACACAGGTAATAAGAAGTTTTCAAAAAGTGAAAAATGCTTGAAAAATTATGAAAAATCCAATATTGTTTTTCCGATTTTATTTTTGCTGCAATTGGTGTTAAAATAATTTGTGTATACGCCCTTAAGAGGATGTACATTAGTTCGATTACAAGCTGTATATATATATATATATATATACATATATATATATATATATATATATATATATATATGTATATATATATATATATATGTATATATATATATATGAATATATATACATATATATATATATATATATATGTATATATATATATATATATATATATATATATATATATATATATATGTATATATATATATATATATATATATATATATATATATATATATATACAGTTTGTAATCGAACTAATGTACATCCTCTTAAGGGCGTATACACAAAATATTTTGACACCAATTGCAGCAAAAATAAAATCGGAAAAAAAATATTGGATTTTTCATAATTTTTCAAGCATTTTTCACTTTTTGGTTACCTGTGTTCATGATATTGTTCGTGGATGCGTAAGTTGTTGTATTTTTTATTTACTTTTACTACTGCGAGACGCATAAATCACTTCGCACGACTAAACACGCACGCTGTCTCGAATATATATATATATATATATATATATATATATATATATATAATTAATGATCCTCCCCCCGGCTTTGTTAAGCCCCCCGGGCCGCTTAATTAATGAAAAAGGAACCGAATATTCCCGGGGTCGGTTGGAATTTCACGCCGCCCTGGAGGCTCGAATTATTTCTAATTTCTCTTTCTGATTGATTAAATTAGAGTGTAAGACAATAGCGAGATTCGGAGTGGGCGGGGTTCGTTAGAGACAATGTGACGTTAATTGAGCCAACCGCGGGATGATTCCAATTCATGAATCAATTGGTTATATATAACTAAGCAAGTTCTCTAACTATTTAAACAAATATTCAAACTCTTGGCGTTTAGTGGGATCTGAAAAGAGATATTGATACGGACCATTTAATACCACGTGATAACGTGATAGAACTTTAAAAGTTTTTTTGTTGCAAGATCTCGCCAAAATAATGTAAAATAAACTGAAATTTGTCGGACAAGCAAGTCAAAACAAAATCGCCAAACGTCATCAGTATCCAGGGCTAACGCGATAATACGGAATGTATTAAAATTTTTACAAAATCGCAAATTTATAAAAAAACTGTTGGAAGGATATGGCAACAACCCGGGATCAATAAAAAGGAAATTTAATTTTGCATGAGATAAAGTGTCACAAGATAGATGGATTCATTTAAAAAAATGAAGTTATGCATGTTTGAAGTACTGAAGAATACCGTCGACGGACTCGGTTCAATTTAGAAAATCTGACTAATGGCAAAAACTTAAACAAATACTACATTTCTACCCGAATCCTAAACCGTAAGCCGCACAACTCTGACTTATTTCGTTTTGAAGATATTGTTAATGGCGTCGAGCTCTGAAATCGTCAAATTTATAAAAAAAAAAAATTAAATAACTCGAAAACGGTTTAACTGAGACCTGATGTTGTGTGAACAAACTCATGTTTATTTTTAACGAGCAATCCAAAAATGTAAAAATATAGAGGGTGTTCTATTTAAAATAAGGAAGTTGGTGTTTACTTCCGGTGTAACCGGAAGGCCGCCATATTCAGCAATAATTTTAGGTTATGAAAAACTTCATTCTGAACCACTTTCATTGGAAGCTTTTTTTGCTATTTTCAAGGATACGTCCACTATAGATCGATTTCCGCTTAGTGACTCACCCTGTATATAACCAATTGAGTTATAAATTAGAATAAAAAAATAATGTGTGTTATTCACACATAATTTCGTAGTTGTATTTATTATTTCAAGAAATAACAATATTTTGTTACTCAACAGTGATTTATTATTTTCAATTTTTATAAGGAAGCTGTTGAGTGTGTGCAGTTGTAAATGTATCACTGGTTCAAAACTGACACGCGTTCTGCTTTAAATACAAAATGTTTGATTATTTCGTTTAACAATCTGTTTGTATTTCATTTCGGACATTGAGTGAAACTCGTTGCATTTAATTAAAAGTTGTGTATATTCATCAAAGTACAAAGTTGGAATGTTTTTCAAAAATATTTTTACAAATATGAAATCTTAATCTAAGGGGGGAGAAAGTGGAGGTGGTATGTACATAATATAAACAAGAGGGGATGAAATGGAATAGTACAAAGTATATACAAGCAATATTTGTTTGGTCGATTTTGACCACCGTTATGCGGCAGGCAATTTACGATTTTTGAAATACTGTTAGGGTCGGAGTTGTAAACCATCGCAAACCCTGTAATGAAATTGGTACGCAAATAATAATAAAATTTAGTGCAATTTACAATAAATAATTTCAGTTCCTGAAATGTACCAATAAATGAATAAAATCATAAAATATAAATTTCTTAAAATATCTGTAAGCCGAAAATATGAATGCATTTTTAACATTGTAAAAGTAATTTGATATAATAAATACAGTGAATGGAAAGGAAAATATAATTCTGTGAATCCCAAACATACCGCCCGCCTTGAAAGACTGGAGGCTTTCGAAATGAAATCTAAATTTTAATATTTACAAAATGTAATCAAAGATTATCAAAATTTTAACAATAGAATATAATTCTCTAGTCGTCCATTGGAAGAATGCATACGGTTCTAACTGCGCGCTTCACAACACCACTAGACGTTTTAACGGACACTGCGCGCACTACATTATCAGGACCGGGATGAGTTTGAATCACACGGGCAAGTCTCCATCGGAGCGGTGCGTAATTGTCCTCACGTAAGAGTACCAAGTCGTTTACTTGGATTTTTCGGGTTGATTTCCGCTTCCACTTCGTCCGTTGTTGAAGACCATTGATGTATTCAGATGACCATCGTTTCCAAAAATGCTGAGTTATGCGCTGCAGAAGTTGAAATCTGGATAGCCTATTTTCCGATGTTTCCAAAAGATTTGGATCGGGAAGAGCGGTTAACGGCCTCCCGATTAAAAAATGTCCAGGTGTCAAAGCTTCTAAGTCGTTGGGGTCGTTGGAGAGAGGGCAAATAGGTCGGGAATTAAGGACTGCTTCTATTTGAGTCAAACATGTGTATAATTCCTCATATGTCAGAATTGTGTTGCCCATAACCCGCTTAAGGTGCGTTTTCACAGATTTTACGCCGGCTTCCCACAGGCCACCGAAATGTGGTGATCGTGATGGAATAAAATGCCAAGTTATGTCTGATTGACTAGCAGCGTTTATAATTTTGTCTTGATTGACATTAGAATTTATAAATTTAGACAATTCCCTAAGCTCTGAATTCGCGCCAACAAAATTAGTGCCATTATCAGAGTATATCTTAGATGGTTTCCCGCGTCTAGCCACAAATCTACGCATTGCGGCAATGAAACATTCAGTGGTCAAATCACATGCTAACTCAATATGTAGGGCTTTGGTAGTAAAGCACACAAATAAGCATATGTATACCTTTGAGAGTTTGGCACCCCTACCCTTTCTATTCTTTAAGGTGAACGGCCCAGCATAGTCTACGCCACTGGTTTGAAAAGGAAAAGCCGATGTAATTCGTGAGGCAGGCAATAAACCCATGATATGATCAGCCCCTTTCGGATATACGCGAAAGCATTTTATACAACGATGAATAACCCTTTTGCATAAACTTCTACCTGCAATTGGCCAATACTTATTACGAACAGATGCTAATAATGCTTCTGCTCCGCAATGTAATTGTTTGATGTGTTCGTTACATATAATTAAATTTGTTAAGGGGTGTTTATTCGGCAAAATTATTTGATGTTTTTTATCATACGGAAAACTTGAGTTATTTACACGGCCCCCAACCCGAATTAGCCCATCTTTGTCTAAATAAGGATTGAGAGATAATACAATGCTTTTACGACCAACACATTTATCATTTGATAAATCGCGTATTTCTTGACCAAAACATTCTTGTTGAGCTCGTTTGACAAGTGCTATAGTCGCTTTATTTAACTCATCATTTGTTAAAGAGCCAACTTTTCTACACTCCTTCGCGCATTTTACATTATCAGCAAATCTAAAACAATACGCAGTGACACGTTGCAGTTTGATATAACTTGAGTATTTAGAAAAAATGAAAAATGGCGAAATTTCAGAAACAATTAGTGATGTTTGAATGTTTTTAGTGTCTGGTAAAATGTCAATATGTTTAAAAGTTTTGTTAGGCCAATGAGTCTCGTCTTTAATTAACCATTGTGGACCTGAAAACCATAATTTTGAACTTGATAGATTATGCGCATTCATTCCGCGAGAGATTAAGTCGGCCGGATTATCATGTGTGCCTACATGCCTCCAATGACTCTTTTGTGTTAAAGTTTGGATTTCGCTCACCCGATTGGCTACAAATGTTTTCCATTTATGACAAGGTCCGCTAAGCCAGCATAAAACAATACTAGAGTCACACCAAAGATATTCTCTTTGAAATTCTAATTCTAATGCGATGCGAACCTTTTTCAATAATCTTACTAACAATAATGCACCACAAAGTTCCAGACGCGGAGTTGATAATTTATTAATTGGAGCTACCTTGGATTTGGCGCAAAGAAGTTCGAGCTGTGAATTTCCCAGATAATCAATTGATTTGACATAAATGCATGCACCGTATGCAATATCCGATGCGTCACAAAATCCGTGAAGTTCAATTGTTTTATAATTAGGACGAAATGCATGTCGATTGAACTTTATATTATTTAAATTTCCTAAATCGTTGATAAAATTTAACCACATAGTGTGTAATTCAGTAGGGATTGACTCATCCCAATTTAGTTTGTGTTGCCATAATTTTTGCATGATAACCTTTGCAATAATAACAATGGGTGCTATTAACCCAAGTGGGTCGTAAATTTTGGCTATTGTAGAGAGTATTGCACGCTTAGTGACCCTACCGCAGGTAAAGTGCTGCGGTTGAAAGTAAAATAAATCCGCTTTGGGACTCCACAGGATACCAAGGGTTTTTATTTCATCAGAATCTCCTAATTTTACAACCTCGAGTGAATTGCAATCTAAACCTTCTAAAACGGAGTAATGATTAGAAGACCATTTTCTGAGAATAAATCCCGCTGATGATAATATATGTGACAATTGATTTCGGATTAGAACCATTTCTTCTGCGCTATCACAACCTGTTAACAAATCGTCAACATAAAAGTCGTTTTCTATTATGGAACTTGCTATAGGAAATTCTGATTTGTTTTCGATTGCTAATTGTTTTAAGCATCTAATAGCCAAAAACGAAGCTGATGCGGTACCGTATGTGACGGTGTTTAATTCGAAACAATCTAGAGTATCATTAGGCGAAGAGCGCCAAAGAATTCGTTGCAATGAACGTTGTTCCTGAGAAATTAATACCTGGCGATACATTTTGGCAATGTCACCAGTAATTACATATGTGTGACGCCGAAATCGGAGTAAGATAGAAAACAAATCGCGCTGAATTGTTGGCCCTACCATTTGCACGGAATTTAATGATAATGATGAGTCTGTTTTAGCAGATCCGTTGAATACTACTCTCAACTTAGTCGTAGTACTGGTTTCCTTTACAACAGGGTGGTGAGGAAAATAATAATTTAATGTTTGAGATTCTGATTCGTCTATTTTGGTCATGTGACCAAGTTCCTGATATTCATTCATAAACTTTACATAATCATCACGCATAGTTTGATTTTTCTGAAGTTTTCGCTCTAGCGCAAAAAATTGTTTAAGTGCAAGCTGTCGTGATTCACCTAATTTATTTATATTATCACGCAATGGCATTTTAACAATAAATCGACCAGAATCGTTACGTTGGGTGTTATTTAAGAAATGTGATTCACATTGAATTTCTTCGTCAGTGAAAGGCAAGGTTGTTGAATTTTCTTCTATTTCCCAAAATTTAGCAATACTTTTATCAATATTAACACTTAAATTTGTAGTCAAGCATAAATTAGTTGTATCATTAGACATGGGACCAGTTAAAACCCAACCCAAAACGGTTTTTTGAAGTGTTGGTAAGTTTTTACCTAGTCGTACCTGACCCACGCATAACAAGTCCCAAAATATACCTGCCCCGATTAATAAATCTATATTATTACTGGTATTATATGACGGATCGGCAAGAGGTAAATTTTTTGGGATTATTAATTGTGATTTGTTGAAAGAAAACGTTGGTAAAGTCTCCGTAATTTTATCTAAAATTAAGCAAGATATCATTGATTTATAGGAACTATGATTTGATCTAATTGTTATATTGCATTTTCCAGTGATCGTTGACATATTTTGATTAATGCCAGAAATACAAATATTTGTTTGATTAACCGGAACATCTAATAGTTTGCACAATTTCAAAGTAACAAAATTTGATTGTGATCCAGAGTCGAGCAAAATACGGCAGTTATGAGAACGCCCAAATTTATCAACAACCTTTACACAGGCAGTTGGTAAAATTGTTTGTACAGAAGTGGATATTGAGTGATTTACTGCAGACGTAGATGGTTCGGTTAATTCATTTTCTCTCTCAGTTTGCAAATGCAATAATGTATGGTGGCGTTTGTGGCATACCCTACACTTGTATTGACTTTTGCATTGCTTATTTGTGTGATTTCTGCCTAGACAATTTGTGCATAAATTTAAACTTTGAATTTTATTTAATCGTGCCTTTGCAACTAGGCCAATAAAATGTTCACAAGAATGAATAGAATGATTGTCACTATTGCAATTTGAACACTTCGCCTTATTTAATGAAACATTCGTATATGATTTATTTACAGGCTTGAAAGAATTAGACTTATTATTTAATTTTAAATCCTTCTTTGTTTTTTCATTATTCAGTTTTATTAATAATTGACAACGCTGAGTTAAAAAATCTGTAACATTTATAAATTTAACAATTTTAATTGAGTTAGCATGGTTTTCCCACGCGCGACGGGTTGTATTGTCTAATTTAGAAACAATATTGAAAATAAGAAGTGTGTCCCAATAATCAATGGGTTCACCTAAAGCACCTAACGCTCTTAGATTAATTAAGGTGCTATCTAACAACGCCCGCAAAGAAACATGTGATTCCTTTTGTAACGGGGCGAAATCAAAAATTAGTTCTACATGTCTATTGATTATTAATTGTTTGTTATTGAAACGATCATTAAGTAATTTCCACGCGACGCTGTAATTAGCTGCTGAAATACCTAGTGATTTGATCGCGTTCGCTGCATCTCCAGACAAACATGATTGTAAATAATGAAATTTCTGACTGTCATCTATTGCTTGATTTGAGTGAATTAATGATATAAACATTTCAGAAAATTCACTCCACATTTCATATGAGCCCTCGAAGTTCGGTAAATTTAATATTGGTAACTGACTTTTAGGTTTTATGTTACCAGAGTTCGTACTTGTGTTTGAATTATTATTTTGATTATTAATTACAGTCGTAAATTTCGAATTAATGGAATGGTATAAATTTTCAAATCTGAGACTAATTGAAGCATATTCTTCTTCGTTATCCTGATCTAAAATCTCGATTTCATCTAATAGTTCATTATGTTTTTCTAATAATGGCAAAATATCTCTTCGACGCGACTCAAAGTTATTTATAATTTCTAATGTCATTTCTTGTTTAATTGATTCATTATAAAATAAAACATTTCTTTTTAATGTTTTTTCTAATTTATCCCGTTTAGACAATAATTGTGCGAGAGTTTGCTCGTCTTTTTTGGATTTTTTAGGTGACATTTTTAAGTTTGTTGACTCAAATAGAAACTAAGATAAGGGAAAGATGTGAAAGGACTTACTACTTAGATACTGCTTTGATATGTGAGATCGGATCCGTGAAACGGCTGACTCCTATGATGGTTTCTCAGGGTGAAGACGACTCCCGCTGGGTTCGCTGAAGAAATCCTCAGGATTTGATAATGGACGATGAGCGCCGCTAATGAGGTTTCTCCAGGTAGTCCTCCTTCGAACGATATGCGTTGCTTGGGGTCCCTCCAGGTAGCCTGATTACGGACGATGGGCGTCACTTACAGCTGGAGTTCCGGGAATCTCTTGCGGCACGAATGATTGACGTCACTGATTGTTTGTATAAACTTCGACTTATTCACGACGAAACTAGGTTCTTAATGTGTGAAATTGACTTCGAAGTTACCAAGAAGCACTGAACTAATGTGATGTCACTTTTAACTTCTTAACGGTGAAGATTGCACTTTGATGATGATTTGATGATGATTAATAATTAACATCCGGTTCGAAGGACCATTTGTTGAGTGTGTGCAGTTGTAAATGTATCACTGGTTCAAAACTGACACGCGTTCTGCTTTAAATACAAAATGTTTGATTATTTCGTTTAACAATCTGTTTGTATTTCATTTCGGACATTGAGTGAAACTCGTTGCATTTAATTAAAAGTTGTGTATATTCATCAAAGTACAAAGTTGGAATGTTTTTCAAAAATATTTTTACAAATATGAAATCTTAATCTAAGGGGGGAGAAAGTGGAGGTGGTATGTACATAATATAAACAAGAGGGGATGAAATGGAATAGTACAAAGTATATACAAGCAATATTTGTTTGGTCGATTTTGACCACCGTTATGCGGCAGGCAATTTACGATTTTTGAAATACTGTTAGGGTCGGAGTTGTAAACCATCGCAAACCCTGTAATGAAATTGGTACGCAAATAATAATAAAATTTAGTGCAATTTACAATAAATAATTTCAGTTCCTGAAATGTACCAATAAATGAATAAAATCATAAAATATAAATTTCTTAAAATATCTGTAAGCCGAAAATATGAATGCATTTTTAACATTGTAAAAGTAATTTGATATAATAAATACAGTGAATGGAAAGGAAAATATAATTCTGTGAATCCCAAACAGAAGCAATTTCTCATTCTTACAATTTATAGTGGTGTGCCTATAATAACATGAAAACCAGACCGACACACAGCCAGACAGACTGACAGCGCGGTTTTTATCCAGTTAGGAGTTGGAGTGAGTGAAGGAGGGGGTGAAGGGTTTAAGTGCAAACAACCGGCGTGCCATTTTCGCGTTGCGATCCGGGAATAAAAGGAAAACTCTCCGGAAGATTTCCCTAACGGGCCTGTCATTTGTATACCTGTTTACAGACTGGCGGAGGGGAAATAGAGGGGAATGGGGGGTTAGGTAATTGCCCTTAACGAGATAATGGAGTTCTCTCCCTCGATGTGTTTAAATGTCATGAGCATACATTTTTTTTGTATATATGTATATATATATATATATATATATATACAGAGTTTTATATAACACCGAACATTTTCATAAAATACGATTTGACACCTTTAATTTTTAGGTTATGTGTAAATTGGGTTGCCTATAGTAATAGTAATAGTAATAGATTATTTTCTCTCACATGAATACATAGAAAAATACAATATATATAATACATGAGCCAGCGTCAAAATTCAAAAATGCAAAATATTTAACATAAGTTAATATATTCATCAATGGAGTAAGGCTCCATGTTACATAAATAAGTATATATTCGTTTCTTAAATGTTCTAAAATTAGATTCATTTTTAATATCTATCGGTAAACGGTTATAAAACATTGAGGATTCATATAAAGGTCCTTTCTGGGATCGCGTGAATTTTTATATAGGATATCTCAATTCACCCCTGTGTCTTGTTTGATGATCATGAGTAAACCTATATTCACTGAATTCATTACAATGTTTATACATGAAAAACAAACATTCCTGCAGTAACTGTTAGGATTCCCGCATTTGTAAATTTTCGTCTACATGATTCGATTCGTTTTAAATTAAGTATAATTCTTAGTGCTCTTTTTTGCATAACAAAAATACGACCAATGTGTCCTAAATTTCCCCAAAATAAAATTCCAAAACGAAGCAAAGACTCAAAATTTCCATAATATACCGTTCTCATTAATTCGTACGGATGGTTGATGGTGTAATCTAAAGTACGTAACATGTACACAGCTTTTCCTAGTTTTGTACACAATTGATCAATATGCTGGTACCATTTTAGGTTTTGATCAATTGTAATTCCAAGAAATTTCAAAGCCGGAACTAATTCATATTCAGTGTGATTAATTTCAACAGATTTTGGAGTTATGAAACTTTCATTTAATTTAGAAATAATACACTTTGTTTTGTCAACATTTAAATGCAACTGGTTGCTTTGAAACCACATTTCTACCAAATTAATTATATTGGAAGCATTTTTCTTTAACTCTACAAAATCAGATCCCCGTATGATTAAATTCGTATTATCAGCAAAATTAATTATACTGTGATTTGGTCCATTATTAAGTAAAAATATATCATTTATATAAATATTAAATAGGAGGGGATCAAGAACACTTCCCTGTGGTACCCCTCTGAAAATATTTTGAACATTAGACTTAACTTTTTTGAGTTTTGAATAATCTCTACATACTGGATTCTACCCTTAAGATATGACCTAAGCCAACTCCTCGAAAACCAAAGGAATATAATTTATCCAGTAGTTGATCGTGAGAAATACTATCAAATGCTTTCGATAGATCCAAAAACATACCACAAGTTGTTTCACCATTTTCGAAGCCTTTAACTACAATATTAATAAATTCAAATATAGCTGTGTTAATATTTTTGCCTTTTACGAAACCATGTTGGCAATTGGAAAAGATGCCGTGTATTTTTATAAATGATAGTATTCGCTTCTCCATCAACTTCTCAAATAATTTTGAAAATGACGATAACATGCTGATCGGCCTGTAGTTATTAATATCGGTAGCCTTACCTTTTTTGTGTAGAGGTTTTACTACAGCAATTTTTAGTTGAGAAGGAAATATACCTTTAGAGAAGCTTACATTAATTATGTCACAAAGTGGAGATGCAATGTCCTCAACAATATTTTTTAAAAGATATGAAGAAATTTCATCATCATATTTTTAATAGATTTAGTAATTTCCAATAACTCAAATTCATCAGTAGGGTGAAAAAACATGGTGTATGGTTTATTCTCCGAGTTTCTAGTAGGCAAAATATTGTTATTAGGAATTGGAATTGAATTTACAAATAAATCATTGAATCTGTTTGCTACTTGTGTTAAATTTTTAAATGGTAAATTGCATTTCTCTTTTGCGCCAGTTAAACTTCGAATAATGGACCAAGATGTGTTTCCTTTGTTATCCGATTTGGTTATAATATTTTCGTAATATTTTTCGGAATGTCTTTTCAAAAGCATGTTGTAATGCTGCTTTGCCGCTTTTAAATGTATTCTTACTTCTGGAAAATATACCACTAGTGTTTCATACAAGAGGATGTCTTGCTTAGCTTTTATCAAGTCTGGTGTATTGAAATTTAGTTTACATCCCTTTCCATTAGTTGGACATCTATATAATTAAAAACATGAATTGTGACACAAATTAATTTTATTTATGAAATTTTCAAATTTATCAACAGATGTCGCATTGTAGACGTCATCCCATTCAGGCTTTTCTAAACTCGAAATTTTACTTCATGCGCCACCGATACAAAACACTGAATCAATGTAAAGTTTATCGGTGTGTTTTAAGCTTCAAAATATGTCCGTGTTTTGTACCGGTAGCGCATGAAGTAAAATTTCGAGTTTAGAAAAACCTGAAAATTTGGATTGGCCGCTCCGCGCTTCGCGCTACGCGACTAAACCAAATTTTCAGGCTTTTCTAAACTCGAAATTTTACTTCATGCTTAGCCTGGGAGTGGAAAACACACGTTTAAAGTTCTAATTGAATTCTCTTAATAAACCGAACGTAAAATGTAGAACGAAATGCATATGTATACTTAAAAGAAATATTCTTGTTATGAAAATGTTCGGTGTTACATAAAACTCTCTGTATATATAAAAAATCTGGTACGAAATTATGAAGACTGCATTTTATTATTTCAAAAATACATCAATGTACCTAGTATTTATGTATTTTTGAAATAATAAAATGCAGTGTTCATAATTTCGCACCAGATTTTCGGGTATTAGCTTTTCACAACCTACTCATTTAAATTCGCGCTTACAATTTCTACATAAAAAATTGCAAACATTTGCATTTCGTCCTAAATAGCGCTAAGCCAGTGAACCATAGATATACATTCCTTAGAAATTAAATAAAATTATTTAAAACTATATTCGTCCTAATGTTAGAAGTGAAACTCGTCAGGTACTCGATAAATAAATGTCCTTTGCTTTTATACTTTTAAGAGTATCTCTTGAGCTTAATTAATCAATCAATATCGTTAAATGAGTTCCACTTCCAAACTTTATGTCGTCGGTTTAGTTTAGGGAGTGATATAAGTATCTTATCAGTGTGAAGTACATTCATGCGGAAGTTAATTAAAGTCATCGGCCTTAAAGTTCATTCGCGTAGCGTTAAAGTTTCACAGAAAATCCATATCGCAGCGAGGTAAATTACAAGTGAATTTGATTAGGGCCATATTGCCATATTGATCAATTAACTCGAGACCGGAGTTCCTTCGGCTGCACTTAGCCTGATTCCCCGGGATTCCCTCGTGTATGTGTGGTTGTCTGTGAGTTTTGATTCCTTAATATGTGTTGTAATAAACTGGCGCACGCTTTAATTTAAATGGACTTTCTTTTTTACATATATTGTAACGGTATAAAATTGATTTAAGGTTTTGTAAATTTATTTTATAGGGTTTTGTTATATGCAATTTTATTAGCATACGCTAATTTAATTCTATTTTTGAATTAATCGTGCATTGGATGAGCGCGCGTCTTTTTCTTGCACACCTGACCGCGCATCTGTGATTTCGGGGTTCGCGCAGATCGTCCTCAACGGACTGATTAGATTTTCAATTCTAATGGTGAACGTGAATCATATATTATTTTACAAATTTAAATAGAGCGAGTTTTGCTATTTAAATATCGATTTTTATATCGGATTTAAAGTAAAAATTAGATTCATAACTTCTGCGTTATTTGTGGTGTGATACAAATACGCATATCACTTCGGTGGATTACTTGTAGCACCTTAGATGTTAATCGATTCCAACACCATCGAGGGATCCGACATTTTGTTAAATCTTGGTGGAAATCTTTTATCAACACCCAATCCAAGTATTCTTATAGAACCGCCCACTATCGCAGGTATTTTTCGTAATGCTCATCTTCATCAATTTTATTATAATTAATTGATTTACTATGTTCGATTATTTATTGCTGTAAATAGGAAAAAAGGGGGAAAAAAGAAAGGGGGGGGAGGAAAGTACAACTTAAGTAATTTCAAAATTATTGAAACCGGTACTTTTAGGTTTTCTATTTTAGTTCCGAATTTTCAATAATTTATTGATTTCGGAGTATCTATGTTTCCTTTCCATCCATATTGGATTGCTTAATTGGAAAATTAAGAGTAGAAGGAAGAGATCGATGAGAGGTTGATTTTCTGGATTTTCTGGATTCCAATTGGAGGAAGACGTGTTTATTGTGGGTTGATGTTTTTCTTGGATTCGTGTGCTGAAAGTCGTTTTAGAGAGTGGAGGAGTTCTTGGAGTAGTCAGGGAGTGCATCAAACACAGATAAGCCCAAATACAAATTGTTTTCTTTGTGTGTGTGTTGAACGTATAATTGAAATGCGTAGTTGTTTTTTTATTATATTTGTTTCTATTTAATATTAAATATGATAAATTTTATGCAGTGGCGTAACAAGTAATTGTACGACTGCGTGCTTATAGAGTGGTAATTAAGAAAAAAAAACAGTAACTGAATTAATTCTCTAGGCGATTAAACCAGACTCAAACTAACATCCCTTAGCGCTAACGGACGGTTATTTGTATTTCTTTTTTCAGTCACGTACCTTTAAGAATTAGACAAAATATTTTAGTGAACTCTATAGTACAAGTCTTAATCTTTTTTTTATGTTGAAATTAATTAACTTTCGTTTTTTTAAAATTTACTAGCAATTTTAATTTGCTTGTTATTATGTTAATATGATTTGGGGAAAATAAATTATATTTTTATTTTTTTGGGGAAAAATAAGTATTATCTTGAGTGGTCTCTCCATTGTTGGTTAATTAATAATTTTCGTGATTTTCATTTGTTCTGTTGATAATCGTCGTAATAAAATCACGTAGCGCCCAAAAATAAAATAAAATAAAATCCGATCCACCCCATCTTCATTGAGCAGGTCGGCCGGCGATTACGTTACAATTTGGCGCCCAACGTGTGGCCCAAAGGGCAAAGAGATAACGGCTTAAAGAGCCCAAACGGCATAAAGGGCCCGAAGGACAAAGAGAAAAGGGCTTAACGAGCTAAAGGGCCAAAAGGGTAAAAGGGTTAAAAGGGCTAAAGAGCAAAAAGGGCCAAAAGGGCTAAATTAGCAAAAAGGGAATTAGAGCCCTAAAGGGTTTATAAGGGACCCAAGAAAGTCAAAGGGTACACAAAAATAGTTGTTGAAATCTGTAATTGGTTTTGTTGTGAACTTTGATGAATAGTAAATAAGAATTATTAAAGGTTTTATAATTAATAAATATGGATTTAAAATTAGAAATTAATCGTTTGGCTCAAGATGAGTTGACTTATGAATTAGCGAACCGGGGCGTAATGGGCGAACTGGCGGTGTTAAAGCAGAGACAGATTTTAAGTAGCTTGCGCAAATTAGAGAAAACTGGGGCTTTAAAATATCCTAAATATCCGTTCAGCTTTGCGGAAGATATCGCTGGAGTAGAATTAAAAATTCCAGAAATAAGTTCACTTATTGCAGATTTTTCCGATACTAAAGATTCTCCGGCTTTTAAGAAATTGTCATCTAAACTAGCTCATGTATTCGATAGAATTAATAGATTTAAAGCACAGAATAAAGTGGGAATTGATCAAAAATCCAAGGTGCTTCTCGATGTTGTGGCTTGTATAACCGATTTTAAATTTAAACTTAAAAGTAATAAGGCAGCATCAACTGCAATTGATTCTGCAATTTTAAATGTATCGGTTATAATTGCCGAGGATTCGGAAATATCTACTTCTGATTCCTCTGACAGCGAAGACCCTTCAGTAGTTTCTAGTACTAAGCCGATTCCAGTTAGACAATGGAATCTAACATTTGACGGAGATCTAAAAAAGGGCTCTTTGAGTGCATTTCTTGAGCGTGTGAATGAGTTGCGACTAGCGCGTGGTATATCTATGTTAACTCTCTTTACTTCTGCTATAGATCTTTTTACAGGCAATGCATTAGTGTGGTACAGGGCGAATAAGAATCGTTTCCATAGTTGGGGTGAACTAGTAGTTGCACTTAGAGAGGAATTTCAACCTCATGATTACGACGATAAATTGTTTGATGAGATTAAATCTCGAACTCAAGGTTGCAAGGAGTCTATAGGTATTTACATCTCGGTCATGCAAAGTTTATTTGATCGTTTAAGTACTCCTGTACCTGAAACCATACAACTTAAAATTATTTTGAGGAATTTATTGCCAAGCTTTCAAATGCCACTCAGTTTAGTCGAAATCACGTCTATAACACAACTGTTACATGTAGATAGACGCATAGAGATAAACCAAGTTAATGCTCGGGAATATACAGCTCCTTCAAAGCGTACCGGTATCCTTGAACCTGATTTAGCTTACATTAATGCTTCTAGTTCGAAAACTGAACTCAACTCAGTCACGACCAACAACGACCTAAACAAAGTTTGTTGGAAATGTCGGAAAGCCGGACACATAGCTAGAAATTGTCATTCTCCTCAATCTGTGTACAGATGTTTTAAATGTGGTAAAGAAGGGTTTCAGATTTCAAATTGTCTAAAGTGTCAGAGAAACGGGCAGGTAGGGCATTGAGTCGTGTGCCAGTCCGTCAGTAAAATCGACTAAACATTGTTCTGTTAAGCCTATATTAGATTACATTTTGTCACATGCTAGCGGAGATCAGCGTCCATATGTTTCGATAGAAATTCTTGGTTTAAAATTATTAGGGTTGCTGGATTCGGGAGCAAGTCATACTATCCTAGGTGGATCCGGGTGGAAGAAAATTAATAAACTTGGTCTTAAGTTAAATTCTAATGATTTTAAGGAAGTAAAAGTTGCCAATGGTGTTAGTTGTACTTGTCTAGGCGTTCTGAACGTTCCAATTAAATTGTTGAATACGGTTATTTTTATTGAAGTCTTAGTAGTACCTGAAGTAAGTCACTGTCTGATCTTAGGTATAGATTTTTGGAAAAAAATGGGCCTTGTCTCTGATCTGTCGCAAGATATTTCGAAATTTTCTGCGCTAGAATCTGTATATGCTACCCCTGTGCAAACACTGAGTTCTTTGACGGTGGAACAGCAAATAATTATGGATACATTGGTCGAAGGTAATTTTTCGAAGAGAAGTACTCAATTAGGTTGTACAAATATGGTCCAACACGAAATTGTTACAACATCTCCTCCAATAAAACAGAGATACTATCTAGTCTCTCCGCATATTCAACGCCTTATAGACAATGAATTAGATAATATGCTTGAAAACGGAATTGTAGAAAAGTCATCGTCGGCTTGGTCTTCTCCGGTATTATTACTTCCAAAGAAGGATGGTACGCATAGGTTTTGTGTGGATTTTAGAGAGTTGAATGCTGTTACCAAACGCGATGCTTACCCCCTACCGTATAGATCTGCTATCTTAGATAAATTAAGAAACGCAACTTATTTGTCTTCGTTGGACATTAAGTCGGCGTACTGGCAAATTCCTGTAGCTGAGTCATCCAGAGATTATTTGAGTTTTACAGTTCCAGGCACAGGTTTGTTTCGATTTAAAAGGATGCCATTCGGCTTACATAATGCTCCATCGACTTGGCAACGTTTGATAGATAATGTGTTAGTGCCAGAACTTGAACCTTACGTGTTTGTATATTTGGACGACATAATTGTGGTAACACAGACTTTCCAAATACATTGCGAAATTTTACAAGAAGTCTTTGATAGGTTGAATCAGGCTAACCTGACGTTATCGAGAGAAAAGTGTCAATTTTGTCGGCAGGAACTTAAATATCTGGGTTATTTAGTAAATGAGAATGGTATACAGGTAAACCCAGATAAAGTGAAAGCTATCTTGGAAATACCGATTCCGAAGAATGTTAGCGGTGTTAGAAGTATTCTTGGTTTAGCGTCATGGTATATGAAGTTCATTCCGAATTTCGCTGATTTGGTTAAACTCTGGACAGCTTTATTAAAAAAATCTTCGAAATTTGCGTGGACTGAAGAGTGTGCAAAGACTCTCGAAACAATAAAAAACGCGTTAGTGGCAGCCCCGATTCTCAGATGTCCAAATTTCTCTCAACCGTTTACGTTGCAAACGGATGCGAGTGGATACGGAATTGGAGCCGTATTGACTCAGACTGAAAATGAAACTGATCATGTGATATGTTATATTAGTAGGTCCTTAACTAATGCTGAACGTAAGTATAGCACTACGGAGCGTGAGTTTTTGGCAGTGATATGGGCTGTAGAAAAGTTACGTTCATATTTAGAAGGGTCCGAGTTTACCGTAATAACTGACCATTATTCTCTGAAATGGCTCAGTAGCTTAAATGATCCTCAGGGCAGGCTAGCCAGATGGGCTCTGCGTATACAACAATATTTATTTCGCATAATTCATAGGAAGGGAAAGGATTACGTGATACAAGAAGTGTACCGGTAGTAGATGGTATCGTGGTAGAGCTTTCTGATAAGTGGCTCAACCGTATGATTGTACTGGTACAAGAAAACCCTTTGAAATATCCACAATGGCGAGTTGAAGGTTCGCAACTGTTCAAATATGTCAAAGGTGATATTCTTGTTGATAGGTTGAAAAATCCCGAGGATTTGTGGAAAAGAGTTGTTCCCAAAAACACACGTAAGAAAATTATACGCCAGTGTCATGATAACCCAACTGCAGGACACGCCGGGATCTACAAAACCTACAACAGAGTGGCAGAAACATATTTCTGGCCAAAAATGAAGGCGGACGTTACCAAATATATCAGAAGTTGTGATATATGCCAAAGGATGAAGCCAGAACAGAAGAAACCCAGAGGTTTAATGCTGTCACAACCAGTTGTGAACAAGCCATGGCAAATGATCAGTGTCGATCTGGTAGGACCGCTTCCTAAAAGTTCTTCCGGCAATCAATTTATTTTGGTAGTTGCCGATTATTTTAGTAAATTTTCTTTGTTTTTCTCTTTACGACAGGCTACATTCTTAATGGTTGTTAGAAGACTCGAGGAAGAAGTTTTCTTAGTTTATGGCGTCCCTCGTTTTTTATTAACCGATAATGGTAAGCAGTTTACCAGTGGGCTGTTTAAGTCTTTATGTGCAAAATACAGCATACACTGTCGATATAATCCTCATTACCATCCACAGGCTAATCCTGTTGAAAGGGTAAATCGTGTATTAAAAACGATGCTATCCTCTTATGTGGGAGAGAATCATAGAAAGTGGGACAAACATTTAGCTATGGTTGGATGCGCTGTACGTACTGCTACCCATGAGGTAACAGGGTATTCACCGTATTTTATTAACTTCGGTAGACAACAAGTATTGGTTGGTAGTGATCACAAATTGGGCGTAAATGACAATATGTTATTTCATCGGTCTGGTGTCGATAGTAGGCCTGGAGTTTTTTCTGAACTTTTTAAGAGTATCACTCATCAGCTGAAAGTAGCTTATGTAAGAAATAAGAAATAAGAAATCTTATGACCTGAGAAAAAGGTCAGATACATTTAATGTTGACGACGCAGTTCTTCGTAAGAATTATGTTTTATCCAACGCAACTAACTATTTTACAGCTAAGTTGTCACCTAAATTTATAGGGCCTTTTTGGGTTAAAGAAAAGCTATCGACATGGACATATCAATTGGTAGATTCTTTAGGTAAAGAAAAAGGAGTTTGGAATGCAAAGGATTTAAAACCCTACATGTATTATGATGACTTAAGTGGGTAATTTTTATAAGTATTAGTATTTAAGAGTATTATGTTGTATTTTCTAGCATCCAATGCTGTAGTACTCTTCATACTCGTAAAACTTTTTAGAAAGTTTTCCTCGGGGAAGTAAAGGGGGAATTTGTAACGGAATAAAATTGATTTAAGGTTTTGTAAATTTATTTTATAGGGTTTTGTTACATGCAATTTTATTAGCACACGCTAATTTAATTCTATTTTTTGAATTAATCGTGCATTGGATGAGCGCGCGTCTTTTTCTTGCACACCTGACCGCGCATCTGTGATTTCGGGGTTCGCGCAGATCGTCCTTAACGGACTGATTAGATATTTAATTCTAATGGTGAACGTGAATCATATATTATTTTACAAATTTAAATAGAGCGAGTTTTGCTATTTAAATATCGATTTTTATATCGGATTTAAAGTAAAAATTAGATTCATAACTTCTGCGTTATTTGTGGTGTGATACAAATAAGCATATCACTTCGGTGGATTACTTGTGGCACCTTAGATGTTAATCGATTCCAACACCATCGAGGGATCCGACATTTTGTTAAATCTTGGTGGAAATCTTTTATCAACACCCAATCCAAATATTCTTATAGAACCGCTCACCATCGCAGGTATGTTTCGTAATGCTTATCTTCATCAATTTGATTATAATTGATTGAATTACTATGTTCGATTATTTATTGCTGTGAATAGGAAAAAAGGGGAAAAAATAAGGGGGGGGGGGAAACTACAACTTAAGTAATTTCAAAATTATTGAAACCGGTATTTTTAGGTTCTCTATTTTAGTTCCGAATTTTCAATAATTTATTGATTTCGGAGTATCTATGTTTCCTTTCCATCCATATTGGATTGCTTAATTGGAAAATTAAGAGTAGAAGGAAGAGATCGATGAGAGGTTGATTTTCTGAATTTTCTGGATTCCAATTGGAGGAAGACGTGTTTATTGTGGGTTGATGTTCTTCTTGGATTCGTGTCCTGAAAGTCGTTTTAGAGAGTGGAGGAGTTCTTGGAGTAGTCAGGGAGTGCATCAAACACAGATAAGCCCAAATACAAATTGTTTTTTTTTGTGTGTGTGTTGAACGTATAATTGAAATGCGTAGTTGTTTTTTTAGTTTTTTTTTTTTCTATTTAATATTAAATATGATAAATTTTATGCAGTAGCGTAACAAGTAATTGTACGACTGCGTGCTTATAGAGTGGGAATTGAGAAAAAAAAGAAAAAACAGTAACTGAATTAATTCTCTAGGCGATTAAACCAGACTTAAACTAACATCCCTTAGCGCTAACGGACGGTTATTTGTATTTTTTTTTTCAGTCACGTACATTTAAGAATTAGACACAATATTCAAGTGAACTCTATAGTACAAGTCTTAATCTCTTTTTTTGATGTTGAAATTAATTAACTTTCGTTTTTTAAATTTACTACCAATTTTAATTTGCTTGTTATTATGTTAATATGATTTGGGGAAAATAAATTATATTATTATTTTTGTTGGGAAAAATAAGTATTTTCTTGAGTGTTCTCTCCATTGTTGGTTAATTAATAATTTTGGTGATTTTCATCTGTTCTAGTAATAATCGTCGTAATAAAATCACGTGGCGCCCAAAAATAAAATAAAATAAAATCCGAACCACCCCATCTTCATTGAGCAGGTCGGCCGGCGATTATTAAATGACATCGGGCAGAACTGGTAAGTGCGTCAACGTTACAATATATAAAATATATAATTGAATTAAATTTAAAATGTATTTGAAACTAGGAACCTATTTAATTGTAATTGCAGAATATTTGTGCTTTATTTTCTATCTAAATCAGCGTTTTCCGAGGGTCGATGAAGTTTGACAGGGGGTCGATGATTTTCAAAGAATCGATTGAGGGTCGATGATGGTAAGGGGATCGATTAGGGGTCAATGATTGACAAGCAAATATATAAACTACGAATGATATTCAGTTATTTTGAACCTAATATTTCTTCAATATTATCTAAGTATCTTCTCATTTACAAATTTAATTTGTATTGTGTCAAGTGTCAGGTCACTTATGTCAGGTATCATTATTGTTAAAATGTCGGCTAGCACCGACTAATATCTGCTGTCTCGGTAAACTTATGTCTGAGTCGATAAATGTCAAAAATGACATACAAATGTCAAAATTATTGAAAATATCAAAATTGTCAAAAACTTTGAAAAACTAATAAATAGAAAGTGTTTAAAAATTTCAATAATTTCAATTTTAATTGATGCGGATATTATATAATTTTTTATAAAATAAGAAGAATATTTTAAATGTTAGAATAAATTAGTGTATTTATACGTGTGGCGCATGAAGTAAAATTTCGAGTTTAGAAAAGCCCAAATTTGGATTTAATACGATTAAAGAATTGACAAATTGTTAGTTCTGTTTGGAGCACGAATTTGACGTATTAAATAATATTAAACAAATTATATCACTTTTACCGTAATTTAAAAAATTGATTATTTACATACTAAATTTATTTTACACTAACCAATTAGTTGAAGATTTCACCTAAAATGAGTGACTTATAGGCGTGGCGCATGAAGTAAAATTTCGAGTTTAGAAAAGCCTTAAAATTTGGATTTGCTGGGGTGCGACTCGCTTCGCTCGCGCGCCCCAGCAAATCCAAATTTTCAGGCTTTTCTAAACTCGAAATTTTACTTCATGCTTAGTCTGGGATTGGAAGACACTCGGTCGACAATTGTCAATAGTTTATTTTGTGGTTTTCTGTTTTATACAAAAAAATCTATATTAAGAAAAGTTGTGAAATGGTAACTGTTAAGAAAAGTTTTCAAATTTGTTAGCAATAAAAAAACAAACTATAATATTTGCTATTAAAAGTTGAAATCATCAATTTTTGTAAAAATCGATAAAAATCTTGAAAATTTATGTTAAATGTCCTAAAATTTAAAAATCAATAAAAATCTATGCAATTGACGGAAATAGTAAAAAATAATTTTTTATAAAAACAATTAAATCTTGTCGATTTTTGTGGATTTCATAGATTTTTGTTGATTTTCAAATTTTATGACAATTAACATGAATTTTCAAGACTTTTATCGATTTGTATAAAAATTAATGATTTCAACTTTTAATGGAAAAAACGTAGTTTGTTTTTTTATTATTAACAACCTTCATAGCTTCTCATACGATGTACCATTTCACAACTTTTCTTAATATCGAATTTTATGTGTATAAAACATAGTTTTTTTTTTCTTGGAAATTAAACATTAAAAAAAATCTTAAAAATTCACGCAAACCGAATTTTTTTCAAAAATTGACTAAAAACTTCTATATAGATATTTTAGTCATTATTTTAAAAAAAATTGGTTTGCGTAAATTTTCAAGATTCTTGTTAGTTAAGTGTTGTCCACTTCCTGTTAGGCATGAAATAAATAGTTTAGAAATGCCTTAAAATTTAGTTTTGTAAAAATTGGCCGATTTGCAAATGGGTTTTTTGAATTATTTTGGAAATCTCAGACTTGACTTGAAATTTTTGTATCATAAAAATCAGTAAAGATATTTTAAATAATACACTTATTTTAATTTTTTGCAGTTTTCAAAAAAACATTCAAGACAAATACAATTTTAAATATACATTACTTTTTTAAAGTATATATTCTCGTTAATTTGCAAACATTTGAGTGTTTATTTACTACAATTGTTTAGCAAATTTTAAAGAATTAAGACAAATATATTTTCAATAAGCAATATAATATGGATTTTTAACACATAAAACACATAAAGGCTTAGCACCTAACGAATTTTACATCTAACTACTCTTTTCTGAATATAATGAGAAATAAGAACATTTAAATATCTAGTTTTAATAATCTGTAATTTAAATTAATGCGTCCATGTATTATTTTTTTGCTTTAATACTTTTCTTCTACAATATTCAAATTTTTGTTCTGTAATTGGGTTATCCTGTTGAACATATAAAGATATTATTATTATTAAAAAGTATTTTGTTTTAAAAATAAATGCAGTTTAATAATCAGTAAAGAAAATAGAAATATCTAGTTTGTCTTTTTTCTCTCACTGTTTGTATCAAAGTTGAAATTTGATTGAAAAATCGTCTAATTTGTTTGCAATTTTGCGAAAATTCAATATGATATTAAATAACTTAAAAATCCGTAGATATTATCGAAAAATAATTAATTTAGTTAATTCAAATAATTAGTAGTAAAAATGTTAATGTATCGTTTGATGTACGAGGTCTGTTCAGATAATAACCAAACTTTATTTTTTAACTTCATTATTCATTTTACAGAATTTTGGTCCTTTTTCTGAAAGTACCCCTGTCCCTAATTCGCACAATTTTCCCAGCAGTGTTTGTATTTCGCGAAGCAGTCCAGGATAGCTTTATTTGAGATGGCCTGTAAGATCAGTGACGAATTTGCTTGAAGAGTGGGGATCCATTGCCAATCCATTATGATAATTGAACTTTTGTCTAAATGTCGTACCCATAAGCCCAGCTTTCATCTCCCATGCTTGTTTATGGAGGTGCCGACAAATGTCACTCGATATTCTTTCTGTTGTTCGGTCATCAAAGGAGGAAAAAAGTATGCTGCAACTCTACCCATGTTTAATTTTTCAGTCAAAATTGCATGACATAACCCAGTTGAGATGATAACCTCATCTGCACGATCTCTAGCAGTCAATCCTACCTGGTCGACGATCATCTTCAATTGACTGGCGACAACTTTTAAATCGTGAAAACAATACATAATATTGCGTCCGACCCAGAGCATCATCTTTGTAAGCTTGTTTTAAAAGATTAAACGTTTTTGTGAACGTTTTCCCCACTTTTACTCCAAAACTTTGTGTTGCATCGTTGCTCCAAAAACTCGCACATTTCAAAAATCGCGACTAACACTTAAATACATTGCACTTAAATAAGAATATCACTAAAACTAGGCGAGATATCAACAATCCAAGAACATGCGCTTACAAAGGAGGTTATAAACAAGGCAGTGCTGCCAACAGCATATCATTAAATATCTCTGTTGGCACGTAATTCAAATTGTTCGGTTGTTTTTTGAACAGGCCTCGTATCTACAATTTACAGCCAAAATTGTAATGTTGTTGATAAATTGCTCGATAGTTAAACAATATCCTTTAATCATCGAGCATTTTTCCAGATTATTTTTCTTAAAACTTTACACATTTTAAGGTGTCGAAAGTTTTAAACATATGTAGCACTAAACAATTAAAAAAAAGTCAGTTTTAAAAGTGTTTGAATTTCTCTCTTCTTAACAATTTAGTATTTTTAATAAGAATTCAATGCGATTATATAATGTTTTTTCACTCTCAGATTAAGTATGAAGTAAAATTTCGAGTTTAGAAAATCCTGAAAATTTTGCTTCATTCACCAGGCGTACAAAACACTGATTGAACTTTCAGTTTAAAATATACAATATCAATAGTGGTATTGGTTTTAGCAGCTGTAGATGAATTAAAAAAATTATAATAAAGACTCTTTTGTAAAAATGAAGTAATTTATTTTTAAAAATTTCTTTCTAAAAAATACATATGCCAATATTTCGCTAATTATTATTGGATTCTTTAAGGCAAATTAAAAAAAAAATGTTTTTAATATAAATTACATACTAATTTTTACAAAAAATAATGTCATATTAATTTTTTAAATAAATCTACTGCAGTTAAAACCAATACCACTATTAATTTTGTCCACTTGACGGCAAAAAAGAAAAATGGGGTTTAAAATATACTACTTTAGCACACTACTTGTGCAGGATATTTTAACATTACTTAAAATCAGTGTTTTACACGCGTGGCGCATGAAGTAAAATTTCGAGTTTAGAAAAGCCTGAAAATTTGGTGTGGTCGCATAGCGGTACGCGCTATGCGACCAAACCAAATTTTCAGGCTTTTCTAAACTCGAAATTTTACTTCATGCTTGGTCTGGGAGTGGAAATGTACGTTAAAAATCAAATAAAACACTAAATAATAAACTCTTCTTGACATTTAATTAAACAAAGTTTGGCATTTTGTGTTTTCAAATTTTGGCTACTTTTATACTCATAAACCCATGCTCATAAATTATGAAAAATAAACCAAAGCTAAAACACACTTCTTACGAGATTTACACAATAAAGTAGTACTGTTACTTTTTAGGATTAATCTTAGATCCCTATAAAGTATAATTATTTAACATAATTAATAATAAGAATGCAGAAAAATGAAAATAATACATTAGGTACAAATAGAGAGAAAATAGGAAACCTTATCATTCTATATATATAAATAATCTTTATTGCCCGTAGAGTATACAAAATTTCATATAAAAAAATTATTTAAAAAAAAATCAATAAGAAGAATAACAAATATAACTGGCAATCGGCTATCGGCCAGCAGCCTTTCTGCAGCTTACCATTTTATTTATTTGAATAAGTGCGATTGTGCGAATTGAAATGAAAAAGCAACCCTTGAGTATCATTATTATTAATATGGAGCGATAATTGTTGAGTTGTTGATTATTAATGGATTCAGTCGGCCTGATTTTTTTGTTTTCAGACGATCGCATGTTTGCAGAACTCTTGGAGCTACAAACGGATTTCATAATTTCATTTTTCTTACGAGCGGATTTATTGCGTCATAAACATGAAATGGTGTTAATGTTAAATAGTTTGTTATCTTAATTTCACGCTGCTTAATGGTAATGCAATAATAAAATTATGATTTATATAATAAAAAAAAAACATGTATGCATGAATCCTCATATTTTAATTGTGTAATATAAAATCCAGGTAGTTTAATACAAAAATATGTTACAAGATTGCTTAAAATGGCTAAATGTAACAATACACGTATTTCTATTTGTTATGAATTTTTTTATTTAAAATACAATCAACGTCGAAATTAGATTTTTAGGCTTTTATTAACTCAAAGTTATCTTCATGCTTAATCAAGAACTGGAAACATTTGTTAGAATAAATATAAAATCGAATTAAAATTAATATCGACTTTCTGCAAAATGTTTTTCCCACTGAGACAAGTCTCCAAATATTCATTGAAACAACTACTTCTCGAGCTAATACTCCGACAGATATTGATTTATACAATGAATATTTGAGTTACACGACAGCTCTGCTGTTCTATGCATAATTTATATGCAAAATGCAACATCAGGTCATCAGGTCAATTTTTCTATATGATAAATTATCATTACATTTGTTAGAAGTTTTGAATTAAAGTCTTTTATGAAAAAATTAAATAATAAACATTCTACGTTTTTTGTTCTTGTTCTAACAACTACAATTTTCTTCATCACGAAGTTCTTCACATTGTCTCGTTAATGTGGGGAAATGGTTTACCCATAGATATTGTTCGTAGGAAACTGCTTAGTTTATTTTATATTTTTTTTATATTTTATATCCATAGAAAATAATACAATAAACTTACTGACATTACGTATTTTTTATTCATGTTGAAACAAATTACTACATTTTTCATTCCTTTGTTGAAAGGCTCAATAAAACTAGCAAATAACGGACCATCTAAAACAATTTAACATCGGTGTGTATATATTTTTTGCATCGCCCTACAACTTACTTAATTGCGCACTAACGGCAAATCGAGAAATAATTACTCGGGGCCGGCAAGGAATGATTATAATAGCCCACAAATTGCCATTAGAGTTTCAATTACACATAAACAGGACTCGCCATAAGACCGTTATTGTTTATTAAATAAATAAATAAACATCGGGTAATTTAGAGGGCATTAAGTGAAAGTTTTTTATGTTTGTAATACTAATACATCATAGCTTTCAACAATAGAAAGAAAAATGTATATATATATATATATATATATATATATATGTATATATATATATATATATATATATATATATATATATATATATATATATATACCATGATGCATACTTTATAAATGATTAGGGATTCTTTTGTATTGTTGTGGCTTCTACTTCGTTATACATTTTAATTTAACAATAAAACATTTTTACTTTGTTTGTATAACACTTTATTATTTTACGAGACCACAGTTTCGGCAACTTTAGCTTGCCATTATCAAACATGTAGTATTAGGTTTTCCAATAGGGATGATATAATTTTGAAGTGACGTTTCGGCCATATGTAATATGTCATGATCTGTCATTTATTTTTCATTGTATTCAGTAGTGTTTACAGTTTCATCATGGAGAGATATACGCAAGACAACGTTTACAAATTATTCAGTTTTATTATCAAAATAATCAAACATGAAAAGTGCGATTCTTTTCGCAATCTACAACAAGTTAGTCTTACAAAGACTATATCAAACACTCATTGAAACAACTACTTCCCGGGCTAATACCCCGACGGACATTGAATTATACAACAAGTGTTTGCTGTTACATACAGTAACCTACTGCAAATGTAACAATTTGGGTCAAATTATTCAGGCCATCTATCGAAACGCGTCTATAGAGGGCCTGAATAATTTGACCCAAATTGTTACATTTGCAGTAAGTTACTGTATGTAACAGCAAAAATTTGTTGTATAATTCAATGTCCGTCGGGGTATTAGCCCGGGAAGTTGTTGTTTCAATGAGTGTTTGATATAGTCTTTGTAAGACTAACTTGTAGATTGCGAAAAGAATCGCACTTTTCATGTTTGAAGTATTCTGCAACCAAGAATTGGCAATTTCATTTATACTTATCAAAATAATCGTTCTCCAAATGCAACTTTTCATGCGCTTTTGCCATTTTATGGTCGTAATAATCGTCCAAGTGTGCTCGCTATTCGTTGAATTGTTGAAAATTGTGAGCGTACAATTTCTTTACATAATGTAAAAGTGCCAATAAGACAAAGAACCGCTCGAAGTAATGCAAATATTACTGCCGTTCAGGCAAGTGTTGCTGAAGACCGCAATTTGTCGATTCCATGACTGTCTCAAACCACAACCTGGCGGATTTTCAAAAAGGATTTGAAAACGATAACGATTTTTTTTAAGAAAATCATCTTCTCCGATGAGGCTCACTTTCATCTGAGTGGTACGGTAAATAAACAGAACTGTCGATTCTGGTGCGAAGAAAATCCCCAAATTATTCAGGAAAAACCATTACATTCACCTAAATTGACAGTTTGGTGTGGATTTTGGTCTGGTGGAATCATCGGTCCGCACATCTTTCGAAATGAAGATGCTAACACCGTTACTGTCAATGGAGAGCGGTGTAGATCGATGATAATCAACTTTTTATGGCCGAAATGGGAAGAAGTTAATCTTAACAACATTTGGTTCCAACAAGACGGGGAGAATAGTTTGGAGATTCGATTATTTCAAGAAATTGTGATATTGAATGGCCTCCAAGAAGTTGTGATTAAACACCATTAGACTATTTCTTGTGGGGTTATTTGAAGTCATTGGTCTTTCGAAATAAACCAGACTCTCTTCAAGCTTTACAAGTCAATATTGAACGTGCCATTCATGACATACGACTTGATTTAGTGGAAAAAGTGCTCGAAAATTGGTTTCATCGAATTCGTTCCTGCAGAAGAAGTCATGAAGGCCATTTGAATGAAGTTTTATTTAGAACTTTATTGTATCGATTGTACTTCTCATTAAATAAAAAATATTTGAATTTTCTTACTAATAAGTGTGTTTTTTTTTTAAAGAAATCATATCACTCTTATTGGAAAACCCTATACATGTTTGATAATGGCAAGCTGAATTTGCCAAAACTTCAGTCACGTAAAATAAAAAAGTATTATACAAACAAAGTTAAAAGTGTCTTATTGTTTAGGGATTCATTGGTTTTATTTAAGTGTTTAATTTTAAGCTTTTAACGAGTCTTGAGAATCCTGGGTTAAGCATGAAGTAAAATTTCGAGTTTAGAAAAGCCCCGCATAGAAAATTTGTCTAGGGTCCCCGGGTTTTCACGGGGCTTTTCTAAACTCGAAATTTTATTTCATGCGCCACGCGTATAAAACACATATATATTATGAAATTAAATATATACTGCTTAATCACTATTACAAATAATCTGCTAAAGCAGGATTAAAAATGTACTGCTAAACCAAAATGTTATAAATATCAAATTATATCAGTGTTTTAAGCACGTGGGCGCATGATATTTCGAAATTTCGAGTTTAGAAAATCTTTAAAACTTGGAAATTTTATTTCATGCCTAACCCAAGATTTTCAACACTCGTTAAAACTTTCAAATTAAACAATTTAACAAAAACAACACATATACAAAGTATGCATCAGGGTAACCAAATTTTCAGGCTTTTCTAAACTCGAAATTTTACTTTATGCGCCAGCGTAATAAACATTGAAAACACTAAAATATTGTAAACAAGTGAACTTCATTACAAATCAGTGTCGTATACGCGTGGCGCATGAAGTAAAATTTCGAGTTTAGAAAAGCCTGAAAATTTGGTTTGGTCGCTTCGCGCTACGCGACCAAACCGAATTTTCAGGATTTTCTAAACTCGAAATTTTACTTCATGCTTAACGTGGGAGTGGAACATACTCTTTTGAAATTTCGAATTAAATAAAATACAATTCTCGTGAATTTTGGCACTGTATGTACTGTACTGATAAATTATAAAATATTTATAGAGCAATTCTACTCTGATAACATAGCATAGTGATGAGCATTTTGATTTTAATCTGTTGTGTATATTGTTCGTGATTTTATATATTTTAACTTAATTATTACTTTTAACTTATTTTAGACTAAGCATTATGTATTTATTTTAAATGAATATCCGTAAATAAACAATAAACAATAACTATTTTAAATTCTCAACGCAAATATTCACTACTTCTTTCAATATTTGCATGCTCCAACAAATGATTTCAAACATTCATTAGTCTGGAATCCGTGTGTGGTTTCTGTTACCGGAGCAACTTGTGTGTGTGTGTGCTTATATAGGTGAGAATCGACAAAGGAGTTTTCCCCTCTCGCTCACACTGAGTAAATATTACGCACGTTGAATATTGATAGTGGATGTGAGAATAGAATGTGCTTCCCCTTTAATCTACGGCGAATGAAAATGAAAAATCTACCGCAAAGCAATGCTTTCGGTAATGAGCGCAGGCTTCGGCCCCCTCCGTTTTTCTTTATCAGATTCGAACAGAGCAAGGGGGAGAGGACAACTAATTTGCCGAAAATTCTATTGTAAGCACTCGTCAGTCAAGTGTGCGTAATGTGGGCAGATAAGGTATTATTAGTCGTTACAAAGAAGTGGATTCGTTTTTTTTTTTAATGTGCATGTAATGAAGTTATTAAGATTTTTGATTGTTAAACATTTGATAAAAAGTAAATGTTGAATAACAAATGGCGATGTGTCCATCATAGCGCATTCCCTGTTAAATATATGATGATTTAAATAGCAAAAATTTAGAGAAGTTGATCAAACTAAATTTATTTTAATTGTATTATTATTATTGCAAAACTAATAACAAAAAAGTTATTCTTGCATTTTTTCGCTATATCTCGCTAAATATTAAACACTATCACATCTAAGAGTTCTGTTGGCTTTGGAAATTATTGAATTATAGTGATATCTCGCTAAATATTAATCACTATCATATCTAACAGTTCTGTTGGCTTTGCAAATAATTGAATTATAGTGATTTTTAAAATTAAAGTGAGAATCGAAAGTGACACCAAGGTCTTTAAAAGTTAAAGTTTGATTTCCAATGGTATATGTGAATAGGATTGGATTTATTTCACGTGAATAAGTAACTAATTTACATTTCATGTATTATGTAAATGATTGAATAGATTCTTTGTTGCAATTTAACAACCTTCTTTTTCTTAGCGTACAATATTTTTTTCTTTTTCTTACTTGAGTAAAACCGACAAATGCACTTTTAATAATGCACAATTTTAATGGTCCAATTAAAACGGCCTCCTTTTCCTCAGTCCCGCAAGCCTTTTTTTCCAGAATTAATAGCAGCCAGCGGATATTTCCCTTTGCCATGCAAAACTTGCGTTTTTCCACCGCGGAGCAGAAAAATAAATAAATAAATAACAAGGGGCCGGTATTTGTATTATTATTTCTTTTGATAAATGCGCTTAATCTCGGCGACCCGAATCATTGCGATAAATTACGCGGAAATGCTGATTTTTATGGAAACTGCACGGAATTGATCGCATGTGCAATTGATGGAGATAAATTGTATCTTGATGTGCTATTTTCGGTATTTCCATCAGCGACCTTTATGAAATTGTTTTATAATGTGTAAAACATTTTAGCTGGCTTCAATTCGCATCCCGGCGCATTCACCATTTACAATTAATTAATCTATATTTGACGTAAATAAAACACTATGACACCCTTTTTTACTCAATTCTTATTGAATATTTAAAAGTGTGACAATTACTCGGTTACATGCTAATCAGCGCACAATGGGCCCAAATCAGAAAAAAGACGCGCATAGGAAAATAAAGTAAAAGTCATTGTAACGGTAAAATTGATAATTATCTGCAGTGTTTATGTCTACATTAAGTGATGTTTATGATTTGTAGCAATACCAGTTAAGTGAGAAATTAATTAAAGAAATACTAGATCATGTGGTTTATCAGAACAAAGCTCACAATATGAAAGCTTTAACTCAATAATACTTTATCAATTTTAATTCAATGGGAATTTAAGTCTTTCTTAAAAATGGCGCCAAGTTTATTTTGCCACCGAGGGATTGCCAAAGGGAAAACTACTAAACCCAGATATAAAAGATAAAGACTAAAAATTAGAGTAATTTGATTCAATTTAATGAAAAATTAATTAGTAAAATTCAACAAAAAGTTCAACAGAAAATGTTAAACATAAATTAAAAATAGTAACAACAATTACTGGTTTTTTAAATAAAATGTATGGTCGATTTCCTTTTATTTTCTCACTGGTTTTAGAGATCGCCACTAGTTATGATGCGGGTGAATTTAAAAAGAATAAAAACATTCGTTGCACTTATACAAGGTGGCCAGAAAAGGTGTGATAATCTTCAGGTAGTGTGATTCGTTGATTAATTTTGGATAAAAAATCTAAATAAAAAAATATTGTATTCTTCCTCGTAACATCTCACGAGGTCGTTAAAATATCTAACGTATCTCTGGAAATTAGTGTTATTTTCTATTATTTTGGAAAAAAATCAATAGAACTTACAATCAATTACACATTTGTAAAATTTAAATGACAGGTGATAAATAAATTGGAAACTTAACCAAATTAATAACTTCTTCAGAAGCATTTTTTTAATAAAAATAGACGTGGCAACTATGTATTTTCATATGTAACCTTATTAAATTTCACTTGACTTTGACATATACTTGTCATAATTTATTTGTGTAAGTTTGTATAGGTTCATCATACTTTTTGAAGATGTACACATTTAACGAGTATGCAGATATGTACATGATATTTGGATTCTGCAATGGTAATGCAACTAGAGCCAAAGATGAGTACCAAAGAAGATATCCAAATCGCCAACAGCCCTGCGTAAATACGTTTAGAAAATTAGACCAAAGGCTACGTACTTTTGGGTCGTTCGTTTATAATAACATAGATGGAGGGAGACCTAGGGAACGTCGCACTGTTCACCTAGAAGAACAGATATCGAATGCAGTTCAAGAAGATCCCAATATTAGTACGAGACAAATAGCTCAACAGTTAAATGTCCCCAGTAAAACAACAGTCCATGCAGTATTGAAAGAAAATCGAATGCGTTCATTTCAAGCAAGAAAAGTTCAACCACTGTATGAAAATGATAACGAGCGTAGACGTATGTTTTGTGACAGGATTTTAGATCAAATTCGGGAAGAACCAAATTTTTTATTTAAAATTCTTTGGAGTGATGAATTGTACATTCATCACTCTCTTCAATAGAGATGGGGTATTTAATTGTCATAATTATCACTTTTGGGCAGAAGAAAATCCTCGGGCGGTTAGAGAAATGGGACATCAAAGGAAATTTTCAGTTAACGTCTGGCTTGGTATTCTAAATTTACGTGTAATTGGGCCTATTTTTATTCATCAAAGATTAAATGACATAAATTATGTAAATATTTTAGAAGAAGTTTTGGAGAATGTTCCACTAAATTTAGTAAACAACATGCTGTACATGCATGATGGTGCACCACCTCATACAGCAAGAATTTCAAGAGAATGGTTGGACGAACATTTTCCAAATAGATGGATTGGGCGCAATGGACCCGTACTATGGCCAGCAAGGTCGCCGGATATGAATCCACTTGATTTTTTCGTTTGGGGATTTTTAAAAGAAAAGGTGTATGCAACACCTCCAGTGTAAGTAATTAATCCTATCCCACGACGGCTCCAGATCTGCTTAGAGACGAATGGTTATCAATTTGAACATTTATTTTAATCTTTCATTTTTGGTGTATACTTCAAATATTAATTTTTGTAGATTTGTTAAATTTATGATTATTATTAAATTAAACACTTGTTTGATCCATTGTTGCCAAATTTACATTTCTTTAAATTGGCTCGTGAGGAGTTATAAGCCACAATACAATATTTTTTTAGTTAAATTTTCTGCTTGAAATTTATCAATGAACCACTCTACCTGAAGATTATCACACCTTGGTTAAACCTGAAAATTGTGTAATTTAGTTTTCATTAATTTCTTTAAAGTCATACAAGTATTACAAAAAAATGAAGTAAGTGTACAAAAATAAGAATAGTCAAAAGGAAAAAAAAACTACTAAAAATATGAAAAAATATTGCTGTTCAAGTTCCATTTTAATTAGAAGTATTTAAAGTCCTGCCTTAAATTTCCGAGTATCCTTAATTTTGCGATAATCGGAGGGAAGGCTATTATACAATTTAATCATTATGTAATGTAGCGCCCTTTCAAACAATGTTAAGTTATGTTTAGGGTACTAAAAGTTTATTTTTGATTGTTTATGTTGTACAAAATGATATTATACGATCTTTTATGATTTTTTCTACTATTTTTGAGAAATAGTCAATATACTTATGGCTCTGTAATTTGTGGGACTGTCTGGGTTTCCATCTTTTAAAATCTTAATATTGAAAGTTTTAGTTTATCTGGAAATATTCCATTCACCCTAAAGTGTAGAAATATTTACAAAATATTTACATTTTCTTACTTATTGCTAACTAACTAAAAACTAACTAAAAATTAAAAATGTAAGTATTTACAAAGTGTGGAGAGCAATACAATGCTGGCCACTGATATTTCGGTGGTGTGTTTTTCTCATCCCTTCCTTCAAGTGGAGTAAGGGATTTCTTTTTTAAGAATTAACCGTACGGTCGTACCGTAATTGCTTTGTGAATTTGCAGATGTACAATTTCCACGACACATTGAATGACCAAATTAACACTGCACAAATAAACAAGTTCAATAACAAGTTCAACCAAATACGGCAACAGCCGCAGAATCAAATAAACTTTAAATTCTAAATAATTGCTCGTCGTGATAAAATCCCCCACCCATTTGACATAAGTTAAAATAACAACGTCTCACGGCAGTTCTTATTTTAACTAGGGTGCTCTGCTCCAAATGACAAATGCACGCGTTACCTCCGCGCTCTTCAGTTTGCACCGTAACTTCTTTAAACGAAGCCCGTAAATAAACTCTTGAAAAACAGTCTGATTTGTAACAGCAAAATATCGCACCGGACATGGCCAATCAAAATAACCTCAATGAAGATTAACGGCTTCAAATTGGAGTTTCAGGTAAGTCCTTAGATGGTAGGCGGCCTCTCTGGTGATATTCGCTGAGAATGACGTGCAGAAATACGGCAAGTGTTCCAAAAATACTCACAATTACTTCACAATTCGCTTCAAGCAGCGTCATCTTTATCAGCACAAAATTCAAATTCCAAAATGGACTCCATCGCATTTAAACATCATTGTTAAAAAACAAAAACCAAAGCAATCTCGACCGAGAGAACGCAAATTACCCAAAATTATATGTAACGTTTAAAAATTAATGAAAAGATGAAATGTGACTGATACAATACTTACGGCAGAGAAACTTATGGTCAAAAGTTCTTGTTTTTAAGCAGAGCGGCTAAGGAAAATTTTTAGTCTTTTCTAAACTCAAAATTTTACTTTATTCACCAAGCGTACAAAACACTGAAGTATTGTGACATTCAAAATGTACTGTCAAATCAGTAATTTAACTGCTACAGCAGGATTGCACATATACTGCTAAGCAAATATATTTTGAATTTCACAATATTTCACTGTTTTATACGCGTGGAGCATAAAGTAAAATTTCGAGTTTAGAAAAGAATGAAAATTTGGTTTTTAAGCTTTTCTAAATTCGATATTTTACTTCATGCGCCAAGCGTATAAAACATTAATTTTATTTAAAGTTTAATAGTTCACAATATTTCAGTGTTTTTCGTGTTGAGTATGCTTGACGCATAAAGTAAAATTTCGAGTTTAGAAAAGCCTGAAAATTTGGTTTGGTCGCTCCGCGCTTCGCGCTACGCAACCAAACCAAATTTTCAGGCTTTTCTAAACTCGAAATTCTACTTCATGCTTAGTCTGGGAGAAGAAACACTCGGTTGTAGCTTTAAATTGAACTTATTAAAAAAATAAAACAAGGAATGCCTCGAAATGCATACGCTCAATCGGGATATGTATACTTGAAAAAAAATTCCCCGCATCTTAATGTTTGCAGCCCTACTAATAAAATCTCACACGAACCGCCACTGCAAAACAAACACATATAAACTTTATTTCATGTACATTTTTTCCTATCAAACACACACGTAAATTAACATACAAAAAAGTGACAAACTCTCATTATAATTATCACGCAGGCGAGTATTTCCAGAAAAAAATGTAGAAATTAGATAAAACAGGCAGATTAGAATTGGACAAACCGCCCGCCCCAATTATTTCAATATGACTATGGTTGTTAGTAAGGTAATTAGACAATGAGGCATTTAACAATTACACGATATCGAGGGTTTGATACACGTTTCGGCCCGCACCGCATTCACGTAAACACGAAACCCCCGTGACAGTAAACATGATATTATATTAAAGCGGCTGAAATTATTATTAATCAGAACGTCAATGAAATAATTTGACACAAACAGTATTAATGAATAAAAGGATATTAATGCTCAAATTTATGTATTGATTATATATGAGTGCAGAAAACTAATATGGTATTTAACTAAAACACTTAACTTTGTTTTACCACTTTTATTTAATTTTTTAGTGACTATAGTTTCGACTACCAGCTAGTCATTATCAAAAGTATGGTATATTTAAATTTGATTAAAATTATTCAGTACATATTGCAAAGTTATACAGGGTGTTTCTAAATTGATGCGAAAGATTTTAATGGGTGATTTTTCAGTAAAAATTAAGGGAGGTACATATTGCAAAGTTATACAGGGTGTTTCTAAATTGATGCGAAAGATTTTAATGGGAGATTTTTTAGTAAAAATTAAGGAAGGTTTAATGTTTTGTTCAAAATTCCTTCCTCTCCTAATTACAGCTTTCTAAAGTAACGAGGCTTAGGGTTTTAAAAATCGTCAACAAGTGCGATTATTAGGAACAGTTATCTGCCAAATTTAATACTTCTAAATTCATCTATAGTGGATATATGAAATAAATACACTTTTTTCCACTAAAAAGTGTTTTAATTTTATATTACCACTATGGAAGAATTTAGAAGAATCAAATTTGGCAGATAACTGTTCTTAATAATTGCACTTTTTGATGATTTTTAAAACCCTAAGCTTCATTAGAGGCCTCAAATTAAAATTTTTTAATAAAGGAACGAATGTCTGAAAATTTACAGCGAAAAATCGTGATCTGTATACCTACAAGAAAAATTCCCTGTATGTTAATAAAATATTGTGTGGATATTAAGCTAAGTTTGTTGTTTCGAAAAATGTTAAAACTAAACACTTTATCAATAGTTTTTCAGTTGTTTTTGGTTAAACCTGAAAATTGTGTAATTTTAGTAACATTTTAGGAAATTTAAAATAATTATTAACAACACTTTATCAATAGCTTTTCAGTTATTTTTGGTTAAACCTGAAAATTGTGTGATTTTAGTAAAATTTTAGGAAATTTAAAACAATTATAAATCTACATGAATACAGTTTGATTTACCTTAATAAAATATTGTATGTGTATTAAGCAAAGTTCTCTCTTTCAAAATGCGGAAAAACCTAAAACTACTCTATCAAGTCATTTTGAGTTGCTTTTAACTAAACGTTAAATTAGTCTGATTATTTGAATTTGTAAAAGGGGATAACGGTAAACCAGGCAAGAACAAGGAGTGGGCGAAATTAGTACATGTACAAGGAAACAGAAGTGACTTGAACTAGATAGACTTTATTCTGTACACCCAACACCCGTAAGGGTACACGGGTTTTTTTGCTAATATATATATATATATATATATATTTCAAAAAGTCGATATATTTCCAATCCCTAGGCGCAAATTTTACTTGCTCTATTACTCTGTAAATAAACTGATAATTTAGGTTAAATAAGTTAATATATGAATTAATTATTCAACAATTACAAAATTAAACCGCTCGGTCATACTTGGGTGTGTTAGACAAAATTCCATATTAGTATTCAGGTGGAGGAATCCTTATTTCAAATCAAGTCCGCGGGCTTTCGGTCGCGCCGGGAATCCGTAATTCTGAATTCTGCTGTGGAGAGGGCGAGAGAAGAGGACGCGTTTATTAGAGGTGTAATGATTCGACCCTAGGTATTGTACAAATTTATAATTTGTATTATTGTTTACGTTGTGTTGTGTATGTAGTAACCCTTTTATTTATTTACCAGGTTCGTTGTTTGTGTCAATATGCATTATCGTAAATACTGTGTCTTTATTCCCTTTTAATTTGAATAGGAGGATGTGTGGACAATAAATAAAACAGGATATGAGCTTAACGTATGCAAAGTTTATTGACCTTCCATGACATTTCTAATGAATTGGTATGTCTTAGATTATTTATATTCACAAAATATATTAACCAACGTTTATGCTTAGAAGTCATGTGCATTTGGTTAAACTCAAAAAAATGTATGACTCTACTTGTGGGAGCAAAATTAACTAGCCCCTGCATTTGCATTACGAGATGGGAAACCCACAAAAACCATCTCGGAGCTAGCATCACACACTCGACACACTTGCGATTAGTTAGTGGGACAATCTCTCACATCGGCCCTACACATCAATCGCCATTCATTTTCGATTAATGAGCAGAACAACCTTTCACCTCGTTCCACTCATAATCGAGTTATTTTTTTCTTGTGGTTAGTTAGTAGGACACTTAGCGCAATACTGACTCGGATTGGCCTAACACATCAATCGACTGTTTCGATTAGTTAGTAGGACATACCTCGTTTTCTCGCTCAATTCGGCCTTACACATCAACCACCATACATCCCTCATTCTCACCCCCCCCCCCCCCCATCTTCCCCCTTTCTCAGATGTTTAAATTATTTCGCCGGTTTTGTTTGTTTGATTTCAACTTAGTCGGTGTGATGTAGAATTAATTTTACTCTTACGTGATAATCTCTCCAACGTTGTTATACCTAACTCCATTCTCCATTCTCTAACTCCAATTTCAATACTTAACTCTTTTTATCAACATTACTTCACTAACTCACATTTCACTGAAACTTCGCATTCTAAACTGTATCCATTTACATTCAAATACTGACTGTCCTAGTCCCTATCCCAAAACTAACTCCTTTTTAGAATTGTTTCTTTGCTGCTCTCAAAGTTCTCCCCTCCCCAAATTTTGTTGCTTAGACTTTATCTACTACCATATTTGGTCACAAAACCCATCCCTCTCTGACGTCAACGTAATTTCCCTGACTCTGCACACTTGTTGTGTTTGCGTTCGTTAAACCCTGAACTGAATCTTTCTGTATGTCTTAGCATTTCTCCACGCGCCGGTACTTGTTTATTATTTTAAGGCGATGCTGCATTTGTTATTTCTTTCACATAAAAAAAAATTGATCGACTAATGTTATTCTCGTATTTACTGGATGTTGATTTTTCTGTATTATTTTCTTGGGTGATTTTTGTATTAATATTTTAATTTAATTTCGTCAAAAATAATATTTGCACATGACCCCTACTGACCTATTACATTCGCCCCCTTTTAAAAATATGAACTTTTAGAATGTTAAGATTTTTAAAATTCCCTTATTTTACAATATTATTATTTTTGGCGTCATGTCAGGAATCCTCTTCTAGTAAGTTGTCGACTTCCCCTCGTTTGAAATGCTCACCATCCTTAACGCTGCGCCCCCAATCTCCCGGTTCGACTCTGAAATTGAGAAAGAAATCTGAGAATCCATCTTAATGTAAAATGCCAATACTGTGCCTGAAAAGCTATTCCTGATGTGTGTTTTTTTTTTTTTGACTGTGAAAGAAGTTAAAATTACTTGTACTTAAATGGTTATGATTTATCATATACTCCCATTTTTTTTTTGTGCTTTGTTGATGGGACGAAGTCAACGTTTCGGTAGCAGATTGGAACATCGTGACGACCCTTTTTTCCTTGCGGGCTCCTGATGAAGAACTGCCGTTGTTGAAATTGAAGTACGGTAATTCTTGTCTTAAGAAGTCCTCCGGCAGGTCCATCATCCTTGATTATTGACGACGAGTGAAGAATCTGCTTGATCGAGCTCCCCAGATTCCTTGAGTCTTTTAACTTTAGATTTGTAACAACTTCTAAAACATATTTATAATTGATGTTAAATCTTGCTGCGGTGTTTCTGCTAAGTTATAGATTCTTTTTTTATTATTATTTTTGTTATGAATTCGTAGCGGTTAAGATGTAGTGGTGGTGTCATTGGCATCTGAAGCGGCAGTGTTTAATTTCTGGATCAAAAATTTCTTCAGATGACCCATCATCCCCAGTTTTGATTTTCCTGTAGTCGAAAAGTCCGTACGAAGGAGTAAGGTACATGATGGCTTTCTGGCCCGATTTTTGACGCTCCCTGCTTTCTTGATGTTTGACTTTGAATTGGCAGCTGAAGTGGCAGTGCTTCTTTTCTGGAGCCAAAACTTCATTTAGATGACCCATCGCTCCCAGTTTTGATATGCTTGTAGTCGAAAAGTCCGTACGAAGGAGTGAAGTCCTTGATGGCTTTCTGGCCCGATTTTGACGCTCCCTGCTTTCTTGATGTTTGACTTTGAATTGGCAGCTGAAGTGGCAGTGCTTCTTTTCTAGAGCCAAAACTTCATTTAGATGACCCATCGCCCCCAGTTTTGATATGCTTGTAGTCGAAAAGTCCGTACGAAGGAGTGAAGTCCTTGATGGCTTTCTGGTCCTGTTCTGACCCTCCCTGCTTTCTTGATGTTTGACTTTGAATTGGCAGCTGAAGTGGCAGTGCTTCTTTTCTGGAGCCAAAACTTCATTTAGATGACCCATCGCCCCCAGTTTTGATATGCTTGTAGTCGAAAAGTCCGTACGAAGGAGTGAAGTCCTTGATGGCTTTCTGGTCCTGTTCTGACCCTCCCTGCTTTCTTGATGTTTGACTTTGAATTGGCAGCTGAAGTGGCAGTGCTTCTTTTCTGGAGCCAAAACTTCATTTAGATGACCCATCGCCCCCACTTTTGATATGCTTGTAGTCGAAAAGTCCGTACGAATGAGTGAAGTCCTTGATGGCTTTCTGGTCCTGTTCTGACCCTCCCAGCTTTCTTAACGCTCGACTTTGAATCTGTAATAAATTCTAAAACATATTTTTGGTTAATGTTAAATTATAAACATGGAATGCTTTGTTCATATTTGTAGAATATAATTCTGCTGAATTGATTTTCCTCGACCTTTGTAGATGTGATTGGTTCTTGGGGTTTAGTTACTTTATTGAGCTGCTGCAGTGGTATTACTGACAGATGTTGGGTGTTGCCCTTCTTGGACTCCAACTTCAGTTGTCACATCGCCCCCAGTTTTCGTACGATTGTGGCCTGAGAATCTGCCTGGCAGAGTTGAATGGTTGCCTGCTCTTGTTATGACGCTCCCAGCATTCTTGATGCTTTTAATCTCGGATCTGTAACTAATATGCCCACTCTGGCTGTTTTCTCGTCGCCCATTGTAGACTTAGCTTCTTCTTCGCGCTGGTTTCGGTGTTGCTAATACTTAGTTGCTTTCATTTTTTTAAACTCTTCACCCCCGCTTCAATCACTTTTCCGTTTTCTACTTGACGATTGATTTGGCCTGGTCGTTGTTGTTACCTTTTGATTTCGAATCACTGCTTCCTGAAATCAAACTCATACAAAGCTTAAACTTAGAACACCACATTCGAACTCAATTCTTTCCTTTCTCTTTTTACTATATTTAATTTAGTTTGTTTGGTCCGTACCTAAGAATCATAATGTAATTGTTACTTTGAATAATTTATATGAAATTGTGCGAATGAAGTGTCATTTATTTGCTTCTTTGTGTTGTTTCTTTTTGTATGTTTGAGTAATTTATTTAATGTAAATACCTTTAATATTTTTTTTTTTACCTTTGTTTTTTTTTGTGTTTTTCACTTTTTTTTATCATGGCCATGATTTTTTACCTTTCTTTATCATTATATTTTGCTTAGTTTTATTTTAAACCGATTGTTATATATTTTGTTTCGTTTTTCTTTGTCTTTTTTTGTACCTTATTTTAATTTGTATTTTACTTTGGTTTATGCGATTACCTTTTGTTTATATATATTTTTTTTTTTAGTCATTAATTAGGTTTTACCTGTGTTCGAAGTATTTATTTGTATGTTATTTATTTTCGTTTAGTACCTTGTGCGTTCTAGAACGTTAAACGTTTTCCTCGTCTCTTTCATGCTTATTTCGATATTTTTTTGTCGGACGTTTATTTCAAACATAACCAGGTCATTATTTGCTCTTGAAAATGTATTATATATAGCATTTATAAACATTTTGTTTACCTTACAATTTTTGTTTATCCCTTTGTTTTTTTAGTGTCGTAATGGCTTATTTTATTTATTATTTTCATTGGTAATTTGTTAGTTGCGAAGTGAGCGAGGATTATTTTTGTTTGTAATTTGTTATTCGTTTACCTTTTTATTTTAAAGTGCACATGTTGTTCTGTGATACTTTTATGTTTCTGTTTATTATAATATTAGCTTCATTTAATAAAATAAATTATAATGATTTCTAGGCTTGCATTTTAGCATGCATTTATACGTGTATTTTTATGTAATCTTATTTACCTGTTATTATTTTTTTACCTCGATGTTTCTAACATCACCGTGTTTTCTACCTTGTTTGTTTACGTAAATTTGTGGATTGATAATGCGTACTTTGTGCATTCCAAAATTCTTTCATTATCATCGTTTTTGTGTATTCTTCATATCCTGAAGTGTATGTTTATCGTTAAAATGTAGGTCAACGATTGATCTTGAAATACCAACACGTTTGTTTTGATTTTTGAATTACTCGCGTTGGGTTTTATTTGTGTCTGGAATTTCGGATTGTGCTTTCCGTGGTACTTCTTTATGCTTACTCTACCTCTTTTTTGTTTACGCGCCTATCTTCTGGATATAGGTCAGTGTTTGAACTTGAAATACCAACACGTTTCATCTTGAAATCGCTATGCGTGCTTTTTGATAATTTTTAAATATTAATTACGTTTATTTTTATTGTCTGTACCTTTTTAAACGTTTCTTCCCCTTTTTTAATGTTAAACTCATTTACCTGAAATATTCTTGTCCACAAGTCGACACAGCATTTTTTAAATTATGTAATACACATTTATTGTCATCACAAACATCCTGGTCACGGCACCAATGTAATGATTCGACCCTAGGTATTGTACAAATTTATAATTTGTATTATTGTTTACGTTGTGTTGTGTATGTAGTAACCCTTTTATTTATTTACCAGGTTCGTTGTTTGTGTCAATATGCATTATCGTAAATACTGTGTCTTTATTCCCTTTTAATTTGAATAGGAGGATGTGTGGACAATAAATAAAACAGGATATGAGCTTAACGTATGCAAAGTTTATTGACCTTCCATGACATTTCTAATGAATTGGTATGTCTTAGATTATTTATATTCACAAAATATATTAACCAACGTTTATGCTTAGAAGTCATGTGCATTTGGTTAAACTCAAAAAAATGTATGACTCTACTTGTGGGAGCAAAATTAACTAGCCCCTGCATTTGCATTACGAGATGGGAAACCCACAAAAACCATCTCGGAGCTAGCATCACACACTCGACACACTTGCGATTAGTTAGTGGGACAATCTCTCACATCGGCCCTACACATCAATCGCCATTCATTTTCGATTAATGAGCAGAACAACCTTTCACCTCGTTCCACTCATAATCGAGTTATTTTTTTCTTGTGGTTAGTTAGTAGGACACTTAGCGCAATACTGACTCGGATTGGCCTAACACATCAATCGACTGTTTCGATTAGTTAGTAGGACATACCTCGTTTTCTCGCTCAATTCGGCCTTACACATCAACCACCATACATCCCTCATTCTCACCCCCCCCCCCCATCTTCCCCCTTTCTCAGATGTTTAAATTATTTCGCCGGTTTTGTTTGTTTGATTTCAACTTAGTCGGTGTGATGTAGAATTAATTTTACTCTTACGTGATAATCTCTCCAACGTTGTTATCCCTAACTCCATTCTCCATTCTCTAACTCCAATTTCAATACTTAACTCTTTTTATCAACATTACTTCACTAACTCACATTTCACTGAAACTTCGCATTCTAAACTGTATCCATTTACATTCAAATACTGACTGTCCTAGTCCCTATCCCAAAACTAACTCCTTTTTAGAATTGTTTCTTTGCTGCTCTCAAAGTTCTCCCCTCCCCAAATTTTGTTGCTTAGACTTTATCTACTACCATATTTGGTCACAAAACCCATCCCTCTCTGACGTCAACGTAATTTCCCTGACTCTGCACACTTGTTGTGTTTGCGTTCGTTAAACCCTGAACTGAATCTTTCTGTATGTCTTAGCATTTCTCCACGCGCCGGTACTTGTTTATTATTTTAAGGCGATGCTGCATTTGTTATTTCTTTCACATAAAAAAAAATTGATCGACTAATGTTATTCTCGTATTTACTGGATGTTGATTTTTCTTTATTATTTTCTTGGGTGATTTTTGTATTAATATTTTAATTTAATTTCGTCAAAAATAATATTTGCACATGACCCCTACTGACCTATTACAGAGGGTAAAATAAATTGTGATGTTGGGTAAATATAATTAAATTTAACAATTTAACAAGGGCATTACGGTTACGGCCCTAAAACGCCGGAGTTACCGGTCGCCGCCGGCTTGATTGATGTCCCTTTTAAGTCTTTAGGTCAATGAGAGCCGGCGGGAGGCGTAATTGACTAGAAAACGCATCGCGCACTAATTCCGGCCAATGTTGCAACAATTAATTTCTCTCTCTCGCTTGCTCGCTCCGGCTCGTTTCGGGGAAAGTTTGCGAGCGAGCTGAATTCATGGCCGGTGAAATGGGCGATGAACATCACCGGCGAAACGAGGATAATATTTATTTAGTGTGCTTACATGGACGTTTCGTATGAAATTTTCATTTAAATTAAACTTGATGATTTTCTTACTTACAGTTTTAAATGTTTTCTTGCTATTAAATAAACGTACAATTCAATTGGTACAAACTGTAATAAAATTCAATTCAATTTAATTTTTCTAAATAAAACATCTAACATTTCCTGAAACAGTCGCGTGTTCAGATGTTATTTTCGATAAGAATAACAAACATTGTAAAAAAAAACATGCACTGGGTAGTGCAGTGGCGTAACAATATATCCAGCACCCTAAAGCGAGTAAAATCAGTGCTGCCCCAGTTTCTTACAAAGACGTGTTTAATACTTGTTATAACATCAACTACTTTCAAAACTTTGTAAGTCTAACTCGTCGAATTTTACAGAAGACACAAAAGAATTGTTAATTATTATAGCACGTGTTCAGTTAAAACCCCGATCGAGTGGCTGTGAAATTTTGAAAACATTGTGAAGTAGGTCGTACGTGAATTTGTCAGTCGTCTGTCAATGTTAACCCATTAAGCGCCATTGGTGCATACACGCAACAATATAATTTTTTTGTTAATTAAAGTACTAAATGAGTTAATTTTATATATTATATTATTTGACCTGACTTAAAAATGTATGAAGAGAAATGTAAATATTTTGTTATTTAATTTTTTCGATTAACACTCATTAAAAAAAAATAGATTATTGTATTTGTAGCTTTACAATATTTTTGTGTTTTATACGCGTGGCGCATGAAGTAAAATTTCGAGTTTAGAAAAGCCCCGTGAAAATTTGTCTCGGGTCGCTGCACGACCCTCGACAAATTTTTTACGCGGGGCTTTTCTAAACTCGAAATTTTACTTCATGCTAAGTCTGGGAGTAAAAACACTCGTTTTAAACTTTATATCGCACGTTTTTATAAAAAATCGATTAGTCCCTGAAAATGTACAGTGTATACATTTTGCATATTTAAAACAAAAATTCACAGTACGCAGAATTTTTCTTTTATATATGCAAAATGTATACACTGTACATTTTCAGGGATTCATCGATTTTTTATAAAAACGTGCGATATAAAGTTTAAAACGAGTGTTTTTACTCCCAGACTAAGCATGAAGTAAAATTTCGAATTTAGAAAAGCCCCGCGTAGAAAATTTGTCGAGGGTCGCGCAGCGACCCGAGACAAATTTTTACGGGGCTTTTCTAAACTCGAAATTTTACTTTATGCGCCACGCGTATAAAACACTGAAATATTGTGAAGCTAGAAACACACTTATGTATTCTTTTTAATGAGTAATAATCGAAAAAAATAATAATTAGTTATTCATAGAAATCGTAAAGAGAAGTGCAGAGTTTTACCAAAAATCAACTTTTAAAGTTAACTCTATAATTGCTCGGCCGTTAATGGGTTAATCTAACCCAGTTTTATAAAAGTTTACTATTTTATTCTATATTGCAATTGAGTATTCTAGCTGTGGGGTTTCTAGACCAAAATCCCCATGGGGGGTAAAATTGGGTCATTTTGGTCGTCGCCAGGCTACTAATATAAGATCAGTTAAATATTATCATGGCTATCTACAATAAACTCCCCCTTAAATTTACATCGTTTCGGTGCTATAACGTTTTTCATTTCATTTTTTTCCTAACCTAAAATATTAACGCCTCGTAAAAGTAATTAAGCCAAACATCACCGTTTGTATTATTTTGACACCGGGCGATAATCCCGGTAATGGCGCGGGGAAAACCGTCCGACTCGCAATATACTTAATGGAAACAATTCACTCCCGATCGTTTGATCGACGATGAGGGCCTAATGAGGCCGCAGGGCGAGAAGTTTCTCTTTTCTTATTATAGACACAATTCACCAATTCACCCGACTGATTGATTAATGCGATACAATGTATTGTAAAGCTTCTGTGTGTGGGAATGTGAGGGCGAAAAATTGGGTCAGAAATTATTTATAATTGAACTCGCTTGTTTTCTGTGAAAGGAAAGTGTTGATTTTATGTGCGCTTTACTGTTTTTATAAATTGATTGTTCCTGAAATATATGTTTGCTTTGTAGTATTTTTTTGTAATGAATTTTATTAATATACAACATTTTCGGGCTTTGTTTTTGAATGGCGTTCAATTTTAAGCCTCTAACGAGTGTTTCCACTCCCAGGCTAAGCATGAAGTAAAATTTCGAGTTTAGAAAAGCCCCGTGTAGAAAATTTGTCGACGGTCGCGCAGCGACCCGAAACCAATTTTCGCGGGGCTTTTCTGAACTCGAAATTTTACTTCATGCGCCACGCGTATATAACACTGATTTTGAATGAAGTTCAAAATATACTTTAAACACTGCTGCTTTAGCAGTATATTTTAATCAATACAATAAATTAATGTTTTTTAGATCTTTAGTACTGCTTTAGTAGTATATTTTGAACTTCAACAGAAATCAGTGTTGTAAACGCGTGGCACATGAAGTAAAATTTCGAAAACCACAAATGCTTAAAAGATCGGAGCCTAGAAACTATTCTAGCGACTAACGCATAGATCCAGAGTTTTGGGGTATAGTTTAGACGAGATTTGTCTTGAGTCAAACGTCTAGATATTAGAGCAAAATCAACTAAAAGCTTTATTTTAGTGTCTAGTATTCAGAAAGTACTCTAGAATCTAGATTGTATAAGGAACTTCAGAAACTAGAGTCTAGGTCGATCACCTAAAATATAGAGTACGGAGTTTAGATACCGAAATCTAAGGACTTTTAGAAAACTAGAGTCTGGGTCAACCACCTAAAGTCTAGGGTACAGAGTTTAGATACCAAAATCTGCAGATTATAGTCTGGGCTAGAAACTCAAATTTAGAGTTAATTTCGGTCGCTTTAAGTCCAAAATTCAGAGTTTAGAGTGTCTACAGTACATATTTTAGAAACTAGAGCCCAGACGGCTTAGAGACTCCAGTGCAAAGTCTATGCCGAGTACTTAAAGTTCAAAGTGGAGAGTTTAGGGCGCATAGAGTACCGAATTTAGATACTGGAGTCTTCAAATTAGATACTAGGCTGTGTAAAAACACTACAGTATAGGTCGACTGCCTATAGTCAAAAGTCTAGAGTTTTAGTGTCCAGTGCACATTGTTAATACGGTCTAGGACGTTTCATCGCCGCCGATTCATCGCCGCCGATTCATCGCAGCCGTTTCATCGCCGGGCCAGTTCATCGCCGGCCGTTTCATCGCCGGGCCAGTTCATCGCCAATATTTTTATAAAATAAAATATTGACGATTATTTGGATGCCTTAGCAGCAGAAATTCCTCCAGAGTTACAACCACTGTTAAATTGGTTTGAAGATATATATATTGGACGTCAAAATAGACGCACTAAAGGAAGACAGCCTGCAATGTTTCCACTTGAAATATGGAATCTTTATGAGCGTGTATTGCACGAAGAAGACTGAACAAATAATCATGCTGAAGCTGCGCATCGGCGACTGCAAGTTGAATTAGGAGTTCATCATCCTACAATTTGGAAATTTATTTACGCATTACGGAAAATACAAAAAGGTCGAGACACCTACTACGAACAATTAGTTACAGGGAATGATCCACCTGTTAAACTCCGCAAATATCGTCAGGCTGATGAAAAAATAAAAAAAATTGTGTCGGATTATGATAATAGGGAGCGTATAGAATATCTTCGTGGAATAGCACACAATTACCAATTTTAATTAAATAAATGTTTTCTAGTTGTTGTATTTAATGGAAATATGTAGATTCTAAGTTTGTTATTCTCATATTAATCATAAATAATTTAAATGTCATATTTCCTGACCTATCCTAACCTATCCTAACCTATCCTAACCTATCCTAACCTATCCTAACCTATCCTAACCTATCCTAACCTATCCTAACCTATCCTAACCTATCCTAACCTATCCTAACCTATCCTAACCTATCCTAACCTATCCTAACCTATCCTAACCTATCCTAACCTATCCTAACCTATCCTAACCTATCCTAACCTATCCTAACCTATCCTAACCTATCCTAACCTATCCTAACCTATCCTAACCTATCCTAACCTATCCTAACCTATCCTAACCTATCCTAACCTATCCTAACCTATCCTAACCTTTTTTTTTTTTTTTTTGTGAAGGGGGAAAATCTGCATCGCTGTCGCAGCATCAGACATCACGCCGCCAGTTGACGTGATAGTGTGGGGATGGACTGATCTAAATGTCCGACCCACTAAAAACCCCCTTCTGCCTTTTCGTGTCCTACTCTGGTACCGCCTCTTGGCATTTCTTCGGAGTAGGTAGGCTGCGGCTATTGGTGTTTGCCGCTGTATTACTGGCTCTTATTTGTCATGGTTTTTCCGTTAATTAAATTTGACGTCTTAGCTCTAGGGCTTGCTCCCGTCTGGTATCCGCGTCCTTTTTGCTTAGTACTGTCTTTGCGAATATTTCCACGGCTATCCAAAAGTCGTCATGTTGTAACATGGTGTTTACCAGAGTCTCTTGTTTTAGCTCCCCGATTTTGAGTTGCAGTTCGTGTCTCTCTCTGCTCCACCGTGGGCAGTGGAATACGGTGTGTTTGGCTGTGTCGTCCTCCTCTTCGCAGTACTTACACCGAGGCGAGTCAGCCTTACCTATACGGTGTAGGTAGTGTTCGAAGCATCCATGTCCCGTCAGTACTTGGGTTAAGAAATAGGTTGTCGAGCCGTGTTTCCTCTTACACCAACTGCTTACTTGAGGTATTAGCGTCCTTGTCCACCCTGTGTTTTTCTCCCATCTCTCCTGCCATCGCGTCATCGCTTTCTCTTCTGCCCGAAGTTTCGCCTCGCTATACGTGACTCCGCGTTTTGTTTCCTCGTATGCTTCGCTGCGCTGCTTTACTGCAAGATCTGCCGGGATCATGCCTGAAAGAACTTCCGCTGCCTCTGTGGAAACCGTACGGTACGCCCTGGTGATTCTCAGGGTGCCGGTCCTTGTTGCCCTGCGTAGAATTTCGCGGTTTCTAGCTGCCTCCGTACAAGACGCCCACGCCGGTGCAGCGTACAGTAGTTTGGCCCTCGAGGCCGTAGCGATCATTCTTCGTCTACCCTCTCCTGGGCCCCCGATGTTTGGCATAATTTTTGCCACCGCCTTCTCCGTTTTGGAGGCAGCTGATGCTGCTCTAGCCGCCTGAGCACTACAGCGCGGGTTAGCGTCCAGGGATATTCCCAGGTATCCCATTTCTTTGCCGATCGGGATTTCTGCTCCCCCTGGGATGTTTAGGGTTTCGTTTATCGATTTCCCCGCTCTTCTTGTGGATAAGAAGACCGCTGCCGTTTTGTGTACAGCTACCTCTAGCCCCGTCATCTTCATCCACCGCACTATTTCCTGGAGTGCCTCGGTTATGATCTCTTTTAACAGTTGCAGGTCCCTGTGCGATGCGATCAGCGCCAGGTCATCGGCAAAGGCGACTGTGTTCGCCCCGGCCGGCAGTGGCAGTCGGAGGACCCCGTCGTAAACCAGGTTCCATAGGGTTGGGCCTAGTACAGAACCTTGTGGTACTCCCTGGCTGAGCTGTTTGGTCATTTGCTTGCCCTTTGTGTTATAGAGTAGAACCCTCTCGCACAGGTATCCACCTATTATTCTTGTAAGATAGCCCGGGAGCTTACTTCTTGCGGCCGCTTCTATCTCGCCCCACGGGATTGTATTGAAGGCGTTTTTTATGTCTAAAGCCACCATGATGCAGTGCTTTCGTTTTCTAAGAGGACCGCTATTTGCCTCTTGTGCCAGCTTTTTGACCTCCATGATGGCGTCTACCGTGGATCTCCCCCTCCTGAAGCCAAATTGTCTTTCAGATAACTTATCCTCTTCTATCTGCGTTCTGAGTCTCGCACTTATCATAGTTTCCAGCAGTTTTGCTACCCCGTCTAGTAGGCATATAGGACGGTAGCTTGTTGCCTCCTCCCTGGGTTTTCCCGGCTTCGGGATGAGGACCAGTAACGCCCTTTTCCACCGTTTAGGGAAAATTCCCTCCCTTATGCACCTGTTGTAGGTGGCCAGGAACGCCTCCGGGTTTATCGCCGCTGCGGCTTTTACGGCCTCGTTTGGCAGGCTATCCGGCCCTGCTGCTTTTTTGTTTGGCATTCGCCTAACTGCCGCCAGCAGCTCGTCCTCCGAGAAATCCAGGGTTTCCGCGTCCTGCCTCACGTGGCCTTGCTCATCGGTTTGTGTGTGGGGTGTGTATTTCGGGGAAAAAGTGTCTCCACCACTGCTGTTGTGCCCCCCTCTACCGAGCTGTCAGGTCCTGTGGCTGTCTTTTGGATTTTGTTAGTAACAATTCGGTAGGGCAGCCCCCATGGGTCGGCCTCGAGTTCGTCACAAAGCTGCTTCCATGACCTCTCTTTACTGCGGGTTATTTCTATCTTCAGCCTTTTAACTTTTTCTTTTCTGGATTCCTCCATTTCGGTCGTTACTTGCCCGGTCTTTCTGGCCCTTGTAATTTTCCGCCTTGCCGCGTTTGCCTCAATTCTGGCGCTTCGGACCTCTTCGCACCACCAGTAAACTCCCCTTTTTCTTCCAATTTTTTGCTTTGGTATGGCTATCTCGCATGCCTTTTTCAGGCTGGCCATTAGTATATCGGCTGCCTCCTCGGCTGAGCATGCGCCTGGGATGATGCAGGTGCCCATGGCTGTCTTGAAGGCCTCTGTGTTTATTTTGCTTATCAGCCACCTGGTTTTGTTTTCCTGTCTTGTCTGTGCAATATCATCTGGGTGTATCTCGTAGGTGATGTACCTGTGGTCACTAAGGGATTCCGTGTCTGTGTGAACCATCCAGTTTCTGACAAGGTATGGGTCGCTCTCCTTAGTCCAGGTGAGGTCTAGGTGTGAACCTGTGTTTCCCCTTACAAAGGTATATTCGTTCCCCTCGTTTACGACCTGCATTTGTAGTAAGGTCAGTTTTTCCATCAAGGCCCATCCTCTTCTATCGGTGCTTGGCGACCCCCACCATGTAGATTTTGAGTTAAAGTCGCCCCCTACGACTACGTGTTTGCCGCGCTGTTGTCGCAAGCATTCTTCCAGCTTATCGAGCCATTCTTCCAGCTGTGTAATGCTACAGTTTGGTGTTATGTAGCAGCTAACGAACGTGGTGGTCCCAACAGTGACCCAGGCTATTCCCTCTCCTGGGGATCCCCATTTCCTTACTTTATTTAGGTGCTGGTTTCCCAGGTGTATGACTACATCCTTCGTTGGATCACAGAAGGAGCTACTGTGTGTTTTTGCCTTGTTTGGTTCGGATGCTAACACTACATCTATCTTCCAGTCTCGAACGGTTTGCTCTAACAGGTCATGTGCTATTTTACACCTGTTTAGGTTCACTTGTAGTACCTTGAGAGCCATTTTTATATATTTATCGTTCTTGTCCTGATCTCCGTCAGGTACTGTCTCTTCGCTTTGTTTAGCTGCCGCCTAACCTCCTTACATATTCCCGCTCCGGTCCTGTGGCCCGGCTCGTCGCACTGCGTACATTTAGGCTCATTTTTGCAGTCTTTTGCCCTGTGTCCTCTCTCGCCACATTGGAAGCACGTGCCGTCCGCCACTTTATTGCTGGGGCAATTTGTTGCTTCGTGTCCGAGGCCGCGGCAGTTATTGCATCTGCTGATGTTTACCCTGGGGAGTACCCTGCAGGTCGTCAGGCCGACTTTAATATGGCCTTCCAGGAGTAATTTCTCTGCTGCTGCCTGTTCCACCTTGACAGTTGCCGCCTGTCTTCCCTGGTGTGTGGGCCTTAATTCTCCTACCTCTACTTCCCCTTTCACTCCTGAGGCCCTTAATGCCATCTGCACCACTTCCGTGTCGGCGTCCACGTCCATATCCTTTATGTGGATTATCGCTTTGTTGGTTCGGGTTTTAACCTCTGCTCCTTTGTTGTTCAGTGCGATCAGATGTTTGAGTTTTGTGGCATTTTTTTCCCCCTTTTGGAGGGTGATCAAAAGCGCCCCGTCTTTCGTCTGTCTTGTCTGGTCTATCGACTTTATCTCCAGGACATTCGGGTTTTTTTCCATTGTTTCCTTGACTCTTTTTAATAGCTGCGCATAGTTGAGCCCCTCCTGTCTCACTATAACTGCTTCCGGTCTTTCCGGTGCGGCCTTTGTCACCGAGGTTTTTGCTGGTGCCGCTACTACCGCTGTCGGTACGAAGATTTGCGCCTGTATTGCAGTGTTCTGGAGTACGCACTGTACCAGCTTCTGGAACCTATGGACCGTGCCCCCACTTGGTCTATGTATAACGACCGTGTCGCTCCCCGCCTCCAATAGCAACTTTTTGATTTTACCGATCCCAGTGAAGAAGTCCTCTTCCTTTTCCCCCACTGAGATCTTGGCCACGAATCTTGAGTGGGGCTTACCTCCACTTTGGCCGGTTCCCGCGACCGCTGTGGTTAGTGTTAGGTGACCAAAGTCCTCTGTGATTTGCCTAAGTTCCGGATACCTTGCCGCGAACTGGCTCTGGATCCCCTTTCTCATCTCCCTGTCTGTCGGTTCCACCCAGACAACCGAGTTTGCCTGGACATTTAGGGGGTTTCCCTCCACTATCTTGGTGTTTCGGTAGGCGCTGGTAGCCCACTTTTTTTCCGCTATCCCTACGAAGCCTTCGTATGAATTTATCATTTCGAGGTCTGTTGCCTCGATGACGTCTTCCCCGTCTAGCTGCGTCTGTGTACCCGTCTCCTGTAGATCCGCTGGGTCCGTTTGTGTTGCTGCGTCGCACATATTCGGCAGGCCTTCTAGGAGGGAGGCTCTCTTCATTTCGATGTGCTCCTCTATTATTTTTATTGGCGTACTGGGCACTCCGTCCCCCAAAGCGTCCAAGATCCTGGCAGTTGCCAGTTGGGACATTAGGCTGCGGAGGTCCCCTGTCACTGTCTTGATTTCCACTTTCGTGTTCCGGTTTCCGGCTACCGCGTTGTGGAGTACCCTGACCTCTGCGTCTACCTTCCTTATGAGAGCGATGGCTTTTGCCCTCAGTTTAGTATTCGCTATCATTAGCGGGTCAATCGAAGGGATAGCCGGGGACAAGTCTGGACTGGGCGAGGGTATTGGGCCATCGTGCCCTCTCATCCTCTTATTCGTGTGCTCAATTGAGCGACCTTCTTCCTCCGACCATGTGAATGCCTTCGTCTTGGAGTTGGAGTTCGGCGACGTTGTCGTTTTCGGCGACGCATTGGGGCTCTTTTTGGTCCTGTCCTGTGCTGCCTGAATATTCAGGGTAAGCTTAGGTTTTGGAGCCTGGGGTTTGTTGTGGCCTCCCTGGCTCATTTTAATTATGGATACAGCTTAATCTAGTCTTATAAACTAATAGTGTCTCTGTCACTGGTGGGGAGTGCACTGTCTTTTAGGACTGGTAAGTATAGAAGAAGAAAAACAACTTACATTAGTCTTTTCCTGCACTTCCGGATGAAACTGAGCACTTCCGGTTGGAACTGAGCACTTCCGGTTTGGCGAGTCCGGACCGTTTCTTCCCTAGTGTCCTACCACGACACTTCCGGTTTCCCCCGGTATCTAAGCGGCGAGATCCGGCCACTTCCGGTCGTTAAATTTCGCAGCCGGGCGGTTTATGATGGTTTGTCACGCCCCTTGGGCACTTCCGGGTTCAAATCCGCCACTTCCGGTTTACTTCCGGTCCACTTCCGGTCCAAACTGGTCATTCCGGTCACTTCCGGTTTGAAGTTCGAAGACTTCCGGGTTCACACTTCACTCCCGAACACCTTTAGGGATTAACTGGGATCACTCCCAAGCGTCCTGTCGCACAATTCTGGCTTAAATTTATTAAGTCCCAACACTCCAGAAAGCGTAAAATTTTTCTAAGTCCCGAATCCCGAAACTTGGAAAAATTTTCTAAGTCCGGACTTTCGTTGGCCCCATGGGGCTCTACAACACTGTTTCAGGCCTGGCGCTTTACCCCCGACGCGGATTGCGGTTATGTTAGAATTTACTCAGCGGAGCTGCACACGACCGTCCTCCACGACTGCCCGGGTAAGAAGAACCTATCCTAACCTATCCTAACCTATCCTAACCTATCCTAACCTATCCTAACCTATCCTAACCTATCCTAACCTATCCTAACCTATCCTAACCTATCCTAACCTATCCTAACCTATCCTAACCTATCCTAACCTATCCTAACCTATCCTAACCTATCCTAACCTATCCTAACCTATCCTAACCTATCCTAACCTATCCTAACCTATCCTAACCTATCCTAACCTATCCTAACCTATCCTAACCTATCCTAACCTATCCTAACCTATCCTAACCTATCCTAACCTATCCTAACCTATCCTAACCTATCCTAACCTATCCTAACCTATCCTAACCTATCCTAACCTATCCTAACCTATCCTCACCTATCCTAACCTATCCTAACCTATCCTAACCTATCCTAACCTATCCTAACCTATCCTAACCTATCCTAACCTATCCTAACCTATCCTAACCTATCCTAACCTATCCTAACCTATCCTAACCTATCCTAACCTATCCTAACCTATCCTAACCTATCCTAACCTATCCTAACCTATCCTAACCTATCCTAACCTATCCTAACCTATCCTAACCTATCCTAACCTATCCTAACCTATCCTAACCTATCCTAACCTATTCTAACCTATCCTAACCTATCCTAACCTATCCTAATCTATCCTAACGTATCATAACCTATCCTGACCCATCCAAACCTATCCTGACATATCCTATCGCAATTGGCCTGGCGATGAACTGGCCTGGCGATGAACTGGCCTGGCGATGAACTGGCCTGGCGATGAAACGGCCGGCGATGAACTGGCCTGGCGATGAACTGGCCCGGCGATGAAACGTCCCATCCCCTTGTTAATATACTGGAATCTACAGACTAGAGAGATTCCAGTTTAGAGTCTAGGCCGACTCTGCAGACTAGAGTCTAGGTTGCTTAAACATACGCAATTAAAGTTTTGGTCGACTGCCTGAAGTCAAACGTCTAGTTTTGAGTGTAAAGTTTACATTGTTTAGAGACTGGAATCTACAGACTAGAGAGACTCCAGTTTAGAGTCCCGGGAAAATCTGTAGACTAAAATCTAGGCTATTCAAAAACATCAATTTAGAGTCTAGCTTGTCTAGAATTTAGATTGTATAATGAGTTGCAGAGTTCAGAGTTCAAAGTCCGGGTCGGCCACCTAGAGTCTAGAGTACAGAGTTTAGATACTGAAATCTGTGGATTAGTCTGGGGTCTCTAGAGACTTAAATTTAGAGTCTACGTCGTTGCTTAAAGTCCAAAATTCAGAGTTTAGAGTGTTTACAGTACATATTTTACAAACTATAGCCCAGGGGGTTTGGAGACTTTAGTGCAAAGTCTATGCCGAGTACTTAAAGTTCAAAGTGCAGAGTTTAAGGCGCATAGAGTATAGAATTTAGATACTGGAGTCTTCAGATTAGAGACTAGGCTGTGTAAATAAACACTAGAGTATAGGTTGACTACCTATAGTCAACAACCTAGAGTTTTAGTGTCCAGTGCACATTGTTTACATACTGGAATCTACAGACTAGAAAGATTCCAGTTTAGAGTCAAGGCCGAGTCTGCAGACTAGAGTCTAGGCTGCCTAAAAATACGAATTTAATGTCTAGGTCGACTACTTACAGCGAAATGTCTAGAGTTTTGAGTGTAAAGTGTACATTGTTCAGAGACTGGAATCTACAGACTAGAGAGACTCCAGTTTAGTCCGGGTAAAATCTGCAGACTAGAGTCTAGGCTGTTTAAAAACATCAATTTAGAGTCTAGGTTGTCTAGAATCTAGATTGTATAAGGAGTTTCAGAAACTAGAGTCTGGATCGACCACCTAAAGCCTAGAGTACAGAGTTTAGATACTGAAATCTGCATATTAGTCTGGGCTCTCTAGAGCTCCAATTTACAGTCAACGTCGGTAGCTTAAAGTCAAAAATGCAGAGTTTAGAGTGTCTACAGTACATATTTTAGAAAATAGAGCCCAGGCGGTTTAGAAACTCCAGTACAAAGTCTATGCCGAGTACTTAAAGTTCAAAGTGCAGAGTTTAAAGCGCATAGAGTAGGTACTAGGTTGTGTAAAAACACTAGAGTATAAATCAACAGCCTATAGTCAGTCTAGAGTTTTAGTGTCCAGTGCACATTGTTTACAGACTAGAGATATTCCAGTTTATAGTCTAAAAAATACCTAAAAATACTAATTTAAAGTGTAGGTCAATTGCCTAAAGTCAAACTTCCATAGTTTTCATTGTAAAGTGTACATTGTTTAGAGACTGGAATTTACAGATAAGAAAAACTCTAGTTTAGAGTCCATGGAAAATCTGCAGACTAGAGTCTAGGCTGATTAAAAACATCAATTTAGAGTGTAGGTTGTAGACTGCCTAAAGTTAAAAGTCGATTAGTCAAAAGTCAATTAGTCAAAAGTACATTAACAATCTTAAATCACAGTCTCACTACCCAACAATGTGCACATTAATCTAAACATCAATAATACAATCAATATTATCAATCTTAGGCCTTATTAACAATCCTAATCACAGGGTTTCACTACCCAACAACAGAACAATCGTAACAACATCATAACATGGTTATCTAGATAACAATCTTAGCATTAACAATACAGTCAATAATCTAAATCTCAAGGGTTAATTGTTTGTAATTCTTTTGTAATACTTACAAATTTACAGACTATACACCAGAATATGTACACTTAAAAAAACATCCTTCTATGTTGATTTTCAGTCTGTTCTAGCTAGACAAAGTTTTTTTTTTTTTTTATAAAAAATATCTATTTTCCCTTTTTCATTATGTATATAAAAAAAATGATAAAGTACGGTGTGATATGTATTGAAGGTGGCAATTTTCACGTTGACAGTATCAGCACGGTGGATTTTACCGTAGCCCATCGAAACCTTTTCCCTTTATTTTTTTTTCGCCTCTCTTTTCTTCCATGCCGCGCATATCGAAATGTCGCCATCGCATCGGAATCATCGCGCAAACAATGATCCGACATGATTTATCGCCGCCGCCGGAATCGTCAAAAAGCGCCATCAATCAAAAAAGCCGCCCCCCCCCCCCCACACGGTGGGGGGTATCCACCGGATGAATGAAGAGGTGAGAGACGCACTCAACACCTCGTTTCACCGCACCAACCCTTGATGTTTGACTCGCTGACATTGAGATGTACGCAAACTTTCAATTTTCAACTGTGTTCACTCTTTTTTATGAATAAAATTTATTTGAAACAAAGTAAAAAATATGTATTAATTCAATATTGCTTGGATTAAAACACAAAAATATAAATATGATAAATACTAAGTGGAAACTGTAAGGTCGATAAGGTTTTTTCACACAATGACCTCAAGACAAAATGTGCAGGCGTTTTACGAGGGGTGATCAAAAAGTAAGGTTACAAAATGTACACGTTTCATTGCAGCGTAGTAACCTTCCTTTTGATTTTATAGAAATAACATAGTTTTTTAAAAACACTAACACATATCATATATAACAGAAATTATTATTTTATGCAGAATAAAAGCTAAAATGTTCGTTCAACCACCCAGCTCCGCGGGCCTCAAATTGACAACCGGTATAGTTTTTAAAAACACTAACAAATATCATCATATTTACTTGACATAAATATACATGAAATTTAACAACAGTTTGTACAAATTTAAATCAAGTCGGTTATTTTGAAAGTGGCTTAACTCCATTCTCAATGTTTTATTGTTGACTGTAAGAATCTTCATAATTTGAGGTTTGCTGGCATAAAAAGCACTTAGTATTTTGGTATATTCATAAATTTAGTGGTTGGAATTTAAATAACAGGCTCCCAAAGTTGAGTTAATTGTGCAAAATATACAAGAAGTTTTTATTTTATTATATTAAATTGAAAGTTGTTAGAAAAACAACGAATGTCTAAAGATTCACAGCGTAAAATCGTAATATGTGTACCTTAAAGAAAAACTCCCTGTACGTTAGCGTACATTAAGCAAACAAAAACCTTTACTGTTACACATTTCCTAACTTTAAACTTTCAAAACCGTCAACGTATCCTCGATATTTCCGTAATTACGTACGAAAATTAAATTATAGTTGCTCAGCGAGAGTTAACAAACAAACAAGTTTGCTCTATTTGGGGAACGAACTACGAGCTGGAGGGGAAGGGGGATTTTTTTGTACGTTACCTATATTTATATGTTTGGGGGTGTTGGGAAATCAAAGCAAACTGTGCAAACTTCATCACGGCGGAATTTCTGGTTTTGATGTCGAGACAGCTCAACCCGAATAATTACAAAACATCATGTAGAACTTACATTAGGCCCTGGATATATTGTATAATTAATTATTTCAGCAACATATTAAGTTTGGTGTAAATCATATTATGTCTTTCAGTAGATTTACTATTATATTTCTGTTATAACACTCACCTTATGTTTTAGAATAAAATTGTGATATAGGCAGAAAACCAATTTATGTAGCATTTACAAAAAATGTATTAAATCTGTGGTTTTCAGGAAAAACCAGTTAATGCACTTTTTTATGATTTCGAGTTATTTGCGTTTAAAGTTATACAAGTCAACTTCTTAAGTAACTTAAAATAGCTTCAAATATCTATCTCATATACTGCATGCTACTTCATAACGAATTTTGCAGGATGACTTGCAGTTTAAATTGCCCCATGACTCGATTAACGCTCACGGCTAATGACATTTGTAGCGGTATTGACTTTTTTAACTCATCTTTAGGTTTAATTAGGAGGAGTCTCGCGGATGGTGTGCACTAAATGTTATAACCCTATTGTGGTTTACGCAGATTAACATATGTGTCTTTGTGCATACTTGTGATTCATGTTTTATGTCTTACATTTTAGTTATATGTTTTTAGCTCTACATTGTAAATGGCTTGTCCGTTAATAAATTATTACTATTATTATTATTATTATTATTATTTAGATTTTAGAAAAAGCATTAAATTCATGTTTACCTTGTAAAAATGTTTGTTATTAGTTTAACGTGCATTTAAATGAAACATAACTGATTTTCTGAAAAAATATCACATAACTAGTTTTTCCTCAAAAATGACACCTCACTGGTAAGGTTTTGTCCAAATTACGCGAAAACTATGTCACATAACATTGTATCAAGGTCAGAAAATAAAAATGTTGCTGAATATGTATTTAAAAGTCCGTATTTTACTCAATTTGACTAAAAAAGTGACAACTGGTTTTTCCTCATAACCAATGAAATAATGATTTTATGAAGACTTAAAAACACTATTATAAAGATCAGTGTTTCCCAACTTATTTTAGCTATACTGATGATGGATAAATCTCGAAACGCGTCTATATATGGCCAAGGGGAGCCAATGCTATGGCTTAGGACTTTTTCTCAAATATAGTCTGTAATAGGTCAGTAGGGGTCATGTGCAAATATTATTTTTGACGAAATTAAATTAAAATATTAATACAAAAATCACCCAAGAAAATATTAAAGAAAAATCAACATTCAGTAAATACGAGAATAACATTAGTCGATCAAAATTTTTTATCTGAAAGAAATAACAAATGCAGCATCGCCTTAAAATAATAAACAAGTACCGGCGCGTGGAGAAATGCTAAGACATACAGAAAGATTCAGTTCAAGGTTTAACCAAGCGCAAACACAACGAATTTGCGAAGTCGGGGGAATTGCGTGACGTCAGGGATGGGTGGTATTTTATAACCATATATGGTCTGCGCGAAATCTTCCATCTCCACGATCGGGTGGGAAATAGAGTTATAAAAGCTGTGCGGAGTGGAAAACATGGAGAGAGTCAGGGGGAGTCAAGAGGCAGTTCGGGGAGTCAAGCGACAGTTCGGAAGATGAACATCACGAAAAGCACCACAAGTTCCAAATCACAGAGGGAAATAAGAATAACACAAAGAAATCAAATTATACAACAAATATAAAAACTATACAACAAAAAAGAATACAAAACAATTGACGGGTGTGGTCGAGTTGTGCGTGAAAAACGGAGGAGTGTTCCCGCTAGTTAATTGCCTGAAAACAATTAACGGGTGTGGTCGTCCCGAGTTAGTACTGCAGAGTTATGTTCCCGCTAGTTAAATGCACAAAAACAATTGACGGGTGTGGTCGAGCTGTGCGTGGAAAACGGAGGAGTGTTTCCGCTAGTTAATTGCCTGAAAACAATTAACGGGTGTGGTCGTCCCGAGTTAGTACTGCAGAGTTATGTTCCCGCTAGTTAAAAGCACAAAAACAATTGACGGGTGTGGTCGAGCTGTGCGTGGAAAACGGAGGAGTGTTCCCGCTAGTTAATTGCTGATCACAATTAACGGGTGTGGTCGTCCCGAGTTATTACTGCAGAGTTATGTTCCCGCTAGTTAATGATACAAAACAATCAACGGATGACGTCGGGATCTGCTTGCTAATCAGATGAGTGTTCCCGCTAGTTGGTTGTCTAGTAAGCTCCGAGATGGTTTTTGTGGGTTTCCCATCTCATAATGCAAATGCAGGGGTTATTTAATTTTGCTCCCACAAGTAGAGTCATATACTTTTTGAGTTTAACTAAAATGCACATGGCTTCTAAGTACAAACGAAAATAAAGTATTTCGAGAATATAAATAATTTAAGAAACACAAATTAATTAGAAATGTCATAATTGAGGTCAATAAACTTTGCATCCGTTAAACTCACATCCTGTTTTATTTATTGTCCACACATACTCCCGGTCATTAAACGGGAAGAAAGACACAGTATTTCCGATAATGCATATTGACACAAACAACGAATCTGTTAAATAAATTAAAAGGGTTACTACATACACAACACAACGTAAATAAAATACAAATTATAAATTTGTACAATACCTAGGGTCGAATCATTACAAGTCTAAGATTCTTCCAATTATTCAATCCCTACCTTTTTTTCAATACATTTTAATTTCCTGTTTGTTCATTAAGTTTGGCAGAGAAAAATTTTACCTGATGTTACATTCTGAATATAAATTATGCATAGAACAGAAAGTCTGGCGTTTAACTTAAATATTTATTGTTTAAATGAATATCTGTCGGGGTATTAGCTTAGGAAGTAGTTATTTTAATGAATATTAGAAAAGTCTAAAGTTTTGCAGAAAGTCGATATTCATTTTAATTCGTTTCTACATTACATCTTCCTCTTATCAACATCATGGTTATATCACACAGGTGGACTGGTTTTTATTGATACATTTAACGATTTACCGGTAAATCGGTACGTTTATAAACCCTAGCACACTTACAACTTGCTTATAAATTTAATTAATCGTTTAATGAAACATTTTTAACTAACATTGAATTTAAATTGCTTATCATCAAATACAAGGTGCGGCAGGGAAACTTGCTGATTTGAGCCAATGAGCGAGACGTGGTCAGAAAGGGGTAAGGAGGGTCTCATTTGATAGAGGGGGTCTTGAAGTTTTGTTACCGCTCAAGCCAGTTGTCGTCATGAGTTGGACAAAGGAGGAGCGTGCGTTCACCGTCCAGGCCTACCTTTTTTTCCAATGGCCGTTTGGTGGTTGCCTGCCAACATGCCTTCCGAACTCGGTTCAATATTCATCCTACAAGTCCCGTTCCTGGCCGGCAATCAATCGTTTCGTGGGTGAACGCATTCAGGGAAAGTGGCAGTGTGGTAAAAAAGGAGGTCAACGGACTTCCAGAACACCAGAAAACGTCCAGAGGGTGAGGCTGTCGTTTTTGCGCTCTCCCCGGCATTTTTTCTCCCAAAACATAAAGAAATGAAACTTAGAGACGTATAGTTTCAGCAGGACAAAGCCACGGCACACACAGCAAGAACTTGAATAGAACTTTTGAGGGAACACTTCAACGAGCGCCTAATCTCTTTGAGGGGTGGCGTACTGTTGCCGGCGCGCTCCCCCGATTTGGCTCCCTGTGAATTATTTTTATGGGGATATCTCAAATCCATTGTTTACAATGACAAACCACAGACCCTGCAACACCTGAAGGACAACATTCGCCAAGCCATCGCCAACATTCCCGTCGATATGCTCGAAAGAGTGGAGCGAAACTTCAAAAAGCCGGTGGATCAGTGTATCGCTAATAAGGGTCGCCATTTGTCCGATGTCATTTTTAAAACCGCTTAAAAGAAAAATTCATGATGTATACAATACGATAAAAAAATAATTAAATCGATATGTGAAATACTTTTTCTTTTACTAATTGTTTGATTTGAGTTATGTGGAGTATTTAATCACAATGAAAAAAACTGTTTTTATTCCTTACTTCACTTTTATTTTTATGTGTTAGATGTACATGCTAAGCACTCATTATCAATAACTAATAGTTATTGATAATGAGTGCTTAGCACTCGAAATGTACATCTAACACATAAAAATAAAAGTGAAGTAAGGAATAAAAACAGTTTTTTTCATTGTGACTTTTTCTTTTATTGACCTTTCAAATCAGCAAGTTTCCCTGCCGCCCCCTGTAGTATATTTTTATTTCATTCTGTTTCAAATTTGCTCGTTTTAGTATCAAATTATTACACTTATTTCATGCTTAGCATCTAAATTATGCTAAAAGTAGATTTTATTTTCGTGCAAAGTGTAGCGAACTGGGCGCTCGCTGGGGATTTTGAAAGCTATTGCATGTGCAACGGATAAACATAAATTTTTCCCTCGCAAATCCAATTTTGTTAAATGTTTGCACTGCCGCAATGTATGTATTCGTCCTAAGCAAATTTACACTGTCTGATTGAGGAAGATGTAACGGGTTTGAGTTTACACGTGTGTGAAATTAATGTAGACTAGATTACATGCGAAATGTATTCACTTCCATAACAATATTAAAAATAGAAAACTATCTGGTATGAATTCTTTGTTTGTTCAGTTTTATAAAATCTGAAAGTAATCGCGTGTTTATGTAGTTACAAATATAAAACTGATATCATTCAAAGTTAATAAAGCATAATATTTAAAGGTTATCTATCTAATGAATACAAAAATTAAAATAGAATTTTAATTTCTTGTAATTTTTCCTTTCATTTTAATTTGTTAGTTGGTTTGAAGAGAATTTGACCTAAGTGTGATATAAACTTTGATAGAGCGTTGTAACAAATCAAATAAGATATTAAATACTTTATTATATAATTTATTTAATTCAGTGTATTTGCACGGGAAGTCGTTGTTTTAATTGGTATTTATTGTCGTAGATAGTCATATTAATTAAGACGTATTGTTTGCATATTACACACATTTTCTTAATTTTATACATGGATTAAACTGCATTTGCAGCCAATAATATTTTAATCGGTGTATGTATCGCATGTTCAATAAAATAAAACCTCTAGAGTGCTATAAAATATATTATAGGTTGGCAATTCTGAAATTATACATTATATTTATTATGTCTGACCTTTTAGATGACAATTCCTAAAGCGTATAGCCAACATACATTTAAAAAAAGATAAACTCATAGCAATCTAAAGGTTTTTCTTTAATTGAACATACAGAGAGTTTTATGTAACACCAAACATTTTCATAACGAGAATTTTTGTATGAAGTATTCATATGCATACGTTGCACATTTTTTGATACTCGATTTATTAAAAGAATTCAATTTAAAGCTTTAAGCGAGTGTTATCCACTCCCAGGCTAAGCATTAAGTAAAATTTCGAGTTTACCAAACCAAATTTTCAGGCTTTTCTAAACTCGAAATTTTACTTCATGCGCCACCGATACAAAACACTGACATATTACGAAGTTTAAAACACACCGTTAAATTTCACATTGAATTAATGTTTTGTACCGGTGGCGCATGAAGTAAAATTTCGAGTTTGGAAAAGCCTGAAAATTTGGTTTGGCCGCTCCGCGCTTCGCGCTACGCGACCAAACCAAATGTTCAGGCTTTTCTAAACTCGAAATTTTACTTCATGCTTAGTCTGGGAGTGGAACACAATCATTTCAGGTTTCAAATTGAACTCTGTTAAAAAATAACGAGTATCTAAAGATTTACGGCATATACGCTCCAAGTTGAGGCATTAATTGCGATTGATTGGCTTTTCAATGGTCATATAGGCAACTCAATTTACACACAACTTTAAAATTAAAGGTGTCAAATTGAATTAAATGCAAATGTTCGGTGTTACATAAAACTCTCTGTACAGAAAAAAATACGGCTCTTGATTTTTATTGTTTTTGCTACGAAGGATACATTAAGCTGTTTTGCCTCAAAAGTTTGCCGATCATTGCAATACACCATAAACGTCAACGTATCACTTCTTTTAATTAGAAAAAGTTTCAAATCAATCCTTTAATATATACTCATCAAAGATTTGATTAGATAATTTACTCAACTTAATAAGATGTGCGTGAACTTAGCAGATCAATTGCTAGCAGATCAATTTTTTCTTGGAGTTCTACTCGCACGCATTCGAGTTCTATAGTTCCTGATAAGTTTAGGTCATAGTTCTGGCAAATTAAGCCTACAAAATTATATCAAAATTATGATCTGCTAACTTCGCGTAGCAGATCATTTTTGTAAAAAGTAATAAAAAATTGTATACATCGATAGATAATAACATTCCAAAGAGTTCCCTTATAATAAAAAAAATAGTTCTGCTATCGGTAATTTGTTATAGATAATTTAAATATTAATTATGATATATTTCACAGATGCTCTTCCACCAAAAATAAAAGGGTTCTGGATTTAATTCATTGTGTATATCATTACTAGTTAGTTATAAATACTATGTCCAAGGAGTTGGTACTTGCAACAATAACCAATTTGTTATAAACAATGATTTTGTAGTGTTTTTACCTTCATTTATCATTCAACTATGATCTGCTGATAGAAAAATGAGAGTTCTGGATTAATTTCTTTCTGGATATCATTGCTAAGTAGGCCAAGATACTATATCCAAGGAGTTCTCATTTGCAACAAGACACAATTTTTTATAAACAACTATTTTGTTGCGTTTTAACCCACATTATCCATTCAACTATGATCTGCTGATAGAAAAATGAGAGTTCTGGACTAATTTCATTCTTGATATCATTGCTAAGTAGACCTAGATACCATATCCAAGGAGTTCTCATTTGCAACAATAACCAATTTTTTATAAACAATTATTTTGTCGCGTTTTAACCCACATTTTCCATTCAACTATGATCTGCTGATAGAAGAATAAAATCTAATAAATTTGATGTATACGTTATTATTTGACATCTCAATCAAAGTATACTACTAAACTCGTATGGACTGTGATATCACAAAATAACATGTAAAATTTTTGCGTACTAAATAAAATAATGTTTCCATTTTCTCCATTTATTTGAGCATAGAGGGCGCTATCGGCAGCATTATAAAGTTGTTACTGTTCAGTTATTTGGCTACGAAATAAATTTATACATTTATACATCAATCGACTGAAAATGAATGACTATCGAATTTGTTAATAATTTTGTATCTGTGGATATAATAGTTTTATCCAAAAATGTCAAATATCTCCGAAATGGAAGGACATTCGGTCTTATAATTGTTTCCAACAAATTGGTTATTTTTGCTAGTGAGAACTCCTTTGATATGGTATCTAGACCTAGTTGGAAATGATATTCACAAAGAAATATGTCCAGAATTGTCATATTTCTATGCGAAGATCATAGTTAAAAGAGAAATGAATGTAAAAACACGACACATTAATTGTTTATAAAAATTGGTTACTGTTGCAAATAGGAACTCTTTGGATATAGTATCTTGACCTACGTGGCAATGATATCCAAAAAGAAATTAGTCCAGAACTCTCATATTTCTATCAGCAGATCACAGTTGAATGTCAATGAAGGAAAATACTCGACAAATTAATTGTTTATAACAAATTGGTTATTGTTACATGTAAGAACTCTTTCGACATAGTATCTACAATGATATCCAGAAAGAAATTAGTCCAGAACTATCATTTTTCTATCATCATATCATAGTTGAATGGAAAATGTAAGTTAAAACGCGACAAAATAATTGTTTATGAAAAATTAGTTATTATTGCAAATGGAAACTCCTTGGATACTATATCCATTGAACTTACTTGGCAATGATATCCAGAAATAAATTAGTCTATAACTCTCATTTTTCTATCAGCAGATCATAGTTGAATGGAAAATGTGTGTTAAGACAGGACAAAATAATTGTTTATAAAAAATTGGTTATTGTTGCAAATTGGAACTCCTTGGATACTATATCTATTAAACTTACTTGGCATTGATATTCAGAAAGAAATTAGTCCAGAACTCTCATTTTTCTATCAGAAAATCATAGTTGAATGGAAAATGTGGGTTACTACGCGCCAAAATAATTGTTTATAAGAAATTGGTTATTGTTGCAAATAAGAACTCCTTGGATATAGTATCTAGGCCAACTTAGCAATAATATCAAGAAAAAAATTAGTCCGGAACTCTCATTTTTCTATCAGCAGATCATAGTTGAATGAAAGATGTAGGTTAAAACGCAACAAAATAATTGTTTATAAAAAATTGGGTCTTGTTGCAAATGAGAACTCCTTGAATATAGTATCTCGGCCTACTAAGCAATAATATCAAAAAAAAAATTAGTCCAGAACTCTCATTTTTCTATCAGCAGATCATAATTGAATGGCAAAGGTTGGTTAAAACGCGACAAAATAATTGTTTATAAAAAATTGGTTATTGTTGCAAATAAGAACTCCTTGGATATAGTATCTAGGCCCCCTTAGCAATAATATCAAGAAAAAAATTAGTTCAAAACTCTCATTTTACTATCAGCAGATCATAGTTGAATGGAAAATGTGGGTTAAAACGCGACAAAATAATTGTCTATAAAAAATTGGTTCTTGTTGCAAATGATAACTCCTTGGATATAGTATCTGGACTTAATTAGCAATGATATGCGAAAAGAAATTAGTCCAGAACTCTCATTTTTCTATCAGCAGATCATAGTTGAATGGAAAATGTGGGTTAAAACGCGACAAAATAAATGTTTATAAAAAATTGGTTATAGTTGCAAATGAGAACTCCTTGGATATAGTATCCAGGCCTACTTAGCAATAATTTTAAGACAATAATTAGTCCAGAACTCTCATTTTTCTATCAGCAGATCATAGTTGAATGGAAAATGAGGGTTAAAACGCGACAAAATAATTGTTTGTAAAAAATTGGTTATTGTTAAAATTGGGAACTCCTTGGATATGGTATCTAGACTTACTTGGCAATGATATCAAGAAAGGAATTAGTCCAGAACTCTTATTTCTATTTCAGCAGATCATAGTTGAATGGAAAATGTGGGTTAAAACGGGACAAAATAATTGTTTATTAAAAATTGGTTATTGTTGCAAATGGGAACTCCTTGGATATAGTATCTAGGCCTACTTAGCAATTATATCAAAAAAGAAATTAGTCCATAACTCTCATTTTTCTATCAGCAGATCATAGTTGAATGGAAAATGTGTGTTAACACGCGACAAAAAAATTGATTATAAAAAAATTGGTTATTGTTGCAAATGAAAACTCCTTGGATATAGTATCTAGGCCTATTAAGCAATAATATCAATAAAGAAATTAGTCCAGAACTCTCATTTTTCTATCAGCAGATCATTGTTGAATGGAAAATGTGGGTTAAAACGCGACAAAATAATTGTTTATAAAAAATTGGTTATTGTTGCAAATAAGAACTCCTTGGATATAGTATCTAGACTTTCTTGGCAATGATATCCAGAAAAAAATTAGTCCTGAACTCTCATTTTTCTATCAGCAGATCATAGTTGAATGGAAAATGTGGGTTAAAACGCGACAAAATAATTGATTATAAACAATAGGTTATTGTTGCAAATGAGAACTCCTTGGATATAGTATCTAGGCCTACTAAGCAATAACATCAAGAAAGATATTAGTCCAAAACTCTCATTTTTCTATCAGCAGATCATTGTTGAATGGAAAATGTGGGTTAAAACGCAACAAAATAATTGTTTATAAAAAATTGGTTAGGCCTACTAAGCAATAATATAGAGAAAGAAATTAGTCCAGAACTCTCATTTTTCTATCAGCAGATCATAGTTGAATGGAAAATGTGAGTTAAAACGCGACAAAATAATTGTTTATAAACAATAGGTTATTGTTGCAAATGAGAACTCTTTGGATATAGTATCTAGGCCTACTAAGCAATAACATCAAGAAAGATATTAGTCCAGAACTCTCATTTTTCTATCAGCAGATCATAGTTGAATGGAAAATGTGGGTTAAAACGCGACAAAATAATTGATTATAAAAAATTGGTTATTGTTGCAAATGATAACTCTTTGGATATAGAATCTAGGCCTACTTAGCAATGAAATTTAGACAGTAATTAGTCCAGAACGCTCATTTTTCCATCAGCAGATCATAGTTGAATGGAAAATGGGGGTTAAAACGCGACAAAATAATTGTTTAATAAAAATTGGTTATTGTTGCAAATGAGAACTCCTTAGATAAAGTATCTAGGCCTACTTAGCAATAATATCAAGAAAGAAATTAGTCCAGAACTCTCATTTTTCTATCAGCAGATCATAGTTGAATGGAAAATGTGGGTTCAAACGCGACAAAATAATTGTTTATAAAAAATTGGTTATTGTTGCAAATGAGAACTTCTTGGATATAGTATCTAGGCCTACTTAGCAATGATATCAAGAAAGAAATTAATCTAGAAGTCTCATTTTTCTATCAGCAGATCATAGTTGAATGGAAAATGTGGGTTAGAATGCGACAAAATAATTGTTTATAAAAAATTGGTTATTGTTGCAAATGGGAACTCCTTGGATATAGTATCTAGGCCTACTTAGCAATGATATTAAAAAAGAAATTAGTCTAGAACTCTCATTTTTCTATCAGCAGATCATAGTTGAATGGATAATATGGGTTAAAACTCGACAAAATAATTGTTTTTAAAAAATTGGTTATTGTTGCAAATGGGAACTCCTTGAATATAGTATCTTGGCCTACTTAGCAATGATATTCAGAAAAAAATTAGTCCAGAACTCTCATTTTTCAATCAGCAGATCATAGTTGAATGATAAATGAAGGGAAAAGCACTACAAAATAATTGTTTATAACAAATTGGTTATTGTTGAAAGTAACAACTCCTTGGACATAGTATCTATACCTAATTAGTAATGATATACACAAGGAATTAAATCGACAACTCTTTTATTTTTGTAGGAAGAGCATCTGTAAAATATATCATAGTTAATATTTAAATTATTTATAACAAATTACCGAAAGCTGAACAATTTTTTTATTACAAGGGAACTCTTTGGAATATTATTATTTATCGATGTATATAATTTTTTATTACTTTTTACAAAAATGATCTGCTACGCGAAGATAGCAGATCATAATTTTGATATAATGTTGTGGGCTTGATTTGCCAGAACTATGACTAAAACTTATCAGGAACTATAGAACTCGACTGCATGCGAGTAGAACACCAAGAAAAAAATGATCTGCTAGCAATTGATCTGCTAACTTCACGCACACCTTAATAAGTTAGTTGTTAATACCCGGCGCTTTCACAATTTGTCAATCAAAGTGATTAAAGCAATTTAAAATTACCATTCCGGATCAAGGGAACAGGCATGGCACGTAATCAAAATTGCCACAGTCTAATTCTGATTACCTTTGGTTAATTACAAGTAGATAATTAGATTATGCCATCCCCCTGTAGGAATAGTTCCGGGGGGATCGCGCTCTAATTATATTTAGTTTAATTGAGAATTACTAAGTGGATAAATATACGTTCAGGATTTAACAAAACGAAAAAAACATATTAAACCCTAGGATTAACTGTAAACTGCAAATCTTATAATTCTGTAACAATTTAAAACTCAATTAGTTAGTTATAAATTTAAATATATACGAATGTGTCTGTATTCAGATGAATAAGTTGCAAATAACGACACTTTGAATTGAGTCACTTAATACAACTCAATTTAAGTCTAATGATTGAGGATTGTAATTTATCGACTTTTTCAATTAGCATTAATTCGGGAAATAAGGTATTTTGTATTTGTTTATCATAGTTGGATTGTTTACATTTTACATATTTAATAATTTCAACAGTATAGAAAAATATATTATGAAGAAAAATTAAATTGGTGTAGTTTACCTCCCACATACAAAAATGTAATTCTGGATATTTAATTATAAATATTTAAAAATCCAGAATTACAATGTTGTTCTATACTGTTAAAATTATTAATCATTTGACTCATTAACGGCCGACCAATTATAGAGGTAACTCTGAAAGTTAATTTTAGGTAAAATTCTGCATATTTTTTATGATTTCTATGGATGACTTAATGTATTATATACTGTGAATTTTTCTATTAAACGTGCAATATAAAGTTTAGAAAGAGTGGTTCCATTTCCAGACTAAGCATGAAGTAAAATTTCGAGTTTAGAAAAGCTTGAAAATTTGGTTTGGTCGCTCCGCGAAGCGGAGCGGCCAAACCAAATTTTCAGGCTTTTCTAAACTCAAAATTTTACTTCATGTGCCACGCGTACATAACACTGAAATATTGTGAAGTTAGGAATACACTGACATTATTTTTTTTTGAATGAGTAATAATCGTTATTTTTAAATAACAAAATATTTACATTTTTCTTTATGCATTTTTAATTGAGATCAAATAAAACAATATACCAAATTATCGTATTTAGTAATTTAATTAACAAAAAATTAAATATGTTTCGTATATGCACCAATTTTTAAATAACAAAATATTTACATTTTTCTTTATGCATTTTCTATTGAGATCAAATAAAATAATATACCAAATTAACTTATTTAGTAATTTAATTACCAAAAAATTAAATATGTTGCGTATATGCACCAACGGCGCATATATTAATGGGTTAAAAGGTAAATAATCTAAATATGATAAAATAACTCCAGAAATACATTATTGGTTTGTTTCACTGATTCAGTGAAACAAACCAAGTGTTTTAATTGAGTATTCAGAATTAGATTCAAAAATGTTTCATCACGAGTTAATTGAATAATTAATTAAACATATAGAAATGTAATAATGATAACGCTTAATGGGTTAAAAGGTAATTAATCAAAATATGATAAAATAACTACAGAAATACATTATTGGTTTGTTTCACTGATTCAGTGAAACAAACCAAGTGCTTGAATTGTATATCCAGAATTAGATTCAGAAACGTTTCATCACGAGTTAAATGAATAATTAATTAAACATATAGAAATGTAATAATGATAACAAATTTAATTTAGAAAATTAAAATTCAAAGAACTACATATTTTATAAAACAGTTCTCATTATTGATATTGCTTTGAAGATTAAAACCCCATTGTAAAAATTCACAATACAATCCAACTCCATAGATACCATGAAATTTCCACTACAAGAGACATCCCTTCTGTTGCAACTACCTGCGCATCGAACCCCCATTGCGCCATTTAATCTCAAACCTTTAACCCCTCATTAATTACACCCCCATAATCCATCCATCCATCCGAGAAAATCAAATCATGATTTTAATATCGCACTGGCGGGGGAAGGGGGGAATTTATTAACGTAAACAGGTTATAGAATTTTTTCTTCGCCCTCTATTCGAAAAGAACGGAGGCGACACTTTGATTAATTTTCTAATGAATCCATTAAGGGAGAAGAGAAAGAGTGCAGCAGCAAAGTGTACAAAAGGGGGAGGGCTTTAATATCATTTTCAATACTTGTACGCTTATCTTTAATTAAAATTCAATGCAACTGCAGCTCAGAAAACGACGGCTAATTAAGGGGGTCGGTTTTATTTTCTTGTAATTAATATTGTTGGGAGAGAAGAGGAGGAGGGCTTTTCAATGCGTTCAAGTTCAATGAACCACCAAACGCAAATTATTCCCAAATGATTTATTAAGGGCTCTCCTGATATATTTCTTTTTTTATTAAAATATCATGCGTACCTTCTATAAACATGACGTTTATATAATCATTATAAAAAAAATGATTAATGGTCTAAGAATAGAAGAAATATCTTTTCTAGTTCATCTTATTTTTAATAATAATATATAATATGTTCTAATTGATTCACCAAACAATGTTTTATAATATTAATAATAATGATAATATTCATCCACGGCAATGCCTTCTTCAACAAAAATCATAACAAAGAAAGTACATTAAATAGCATACAAATAAAGTATAGTTCAATTCACAAGAGGTGTTCTGTGACATTTAAGCTCAAATTAAAATAACTATAATAGTATTAACGGTGGACAATTCTACTTCGTCATACATCATAATTCACAATTGAAACACAATTTAACTTTGTATAACTGAGACTTTATTAAGTCTTGACTTGCAATTTCAAAATTTCCTAGGTTTTCGATAATTCGGAAAATTCTGATACTTTGCGTGAATTCTTAATTCTTTCGGCCACTTTAACAATAAAAACATTAAGATTTTCATTAGTTTTTAAATTCTTGGCAATATTCGTGATATTTTTTTTTAAATTCGTTACATATAAAAAAGTTTTTCATTAAATTCAAAGATTTCCGTTAATTTTTAAAGATTTGAATAATTTTTATAACTTTTATGTTTCTAATGAATTTTCGCTAGGTTTTTAAATGTTGGCAGTGTTCGTGAATTTCCTAAATATTTGTTAAATTTTAAAATGTGTTTTCTTAATTTTCAAAATTCGACACTTTATTACGTTTAATCAACCTTAAAAATGTTGACGTATTTCGTGAATATTCAAGAAAACAATCATAATTGAGTTGCCTATTTCTAAAAACCCATAAATCCAATTGAAAACAATGGATTTAGGGTTTTTTAGATTAAAATTATTATAATAATATACATATTTAGGTAACTTTCAAAATCTAATTATTAATTTAAAAATATACTATATATGCTTTTTATGAATTTTCTAAAATGGAAGATGATTGCAAGGTCGATATCTTGAAAACTCCCAAAAGGCGTAAAAATATTGAAATTTAACGACAATCATAAAAAGAGTCGACATTTTTATAACTAATGAAAAATTAAGGATTTGTGAATTGGGATTTTTATTAAACTATCAGTGATTCTCGTGGAATGGATAAACTTTAAGGTAAAGTCGAAAAATATAAAATCGAGCTATTTTTGACGATATTATAGACGCTTAAAGTTGCATAAAATTTTATCAATGAGTAAATATAAAAATATTAAAAGGTGCAGTTTCTTGTTTCCTGATCTTAGATTATAAACGACATTTCGGATTCTCATAAAATTATCAGCGATTGTCTATGAATGAATAAACTTTGCGCTAAAGTTGAGAAAAAAAAAAAACAAAATCAGACGATTATTGACTAAGTTTCTGATTCGTCGTCTAACTAGTGTTTCCACTCCCAGGTTAAGCATGAAGTAAAATTTCGAGTTTAGAGAAGCCTGAAAATTCAGGCTTTTCTAAACTCGAAATTTTACTTCATGCGCCACGCGTATAAAACACTGACTTATTGTACAATTAAATATAATTAAAATAACAGAAGATTAATCAGCATCAATTTTTTCACTTTTTTTTTCCATTATATTATCGCATTCAATTTTTTAATGGGGTGCAGGAAACGCATGCAAATTGCCTTGATTAATTTACCGAAAAAAATGTACCGGCAAAAGTACATTTTGGAGAGCATTTTTGGCGATTAGCCGGTAGTTTGGTTTATCCGTATTGCATTTTTCTGGAAAAAAGTGTTTAATACTATTTTTCAGCATTTAGTGCAGTAGTTTTAACCCCGTTAGAATCACAGTACACTAATTTCAACGAAAAAAGCAACAAATCTTTATATAATTTAAAAAGGAAATTATTTTGTCCATACAACGAATGTAATTACTTAATGAACCCATAATTAATTTAGTAATTTGAGTTACGTGAACGCGAATCTATTCCTTTATTCACTTTTATTTTTCGAAGTGAAGAGAGGAATATAACTGCGTTTTAATTAAGTGACTTAAATTAAAACGCAGATATATTCCTTTCTTCACTTCGAAAAATAAAAGTGAAGAAAGGAATGTAACCGCGTTTTAATTAAGTGACTTATGTAATTAATAAAATTAATTTATTTGATTTAAACTTATTAAAATAGAACATTGTATGTGACTTAATTAATTGTTAAAATACCTGATTTACAAATGTGTATTTGTATGTAAATGAGAATGTTATAACAACAATACTTAGCGCAAAACAGGACTAAATTAAGAAATAATATTTCAACGAAAATAAACTCGTACCTTATCCATGAGATTTGCATAAAATATTCGCTCCTCCCTTTGCTTTGAAACAGATTCATTACACCTGACTTGATAAATTTTATGAAAATGTTAATACACTCCACTCAAAATATTTTGACTAATTCCTCGAGAATGTTTCAACAAGCCGAAAGCTTTGTTTTCGTACATGAATAATAACACAATTACGTAACATTCCTAATGGAAAACAGTACGCTCTATTGGTAGGGAATTTTTTTGTTATTTTTTATACGTGTGTTACTTATTAAGTAATAAAACATTGAAATGACAATGTTTTTTTTAAACAAATTAAATCAGTTTTAACATAAAGTCTGTTCTGTATATTTTAGTTTTTGTTTGGTATTGAAAGTCTAAAGCATAGCTATACTGATGAGAGATACATCTCGAAACTCGTTTATAGATAGCTTAAGACTTTTTTCTCAAGATAACCTAAGATTCTTTCAAATATTATTGATTCCCTGTCATTTTTTTTTAAATTATTTCACTTCTGTTTGTTCATTTAGTTTCGAAATTTGTTAAATGTTTAGTATGCGAGGCGCATGAAGTAAAATTTCGAGTTTAGAAAAGCCTGAAAATTAGGTTTGGTCGCTCCGCGCTTCGCGCTACGCGACCAAACCAAATTTTCAGGCTTTTCTAAACTCGAAAATTTACTTAATGCTTAATCTGGGAGTGAAAAACACTCGTTTGAAAGTTCAATTTGAAATATTTGCAAAAACAACGAATATCTGAAGATTTACAGAATATACAGTATATTGAGATTTGTATACTTATAAGAAGTATTCTCTGTATATCTGAAATAGTAATAAATAATATGCGGTGTACAAAATATTTGTTTGGGCACCAGAAAAATTCCAGTGTTGAAAGGGTTAAGAAACACTGACAAGATCTGAATTAAATTATTTAGTTTAAACCGATAGTTTAGTTTAGTTTAGTTTAGTTCAATTTAGTTAAGTTTAGTTTATTGGCGGATAATCACCTGTTACAATAATATACACAAAAGAAAGAGTATAAGTAAACAATATACAAAATAATATATATATACTGCCTTTCAAAAAAATCAGAACACAACGTGTTTATTGGACGATTTTAATGAAATTTACAGAATTTGATCATGTAAATGAACTGCATCGATGATCAAAAAATCAATTGTTTTGATTACTATTTAATGGTATTTATCCTTGATTTCACCATTATGAAGAGCTGCTGATTTTTTAATGTAATTGCTTCTAATATCCACGTAGCCTCTAAGTAGTTTGACGTTTCAGTTTGTAAAACATAGAAAGATGCCCCGTGTTCGTCGGCGTGCACAATATCATCATCTAAGTGAATTTGAAAGGGTTCGCATTATTGGAATGCAAGAAGCGGGTTTTTCGGTTCGTGCTATTGCTGAAAGGGTAGGCCGTAGTGTATCGGTGATCGTACGCTGCTGGTCTAGGTGGTCCGAAGCTGGGGAGAATCGACGTAGACTTGGATCAGGACGTCCAAGAAGCACCACTGAGCGTGAAGATCGAGCTCTTCGTCTTACAACTTTAAGGGACAGATTTACATCGTCGCGGGCATTGGGAAATGACTGGTTGGCTCTAAATGGCCAAAGAGTATCTATGGCTACTGTTTACAGAAGAATCCGCAGTTTTGGTATAAGATCCTACCGTCCACAATTGTGTCTACCTCTTACTCCGCAGCATCGCAGAGCAAGACTTGATTGGTGCAGGGAAAGACAACATTGGACCCATGAATGGAATAACATTATCTTCAGCGATGAGTCTCGGTTCTGTTTATGGGCTCATGATGGTCGCAGAAGAGTGAGACGTCGACGCTTTGAACGCAGAATTTTACAATTTGCTGTTGAAAGACATACGGCTCTTACACAGGGAGTTATGGTTTGGGGGGCGATAGCATATGGTAGTCGGTCTCCTCTAGTTTTTTTAGAAGCAAGTCTTAACTCGATTCGGTATATTGATAACATTTTACGGCCAGTGTTAGTGCCCTATGTAAATGGCTTGCAGAACCCCATTTTTCAGCAAGATAATGCTCGACCTCACGCAGCGGCCATTACAAGACAATTTTTTGATAGTGCCGAAATCAATTTGTTACCTTGGCCATCTCGTTCTTCAGATCTATCGCCAATAGAACATGTTTGGGATATGATAGGTGTTAGAATAAGTAACTTACAGCGCCCCGCTAACACTGTAATGGAACTTAGAAGTCAAATTATCGAAGTTTGGAATGAAATACCCCAAGTCGATATTGACAGCCTGATTTCTAGCATGCCTCGACGTGTTAATGAGTGTTTGGGAAATCGTGGAGGCCCAACAAATTATTAATTTTTATTCATTTGTTTTTTTGTTTTTTAAGTTGATTTTTTTATAATCGATACAGTTCGTTTACGTCAGCAAATTGTGTAAATTTTATTAAAATCGTGCGATAAATACTTGGTGTTCTGATTTTCTTTGAAAGGCAGTATATATAGAAACTAAATACATGTAACCTTAAGAATGCACATTTAAACCTAATAATATTGAACAAGATTTATCAATTTGAAACCTAAAACGAGTGTTTTCCACTCCCAGACTAAGCATGAAGTAAAATTTCGAGTTTAGAAAAGCCTGAAAAATCGGTTTGTTTCAGGCTTTTCTCATATCAAACACTGACATATTACGAAGTTTAAAACACACCGCTAAACTTCACAATAAATCAGTGTTTTGTACCAGTGCCGCATAAAGTAAAATTTTGAGTTTAGAAAAGCCTGAAAATGTGGATTTGCCGGGCTCGCTCCGCTCCGCCCGGCCAATCCACATTTTCAGGCTTTTCTAAACTCGAAATTTTACTTCATGCTTAGTACATAAAACTCTCTGTATATAATGTTTTTAACCAATTGTTACGTTCGTGGGCTGCTTTGTTCTAACGTAACAGTTCGTTACGGAATAATGTATCTATCCGTAACGTTGTGGGGACTACCGGAATACTCACCGCTCAGCCAAGACTAACTCAGTGTCCTCAGGGAGAGGTACGACCCAAAGATATTAACAGCGCCACCTACTCGTAAAATGAGCGACGACGATTGTCCATGATCAAGTGGGAAGTCAACTAACCACAACACATACGCAAGATATCGATATTTAATAAATATGTAACGGTGTATTTATTTATTTTGTATTTAATTTGTAAGTTGCAATTAATAATCAATTAATTAATTGTATGCAATTAATTGATTTGCGACAGTGACAATAAGTTAATAATCCAGTTCAATCCGTGTAATTCTACCTAAAGCGTACAAAAGAAAAAAAAAATTATATATTATATTAGGTGGTATTTGGTGATATTATTAAACCGCTGATTTAACAATGGACGGTAACGTCTTTTATTCTTTTGAATACTGAAGTGTTCAATTACAAAAGCTCATACAATCAAAATATAATTAATTTATAAAAAAAATAGCGCTTAAGGTTGTCTCGCTCGTAGCGGACAACTTGAGGTTAGTGAACTCTTACTATTAACCTGATAATTATTAAACAATTACAAAAACAAAAAAAAACTACGAAATTATTATTTGCAACAAAATGCACCAAAGCATCAAAATTCGTTGGATTGTTTCGCGACCGTCTTTAAGAAGAGAAAACAAAAAAAACTTTTAAAGTTACTCATCGTGTTGGGTTTTCTCTTGCCGTGGTTTCGAGATGATGCGACCGCTCCGGCACAGGATTTTCTCGTGGTGCAGGAAGGACACAGAAGGACGGTCTCACAGCTTCCAATACGGCAAAAGTCCGGACAAGGAAACGGCCAAATGTGAAATTCCAGTCACCAAACAATCTTTCAAATTCCAATTTGAACTTATCTCAGAACGTAGCCAATGCAGCTCAATTTTAGCTCAAGTTCAGCTCTATTTTAGCTAAAGTTAGCTCTATGTTGGCTAAAGTTAGCTCTAAGTTGGCTCTATTTAAAACATTACGAAAGGCCTTAGAAAATATTCTATCTGAAACAGATATTTAATGAACTTACCCCTAGTTGTTGGCGGGAGCTATTTTCGATGCGATTGTCTTCGCAAGTCGTGTCCGTACGAATGGTTTCAAAAGCGGCGTAGCCGATAATGGAAATTCAGCTCCAAAAAGGAATCCAAAACTCACTCAATATATACAGCGAATTCCACACAAGTAATTCTTCTAAATGCGAACAGCTCTTCGTGAGAAAATTAATTCTCAATAGAGAAGAAAATTACGTTTTGCCGTTTTGACGGACGCTTTGCTAAACAAACCTTTTTTGTTTTCCTAAATGACGGCCAACGGCGGAAGTTGTTGCCGGTCACAGCCAACTGCGAACTTTTAAATTACACCCTTTCGGAATAATGTAGGCAACTCAATGTACACATTTTAACTAAATTAATTTTCTAATAATAAAAAGTCCTACTGGCGTTTTCGGCCCGTAACACAATTCTAATATCGAAATTAGATCTCGGACGCCACACACTACAATAATGGACCCGGATGGAATAATTTATTACTCATAAATGATTCCACCGGACAGGACTCGAACCCGCGACCTCAGAGTCCTCACTCACTCGGCTATCGAGGCTCCAAAAGAATTTAATCCTTTGTATTCAGCAGATAAAAATACATCGAAAATGAGTATTTGCCCTCATTAATGAGTATTTGTGTAGCAATCATAGAAGTTAAACAAAAAATGTTTGGCCATTGCTACAACGCGATGTATTGACAGGACGAATTTTGATCGCGATTCTACTGATTTGGAACGTTGTGCAGCGTGATTTCCCAGTATTTTTTCTTTAAATGAGGCTTCAAATGCTGTGACTGTCAACTGTTTGCAATACTGCAACATAATAACGGAGTTTTTGTGGCCTCACCTTAACGGCATGGACCTGGAAGACATGTGGTTTCAGCAGGACTGCGCCACCTGCCACACCGTGCATCAAACAATAATTCAATCCGGAAATCGTTTCTCTATTTTCGGACCGAATCATCTCCCGCAATTCCGATATCAATTAGCCACCAAGATCGTGCGATTTGACGTCGAGCAATTTCTTCTTCTGGGGTTTTGTGAAATCTCGCGTCTATACCAATGCGTCGCATACTAGAGCAGCAACTCTTTATAAACATTATTGAAAATGGTAGAAGTCTCATAATTTTTATTGCAAAAAAAACAACTTTTTCTGCTCTTATTTAATTTTTTTGAATGATATTAGTGTCAATCGTAACTGTTTCGAAAAAAGTAATAATATCTTCTTCTATTAAGTATGAGGCCTGTTTAATAAAGCACAAAGGCTTGATGTGGAAGGTTTCAAATTGAATACATTGTTTAAGTATCTTTGCACACGCTAATGATTTTACTTACTTCTAGGTTTAGTTAGGTTAGGTTAGTAGAAAGGTTTGCAATAGAATAAATTGCGCAAGTCATTTTGCGCCTGATGCCTTTTCCACATGGACGTGGAGTGTGTTTTTGTTTGGCACATAAAAATTTAAACATTTTTAGGATTAAGAGATATCATCTCAGGGTTGAGAATGCGTTTATAAAGCCTCTCCTCAATCAAGACCCTCTATGCATGGCAAAAGTCATAACCTTTACGAGATAATCCTGTATTTTTTTTGCAATACAAATTCGACCTTATGGGACTTCTACCTTTTCGCTTCGACCTAATGGGTTTCGATCTTATGGTATTCGATCTTCTGGGGGTGTCCTTCAGAACCGCGGGGTCTATTTACCAGATATTTTATTCCATACTTAATCGGAACATGTCCACTTTTTAATGCAATAAAAATACACCATTCGCTCAAAAACTGTGCGGTTTATTTTTAAATTAAATCCTACACTCTTATTGGGACACCCATGTTTGATCCTTGCGCTAATTACAATGAGAATATATTATTATTAACATGATAGTTATATTATTATTGAAGATATCGACCAAACTAGAGGCGTCCTGATATATTTTTAGGCATTATATTATATTAGTATTTAAGTAGTCTATAAGTTAAAATAGGTATTGACACAATTTAATTTTGTAAATTATTTAACGAAAATCTAAAATATGATTATTATCTGTGGTTTACGGTAAGCATTGAAAACGTTATTAAAATTTTTTACTGCACAGATATTTTACATATATTTTAAAATAACTGTATTTTTAATCTTACCTGCACTTTTATTGTGTTGTCTCTGCTCTTTGGAACTTACCTGAAACAATACAAAAATTGAATTAATTAATTACATAAAAATAAGCAGAAAAGGCAGAGTAAAACAGAGAAGTCACAAATTCTTTTGGTTAGTGGTGGTCCTTAAAGGCAAAAATATTGACATTGCTTTCAACTGAGACAATTTATCTAACATTTAGAGTCGTTTTATAATAGGATAATTATCGTACTGAATAAACACATTTATGCCAGGTTTCACCAACGTCAATTAAATCGACCATCGATTAATATCTAGTAGTAGTTACATACATGTCAACAAATCAATCAATTCACATGACATTGATGTTCATAACATGGAAAATGTCTATTCCAATCGGGAAATAAATTTTATCTATGAATAAGATTTAATTGAAGTTATTTAAATTGGACATGAGTAAATATGTTTTTAATCAACACAACAACAATATTTGATCATTCTGTATTCTTTTTGGTACAGGATTTTAATTTTTTTTAAATTAATTTAATTCGAAATTGTATGAAATCCCTTAATTATTGAATTATGTGAAATGTCCAGTTGTTCGAATTACAAGACAGGTACAAATTGGAGCGAATTTGTTTAATTAACGCGCGGGAGGAGCGCATAATGGATTTTAATTTATAATTTGCGCGAGGAGCAAAAAAACAAGTGTTGCACCCTCGCACACACACACACACACACACACACACACACACACACACACACACACACACACACACACACACACACACACACACACACACACACACACACACACACACACACACACACACACACACACACACACACACACACACACACACACACACACACACACACACACACACACACACACACACACACACACACACACACACACACACACACACACACACACACACACACACACACACACACACACACACACACACACACACACACACACACACACACACACACACACACACACACACACACACACACACACACACACACACACACACACACACACACACACACACACACACACACACACACACACACACACACACACACACACACACACACACACACACACACACACACACACACACACACACACACACACACACACACACACACACACACACACACACACACACACACACACACACACACACACACACACACACACACACACACACACACACACACACACACACACACACACACACACACACACACACACACACACACACACACACACACACACACACACACACACACACACACACACACACACACACACACACACACACACACACACACACACACACACACACACACACACACACACACACACACACACACACACACACACACACACACACACACACACACACACACACACACACACACACACACACACACACACACACACACACACACACACACACACACACACACACACACACACACACACACACACACACACACACACACACACACACACACACACACACACACACACACACACACACACACACACACACACACACACACACACACACACACACACACACACACACACACACACACACACACACACACACACACACACACACACACACACACACACACACACACACACACACACACACACACACACACACACACACACACACACACACACACACACACACACACACACACACACACACACACACACACACACACACACACACACACACACACACACACACACACACACACACACACACACACACACACACACAGATATACGAACATACTATCTCATACACACACACATAAAGTTAGAAATGGGGGTACTTCTATTAAAAACAGTCCAGGGGCCGAATGCAGGGAATTCGCTCTAATTGACGCGCAACACACACACACACACACACACACACACACACACACACACACACACACACACACACACACACACACACACACACACACACACACACACACACACACACACACACACACACACACACACACACACACACACACACACACACACACACACACACACACACACACACACACACACACACACACACACACACACACACACACACACACACACACACACACACACACACACACACACACACACACACACACACACACACACACACACACACACACACACACACACACACACACACACACACACACACACACACACACACACACACACACACACACACCACACACACACACACACACACACACACACACACACACACACACACACACACACACACACACACACACACACACACACACACACACACACACACACACACACACACACACACACACACACACACACACACACACACACACACACACACACACACACACACACACACACACACACACACACACACACACACACACACACACACACACACACACACACACACACACACACACACACACACACACACACACACACACACACACACACACACACACACACACACACACACACACACACACACACACACACACACACACACACACACACACACACACACACACACACACACACACACACACACACACACACACACACACACACACACACACACACACACACACACACACACACACACACACACACACACACACACACACACACACACACACACACACACACACACACACACACACACACACACACACACACACACACACACACACACACACACACACACACACACACACACACACACACACACACACACACACACACACACACACACACACACACACACACACACACACACACACACACACACACACACACACACACACACACACACACACACACACACACACACACACACACACACACACACACACACACACACACACACACACACACACACACACACACACACACACACACACACACACACACACACACACACACACACACACACACACACACACACACACACACACACACACACACACACACACACACACACACACACACACACACACACACACACACACACACACACACACACACACACACACACACACACACACACACACACACACACACACACACACACACACACACACACACACACACACACACACACACACACACACACACACACACACACACACACACACACACACACACACACACACACACACACACACACACACACACACACACACACACACACACACACACACACACACACACACACACACACACACACACACACACACACACACACACACACACACACACACACACACACACACACACACACACACACACACACACACACACACACACACACACACACACACACACACACACACACACACACACACACACACACACACACACACACACACACACACACACACACACACACACACACACACACACACACACACACACACACACACACACACACACACACACACACACACACACACACACACACACACACACACACACACACACACACACACACACACACACACACACACACACACACACACACACACACACACACACACACACACAGATATACGAACATACTATCTCATACACACACACATAAAGTTAGAAATGGGGGTACTTCTATTAAAAACAGTCCAGGGGCCGAATGGAGGGAATTCGCTCTAATTGACGCGCAACACGTTTATACATTTTTAACAAATGTTCATAATTGATTAACACGGATTACAAATTGTTTATTCTTTTAACTCCTTTAGACCTTTATTTATTTAGAATAATAGCCTATGCAGAAATGTTGAACATGTGTAAAATAAATATTAACAATTTCATTGATAACTAATTTAACACTAGATGAAACATGTTCAAACAATTAGGACACCCTGTACTTAAAATATATAAGACATTGTTCTTTGAAGTACACACATCCCGATGTGTACACTGTAAATTATCTAATGAAGATTTTAACGAGTGTAGCGCTACGCGACCAAACCAAATTTTCAGGCTTTTCTAAACTCGAAATTTTACTTCATGCGCCACGCGTGTAAAACACTGACATATTGTAAATTTTAAAGATACCGCTTATGTTTGATTTTACGTTAAGAAATTTGACAAATGTTTATCTCGTTCTTTTCTCTAGATCTTGGAGCAATGTTCTTTTGAATTTGTATGTATACTATAAAAGACAAAAATCCTTGTATGTTTATAAAAAAATATTTGTTGAAAAATAATTTATGTGAACAACAAATAAAGTTTTAAAAGTTATTTTATAGTATAATAAAACAATCGCACTTTTAATGTTTGAAGTATTCTGCAACCAAGAATTGGCAATTTCATTTATACTTATAATAGCTGTTAATAATGGCTGCAATAATATTCATAACAATAATAAATAATTAAATTATTCGATGGCTTAATTTGTTTTAAAAATAATATTAGCACTATATTTATTAATGTTTACTCTTTTTTGTGGATGTGTCGTCCATCACAAATATTTTATTCTTACTCGATATGGCCTAAAATTTTGTTTAGTGCTGCATGTGTAATTTGTTTTCGTTTATGGAAATTTACGGCCGCAACGGGATATAACTTAACTATTATACACGGCCGTGCATCGCAATTCGGTTTTATACGACCAACTTAAATCTCGCATCAAATTGTTAAATACGTACTTTCCTGCAAGTACAAACCCTGGGTTGAATACACTCTATGTTTGAATGACGATATAAAACTAAATTTAATATCCAAAATTCGAAGCATTTTATATAAAATTGAAAATCGTAATTTTCATTAAATTATTAGAAATACAAGGTGAAATATAAAAACGAATTAATATCGACTTTCTGCAAAAATGTATTTCTTTTTATATTTTGTTAATTATATGAAGAATACACTGTATTGTTTTGTACAAACAATTGGCAAATTTAATTTTACTTTATGAACATTTATTTAGTTTTTTTATTGTATAATTGAGAAGGATAGAAGGACATGGAAGAATAGTATAAGTACAATTTAGAACTCAGGCTGAATCTCACCTTATGATTTGGAATGTAAAAGAATTTTACTGTTTGTTTTTGTATTATCTTTACGATTGCAAATAAAGCTGTTTATTATTATTATTATTACAGGGTGTTGGTTCGATCAGGTGTACATTGGGATTGAACATGTAAAATCACATTTATGTATTTGCCTGCTTTCAGGATCATTTAAGAGAAAAAGTACAAGAGTAAAGAAAAAATAAGATAAAAATACCATTCATTTTGGATGCTATTTGGTTAAAATCCGACGTCGTTTACTATTTTTAACCAATTTTTGAAATGTACGAATTTAATAAATGAGTGTCAAGCCGGGTATAGGAATATGTTATGGGTATTTACAGCACGTGAGTACGGTTCTCTAGAGGTCTAATACTTAACTTTTATGCCTAAAATCATCAACGCCGCATCCGTAGCTTTCATTTAATGCCCCTTCCGCGATTCTATTGCCTCCACATCAAAAATATTGAATGAATCCGGGTGGTCATGAGGCTATTTATTGTAAATTAGATAAAAAAATTGTAAACGTTGGGATTTATTCAAATTTTTTATATTAACTTTTGTTAACTCTTGTTTTTTTTTTCTAAAATGGCCCGGCAAGCAGGAAAATGCATAAAAGTGGCTTTACATGTTGAATCCCTATGTATACCTGATCGAATCAACACCCGGTATATTGAATACAACGAGTTCTAAGGAAGATCAACGAACGTTACCTATTTGATATTTGAAATTCTCCAAATCACTCTATAATTTTTCAATCCATAAACGGTTTTGTATCCCCAGAAATCCCCGCATTACACCTAAATACAGATTCTTTACAAACACAGTTTATGAATTCATTACATCATCCCATCATTGAACTTTGAAAAAAAAAAATAACTATAAATTTTAACATCGTTAATTGTAAAGGCATTTAAATGTTGAAAATCCATATTACTTTGCTTATTATAAAGAAAAAAGTTGATTTTCAAAAATTGGAATGTTTATTCACCACAATTGTTTCGCAAATTTATTGCTTATTCAGGTAAATAGAGTTATAAAATATACAGATTTCTTATGACTATTTATCTATATACAAACTACTTTGGTGGGAGGAACATTTTCAATAGTGGGGAGGTGGATAATTTTTATTGCTTGTTGAAAAGAGGTCCGGAATGTTGGTGTTTAATTATTTCAAATTTTCTAGTAGGTTGAATTTTCTGCCTTTTTTATGTTTGTAAAATGTTTACATCCTGGTTAAAGTTGTATTTTCATCTATAACGTGGTTGGTAAAGAACATCAACGTTAGTATTTATAAGTGTTTATCTAAATTGATAGTGTTTTTTTTTTAAACAAAATCTGTCTGTTATTTTATTTTCGAAAATATTTTAACTTTTGGACTACATCATTATAAAATAAAATTATAAAATGTAATATTTATATTTATTTTATCGGGTATTAAAGTGAAAAACTAAGCAATTTATATTCTTAGATTTTAAACAATATCTTTGAATTATTAAAGTGGTTCAAAAAAGGTTAGAATTTTTACTACTTTGAAAACTTTGAAATGTTGCTTTGTTTTTTAGTAGTTATCAGTCAAAATAAATAACCAAGTGATACATACAAATTTAAAAAATATATTTTTGTAATTATTTGTTTGTAATTTAGTTTGTAGAATCTAGTTGTAAAATTTTTGCTAACATTTGTTTTATAGAACTGCTAATACTTTTTTTCTCTTTCCCTGTGATAAGATTGTACGTTTGTTGGAAAAATAAACATAATTATTACTATTATCCTTATTATTATAACTAATTATTTAGAGAAACTAAACTAAAGAACGTTTATACAATATCTGAGGATTTTAAAGTTATTCGTTATTCAATACCTCATTGATTTTTTGCAAAATGGCAAACAAATATCTTTGGAAATTCGACGAATTATCAATAAAAAAATAAACTTTAATGAAAAATTCGAGAGAGAGAAAAAAAAACAATAGAGATATATCTAATGAATTTCATTACTGATTATAGAAATGCAATCATTTTTTTAAGCAAGATATGTTCTAGAATAATATGTATGCAATAATAATAATAATTGTATATAGCATTTTATTTTAAAAATACAACAATTTAAAATTGTATAATACATAAACGTACTGAATTTTTTATAATTTAACTTGAAATTACAGGTAATTAAAGTTTATATCTCTGTCAATAGAGATATTTATATATATAAAGCTAGATATTAAAATGTTTTTATTAAATATTTAAATTTAATATTATTCAAATTGAGGAGTAATAATATTTTAGTTGTCTGTAATTACAAGTAAAAATTAAATAAATATGCCCGATTTGAAAAGATAATTTTTTTTTAATTTAAATTGCAATAACAATGTTAATGCATTTATTATTTATTAATAAAAAAACGGTTTAACTTTGTTTGTATAACACAATTTATTTTTATGTGACTGCAGTTTCGGTAAATTTAGCTTGCCATTAGCTTGCCATTATCAAACATGTTTGGTAATGGCAAGCTAAATTTGCCGAAACTGCAGTCACATAAAAACAAATTGTGTTATACCAACAAAGTTAAATTGCTTTTGATTAATAAATTAACATGTATAACGATGTAGAAGCCTCCACAATACAAAATTTATTATTTAGCATTTCTTTACTAAGTATATCTCGCTTTTTGTATTTTTTAAACTGTTTATATTTTCAAATAAAGTCTGAGATTCTAAAAATAATTCAAAAACTAATTTTTCGATATTAGAACATTGACTTAAACACTTGGTTTGTTTTACTGATTTTAATTTTCATTACAACTAGTTTCGACCTTATTTCCTTATCAAGGACATTTTTTTTAATCTAGTCTCCGTAAATCGAGCGATTTTTCTATAAAAAGTGTTGCTCAAAATTATAGAAAAATCAGCAGGGGTATTTGAAAATGGGTTTAACAAAATTGTGAAGTTTCATGAAATTTGTAAAATGTTTATTAAATCTTGGAAAATAAGACTTGTTAACAATTTTTACAAAAAAAATTTAAATAAATACAAAGTTAATTTTATTTATAAAATTTACAATACAAATAAATCGATACATATTTAACATTATTCAAAATATTACGGAACAAACAAATGAATTCGTAGAAAACAAATCATACAAATTAGTATATACTGGTGAAATAGTTTAGACAATTATACATTTTAATTAAAACTGGCAAAACAGAATTATTATGTTTTTTTTTTTGTTATTAAAGTTCTTAATATTATTCTAACGAGTGTTTTACTTTATGAGCCAGGCGTATAAAACACCTATTTAACGTGAAGTCTTGTGGCGTGGAGAGCTATCAATCGCGTCCCCAGGTGGCGGATAGAGGATCGGCCATATCGACCCAGTTGAAATGGCTAGTGGTAGCTACAGGGATCACTCCAGGCCTAACATCCTGCGTGGTGGTCCGAAGGCTATCGCCGCGGACCAACTCCCCTCATCCCGGCTGTCGTATCGTGGCTAAGGGATTGCACTGAGGTTAACGATACCGAGGTCCACATACTGCCTAGCAGTGTGCCCTCGTAATACCATTCAATCTCTGCTGACGTGGTCATGTCTCGCGGGCAGAGATTGAGGGGGGTCTTGGCTTAACCGCCTGGACCAAGAGGCGGACACCTCAATAAAATCCTAAATCTTAAGGTAGGGGACTGGGCCGATAAGATGCGTGGCCAGATAGAAGACTAGTCTTTACCGGTCCCAACCTCCAGGGAGATGGCGCCCCCTGGTTGTATCTAGCCATCTCGTAGCATGCGGGGCTCTGTTACGGGTGACCTGTTACTTCACTAGCTTCTCGTGGGACCAAATATGAGAACAAACAAAAAAGAAGGGGATACTACGCCCCCCCCCCCACGGATGTCATCGACATCCCTAAAAATCTGGAGCAGGCTGAGAGGCCTGGCCAGAACACAGAGGATCAATCCTCAACTAAGGGATTTCAATATCCCAAGTTAGGTGGTGCGACAAAGAAGAGGTATAGATTCCTCCTGCGACAAGGGGCTACATGGAGGAGGCCCGAGCACAAGCCGTAACTCCCCTTAATCCTCCCATCTCCATGGAAGCGGGCGACAACAAAAGGCCCAGGTCCGATGGCAGTACCCTCGGGAGCAGCAAAAAAACGGGCAGAGGCTACCAAATCAAGGCCTCCCCGTAAATCAACTGAAGGCGAAGGTCCGAAGCCTTCCTTCAGTCAGACAGCAGGGAGCATACGGGTAGGTATAATGCCTAGTAAGTATCCTGAGGCGTTAGCTGATGCGAATCAACTAACAATGCTTCAGAAAGCAATCCTGGATAAAATTGTGGAGCTAAAGGAAGGGGACATTCGCCCAAAATTCCTAAGTTCCAACAATAGACCAGGATGGCTTATGTTGGTATATGCGGATAAGGCCACTGCAGACTGACTAAAGTCCGTCGTGCCAGCACTAAAACCGTGGGATGGCGCCATGCTGAAGTATGTGGAAGAAAAAGATTTTCCACATACGGATATAGTAATTGGCTACTTCCCATCGAGCGCAGGATACTCCAATGAGAGGATACTGCAGCGGCCCTCAAAAAGCTGGAGGGTGCTAAGGAGAACCTCCAATGGCCCCACAGTAGAGCTCGCCCTATTAGTGGACAGCACATCGTCGGCAAGCCTCAAAGAGGCCGAATTTATAGCTCACCCTATGGGTGAGCTATAAATTCGGCCATATTCAGTTAAGGCCGAAAAGGACCACGGGGGCAGATAAGACAGCCCCACAAAATGAGTCCGAAAAAGCGGATGCTCCAGAAATCATGGAGCTGGAGAACGCTCCAGAAACCAAGGAGGTTGGACCGGCAAAAAACAACCAGCCGGACAGCCCATCCGTAGCAGGTGAGGGGATCGGAGAAACTGGCCCCAGGGGAAAAGGAATAGTGAGTCCTGCCCCCGGAAAGCCATAATGACCCAATCACCTCAAAAATTAACTTGCGTCCAAATAAACCTCCACCATGCTAAAGCGGCCTCAAGCGTACTTTCTTGGGGGTTTATTAAGGAGCAGTTTTTTTTTCCACATGAGGTGGTATCGCTTAGCGTCCCTGCACTACGGTCTCCGTGGTCCTTTTGTGCTCCTCTGGTTATTTTACTCCCTGTATATTCTTGTGTCTTCTAAGAAGTCCTGGAGTTTGGGCCAGGGGATGTTCTTGAGTTGTTCTTCAGGAAGCACGGGCTTCCCGAGTTGCTCCGTGCGTTGCCGTATATAGGCTTCGCATGTGCACAGTAGGTGTTGGGAAGTTTCCTCTTCTTCCAAGCACCCACGGCATAGGGGGCTTTTCTCGAGACCCATCCTATGTTTGTGCTTATTCAGGTCACAGTGCCCAGTAACTAGTCCTGTGATTTTCCTTAGTTTCATTCTGCTCAGTCCTGACAGCGCTAATGCGCTATCAGGTACCGGGCCATCTAGGAAAAGTCTCGTGTGCCTCATTCCCATTTGGTTGTGCCATGCCTTTGTATGCTCCTCTGCTAACTTGCGTCGGATTATTTCCTTTCCGGTTTCATGTGGTATTCCGAAAGCGGGTTCAGGTCCTATAAATTCACCCTTTGCCCCTTGCTTGGCCAGCAAGTCGGCCCCCAAGTGTCCAATAATTCCTTGGTCCTTGGGTATCCATACTAGCTGTGTTTTTGTTGTTGTCGCCAGTGCGTCCAGCCTGTTTATGCAGTCTATAACCAGTCTGGACTGAACTATCGGCGAGGCTAGCGCTTTTAGGGCTGCCTGGCTGTCCGACATAATGGTAATTGGTCCTTTGTTGAGTCCCGACTCCATTATGTGGTGGGCACACCAGTCAATGGCGGCCACTTCAGCCTGGAAGATGGAGGCATGTTTCCCCAGAGCAACCGTGAATTGTTTGCTCCGGTTACAGCCTCCATAGATACCAGCCCCGGTTCCTTTAGTGTTTTTGGACCCGTCTGTGTACCAGATGGTTCCTTTACTCGTTCCCGGGTATTTTAGTGAAATCGGACATCATTTTTAGGATTTCTTCTTCTTGTAGCACTTTAAATGTTTCCGGTCTAGATGACCCTACATTTAAAGTGTGTCCATTTATGTGCAGTCTGTAGGCTGCCTGTCTGGCTTCCATCATAACATATAGATGTAGTGGTGGAAGCGATAATATGTGTTCCATGGCTGCTATGGGCGTTGTTCTCATTGCCCCAGTAATCAGCAGACACGCCTGTCGTTGCACTCTTTCGAGTTTTACGGCTGCGCTCTTGGTTTGGGTTTTTTCTCCCCAAGCGAGCGCCGCGTATGTCACTATGGGTCTTATGACCACGGTGTATAGCCATTTGGTCATACTGGGTCTCAGTCCCCATGTGCGTCCTACCATTTTCCTGGTCGCAAAAAGTCCTCTCATGGCCTTTTTGCTGATGTTCTCCAGGTGGAAGTTGAAGTTCAATCTGGTATCAAGTATGACCCCTAGATATTTTACTTCATTTTTGATTGGGACTTCCATTTCATACATGCGTAGCGATGTTATGTCATCGGTTTTTCGTCTCCTGGTAAAGGGGACTATCGCCGTTTTGGCCGGGATTACAGCTAATCCTTCGTTCTTGCACCATCTTTCCACGGTAGTTAGTGCCCTCTGCATCAGGCTTGATACAGTGGTCCCAAACTTCCCGCTAACTAGAATGGTCAGATCATCTGCGTACCCCAGGGCATTAATGCCCTGGTTTTCAAGTAGCAGCAGAAGGTCGTCCATGACGAGGCACCACAGGAGCGGCGAGAGAACCCCTCCCTGGGGGCACCCGCCAGCGACCACCGCTTCTGCTGTCTTTCCGTATAGAGTGGTTGTTACAGTCCGGCTCCTGAGCATCTTGTTCACCCAGTGTCGGACCTGCGGGTAAATCCCTCTTTTCTCCATTGCTGTTGCTATGGAGTTAAAGGTTGTGTTGTCAAACGCCCCTTCAATGTCCAGAAAGGCCCCCAATGCAATGTCTTTGCATTGTATGGTCCTTTCGCATCTGCTCACTAGCTGGTGGATTGCCAGTTCGCATGACTTTCCCGCTTGGTAGGCATATTGTTGACGGTGTAGTGGTGAGTCCTTTAGGACTCCTTCCCGTATGTGCCTGTCTACTAGTTTTTCTAGTAGTTTTAAAATGAATGATGACAAGCTGATCGGTCTGTAAGATTTGGCCAGGGCATACGAAGCACGCCCTGGTTTGGGTATAAATACCACCCTTACAGTCCGCCAGCTGCTTGGAATGTATGAAAGGGCAAGGCTAGCTCTGAGGATATCACATAGTGGTCCCCTCAGCGCTGCTATCCCCTTTTGTAGCATGACAGGATATATCCCGTCAGGACCTGGTGATTTGAATGGTTTGAACGTGTTAATTCCCCACTCAATGTCACCAGGTTTGATAATTGTTTTCGCTGTGTCCCAGTCCTGTTTTGGGGCCCATGTGTTGGGCTCGCTTAGGTCCCCGGATACAGGATTTTCAAGTATTACAGAACCCGGGAAGTGCGTCTGCAGTAATACTTGCAGGGTCCCTTCTACCGAGTCTGTGTACTCTCCATCTTACCGATGTTCCCAGCATGATCTTTGCTGAGCGTCTTAAGTAGACGGGAGCTTGTGGGTTCACTTTCTATGTCCCCACAGAATTTTTGCCAAGAGTCTCTCTTGGCTTTTTTAATGGCATTGTTATATGCCGTGAGGGCCGTTTTGTACTGCGCCCATTCACCGTTTCTCTTGGCTATGTTGAATAGCCTTCTGGTGCATGCCTTTGCCCTATCAAGATCCCTGTTCCACCAGGTGACCCTGGTGGAAGAGGGTTTGGTAGTTCTTGGGCAGCTTGCTTCAAACGCCGTATTGATGGAGTCCGTGATGCTTTGCACCATGAACTCCAGCTCATGCGTTGTTCTCGCTCCTGTTGGACAGTCCCCGATTCGGCTGGCTATTACCTCATTGTACAGGTCCCAGTCAGTTCTCCTCGGGTTTCTGTTTTGGGTTTCCGTTGGTTTTTCTGATTCGATATCGAATCGTATATATCTATGGTCTGATAATGATGGTTCATTAGACACATGCCAAAGTTTTATCAGTTCACTTGCCTTGCGAGAGGCAAGTGTAATGTCAATTACTTCGCTTCGCACCGCGTTTACGAACGTGGGTACATTTCCAATATTTGCTATTTCAATGTCATTCTATAAGATAAAATCTAATAGTTTCTCACCTCTTGGATTGATGTCCGTGCTCCCCCATATGATGTGGTGTGCGTTGGCATCGCATCCAAGGATCAGCGGTATGCCATCGTGGCTCCCGCGATTTATCAGCCGCTGGACGATGTCTGGCGGCGGTGGTCCTGGTTGGTCGTAGGGAAGGTAACCGGATCCGAGTATAAACTCCCTCCGTGTTCCCCTTTCCACTACTTCCAGCCGTGCTGCCACTAGGTCTCTGCAACATAGGTCCCATAGGGGCATTAGATTCAGTTCATGTTTTACGATTATACATGTACGTGGGTTACACATAGGTTCGGCCACTATCAGTCGCCTGCCCTGTATGTTTAACCCCTTTACAATTCCCTTGTAGAGCCATGGCTCTTGTACAAGTGCAATGTCAATATTCTTATTAAGGATATATGCACTGAGGGCAGCGGATGCCGCCCTACAGTGGTGTATATTAATTTGAAGTAATTTGAACAATACTTACCCTTCGGTGATTTGGGCAACGGACTGCTATCCATTGCTCCCTCTCCGGGCAATGGAATGTCTTCCATTGTTTCCTCTGTGGTCTCCTCAGGTTTGGCGCCGGTCTTTGCCGCCAGGGCCCTGAGGGTGATCGTCGAGAGGCCGAAGTGCAGCTTCTTTCTCTCGCTGACCTTCCCCAAGAGAACTTGTCCATCAGTAAGATGTACTGAGTTCCCCTGGGGTCCGGCCTCTCGTTAACCACTCTCCAGGTATCGGTGCTCAGGTTGTTCTGCACCGATATTCTGTTGTGGAAGGTGGTCGCCTCTATGGGTGGTCCTGGAGCCCAGGTTAGCACTCTCCTGGGTTCCGGTAAGTCCTTCAGATCAATGATCTGAAGTTCCTTCCCGTTCCCCAGGAGGTTTTTCTCCTTGGAGATGCTCTCGAGCCATGCTCTGGTTTGCATGTCGGAGCATATTACTTTCAGGAATCCCCCTTTGTGGGTGCATTCCTGAAATCTCGGCGATGCTTCGCCTTTCGCCGTGGCATCAATGCATTGGATGATCGAGGTTTTAATAACCTCGGCCTCCTCTCCACTGATGCTATTCTCGGGATATCCCTTCGGTATAATAGCGAGTGCTATGCCCGTAAGGATATCGCTGAAGGTCCTCTTTGGCGGAGGCCCTTTCTCCTCCCTTGGGGTTTTCGCCGGTCTCTTGAGGAGTCCCGGAGGTGTGCAGTCGCTCGACAGGTTTCGCTTTGGCGTCCCTGACGAGCCGGGTGTTGACGTTGGTCCAGGGTATCGCGGATGCGCCCCCCCCCCCCCCTAGCGTCGGCTTTCCCTGAGGTAGGTTTCGCCTACGCGTCCCTGTCCTCAGGGCGAGCTTTTCTCTCCTCTGGCGTCGCTTGGTCGCCCCCGATGGCTGTTTAGGGCGTTCGGGTTCGGCTGCGGCGGCACCAGTGGAGGTTGGGTTCTCCGAAGAGCCCCCTATGGTTGTTGTTGGTTTTGTTTTGGTTTTAGGTTCCATTTTGGTCCCACGAGTACGGGGGAAATAACCGGTCGCTGTGCGCAGTGCCCCGATACGCACAGAAGGCTCACTACGTTGGGAGGTCGCCCGGTATCCCAACGGAATCGTTCGCGACACTTAACCCTGTGCCATACAGCTATTGGCACGATATCTGTACACCGTAGCTTGGGGGAAAGTTGGTTCGCGGCAGCTGGTTTAGGCCGGTCATGCGGGGGTGTCCCACCTGCCCGACCCTATGCCAGCTACTGGCCGAATGCTCGGTCACGCTCCTATCCACCACCTGGAGACGCGCTCGGTAGCCTCTGCCTGCAGCTACCAGTCGGCCCCATTGCTGGTGCCAACTGGTTTCATTGAGAAGGAGCAGTTAGATATAGGGCTCATTCAAGAGCCCTGGACCAGAAGAGGCCAAATTATAGGACTCCAATCCAAAAACTGTAAGTTTATCGATAGTACCTTACACAATAACGCTAGGGCCGTTTTGTTATTCAAAGCCGGCACTAACTACATTCCTGTTCCAGAATTCATCACAAGAGATCTGGTCACAGCACAAATTAGAGTCACTAAGGGGAAGAGCAAGAGGACAATTATTATAGCCTCGGCCTACTTCCTGGGTGACTCTACATCCCCTCCACCAGAAGAGGTCAAACGCCTCATCACCTGGTGCAGGAAGGAAAACAAACACCTGGTCCTGGGCTGCGACGCCAACGCACACCACACTGTATGGGGCAGTACGGACACTAACAGAAGAGGTGAGTTCCTGCTAGACTATGTTTTAGATGAAAACTTAGATATAGTCAATAAGGGTAATAAACCTACTTTTATCACATCAGTTAGAAAGGAGGTATTAGACATCTCCCTAGCTGATAATTACATAAACCAGTACATACAAAACTGGCACGTCTCAGATTACGTCTCACTATCAGACCATCAGCATATACGGTTTGACATCGATAGTGGTAATAACCACATCAATGGATTCAGAAATAACAAAAATACCGACTGGGAGGCCTACCAAGAGCGCCTTACGTCGGAACTTGCGGGACCACTGAATCCTATTGAAACAGTCGAGCAACTAGAAGCAGCATCGACACAATTACAAGATGTAATCAACATCGCTTACGAAAGTAGTTGTCCACTAAAGCAAAGGGCTGTTGTTAAAGAAGTGCCCTGGTGGAACAGCGAACTCGCGAGCCTAAAGGCCAAAACTAGGCGTACTTTCAATAGGGCTAAAGCCTCTGGACAGTGGGAGGAGTACAGAAAGGCCCTTACGGAGTAAAACAAAGAACTGAGAAAATCCAAAAGGAAAACTTGGAGGACTTTCTGCGAGGGGATAGATGATCTACCTCCCGCACAACGCCTCCAAAAAGGCCTTGCAAAGGATCATACGAACGGTATTGGACTACTAAAAAAGTTCAACGGTGAATACACTGGAACCCTAGAAGAAAGCCTAAGAGTTCTCCTAGAAGCTCACTTTCCTGGATCCCAGGCAATTAACAGTGAAGACTTACCTGCCATCGGCTTTGAGGTAGAAGAACGGCCTACCAGAGAAAGCAAAAAACTGGCAACAAAGATCTTCACTCCAAGCATAATAACATGGGCGATCAACGGCTTCAAGCCGTTCAAATCCGCGGGGGCAGATGGCATCTTTCCATCCCTTTTGCAAAGGGCATGGGAGGAGTTATTACCACGTCTCACGCAAATATTCAGAGCCAGCTACTCTCTTGGGTATATCCCCAAACAGTGGAGGGAGGTGGCGGTGGTGTTTATACCAAAGGCTGGCAAACGCCAAACTGACGAGCCCAAGTCATATCGCCCCATAAGCCTCACCTCCTTTCTCCTAAAATCAATGGAGAAAATCATTGATAGAAATATCAGAGGAAAAGCTCTTCAGTCGTTTCCCCTTCACAAACACCAATTTGCCTATCAAGCAGGCAAATCAACAACAAATGCCCTTCACACACTAACAAGTGTAATAGAGAAGAGGATTCTTGGACATCGAAGGTGCATTTGACAACACCTCCTATGAATCCATAGACACGGCCACCAAATCAAGAGGAATTGATGCCTCCAGATCCAAATGGATCCATGCTATGCTCAAAGGTCGTAGGATCACACTGTCCATTGGCGATGAGTCGCAGTAAAGGGGTGCCCACAAGGCGGGGTTCTATCGCCCCTGCTGTGGTCACTAGTTGTCGATGAGCTAATATCGGTGTTATCCAACGACGGATTTGACGTACAAGGCTATGCTGACGACATCGTCATCATAGTTAGGGGAAAGCATGACGATACGGTGTCCAACCGCATGCAGTCAGCCCTTCGGAAAGTAAGTACATGGCGCATGCAGAAGGGGCTCACTATCAATCCCAACAAGACTGTAATTGTACCATTTACAGTTCGTAGAAAATTAAATCTTAAGGCACTAACCATGAATGGGACACTCATTGGGCTTTCCAACACAGTTAAATATCTCGGCCTCACCTTTGACCAGAGACAAAATTGGAAAACCCATGTAGATAACATCACTGCCAAAGCAGTAAGGGTAACATGGGCTTGCCGCAGGCTATTTGGCAAAAGATGGGGTTTATACCCCAAGATGATATACTGGCTTTTCATTACGGTGATAAGACCAATAATCACCTATGGTTCCGTTGTCTGGTGGACGAAGACAACGGAGATCACAACCCAAGCAAGGCTCAGCAAGGTTCAACGGCTGGCATGTTTGGGCATCACAGGGGCTATGAACACCTGCCCCACTGGAGCAATGGAGGCTATGCTAAATCTCACACCTCTGCATCTGCACGTGAAAAGGGAAGCAGCACTAGACGCATTAAGAATAATCCAGACAGACATACCAAAATATGGATAGTGTGTGAAAGAGCAATATACATGCCCAAAGACTACATGTTAACTGACTACGACTTCGACACAACGATTGAAGTGGCCATCCATGGCCGCCATGATGTTGGAGCGAAGGTCAAGCAGTTACAAGGCTCCTCGATAGTTTGGTTCACTGACGGATCCAAAACTGAGAACGGAGTCGGAATCGGTATCACTGGCCCTCGATTCGAGTTATCAAAGGCCTTGGGATGATCTCCATCGATATTTCAGGCAGAAATCGAGGCCCTGAACATATGCGCCCACATATGTTTAGACAGGGGATACAACAAACAGAGGGTTTGCATCTGCCAGACAGTCAAGCTGCATTAAAGGCAATAAAATCGCCTACATGCAAGTCTAACGGTCTGGGAGTGCAAGCTATCCCTAAAGCAGCTGGCTAGGAACAACAGAGTCAAACTGGTCTGGGTTCCGGGACACGCAGGGATCAAAGGCAATGAAATTGCCGACAACCTTGCCAAGGAAGGGTCCAAAACTCCATTTGTCGGACCAGAACCTTACAGTGGAATAACTAAAGTCCGCATCAAGGGGATGATCCGGGAATGGAAAGATGCTGCCAAAAGTGCTCACCTGAGAAACACACCTGGTCTGCGGCAGGCGAAAAGGTTCATCGCCTGATCTGCCGTAAGAGCCGGACAGTTTCTCAGGTTAAGCAAGGGCAACCTAAGGCTCATAACCGGCCTTCTAACTGGACACTGTCCTCTGAAGTACCACCTCACCAAGATGGGTCAGACAACTGATGCAAACTGCAGGTTCTGCAACGAGGCACAAGAAACAGCAGAGCACCTACTTTGTGAATGCCCTGCCTTGTCCCTTCAAAGAGGGAACTACATATCATCGGCCACTTTAAACACCGAGGAATTGGTACACATTAACCCTCAAGTTATAGTAGACTTCATAAGAAGTCTAGACATTGAGGGACTCAAGTAGGTCAGGGATAGTTACAAAAGATCTTTTAGGTCGAGGTAACTTCGAAAGGACCAGAGGCCATACGACCCACCGACCCCATAACATAACATAACATAACGTGAAGTTCAATAACACATACATCATCAATAACTAAAATAGCACGGAATCAGATATGAAGTCTATTATCAAATATGTTCCGTGCTAATAATAAATAATTAGATAAGATAATTTCAAATTCAAAACTATTTGAATTTGAGAAAGTAAGCTTACGCTTCTTATAGTTTGTACACTTTAAACATAATATATAAAATTACGAAAAAATATTCGTGAAAATGAAAACAATGGATATTTATCGTCTTAAGTTGTCTTATTAATTAAGATATTGTTTGCATTTTCACGAATAGTTTTACGTAATTTTATATATTATAAATAATTAGGTTTGAAAAATTTTGATTAATAAAAACTAATGGGGATATTACAAATGATAATGGTTGCAAATAATAAATTAAAGTTTGTGTTTAATGCATTTGTATTCGTGATTAGATAAAGAAAATTCTAAACTTTGATTCTAATCAAATTTTTTCTCTTGTGAATCCATTATTTGAGTATTCGTGATTTAAATCACATTGGGTTGTACGGATTCATGATTCAAATCCTTTTTTATTGAGGATTCTTCGAGCTCTGTTCATCAGTCATTATTTTACTATAAGTTTCATTATTCGAACAGCAATGAATAGTTGCAATTAATTAAGATTATATCAACATTATTATCATGCTAACTAATTAATATAAACAGTTATCCGGACTTAAACGGATCCACCTTTGTCAGTCAAAGCGGGTTCACATAATCACATAAAGCATGTTACAATATTGCAGCGGTTAATTGATTTGGGTCTACTAATATTGACATAAATAGAATAATGCCATTATTGTACCACTCTGAGTTCAATTTATATATATATATATACTGCCTTTCAAAAAAATCAGAACACAAAGTATTTATTGGACGATTTTAATGAAATTTACAGAACTTAATCATGTAAATGAACTGCATCGATGATCAAAAAATCAATTGTTTTGGTTACTATTTAATGGTATTTTTCCTTGATTTCACCATTATGAAGAGCTGCTGATTTTTTAATGTAATTGTTCTAATATCCAAGTAGCCTCTGAGTAGTTTGACGTTTCAGTTTGTAAAATATAAAAAGATGCCCCGTGTTCGTCGGCGTGCACAATATCATCATCTAAGTGAATTTGAAAGGGGTCGCATTATTGGATTGCGAGAAGAGGGTTTTTCGTTTCGTGCTATTGCTGAAAGGGTAGGCCGTAGTGTATCGGTGATCGTACGCTGCTGGTCTAGATGGTCCGAAGCTGGGGAGAATCGACGTAGACTTGGATCAGGACGTCCAAGAAGCACCACTGAGCGTGAAGATCGAGCTCTTCGTCTTACAACTTTAAGGGACAGATTTACAACGTCGCGGGCATTGGGAAATGACTGGTTGGCTCTAAATGGCCAAAGAGTATCCATAGCTACTGTTTACAGAAGAATCCGCAGTTTTGGTATAAGATCCTACCGTCCACAATTGTGTCTACCTCTTACTCCGCAGCATCGCAGAGCAAGACTTGATTGGTGCAGGGATAGGGATTGTATAACTGAGGATTATAGTCATAAGTTTCGACAACTTTAACTTGTCATTTTTAAACTAGAAGTAATTTAAACAAGTTAAAGTTGTCAAAACTCACAATCACAAGTCACAATCAAAACCTCAGTTATACAAACAAAGTTTAGGTGTCTTTTATAATCCATAGTTACACCTCTAAAGACTAAACCCAAGAATCAAACCGTTGGTGTCTATTTTACAATAGACACATTTTCTGGGCTTTTCTAAATTCGAAATTTTACTTCATGCGCCACGCGTATAATAATACTAATACTATAATATTGTCAAATTTATGTATATTCGAACTTCACTTAAAATTTGTGTTTTATACGTGTGGCGCATGAAGTAAAGCCCAGAAAATTTGTCTCAGGTCGCTGCGCGACCCTCGATAAATTTTCACGGGGCTTTTCTAAACTCGAAATATTACTTCATGCTTATTCTGGGAGTGGAAAACACTCGTTTAAAGCTCCAAATTGAACTCTTTTAAAAATCAACGAATGCCAGAAAATTAACAGCTAAAATAATTAAGAAAGAGTAATGTGTTTTTGTAAAAATAATGACATTTTTCTTGTATAGTGTAAATCATTTCGAAAACATTGACTTTAATCAAATGACTACGATATCTTTAGCCATTTTGACACCCACAGTATTTATTTCAGGTCCATGGATATCATTATTTTTATAAAATCACATTATTTTTTCTTAATTATTTTAACTTAGAGAAACGTAAAGTGATAAACGTTTAATTAAACACAGTTATATTCCTTTCTCCACTTTTATTTTTCTTGCTAGATGTACATTTCGGGTACTAAGTACCCATTGTCAATAGTTAACTGATAAACGTTAACTCGAACGATTCCAGAATTTTTCCCTCTACAAAAAAGGTAAATCCATTTTGTTTCTAAAATAAATAGGGGAGCCAAAACACATTTCAAAATTTACATGGGATTTCCTATGTTGCGTCCGCCAAGTCAACACTTCGTATATTACGAAGTAGAAGCCTACACAATACAAAATTCATAAATAGGTAATCAATAATATCTATTGAAATCACTTTATCTTTGAGGATAATTGTGGAAGGTCGAAATGTAATGGAAATTACTTTGGGGCAAATTAGGATAGTTGTCCATTTTCGTCCAAAAAGTATTATTTGTATAGAGGGGTTTTTTCTTTGATTTTGCACTGTCAAATTAATGAATATTTAAAAATGTACAGAGTATGCACTAGGATATGTATACTTAAAAGAAACATTCCCTATATAAAATAAATTAAAGTGGTCGATCCATAATCCTAATTTATGTGCAATGATGGAATATTGGAAGCTTGATTACTTATAATAAAAAAAGACTTAAAAGAAACATTCCCTGTATAAAACAAATTAAAGTAGTCGATCCATAATCCTAATTTATGTGCAATGATGAAATATTGAAAGCTTGATTACTTTAATAAAAAAATTAAAAGAAACATTCACTATATAAAAAAAATTAAAGTAGTCGATCCATAATCCTAATTTATGTGCAATGATGAAATATTGAAAGCTTGATTACTTATAATAAAAAAAAAAATAAAAGAAACATTCTCTGTATAAAACAAATTAAAGTAGTCATTCCATAATCTAAATTTATGTGCAATGATGAAATATTGAAAGCTTGATTACTTATAATAAAAAAATAAATATTGATTTTTTCTTTAGTTTATAACCAATAACAAAATAATGAGTAAAACATAAATGTATGTATTTTTTATTGTGGTAATAACGTAAACAATAAAATCGCCATTCAGAAGATGAAGTTGAAACAAAGACGAGAAAAAATACACACACAGACCCGCGCAAACAAGGAGGCAACAACTAGCCTGTGAAATCGTCGTGAAATTATCTCAAGGAAAAAGATGAAGGGAAACACTAAAGCTTCATGTTTGCACGCAAACACACACACATACAAACAGACACGTACACACGCATAAAAAGGAGAGAGTCGCGAATAAATAGACGATTTATGTAAAGCTCTTTGATATGCACACAGAGACGAAGAAGAAGCGCGATTTTTATTGATCTCGTATTATCCAGAGAGAAAAAAGAAAGAGACGTGTAGTGTGTTGCGAGGTTTTTTTCTTTTTGTAAAAGCGAGATAATTTCTTTTGAGTACTGTATAAAGTGAAATGTAAGTGTGTGTGAGTGTGTGTGTTGGATGAGGGAAATAAAGTAATTGGGGTGATTTAATGGTTGTTTTGAATGCGTTGTTTAACTTCCCACAAAGCAGATTCGAAAATACGATTATATTCAAATCGTTTTAATTAATTTAAAACATCTTAAGGCGCGTCGTTAAACCGAACTGAAATAAACAGATATTTATTATTTTTTCAGTTCAGCTTCGATTTCTGTTTTAACAAAACAATCGGTCTTTTTCGGTATTTGGTTCAGTTTCGGTTCGATTCACTGTTTTAAATATAGAAATGAAGGGTATTGAATCGAAACTGAACCGAAAACCGAAAAAAAAAAACTATTGTTTTGTGAGAACGAAAATCGAAGCTGAACTGAAAAAAAAATATCTGTTATATGTTTATAATAATTGGAAAAACAATTTTAATGCATTTATTATCTAACATTTCTTTCCTAAATATATCTCGCTTTTTAGTTATTGAAATTTTGCTCAAAGCTTATTTATTACTTTAATTTATTTATTTGTATTTATTGTATTTATTAATTTTTAGTTTAAAAAACCTTTAATTAGAACACAGTGACTTAAATCTTAACGTAACTCAAAACCCTACATTAAAAAAGCATGCAAATTTTGATTATAAAATAAACGATAAATTATTCATTAGAATTGTAAAATTCTACAGCAGAAATCAAATTTTCTGACTGAAAAATAGATGCTGTCAAAAACTTTCAGAGATGTAATCTTCTATTAAATCGTACTTTCAATGAAATGGTATGTAAACTTATTTTTTATTAGTGTGCATAACCTTATTTCGAAAAACATTAACTCGTGTAATATTTTCGGCATGATGACTCTTTAAAAATAGCACCCATCGTCTATTTTCAATCTCGAATATAATATGTAAATTTATTAAAAAAACAATTATTTAATTATCTCTGTGAATTAGAGCACTATTCAATTAATTAGGTATTGCATTTATTATTTATCATTTCTTTACTGAATATATCTCGCTTTTTAGTTATTGAGATTTTGCTCAAAACTTACTTATTACTTTAATTTATTTATTTGTATTCTGTTTGTGATTTTATATTTTGACTTATTTATTACTTTTGGGTTATTGTTAGTATTAAGCATTATGTACTTTTAAATGGAATTTCCTTAAATAAACATTAAACATTAAACAAAACCACAGAAAAATAAAAGGTGTTTAAAAATGGGTTTAAGAAAATTGTGATGTTTCATGAAATTTTAAAAATTTTTATTTAATCAATTGTATTTAACAATGTTAGTGTATCTTTAGAGAAAGAATTGACCTACGATTTAAAATCACATTTAAGAAACATTCAGGGATTGTTTCTTTAATGGTATGCTTTAACATATTCCAAAACAAATTGCTTCAAACTTTCGAATTAATCAAAAGAAAGTTATGCAAAATGAATTAACAAGTATCAAGCACAAGCAGTATGTTTTTAACTTTACTATAAATTAATGTTTTATATGCGTGGCGCATGAAGTAAAATTTCGAGTTTAGAAAAGCCTAATTTGGCTCGGTCGCTCCGCTTCGCTACGCGCCCGAGCCAAATTTTCAGGCTTTTCTAAACTCAAAATTTTACTTCATACTTAGTCTGGGAGTGGAAATCACTTGTTTAAAGCTTTAAAATGAACTTAAAAAAACAGTGAATATCTCAATGACTAACTAAATGTCAAAACAAAATCACCAACCATCATCAGTATCTAGGGCTTGTTACCGGCGTTTTACCGGAAACGCCGCAACTATGATTATTTCGGCGATTTAAATATTTTTATTCTTTCTCGCGATAACAACGGACCCCACATTGTTTTTAATCACCTTATTTTCACCTTCATAATCATTTAGTATCAAATGAATTAAGTTCGCTTACATATACGGAGTGTTCGGGTTTTTGTAAATATTATTTGTAAATATAGGATTAGTTTATTTTCATATTTTTATTAGGGTTTAGATTTTAGATTTATTACCTTACGCGGCACAAATCCCTTTTGGATCATAAAACGCAAAATTCCAAGCAGCGGCCCTAATCCGGGGAAATTTCACAATTAGGGCATTTCGTGATCACAACAAAAGCCCGACAGATTTGCTCCCGAAATGCTCACAGCTAGGCACCGCCCTCCGGATTACGAAAGAGGCTGCATTTACAACCTAGCTGCTTGGAATTCGGATTAAGGGAAAATACCGAATATTTATTCATGTTTATTTTTCTTTTCTTTTCGCGGATTGTTTTATTGATAGCTAAATCAATCACGTCAGACATAGTAGATACGTAAATTATTGTACATATTTTATACCGGCCGATCATTTCACTTATGTAAACATACGATAATTTCTAAACTCACTAACAACAGAAATATGAAAACTTGCACACTTCAAAGTGACAACAACCATAAGATTTAGAACCAGGATATATATGGATATATGTATGTATATATATATAATAATAATAATTAGCAGCAGTAATTTAATATATAAAAGCTATGATTATTAAACAAATAATTAGCAATTCGGATGCCGATTGCATCATCCGTTTACGCCAAGGCGCGTAATGATCAAGCGCAACTCACTTGCGCACGCCACCCCTAACCGCTGAACCAATCAGAGGCAGGAGCCTTAACCACCTCCAGCTCTCACATCCCTCCATGCGAGAATTACGGGAAGGGAGAAGGTGGTTAACAAAACTGTTGGTTCACGGGGGTGAACAACAATCTTCTTGAGTCTGGTGAATAGTGCGGTAACCAGTAAGTAGTGTTGTATAAATCATTTTTGTTTACGAAGTGGTCGAACCGTTAAGAGGTAGTCGCGTCGCGTAAGGTGTAGTTTTATTTAATTGTATATATATATTTCTCTGATTGTAAATTCGTTATTTTTATTTGTTTATTTGTAATAAACAACCTTTGTTAGATTTTAGATTTATTACCTTACGCGGCACAAATCCCTTTTGGATCATAAAACGCAAAATTCCAAGCAGCGGCCCTAATCCGGGGAAATTTCACAATTAGGGCATTTCGTGATCACAACAAAAGCCCGACAGATTTGCTCCCGAAACGCTCACAGCTAGGCACCGCCCTCCGGATTACGAAAGAGGCTGCATTTACAACCTAGCTGCTTGGAATTCGGATTAAGGGAAAATACCGAATATTTATTCATGTTTATTTTTCTTTTCTTTTCGCGGATTGTTTTATTGATAGCTAAATCAATCACGTCAGACATAGTAGATACGTAAATTATTGTACATATTTTATAACGGCCGATCATTTCACTTATGTAAACATACGATAATTTCTAAACTCACTAACAACAGAAATATGAAAACTTGCACACTTCAAAGTGACAACAACCATAAGATTTAGAACCAGGATATATATGGATATATGTATGTATATATATATAATAATAATAATTAGCAGCAGTAATTTAATATATAAAAGCTATGATTATTAAACAAATAATTAGCAATTCGGATGCCGATTGCATCATCCGTTTACGCCAAGGCGCGTAATGATCAAGCGCAACTCACTTGCGCACGCCACCCCTAACCGCTGAACCAATCAGAGGCAGGAGCCTTAACCACCTCCAGCTCTCACATCCCTCCATGCGAGAATTACGGGAAGGGAGAAGGTGGTTAACAAAACTGTTGGTTCACGGGGGTGAACAACAATCGTCTCGAGTCTGGTGAATAGTGCGGTAACCAGTAAGTAGTGTTGTATAAATCCTTTTTGTTTACGAAGTGGTCGAACCGTTAAGAAGTAGTCGCGTCGCGTAAGGTGTAGTTTTATTTAATTGTATATATATATTTCTCTGATTGTAAATTCGTTATTTTTATTTGTTTATTTGTAATAAACAACCTTTGTTAATGTTTTCTGAAACCTTAATCTTTCATTTAACGAACCTTTTGCATTTACCTGAAAATACGAAATATATATATACACAGTGAGTTGTTCCTGTAAATGCTGTTCCAGGACCTGATGTTTAGGGTGAGTTATTTATTATTATATTTTTCTCTTTCATTATAGTTAAAGTAACTGTGTGGTACCTCTGTCTACGAGCTGCTAGGTAATCGAGGGTGATCCGATTTTGAGAACAAGGTCAATAATTCAATATAAATTTCTCAAAATCGGGGTGATTGTCTCCCAGAAGGCAACACCTTAATTTCCCCCTTTGATAGGCTAACGCGATAATACGAAATGTATTAAAATTTTTACAAAATCGCAAATTTCTCAAAAACTGTTGGAAGGATATGGCAACAACCCGGTATCAATAAAAAGTAAATTTAATTTTGCATAAGATAAAGTATCTCAAGATAGATGGTTATACTTAAAAAAATGAAGTTATGCATGTTTGAAGTACTGAAGAATACTGTCGACGGACTCGGTTCAATTTAGAAAATCTGACTAATGGCAAAAACCTAAACAAATACTCCATTTCTTCTCGAATCCAAAACCGTAAGCCGTACAACTCTGACATATTTTGTTTTGAAGATATTGTTAATGGCGCCGAGCTCTAAAATCGTCAAATTTATAAAAAACTCGAAAACGGTTCAACTGAGACCCAATGTTGACCCAATGTTGTGTGACCCGAGACAAATTTTCTGGGCTTTTCTAAACTCGAAATTTTACTTCATGCGCCATGCGTATAAATCACTCAAATACTGTGAAATTTATGTATATTCGAACTTCGCTTAAAATCTGTGTTTTATACGCGTGGCGCATGAAGTAAAATTTCGAGTTTAGAAAAGCCCAGAAAATTTGTCTCTGGTCGCTGCCCTCGACAAATTTTCATATATAGGGTGTTTTATTAAAATAAAAATGTTAGTGTTTACTTCCGGTATAACCGCAAGGCCGCCATATTAAGCAATAATTTTAGGTTATGAGAAACTTGATTCTGAACAACTTTTATTTGAAACTTGTTTTGCTATTTTCAACGATACGCCCACTATAGACCGATTTCCGCTTAGTGACTCACCCTGTATATTTCTAACTTACTCTATGTTGACTTTATTTTTAGTTCATTTTCATGTATGTAGTGGGCAATTTGTTTTTTTATTTTTTATTTAGAATATATGTTTGTATATCTATATATCATGGGGAACTATAAAATAAAGACTGTTTATTATAATTATTAATAATAATAATAATATATAAAATTACAAAAATGTTCGTATAATCAGTAAACAATAAGTCCTAATTAAATAATAAGACTTCTAAGACAACACATATCCATTGAAACAAGTAATCTCTAAATTTAACTTTATGCTTAATCAAGAAGTGGAAACACTCGTTAAAAGTTCCAAATTGAACGCTTTCATAAATAACATCCGAGCTGATTTATTTTTCAACAATATCAACGATCTTATCAACACAAAATCCAATAAAGTAAAAAATAAATCTCACGTCCTTAATTATTTCTTCACGTTTTATTTTCCCGTTCTGGTTTTTCTGTCCCAATTAACGGAATCGATTTTCCACCTTCGGCGGTTCGGCTATTTTGGGGGAAAAAAAAGGAAACGTGCGTTCGACACGTTAATTTGGAAAGAAAGGAAAAAAACCCGGAATTTAATTAATGGCTGCTTATGCATGGTGAAAAGTTTCTCGTGGCCGACGCGCTCAAAGAAAAATAACACTCGCGGAGTGGGAAATAATACGGATTCGGGATTGAATAAACTCGGTGTAGTTTCGAACTTGTGTGCAAATACTGGGATGGAGTGTGTTTTCAGTAACAATAACGATTTTTTACGAAATTCGTTTTAACTATATTTAAACAAGCATCAAAATTGCAACAAAATTAAGCACACAAAATGTGTTATAGTTTAAAACGGACGTGATGAGTTTCCTAGTTACGAAAATATGTAAATATGTTAATTTTCTTAATGTCAAAATGCTGCGTCATTTAGACAACAATTCAAAAATTCGAATTCTAACTAAAATAGAAGATGGTTTTTCGATTTCGGCTTTGTTGTCTTTCTACCGAGCTTTGTTTCCAAGAAGTCATAGTTTTGGTTTTTTAATAAAGGTGTTATTTTCAAGTTATGGTGTTTTATCATTTATTGAAACTGCTGCTAGGCAATGACCACAGACACGAATTATACAACTAGAATATTGTAAAAAATAGTTATTGGACTTGTGCTTAATTTTATTGCACAGAAGTGTACATACATTCGATGGCTGAAATATTTATATATATTCTTGGGAGTTTTAGGTGAAACACGCTGCATGTACAGTTGCGAGAGAAATAAACTATTACAGCTAAATATTTGGCTATCTGAACTAGACTCACTTTGATTTTTCAAGTTGTCAATCAAATTGACAACTCTGCAGAAATGTCAAACAAAATTTAATTACCGTCGATATGCCTTAACTGACTGAAACGCAAATAGCGCTAATAACGACCCGCTTAGGAGGTGATTAAGGATGTCATGGATGTGTGGGTTAGATGCGAATTTTTGGGATAGTTGGGTAAGTCGTTGTTGAATAGGGATTATTTCTATTTTTTCATACAATAAGGTATTGGAGGGCTTGTGGAGTGGGTTATTGGGGTGTCGGATTTTTGTGAGGATTCTAAGGGCTGATCGTTTTGCGACTTCGATATTATTTAATGTTGAGGGCTACAAACTTATTATTTCTGTAAAACAAGTTGAATTTAATTCGTAGTTTTATTTTTATAGTCTGTCTGTCTCATTTTTTTTTTTTAGATCGCTTTACATAGATTGTAAATAATTGTCAGGTTTATTTTTAACCTCATTGTAAAACCTTTATAATATAACAGCGATTTTAAAATACAAGCTGTATCAGTTGTGTATTTATTGAAAACCTTTCATGCTATGTTATTCGTGTAAATATTGTATCATCAGCAGAGATAGAGATAAATACCTGTAAAGAAAATGTCAGAATGAGGAACTCCTGCAATTTCTTACGCTTGAGAACAGAACGCTGATTAATTTATGCAAATAACTGAGTATTCGATTGAGTAAATGAATTACGGAGTAACTAGCTACTTGCCAGTCCGAATATCTAAGTCATGAATTAAGCAAAATTATAGGGATGAAAAAAATATAATTTATAGGCTTTTCAAACGTAATTGGTCTATTGATTAAATTTTTTTCGTGGGTATGAAATATTTGTACGAATTGATTTTGTTTGCTCTATACAAACACGTGTTTAAAGTAGCGTATTGAAGCTATATACAAAAAATGTAGCTCCAACGAGAATTTGAATTAGTTGTTTAGCCCCGTTTAGCCCCGTGAAAATTTGTCGAGGGTCGCTGGCGCGACCCTCGACAAATTTTCTATGCGGGGCTTTTATAAACTCGAAATTTTACTTCATGCTTAGTCTGGGAGTGGAAACACTCGTTCTAAATTTCATATTGCACGTTTTTATATAAAATCGATGAATACAACATTTTAACCTAAAACCAACTATTAGAGTTAACTCTATAATTAATTTTGTATTGTGGAGGCTCCTACTTTGTTCTATATGTTAATTTATTAATAAAAAATCGGTTTAACTTTGTTTGTATAACACAATTAATTTTTATGTATATAAAAATAAATTGTGTTATACAAACAAAGTTAAACCGATTTTTATTAACTCTATAATTGCTCCGCCGTTAATGGGATAATTCTAGAAAGGAATATAATAGTGTTTGAATTAAATAACTTAAATCTTTACGTAACTTAAACAACTACGTGCATTAGATCGTTTATAGACAAGTGTAAAATATGTGAACCAAATTATCGCGCTATTCTAAACTCAAAATTTTACTTTATGCGCCACGCAAATAAAACACAAATTTTGTGTGAAGTTCAGAATATACATCTTTGCCATACTGCTTCAGTAGTATATATTGATCTTTACTTGAAATCAGTGTTTGATACGCGTGGCGCATGAAGTAAAATTTCGAGTTTAGAAAACCCAGAAAACTTGGTTTGGTCGCGAAGCGTAACGCGCTCCGTGACCAAACCAATTTTTTTTTTTTTTTTCCAATTTTTCATCGTCTGTCTATTTTTTTAAATCACTCTGTATATATAAATAAACTAATTGTCATATATATAATATATATTTGAAGTTATTCTAATATTGTAAATTTTTGTAAAAGGAGATTCCGCAAATACATGAAATAAGTTGTTAATCGCTTTACACAGATTAAAAATAATTGTTAGTTTATTTATTTGAAATAAAACAACGCAGTTGGGATGGTTTCACTTTTATTGTTGAACACTGCAACATGTTTCACCACACAGTGGCTTCATCAGGCAGATGAAATAATGATTTTACAAAGTACAGGTAAAAGCTTATATACTAATGCAATTAAGTTAATAGAATGGGGGGGGGAGATGCTTGATATCCTTAATGAATGTTTACGACAAAATTACTTTCAATTCAATAACAACTTCTTCATCCAAAACAAAGGATTAGCGATGGGTAATCCCCTCAGTCCGTTACTTGCCGAAATTTTCATGAATTCATTAGAAGAAATAATTAGTAAACACCCATTGTTAAATAAATGCCTATACTGGTTTAGATATGTTGATGATATTCTCACCTGTTTCACAGGAACGGAGAGACAGTTAGATCAACTTTTAAATTTCATTAATTCAATTCACAAGGATATTTCATTCACTAGGGAGATCGAATCTAATAAATCTATTAATTTTTTAGACTTAACAATTTCACATCCATGAATTCAATATTTTTCACAAGCCGACCCATACAGATACTACGATCCATAGCACATCATTCCATCCTATGCAACATAAACTAGCAGCTTACCATTCCATGTTGCATAGGCTAACCACTATCCCCCTATCAATTAATAATTTTAATAATGAGCTCAACAGAATTCTCATAATAGCTAATAACAACGGCTTTCGTCAAAAGCTTATCTTAGACATCCTTTATAAAAAACAAAAACAACAAGCCCTGAAATTAGTATATCCCACCAATTTTCAAAATCAGAATAATAAATATTGCTCATTAACATTTAACGGCCCCCCTTCGACTGCCATCAGCAAAAAACTCAAATCCTTAAACCTAACTCCTTCTTTTAGAACGGTCAATTCACTTAATAAAATCATTAATAATTCTAAAGACAAATCTGATAAAACTACGAACTCTGGCGTGTATTTGCTAGAGTGTGGAGATTGCCCTAAGGTATACGTTGGACAAACTGGACGTAGCTTTCCAGATCGCATTTCAGAACATCAAAATTGCTTTCAATTTAAGAAAACCTCCTCAACCTACGCCAATCATTTAATGGAATACCAACATAACTTTAACCCTAAATTCAAAATTTTGCACGAATGTAACAAAAGTCGTAAATTAAACTTATTAGAAGAATTAGAAATTAATAAATATAACAAATAAGGTATTCTATTAAATGACCAAATAGAAGTAAACAATTCACCCCTAATCAATATTTAGTCGCTCAAAATTGTTTGTATTAGTTTCAGCCTAATTACTTCATTACCCCCCCCCCCTTCTATTAACTTAATTGCATTAGTATATAAGCTTTTACCTGTACTTTGAAAAATCATTATTTCATCTGCCTGATGAAGCCACTGTGTGGTGAAACATGTTGCAGTGTTCAACAATAAAAGTGAAACCCTCCCAACTGCGTTGTTTTATTTCAAATAGTATTATGGAGTTTCATCATGTATCCGCCTCATCAATTAAATAATTGTTAGTTTAATTTTTATCGTCTGTCAGTTCAATTTTTTTCACATTATAAGCAGATTGAAATTAATCCGTAGTTTTATTTTTATTTATTCAAGTTGTGAAACTGTTGAAGCGTGCTAGTTTATTCAGGCCGCATCGCCAGTAATAAAAGATGATAAATAAAACTTTCTGCCCGTAGTTCCTTTGGTACTAAGTCGAGTGAAATTTTATTAAAACAGTCGACCAGGAAACGGGGGGACATTTCCCGGGAAAGCGGGGTGACAGAAAAAATATGTTGCTTTCCATTTATTATTCAGCCGGGAGAGCGGCACCTTATTTGGAGGAAAAACACATAGGGCGCCCTTCAACCACCCCCCCGTTCCCGCTTCCACCCGATCGTGTATGGATGTCACCCACTTCCCAGGTGTCGGCAAAAAAAAGAAAACCGGGGGCGGCCGACCGTGCCGAAAAGCGGACGCTCCGAAAATTTCACATTTTAAAATTTTAAAATAAAATTCCGACCGCGTGCCAATGACGGAGGGAATTTATGGAAGAGTCGGTTGGTTTAATTAAGTTTATTAAAAAAAATAGGGTGGTGTGTAATTAATCGGCGGAAGAAAGCCGGCGGGTCAGCTGAAAAAGCCCTGCGATCAGGTTTCCCTGTGATTAATTATTTCAATCACGGCGGAATCGATGAGGGGAAAAAACACCGCCGGATTCTAATCGTGTAGAGTGGGACGAGATTATCTTTTAATTGGGGTAATAGTTCGCCCAGAATTTGACATCTCAATTCCGTATACGCCCGGCGCATCCACCATAAATTTAACTCGACGTGTCTGTATAATCCCTAATACGTATGAGCCACGTCCAACGTCAGTTGGGACAGTCTAAACATTCACTTACTCGAACGGTGGTTCTCAACCATTTTATGATCAGTCACCACTGCCATGATTTTATTCTTAGCAGGGATCACAAGGTTCAAAAATATTAAATTACGTTAATCTTAATACAAAAATATTAAATTGCGTTAATATTAAAACATATTTTAGTTAGTAATGAAAATACAGGACGCCATGTTGAGAAAATATGAGGGTACGATTACAAAATGTACAAGTTAGAACTACGAGGGGCGATCAAAGAGTAAGCCTGGAATAAGGCTTACTCTTTGATCGCCCCTCGTAGTCCTAAGGTTTTTATATGGAGTGTTAAGGAAAAATCTCGCATCTAGAGCCACGAAAACCTACAGCCTGCCCCGTCAATTTGCTTATATTGTAGAACGATACTAGTTAGAAATTTTAATAAGAGTAAACCCGTCCTTAATTTCCTGTCCTAGTTATCCCTGTCTCTCTTTAGCGTTGGAATTGTGTCGTTGTCGTCCTATTGATAAACTAAAAGTCCTTAACTTTAACGAGCGACACTGGCAATAACGTCACGTTATGTCCCTATTAAAATGTTAATTATACAGTCCCTTTCAAAAATAGGGCCGTTTCCGTGCCATAAAAACGCGCTAGGGGTAACCAGCGATGAATTTGAATCAATAATAATCTCCGCTCGGGCGGTCCGGAATGGTGTCATTCCGACGATCTTCAATTACACTCGAAATTATTAACTTTTTTTATCCAAGAGTGATTATCATCCTCGCGGTTTATTACTTCATTAATTTTATCTTTAATTAAAGCTCTGGTTATTACTTATTACACAGAATTTATTTCATTCTATATGTTTGAGAAAGAAAGAAAAAAACTAAAATCATTTCATGTACAATTACAAATACTATTATAAGAATATTGTATTGTTTTCTGGCATAACAAGATGGCTATCTTGTTAGTTGCATTATCAGTTTGAACCAAGATAATCTCTAAATACACATCAAAATTATATTAAATGACATCGTCTCTAATTTGACGAATAAAGCTCTAATAAGCTTTCTTTACACGTTTATTTAAATTACAAAATGTACATACATTTTAGACATAAAGTAACCATTATCAATAGATTAACACTAGCATCGTTGCTTCTAGCCATCAGAACACTCTGATTGTGTATGAATATGTTTGTGAGAAATAATAAATAAAAAAAAGTATATTACCAAATAATCAAAGTAATAAAAACAAATATAAAAAGTCGTCCCGAATTGGCAGGTTGCTGCGCGGACGCCTGAATATGTACGCTATCGAGAGCGCTGACATTTGAAATATTCTCCTACTCTTATTATACATGAATAAAGAACAAAAAAAAAAAACAAATCAATGAACGGACAGACAAATAGACTTATAGAATTCATATGACAAACAAATTTAAATATAAAATCATTAAAATTTATTCCTGTTAAATTAAAAATAAAACAGAAACTAATAAGCAACGAAATACGATAAAAGAATTGTCCAAATCATAAAATACTACAAGTTTCCTTCAATACCGATAGCCCGAGATAGGGACCAACCAACCCAGATATCACGAGGCGAGGAAATATAGGAGAAATATAAGGAACAACCGACAACAACAAATAATATATTAATAATAAGCAATATGTACAACCTTGTAATTCTAACAAAATAAAAACATTTCTAAATTTAAATGTACTACACACAATTTTAAACGTTCGCTGTTAACGTTGTAACAAACAATAAATTAAACTGGGTAGACTATGAAAAATCAACACAAGAACAGTATAGTTTAGACTATATTAGTGTTTTACACGCGTGGCGCATGAAGTAAAATTTCGAGTTTAGAAAAGCCCCGCGAAAATTTGTCTCGTGTCGCTGCCCGACCCCCGACAAATTTTCTACGCGGGGCTTTTCTAAACTCGAAATTTTACTTCATGCTTAGTCTGGAAGTGGACAACACCTTTTTATGCATTTATTAATAATATAAATATTTACGCCTGAATATTTACGCTATTGAGTGCGCTGACATTTGAAATACTCTCCTATTATTATTATACATGAATAAAGAACAAAAAACACAAATCAACGAACAAACAGACAAATAGACTTATAGAATTCATATGACGAACAAACATGTGCTTTTTTGCATAAAATTACAATATGATTTTGAAATGACAGAAATGTGCTACTCAAGATTTCAAATGTTCGCTGTTAACTTTGTAACAAACAATAAATCAAACTGAGTCGACTACAAAAAATAAACACAAGAACAGTATACTTTACACTAAATCAGTAGTTTACACGCATGGCGCATGAAGTAAAATTTCGAGTTTAGAAAAGCCCCGTGAAAATTTATCTCGGGTCGCTGCGCGACCCTCTACACATTTTCTACACGGGGCTTTTCTAAACTCGAAATTTTACTTCATGCTTAGTTCGGGAGTGGACACCACCTTTTTATGTAAATTTTTTAAATAAATATAAAAAGTCGTCCCGAATTGGCAGGCTGCTGCGCGGACGCCTGAATATGTACGCTATTGAGTCCGCTGACATTTAAAATACTCTCCTACTATTATTATACATGAATAAAGAACAAAATAAAACAAATGAACGAAAAAAACAGACAAATAGACTTATAGAATTCATATGACGAACAAACATGTGCTTTTTTGTATAAAATTACAATATGATTTTGAATTGACAAAGATGTGATACTCAAGATTTTAAATGTTCGCTGTTAACGTTGTAACAAACAATAAATTAAACTGAGTTGACTATATAAAATCAACACAAGAACAGGATACTTTACACTAAATCAGTGTTTTACGTGCGTGGCGCATGAAGTAAAATTTCGAGTTTAGAAAAGCCCCGCGAAAATTTGTCTCGGGTCGCTGCGCGACCCTAGACAAATTTTTTACTTCATGCTTAGTCTGAGAGGGGACAACACCTTATTATGTATTTATTAATAATATTGGGCGCATTGCTGCACTGCACTTAGACCTCGTTAGGCCTATTATGCTGGCTGCATTTGGTAATACTCAGCTATCTAATTATGATTTAATAAAGAAAACACTTGGTTAAATTTCACTAATATTTTGGTTCTTTATTCCAACTAGTTTACTTTAAGTCATTTTCAAGTAGTAATTATATAACTTATGGTGGAGGCGGTAATTTTCTGAAACATTGTAAATATTTAAATAATTAACACTGATTACTTCTTTGTATGCACTTTTTATTTTAAACTATGACTAGTTTCGGCTTAACAGCGAGCTTGATACCAAACTTGATAATGGCTCGCTGTTGAACCGAAACTAGTCATAGTTTAAAATAAAAAGTGAATACAAAAAAGTAATCAGTGTTAATTATTTAAATCTCAGCTATCTAATTTGTGTAATACTTGAAAATTTTCATTCTGAATTTTGTTTTGTAACAATATTGTGTACGTTATACGGATTTCTGAGTATATGTATATGACATGATATAGAAATATGTGAACGCGGAGGAAAATATTCGCGAGGTATTTTTAAGACGCACGAAAAAGGAAAATAATAATAATCCCCGAGAAACTTATGTATCCATTACGCTGTTGTACCGCGCAGGCAATTTAACTTAACAGAAACAAGACTTACAAGGAAACATGCACAAATAAATTATGATAATGTCTAGCAGGGCGCAATTTGTATACACGCTACAGCGGCCCCTTTAATTTATCGCCACAAAGACGGATCCGGCTCCATGTTGAAAATTGTATTTTTCATCATTTTATCATCCCTTTTTGAAACTACAACGCAGAATAAATAAGAAAGGATAACTTTAAATTATTATCAAGCATCAGATATACAAGAAGTGCATCTTTATTCAGAGAATTACAATTAGTTTTATAGCATTATTATTAAAGTATAATACAAATTTTAATTTGTTAATCTGTCTGGACTATCTACGACAAATATGCTTGATAGGGTAGAAAAACTGTTATTCTACCTTATTAAGCATAATTTTTGTATGTGTTGATTCACAGGTCTGCGAGGTAAAAATTGTCTGAAATATAATCAGTGATTTTTAATAGTATTTTTAGCGCTGATTACAGGAATAATAGTGAAAAAATCTATTACGTACAGTTTTCTTACAAACAACATGTTAAGTTTTGGCTAATTTGCGTATTCTTTTAAATTATGTTAGCCTTATAAGTTAAAGAAAGATTTCAAATATTCTTAAATAAATTATGTATTTGGTAACAAATACTTTTAAGAATTAATATAAGAAAGTAATACAGCCGCAATGAACTATAGTAATCTGGTTAAAAATGCATCGCTTTCCAACTAATGCTTACTATCTCTCTTGAAATTTCAGCGACCAATCCAAACTTTAAGCTTTTCTAAACTAAAAATTTCACTTCTTGCGCCAAGCGTATAAATCAATGATTTAAAGTGAAGTTCAAATCAGTGTTGTTTCGTCGTACTTTGTGGATATCGGTGGAATACTTCGGCAAATTTCGGTAGATCATTTGTAAATGCTGTTAAATTTCATTTAATTATATGCCACGCAATGATATAAAACCTGCAAAAAATCAATACGTCTAGATTTTAACTCTGTTAAAATATCAGCGATGATCACGAAGGAGTGGTTGTCATCATACTACATGATTTTATTGAAAAGCGTCTAAGAAAACGGAAGAAAATGGCTGGTGAATCAGCTGATGATGACCCTATACAAACCGAACGAAACAAATATGAAGTAGAAGTACATATTAGGATATTAAGATAGGTACAATAATAAATCATATAGAATCCAGATCAAGAGAGATCTTTTATTTAAAAGCCTCACGAAGTTATGTGAACAACGTCGACACTATTTTTCAAATATTTCTTTTGAATCCCAGCGAGAGGAATTCGTAAGCTTTGCTAAAAATTGAGAACATTTTAAAGTGTTAGAAACCAATAGAGACGTTTTCAAAGAAAACCTAGTCTCTCCAAAAGAGATTGCAGTCTTAGTTTTTTGGGGTTTGTTGAAATGTCAAGGTAATTTTTCGAAAATTGCTGAAATTTCTGGGGGACCTAGCTCTACAAGTGGTTGCAGAAACTTTAAGTTAGAAGATATTTTAATGGGAACTTAAAACTAACGTCTAAGTTTTTTGGGGTGTGTTGAAATGTCGAGGTAATTTTTTGGGAATTGCTGAAATTTCTGGGGGACCTAGCTCTACAAGTGGTAGCAAAAACTTTAAGCTAGGAGGTATTTCAATGGGAACTTAAAACTTACGTCTAAGTTTTTTGGGGTTTGTTGAAATGTCAACAAGGCAATTTTTCGAGAATTGCTGAAATTTCAGAGAGACCTAGACACAGACGAAGGTAATACTGAGGATGATAATCAAATTTATGAAAATGCCAAAATTGTTTACGATGTGTAAATCTGTTGTTATTCTGTAATCTAAAAGTTCAAAATGTACGATGAAACTTGTTTTACTCTTGGAAAAGCCTATACAGTACGAGTATACATGGTTTGTCTGGTAAGTAAGAGAATCATGCCAGAACTTATTTATATTTAAAAATATAATTAAATTTAGTAATTATTCTAAAATATACATCCTTTGGGTATCAATATATCATTTCTCGCAGTTGTATTGTATTTAAGAATCCTCCAGGAAGTCTTAGACTGGCATACTGTTCATGCTGTTCAATGTCACGGCATCTTGTACGAGTTTAAGAGTCAAAACGTTGTCTTTTTAACTTGAATGACAACCTAGAAAATAAATAGAAACCAAACAAAAGCATATCTGGGCTATAAAAAAAATTTGGCCAGCGATAGATTTTTTTAGCCAAAAAACGAAAAATGTTCCGTAGTGTCGAGACAATTTTGCTGAGACTTTTTTTTCTTGAATTAATTTCTCATCTGGCACTTGGTGAAACATATTAGAATATGTAAAGTTATTTAAATTAAAAACACTTGGTATTGTTTCACAAATTAAAACTTTATTACAACTAGTTTCGGTTTGTTGAGACAATTCAATTCTCAATGGATTTTAAATGCCTAATTTGTAAAATGTAAATGTCAATCACAGTTCAAAATTGCTTTCATTTTAGCTATATTTTCTGAAGGTAGCTAAACAATTGTACTTTTCCTTAAACATCCTCCAAGTATGGTTTCTAATTGATAGCAATCGTTTCAGTTGCTTTATATTAACACAAAATGTTATCCCGTATCGATTTTGAACCGAGACGCGACTCCTGAACTCCACTTTGTCGTCGATTCACACTCTGTAAAAGCTCAGAGGATAGAAAACTGGGTTAAATTATTTAGCTAACACTCTCCACCACCGATTACATACAAAGATTCCACTTCCAGACCCTTAGACTTGGAGCAAAATAAATATTTTCATTACTTTCGGGACAAACCATGTATAATAAATTTGTCAATAAATCAAGTCCAATGCGAAAATACTTTTTCTAAGCTAAAAATATTACAAATAGATTGAAGAATTCAATATCAAATAGTGATTTGAATGTCTATGCTGATGTCATGTAAATACAAGACTTTGTGCAATTTAGATACTGGTATGTAAAGAATCTATAATTGATTCGGTACTTAATAGATTACCGGTAGATTTAATAAGCATTTCGGTAGATCGGTAGGTAGTCATGAAATTCGGTAGATCTACCGAAAAATCGGTAGATGGAACAAGACTGGTTCAAGTAGGCTCGCAACGGCGATTATAGGCCACCCAATATACATTAACGGTGTTGGGTTGCCTGTAATCATTGCTTAAAGCAATTGTTATTGTTACAGTGCCAAGTTTGACTCGCGATTTATTCATGCACAAATATGGGATAAAGATTAAATAAGTTAGCTTTACTAATATACCAAAATCCAGGATTAAAATAAAATAGTTATAAATACAATGTGTTTAGTTTTATTTTTTAATGTTGTTTTTTTACTGTAAATTACCACAATTCAAAGAATTGTCGTCTTTTTTGAAAATTATGTCACGATATCGTCGTTTTAAGAGTAAGAAGTCATTAAATACTTGGGATTACAATAGTGCATACAATAGCGCATAGATATTTACCGTAAACGAGGGTTTTCCAGCCCTCGGTTAAGCATGAATTAAAATTTCGAGTTTAGAAAAGCCTAAAGCGTTTGGAACAAAACTTCAAGCTTTTCTAAACTCAAAATTTCACTTCATGCGCCACGCGTACAAAACATTGATTTTAAGTGAAGTTCAAAAAGACAGGCAACAATTATTGTATTATATATTATAAAATATAAAAATGAATTAAACGAATACCAACTTCATTAATTTCTATAGTTTGGAAATATTCTGCAAACTATTGACAAACTCAATTTTTCTTTATGTTAAATTATCTTATGTTATATATTATAGGCAACCTAATACCATTAATGTGTATAGGGTTGCGTATTAATTGTTTGAACTTTACTTAAAGTCAGTGTTTTCTATTATATCAACTTGAAACAATCATGTGTCAATCTTGTATCAGTATTTATTTATTTTGACCTTGAATTTCAATAATGTTTTCACCTAGTGTCGCGTTCTCATTATAGATACAAAATTGTAGAACTGAAATTCTATAGTGTTTAAAGATTGTTACAAAATGTAATTTCTGGTAGGGATTTCATTGAATCATTTCACTTAATATATTTATATTTTCATTTCTTCTTTATTGATATTAAAATAATCATCTATTTCTGGGTTACTTCTGCCCCCTTGTAAAACAAATAAGGCATATTTTGAATTAAAATCCTATATTATTTTAACGTTGTTACAAGATGTAATTTCTATCAGAGTTTTTCATTGAATCATTTCACTTGATATATTTAAATCTATTGTTTCTTTTTTTATTGATATCAAAATAAAATAAATATAGGATTAGTCCTTGTGTAAACACCTGCGAAGCGCTTCTGGAGTTTCAAAACAAGTATCACCTTCGCATATATCTTCCTGTCAATACAAACAAAACATGAGGTGATCAACATACGTGCGCAAGATAAACTTTGCTAGAAATTTAGCTTTCCAGCTCCACCACGAACGTGTCAGGATCTATATTTGCTAGATTACAACAAGAATATGGCTTTAATCCACAAACACAGTATGTTTAGATTAATATAAACGATGTATTTATTTATGCGAAAAATCAATTTACAAATGACGTAATTAATTGCATAAGATTAAAGAACATAATATTGTAAAATTCAAAATATACTGCTAAATGATGAATGTTAAACATATTTATTGCGATTTTGATAAAAACACTTAAAACCTTTCTTTAACACTTTAAAGTGTTGAAGAAAGGTTCTAAGTTTTTTATCCAAAGTTAGAATTATCTTCAAGTAACTCAATCAGTCCAAATATTTATTACGTTTTTTGAAAAAGCAAGGTTTGCTTTAACAAAATAAATATTAGTAAAATTTGTTAGCGAGAGATTCATTTAAAAAAATATATTTTGAACTTTACTTTAAATCAGGGTTTTTACGCGTGGCGCATGAAGTAAAATTTCGAGTTTAGAAAAGCCTGAAAATTTGGTTTGGTCGCGTAGCGCGTAGCGCTACGCGACCAAACCAAATTTTAAGGCATTTCTAAACTCGAAATTTTGCTTCATGCTTTGTCTGCGAGTGGAACCACTCGTTAGAAACTTCAAATTGATAAACACAATGAATTCCTGCTAATTTGCCAAATTTGTAATTATCAGGAAAAGCAAACTCAAAATTAAGATTGTATGTGTATTGTCTTTTTATTAATTGGAATAAAACTCAGTATTATTATTATTATTATTAATATTAAGATTGTTCTCGAATTAATAGAATTGAACCTAACTGAAAATTATGAGAGAAATAAGTTTTTTCTTTCTTAATTTTTATTTAGGTTTAATTCTATCAAGTTTTAAGAATATTTTTTATTACATCTAGAGGAAGTAATAATGAAATGATCATTACGCTTTATTAAGTTATGAAATTCATTCAAATTGCGCATGAAATTGTGTGGAAAAAAGCTCACCCATTAATCACGTTCTTGAATGCTGGCGGGGGGCAATTTACGTCATCCGCAATCGTCGAATACAATAATAATTATAGTCAACGCCTACGCTAATTATCGCTAGTGGAAATATTGAATTTATTATTCGTTTCCATTTGTCCAGACGTACTTCATTATATAAGCCCAGATTTTGCCATCGTTAATTACTCAAAGCTCGCCGTGGTTCACTCATGAAATATCGGTCGAAATTCCACTATTGGAATAAATTTTAATAGAACAATAACGAAAAAAAATCAATTTTGTTCATTTGTTTATCAACCTCTTAACACACTAAGCCCATATATATTTGGTTTGAGTTACGTGAAGAGTTGAATATAATAAACTTGTGGCGGGCTAACTCAGTGAGAGACGAAGATTTGTGGTAAATGTAGTTTTATTTACAAAGTGTACAGTAATAAGAGATTTCGTAGCAGAGTTGTTTTCTCTAGACGGTCCAGGCGTCGTGTGGGTGATGGCATTCGGGCGTCGTCATTCGGGCGTTGGTTAACGTCTGTCGGGGAATGGCGGCGACTGTGGTGGCGTCTTGATCGAGCAAGGCGGCGACTGTGGTGGAAACCTCAGGCGTTGACGATGGCGTTGTACTGAGCACGTTCGGTGTTCAGGTTTCTTCGGCGTACTGAGATAAACACTCTGACCTCACAAGGGCCTAGCAAGTGTTTAGCTGAACGTAGCGGTGTCGGTTTAGCGAGCAGATTCTCCTAGCCACACAAGGACTTGTGGAGATCTTTAAGCTGAGAGTGTTGAGCTAACTCTGATTATTTCTGGGGGTGCGTACCCTTTTATGGGGAATGGTTTGGGTTGTGTCATCCCCTTCTTCTCGTGTCGTACCGTGCGGGGGATGCTTGCGTTGGTGCGACGGTGGCGTAAACGGAGAGGGTAGTGCGGAGCGCTTTGGTGTTCCTCACATTCCCTTACAAACTTAATAAAAGACTAACACTGTCATCACTAAAAACATTTATTTACGCTAAATGTACATTTCGAACACTACGTGTACATTATCAATAGCTTACTGTAAGCTATTGATAATGAACACGTTGTGTTCGAAATGTACATTTAGCGTAAATAAATGTTTTTAGTGAAGAAAGTGTTAGTCTTTTATTAAGTTTATTACACTAAGCCAAGTTACTCGGGGCGGGGGGAATCTAAATAATTATCGAAAACTCTGGCGAGTCAAATTAATCGATTTCAAAAACCAATTAATGACTGATCAATTACAGTATATATTTTAGAATATGTATACTTATTATGTATTATTGTTATTATATTGTATACATAGAATTTTTTAAACAATTTCACGATTTATCGCTCTAAACTTTCAGACATTCGTTCCTTTTATAAAAAAGAAACAATTTTAGTTTAATTAAAACTGAAATAAATTCCACAAAATTTGTTTTATTTACCTGTAGGTATTCAATACTGATACTCTCTTAAACTTTTAGTGGATACAAGTAGGTTCCAGTCCGGAATAAATAAAAGAAACAGCAGGTAATTAAACAAGTGAAAGATTTTTCTTTTCGGGTCACACGTGCGAGCTCTTTAACCTCCCAACTTTTGCACTTTCTCCTTTTTTTCAATTCCCTTTATTTATTAATAGTAGTTTTTTTGTAGGGTCGTACATATCAGATTTTTTCTTTTGCCCTCTCTTATTTTTTTTTTTTTGTGGATTGGTAATGAAAGGGTTTTCCAGTAAGAGATACCATTTTAAATTCCCTGTCATTTTTGAATTGTTGAATAGAGGCCCTTGATTGTTTAACACTTCTTTAGTAAAAAGTGTACGATTTGAGAAAATGGGAAGACATGCGCTCCAATAACGTATAGAAATAGTAAAAATTCATTATCAATAAGGTGCAAATTTCGCTCAGACAGTTCGCAGCGTTCGTCGTGATTTCGATCGGTTTGAATCTTCTCGCCGTGTCAATAAAAACTTAATACTAAATTTGAGTAAAACGGACAAATTACTGATCATAAATATCCAGTTCATTGGGTTACACGAAGGATTAAATCTACACTAATGGCCTATAAACAATTCAAAGAAAACCGTAATTGGTCAAATAGAGGCAGAGTTGTTTGAAAATGTGATGCAAAACTTTTTCAAAAGAATAGCCATTTGCAAATAAAACTAAGGTGGCCATGTATCAGATATAATTTTCTACAACTAATCGTAGAGTTTTTACTTTGTTATCAAATAAATATTTGGGCACTTTTTCATAAAAAAAATATTGTTTTAAAATGGGACCTCTTAATGGAAAACCTTTCATTTGATTTCTATTTCCCCTCACTTATTTATTGTGATTATTATTTTCGTATTACTTTGTGAAGTGGTAATTATTATATTTTTTTACCCTCACTTATTTATTATTATTATTATTATTTTCGTGGGGTGGTAATTATTTGATTGAGAGATCGCCGCCCCGGGGATTTCGATTCGAGAGCAAAATTGAAAAAGATGTTATCGCGTCTTTTCCTCCTTAAAATAGATGTGAATTATGGGGGGATGAATTTTGCCGCTTTTCCGATTTTAATGTTCGCGCACAATTCCTCCTCCTCCTCCTTCTTTTCGAAAGAGTTTAGCTATTAATTCCGAAAAAACAATGACTTCGCCCGTTTTAATATTTCGCCCGCGTTTGCGTTTGATTTTGATATTCAATTTACGAATTTAATAACTGACGAATTCACCAGATTTATTAAAAAAAGAGAGAAAGTAATATATAAACAAAAATTGTTCGGATTAGACGATGAATTTTTATTACTCTAAAAATTATCGTCCGTTTACCGAAATACGATATTCCATACGCCCCCAGTGGAGAAGTACGGACAATGGCGCAGTCGTTAATTCATGCGTAGGATTTGCTTGACCAGCTCACAGAATAAAATGTGCACCCTTGCACGCCTTGGGACGAACGGGATAGTTCCTGTTTTTTCTACCTGACACTGCGACGATGCCAAATCGCCACCCTGGAGGAAACGAAGACCGTTTTGCCCCCCACTTTTAAATACTCCTACCATTTTTGTATATTTTCTTGTACATATTTTTCTTGTGAAAATTCATTATGTTTTTAGACGTGTTGATTTTGAATACACGAGTTGTTTAGAAGTTATTATTTTATTCGGTGACATTCCTCTTATTTCGGTCGTTACAAACAGTTACCTTACAAGTAACACAAGTCGCCAAAGCTACAAAATTTACAAAAATAATAACTCATTCACATACAATAATGTATAAAACAATTCGGTTATTTTAATATTTAAAGCCAACTTTAATTTGTGTTTGTAAATATCAGAAATAATAATTCTATAATTTTGCTAGATTTTCTTCTGAGTTAATTTTATATAATTTATTCCATTTGTTTCTGGATCTCGCCTAGCTATGGAAAAGTGACAGTTTAAGTATTGAAAATGGGGATGGTTGTGTTTTAAATCAGGGTTTTTAAATGTCACTGTCAGATGTTCGATTTTAAGGTTATAATTTCTGACTATTGTGATCTTACACTGTTGCCTGTTTTACAAATTTTCAGATATAAAAGGATAATAATATGCAGTTTTAAGATTAACAAAATTTACTACTTGGTTTTTGTACATACAAACACAGCAATAATATTGTATATAACAAATATAATGAATTCGGCTCTGCAAACTTATTTCGTCATCCATTTGTATTTCTCGCTTGGGTCTTCCCGTTAACATATTTTGATCAACTCCATCCATCCACCATAATTTTGGTCATTCTCTCTTCTGTTGGCCCTCAGTATTTTTTTGTAGAATTGCAAATTTATTCCCACCCTCTTGTGATACTGATAATTTTCATGTCAAACAATTTTTAAGCCCTCATTCCACTTTTATTATTTAGTCAAGAGAACCTGCATCTGAATCTTCTGATGTTTGTTCTGAGCCAGATTCCCCAAGCGAAATAATAAAAGGAGGAATGGTTTCAAAAGAAAGGTTCCCCATGTGTTTTGTCCAGTCATCCGAAATAAGTTTTTCACAATGATCACAGAAATTTTGCCACATATCGGATGTACCTTTTGAGAGAGACTCAAGCCATAAATTCTGAACACGATCCTTAGATGGTTGCTTAGAATTTATGTGCTTCTTGTAGTGTCTTACAAAACCCCCATGCCATTTCAATTGGATTGTATTGACAATGGTATGGCGGTAATCTAAGAACTTCGTGCCCGTTCTTTCTCAAAATGTCATCAACTACGTAAATTTTGTCATTTGATCGAAAAGGTATAAATAAAGCCCATAGTTCCTTTTTGGTTAATTTTGGATTGAATTTTACATTGTGTTTAAGCAACCACTCCTGCATTTCGCATTTCTTACAAGAAAATGAAGGAGTTTTGTCTAATTGCACAGAATGGTATGCAGCATTATCCATAATAACTACACATTTCCCTGAAAGTTTAGCCAAAGCAGGAATAAGTTGATTAACCACCCAATTTTGAAAAGTATTACCATCCATTGTGGCATGGTAATCTCGGTCATTGTTTTTCGAATGTAATAAAAAATCGCACCCATCCAAAAACCCACCCCTATACCCAGCATGTAGAATGGTGAAGCGTTTGCCTTCATTTTTTAATTTAGTTGGATTACTTTTTATATCCGTTTCATGTACCCAGCGTCGAACCACGGATCCATTCTGATATATCCATGTTTCATCCAGGTATACGAATTGGATATCTTCACTGGAATTTTGATACTGTAAAAATTTTCTAAGGAAAATAATTTTAGCTGCAACAACATGTTTTTGTTCACAGAGAATTTTGCGCCCATTAATTAATTTGAATTTATACCCCATACTTTTAACAACCCTATAAAGTGTTGTTCTACTCTCATGGAACTCATAATTTTCTTTCATATCATTCAAAAGATCTCTCAAAGTATAATACTGATTTCTAGAGTTATATTGCCAAATTAGTTGTTGCAGATCTTTTCTAGCTAGGTGATTCCAAAAATGGCTGTTTTTAGATCGTTTGCCAGAAGTAGTAGATTTCAATTCGTCAGGTCTTTGTCGTAAAATTAATTGTAATGAAGATACCTGAAAGATACCTGAAACGTAATTATCTTTAATTAAATATATATGATAATTAAAATACTAGACGTATCCCAAAATTATCTATTAAAATCGTAATAATATTGTGATGCTGTAGATTTGGATTACTTTGCCTAAAATGTTTGTAGGATTTCAGAATTTGTAACCTTTTTGATTCAGAGATAATCTTTGGCATGTTAATATTTAATATGTGCCTGAAATTATTTTTCACTTTGACATTGACACAGCATTGCAACACTAGATTAATTTGATTTAATAATAAAATGCTCGAAGAAGCGACCGCGTGGCGAAATAATTGTTGCAAAATTAACAATAAACCTCTTGAAAATTAAAAAGAGGATTACTTATGATATCATAAATTATTGCAACACTGTTAAAATAAGGAATCAGGAGTGGCAACTAATAAAAAATGTAAATGTTGATACTGCAACATAACAACACGAAAGCATGGCTAGGCGAGATCCAGAAACAAATGGAATGGTGTATATGTATTATTTTTTATTATATTAAATACAGGATTTTTTTATTTTTCTCTGTAAACTTTCAAACATTTGTTCCTTTTATAAAAATTTTCAATTTGAAGCTTCTGATGAGTGTTTCCAATTCCACATTAAGCATGAAGTAACACATGCACAGCAAATTTACAGGCATTTATAAACTCGAAATTTTACTTCATGACCCACGCGTATTAAACATTGAAAAAACTGAAATATTGTGAACAAGTGAACTTCACATGAAATCAGTGTCTAATTCGCGTGAAATTTTACTTCATGCGTCACGCGTATAAATCACTGATTTCAAGTGAGGTTCAAATATACATAGAGTTCACAATATTTTAGTGTTTTATACGCGTGGCGTATGAAGTAAAATTTCAAGTTTAGAAAAGCCCAGAAAATTTGTCTCGGGTCGCTGAGCGACCCTCGACAAATATTCGCAGGGCTTTTCTAAACTCAAAATTTTACTTCATGCTTAGTCTAGGAGTGGAAAACACTCGTTTAAAGATTCAAATTGAATTTTTAAAAAAAAAACAACGAATAACTAAAGATTTAAAGAAAATAAGCTGGATTTGGAATATGTATACTTTAAAGAAAAACTCCCTGTACATCAGAGAAATATCATTCGGTTGTACGGTAAGCAATCAGCTGTTCAGCTGTCAGCACGTCATTACTATCTAGTAACCGCATCTTACCACACTGTCATCTTAACAAGTATGATTGACATTACGTACACATGCACGTAATAGCTTTGACAAGTACATTTACTTGTCGGTAAGTAATTTTACCTACGCCCTAAATTACTTTTAAGAAGCACACAGCAACTTCTCTTATTAGTATACTTTTTCGATTGCTTTTTTAAGTTACGTACAGATTTGAACTAACTTGGAATGAAAACACTAACACTTTCTTCACAATATTTTTTTCTTTTTCAAGATGTACAGGGTGCAGCATATTTGATGGTTTCTTCAAGTAAAGTACGATTAATATCAATGATAGACAAAAAGTAATATATGCTTCTAGAGCTCTTTTTTAAAGCTCATTTCTTATACCGAATCTTGTACCTAATATGCATATCTTCAATTGCTTTCAAGTTATACGTAAAAATTCAAAATGTAGCAATTTTGTAATATTGAAATAACTTATTTATTTATAAAGATATTGGCATGCGTTAAAACTTTCTTTGGGCACTTTTTTAAGTGGAACAGCCTGACTATATCAGATTTTGTTTTACGTTTAACCCTTATGAGATAGAACATAAAGTTATTTTATTTTAAATACAAATCATATTGGTCCATGACTTTATTTGATTGCGTTTCTTGTGAACTTTCGAAAAGTATATCATTTTCAATACTTTAATTTAACTAGTTAATTTACCTAAAGTTTATTTAACCCATTAAGCGCTATTGATGCATGCACACAACATTATAATTTTTTTATTAATTAAATTATTAAATAGGTTAATTTAATATGTTATATTATTCGACCTGACTTGAAAATCTATGAAGAAAAAGGTGAATATTTTGTTATATAAATATTTCGCTTATTACTTATTAAAGGAAAAATATTTCAGTGTATGTTTAACTTCACAATATTTCAGTGTTTAATACGCGTGGCGCATGCGCGACCCTCGACAAATTTTCTACGCGGGGCTTTTCTAAACTCGAAATTTTACTTCATGCTTAGTCTGGGAGTGGAAGATACTAGTTCCAAACTTCATATTGCACATATTTATAAAAAATCGACGAATGCTTTACGTTTACAGCGTATACATTATTTATATTTAAAAGAAAACTTCATAGAATGTAATACAATAAGTCATTCGTAGAAATCATATAAAGAAGTGCAGAATTTTACTTGAAATCCATTTTTAGAGTTAACTCTATAATTTCTCGACCGGTAATGGGTTAATTTAACTAAAGTTTATTTAATTTTTAATCAGTTTAACAAAAAAGCCATGATAAAAATAAATGAATAGTAAACAGCAACAATATAAAATATCAACTGTCTTTATTACCTTTTTACTTTCACTTTATTTGTATATTAAAACAAAAGACATTTAAAATATAAAAAATATATTATAGACGTAATATAGCTTAACGTAATATATTAAATAGGTACAGTCGGCGCAGTCCAAATCTGAACGCCAAAATTTGATGGTGTAATTTACACTTTGCATAATAGTTGTTCGTCGCAATTAAATTTCACAGTTCTCAAAAATTATTGTCAAAAATCCGATGACGCCTTTCTTTATAACACCACTAGCCAAAGCTAGAATTGCAGGAAAGAATTTACATAACAAATACCATGACAAAATATTTTAAGTAGATTTTGAGAATTTTCCATGTAGCTTGCGGTGAGATCATCAATAACATGTTATTTACCAGTTTAAAATGTCAAGTGTTAGAAATTAATTAAATTCAAAATTTCCTAATAGTTGGTTTAGAACTAGAACGGACCAACACTTTTTTCTTTCTGGGGAATATTATTCGATTTAACTGACGTTGGTGGAACCCGGCATTAGTTACATGAATTGTAAACATTTAAGTGGAACTTAAAAACATGGCGCAAATGCCATTATATTTAAATTAAATTCCTTTTATACAGACAAAACGATTGTAATATAAAATCGAAATTTACATTACGACCAGAAAATGAAATAATTACGTTAAATCCATACTTAAAACCCCTTCCGACATTTACAACATTTCAAATCATAAAATATAACTTAATTATTTTCCTATATCGAACCATGCCTCATTTCCATCATTCCATCAGTAAACTAACTATACATCACAACAGCATTTATTAACATACGTCGACCTAATAATTTATTCCATTATCGATTTCCTTATGACACGCGTTATAATTTATAAGTACCAATCATTTCACGATAACGCCACAAAAAGTCAATCGAAACGCAAGTGGAGTTTGTATTTTGTGATCCGGCAACGTAGAAGTTTACAAGTGTGTAATAATAATATAAAAAGTGGTGTAGGTGTACTTGAAAGTGGAATAGTTTTAAATATTTCAACGGGTTTTGGTGTGTGAGTAAAGTTAGTTGTGAATTATTTATGTTGGGTTTCTTGTGAAATATTCATGCTTGGATTGATTTAATGTTATTTTATGTTTTACTGTTTGTTAATGCGTTGAGATATTAGAATGGAATAAGTGAATTTTTAATCATGATGTTCTTACTTGAATCGTTTTCTGTTAGATAATGGTCAAGTAACTAAATTGAAGTAAAACCCTAACATGAAAAAAAGATTGTATTTGCAATAAAACACTTTTTATTGTGTTTGTATAAAACTGCAGTCGCATTAAATTATAAGTGTTAAACAAACAAAGTAAAAAGACTTTCGTTGGTAAATTTTTATGTATAACGAAGTTTTTATATCGCAGATCAATTTTGAATTAAACTTTTTGTTATAGTTTTTACTATTTGACTGACAATGTAATAGTATATTACGTAACGAGAGTGGTATACAGCATATTACATATGAGCGACATGGTGCGCACGAGCCGCGCAGCGGCGAGTGCAGTATTCCGCGAGTATGTAATTGCCATACCACTCGAGAAACGTACGATACTTTACCTGCGCCCTAACAAAATAAAAAAGGAGCATGAAAGAACAACCTATTCATTGTAATAATATTTAATAGTACCATGACAATGATGTAAACTAAATTTCTACTTGATCAATATACAGGGAATAAAGCTGTACATTTTCAGACATTCGTTGTTTTTTTAAAAGAGTTCAATTTAAAGCTATAAACGAGTGTTTTTCACTCCCAGACTAAGCATGGAGTAAAATTTCGAGTTTAGAAAAGCCCCGCGTAAAAAATTTGTCGAGGGTCGCGTAGCGACCCGAGACAAATTTTCACAGATCTTTTCGGAACTCGAAATTTTACTTCATGCGCCACGCGTATAAAACACTAAAATATTATGAACTTTATGTATATTTGAACCTCACTTTAAATCAGTGTTTTATACGCGTGGCGCATGAAGTAAAATTTAGAGTTTAGAAAAGCCCAGAAAACTTGTCTCGGATCGTCAAGATTTTCAACATGTCGGGATTTTCGATATTTCTAGATTTTTGTCGATTTATTTACCGTTTGTTATTATGTTGAATGCAAATTTAATAATATTTAATAAATACTGTTTCTTTAGGAATAGAATATTAACTCATTAAGAGCCGAGCAAATTATAAAGATAATTATATATAAAAGTTGATTTTAGGTAAAATTTTGCATCTTTTATTATGATTTTAATGAATGATTTATTATATTACGTACGTCGATTTTATGAAATAGTTAAATTTTTACACTCCCAGATTAAGCATGAATTAAAATTTCGAGTTTAGAAAAGCCTGAAAATTTGGTTTGGTCGAATAGCGCGAAGCGCGGAGCGACCAAACCAAATTTTCAGACTTTTCTAAACTCGAAATTTTACTTCATGCGCCACGCGTATAAAACACTGAAATGTGAAGTTACAAATACACTGAACAAAATGATTAATAATCGAAATATTGAAATAACAATATATTTACATTTTTCCTTTACTTTTATACTACAGTAAGTTGTAACGTAGGCACTTTTTGTTGAAAAATATAATTAAATATATATATATATAAATTGAAACTTTTGAGAACTTGCAATATTTAGAATAACAATTAAAGTGATTTATTTGTAGTATGCACTTAAAATAGTAAATTCTATATTAAATATTTATATTTATACAGAAAAAGAAAATTACTAGAATGTATTAATAAAAATTTTAGGTCGCCCCGCCGGCCATCTATTTGGTTTGGATCTATCAGAATCTAACTTAACCAACGTATTTATTTTAAAGCGTATATATTGTTTCCATAGCAAACAGGTTTTCTAAAACAGTTACCATAAATATGCATTCTATTCAATGGGCCCGTTCATCAAAGTGTTTAACATTCAACATGTTGCCATTTGTTTGTGATGTATGCTGGGATCTAATGAACGGTCCTTCGGTTGGTCTATTTTGTACGATTGCGAACACCCCAAACACTTTCACGATTAACAATTTGGTCATCAGTGAATACCCCAACAATTGGCAGTAAACTCCTAATTGTTATCTCTGATGAACGGGCCAAATATAGAGTGCATTTAGTTAAATAGTCATTTACACAAACAGTACTCTATTTACAAAAACACTATTATTTTCTGACCTTACAGTAATTTACGAATCTTCTTAGGTTTAGTAATTTCATTACATATATTATTAAAAACATAATTTTACACATCCAAAACCTCGACTAGCCTAAAAGTTTAACCAGCCAATACCATTTGCCAACATCAATCGGTCTAAATAGCACGATTGCAATGGCAACCGCTGCACTAACATGTTCACGATTAACAGTCCGGTCATCAGAGAATTCCCGAACAGTTGGCAGTAAACTCCCAACTGTTGTCTCTGATGAATGAGCCCAATGATGATACATTCATATGTCGATTAACGTATACAATGTTTACAACATATCAAGTAAGATATTTTTGAAGTTACATAATGGAATAAAAACTTATATTATATAATTGTTAGATAAGAAATTATTGCGTTTAACAATCTATTAACTTTAAAAATCAGTCCCCATCGTAAATAATAATTCTTAGAAGCAATATATGGTACTTTATATTTTTTTTTATTAAATAATTATAACATATATAAATAATAGTTTACATATTAATGTAATGTACCCTGTACATCATTATTATATTACATTTTATTATTATATTATTTCTCATTATTATTATTATTATTATGTATATTTCGCACAGATAACATTAGGGCCAACAAATAGTCAGAAACCGATCAATAACAATTTGTTTATCAGTACTTTCACTAAAGATGTTATTTCAAATCATTATCTTAAGTAAATGTTTTCTACCGCGCTCATTAGACATTGCCCCTAACGTTATGCGTGTCCCTTTGTTATAATCTCTTTCTTCCAGAGCTTGATTAGAATAAGTTGTTAGTCTTATTTCAGACATCGCGAAAAGCACTCTTACTCTTGTAATCGGTTTATACTAATTCTTTTATATTAATAAATCTGTTAAAGTCATAAACAGTATATTAATAACAATTAATATCCGCCTCCCGCTCAACCATTACATTAATAATAGTAATTAGTGCTGCAATTAATTTGTTACAATGTTAAAGTATCCTGGCATTAGCAAAGTTCGGCCGGGAAAGCAAAAAGCAGAGAGGATTTTTTTGTTGATGTGAATGCGTGTATGTTTATATTAAACGTCCTTGACGAGATAACGCTGCGGCTCCCGCGAGCAGTGTTCATCGGATCTCATTCACCAAGCAGTTTATAAAGCAGCATTTTCCAGCTGATAAATACGGCTAATGCGTGACGCCGAAAACCCTACTGGTTACTGCTCTTTGTAATAATTACTCAATGGTTATATGCTTGTTATGGGCCTGATTGATCTAAGTGAATTTAAATTGAATTAAGTTGTTTGTTTCCTATTTTAATTACAACAATTATTAAAGTAAAGTGAATTGAATATTTCACAAGCTGACGTCTCTATCTTGGGCATCAGCTGTCGTCGGTGCCGGGGGGCAGCACTTCCATCGTAATTAATAGTGATAGATGACGCGGCCTCCTCTCTTATCTCCTCTAAGTGCACCCGCAAGTGTTGGCCCGTAATGTTAATTGATGACGTGGCCCGGACGCTTTTAATAATCGCCGACTTTCGTGTTGTCGCCCACTTTTTAGACCTATTATTCAACTAGCTAGTGGTAGTGGGGTTCATAAGTTACGGGGTTATCCACCCCCCTGGCCCGAGGGTGCGGCGACACTAAAAACCGCTCCCCACTCGATATATAACACGGAAAACAAAGTCACTCTCGCGAATTCTTTCATTAGTGGAGGGCGAGGCGGACTCTAGGGGTGGTTTTCTAATATCGTCCGTGACGCGTGAAATGTTTTTTAGTGCTTCACCTAGGGTGCTTTTTAATTAATAATGATGATCATAAGGAATGAGCAATTATTACTAGTCACCTATAATGGATATTGACATTGATGCATGCATGCACTTCAATCATAACATCCAGCCGTTTTTTTTTTTTTCGAAAACGTTTTTTTGTGTCAAATAAGCAAAGATTTTTTTAAGTGTGCATATCCTGAAACCGTGCGATCGTTTAAAACATGATTTCGAGTAGGCTTTGAGTTATAAATTAGATTGGCACTACTGACTGTTAAAAGATAGTTTAGCATAACCTAAAATTTATTCTATCATTCAATCAATTAGTATTCTGGGCAACCGCACAAAAAAATCATAATTTAAATGATCGCACTGCAATACGCTGTATTTCTTCAGGCGTTCCCTGTTTTTAAAAATCGTTCAATTTGAAGCATCTAACGAGTATATCGACTCCTTGATTATTTATTTATTCACGAGGTACCTCTTTAACATTGAAATAATACAAAATAAGAAATAACAAAAGTTTAAGAGGCGCAGAATGACTACACACATACGTTATGATAACTACATTTCTAATTCTAACATAATCTTAAAAAGTTTTATCCAGATTATTGACCACCAGTGCTTGATATAATGAGTCTTTGTATTAACTCAAATAGACAGTGTTGATTTTTTTTTTTACATATGTAGGGCAGTGCTACTAAAAAAATAATTATTGCTATTAATAATTAAAAAACTGTAACTAATATTTCTCAATTAATTATTTGGCTATTTTTCACAAAATAAACACAGTGTATTTTAATTAATTAGTCTGTATATTGATTCAAATACACCGTGTTTATTTTTTTCATATATGTAGGGCAGTGCTACCAAAATATCAATTTTAAAAAACTGTAACTAATATTTCTCAATTAATCATTAGGGTATTTTTCACAAAATAAACATGGTGTATTTTAATTAATGAGTCTGTTTATTCATTCAAATACACTGTGTTTACTTTTTTTATATATGTAGGGCAGTGCTACTAAAAAAAATATTTTTGTTATTAATATTTGAAAAGAACTGTAACCGAAATTTCTCAATTAATTATTAAAAATTATTTGTAATAATTACCAACATTTGTGGTCACTGATAATTGTGCGCATATTTATTTAACCGACATTACAACGTACATCTACTTCACAACGAATCAGTGTTTTATACGCGTGGCGCATGAAGTAAAATTTCGAGTTTAGAAAAGCCTGAAAATTTCGATTTGCCGGGGCGCGACTTGCTTCGCTCGCGCGCCCCGGCAAATCCAAATTTTCAGGCTTTTCTAAACTCGAAATTTTACTTCATGCTTCGTCTGGAAAACACTCGTGAGAATAATATTAAGACAGTTAAATGAAATATTATCGTGATAAAAAAAGTGATAAAAGTTGGTAAAAGCATTTTTTTTTTTTGGAAAAATGATTAAAACATTATCAACTTGGAAATTCTTTAAACAATCTTCATGGAATTTCGTGTAGATGTTAAGAAGACATTGCTCTTTCAGAATCTGCCAAAAACAAAAAACACGCCTTCGACAGTTTTCGAGTTTACAAATAAAAGTTTAAAAATAGAATTTTATGACTATATTTAGAGAAATTAAAGCTTAAAACATTCACAACATGGAAATTCTTAGAGACATCTTCAAGGAATGTCGTGTGGATGTTAAAAAGACTTTGCTCTTTCAGAATCTGCCAAAAACAAAAAACACGCCATCGACAGTTTTCGAGTTATTTACAAATAAAAGTTTAAAAATAGAATTTTATGACTATATTTAGAGAAATTAAAGCTTAAAACATTCACAACTTGCAAATCCTTAGAGAAATCTTCATGGAATGTCGTGTGCATGTTAAAAAGACATTGCTCTTTCAGAATCTGTCAAAAACAAAAAACACGCCTTCGACAGTTTTCGAGTTATTTACAAATAAAAGTTTAAAAATTGAATTTTATAACTATACAGTCTGTTTGATTTATTGTGACACAGCACATATGTCCGTTATTAGTACAGATAGAAAAAGAAAGTTAAAGACAATAGTTTTAGTATTTTTCATGATCTATTCAGTAGCATTGTCAGAAAAACAATTGAAAATCAAATAAACACGTGAAAGCTATTAGCTTCATTTTCTTTAATGGAACACCCTGTATATTTTGTTTATTTCAAATAGGTAATAACCTTAGCTTTATAATGATACCACATAAGTACCCCTTCATTATACAAATAACGCGACAATTGCAAATAAATGAAATTTATCAGTTGCCATGGATAACAATTCACATAAAACAATTTGTTAACGCTTTAATGTCAAAGTGGTGTAGTAACTTCCCGTCTTGCGTGTTGTTGATTCAAATCTTTAGAGATGGGTGATAATTACTATTCTAATGATGAAAAAATGGATATGCTAAAGGTCTTCGTTAGATGCAACGATAATTCTAGAGAAGCTAGTATCACTTATGGAAACATGTATCCAGAAAGAAGACAACCACATTATTGCACTTTTGCAAGACTTGAACAAAATTTACGGAGAAATGGGTGTTTTAATAATAAATTACGAAGGAGAAGACAAGAAAGAGAAGATAATAATGAAGTATTGATATTGGCCTATTTTAGAGCACATCCACGTAATTCAATACGCGAAGCAGTGGCTGACTTAGGAATAAGTATGCATAAAATATTTTCTATTCTGAGAAAACATAAAATGAGACCATATAAAATTAAGTTAGTACAAGGTTTAAGAGATGGTGATTCTGACAGGAGGATAGTATTCTGTAATTGGCTTAGCAACAACATTTATTAAATTTAATTCTTTGGAGTGATGAATCAAATTTCAACAACAACGGAATCTCCAACCGAAAAAACGACCATTACTGGTATACTGAGAATCCACGTCAAATTCGAGAATGCAGATTCCAACAAAGATTTGCAGTTAATGTGTGGCTTGGTGTGTTAGGTGATACCATAATAGGACCATTTTTACTTTCCCCCGTATGTAATACAAAGGGAAAGTATTGTTTTCGTGAAAATTTTCGAATCAAAAATTTTAGCGGAAATATCCGTTTTGAGGTCCCCTGAGTCGAATAAGACCATTTTTGAAAAATGTCTGTCTGTCTGTCTGTCTGTCTGTGTGCGCTGTACCGCAAAACCGCTAAAGATATCGAGATGAAACTTGAATCTTAAGCTTTTTGTTACAATCGGAAGAACTGAAAAGCTTTTGGTGAAAATCGGAAAACCGGAAGTGGTACTTTACTCTTAGCGTTTTTCAGTTTTTTCAGATTTTTTTAATAAATGTTCATCAAACGAAAAATTCTTTTAAATAAAAGTTGTAGATAATAACAAAATGAAGATGTATTGTTCACTTACTTTTTGTCATAGCACTCTTAGTTTTTGAGATATTTAATAAATAGTGTTTTTTATCTAGTCATTGATTTGTGTCAGTGTGTGTGTTGATACAATTGGAAAATGTTTCAAATAAAAGTTGTAGGTAATAAAATATTAAAGATTTTTCGTATCTTCACTTTTTGTCATAGCACTCTTAGTTTTTGAGACATTCAATAAATAGTGTTTTTTATCTAGTCATTGGTTTGTGTCAGTATGTGTTGATCCAATTGAAAAATGTTTCAAATAAAAGTTGTAGTTATCAAAAAATTGAAGACATTTTGAAAATAATAATGCTACAAATATTTTAAAAGTGATTTAATACGCAATTTACGGGGGAAAGTACTATGATGGACACATCACCATTTTTTTATCAAGGAACGTTGAATGCGGAGCGATATGCCAACTTTCTTACGATAGAATTTGAAGATTATTTAGATGATATCCCCCTAGAAATACGTCGAGATATGTGGTTCCAACAAGATGGAGCTCCTCCCCATAACGCAAGAAATGTCAAAGATATTTTGGAAAGAAAGTTTGGTTTGAAATTGATTGCAAATGGTGGCCCCATAAACTGGCCAGCAAGATCGCCAGATCTGTCTATTTTAGATTTTTTTATTTGGAGATTTTTAAAGCAAAAAGTTTATGTTACTCGTCCAGAAAATCTAGACGATCTGAAAAATCGTATTCGTATGGCATGTGGTCAAATAACACCACGGGTGTTGCAAAAAGCACGACGAAATTTAATGAAGAGATGTGAAGAATGTATTGCAAACAACGGACGTCACTTTGAACAGACACTTTAAATAGTTTATCATGTCAACTGATAAATTTCATTTATTGGCAATTGTCGTGTTATTCCTATAATAAAAGGGTACTTATGTGGTATCATTATAAGACTAATATTAATGCCTATTTGAAATAAACAAAATATACAGGGTGTTCCATTAAAGAAAATGAAACTAATAGCTTTCACGTGTTTATTTGATTTTCAACTGTTTTTCTGACATTACGATTGAGTAGATCATAAAAAATACTAAAACTTTTGTCTTTAACTTGTTTTTCTATCTGTACTAATAACGGACATATGTGCTGTGTCACAATAAATCAAACAGACTGTATTTAGAGAAATTAAAGCTTAAAACATTCACAACACGGAAATTCTTAGAGAAATCTTCATGGAATGTCGTGTGGATGTTAAAAAGACATTGCTCTTTCAGAATCTGTCAAAAAACAAAAAACACTCCATCGACAGTTTTCGAGTTATTTACAAATAAAAGTTTAAAAATAGAATTTTATGACTATATTTAGAGAAATTAAAGCTTAAAACATTTACAACATGGAAATTAGTAGGGAGAGATAGCCGTGTCTAGAACCTCCTCCTCCTCGCGGAGGAGGAGGTTCTAGAATCGGCTATCTCGTGGAAGGAGGAGGAGGAGGAGGACGATGGGGAGGATGAGGAGGAGGTTTTTGAATTTTGGCTGACAAGGAAGAAGAGGGAGTACATTTTTTGTATATTTTTTTTGTTATTTCTTTTTATTATTTATTTTAGTTTTTAGTTTTTCTTTATTTTTTTTTTAATTACAATGAGGGTGTGTGTTTGAACAACTTAAGTAAGATTGTAGAAATGTTTCATGAAATAAAAAAAAATATATTTTAAATTAATTAAATCAGATATTTAAAAGCAGTTACCTGGGGAAATATTTATAATGGATAGTGGTTTTATAATAAAGTAGACAAATGTAATATTTGAAGCAATATATTTAAAATAAAACAAATATACATAAACATAGAATTGAAATTATAATTGTTCAGACATACATTTATTAAAGATACAAATAACTTTATAATACTTATAATGTAATTGTATCGAAAGAGTAAGCGTTTCTTACCCAGGTTTATAAAAAATAAAAATATAATTGAATGTTTAATCAAGCTCTTGAATTGCATCGTTAATCATTTTATCCAACACCTTTTCGTTTTCTAAATCCGCTATACGTAAATGGCCCCATGCTAATGTATGATATTTATCATTTAAAATGTATCTTTTGTCGTCTTTTGAATTCAATGCAATTTTGTTTTGAAGTTCTGTAAACATATTATGATAACTGGATCTAAATTTGTACATTTTTTTATAAACTGCACCCCCATTCTCCACTACAGTAATGTAATCATTTACCGTTAAATGTTTTTTTATTACATATTTTTTAACACCTTTAGGTTTTTTAATCGAGCTTGAATTGAGTAAATTTACGCAATACGCCTTAGCACCAGTTCCATAAAATGATTCAATGATCTGACCTTTACATTCGTCTTTCATTTTTCCGATGTAAGATTTATTTGGAATGCTGCAATGCTGATTGTCAACTGGATAATTGGATGTATCAAACTTATCAATATTAATTTTAATATCATCGTATATATTTTCTGTAAAAACTTGAAGAACTAACGAATATGTATCTGTGTACAATAATGTTACGTTGTTATCGTACTTTCTCTTAAGGAAACTATAGAAAAAATCATACATTACAGTTTTGGGTAATTCTAAAATAGAAAATCCTACATACAGTGGTTTTGTGTACTGCACTTTGAGAACACCCATTTCCACAGCGACTAAATTATTACAAAATATTTTTGAAGATTTAAAATTTGTTTTCGATATATAAAATTCTGCACCAGGTTTCCTGTAATGAGAATCCCAATGCGTACATAATTTAATATCAACGCGATTCTCAACATTTTCCATCGTTTTTCCAAATACAACATTATTCATACTTTTGTAATGATTGCGTTCAAATTCATTTTTAGATTGTTCTCTCTTACTAGTATTGAATTCAATATATTTTTGCATCCAATTATCTTGTTTAAATTCTAAAATTCTATGTATCCGTCGCAATTTTAAGCCTTGTGTTAAACATTGTTTTAGATTTTTATAATGAATAATATATTTTTCTTTGTCATATAAGGTAGGAATTAATTTAAAATATTTTGAATTTGGAGGTATTCCCGATTCTGGGCAAAAAGGAAAATCATTATGATAATCCTGTAAAGCTATTGGATATTTTAAATCAACTTCTAACACATAACCCATCTCACCATCATCTTCCAGTGATACGATATCAAACTCGAGAATTTCATTTTGATCAAGCCAGCGAAACTTTCCAACAGGAAGCTTACATCTCATAGCATACCCATACAAATTTGTAGCATCTAAATAAAGAATATATGAAGTTGGTTCAGAAGCATTAAAATTTGGTAAAAATTATTATTTGCTTCAGCTTTTCGTTGAGTGCACATACTTAATCCACCTCTGATACCCTTTTTAAAAAAATGTGACATGTCAATGTCTGTCAATAATTCCAATTTTACATTTGTCATCCTTAACAAAGCGTCCCAAGCAAATCCCGGCGCTGTGAAATAGTGTGCAGGGTCGAGTTTGTAGAAATCTAATGACATTTTTCGAAAATTTTCAAATACGTCAACAAGCAACAACACATCAGATGTCAAATAAGTGTTTACGTAATCACGTAATGAATTACAATTAAATACATCCCACACTTTACAAGCTCTTTCATAGTTTTTTCTGGATATTTTTTCATCCGTTAAATGATTATAAAACTCATCCTCACTTGGCAAATGATTGTAATTTAATTTTTCAAATGAATTCATACGCATTTCTACCGTATTAGATTAAATTGTTCATCCTCCTGAAACCTTTTTCTTATTTCAACACACTGATCATTGTCCAAAAGTGATCCCAATGTTTCTAATGATTGTGATAAAAATTTAAATGAATCTACAAACCTTAGTTTTATAAATACTTTTCTCCTTTTTCCGTTACCATTAATATATTCACCAACGTGCACATTTTTTGTAAAAGTTATATACTTTTCTTTGTTTTGTGCAATAACATCAACATCTTCCTTGTTTAATGCAATCTTTTTTACAAACATATGACTGTCATAATTTGAAAGATTATGAAAAAATATTGGAATATATTTTGGAACTTTATAATTAATATTGCAAACGGAATGGGCTGGGCCACGAAACTTTCCTGTTAAGTGATCATGATCATATACTTTATCATTTACTGACAATGTTCTTTCGCAAATATGACATACATTTCTTTCATATATTAGTTTTTCTTCCGGTGTTAATGGTAACATTTCTTTACGTACTCCTAAATAATTTTTATAAATAATTTTAATATCGTCTTCTAATTTGTTTACAAATTCTTGTGCGGCATTTTCTCCATTATATATATTAAACTTTGAAAGACTATCATCATATGAACATTTTATGTGGTATGCAAAAGCATAAGGTTCATGACGAAAACATTTAACTGTGTACGGTTTACTCGAATCTGTATAAATAGTATTATTATTAACATTTACTAACAATGCCTCAAAATCAGCATAAACTACAAAAGGAATTTTCATTTGTTTTTGATAATTTTCAAACTCTAATATATTTCCCAGAACTTCTTCACCCAATTTATTATTTTTTTTACTACAGTTCGAAAGAACAGCTTTTACATTTCCACAATCTTTTTCTTGATGTCTTTTTAATTCATCTTTTTTAGAAAAGTAAATTAAACAACCTTCGCATATACATTTTTCATGACCATGTACTGCACGTTTTGCCTTTATTGAAGCAGGTAACTCGATGTAACTAGATGCTCTCATTGGATTATATACATTGAAATTAAGTTCAATGCTTGTAATTTGAAATAATGTCCAACCTTAAAATAATAATAATAATAATAATAATAACATTAAAAATCACCAAGTTTCTAACTTTACCTGAATCTTTCTCCTGAAATTCTGACATCTTGGTTTTAATTTCGTCGAGGAAGTGTCCGTATGTCTCATATAGATTCGTTGCAGTGGTGATAATTTTGTTCGACGTGTTAAATGATTTTATTTCAACATTTTCTTTTGCTGTCAAAAAGTACAATGCAAAGGATTCCATGTTTAATTTAAAATTTCCAATAACCGCCAATTTACTTCCAATGAGGGTAATAATTTTCTCCCTCACTGAAATGGAAAACTTGTCTAAATCAACATAGTGTCCAGGTTCGGTGATTCGGTAACTTGTTATTTTGCCCCCATAAGCTGTAGATATTTCCTCTACTCCATCATCAACAATAATAAATGCATTACTTTTGTGTAAATTAGTTCTCAAATGGGCGGCAAAACATGAGCTATCTACTGTTATGTTACATACATCACATATTCTGTGTTTTGATGTTGATGCAAGTTTTTGTCGTTTATTTGGAATTTCACAAATTTGTTTCGATGCGGATGGATTTTCCAAAGATGTTGATGGAAGTGGATTTACCATTTTGATATCTCCCTGTTGTGCGGATCGGGGTAGAATAAGTTTGATTGTTGGCTTTTCTCCTCTATTGCTTACATATGAGTTTTGCTTGGAAACACACGAGTTTTTTTCGTGTCGTTTTAAGTTGTCTCTTCTTGTAAAATTTTTACCACAATATTCGCACAAAAACATGCTTTAAATGTAATAAAAGAGTAAGTTGCTTTACACGTCAACGCACGATATGATGCTTGGGCCAATACGTTACCTTTATATAGTGAACTTAATCAAGAAAAGAAAAGGAGGAGGTTTAACTATGAGGAGGGGTAAATTTAATATGACGAGGAACAACACATTCACTCACACATGCACACACTCACACAGAGAAAAAAACATTTTACAATCATTTTAATCCTCTTCTTCATCCATGTCAGTCGATGTGTCCCACACTGATGAAGTAGAAGATGATGAAGATGAACTATCTGTTCGTTTACGTTTTACTGTATGTTTTGTTAGCTCGAATAACGGTGTGAAGAAACAAAATTCACAATAACGTTTTCGTTCTAATATCCATATATGCAATTTGTCTTTTCGAAATAAAATATTCTTTTCGTATTTTATCCTGAATAATTTTGTATTAGGTTCTAAATTGTAAATTTTAATAAAAATTTCACTATATATTTAGGTAATGGATTGTGACATGTAAATGGTCGGCATTTACAAAGAACCGAATACATATTTGCTTGTCGTAAATGTCCAAATGTCCAAACATAAAAACACCAGTTGTCAAAAATTGTCTTACCCAAACATTTTGGTATTTCTGCTAGGCGTACCATTGTTATTACATCTAACCGATCTTCTATTACATTTAAACACACTTGTTTTAGAGCGATTGCTTGTAAAGTTTTAACAAAACTCATTGTAGATAAACTTAAATTTGTGTTCTTATATTTGACAATGCAAAAATTGATTTGATCTATGGAAAAATAGCCGGTTATTTTATATTAATATTGTAACCTTATTGTAACGGTCAAAAGTATTGCAATTTAGCTCCGCCTTATAAATTTTCAAAAAGTGTTGCAATTTTTGCCCCGCCTTTTAATTTAACCACACCTTTATGAGTAAAGGTAATTTTAGTCCCACCTTTTAATTTTACCACACCTTTATGAGTAGAAGTTAACTCAAAATCTTTTAAGAGGTGTTTTACTTTAAACCCCTCCTCCTTATACATCCTCCTCGGTTTACAAGCTATTTAAGCACCAACACACTAAGTTGAGAGGAACAAACTGAACAGCGGTTTTAAAGTGTTAAAGTGAATCATGGGTGAGTAATTTATTTTAAATAAAACAACATTTAAAAAAATATGTTTTGTATTTATAAAGAAACATTTACATTTGTATTACATATATTTTATATATTATATTTTTTTTATTACAGACCGCATACAAATCTATAACGAAATTAGAGAGGAATATTGCAGGAGATTCAACAACAAGCGAGTAAACAAGTTAATACGTACATGTAAATAAGAGAAAATTGAGATTATAATAATTTACAGGTAACCATAATCGAACTGGATGACTCAATACCGCCAATTCCTCTACCCCGGGCAAATATCATCATCCAGAGGTCAGAGTATACGGCCATTATTTGCCCGGAGGATAACGCGTTCGTGTGGTTGCGAATCCATAACCCTTTATAATTTAATAAAAGACTAAATATTTATAGAACATTTTTATTTGATATCCATGAATTATGTGAATCATCCAAACCCAACTATTTTACTAAAACTTTATTCTTCATTCTTTTAATAACTTTTTCGACGAGATATACATCCTGATGTTGAACTTTTTTTAAATCTTCCTCATAGAATCCTCCAATTATGTCCTGGTTTTTTATATCTCGTAGTAGATATGTTCTGGGGTTCGCGTTTTGAACTTTGGATACTGTGAAGATTTCGTTGGACCAATTTGGGGTGTAATTTTTATCAAATGCTTGACGATGTTTGCTAATCCTTACGTGGTCACTAACTTTAAATTTCTTCCTAAATCCATCAAAAACTTTTAAATTACTGTACACAGAATTTAACAATAATTTTTCCTTATTTTTATTTACTTGTTTTGGTTTCATACCAATTGTTCTATGTTTTGTATTATTATATTTATTAATTATATTTTGTAGAATACTAATCCAATTATAATTGCCTTGCATGCTAAATTCCTTCCACATCAGTTCTTTAATAGTTCTATTGAACCGTTCAACAATTGAACTTTTTAAAGATGAAAATGTGCTGTAATGATTAATTCCTTATTTTTCGCATAGTTTTTTAAAATTGTTGTTGTAAAACTCAGTACCATTGTTTGTTTGAATATTTTTAGGTATCTGCCTCTTTTTCAACAATTTTTCCATTTGTAAGGCAACTTCTTTTCCAGTTTTTGTTTTTAACGGTAAAGCCCACCCAAATTTAGAAAAAGCATTTATAACCATCAATATATATTTGTATCCTTTATTTTCCTTGTCATAAGGTATCATTTCAACTAAATCCGCTTGGTATAAATCATTTAAACTCTTCAATATTACTCGACGTCTACAAAAATGTTTCCGAACTGGGGCGTGAATTTCATCAATTACATCGCGTTTAATGTTGGGTTTCATTAGTATTTTGTTCGATTAATATCTCAATGCAAAACTTCTTATCGACACCTTCTGGAGTCGCTGCAAATCTGTGCTTAATTTGTATTGTATCATTCAATTTAAGGTTTGTTAATTCAGACAATACATACTTTTCATTAATAAATAGAATTACATTTCCCAGGTAATTTGTTTTGAGAACTTTTCCAGCGTATAATGTGTTTTTATATAATATATCACCCCGCTTATTATCAATTGTATAGAATCCATCGGAAGATACGTTTCCGTTGCCAGCAAGTGTCAAAATTAATCTATATCTTCTATCTTTATCTGTTTCATCGAATTTAAAATACCTCTGAATTATCTTGTCTAAATTGTTAGATTTTTTAATATAGCTCGAGACACTATGCCCATGTACATGTTTTCCAAATTTGTCAACAGTCATTGCACCAAAAATAGAATTTCCAAATTTGTCTAAACTCATTTTATACACCGGTTGCTCGTCTGGTGTCTAATGAGATAATAACATTTGTTTATTTCAGGAGCCACACTTATAATAACTTTATAATGTTTGCTTCCTTCAATTCTTCAATTATTGAAATTATTTCATTTGTATGCGCATTATTGCCACCACTTTGTGAAGCTAATAATAAGCGTAATCTATCTAAAAGTTCATTCGGATTATCCCAATATTGCAATTCTAAGGATGAATTGGGATTCATTTTTTTCTGTAAACCGCGTCCAACTTTCCATTTTTTACTTCACCACACTTTTGGAGGTTGACCATTTAAAATTGGCTTAATAATGTTTAAATATTTCAAAGCTTTACTACCAATACGTTTTCCGCTTGGATCATAATTAAATTGCGTCGCAGATGTTTGCTCTAAAATACGTTTACAATTTCGAACATCGTCAGGTTTAAAAGTGTAAGGGTCCTTTTTGAAAAGTAATTCGTATAGACCGGTAGTGCCCTTATATGGCACATCGTTAATAACAACATTTGCTCCATCAAACTTAAGTGCCGCGTTTCCGATATACAAAACACCATCAAATGTTTGACGAACTCCATAACGAGTATCGAATTTATCTCCACGATCTAATTTAAAGTCAATCAAATATGCGCGAGGTATATGATGAAATTGTTTCAGGGTTTGTTGTAGGACTGACGAAGTATTAAGTTCGTCTACCAGTCTATCATAAGCTTCATCTAAACGTGTAGTAGCAGTCCGTAGGACTGTAGCGTCATCATCAGAATCTACGATCTCTTCATCATCATCATCATCATCATCGTTATCATGTGTGAGGTTTCCTGTTCTTGGCGGTGAAGTTTGATAAACTTCTTCAGTGTATCCTGTTGCAGTATCCTCCATCGGTGTTGATGTAATAATATCTTTTTTCAAATGCAATTGATGTCTCGGTCTTCTGGGTGTTGATGATGAAGTTTTAATGGGTGTAAATATTCGTTTGTGTACTTTAATTTTCAACGGACGTTTCCTAATAGTTTCCTCAGATGAGGTTACATTGGATTGCGGTGTAGTAAATATTTTTCTGCGTATTTGCGATTTTCTACTTGAACCTAATCCCGTTTCTTTTTCTTTAACATAACTAGAATCAATAGGAACTAATTCTTCATTGAATTTACTAGCGATTTGTTTCAGTGGTTCACTTAAGGGTAATAACGTTGCGGCAAGATGTTCATTTGAGTCTGCAATATCTGTTTTTAACGATCGAATTTTATCACGCAAAGCACTACGTGCTTCCACGAGTTGCTTTGCAATGTCTTTATCCATGTTAAGAACGCAAAGTGTCTGTAAACACTGATACCATCTGCATCGTTACAGCGCTTTCTAAATAGTCAGAAATTTATCGAAACCTTTTCGATAACGACCATTCGTTACAGGACAATCTAAATCAATTACGAATGGAGAATAAGGTTGGTTACAACATTCTGTGCAAGTTTCTAGAAATGTATTCAATGTCATGTCACCTATTACGTGATCATTGAAAATATGCTTTAAATTTGTTGCATCTTGCTTAAATATTACCAATAAATTACAATTGTCTCGAACCAATTGCTTTTGAATGGCACTGTAACTTTGGCATATTTTAAAACAATCAACATTTTCGACCGTATGAAAAAAAATCCTTAATTACATTATGACCGGTCGGTGGAATATCATCAAATATAACAATGGAATATTCTTTAATATTTTCAGGCGGTCCAAGTGATTCAACATCCGAAAACTCAAAATAACCACATTCCGGCACGTCTTTTACTATTGATCGTAGATACGCATATTTATTTTGAAATAATGATTTTGAACACAAGTATATGTTTTTAAGACGTAAACCGTTGGTTGCAAGTAATAATGATAGCATTGCATTTGTTTTACCGCAGCCAGAAGGGCCTATAATAAGACCTCTTTTGCCATTTCCTCCAAATAGATCACTATGTCGTTTATATCGAAACTCGTTAAGATCGAAATTTATTATTGGTAATGACAAGCAGTGATTTTCAACATTTACCGACATAATAATGCTATAAAAAACCCAACCCTGCGTACAACTTAATTTTTGAAGGGTGAATGAAAAGAAATTGAATTGTCAACAATTATATATTACAAATAATATTAATAATTAAATATAAAAACTAATACTAAATAATAACTATAAAAAAACTAATACTAAATAATAACTATAAAATAATTCCCTGACAGATGGTAACACACATCCAAATGACTAGTAGAGACACACATCAACCACACACGACTAGCAACAGACAATGACCACAAAAGCAGATGTAGCAATCAAACACCTCATTACAATTGTTTGAAAAGAATTAGACTTGAAACAAATTGACAAATTTAAAAAATAGTTACAAAAATGTAATGTGCTTTCACAATTAAATTTCTTTTAAACGTTTTTTTAAACTTGTCAATGAATAATGCTCCTCTTGTAGCTGATTTCGTTTTGCAGCTAAGTAATTACTAATGTCAGGGGTGTTAGAATTAGTAGATTGCACAACGAAGTCAACCACATCAGGCTTTAAAAAACTATTCAAATTATCGATTATACTATCAATTCTTTCTAATCGATCATCAATAGATGTCATGAAAGAGTCTTTGCGAGCTTGCATAGAACGAATTGTTCCTTTATCACAAATGATGGCTCGCATAAACTCTTCGAAATTGTTAGTAGTAGTGGTTAAGGGAGGAATCTGGTTGGGTGGTATAAATGTCGGTGGAGGAGCGTTAAGATAGGGGTTAGTTGCTCTTACTACATCTGCTGATGAAGATCTTCCAGGTAAAACTGTATTGGTTATTTGCAATTCACGGACAGAAGATCGAACAGCACCGTTATCTTGAGAAAGTGTAATTTCTTGTGATAACCGCACTGATTGAAACAAGCCACCCAGCTTACTGTCTCCCATATCCGAAACTGCAAATCGACCATCAGTATTGTTTTCCGACTCGACTTGGCTGGAAGATCTTGGCACCCACCTACAGGCCACAATCGCAACGGAGACTGAGTCATCTGAGCTGATTGCTGTGGCCCAGGTGTGCTCGATTTTGTCCCTGCAATTAAACAGAAAACATTGCAATTAATAAATATCATTAAATATTACAAAAAATACAGGACTTACCTCTCACGTCATTGGTTGCAAGTGATGCATCAAAACCTGGCTGGGAAACCACCAAGTTTACCAATGACTGAGGAAATGTATAATTTTGCCCAGTCGGTACCGCAACATAATTTTGTCCAGTCGGCATCGCGTAATACGTGGAATCGTTTTGCACGATGACAAACTGGTTTGAGGGTTGAGGTTGTGCAATAATTTGGAATGAGGGTTGTTGTGGTGGTTGGATTTGCATATTTTGTTGGATTTGGAATGAAGGATTTTTTGTTTGCGGTTCGACTAGGTGTATGCTCTGAGGGCGTTGTGGTTGATGTGTGCTGCTGCTGTATTTGTTTTTTTGGCCCTGCTTGGATAATGTCGAAGGTTGGTGGTTAGAAGGCGATCCAACAAGTAACGGCATTGAACACATAGGATTCGTTCGCCCTGTACACAATAATTATGCATTAAAATTATAATTATGAATAGAAAATAATGCATAATAAAATATCTAATCAACCCGGAAATAACCTTTAGTCTTTCGTTCCTTTTTCGCTTTCAACGATCGATCAGTTGCCGGTTCGCCTTTCTCCTTCGAAAGCAATTTATTTGATGAATCATCTGCCACTGATTTCTTTTTGTCATTTGTAAACAAATCAAAATCATCCCATGATTCATTAAATGAAACTGAAAACAATAACAATAGATAATCTAGAAACATTTAAATAACACGTGTTTTAAATACTTTTTACATCAGGTCCAATTATGTTAGGATGTGCATCTGAATTGGTGGTGCTCTTTTTCTCAACTTCACCTTAAAACAATAGACAATAAATAAGATACATTTGATTAAATAGAATTAAAGAAAAACAAAATACCTAACATATTCCCATCCATGCTGGAGTTCAGAAAATCGTCAATACAAATTATCTTGTTACCTAAAAGCAAAAACAAACACACAAAATAAGAATTGTTACCTCCTTATTTCGATGCGTCAGTCAACCTACCTTATCTACTCACCGAACCAGCACAACCGATAGAGTAGGGGGGGTCCCTCGTGCAAAAAGGTAGAAATGGGGCGCCAAGTGATTTATAATCAGCAAGCAGATAGGATGACCATTAAGGAAATCACTAACCTTAAACAGAGTACTAAGATGGTCGGGTTTCCAAAAATTATTCAGAGTCATAAAACATTCTAAACTAGAATTTATTCTCAACCCGCATGGACGAAATCAAATTTCATTAAACAGAAGTGATTACAAAAATAGAAAAATTTAACAACCATTAAAAACAAATAAAATACTCCAACAAGGGGGTATTGGTTACACAAACACCAACCCCTTACCCGAGACGTAACAGTATTTCAAACTTAATGCAACTAGACCGATCACACGAATCGGTGGACAACCGTTAGATATTCATATAGCTGTTTGTGTGACAATCGTTCACCACCCAGATGGCAACAGTAACCTTAATCACAATTGTGCTAATGCCAATTCAGTAACGCTCAAGGGATAATAATAACTATAAGTATGTAATAATGCAAAGAAACACAAAAAAAAAGTAAAATAAAATAGAGTTTTAACAGGACTAGATGGCTTACTGACAGCCACCAGTCAGAACTGGGATGGAGATTAAACCCAAAGCCAAATAGGCGTTACACTTGCTAAGTTAATAAATCATAAAATAGCTCACCGATTATCAGATGTGAAGAACTGCTGATAGCGCTACCTGCAATCCCGTACTGATATCCTAATACAGAGTTAACACACACCGAACAACTGAACAAGTGTAATTACTAGTTGCTAATTAACCTCCATAAAATTAATTAATCTTCGAAACGACCACCTTACGGTGTTCACTTAGTCGTACATCGAGAAATAAAAAGTAAATGACTGTTAACACTAACTCATTAACTGTGAACATCAACTAAGTTACGGAAGGCACTAATTTATCAATTAAAAAGAGAATAAATCGGCTCTGGCCATAGAGGTGTGAGTTCATACACACTATACGTACTTGCTTAAAAAAAAAACTATTAATCGGGCAAAATTCGTCGTTACTGTAATTGTATCGTAACAGAAATACTAAACAAACGCGACATAAACAATTTCATCTGTCACTTGAACCCAGGTTGTCAGTTCGCCCCTTTCAGTACCCACAATCTATCGGCAACATCGCTCAGCGTCTCCGCAATTAACACACACTTCCTGTCGAACCAGCCTGACCCATATTCCAAGATCCACGGAAAAGAACCGCAACAGGAGGTGATGGGGAAATTTTTAACCCACTCCGGGACAGCAATAGATATGACAGCAGCACACGGCACAAGGAAAGATTCCATACGTTATCTCCCTCCCAAATTCGTTCTCAGAACTTAGAGCCAAAACAAGAAGCCAGGCAGAAAACCTGAACCAAAGGAAACTAATAGAATCTTGCTAACTCTTGATAATTAAGTGGGGTTAAACATGAAATACATAACATACCATTTATCTCCCGGCTTCTCTTGTCGAAACTAGTCACGCACCACATAGACAGCAACAAATCCATCGATGACGGTAGTTTTCTCTGCACCAGAATCGGTATCCAAAAATCTCTTCACACGAGATAACACCATTCACAGATAAACTATATTGATGTTCATTTACCCAAAATCCGTATTAGTCACAACCACTGAAATATAGTAATACTGGAACGCGCACTGCCTATGATCGCTGGGTTAAGAAAGCGAGCCGAGAGAGACAGCGACCAAAGGGTCTTGTGTCATTGTCTCACGCTCCTCGCGCATCCGCAACTAAAGTCAGGCGGCGTACATCACGGCACAAAAGTGTACGACGGAGACACAAGACCCGTTACTCGCTATCTCTGTCGGCTCGCGCTGGCGTCGCCAGAGCGCGTTCCAGTATTACTATATTTCAGTGGTCACAACGTGCTTCCAAAAAGCAACAGGTAAACCAACACCCGTGCGTCTTGCGTGTTGACAGACGAACAAGTGACAGCGGAAGTTATCCCCACTCAATTAAACGTCAACAACGCCGATTTCCAGTTAAAACTCCAACATTTACATTCGTTGGAATTAAATATAACTTCTTTCCGTTGAACGTCCAACATGCTATTCTAAAGCGAGCAACATAAACTTGTAAACCAACGTTGTGTAATTACAATTAGAATTAAATTATATGGAAAAGTCAGGTTCACCACGGGACATGAATGTAACGTTTACACGGCGATTTCAGCATCACGAATAGAAATCCACAAGAATGAGACACAAAGCGAAGTACTATGAGACACGTACTATGTTATGCGGCAGAATGTTAAAGGGAAAACAATACATTAGCATCGGTAGAAAAGGTTCCGCTACTGCGTGAGTACGGCTTTTACGCAAAAATGACAGTTCCGCAATACCAACCTAAGAAAGTGATTTCCGAAATACCAACGAATTAATTTATAAAATAAATTACCCCTAAATAAACCCACTAGATTCATAGACAAATAAACGGAAGAGCATTCAGAATTCTCAAGGCGCCAACCCGTATAATTAATATTTTCAACAAAATAGTTATTTCCGAATAACATTTTCATATTATGCTGAAATATATTTTGTACTTTGACTGTATAATAATTACCCGAACACATTATGCATATATGTATGTACACAGGAAATAATTTAATTTGTTTATTGTGATATAATTTATTGTTATTTAATATTAATTTCTCCGCACCAATAACATCGGAGAATTGCATTTAAATATTATTCCATTGAGCTGGCCATATGGACTAGTATTCGAGGCAAAAATAAAAATATTTATTTTCTAATTTTTCCTAAATGTCATTACCAAAATCAATTATCGTTATTACAAAGTCAATATTATTCGTTTATCATTTCCCACATAAAATGGCATTTTAATAACTTTACAATAATTAATTACGAAATATATTTGTACAACCACATAAAACATTGCAATAAAACTCGAAAATAATATGATAAATTAAAATCTCCGACAGTATTTTTTTCCAATCTTGTGTCGAACATACACTGATCCAAATCTTTTGAGGGTGCCCGCCGCCGCCGCGCGGCGGTGTTTCGTTTGTATGTATCTCTTTGAGATTCACCGCAAGCGGCAAGAAAACATTCCGATATTTTAACTAGACTCAGCAAAATACATACTGTACTAGACCTTTTTTTGCCGCCTAACTGCGTGTTTTTGGCAATTTACATTTGTCGGCCACAAATTTGTCGGCCACAAATTTGTCGGCCACAAATCTTAAGCGTGATTTAGAAGAAACATCGCAGTTTTTTTCTTGTAAACAAATAAGTGTTGAAAGTATCTAAATAGAAAGTGTTTAATATTATTGCAGCTAATAAACTAATAATAAGTAGTAATAATTAAATAATATTACCAATAGTGTTTGTGGAAATTATGTTGAACTGAACTTGAAGTTGTGTTGGAATTATTTGTGTAAATATTTTTCCTTTGGACACATTTGTGTTTTTAAAAACATTTTTAAAATGAGTTTTGATATACGAAAATATTTCAAGAAATCCAAATCTCCATCTCTTACGGAACAGAACAGTCCTACTCCTAAAGATACTAAACCGACTAAACGTGTAGTGGACAATGAACCTGTCGCTAGTAGCTCAAAATCTTACGTCAGTCTAACTCCAGAATGCAATAAAGAAAACATTCAGAATGAACCTGTGGCGAGTACTTCGAAATCTCTTGACAGTGATATAGCAGCATCATCACAAATATTATCTTTAGTTGACGATTTAGGCACCATTGATGCGGGTCCAATTCAACCGAAATTGCTTAAGTACCCAAACAGTTTGATGAGTGGCCAAAACCGATCTATTAATTGTAAATATTTTAATGAATTTAAATGGCTAGAATATAGTATTAAGCAAGACAGAGTATTCTGTTTCGCATGCAGACATTTTTGTTTTGGGAACATACGAGAACAAAACGAAGTTTTTATAAAAACAGGATTTAATTCGTGGAAAAAACAAAAGGAATTATTTGAAAAACACGCATCTTCCATAAATCATCGACAATGCCAGGATAAGTGGCTTACATATAAACAGCAAGAAGCAAAACAATCAAATGTGCTTAGTCTAGTGCAAAATAAAAGCAAAGAAGAGAATATGGAAAAAGAAGATTATGTAAAAAAGCTTTTCGATGTAGTAATATTACTGGGTCGTACTGGTTATCCTTTCAGGGGGCATGATGAAACTAAAACATCCGTCAATAAAGGATTGTTTTTAGAAACAGGGGAATTGTTATCCAAATACGATAAATTTTTTGAAACATATTTTTCTAAAAAAATGTATTTGAGCCCCCAAATACAAAATGAGATGTTATCAATTATATCGTCTGAAGTGCTGTTAACCGTTTCAAAGGAGATTCGTCAGGGTGGAGCAGTGGCAGTTATTATGGACGAAGCTCGATGTTTTAAAGAAGAGCAAATGTCAATAATATTAAGGTATCCTAAAGACTTAGATATAGAAGAACCTTTTATTGGGTTTATAAATTGCTCCGAATCGCGCGATGCAGAAAATTTAGTTCGCCTTTTAAATGAACATTTGAAAAAACTTAATATTCATGACATTCCTATAATTGCCCAATCATATGATGGTGCCTCTGTTATGTCCGGAAAACATAAAGGTGTTCAAGCAGTAGTAAAGCAAAACCACCCCTGTGCTGTTTATACTCATTTTTTAGCACACAAATTAAATTTAGTTATTGTGAATAGCTGTCAAAACATTCCAACAGCTATAGATTTTTTTAATACTATGGAAGCTATTTACAATCATTATGGAAAACCAGCCAATCATAAACGGCTCAAAGATCTTCAGGCCACATTAGGCATAACACATAAAGCAATTAACAGTTTAAGTACTACAAGATGTTCGTGTAGATACCAAAATTGTGTAGCAATAAAAGAAAACTTTGATGCCATTTGCAATGACCTAGAATATGAAATTAGAGAAAGAAAAGATAAAGATGCAGTAGAGGCACGGGGAATATTAATCTCCATCACATCTGCTACATTTGTGGTAACATTATTTATTTTCCAAGAAATATTATCGAATTTAAACATACTGAGTAATTATCTACAAAAAAAGACATAACGTTGGGCACTGCAAATGTATTGATAATTGGTGTTCTTTCCACATTGAAACAACAACGGGAAGATTTTAAACCAATGTGGGAAAAATTTTTGAAATTTTCAGAGGAAAGAGATATTTCTTTAACAATTCCCAGGTTATCAAAAAAAAGAAAATTTGTTCAAAATGTCAAATATGCTGATTTTATCGTTGAATCCCATATTCCTGGCAACACCGAGGAACCAGTTGAAGATGAAGGTTATTGGCGTCGAATTTACTTTCAAGTATTGGATCAAATAATTAATAATATGGAAACCAGATTCCAATCAACTGATTTCGCGTCGTCGTTAGACAATTTCCTCAAATTGGATTTCAATGGCGGCAGATTTTTCGTTGAATTCTACAAACAATTATTTCCCGTGGATATGGATATATTAGAATCAGAAATGAAAGTTATGAAAAACTTTATGAGTGCAGAAAGACACTCTCTGGATGAATTAAAGTTACATATAAATGAAAAACTTGTACCTAATCTCTATAAGTTCTGGCAAATTGCTAGAACTGTCCCAGTCTCATCTGCATCCGCGGAAAGAAGCTTCAGCGCAATGAGACGTGTGAAAACTTATCTCAGAACTACAATGAGCCAAGAGAGGTTTAGTGATTGCGCTATTCTACATATAGAGGGAGACCTAGTTAAAAAGCTGGATTTATCTATATTAACTTCCAAATTTAAGTCAGCAAAGGCACGCCGCCATCTGGTGTAAATAAAGTGAGATATAAGTTATAGTATATAAAACATGAAAACATCCTGCAGTAAATTTTTTCAATTTTCAGTATGGGTCTGGTTTCCATGTTGTAGTCTATGAAGACACCACTCAAAACAATAATTCACAAATTATGAACAACAATTTCTTCTTCTTTATATTAGTATTGTTTATTTATTACTTTATATTAAAATTTATAGGTTTGTAAAATGTTAGACTCATTTATTATTTATTTCAATAAAAAATATATTGTATAATTAACAAGTATAATTTTCTCCGTATATTATAATGACGATATAAATAGCGATTTTTCAAAACTCTTTTGTCCATTTTCTTATTTCAATGATAAAAACTACATTAAAAATATAAAATTACATGTATGCTTATGAAACTTAAATGTTTAACTTACAGTTTATATAGAAAATAAGTTATTCATTCTAAACAAAATATTTGTAAATGATAGATACAGTTAATATGCCCTTTTTAGTTCAAGCTCACAAAAACAGTTATTTTACAAACTCATTTCAGACCGTATAATGAAAAATGGTTGATATATTTCGTATAGATAGGTGAATTCAACATTAGATACGGTAAGTGGACATGTTTAAGAAATAGTAATATATAATTATTATTATTTGCGAATACTAATACCACTAAGATAAAAATAAATCAATTTTCTCTTGAATTAGATTTTCGCCCGTTTTACATTCAGCAATGGGCCTATAGCCCCCCCCAAAAAATTTTGCCTTCGCTACGCCTATGAACAGAATATCCAAAATATGTTAAAAATATTCAATCACCAAAATATAAATAAAGACCACTTACTTTTCATTTTAGAGTGGAGATGTTGTTCGTTCCAAAACTTGCACTGGATGTGATTTCTTGGTTTGTTCTGACTTCTTTTATACCCAATTTTGAGGTCAGTAAACGGTAGCGAAAGTAAAACAAGTGATGGGGAATCGAGGTTAAAATTTTTTTCAGGGGGTGGGCGGAGAAGCCAACTGGGGCGTGGGGAGGAGCCAAGGAGAGGGCGGGGCGGGGGAGTGGCCAAGGGGGCGTGGCGTGGGAGGAGCCAAGGAGGGGGCGTGGTAATGGGCGTAACTGGATGGGGTCATTTTATTTTGACGCCTCCCCGCTGCCGAAGGGGGGGGACGAACGTATTTTTAGACGTTTTCCCCACTCCTACCCCCACTCTTCCCTCTCTCTATGTGGGAGGAAAGTAGGAGGAGACTAGGAGGAGATTCCTTCTAACCATCATTCTCTTTTTTTTTTTAATTTTGTCTTTTTCTTTTTTTTTTCTCTTTCTTTTTTGTTAATTTTTTTAGTTGCCGCAATTAAAACAAGTTATATTATAAAAAACATTTTTTATTTCTTAATCATGGATACATTGAATATTTATTAAACAATATACATTAAACAATAACAATAACAGCAATCACAATTTACGATACTCTTGCAAAAGAAACAATCCTTCTTCATTGGTGGTGGTCCATCGACATGTGTCATCCAATTAGCCGTGTTGAAATGTTCATTGCATTGCAAACTTCCTTGTAAACATTTCATTGTGCGTATGTGGTCCGGTAATATGGGCCATAAAGTAGCGAGTTCCAACGGTTTCATTCGTTTCAGCAAATAAATTAATGTAGAATTAGTAGCACGTTGATCTTCTAGAAATGGTGTCCCGTCTCTACCGATATATTTTGATAATGCATTGTTAATCCTTCTTAAATAATTAATAACATAATACTTTAAGTTATAAGTATACTGTCGAACTGTTTCCATGTTAACACAGTTGTGAACCAATGCCGTCTGATATTATTTCACTTTCCGACTCAATTATATGCATTCAAGTTTGCTGTACATTTGTTCTTTTTTCTGTTCTACTCCATTTGCTGAAGGTTGTTTCATCGCAACCTCTTTTATAAAATTGTTTCTTCTTCTTCTTCATCTTGCATGTAATAATTGATAGGATTTGACATTTATCGTAGATATAATACACATTTGTTAATGCACACATTGTATAATCTGTATCTTTGTGATACATACATGGGTGAGACGCTGACAACTTTATATCCAATCTTTTAATGTCCTCAATTGGCCGATCCAATATTTTCTGTAGATATTGTGATTTTTGCTCACCTCTCACATAAATGTTTTTAGCTTTTTTACTAAACACTCGAATAATTTTATCAATTTTATTGAGTGGTACATTTCCACTAGTCCATTCCAAATGGTGGAAATTTGAAGTTAACCAATGTGCTGTTCGACGTTGCTTAGAAGGTAAACAATTTACAGAATGGGGAGCCTCAAACAAATAATGGCTAATTCGACGTTCGCTATCACAAATAGCCACTTCTTTCGGTAGTAATTTATCATTACTATCGTAAAAACCTTGAATGTCGATTATGATATAGTCCAATGTATCCATAATTTGTTTGTGTACTTGTTAATTCATTCACTTCTTGTACTTGACTGATGTGTAAAGCAAATTACACTACTTTTATAATGACAATCGCCCCTCCTTGTTTTATAGCAACAGGGAATTGCAGCAGGACGGGTAACACCTCTTTTACAACAATTCTTTTACCACTTTTGTTAGTGGTGTATAATAAAACGCCTTAGCGTGCGAAATAAAACAGTGTGCTGTTGTATTAGCCGGAACTGGTTCTTTTGAAGTAAATTCAATTTTAATTTCAACGCCACTTTTGTGAATAGTGTCTGCCTGATACGTACAATCGATTCCTACTAATGGAATTTTCTCTTTAAATTATGCTGGTGAAAACATTAGTTCACTTTCTGGCATATAGTAATATGATTGTTGGAATCTGCTATACATATCGTACACAATAGCATATTTATTGTTATCAAAATCAATATTTAAATTATCATACGGAAATCTTGTACCGTTCAAAAATACACTTAGGTTTGTCAACTTTATATTATCAAATAGAGCCATTAAAGACTTCATCTGGCCTTTTCGATTGGTTTGAAAACCGAAAATATTGTATCTTGGCGTTTCAAGTTGCGGCGCCGTCTTTACGGCCCATGTATGTTTAGTTGTTTGCGGCAATGACGGATACTCATGAATCTCCCAACTTCTAAACCATAAATTGATATTTTGATTTTTGTCAGTTAATTTTGTCAAGGCTAACTGTTCTCGTAGACCGACTGCAATTTGAGGTATTCTCCAAATAATTGTATCTATTGTCAATTTTACTTTTTCTTTTTCAGCTTCACTTTGAACAATTACATCGTTATCATCGTTATTCCGAACGAGTACCAACTCTTGTCTACAGTTTAATACAACTTTCTTAAAATCTTCCGCAAATCCTAAAATACTTTTAAGCGGTACACTAATTGCAAAATGTCCATTGTCATCGACTATATCGCAGAAACCTTTTTTCTCAATGTCCCACCCTGCATTTTGTAATTTAATCATTTCATTTCTATTATACGAAAAATATCCTTTCATACATGATGTCACTCCCACGTTTCTAACGGAATCCACTTGAACACCATTCATTAAATACCGAAGATCGCTAATCATAAAGCCTGCTGGGTTGTTGACTAATTTTGAATTCTTACTAGCCTCGTTTTTAACATTCCCATCCTCACCAACTTTCCGTAGAGTACCCTCTACATATAAATAACTCTCTCCTGGTAATGTAACATATAATTGTCAGTTTCAGGAACCGTTATCCTAATTTCATCATTATTATCAAAACTTGCCGATCCATAAGGTTGGTATGAATGATACTCGTAACTTACTATTGCATTGTTAGATTTAATTTTGTCGGTAACATTTAAAATGTCCATTATTTTAGTAGTTTATAGCCCAAATCTTTTAAGAATATACGATTTTCTGTTGTTAACTTCTTCAATTTTTTTAGGCTACTGCACACATTTTTCATATCGCTACCCAATTTATAGGCTGACCGGTTTGCTGTGTTCTTCTTCTTCTTCTTCTTCTTGACAATATGGTTCCTCTTTCGATTCGACGTTTTTGAGTTATATAACTTCATCTCATTCAACCTTACGCAAGTGTAATCGTGTCGTTACTTCTTCACCTCTAAAATTGATCAATTTCCCTGATTGATCAAACACTCTTACCACAATTGTACTGATAATATCTTCAGTAACAGATAAATATATAGGTAAATGTGGCGATTCTACCATCTTATATCCGGCCGGCACTTTAGGAAAAAAATGATAAAGCACGTGTACCGGTTCACCGTTATTATAAGAACCGCTCACTAAATTGCAATAAATTTGAATTGTATTGACTGTGTGGATATTAACAATATTTTCTGCTTCATAACTTTTCCCACCCATTAGTACTTTCTTATCATATCCCAATAAGGTTCCTATACTTTTTTCAGCTGTAAAATCGATTTCTACATCGGTTTTTATGTGCACTTTCTGAGTATTATTATTACCGCGTATACTCACCAATGCCGTATTGTCAATGTTCTTCTATTTTAGTCTCTATAAAATCAGAAATATAATTTAAACCGTAAATTCAAACGGGTAATTCTACTATTTTTTTTGTTGTTTCCTATTTTGTAGTGAAATAAATTATTTGATATGTCAACGTTTGGAATTGAATTGAATGACTCAAAATTGAGTAAAGCCAACTCATATTCTTCATCTTCATCTTTGCTCAAATAAATCGGTGGATTAAAATTGCAACTTAACTCGGAACTGATTCCGGTCAACGTAAACGTAAGCGAATGAGAAGTTTTCACCATTGCATTTAGTCTTCGACTGATGTTTCAATTGTTTTCTTAATTATTTATTAAAAACATTAAACACAATTGTCCACAATTTAAATCATCGATTGTCTGGTAGCGTTCATAGTTATAGCTTATAACATTATTCTTATCATCTGATCTTAAATATTTTTCAATTTCAATGGAAGGTTTTAAATCACCTAAACTGTCAAAGTATTTTACTCTACTACCACTTTTTTTATAAGCAACCCAATGCGTTCCTTCACTTTCTTTATTGTCTAAATTGATAACTGCACTTTCATTTTTAAAAATTTTTTTCGGTAATGCATTTCTCATATAGACACCTCTAAACGATGGTATTTTCAATAATTTTGCTATTTTTAAAATTTCTAAATTATTTAGAGGTCTTTTATGAAGGAACATTATTTTCAGTTTTTTGAATATTCGGGTAAATATAAACCACATCCTCTTTTATATGGTTTTATGTAATAACCAGAACCCACTGATTTGGCTTCCATAGCTCTATTGTGTCGCTCAGCTTCTTTTTGTTGTTCTTTAGCTGATTTTGCACTGTTTACTGCTTTCGCTATAGCGGCTGCCCCTCCTCCGAGGGAACCCAATGCACCTAAAGCTGCAAATAATGGAATCAACGGAAGAAATCCTCTTTGTTTCGGTATAGGAATGACTCTACGTTTTGGAAATTTAATTTTTCTCTTATATTTTTTCAAAACATTATATGCAGCTTTTGTAGCATCAAATACACTTTTATGTTTTCTTCTACTGATAGCGTTTTTGGCCAGTCGAACTGCCTTGTTAAACGTTAAAGTACCACCCCGACTAATTCTTTTGCGATTTCTAACCTTGCTTTTTCTCTTTTTTAGACCCATTCCAAATGAAGTTTTCCCTTTCATTGCTGCTGCAACTCCTGCCGATGCAATCTTTTCTCCGGCACTTGGACCAACCTTCTGAATTATTTTTTTTTGCAGTTTTGAGTAACCTATGATCGGCTATATGCCTTTCTTTTAAATTATTTGTATTATCGTACACTATATCGTGCTCTTTACAAGCTTCGTCCAGTTCGTTTATTCATTTATCGCCTCGCGCTAATCTCTTTTCTAATTTTGTTCCAGGCCCACAATAATTATATCCAGGTAAATGAATTTCAAAAGGCAGCTTGTTTATTAATTTATTTAGTAGCCCCCGACCGATCCATTTGATAGTTCTTTTATGACTGACGGGATAATAGACGTACATTTTATTTTAAAGGTATACAAATAAACTGTGGCAACTTAAAAACTGTTTATTGATTTTTATAATTTAATTTTAACAAACATTTACCACTTCACCTAATACTAACACTTATACTAACTATGTTCTACTTAAACCTTGAGTTATATACATTCTCCCTAAAACTACTTTGTAAACAAAAACTTATCGCTAATTCGATTCTTTTCATTTTTTCTTTGAATCTTAAAGAATCATAATAATATATATGCCATGCACCTTTCCTAGCTTCTTTATACGCAAATTTCCATACATACATATAATGAATAATATTTTTACTTTCACACATTACTACTTTCTTTTTACTTCCCATTATTATAAGAATCTAACATTATATGTTGCATATCAAAATCGAACAATAACTTATCATTACCATAAAGTAACAATTCATCAATCATACAAGCATATTCATTACATTCGCCTTGCATTATTTTCGAAAAACGGGTTTTCATATCCCCATCCAGTTCATTTAATAAACCCAAGCAAGAATAGTAATATTCACTAAGCTTAGGATTTTTTAAATATTCCAAACGAGACGAAACAACATCAACCAGTTTCCACAATTCACGAAGACCTTCATACGATAAAAATACGTGATTTCCACCGATATCAATTCTTGCAACTTTACGACAATTATTCATTAAACAAAATGAAATGTTTACCCAATATTCTAATAACTGGTTCAAGATTAAGATCTATGTGTAAACCTACCGACACCCATTTAGAATTGCTTTTATTTAAAAAATACGTATTCGACGACAGCAAATTTTTCATAGCGTTCTTCTTTTGTTTCACAAGTTGATTGTTGTGGTTGGAATCATCGTTGGTATCGTTGATATTCCATGGAACATCAACAGTAGTAGTCTCACCATGATTCGGTAGATTTATATTCGAAAAAGATTCTTCACCCTCTTCAAAAAATCCTGATTCATTTGCTGAATTCGCATTATCAATTGGCCCATTATTTTGAATATGTGCTCTAATAATTTGTTTATTACTCGGGTTTTGTCGTTTCACTAAAATTTCACTTCAATCAATAAATTAATTTATTTTCAAAATAATTACAAATACTTACTAATTATTCAATTTATTATTGACAACAACACTAATTAGTGACACAGTCCTGGCAGATGTATTCTTGACAACAACACGTATACTGTAATAAGTTACACCCATCCGGCAGATCTTATATAGTCCCATAATATTATGTTGGGGGGAGGTTCTGTATATATTTTTACATCACAACGACCTCACATACTTCTTCTCTGAAAAGGACTAACTACTTTATGATTTTTCCGCCTAAAGGAGGTCGTTTACCCACTCATTAGAATCCAATTGAAGGCATTCAATACCTTCAATCATCGATGTTACTAACAACACTTTAACCGCATTTACAATACTTATTAATAGATTCATATATGACATCTTATGTATTATTCATCAGTCGCCCTTGAACCATCGAGATGAATACATCTTGTCTTGTGCATGGTCCGCCTATAGCGATACAGCGCATAAAAGCTGTAATGTATCGGGTGAAAATCTTAAGGGGGTAAGGGCCCCTTTGGATTTTGATTAGACACATTATTTGTCTTTAATGGATGCTAGACAATACGTTAGACCGTGGACTGTAAGCACTCAAGGGTGATATTTTTAGCCGATTCTATGAACCCTACCTCTTCTATTTGGTGAAAACTATCTTAAAATTATTAAGAGTATATTGCCTCTTTAGAATCAATAAAACCGTAAAGTAACCTCCTCCTCCTCCTCCTTTTCATTTTATGAGGAGGAGGAAAGAAGGTTCTTTGGAGATTCTAAAAAGGCACCTCCTCCCTACCAGGAGGTTTTAACTCTTTTAATCATTTTGAGGAGTTTCCTCTCAAATGAGGAGGAGGTTCTAGAATCGGCTGTAACCCTCTACTGAAATTATTAGAGAAATCTTTATGTTATGTCGCGTGGAAGTTAAAAAGACATTGCTCTTTCAGAATCTGTCAAAAACAAAAAACACGCCATCGACAGTTTTCGAGTTATTTTCAAATAAAAGTTGTAAAAATAGAATTTTATGACAATATATAAGGGAATTAAAGCTAAAAACATTCACAACATTGAAATTATTGAAGAAATCTTCATGGAATGTCGTGTGGATGTTAAGAAGACATCACTCTTTCAGAATCTGTCAAAAACAAAAAAGACGCCATCGACAGTTTTCGAGTTATTTTCATATTTTCAAATAAAAGTTGTAAAAATAGAATTTTATGACAATATTTAGGGAAATTTAAGCTGAAAACATTCACAACATTGAAATTCTCAGAGAAATCTTCATGGAATGCCGTGTGGATGTTAAGGAGACATCACTCTTTCAGAATCTGTCAAAAATAAAAAAGACGCCATCGATAGTTTTTGAGTTATTTTCAAATAAAAGTTGTAAAAATAGATTTTTATGACAATATTTAGGGAAATTAAAGCTTAAAACATTCACAACATGGAAATTCTTAGAGAAATCTTCATGGAATGTCGTGTGGATGTTAAGAAGACATTGCTCTTTCAAAATCTGTCAAAATCAAAAACACGTCATTGACAGTTTTCGAGTTATTTTCAAATAAAAGTTGTAAACATAGAATATTATGACAATATTTAGAGAAATTATAGCTTAAAACATTCACTACATGGAAATTCTTAGAGAAATCTTCATCTCTGTCGTGTGGATGTTGAAAGGACATTGCTCTTTTAGAATCTGTCAAAAACATAAAACACGCCATCGACAGATTTCGAGTTATTTTCAAATAAAAGTTGTAAAAATAGAATTATATGACAATATTTAGAGAAATTAAAGCTTAAAACATTCACAACATGGAAATTCTTAGAGAAATCTTCGTGGAATGTCGTGTGGATGTTGAAAAGACATTGCTCTTTCAGAATCTGTCAAAAACAAAAACACGCCATCGACAGTTTTCGAGTTATTTTCAAATAAAAGTTTAAAAATAGAATTTTATGACAATTTTCAGAGAAATTAAAGCTTAAAACATTCACAACATGGAAATTCTTAGAGAAATCTTCATGGAATGTCGTGTGGATGTTAAAAAGACATTGTTCTTTCAGAATCTGCCAAAAACAAAAAAGACGCTATCGACAGTTTTCGAGTTATTTTCAAATAAAAGTTGTAAGAATAGAATTTTATGACAATATATAAGTGAATTAAAGCTTAAAACATTAACAACATTGAAATTCTTAGAGAAATCTTCATGGAATGTCGTGTGGATGTTAAGAAGACATCACTCTTTCAGAATCTGTCAAAAACAAAAAAGACGCCATCAACAGTTTTCGAGTTATTTTCAAATGAAAGTTTAAAAATAGAATTTTATGACAATATTTCGAGAAATTAAAGCTTAAAAAATTCACAACATTGACATTCTTAAAGAAATCTTTATGGAATGTCGTGTGGATGTTAAGAAGACATCACTCTTTCAGAATCTGTCAAAAACAAAAAAGACGCCATCGACAGTTTTCGAGTTATTTTCAAATAAAAGTTGTAAAAATAGAATTTTATGACAATATTTAGGAAAATTAAAGCTTAAAAAATTCACAACATGGAAATTCTTAGAGAAATCTTCATGGAATGCCGTGTAGATGTTAAGAAGACATTGCTCTTTCAGAATCTGTCAATCGACAGTTTTCGAGTTATTTTCAAATAAATGTAAAAATAGAATTGTATGGGATTATTTAGGAAAATTAAAGTTTAAATTATTCACAACATGGAAATTCTTTAAAAAAATTTCATGTATTTCGTGTGGATGTTAAGACATTGCTCTTTCAGAAAATGTCAAAAATGAATAACATGATGTTGACAGTTTTCGAGTAATTTTCCATGGAATGTCAACAAAAATTATATGGAAAATGTTTGTAAAATTTAAATTCGACACAATAATAATATCCAAATTCTTTGAGAAATCTTTATAGAATTTTGTGTGGATATCAAGAAGAGATTCCTCTTTCCGAATATATCAACAACAAAAAATTCGCGTCGACAGTGTTCGAGTTATTTTGTATTAAAAGTCGTAAAAATCGAATTCTATTGAAATATTTAGGGAAATTAAAGTTTAAAACATTCACAACTTCTAAATTCTTTAAGACATTTTTATGGAATTTCGTGTAGATGTTAAAAAGAAATTGCTCTTTCATAATATATTAACAACAAAAAAAATACGCGATCTAAAGTGTTTGAGTTATTTTCAATTAAGAGTCGTAATAATAGAATTTTGTACATCTAGCAAAATAAAAATTATTGTGAAGAAAGTAGTTGTGTTTTCATTCCAAGTTCTTCTAAACTACTTATTGAAATAACTGGGCAATCGAGTCCTTTGGAAATATACCTAAAGACAAATGGTTTAAAAGAATAATTCTCTGTATAAAAATAGCTCCGTGACTCCAGTAGCTCCTGTGTAGACCATTCAATCCTTTTTGCGCATTAATCTCCTTAAATTCCAAGTAAAACGTATGCATAAATTCCACACATTTGCTCCAATTTTAACATGCATAAAACAAACGCTTCCAACACAGTTTATCAGATTAATTAATTCGTAGTCGCTTCGCAGACGCTTAATCAATTACCATTTGCATACACTAATAAACCCTCCACTTTACTCCTGAAAACAAAGTATCGTAACTTTGGGGTCACGCGATATCCGACAAAACCGGACACTGTGGGGGTAAAATCCACCACCTTTATTTTGTTTTTTAATTCGCCCCCCTTCCGGAATTTGAAAGTGCGTGCCGCATAAATTAGTCAACAGAGGAGTTTAATGGCGGCCTAAAATCTAAAAGGGAAGACAAACAAACGTTTTCCTTTTTTTATTTCCACGCGCTGGGTATACATTTTGTTGGCTTTTTTTATGGTTTCTTTTTTCGGCGAGTGAAACGCGAGTCCGTCTGTATTTCAATCAACGAAATGCGAGGAGAACGTTTGTGAAAGAGCACGTGAGTGTTGAGAAGGATCTGGATAAATATTCACTTTATTATTACAGTTTTTTGTGCGTTAAACATTTTAAACATAAAATTGTAACCTTATTTTCTAATATTCGTCTTTTATTTACATAAAGTTGTTTTAAGTGTTTATATATGTTTTTTTATTACTTCGTTAAAAAGGGAATATTTAGTTAATTAATGAGGCACTTAATTTTTTAAAATCCATGATTACTTGAATAAATAAATAAAATGTTTCTGAATTTCGACTTTTTAAAAGTTGAAAATCAGAAATATTTTATTTATTAAATTATTTAAGGGAATTTTTCTTTTAAGTATACAAATGCATACCCTTTGTTTTAAAGAGTTCATTTTAAACCTTTAAACGAGGGTTTTCCACTCCCAGATTAAGCATGAAGTAAAATTTCGAGTTTAGAAAAGCCTGAAAATTTGGATTTGCCGGGGCGCGCGAGCTTAGCGAGTCGCGCCCCGGCAAATCCAAATTTTCAGGCTTCTCTAAACTCGAAATTTTACTTCATGCGCCACTCGTATAAAACACTATTTTAAAGTGAAGTTTAAAATACACTTAATGTTAATAAAAGTTGAAAAACTAAAATACATTAAACGATGTCGCTGAAACAATTGAGTATAACTTTTTACAAAATGGTGATATTTCCACGAAACAAAAATTGAACAACAGCGAAAGAATGAGACTTTGTATTGATGTAACTTTTCATTGTTTTCAAACTTAATTCACAGCTTAAACCTTAAGCCAATGTCTCCAGTTTTTTGTTTTGTGTATCAACTTCCATAATAATTTGATCCTGATTCTTAAAACAAATAGAAATTAAATGTTTAAGAATAAGACTTTGCAGTGATGTAACTTTTAATTGTTTTAGAACTTAATTTAAAGCTAAAACTTTAAACCAATCTCATATTTTTGTTTAATTTAAAAAGCTGAATAGGTAAAATAATGCCGCTAAAACAACTGATTATATGTTTTTTCAAAATAGTGATATTTTCATAAAGCAAAAATTAAACACCAGTAAAATAACAAGGTTTTAGAATTAGGTAACTTTCAATTGTTTACAAACTCAAATCAAAGATTAAACCTTAAGCCAAAGTCTACAGTTTTTTGTTTTGTGTATCAGCTTCCATGATATTTTTATCCTGAACAACTTTTTTCAGAAATGTGATATTTTCTTAAAACAAAAAGAAATTAATAGTTGAAGAATAGGACTTTGCAGTGATCTAACTTTTTATTGTTTTAAAACTTAATTCAAAGCTTAAACTTTAGGTCAATCTCATAATTTTTTTTAATTGAAAAACCTGAATACATAAAATAATGCCGCTGAAACAATTGACTATATTTTTTTCAGAAATTGACATTTCCATGAATCAAAAATTTAACACTAGCAAAAGAACAAGGTTTTAGAATTATGTAACTATTAATTGTTTACAAAAGCTTAAATCTTAAGCCAAAGTCAATTTTTTTTTGTTTTGTGTATCAACTTTCATAAAAATTTGATCTCGAACCAACTTTTTTCAAAAATGTGATATTTTCTTAAAACAAAAAGAAATTATAAGTTGAAGAATGGGACTTTGCAGTGATGTAACCTCAACTTGTCTTAAAACTTAATTCAAAGCCTAAACTTTAAGCCAATCTCACAAAGTTTAATACGTAAAATATTGCCGCTGAAACAATTGATTAAATTTTTGTTTTCAAAATAGTAATATTTCTACAAAACAAAAATTAAACACCAGCAAAAGAACAAGGTCTTAGAGGTCTATAACTTTCAATTGTTTACAAACTCAAATCAAAGCCAAAATCTTACGCCAAAGTCTCCAGTGTTTTGTTTTGTTTATCAATTTCCATAAAAATTTGATCGCTAAACAACTTTCTTAAAAAATGTGCTATTTTCTTAAAACAAAAAGAAATTCAAAGTTGAAGAATGGGGCTTTGCAGTGATGAAACTTTTAATTGTTTGAAAACCTAATTCAAAGCTCAAACCGTAAGCGAATATCATACATTTTTTTTAAATTAAAAAGCTAAATACATAAAATGAAGGTGCTGAAACAATTGATTATATTGTTACCGGGGATTATTTTAATCTCCGGCAACAAGAATTGTAAATATTATTTACAATTCTTCCTTTATTTCAAATGAGTTCGTACCCAGCAATTAACTAATTGACCGGTCCAAAGGATTATCTCGGGCGGTTTAAACCGTGCCCGGGCCACCATCTACCTGGGCAGGTGTGGCGGATTGTCCCTCGGGGTTTTTCAAAATCGGCAATTAAGGGAGAGGACTAATGACCACCGTCGCAATTTGAAAGAAGAGAGATTATCAATTTCTATACTTCTTTCAAATTGCAGCTTAACGGTTGTTTGGATTTGAGGGTTCGCTGGAAGTAATTATGTTGTCTGCAATAATTACTTTCTAGCGAATTCTTTGCCAACGGTCACGTAGTCCTCAAAATCATCCCTTCTCCAAGCCATTTTTCGTGGCATAAATACCGGGGGACGGCATCCAGGAAGCCAGTCCACTCTTGTGCTGTACAGGGGACAGCATGTGGATTCAAGAGGAACTTCCGTTCCTCGACTCTTCTGTCTGAGCCAGGAAGCTTTGACCGACGCCAGACGTCCTAGCCGTCGTTCCTGCCGCCAGAAGAAGATTCCAACAACAGGAAAAAACCGACGCCGACGTTAGCCGTCCCGGCCGTCGTTCCTGTTCTTGGACCAGGACGCCGAGAACCCGATTGCAAGCGCAGTCGCCTCGACGCCACAACGACGCTCCAGTGTAGTGTTCGTTGCTTCCGCCGGATCCAGGCCAGGCCAGCGACCCACCGACGCCAGGAAACTTTGCCCGACGCCAACGCTAGCCGTTCCGCCGTCGTTCCTGACGTCCCGCACTACGAGCGTAGTGTATGTTGCTGCCTCCGGATCCAGCTAGACGCACCACCCCACCGACGCCGTCTCACATCAAGACGCCGTCTTGCTACTTGGACGCCGTCTCACACCAAGACGCCGTCTTGCTACTGGACGCCGCCTCCATCCGGAAGCCACCGCTAGCCAGACGCCACCGCTGGACTAGTAGAATTCCCGATCGCGACGCCGACACCACACCAAGTCTGCCCTGTAACTCGTGCACTGTTTCTCTTGTTCTTATTCTGTTTGTTGTTTTAATGTTTTTTTTTTATTTATTTTGTTTTAAAATAAATACTTTAAAACAGCATACGTGTTTCAAAAGTTAGTTGCTCATCTCTCTCTAACTCAACCAACCTGAGCTAGTTGGTAATCAGCTTGGGGTACCTTCCCTCCCGTTGATAATATTTTCTTTTTAAAATATTGATATTTCCACGAAACAAAAATCAATCACCAGCAAAAGAACAAGATTTTAGAATTATATAACTTTTAATTGTTTACAAACTCAAATGAAAGCCTAAATCTTGAGCCAAAGTCTCCAGTGTTTTGCTTTGTGTAATAACTTACATAAAAATTTGATCTCGAAATTACTTCTTTCATTAATGAGATATTTTCTTAAAGCAAAAAGAAATTAAAAGTTAAAGAATTAGACTTTGCAGTAATATAACTTTAAATTGTATTAAAACTTAATTCACAGCTTAAACGTTAAGACAATCTCATATTTTTTTTAATTTAAAAAGCTAAATACGTAAAATAATGTCGCTGAAACAATTGGTTATATTTGTTTTTCAAAATAGTAATATTTCCACGTAACGTAAACACCAGCAAATGAACAAGGTTTTAAAATTATCTAACTTTCTATTATTTTCAAACTCAAATGAATGCTTAAATCTTAAGCCAAAGTCTATAGTTTTTTATTTTGTGTGTCAACTTACATCAAAATTTGATTATTGAGAAAATGAAATCTAGCATAATAAAAATAATAAGTGAAGAAAGGAATTACTACAATAATTAATATCTTTAGGGGTGCAGGTTTTTGTTATTTTTTACAAAAAAAAAACATTAAAGTTGAGACTGCTAATTTTGTTTCTATATCCTTCAAATACAAGTACGAGGGGCGTTTGAAAAGTCCGTGCAAAAATAAAAACTACTAACGCGTTTGGGGTAACCCTTTTTTTATTTTTTCGACATAATCTCCTTTTAGGCTTATACACTTCGTCCAACGATGTTCTAGTTTGTTGATCCCTTCCGAATATTAGGATTTGTCCATGTCTGCAAAATATCCATTAGTGTCTGCAATCACCTCCTCGTTTGAATAAAATCTTTGTGCCGTCAGCCATTTCTTCAAATTGGGGAACAAATAGTAGTCCGAGGGAGCCAAGTCTAGAGAATAGGGGGGATGTGAAACGAGTTGGAATCCTATTTCCATTCATTTTGCGACCACAACTGCTGAGGGGTGTGTTGGTGCGTTGTCGTGATAGAAAAGGACTTTTTTGTGGGCAAATCGCAGGCGTTTTTCTTGCAGCTCGGTTTTCAAACGGTCCAATAACGATAAAAAATATTTACCTGTAATAGTTTTACCGTTTTCCAGATACTCGATGAGGATTATTTCTTGCGAATCCCAAAAGACAGTCGCCATAACCTTTCCGGCCGAAGGAACGGACTTCGCCTTTTTTGGTGCAGATTCCCTCTTGGTAACCCATTGTGTAGATTGTTGTTTGGTTTCAGGAGTATAGTAATGTATCCATGTTTCATCCACAGTAACGAAACGACGCTTAAAGTCCTCCGGATTCTTCTGAAACAGCTGCAAACCATCCTTGCAACACTTCACACGATTCCGTTTTTGGTCAAGCGTGAGCAATCGCGGCACCCATCCTGCAGAAGGCTTTCTCATGTCCAAATATTTATGCAAAATATTATGAACCCGTTTAGTTGAGATGCCCACAGCACTAGCAATCTCACGCACCTTAACTTATCAAAGGGGGAAATTAAGGTGTTGCCTTCTGGGAGACAACCACCCCGATTTTTGAGAAATTTATATTGAATTATTGACCTTGTTCTCAAAATCGGATCACCCTCGATTACCTAGTAGCTCGTAGGCAGAGATACCACACTGTCACTTTTAAAACAAAATAAAACATAAAAATACTCACCCTGTCATCGTCAGGTCCTGGAACAGCATTTTTCCAGAACAACTCACTTTGTATATATATTTCTTTAGGTTATAAGAATTGAAATGATTCGATAAATGAAAGAGTACGATTTCAAAAAAAACATTTACAATGGTGTTTATTAAAAATAAACAAGAGTTGACAATTACCGAAATATATATACAAATAATACAAAAACAACTATCACCTTACGCGACGCGACTCTTACGTTATTTTGTTGGATTTAAAACAAAAATAATATTATAACAACACTCGGATTTCGGATGACCGCACGATTCAGGAGATTGATACCGATTACTGTCCTCCCCCTGAACCATCAGTTTCGATAACCACCCTCTCCCTTCCCATGATCGTCGCTAGGTGGGATGTGGGAGATGGAAGTGGTTAAGGCTCCTGCCTCTGATTGGTCCAGCGGTTAGGGGTGACATGCGCAAGTCTATTGCGTTCTCTCATTTTGCGCGCCCTGGCGCATGCGGATCATCCAACCCGAATTACTAGGTGAATTGCCGGTATTTCCCTTTATGCAAATTCCAAGTAGCCGGGCAGTAAATACCATCTCTCCCTAATCCGGAGGGCGGTACTCGACGGTGAGCCTTTCGTGACCAAATCTGTCTTGCTATTGTTTTGGTCACGAACTGCCGTAATGGTGAAAATTGCCCGGCTTAGGGCCGCTACTTGGAATTTTGCATTTTACGACCCAAACGAGATTTGCGCCGCGTAAGGCAATAAAATCAAAAATTCTAAATAAAAATGACTAATCCTATAATTACAAATATTTACAAAACCCGAACGATCAGTGTATATAGACGAACTTATTTCATTTCATAATAAATGATTATGAAAGTGAATTTAAAAATGATTAATAAAAATTATGTGGGGTCCGTTGTTATCGCGAAATGAAATTAAACTATATAAATCGCCGAAATAATCATAGTTGCGGCGTTTCCGGTAAAACGCCGGTAACAAACTCTTCTATCATCCATCACCATATGGATTTGGTCAATGATTTCTGGAGTCGTAAGCTCCACAGGCCGTCCAAAACGTTCAGCGTCACTTGTGCCCATATGGCCAGTCCGAAAATTTTGAAACCACTTATAAACTATTCTAATCGAAGGTGCAAAGTCACCATAATGTTTATCAAGCTTCTCTTTAGTCTCCTAAGGCGTTTTGCCTTTAATAAAGTAATGTTTAATCTCCACACGAAATTCTTTTTCGTCCATTTCTTAAAAATCACTCGACTTCCTTGATTCACACGAATGCCAAACACAAAGAAATAGACCAATATGGCTTAAACTTAGTGTGTGTTCATTCAAGAGATGCTACTAACTAAACATGACCTCGGTGGTGCCATCCTTCGGACTTTGCACGGACTTTTCAAACCATCCTCGTAGATATACTTACTTGAAAAAATAAAAAATTGGCTGGATATTAAGAATATTTCTTACTCTATGGCATTTTTATTAATGTTAATTTGTAATACCTCAATTTAAACTCGCAGCTTATCTAAAACACATCACTCAGAAAGCGCACTTATGTGTGTTTATTATCCCCCGTCATGGCTTAAATTTAATTTGCATAAATACCCGTTCGGCCATTAATCACGAACCGCCCTCCCGTTTGTCGTATGGAAATGAAAACGTTCCGCGACCGAGAGGAACATAAATTCACACTCAGTATACACATCCGATATGTGTTTGTATCAAGATACGTTCGAAATTCGTTTTGTTCTCGCATGCAGTTAATTATTAAGAAGCGAGGGGCGGTGTGCATGCACGCCGACGGTAATTAATGCGATAATTATACGTCTGCTTAATTGCATCCCTCATATCTCGGGAGTTTATGAAAAAAAAAATGCATTCAATTATAACTAAGTAAAACAAGTGAAAAGCGCGCGCGTGCTAGCGGAGGAGAGTTTTGCTTTAGTTATTCATATCAGGGAGGAATTTATCTTCGTCTTGTTGTTAGGTAAAAATTTATTTCACGTGGGAATTTATAGAATTTATTGGTTAAAGCCTTGTTCAATTAGTTGAACTAATCGAAAATACGAGTAATGTTCCTTCATTAATATGTACATGTAGGAATGTTCGATTACGAATATTGTGTATTAATATGACTCGAGGATAGTGGATGGCATTGGTAGTAATTAAACAATAAGTATATCTTATTTCAATAATTATATATCATTTGTTCAATAAAAGAAAACCTCAATAGCCATGGAATATATTGTAGGTTGGCATCTCTAAAATTATACATTAGAATTAATATATCTGACCAAGGTAAGTCGATGGGCAGCGACCAGACCAAAAGCTCTAAAATCTTCCGATTTCTATCTCTTTCCTAAAATTTTGAAGGGTAAGGGGAAAGAGACCGAGCACTCAAGGGGTAATCCATTATGAACACCAACAGCATATTTTGGGTGTCAATATCAACCCGATATTAGCAGGTAGTAAGAAGTCCATCTGTTTTCAGCCGGCGCGTGGCGATACTTTTGTCCGGTTTGGGGTGGTTTTGATAGGAAGATTTATTTGATATTTATGAAATTATTTAGTATGTAATTATAATTAATACGGCATTTGGAACATACAGTCGAGAATTATGTCTACGTGTACAATATTAGGTCAATAAAATTTTTTAAAACGTATCTGACGATCTTGGTAAATATTGATCATCACATCTAAGCGTTATATATTTTTAACTTTACTGTAAATTAGTGGTTTATCCGCGTGGCGCATGAAGTAAAATTTCGAGTTTAGAAAAGCCCCGTGAAAATTTGTCTCGGGTCGCTGCGCGACTCTCGACAAATTTTCTACGCGGGGCTTTTCTAAACTCGAAATTTTACTTCATACTTAGTCTGGGAGTGGACAACACTTGTTCTTAGATGTTTCAAATTGAAGGATCACTCTAGATTACTAAGTTTATTACCATTTTACAAAGGCTACAGCTCGAAGGACCAATTATGGTCTTCGGAGACCGAAGGACTACATGGAATCGAAGTTTTTTTACAAGAAAATAACGAATATCTGAAGGTTTACAGCATGGATAGAAAAGAACACATCCAATTTTGAATAATATCGAAGTTGGGTTGGTTTTCAGTGCGTTTAAACTTCACTTTAAATCAGTTATATATTTTTAACTTTACTGTAAATCAGTGGTTCATACGCGTGGCGCATGAAGTAAAATTTCGAGTTTAGAAAAGCCCCGTGAAAATTTGTCTCGGGTCGCTGCGCGATTTTCTACGCGGGGCTTTTCTAAACTCGAAATTTTACTTCATGATTAGTCTGGGAGTGGAAGACACTCGTTAGTTTAAAATACATCACAATTGGTAAAATATATATCGTTGGATGTCTGTCTTCAGGGATGATATGTAAGCAAATTATGGGTCTTAGGAGTTGTCAAATAAGTGAGCTACTTAATTGTTAAAAAACAAAAGATTAACATTTTACATATAAAATGTACAGGGTGAGCGAAACTTGATGTCTCAGCTCTATTACAAGAGAAGAAAAAACGATGGAAACATCTGAAAAGAGGTTCATAAATGGGATTGAGTAAGGTCCATTTTTATCAAAAATTGCATATTTTTCTAAATTTTGAAACTGACATTTTTTTCCCCAGAAACACTTATATTTTTGGATATTTCAAAAGAGCTAATTTTTCTGAATAACCTTTGTACAGAAAAAAATTGCTATCTTCTTTCGTTAAAAACTTAAAAACAAACTTTAAAGAAAGTATTATAAAAACTTCACAATTTTCACGACTTAAAAACGTAGCCTTTGGAAGCAAATAACAAAGCTGCATCTGTCAATAAATAAACTAATGGTTGACAAATATTGTTTTGTTGTCATTTGATTTTAGATTTAAGATTTTTTCTATCGTATTTCCTTTTCATATAATAGAGCTGAGACGTCGAGTTTCGCTCACCCTGTACAATAAACTATATGTGTGACACATCATTGAATTCAGAAAAAAAAGCATTGTCGATGGTACTTACAGAATGACAATTATAAATGTCAATTGATTGTGCATTTTGAAATTCAGAAGAAAACTGAACCAGTATAACCATTTTAGTAGTCATATGTAATTTTTATATAAATTGACGATGTGAACGCCAGCTGCTACCAATTTTTGAATAGTATCGTTACAGCTATTGACAATAGATGGCGTTCACGTCGTTAATTTAAATGTAAATTACTTATGAGACTATTAAAATGAATAAAGATGGTTAGTTTTCTTCTACTTTTAATAGTCTTGTTTATTGTACTCACGGAATGACTATTATAAATGTCAAGTGATTGCGCATTTTAAAATCCAAAAGAAAACTAAACATCTATAACTATTTTAGTAGTCATGTGTAATTTACATATAAATTGACGATGTGAACGCCATCTGCTGCCAATTTTTGAGTAGTATCATTACAGCTTTTGACAGTAGATGACGTTCACGTCGTTAATTTAAATGTAAATTACATATGAAACTATTAAAATGAATTAAGATGGTTAGTTTTCTTTAACTTTAAACTGACTTTAAATTGCACTAAAAACTATCATTGAATTTAGAAAAAAATATTCTTCCAAAAAATATGAAAATCCAAAATGGCGCCCATAAGAAAAACAAAAGTTGGCTATGATGTAATGTCAAAGTTGTAAATGTCTGAATTCAGTTGTTTTTGAATAAAAAAACAAATTTCATAAAATCTGTTTTTTGACAATACCTCAAAAACGAAAAAAGATATTTCAAATTTGTTTTTAGATTATTATTGAGCCCTAAATTACGCACCGTTTCCCCAATTAACCGACTCTCTATCTCTTCAAATAACCGAGATCTCCATACATTCTGTTCAAATATATAAAAAACGTAAATGGCAAGTTTTTTTTATAAATTAAAGTTGTTTTGTTTGATTTTTCGATTAGAATGCGAAGAGTTCAGTGAGCAATGCACAATAATTATTTTGGATTAAACCAATATTTTTTGAGAAATTTGAGTTTATAAATTTTCTAATTAAAAAAAATAATATCTCGAAAATGTTTGCAGATCTATTTTTTAAAGACCATCAAGAACCTACCCCCCCTCTTTGTGTGATCTTAATTTATATTAAAACACTTTTAGAACTAAGGTACGCTTCTTTTGTTTTAAACCCGTTATAAGAATATAATAAAACGAAAAATTAACCACGGTAATTAACCACTCTTAAAATATATTGCTATTATTTGTTTTTAATAAATACGATCATACATACCTTGTTTTAGTGGCGTAGATAGCTTTTTGTGATTAGGGGGGGGGGGGGATTTGAGTTACTATGTTGTTTCATTTTCATTTTTTTTTCTAAAGTTATACAAAAACAAGTACAAAAAATGATGTTATGTTCATTGTAGCACTTTTTCCCTCATTTAAACAACTGATGATTGGCATACTAAACGTATTTCACTTGTTAATTGGTTGGATATAGACCATTTCACATTAAATCAGCGTTTTATACGCGGTTCGCATGAAGTAAAACTCAAAATTTTACTTCATGCTTAATCTGGGATTGGAAACACTCGTTAGATGATCAATCATAACCTTATTTTGCATTTTTTTTATTGTTAGATTAGCGTGCTTTATTTAATTGATTTGATTAAAACCTAACTAAATAATACCATTGCATAACATATTGAATAATGTGATAAATTGTTGGAGTCATGAAATAAACATGAACGGCCGGTTAAAACGCTCTAAAAAGGGAAAAAAGGGAAACTACCTGCTATTCAGATAAGGTCATAAATTGTAACACCAACACCCTATAAATTGGGGTTTCTTCTCTTCCATTATAATTTCGCGCTTGTAGAGGGCGTCTCTCTTCAAAATTTGCTGGTTTAGATATTTTGGAGAGGCCCTGATGGGCGTAACACATATGAACACATAGTGTTCCATGGTATGGCAGAATTGTATCTTTCCATGTTTTCCCCTACCCCTTTTCTCGCAGGCCCTAGTTCGTGCGAGAGAGAACAATGACGTTGATTTGGTTACGTTTTTGAGTCTATCATAACCTCTCTTTCCAGTTTCGCTGTACTTTCATAGATAGATTTTTAATATTTTGTGTTAAAGATAAGTGTTGTTAAAATAAGGTTAGTGTTAAGTATCGGCCAACCGGTTTCAGTGAAAACCAACCGGTTTCAGTGAAATATACCGTGATGTACAAATTAAAATGTAAAATTCAGTCGAAATAATGCACAAAATAATCCACCAGGGAGAGCAGACTTTGACAAGGTCAAAAAGTAGAAAAGACCCTTAAATATGTATATACTTTATACAGAGAGTTTTTCGTTAAAATATACGTATTTCAAATTCTGCCTATTTTTTGTAAATCTTGAGATATTCCCTGTTTTTTAAAAGGTTATTTTAAAGCTTTAAACAAGTGATTTCCACTCCCAGACTAAGCATGAAGTAAAATTTCGAGTTTAGAAAAGCCCCGTGAAAATTAGTCGAGGGTCGCGCAGCGACCCGAAACAAATTTTCTGGGCTTTTCTAAACTCGAAATTATACTTCATGCGCCACGCGTATAACTCGCTAAAATATTGTGAAATTTATATATATTTGAACTTCACTTGAAGTCAGTGTTATATACGCGTGGCGCATGAAGTAAAATTTCGAGTTTAGAAAAGCCCAGAAAATTTGTCTCGGGTCGCTGCGCGACCCTCTACAAATTTTCACGGGGCTTTTCTAAACTCGAAATTTTACTTCATGCTTAGTCTGGGAGTGGACAACACTCGTTTAACGCTTCAAATTGTACTCTATTAAAAATCAACGAATGCCAGAAAATTTACAGCTTATGCATGTTTACCTAAAGTTTACCATGAAGTAACCACATTTAAATTTAGCGCGCATTTGTGACGTAAGCGATCTCTACCCCCACTCTAAAATTTTCGATTCTGTCGATCCTTCTTACCGTATACTCAACTGTCCTTGATATCTGACGTTTTTTAGGACAATTTCTAAAGAGTGCAGCCACCTTAAATTAATATAAAAGATTAAATCACGGCACTCTAGAGATTTTTTTTTATTGAACATACGATACAAATCCTTGTAAATGAAATGTTACGAAATCAATAATTAAATTTGCTAATTTGGAAAATTCAATTTTAGTTTATGTTAAATCTTATTCAATTAATAGGGCTGATTATTAATATCGACTTTTTAATAAAATGTTCTCTATTCAAGACTTATCTCCAAATATTCATTGAAACAACTACTTCCCAAACTAATACTCCGACGTCTATTGAATTATATAATGAATATACGAATATCAAGAATATGAATTTGTGTGCAGTACTTATTCATTCATTGTGGACGAACAATTGCAGTATGCAATCGTTTAGTTTGCCAGCTATTGACGATGCTACTTAAGCTAAAGGGCAATAGATGGCGTTTACGCTTTCGAACATATAAATGAATATACGACGTGCCACAGGTTTCATACAAATGTTTGCTTCAAATTAATTAGAATTAAAGCTGTTGCGTAAAATATTTTTGTTGCAGCTGCTAAAAATCCGAACCATATGTTTATCCGCCCATAACTCCAACAATCCCCTCTCACCCCCGCACAAACAAAACACTCGACTCCATAAAATTCCAACAATTGTTCCACTTAATGAAGTGCAGCTCTACCGCCAGCAGGACCCGAAAAAAATAAAATAAAAGCATACGCCACTGTTTAATTACGGCCTCGGTTTTAATAAATCCACCTGGAAGCGCATAAACCAGGTCTGCCACCACACGTGTGGCCCATAAATTACCGGGGGATGCGTGCACATTTTATTTTTTTTGGTTTCGGGATCCCCTCCCGAAATCGATCGAGTTGGCTGACTATTATCAATTACAAAGAGTGAAGAGGGTGTGTTTTATTAAACGTTAATTTCCGATAATAACGGTTCGTTTGGCGATGAAGAGTTTTGGAGTGGACCCATTCACTGCAGGAATTTCAACAGATAAACGGTCACTTGGTAATTGTGGGATCAATTGTTGGATTTACTTGAATTGTTTACAATTTTAGTTAAAAAAAAAAACGCCTTTACATCAAAACTTACCAAACAGAAAATAGCAATTTGTTAATTTTCTATTAAGGAAGTCAAATAAATACAGGGAAATTATGAACGGTGGAAACTTCTAATTCGTTATACATTTTAATTCAATAAAATAAATATTGTGTTATACAAAGTTAAAGTGTTTTATTTTATTAAATACAGGGAAGTGTAAAGTCAGGTTATTAGTCCTTATTAGTCAATTTTTATTTTATTTTATTTATTTATATGCGACGCTACTTTTTAGCTATTAAAAATGTACTTACCGCTCGACCAGACTAACCCAGTGAAGAAGGGAGGGTTCAAAGAAAGAAAGTAAAATAAGGGCGCCACGTGATTAACGGGCGGTAAGAAATAGCTATACTACAAAAAGGAAAAACCACAAACCTTGATTTTTAACAATACGTCTATTTAATTTTCTAACCCCAACATAAAATACATTGTATAAAAGAAATTAAATTGAATTAACGTTTTCGTTTTTAGGCTTACCGAAAGGTAAAATAATATTGATTAGATAAAGAAAATATATAATTAATTAATACGAAATGAAGCTAGATGTAGATACATAAATAAATTCAAATTTAACTCGGATTTATCTGAGTTAAGTTATTAACTATGATCAAAATTAATCTTAAATATTTCAAACTATTTCAATACACTTTTGGTAGATACGTATATATACCTTTACATAATCATACACATATAAGAAAATAACTATAACCTTAATATTTCTTAAGCAATGAGAAAAATACCCTATTATGTTATTTTAATATTTTCTACTTTGGCATTAAGCCCAAATAATAATCAATTACTCAAATTATCAAATACTTATTGAATTTAATTTTATTAATAATAAAAGTTTCACTATTATTTCTGGTAATAATAATTAAACAATCTCCCACAACAGAATAATAAATCAATTCCCGAATTTTCTTTTAAGATTACAACGAAATAAAATAATAATGAACCTTCCATTTACTTTGAAAACCCTAGAAATTTAGCAATTATTTTATTTTTAAATAATGTAATGTACCCTGTACATCATTATTATATTACATTTTATTATTATATTATTTCTCATTATTATTATTATTATGTATATTTCGCACAGATAACATTAGGGCCAACAAATAGTCAGAAACCGATCAATAACAATTTGTTTATCAGTACTTTCACTAAAGATGTTATTTCAAATCATTATCTTAAGTAAATGTTTTCTACCGCGCTCATTAGACATTGCCCCTAACGTTATGCGCGTCCCTTTTGTTATAATCTCTTTCTTCCAGAGCTTGATTAGAATAAGTTGTTAGTTTTATTTCAGACATCGCGAAAAGCACTCTTACTCTTGTAATCCGTTTATACTAATTCTTTTATATTAATAAATCTGTTAAAGTCATAAACAGTATATTAATAACAATTAATATCCGCCTCCCGCTCAACCATTACACTGGCGCAGTCGGTAAACGTGAAATAAATAAGTGTAAAAAGTAATTAGCGGGTTTTTTCGCGAGTAAATAATACAAAATTGTGCATAAAATCCGAAGTACGTTCCTCAACACATAGAAGGACGCCAAAATCGTAGTGCCGTTCCCAAGCTACCATCTCAATAGCGTCCTACTCCTGTAACGATCATATCCACAGAGTGCCAGAAGGAAGCCATCCACGTCGTGAAGTCCCAAGCATTTAAACAACGAGCTACCATATCAAAACTGAGTCGTCGTACTCAGAAAAGCGCTAAGCAGATTACCCGAGAGGGTAACACAACAACCGTTTCCACAGCCCCACCAGGAAGTGCGCGTACCACCAGAAGACGAGTGATTAAATCGTGCGACGAAATGCTCATCGTAATTTTCTTCTCGATTCTAAGGTAGGAAAGAATACACTCATTTATTTTTTGCAACCCACATTGACTTTTTTATTTTTCAAAATTATTGAATTTTCAAAACTGAATTTAAATTGTTTCAAATCTTTTTAAATTATTTTTCATATTGCTATTTTTTTTTTTTTACAAACAAAAAAGTTTACATAATGGAAACTTTAAATTTAGCATTTTTGACTCTGTCCGAAGCTAGATTCGATAACTCAAAAAAATCAAATTTAGAAGACTTTATTGGTCAGTGCAACAATGCTACGACATTGGTTACTGCTGAGCAACAGGCAACATTATTAATTTTCATTAAAAATAGAATCACTGGCGATGCAGGTGCTCTTGTTAGAGGTCGTGTTACTAATACTTGGAACGAACTTAAACAATTGCTTCGCGAGAATTTTTCAGTTAAAAAATCCTTCGATCATTTACAATCAGAACTTAGGTGCATCAAACAAGAAAGTAATGAGTCAGTAGTAATGTTCGGTAACAAAATCAAAAAGTTATATCAAGAATTAATTAATTCATTAGATCTTACATTAGATGATGCTGTTTTACAAGCACAAGCAGATTTGTTAAACAAACAATGCTTAAACGTTTTTATGGCCGGTCTAAATAGAGATTTATGCGTTATTTTGAAAGCGAGAAACTGTGATTCACTAGAAAAAGCTATAAATATTGCATCTTCAGAAGATTTTTCATCGCCTCAAAACAATTTTCAAATAAATTTAAATCAATGTCAAATATGTGGCAAAAATGATCATATTACAGCAAACTGCAGGTACAACTCGTTTCCCAAAAACAATGGAAATTCAACAATCACATGTAATTATTGTAAAAATGTTGGTCATTCTATAAACGAATGTCGCAAACGAATGTATAACAACTCACAAGGAAATTTTAGATCTCAGCAACAAAATACTAATTTACGATATTCACAAAATCTTAAACAGCCAAATTTTAATAACTCAACCCGAGAGCCACAAACCATACATTCTAATGTTAACAAAAATAATTCAACACACAATTATCAACCGCGTAGTTTAGATATTTCACCTCGGCAACGTGATAATAATTTACATCAAAATCAATCATTTCCAAAAAATTCTAATAATAGATTCATAAATTCTGATTTAATTTCTTCTCAGCAGTTAAATTTAAACTCTTTGGAGTCCGAAGTTGCGGACGAACTTCGGACAGCATCTCAAGTCCCAGAACATCAATTTTTTTCAATAGACATCGACGCAATTTCTTCCTATGTCAACATAATCTCACCTCAATTAAAATCCCAAGGTACATTTTTAATCGACACTGGCGCTGAAGTCTCTTTAATAAAATTAAACAGACTACAACCTCACGTGTATGTTTTTGACGATTTGAAAATTACCTTGCACGGCATCAATGCATTTAACAAACCGATTCACACCTTATGTTATTGCACCTTACATTTTGAATTTGATAACAATTATAAATTTGAGCATGTGTTTCACATAGTTCCTAGTTCTTTTCCGATCCCTCAAGATGGACTTATTGGGAATGATATTCTTAAAAAGTTTAATTCTATTATTGATTATAATAATGATACAATTAAATTTGGAAATGCTTTATTAAAATTACATACTATCAAGAAAGTTTTAAAGAAAAGTACACCCAATAACAGAACTAATCAAATCAATCAACAAATTCCTAATAAATCTATTGTTCCAAATTCCAAACCTAATCAAATACAATGTGAACCGAAAACATCTCCTAAAATTCCTCGTAATGTATTCAAAAATCCTAATCTTCAAAAAGATATAATCAATGCAATCAATGCAAATAAAACACCCTTGCCAAGTCCAACAAGTCCAACCCCATTAAACATCGAAGTAAATAAACTAAATTCTGATAAAATTTTTGTAAAAGCTAGAACAGAAAAAGTGATTAAGATTAAAATCGATAACCCAGAAATAATTGTGGGAATTGTAAATAAACAAGAAATATTTCCTAAAATTTACTTATGTAGTAGTATTGTCACCGTAGATAAATCAAATAATACAGCAATAACAACACTGCTAAATACTAGTGATAATGACTATGAATGCGATAATATTTCTGTTACATTAGAGCCATTAGAGTCAACAAAGAAACAATTATCTTTAAATAAAATAAATACAAGTGAATATTCGAACGATAGTAAAGACATTAAAAGTTATAATATTTATTTAAATATACTTAACAAATTAAAACCACAAACTGTTAATCACTCTTTACCTGTTTTCTCATTTTTAAATTCTTCTTTAAAACAAAGCAAAGTCACGTTTCATTTTATTCATGATCGCACCACAAAATCTGATGGCACACCTTTTGGTTATGCAGGTTTTGCAGGTGAAATAATGTCAGACTGTGGTTCATCATATTTTATAAGTCATAATTTGGAAGCAAAATTGCAGTGTAATTCCATTGACAATCGTCTTTTTACTATAACACAAGGGAAACATTTTGGGATTTGTATTAATTTAATCTGTAATCCAACAAATTGGGCACAAAAATTCACTAACTTCTTAGATATTTTTCCTAAACTGTATAACAAACCTCTGAACATTCGTACGATTCTATTAGGTACAGGTTTATTTAATATACCAATCAACGATATTGTAGATTTTCTATGTAATTTTTCTAATAATAACCCCTTCTATCCACATCACTATACGGTATATATTCCTGAGAAAGAAAAATTCCATTATGTTGCAAGTTATTCCGAAAATTTTATTCAACCTACTCTAAATTACACATTTAGCTCTAAATGCATTCAACATTCAAAACATTTTTCAACACAAAAAGTGCCAAGCGACGGTAACTGTCTTTTCCATTCAATTATTTACTTAACGGGTTTCTTTCAATCAGTAGAAAAGCTTAAAATATTTTTATTGAATTCAAAACATATTAAAAATTGTCTGTCACCAAAAGAAGCAGAATATATACTCAGAACTCCTAATGCTTTTGCAACAGACGACGTCATTAAAATTGCAGCATTAGAATTAAATATTTGCATATGTGTTCATACTCCTGAAAATCATAACTTTGTTTTTGGGAATCCGAATAACGAAATTATTCATATTTTTCATTCAAATAGCCACTTTGAGCCTTTAATTACAATTTCCGAATCTGGCAATAATCAAGATTTACAATCCAACCCATCCGAATTCGTAAATAATAATTCCAGACATGCTTAATGATGCTCCTGCAGTTCCGCCATTAAGAAGAAGCGAACGAATTAGATTCAATCGTAATCAATAAAGTCAAAAAAAAAAGAAAAAAAAAAAAAAAACTATGTCATTACTTGGGTTTGCAAAAGATAAATATTTTTCTTTCCTTTACCTGTTTTGTATTGTCAAAGAAATACCATATTTAAATGTACGTTGTGTATATAAGTACTCTGCATTTTCTGTATAAACAATTATTGGTATTGGTGTATTTTTATTTTCAGTATCATATATTTTTATATTATTTCATGTACATATGTATTTACAAATGAATTCATTCTATTGTGTATTCATATTTATATTATCTATAGTTCTTCAAATTAGGCAAAAAAAAAAAAAAACTTTTTAAATTTACATTGTAAATTTTTTTATAAGGGGGGGAGTGTAATGTACCCTGTACATCATTATTATATTACATTTTATTATTATATTATTTCTCATTATTATTATTATTATGTATATTTCGCACAGATAACATTAGGGCCAACAAATAGTCAGAAACCGATCAATAACAATTTGTTTATCAGTACTTTCACTAAAGATGTTATTTCAAATCATTATCTTAAGTAAATGTTTTCTACCGCGCTCATTAGACATTGCCCCTAACGTTATGCGCGTCCCTTTTGTTATAATCTCTTTCTTCCAGAGCTTGATTAGAATAAGTTGTTAGTTTTATTTCAGACATCGCGAAAAGCACTCTTACTCTTGTAATCCGTTTATACTAATTCTTTTATATTAATAAATCTGTTAAAGTCATAAACAGTATATTAATAACAATTAATATCCGCCTCCCGCTCAACCATTACAATAATAAACAAAAATATTAATAATGTCCACAAAACCTAACCTTTTTCTATTATAATAAATTCCTTTTTTTTCCAATTAAATACCCTATTAATAATAATAGTTCAGAATATATACCTTTTTAATAATAATTTAATAATTCAAGAAACCCAGTGATTAAATTTGTCTTCGTTTAATTAAATATTTCGTAGAAGAAAAAAAATACGTAAAGAGATAAAAAGTACTTATCGAATTTTCTCGACTCTCTGCACCTTTCTTCTCACAGTTTTCCTTCCACAGCTTTCCTTCACAACTTTCCTTCCACCGCTTTCTGTCCCTTTCCGTAACTCTCGAAATACGTCCTAGCCAAAGATTTCCTATTCGACCTCTCCAGATTTTCTCGACACGTGACCTCCACTGATAATGAAAACAGCAACCACGTTCTCCGCCGAAATCCAAATCTCATCGAATTAGCCAATCCAACCAAACGAAAATGATTGTCGCCAGGAAACTTTTAGTCCGGTTAATAAAACCTAAGATAATTCCCTATCCATTAGATAAGAATTTCTAACACAAGAGTTTCGCTTACCTCAAAGATGGAGTGAGGCTTTCCAAACGTACGCACAGTTTACTCCGCTTTACGCGTTGCGAAATTATCACAAATAACAAGATAACTCACTTTTAAATTAAGAATATTATACTCCCTCGTAAACTTGAGGAAAACACAACGGTTTCAATATTAATTACTCTCAATTTCGTGTGCGCCGCTGATGTACGATGTGGATGCACTTACATCGCCACACGGAAAAAGAATACGCAATTAGAAGATGCGCTCGCCGTGGCCGGCTGGAGTCACAAAAAAAAACTCGTAAAAACAATCGCGCTCGAAAATAACAATTCAAACGCAAATGAAAATACAATTGCCTATATTAATTCATTAGAATTAAAATAAATTAAAGCAAAATTTCATTTATCGAAAATTTCACGTAACACGGTACCACCTTTGTACAATCAATATATATTTAAGTGTAAAACAGTATATGTTAAACTATAACACAAAATTAATATGTGTATCACAATGAGCAATAAAAGGGTATAAGGATTCGAGAAGAAGAATATTTATCAATTAAATACAAGAATATCACCAATTATAACTAAATGGTTAAGGAACCAAATTAGATCATCTTTATTAAACTGTTGATCCGTTGAAAAAAGTAGGCAATAGTTAAATCTACAACTTTTAAAGATATTGACAAACAAATTCTGAAAAATGAATACATTTTAATATAATTAAACAAATTTGAGTTAACGATCCACCTATAAGTACCAAATAGGCAATAACAGCAAATTAGGTTATGTTAAAAAAATTATTGTAAATAAAACACTTTTAACATTGTTTAACCACTAAATTTTGTACTTAATTTGTGACTATAGTTTCAAATATCTAGTAGTCCTTGTCAAAATAAAAGTTATAGTTTGATAATGACTTCTGGATAGTCGAAACTATAGTCACAAATTAGGTGCAAAATATAGTGGTTAAACTGGGTAAAAAGTGTTTTATTTAAAACAGTATTTAGAAAAATGAACGCCTACAACACAAAACAGTTAAAAAATTTATTAATAAAAAACGGTTTAACTTTGTTTGTATAACACAATTCGTTTTAAATTGTGATATACAAAGTTCAACCGTTATTTATTAATAAATTAACATGTATAATGAAGTAGAAGCCTCCACAATACAAAATTAGTTAAACAATTATTTCATCAAGTGAGTGGGCAAGGACGATAGAAGACAACGACGATCGTTTCGCTCTTTTTATGAGCTCCTCAGGCTGTGTGCATGGGTTGATGGATGTGGCAGCCTGAGAAGCAAATAAAACAACTGAAACGTCATCATCTTCTGTCGCACACTCACTTGATAAAATATTTATTTCAACATGACCCAATTTTTTCTTGGAATTGTTAATTATTAAAAGTGCGATTCTTTTCGCAATCTACAACAAGTTAGTCTTACAAAGACTATATCAAATACTCATTGAAACAACTACTTCCCGGGCTAATACCCCGACGGACATTGAATTATACAACAAGTGTTCACGTTACCGTTCAAACATTAGTATAAATGAAATTGCCAATTCTTGGTTGCAGAATACTTCAAACATTAAAAGTTCGATTCTTTTCGCAAAGTAGTTGTTTCAATGAGTATTTGATATAGTCTTTGTAAGACTAACTTGTTGTAGATTGCGAAAAGAATAGCACTTTTAATGTTTGAAGTATTCTGCAACCAAGAATTGGCAATTTCATTTATACTAATGTTTGAACGGTAACGTGACCGCCAGTCTAAGGTATCAAATTGTTTAGAGGGAATGGCAAAGCTATACTGAGGAGAGATAAATCTCGAAACGCGTCTATAGATGGCCTGAATAATTTGACCCAAATTGTTACATTTGCAGTAGGTTGCTGTATGTAACAGCAAAAACTTGTTGTATAATTCAATGTCCGTCGGGGTATTAGCCCGGGAAGTAGTTGTTTCAATGAGTATTTGATATAGTCTTTGTAAGACTAACTTGTTGTAGATTGCGAAAAGAATCGCACTTTTAATGTTTGAAGTATTCTGCAACCAAGAATTGGCAATTTCATTTATACTATTGTTAATTATGTTTTTTCCCCAATTTCTTGCCTTCACTCCCACCGCTTTGTATGTAATCGTTTGTGTATATATGTGTTAAATTTTAGTTTTGTTAGTTAGTATTAATCCATTGATAATGGTCACATTGTGTCCGAAATGTACATATGGAATAAAAATAAAAGTGTGAAGAAAGGTTATTAGTGCGTTATTTATCAATGACCTAATTCGCTGTTATTTCTTATATTTGTTATAACATTAGAAAATATAAAATCGACTACTTGAAAGCAAACTTACAGACTTTAAAGATTCACAAATGTAAACTACATGAATGTGTGTTGGATTTTCACAACAAATAAACAGTTACAATTTTATTTTTATTATTTCAAATAATTTTCAAAAATCTGTGTGTTTGAACGTATAATAATCCCCATAACAACCGCCAACTTTGCGGAACTGGCATTACGGCGATTACCACAGGAAAACTCTTCCAGTATTATTATAGACAATTCCCGTTGAGAGGAGTGAAACTCCTCTTATTTTTTACGATAACGAGGTCCCCTCTCTCTCTCTCTCTCGCGCGCGCTTTGATTTAATTATTCCCTATTTAAGGATTAGGATTATGACGGAACGGAGTTTGAGTTTTTAAATGGGTCGCGACTTTCTCAGCAGAATTTATGGGCACTGCCGGGGGTCTGTCAACTTGGCCCCCCCAACTCAAAATTTTCAAATTAAAAATATTGCGCCCGAAAGGTCTTAACTTGCGCTCACTTGCGCCCAAATATTAAAACTTGCGCTGTTAAGGGTGGAAAGTTATAGCGATTTGAAAATAGGGGGGGCTAAGTTGACGCCAGCCCCCCACCCCCATCTCAGAATTTTTAACTTTTTCTTTCATAAATACATTCTATGGAACTTGTGCTGTCGATACCACCTAATTTTACAAGTTGCGCTGCAAAAATACAGCCCCTATAAACGAAATAAAGGAGGGTGCCAGCCCCCCCACTTTACATTTTTAAAATTTTATTGCATTGTACACAAAGCTTAGAAGTTGCGCTCACTTGCGCTATCGAAATTTCTTCAATATCAGTTCTCATGAAAAAGTTATGGCATATTTTATATATACTCGAATCCAGTGCGCGTATTCCCATAATCTCCATGCAACTCAGAAGAGTAATATAATAAACATACTTAACTCACAACCACTGTCCTTCTTCGTCGCAAAGCATACATTATACAACCAAAACAGTAATTTTCTATAATATTTGCATATTTATTCCAGTGCCGTATCATGGTGGAAATATATATTTTTATTATTACTTAAATAATTTTATTTCCAAAACAAATAACAATAATTCGATTCAATTAATAAATTTAACTTTAACAATGTATTTAAAATGCATTTCTGCTGATTAGAAAAGTTGCGCTGTTTTCCCAGTAGCGTTATAAATAATTTATTATTTAATTTAATTAAATATTTTCAAAACCAAACGTGAAAATTTAAATATTTTAAGTGATTTTACTTAAACAATGCATAAGAAATGCATCTATGCTAATGAGAAAAGTTGCGCTGATTTCCCAGTGGCGTCACAATTAATTTATTATTATTTAATTAAATTAAATATTTTTCAAACCAAATGGAAAATTTTGAATTTTCTAAGTGCTATTACTTTAACAATGCAAAGGAAATGCATTTATGCTAATGAGAAAAGTTGCGCTGTTTCCCCAGTGGCGTCAAAATTAATTTATAATTATTGAATTAAATTAAATATTTTCAAATCCAAACGGAAAATTTTGATTTTTTTAAGTGATATTACTTTAACACTGCATAAGAAATGCATTGATGCTAATGAGAAAAGTTGCGCTGTTTTCCCTGTGGCGTCACAATTAATTACACAATATTATTTAATTAAATTAAACGGAAAATGTTGATATTTATAGCAGATATTGACTGATTTTTAATGCGCTATAATAATATATTGTTTGTTATTTTTAAAAAGGTTTATCTTCATATGATTTATTATGTCAGCATTAGGAATGTGTATATAATTTGTATTAATGGACCAACTAATTCTCATGTTTTCGATTATCTTATTTATACTTGAATCTGTGAATGTATACAATCCGAAGTGCGAGGTAATAAAGACCTCTTTGGTGAAGTGTGAGGAATCAGAACACTTGTACTCCGAAGGTAAGTAAAAAAATAAATACACTATTTGATTGAGAAGAAAGGAAAAAATAATTTTACCCCCATACCAGATATAGTTCAACCCTGATCGAAGCAAGTTCTATTCGTTTTGTGTTTCAATTGTGAAGTTTGTTTTATTGTGCAGGAAAATGTAAGTTTTTGCAATTTTTACTTACCTACTTTCTTTCTAAAAAAAGGGCGCAGAAATAATTTCATAATTATATTTAATTTATTTCGCACTTATTCAGAAACATGTTTCAATATAAACACTTTTTTAAAATACATTAATTATGTAATATCTTATAGAACATATTTGTTCCTACAATAGCATTGTGATTTAGTTGAAATTTAATCTACAAATTTGTTCTATTGTGACAAATATGACCGAAATACCATAGTTTTTCGCACAAATTGGCAATGTAAAAAGCAGGGATGTTGATTTGAATTATTATTTTCTCAAATTTCAATATTTTTTCGAATGAGATATTTATAATATTTTATTGTTTGAAATTTAAAACATATAAAATATGTTTATGAATATGTGTACAATCTTAATTCACAAATAAAAAACTTTTTTACTTTATTTGTATAATGCAGAATTACATTACATTAATTAAAGAATTACGCTATGAAAAGCTGATTGTCTGTTAAATAACTATAACTACAACTCTACAATTGTTTTCACATGCACGTTTCTAATAATATAATTAATATACTATACTTAATTAATTTTGAAAATTTATTAAAAAATATTGAATTGTTCTTCATTAACGCGAATGAAGCCATATATTTGACTAAAAATCAGTACTATTTTTGAAATATTTTGATTAAAATTGTTGTTATTAACATGCAGCTAAACATTGCAAATGTGTATGTAATGTTGATTATTAATAGAACAGTTTCACTTAAAATGTTAAAAACATTTAGAATTATAATAGCCTCGTGAGGCTTACTAAATAAGTACACAATTTATTTCTAAAGTTTTCTATTTATAAATTTCTAATTATATAATTTTATTTATAATCTAGTAAGCCTAACGAGGTCATTAATAGGTCTTATAAATATGTGACTAGAATTTGTTTTTAACATTCTGTGTATAATTTTTGTTATTAAAAATCGAATAATCATTACACAAACATTTGCACTGTTCAGCTGGATGTTAATAAAAGTAATTTTATTTTTATTATTTCAATAGCCTCGTAAATGCTAACGAAGAACCAAACAATATTTTTTCATTACGATTTTCTACTTAAACTTAATTAACCTGAAACGTTTCACTCTTTTTCTGTCCTACTTGTATAAATAGTTACTTTAGATATTCTGAATATTTTAATTTCTTGCTTATAAATAAATGTTGTTTTTATATAAATAGAACTTTACTTTAGAAGCTAAAGTGTTCCTTATATTGCGAAAAGTTTATTACTCTTATAGTTTTGTTTGTCTCTCGAATAATTCAAAAATGTTTTAAATTAAAGTTGTAGAAAAAAATACGCATTACGGTCTGACTATATACTTTTTCTTGTTTTTTTTTTTTATTTTTGTTCTAGTAAGTTCAAATTCTTGAATTTTTGAATTTTATTGCTCTATAGTAAGCATTAATAATAGGTGATTACGTGATTGGAATAATCAATTAAATAATCATATATTATTTTAATTTGCGGTTGGTGCCTGTATTGGCTACAGTAGATTTTTAAAATGTATAATATTGCAGCTCATTTAAATTTCTAAAGAAGGAATTATGATTTAGATTTTAATAAGTTTGAAATTGCTATTACTTGTATATTAATTAATTATGTTCTTGGTGAACGATCATAGTCAGAATTTCGTTTCTCCTCACTTCTATCCTGTTTGAAAATGTTAGTGTTAGTGTACAAACACATTGTTCCACAAGAACAAAATTAGCTGAGTTTGTTTCTAACGTCATAGCTTAATTGGGGTATTTTTTCAGAATTTTCCAAAAAATATAATAAACGATACGTACACATATTGTTGAATCTCAACCATTTTCAACCAAACGAAATAAAAATAAACAGATATATTTATTCGAGATTTTTTTTATATTTAAAAAAGATCAAAATTGTAATAAAGCCCACAACTTTGAGAGCTTGTCTTAATTATTATTATTGAAAAACATTTTACAACTCAAATCAAAGCTTGTTCAATCGTCAATATGCGATGAGGGCTTTATAAAGTGCGGTAAATGAAGCAAATTAGTATAAATGTGAGTATTTTAAGGTAAAAATTCATTTACAAGAAAATAGTTGAAATTTGCTAAACATTAGCTTATTTAAATTGCTTGGAATTTTCGTAACTTTAAAATTATGTCCGATATATGCAGTCAAAGTTGAACTTTTGTATTGAATCGCGATTACCAAGAAATGTTAATTTCAGCTGGGTGCGTTAATATGTAGTTATTTTCCGTAATATATATATATATATATATATATATATATATATATATATATATATATATATACAGGGTGTCCCATTAGTGCGGTCTCGGAAGATATCTCAGCTCTCGTTAAAGATAGAAAAAAAATGTTTTCACCAAATTTGCTAAATTTTAAGAGCTGCATAACCTAAAATTATTTTCAAATATACAGGGTGTCCCATTATTCCATACTTAATACTAACTTTGTTATTTTAAATAGAACACCCTATATATTATTTTTTTATTTGATCCACCTTTAAATAACCTACACAAAGATATATCATCTTTAGGTAATTCGTTACTTAAAAAAATAATATTTTTTGAAAATTTTGGCAGTTTTAGTACTTTACTTAAAAATTCACTGTGTTCGTATTTTTGAAGATACCAGTCTGAAATTTTACACACATATGCAGTAAAGAATGCTCTATCCATTGACTATAACACATTTTAATATTACTTATAAAACCTAGTAAAAAACTACCCTCGAATATTTAATATTTAAAATGTACATTACTTCATTTTTTTAAATGGGACATCCTATATTTTTTTATTTTATCAAATCCGCAATAAAAAATGCTTTATTTCTTGTATAACATACCCTATATCTATTTTCATTAGTTTTGGAGATATTAACATTTTTTTGTCAAATATGGGAAATTAGGTCACAATCAGCATTAAATTAGTCTTTAAAGGTTGTCTAACTTTAATGGTATTTAGATATTTCAGTTTTACTTTACTTTATTTATTTATGACATATTATAATTACATTTATAATATCAAAGTAAACAATATAAACAAATTTTGTCATTTTTTAATATATCATGAATGCAATAAAGGAGGCCATGAAAAACAATTGATAAAGTAAACAAACGTATTTATTTGACATACAGATAAATAAAGTGCTGTTAACACTATTATTAATATTATTGAATTTTTGATAACGCAATAATGAATTTTTCAAAAGAAGAATTAATAAAAATGACATACGTTTTGGGTGCAAGTGAAGAAAATTGTTTTCTTGCAAGTCGAATATATGCACAAAAGTATCCAAATGCGGAACGGCATCCTAATGCAGCAGCGTTTGTGAGATTGAAGAACCGATTTGAAAGCACAGGAAGTATCATGTACCCTCTAAAATTAAAGAGAAAGAAACGGACAACGAAAGAAGAGAATGAACATTTGGTAATTCAGTCCATTGTTGAGAACCCTCAAATTTCTTCCCGCCAGTTAGAAAAACAACTTGATATTCCCAAATCAACAATAAACAAAATAACAAAGAGATTCAAATTTCATCCCTATCACGTTCAGTTGGTGCAGGAATGTGTTATAGTCAATGGATAGAGCATTCTTTACTGCATATGTGTGTAAAATTACAGACTCATATCTTAAAAAATAAGGACACAGTGAATTTTTAAGTAAAGTACTAAAACTGCCTAAATTATCAAAAAATATTTTTTTCTGAAGTAACAAATAACCTAAAGTGCCAATAATGATATATATTTGTGTAGGTTATTTAAAGGCGGATCAATTAAAAAAATAATATATAGGGTGTTTTATTTAAAATAACAAAGTTGGTATTAAGTATGGAATAATGGGACACCCTGTATATTTGAAAATAATTTTAGGTTATGCAGCTCTTAAAATCAAGCAAATTTGGTGAAAACATTTTTTTTCTATCTTTAACGAGAGCTGAGATATCTTCCGAGACCGCACTAATGGGACACCCTGTATATATAATTAATTTTGAATTGTCGAACCGCTTGGGATAAAGAAGTTCAAAGGTTTTATTGATTAGTTGTCTTATTTGGGGATTTGTTGTTTATGATGATTTATGTAAATGCTTATAATTTATTTTGTAGAAAGGAGATTTCCGTAAATAAATGAAATAAATAATAGCCCTTATTTTTTTAAGTACTTAAAATAAATTAAAAAAAATTTTATTCAATATTTATTTAAAAAATACAGATTTAAACATTGGAATTATTGCTTTTCTAAATTTAATTTGATCAAATTCTTATTTTGAGAAATTAAATAAAAACATAGAAGTCCGCCTTAGTAATTCTGGGCACTTGTTCAGACAAAATCAGTTTTGCGATTTTTGTGAGAATTTTGATTTGTGCTTCAAAACGTGAAGAAAATTGGTCGACTTGTATTTTAAAAGTGTGAGCTGGAACGCACAAAAAGTGGCATACTGTTATAACTGTTAATACACTGGGATAGAGTAAAGAGAATAAATTATTTTTTCAATAATTTGTAACATTTCAACGAGTCAACTTAAAACATGCGGTTTCCATATTCTATTTTAAGCTAATAAAAAGATAATAATATATTGTTGTTGTTTCTAATTCATTTATTTCTTATCATGGCTTTTTTGGTATGAATTAAAATATTACATTTGAAATATTTTTGGAAAGCTTACTAAAATTGCGAAAAAATATATAAGGTATTTAAAATAATATAATTTTATGTCACATCTCAGATTAAATTTAAAACAAGATCTGATATTGGAAACAATTGAAGATGGACGAATTTTGATTGGCACATACGCTCTAAAAAAGAGCTATGCAAACATATATTCGTTTTTGTCTATCATTAATATTAATGATACTTTACTTAAAGATTCCAACGAAAATGCTACTCCCTGTGGTGAACATGGTGCCTGTTCTTGAATATAGTATACATAAAGAGTGGAGTTTACAACAAGGAGCCTACCACTGTTTTCACAAATTAGCTAGGTTAGAATGAAAGAGTGTTTGTGTAACGTAAGAAGGTGTTGTTTGTCGTTACGGTTCTTTTGTTTATATTTAGATTTCCTGGATTTGTCGTCGAAGACGCGATTTAGTCAACTTGGGTCCAAACAAAGAGATTCGAAGATAAACCTTTTACTTGATATTTAAATTGCTACTTAATACATCAATTTACAGTTTGAAACAGAATAAGAATTAGAAGTCAAAGATTTAGATTCAGAATTGCTCAACTGTCGAAATAGAAGTGTCCTCCTTAACACCAGAACAATTTTATTTCTTCAGTGATAAGATAAGATAAAATGGAATAACAAAACAAGATTATAATTCCTAAGAATCGATTTCGGAATGTGAAAACTATTTGATTTACGAATTATTTGCTATTCCAAAATTATCTTTACAATGAAATAATTACACTATAATGATAATAATATACAGAGTGATTCATGAAAACATTAAATTTATACAAGTGAGAGGTACATTACATTTGTATCGTGATGATGTACACCTAGATGGTGATATTTTTATGAAATTATTTTCCCAGGTTAAAGTGGACTAATGTGAAACAGACTTGCTTTACATTAAAGTACACGACTTAAAAAATATACACATTTTTCGCGTATTTCGCATAACTTAACGGACCATCCTGTATACATGGTTTCACTATTGGGATCTCGTAAACTATTAAATATAGTAAGACGGTTAAATGAGACAATAGCTTCAATTTTTAATACAAAATAAGACGGCTTACAAAATTAAATCTAGCGTAATTTGTTTTAAAGATATGGCGAAAAAATGAAAATCGATCAAACACTGTTACACTGTTTTAACAGCAGCTGAAATTTAAAATGTAGGCAACATAATTGACAATGGTACCATTTTCCAGACATGATATCAAAATTCACTTTTTCTTATGTCAACCATAACTGCACGAAGTTTTTGCTGAAGTCAAAAAAAACGTCAAAAAAGATAATCGTCACATCGAAAATAAAATTCCAATGTATTTGTAATGACTAATTTAAGTTACGTATAAAATGAAGAAGAAGATAAGATGTTAAGGCCATACCTCTTTAATTAAGAAAGTTATTGTGAGAATAACATTTAATCGATTTTCTCATTTTTCACAATATCTTTAAAATAAATTCACAGTCAAAAGTATAAACTTTCATCCAATTTAATGAATATAGTATTAATAATTGAATATTTGTATCTAGGATTTGTTTCAAATCCTGATCGAAAAAGTAAAAATCGATAAAATTGTATTCTTATGTACTTTGTAACTAAAGTAATATTGATCAGCATTTACTTAATCTAAATATGTCGTTAAAAATACGATGAAATTAAATTTTATACAGCGTATTTCATTTTATGAGATATGACAATTTGACCATTTTCATTTGACACATTATTTCCCAAAAATAATGAAATAATAAGAATTGAACTACTGTGTCGTACCTTGAAAATGGGATATCCTGCATAAAATCTGTTAAATTTGGGGTATATTGCAAAGTTATAGCAAAACAGATGTTCATCTTTTATCTGCAATATCTTGAAAATAAAATAACGTTAGATGACATTTGACAACTCAGTTTTATTTTGAATAAAACATATTTGAAATAGTTTTTGAAATCCCAATGGTGAGCACTGTAGAAATATAAAACAAACGAACGGTATTCGATAAAGAAACAACAAACGTCGTAACTCTATTATGTATTAACCTATATGAATTTAATATTATTACCAGAATAGAAAAATATCTACTATAATAAAATGTTTAAAAATATTGATATTAATTTTGGGCATTATATTAATAAATAAGTGCACACTTTTTAGGGGTACACGAGAGATATTAGCGAATTTTACATATTTTATAAAGGCTATCAAAACATCGTTTTCAATTGCTACTAGAGGTTAATGAAGTTATTGTGTCAAAAGTTAATTGAAACAATATAAACTTTTAGTACACTATTATTTTAAACTCAAAAATATCATAAATCGTTACTGATACAAATAAGTTATTATTTACTTGTTTGTGCTCAAATGTTAAAAGTTAAAAAAATTCTTTTCCAAATCGATCGCATTTTATTTACATAGATTTCTTTTAATAAATAACATTATCTTTTAATAAATAATACTATTTGAAAAAATAATCAAATATATTTTTTTAAAGAAAATTTAAATATGGGTATTTGATTATTTTTTAGATTTATTAAAACAAACTTTCTAAAAAGAAAATTCATAAAAAATAGTATAACCAGTGGTGGCCCTAGCAATTTTTTTAGGTAGTGCGAGATCTCATGGTGGCCCCCAAATCACGAAAAAATATAATTGTAAAAATGTAAAAATATATGGGGTGGAGGGGGGTGATTTGGAGCGCCCCGTATTTAAACAAAAGTGTGTAAAAACAACGTAATTTTTGCGTTTCCTGCTCCCCACATCACGGTGCTCGTTGCGGTGGCAGTCGCCTAGGGCCGCCCTTGAGTATAACATATATTTAAAAAAAAATTCAAGTATGAGTATTTGATTATTTTTGAAATACTTTATGTATTAAAAAAATATATAAATAAAGTGTTTTCGTTTTTAAAAGTTATTTTAAACTTTGAACATTTAAGCACAAAAAAGTATAGAATAACTTTATTTGTATTAGTAACGGTTTACGATATTTTTGAGTTCAAATTAAAAGTGTCTCGCACTATTGTTATAACTTTTGACACAGTATAGTATTTAGCCTCCAGTAACAACCGAAAACACCATGCCGTTATAATATACAGAGAGTTTTATGTAACACTGAACATGCCAGAAAATACTCAATCTAAATTTTCCTATGGTCGATTTGTTCTGGGACGCATTAAAGCATTGAGTACGATTTCATAGGCTACGATTTTAATGGTTGTAGCCCAATCTGGCCAATTTATATTTAACATCAATATGAAATGTGTCAATCGCTAACATTACTAATAGAATGTTAATATTAGTGCACCAAAGAACAATAAGAAAGCAGAGAACAGATTTTGCTTAAATGCAAAACTAATAGATAAACAAATTCCTGCTACACAGGGCCAGCGAAACGTATTTTCAGGTGGGTAGTATGACCACCCCAGGAAATTTTCAGGTGGGTAGTATTACCCACAGTACGCACGTCTTCCGCCGGCCCTGCTGTTACATACGTTTGCTAATATTTAAAGATATGTTTATACATTGCTTTAATTTCACTTGAAATTATTTAGAATTTCAATTAACGCATAAGATTTTATAACTGACATATTTACCTTTGACGTTACATGTACCCAATTTACATTAGTTAAAATTTGCATTAGAAGTACTAAAAATCGCAATCAATGCTTTGATCCAGAACAAATCGAGCATTGGAAAATTTATATTGAACATTGGCATATAATGTACCCCCAAAAAATGTTCACTTATTAATGTAATGGCCGATTTACAAAAATTAAGTTGGATATTATTTGCCCATAGAGTTATTATAAAAAAAAATATTCATCTCATTTCTTAGTATATATTTAGCAAATGGCCGTTGTCTTTGGTTTTTAGTTAGTTAAAATCGGTCAGTAAATAACAGAGTTATGGCGTTTTTTGTTTTAATAACGGGTGAATATTCCTAAACCGAACATAGGGAATTAGTATGGGAAAAACTTTTTTTTGCAGATTTCTGCTAGCCATTTTAACTTAGAGTATTCATGATAACACCAATCGAAAGAAGATTTTTTTCCTCGTCTAATATCCGAATTCAATAGTATTTTTAATTATTATTTAATAGAATTCGTCAAAAACGTCATTAAAATAATCACGGCGAGTCATGGCTTGTCTGAAGTCAAGTTATCAGTTTATGATAACAGTAATTAATTTTCCTTTGTAAAATATATTACATTGAGAAAAAAGTATTTTTAGAAAAATAACGTCGATTGCGGAAATAGTTACCCCCGGGTGCGAGATAAACGATAAATAATAATTAAAAATACAATTGAAAATTAACTGATTCGAAGTTAACTTTTATTTTACATTTAATAATATTTAAGTACAGTTTTATTAGTTCTTTATTTTCTAATTATTGATGCATACCACTAAGCATTTGAAAAATGTGATTTTTTAAAATCAGATTGATCCCTTATTGTCGATAAAATAATAAATAAATTCAACTGAAAGTTAACTAATTCGGATATCATTAGATGAGGACAAAATATCTTATTTCGATTGGTGTCATTATAAACTCTCGAAGTTAAAATGGGAGCAACAATCTGCAAATAACATTATTCGGTATAGGAATATTCACCTGGTATGTGTAAAATATTGAGCATTTTCAAACCGAAACATACAGATTTCGAGAAAAGTATGGATTTTTTATTAAAAAATCGGTTTTTTTAAAACCAGGTCGATTTTTGTTCATTATTGCTCAATAATATTGTGACGTCACTAGTGTTGGATGTAGGACGTCTTTGGCATTTTTTTTAAATTGAATTTGTATGTTGAATTAGTATATTTTATACTACTATCTTATCTTTTGTAGAGTTCTTAATTCTGTTTACGGTCAAATGGTGATGTGTCCATCATAGCACTTTTCCCTTCATCTTTTAAACAATTGATATTTGACGTACTAAATTTATTTCACTCTAAACACTTCTGAGCATTTTTACTTCATGCGCGCGGGCGTATAAAACGACTGATTTCAATTGAAATGTTTAACCAATTTGAGAATTGAAGTGAAATGAATTTAGTATTCATGAATCATCGCTTGTTTAAATTTATGGGAAAAATTATATGATGAACACATGACAATATTTTCTTTAACATTCCATACTTTACTCGAACTCTATATGTTCCGGATTGAAAATGCTCACCCGGTATAGATAAGATATAGGTGTATAGGTGTGTACTTTAATTTAATCATATTCTTCACTTTTCATTTACCTCAATAGGCCGAAAGGTAGACAGAGGAGTAGTGAAGAAATTTCCCACATCATAAGTTGCCATTTGCTGTGAAGTCTGACTAGATTTGGAGAGATTTATCTTCAGATATTAGCAACCACCCAACCGTAACGTTATCTGCAAATGGAGTATATACATTATGTATAAAGAATTATTACAATATATGGCAACTCTTAGGTGTACCACTAAATGACCATTGGTTAGATACAAGTCCATTTAGTTCGATCGCAAATAATTCCGGTGCATCGAGTATCCCTTCAGACGACGTTATAAATTCCAAAAACTTTGAAATAGCTATAGCATTGGTAGATTACAAATTACATTTTGATCCAGTTATTATTCCTTATAAAAAAGGAGACTCGTCCAGAAACTACAAAATTTTAAAAAAAGGATCATAGACTTCATTTTTTTTATGGAAAATTTTTGGAGTCGGCGAATGTACACTGCTTATTTAGTTTTAAAAGAGCCAAGATAAACATTACTAATAATATTATACAAATATTTACTACATGTACAATTTGCCAGAGCCAATTCGAATGTGTATCGTCAAGAGATTCTTGTGAAGACGAAATTATTAAATTTAGCTGTAAATTGACAGGAGAGTTTTTAATGTTCCATAACGAAAAAAAGAAGAGGCAGTTATCTGGACAAAAGAGAAAGGACTGCATTCAATATGTAGTTAATGAAAAAAATGCACCGAGTATGTTCCGAAATGAACAAGCAAACAAATTCATGAAATTCGGAGAGTTAGAACCTGCCGACATACCTTCAGGAAGCAGTATTAGAAATGCAAAATATCGACACCTGAAGGAAAAGCGATTGCATAATGATGTGATATTATCATTAATACATTTAAAAAATACATTAGAGTACAGTACAATAATCAAGCAAATCAGCTATTACCCGTTCCATATCCATTACTACAGTAACTCTCAAATTCACGTCTACAGAAAATACTGCAAATCTAATTACTCAAAATTATCAATTGATGCATCTGGAGGAGTTGTAAGAAAAAATGTCTATAATTCAATTAAATGCAATTCTGTATTTTTGTACAGTATTGTAATTCACGATAGGGCATTACGAAAACAATTTTCTGTGGGAAATATGATATCAAACAGTCATACTACCGCAGACATTTCCCATTGGTTGCACGTATATAAAAGGACAGCATCCAACAGTCCCAACGAAATAGTAGTCGATATGTCACTGGCTCTAATATATTCTGTCGTCAATATTTTTACACAATTTAAATCATTGGCCAATTATATAAAAGCGTGCTATAATCTTGTTTTTGGATTAAATGAAGACATTCCAATGTGTTACATCCGAAACGATGTAGCACATATTTTAAATTTTTGTTCTAAATGGCATTGCTTTAAAACCACTCATAGACGCATAAGGCAATTTTATTTAAGATCAATTGGCTAATTGATAAAATGTGAGAATATTGAAGATATGGAGGCACTTCTTCGCGCAATTTGTCTTATGGAATATTCAGACACAGAGGGAGCTTCAATTATTACGCAACTAAATACCCAGGCTGAAGTAGCAAAATCGTGGCTAAAAAGAAGAATTGCGACAGGAACAGAGGAAACTTTTATTTCTACTGAGGACGATGAGGAGGATATTGATGACGATAGTTCATCGGCGATGGAATTAGAAGACTGCGAAACCTCAACTTCTAAACCATTTATAGATTGGTTTATCAAAATTAAAAACAACGCGAAATACATTTCTGAACAAAGCCAAGAGACTGGTGACAGGGGCAATCAGCAAGTGCTTCCAGAAGTAGTAGAGCATATTCAGAAATTGATGGAATATGTATCCTTGTGGTCAGCCATTCTAAATAAATATTTTCCATCTTCGCCATTAATTTCGTCTTCACCGTCCGTGGAGAGTGATTTTAATCACTTAAAACACAGAGTGTTCTCAAACAAAAAATTGCCAATGCGCGCTGACAAATTTGTGAGACAACACATAGATTATTTATTTGGTGAAATGAAGCTCGTGACGGCATCATCAAAGTCTAACATTGAGCAAAAGGTAATGATTACATTTGAACTTATCTGTCCGTTTATGGTATTAATAAAACACAATTGACTATGTTAAATGTATTCTTTGAGCACAATAAAGTGGCAATAGTCTTGATTAATTGAGATCAATTTTAAACAAAGAAAATAAAACAGTTAAATGGATGAATTATTAATAAAAAAATATATTTCTGCATAATCTCGACACCCTAAAGGGTAAAAGGGATTTTAAATGATTATATATATATATTTCTGCATAAACGAATGATATGTTTATGTGTATTTTGATTTTATCTAGTAATAATTAACATCAAATTACTTAATTATATACATAGTTAACGAAATATTAATCAAACTGATATCAGATTACTAATTTTTTAAATGATTTATTGCTATAATAATTACAAGTTCATCATAATTGAAAATATTACATCAGATTAGAGAATATACAATTACTGTTGTAGTTGATATCGTTAAATCATATAATAAATATAATTGTGTTCTTTTAGAAATCCGAACAATATACACCACACCAGCAGGACATACAGCAGGACATTTATTATAACAATCAGGTAATATTATTTAATACATACATACAATCATCTTTATTGTTTCATCAAAAATTACAGTTTATTTTTACAATAATATTATTATAATAATAATAATTTTTGGCTAGCGACCGTCGGTCTTTCAGCCTGTATACATGTTGTCATTGTCTTGTCTGGTCGGTTAGTTATGCTGATGCGATGAGATGAATTGATGAATGGTGGTTTCCGGGTTGTTGAATTTAGGAGGAACGTTTGGGTTTCGAACTAGACAGAGGTGACTGAGGATGTCATGGATGTGTGGGTTCGATGCAAATTTTTGGGATAGTTGGGAAATTCGTTGGTCAATAGGGATTATTTCTGTTTGTTCGTACAAAAGGATATTGGAGGGGTTATGGAGCGGATTATTAGGATGTCGTATTTTGGTGAGGATTCTGAGGGCTGATGGTTCTGCCACTTGAATGTTGTTTAGGGTTGAAGGACGAGGATTGAAGCATAATCTAATAAGGGGCGACAGATCATTTGTAAATGTGGACAGCTGTTTTTGTCGTGATACCTTTTTTCTGGAAGGTTAGCGACCCGAAATGCCGCGCCGTATTTTGTATTTTTCTTTTGGTGATTTGGGAATGGAGTTTGAAGGATAGTTTAGGGTCAAAAGTGATACCAAGGTATTTACCCGCAGGAGATGGATTGATTATGACGTTGGATATTCTTACGCTAAATGGAGAGTTGAGAGGTCTATGGAAAGGTATGAATAGGTTGGATTTATTGGGAATAATGGATATTCTCCACTTAGCGAGCCAGAGGGATAGAGAATCGATCAGCCCTTGGAGAGTGGAGAGAGCCTTGGGAAGGCTCGGTTCATGTACCACAAGAGCCGTGTCATCAGCAAAGAGAAGGAAGTATGCTGAGGAATTAAGGTACTGTGGGTTGGGATTGTATATATCATGGACGTAGATGTTGTAGAGGAGGGGTGATAATGGGGAGCCTTGAGGTACACCTTGTTGGGGGATAAAGGATCGGGAGATGGTATTATGGATGCGAACATTAAGGAGTCGATTATTTAGGAAGTTGTCAATGAGGTAGATTAGGTGTGATGGGATGTTTAGGGAGTAGCACTTGAACAGCAAACCTCGATGCCAAACTGAATCGAAGGCTTTTTTGATGTCTAGAAATAATACGGCTGATTATTTTATTTTCGAGGTGTGCTATTTGGCAATTGGAAGTTAGGATACTGAGTGGGAGAGTGGTCGATCTATGTTGGAGGAATCCAAATTGATAAGGAGAGATATGTTAGGAGATATGGGATAAGAGTTTGTTTTTGAGGATGGATTCGAATATTTTTCCCAGGACTGGAAGAAGGGTAATTGGTCTATAGCTAGAGACTTCTAGCGCATCGCTGTCATGTTTAAGTATGCCCGAAATTATACCCTGCTTACATTCCTGGGGAATGGTTTGGGTATGGTATATGAAGTTGAGGATTTTTATGATATATTTATGTATGTTTTCTGGAAGGGATTTGAGGATTGATCTAGGAATATTGTCATAACCAGGCGCGCTGTTTCTTCCTTTGTGTAGCACACTGAAATAGTCTTCCTCTTCTATGTTGTCATCAGGGGGATAGGGATTATGATTATTTATAAAGGAAACGTACCAGGAATTAACAGTGTTGTAGAAGTCTCCGTTATAAGTCATCGATTGTTTTTCAGTAAAATTGTCTTCAAAATACCCGGCAAATATGTCAGATATTTTGTTGGGATCATGTGTCGTTTCATTAGTCGTCGGATGTCGTAGATTTCGTAGTATGTCCGTCTTTCTGTATTTAGCTATTTTTTTTATTTCGTCCCAGTAGTTTTTGCCCTGTCTTTTGTTTATTTCTTCGCATGCTCGTATCCATTTGTCTTGTTTGTAATATTTGATTAGCTTGTGAATGTCTTTGTTTAGTGCATTGAATTTTTGTTTTAGTATTGGTTCGTCCGTCTGTTGTATGTCTCTGTAAAGTTGTCGTTTATATTTAATCAGTCTGAGTATATATTTTGGGAGGGGGTATTTGTAGGTAGGTTTGGTGTAAGTAGGGGTATTCTTTTTGACTGACTTAGAGAGTACTGTAAGGAATTGGGAAATAGAGGCGTTTGAAATATTGTCATGAAGGGATATATATTTTGTAATGTCTTCTGTTACTTGGACAATGTCGCAGTCCTTGTGTTTGGATATAATTTTGGGAGGAGAGGGTATTATTTAATATTGTGTTAATACAATAATTATTGTGTTAATAATATAATTCAATCATATATTAAGTTTTTGGTGATAGTCATATTAATAATCAATTATTTTGTAAACACAATTTTCCAATGAAAATAGCATCATTTACTATACATTTTAATTTTAAATTTAAATCCTGGTTTAAATCTGAAATTTGTTATATATTTTAACAAAAATAAATAACCAATTGGTTAACCAAGTTACATAACATAAAATAACAAAAATAAAACCTATTAGGTTAATATCGTACTATAAATATAGTAAATCCTGAATGTTCATAAGTTAATTTATTTAAAAAATAATAATTAGAATTAAATAACACTTGGTTTATTTTACTAACTAATGGCTAGAAGCCGATACTAGTCAGAAAAACATTCAAATTATTATTCATATATTTGAATCATGTTGCACAAAGTAATTAATGAGAATTTAGTGAAAGATATTTAATATACGTTTCCTTATAGGTTGAATTCATCGAAATAGATGAAGCACAAATGCATGATGCAATCCCCAATTGTGATGAAAACGTGAGTATTTATTTTTACAAAATAGTAAAACATTACTTTTTTAGGATAATATGGAATTCTGTGCATCCTGACAGATATTGATGGAAGATGGGTGCCAATCAACATGCAAAATTTGTACAATTCAATTACACTTAAACAAAAATTGTCAATTTAAAATCAAAGACAAACATGTATACAAAGAGTGTTATGAGGAAGGGCAGAACAACTTAGAAATACCGGAAATGTCTGAAGAGGAGAATTGGAGGGGACTGAATAAAAGAAGAAAGAGACAGTCGTACTTAGAACCGAATAATGAGATTTTATTTTTTAGTCCATTATCTAAAAAAGTGTCTAATATAGGATTACTGAGAAACTGAAGCTCTGTATCTTTGCAACCAATAAAAATTGATAACAATTTAGTGGTTTTAGAAAATACATGTGCGTTTGACGCATTAACACAATTAATAGCGGGGTCATACTGCGACAGTGGCGAGTTTAAAAATTTCATTGAAGAAAATTCTCAAAATACGTGTTTTTTTATGGTGAAACTTCTAATAGACAAAGGCGTGACAAAAAGTATTTACACTCTAAGAGCACAAATTTTAAACGAAATTGCACAAAAGTCAATTCTTCCAGAAAACATAATATGCTTAAATGCATTTACGTTTTTAACTAAATTATTAAATACATGTTTACCTTCATGTCAAACAAATATCAATAGATGTGATATATGTTCGCAAATAAAAATAAAGAATGAACATTTTATTTCTGTAGAATTTTCAAATTACAACATTCATAACTTAGAAAACATTTTACGACATAATTTAAGCACGGAATTTAAACAAAATTGCAGTTTGTGTAATGATAAATTATTATTTGAAACACAGTTAAACAATTTCATATTCATAGAACCCGTTAACATGGACAGTAAAACATTGAACTTAGTAACTAATTTAGAAAATATTCCGTTTAAAGTAAATGTACAGAACAAACTGTTTATTTTACGTGGTGCTGTGGGTTTCATACCGGGTCATTTTATAGCATTTTGCAGAAGACATAATGGCTTATGGAAGGAATACAATGACTTGCTTCCAAGCAAAAATCAACTTTTCTTATTAGCATAAATGCATTTCCTATGCATTGTTAAAGTAATATCACTTAGAAAATTCAAAATTTTCCGTTTGGTTTAAAAAATATTTAATTTAATTAAATAATAATAAATTAGTTGTGACGCCACCGGGAAAACAGCGCAACTTTTCTCATTTGCATAGATGCATTTCTTATGCATTGTTTAAGTAAAATCACTTAAAAATTTTAAATTTTCACGTTTGGTTTTGAAAATATTTAATTAAATTAAATAATAAATTATTTGTAACGCTACTGGGAAAACAGCGCAACTTTTCTAATCAGCAGAAATGCATTTTAAATACATTGTTAAAGTTATATTTACTAATTGAATCGAATTATTGTTATTTGTTTTGGAAATAAAATTATTTAAGTAATAATAAAAATATATATTTCCACCATGATATGGCACTGGAATAAATATGCAAATATTATAGAAAATTACTGTTTTGGTTGTATAATGTATGCTTTGCGACGAAGAAGGACAGTGGTTGTGAGTTAAGTATGTTTATTATATTACTCTTCTGTAGTTGCATGGAGATTATGGGAATACGCGCACTGGATTCGAGTATATATAAAATATGCCATAACTTTTTCATGAGAACTGATATTGAAGAAATTTCGATGGCGCAAGTGAGCGCAACTTCTAAGCTTTGTGTACAATGCAATAAAACTTAAAAAATGTAAAGTGGGGGGGCTGGCACCCTCCTTTATTTCGTTTATAGGGGCTGTATTATTGCAGCGCAACTTGTAAAATTAGGTGGTATCGACAGCGCAAGTTCCATAGAATGTATTTATGAAAGAAAAAGTTAAAAATTCCGAGATGGCGGGGGGGGGGTCAACTTAGCCCCCCCTATTTTCAAATCGCTATAACTTTCTACCCATAACAGCGAAAGTTTTACTATTTGGGCGCAAGTGAGCGCAAGTTAAGACTTTTCGGGCGCAATATTTTTTATTTGAAAATTTTGAGTTAGGGGGCCAAGTTGACAGACCGTGGGGTCTGCCGGTATAAATCAAATGAGGTAATGAAAGCGACCCAAGCGATTCGATGTATATTGCCACTTTGAAATAATTAACTCGGAGTATTTTTTTTTATTGCCGCTGAATTAATTGGTGAGATGTGGATGGTTTTTGGTTTCGCAGTTAAATGCTGTAATTTCCAAGAATAGAAACGCTGCAGGAAATGTAGTGGATATTTTTTTTGAAAATTTGTTATTAAATCTAAGGATTATTTAATATACATAACACTTACATTTTTTATTAGTTTATTAAATTTGTAAGTGGAAGGTAAACTACATCAAGTCAACTGTTTTTTATATAAGAAAACGTATTTAAATAACTTTTAGGATCAGGATTTGTTACTCTATCGAGAGGTAAATAGCACTGTAATATTTAAAAAATGTGACTTCGTATAGTTTACCTCCTACACACAGAAATAAATATTGGTCTGCTTTAATGAAAATTGAAAAATCTAAACTCGTTTTGCTAAACTATTAAGCCAAAGTATAAATGTAATTGCCAATTCTTGGTTGCAGAATACTTCAAACATTAAAAGTGTGATACTTTTCGCAATCTACAACAACTTAGTCTTACAAAGACTATATTAAACACTCATTGAAACAACTACTTCCCGAGCTAACACCCCGACGGATATTGAATTATGCAACAAGTGTTTCCTGTTACATACAGTAACCTACTGCAAATGTAACAATTTACATGGCCATCTATAGACGCGTTTAGAGATCTATGTCTCATCAATATAGCTTTGCCATTCCCTCTGAACAATTTGACACCTTAGACCGGCGGTCACGTTACCGTTTAAAGTATAAATGAAATTGCCAATTCTAGGATGTCAAATTTTTTAGAGGGAAAGGCAAAGCTATACTGATGAGAGATAAATCACGAAATGCGTCTATAGATGGCCTGAATAATTGTTACATTTGCAGTAGGTTACTGTATGTAACAGCAAACACTTGCTAATATACAAAGTCTACAGTTTTAAACGTTGCGTCTAAAATCCAGAAGAGTCTAGAATCTGAACTGTATCGACCGCCTATTGTCCAAAGTCTAGAGCAGGTATGGGCAACCTTTGACATGTTGAGGGCCAAACTTTAGCGTGCAAATACGTTCTCGGGCCGCGTTTAAAAGTACTTAGTGCATTTTAAAGTAGTGATAATATTTTTTGCGATAGATATTAGATATGAAATAATACGACATTGTTATTATAGTACAATTTATTAAAATAACAAAATAAAATTTAAAAAAATGGTACATTATAATTAAATTGTTAAATTTGCAATTGTTACAAACTACGAAAGTTAAATACACCAAAATCAATGAGACACTTGAGCTTGAATTTGGGAAACTAATCCATCGATATTTGGATTAATTCCACTGACACAAAGACGTAAAGAATTTTCCAAATTATCGGCAGTCAGTCTTGTACAATGTGTTGATTTATTAACTTTCATCAATGAAAAGAACTGTTCGCATTTATAAGTACTGCCAAACGCACAAATCAATCTTCGTGCGAATTTTCTAAGCTGTGAAAAAATGTCTTCATCTTAGTATTTTTTTGTAGAAATCGCACAACTCTACGTCTTCAAATTTGGATTTTAGGAGTGAGTTTTCTTGAATCTCGATCAACTCCATTTGTAAGTGTATTGAAACATTTTGTACAATATATGTTGTAGGAGTAGCAAATAAACTGAAACAGTCTTCCATGTTTTTAAAGTCGCAAAATCTGTTCGAAAAATGTTCCGACAGTAACTTGAGTTCTTCAGCATATTGAGCATAAGCAATATTTTCATACGCAGAGAGCGTGTTGAAATGGTAACTGTTACCAGACAGCATCTGTGACTCCCACAAGCGTAGTTTAATCTGAAACGCTTTTAAATGGCTGTACAAATCATTTACTAACTGTCCTTGTTTTTGAAGTTTCAAATTTAAATCATTCAAATAGCCTGTAAGATCGACCAGAAATGCTAAGTCACATATCCATTTTGGGTCACTTAATTCAGATAGTGGTTTATCTTTTATTTTCATAAAGTCTGCAATCTCATTTCTAAGCTCGTAAAACCGTTTCAACATTTTTCCTTTGCTCAGCCATCTGACTTCACAATAATATGTTACGTCGTTATATTCAGCTGATATTTCATCCAAAAACGCCTTGAACTGACGATGGTTAAGCCCTCGGGATCGAATAAAGTTGATGGTTTTTACTACCACATTCATAACATTCTGGAGTCGAATGGACTTAGAACACAAGTTCTGTTGGTGGATAATGCAATGAAGGATTATCAAATCATCTTTTACCACATTTAATTCTGTTGCTTTTTCATTCAAAATTCCGATGAAACCTTTACGTTAGCCGACCATAGAAGGTGCACCATCAGTGCATACTCCAAATAATTTTGACCATGGTAAGCCAAAACTTGTGAATACCTTTTGAACTTCAATAAAAATATCCTCTCCTGTAGTGGTTCCTTTTATCGGCTGTAAAGCAAGCAATTCCTCAGTAACAGTGAACTCCTTATCAACACCTCGAATAAATATAGCCAGTTGAGCTGTGTCAGACAAATCGGTGCTCTCGTTTAATGCTATGGAAAATGATTCAAAACCAGCCATACGGTCAGTCAATGTTGTTTTTATATCATTAGCCATCATTTCTATACGTCGAACAACAGTTCGTCTTGACAAACTAATTTTTTCAATTTATTTTTTCTTTTCAGGACACATAATACCGCAAACTTCTAACATACACTCCTTGATAAATTCTCCTTCGGCAAATGGTTTTAATGCCTTTGCCAATTTTGAGCTAACTATAAAACTAGCTTTCACAACATTAGCAAGTTGTGTTCTTTGTTTATGAAACATTTGTTGCTGTTTTTCCAAATTTGCGGTAAGCTTCTGGATTTTGTCTGTTCTTAATTGTCCTGTCAGTGAGTGCAGCGTAGCATGCTTAGTTGAGTAATGCCTTTTTATATTGAATTATTTCATTACTGAAATGGATTTATTACACAGCAAACAAATAGGCTTACCATTGTGCAAGATAAAAAAGAATTCTTCAGTCCCTTTTTCTTGAAAATGACGACCCTCTGTATCTACTTTTCGTTTCTCTCCACCAGACATAATTTTTGTTTATTTTTCGTTCAATAAACTTAATAACAAACTATAGTTAGTAACCACTCAAGATGCACACAAAGTCACAAAGCAAGTTGACGGCTCGAGCAGTTCGCTAGGATATCGTTTGTCCAAGTTATCACCTCGGTAGCTCAAATAGAATTGAACTAACGTTCGGGCCATCCACCCGCTTATATAGGCAAAATGAACGAATAATCTGGAATAAACTAGTTTAGAATAATTGAGAAGCAATAAATTTTTTGATTTGATGTTTGCCGCCTTACTGTCACTCCCGTGAGTATAAGTACCTAATGTAATATTTTTTTAATTGGGTTTTTTCAAAATATCTCGCGGGCCGGATCATATCTTACAGCGGGCCGGGGGTTGTCCATATGTGGTCTAGAGTTTCAAACATTGCGTCTAGAATCCAGAAACTAATCTTTAATATAAACTGTGCACAGAGTCTAGAATGTACAGTCTTAGACGTAGACTACATTCTCGAACGTATACTTTAAGCTAGAATGAAAAAGAATACTACATTCGTGACTTAGAACTCTAGACTGGTTTGGAGATTCCCTTCTCTAGACTAATTTCTAGGCTCTAATATCTTAACTCTGTGGTACTGTACAGGTGTTCTAAACTCCAGAATTCAATGATCTATAAATTTTAAACTCTAGGCTTTGACATAGACTGCAGCCTTTACTTTATGGACTCTAAAACCTAGTATCTCTTAACTATAGACTTTTAGACTTTGGATTTAAAGCAGTCGCCCTAGACTTTAAACTGGCGTCTCTAGACAGCCTAGACTAGTAGAGTGGAGTCTCTAGACAGACTAGACACTAGTATGAAGATTCCCTTTTGTAGACTAATTTCTAGGTTCTAATCTCTAAACTTTGTGTGACTGCATAAGTGTTCTAGACTAGAGAATACAATAATCTATACATTTCTGGATTTTTTAGCAGTCGACCTAGACTTAAAGTGGTCTCTAGACAGACTAGACACTAGTATGCAGATTCCCTTCTCTAGATTAATTTCTAAACTCTGTGCTACTGTACAGGTGTTTTAAACTCTAGAATATTTGTTTTAAAGGCTAACAATTGTGGTAAAAATCTGAAAATGTACAAATGAGAGTCATGGTAATGTCATTTTAGGCTTTTTGAATATTTTTCCTGTATCTTTTTCTTCGCCAAACTCGCAGATTTCATTTGGTCTGACTAATTACAGGTTCCATAAAACTAAAAAAAAAAAATGTAGTGTTACAATACGTAGACTAATTATTCAAGATTAATTGTAAATGATAATATAATATAAATATTTATTTTAATTTAATGATTTCTAAATTTTTATTTTGTCTGCAAATATTTATATAACAACATAATATATAAAATTACGAAAAAACTATTCATGAAAATGCAAACAATGTCTTAATTAATAAGACAACTTAAGACGATAAATATGCATTGAAACAACTACTTCCCGTGCAAATACACCGCCGGATATTGAATTATACAATGAAATATATAAAATCTTATTTAATTTGATTTGTTACAATGCTCTATTAAAGTATATGTAACGTTTAGGTAAAATTCTCTTCAAACCAACTAACAATACAAATTTAAAATGAGAGGAGAGATAGCAACAAATTAGAAGTGAATATAACAAGTTTTAATGCTTAATATTGAAATTGATATTCGATATATGGCTAGGTTTTTATTTAAATCAGTGGACTTAAGATAAATAAAAGTTATATACAGTGAATTATTTTAAGTATACATATCACGATTACCATATGAATGTTTGACAGAACATTTAGTGATTAAGAGTCGTATTTATAATTGATCGCTGTGCAGGAGCATTAAATATTACGAATTCAATGTACGAGTTTTCATTCACAACATTACTATGGCCTTAGTTTATTATCAATAACGAACCATTTTAAATGCTTTAAAGCTGGATTAATTAATCCCTACCCATGTTCTCCAAGAAAGCAGTGTTTAATTTAGGTCCCAATAATTGCAGTGCCTCAAAAATGGCCAAAACAGTATTAATACCATTACTATGGTTAAATTAATAAGCATTACCATGGCTTTTAAATACTACAAAACCTTATTTTAACCACACATTTTGCAATGAATATATAAAGTACCATTTTTTGAGGAAAAACTATACCTAAACCTATAGGTAAAAAGTTTACTAAAGCGGAGATTCTCATACGTAGAAGAATAAGAATTCAAAACATTTATAAAACTAGACCATCAAAAACAAAAAGAAAGAGAGCTCTACCTTAAGCTTGTTTTAGACGACACTATTTTCTTGTACAAGAAAATAGTATACCATTTTCTATCATGGTGTAATACACAAAATATGACCAAACGCGAATCTTGTACAGTTTTGTATAATGGAAATAGAACTTGTTCTATTTAGTACACCATGACAGAAAATAGTATACTATTTTCTTGTACAAGAAAATAGTGTCTTCTAATAGAAGCTTAAAAGACAATCATAAACTAAACATTAAATTAATAATAGATTGGACACGACATGAATAAATGAAAAACGGTAAAGATGGAATAAAAATAATAAAAATTCTAGAAATAAGAAAATGGAAGCATATAGGTTATGATATAAAGAAAACACTTAACTTTTTTATACTACTTTTAATTGAATAAAAGTGGTATAAAAATGTTAAGTGTTTTCTTTATATCAAAATTGAGAATGTACCACAAAGTGAACGCCTCCAAAATTTAAGAACATAATCTATTATTTTTACTGTTAATTAACAATGATATAATAGCTAACATGATTTTTGTTTGTTTCTGTATAAACAAATACAATATAAACATGTTGTAAGTTCAAATGAATGGGAAATTTTGTAGTATTAAAAAATTGTTTGTTATAATCTTTGTTTGGTCTAAATGCTACTGGTTAGTTGACTTATGCCACGTTATAAAAATTACTGATTTTAAGTGTTTCAACCTTCAGGTGAAAGAAAAAAAAAACAAATACAAGCATTGTTGTAAATCATTATTTTATTATACGAAAGTCTCCCTTTACATAAAAATTAACCATATAATTGAAAGAAAAACTCCCCGAATATCTTAACATATTTTAAAAATTTTGAGGTATACATATGAAAACCGTCATATGTATACCTGAAAATATTCAAAATATGTTAAGATTTATTTAAACTTTCGGACATTCATGGTCAATTTTAAGCATCTAATGAATATTTCCAATCCCAGACAAAGCATGAAGTAAAATTTCGAGTTTAAAACAGCTTGAAAATTTGGTTTGGTTGCGATACACAATTTAACAGTTGTGGCATATTTTAAAGCAACGAGGGTCTTTCACTCCCAGACTAAGCATGAAGTAAGCGACCCGAGACAAATTTTCACGGGGCTTTTTTAAACTCCAAATTTGACTTCATGCGCCACGCGTATAAAACACTGCTATATTGTTAAGTTTATTATATACTATTTAATAACAGTTATAAAATAAATATATTATATTAAATCAACTATTAATAATCTTTATTAAAAATCAATATTATATAGTAACAGTTACATAAGAAAGATAACAATAACTAGTAATTGAAAATTAATCAAATTATGAACGGTGGAGGCTTCTACTTCGTTATGCATCTTAATTTAATAAAATAAAACACTTTAACTTTGTTTGTATAACACAATATTAATATTGTGTTATACAAACAAAGTTAAAGTGTTTTATTTTATTAAAAATTAATTGCTTGTCTCATCTCTAATGTGCACACACCCACCTCTTATAATTGTTTGCTTAGTTAAATAGAACTAGCTAGATCTTGGCTCGTTTTAAATATAAAGTTTGTACACATTTTTTAATCGGGTGGCTTAATTTAAATTAAATTATAAATTTTGAATTGACGAATAAAGCACTAATAACCTTTCTTCCCACTCTTGTTTAAATTACCTAATGTACATTTCGTCACTTTAATTTAATCTTCGCGTAACTCAATCAATCAATTTATAAACTTTAAAAATTTGTAACGTTAAATTTTAGCGCTCCGTCATTCAAAAGCGGAATATTTGGTTGCATAGGTAACGGTTTGGTTAATTCGCAAAAATTTTAAATATTGTACTTTCAAAACAAATTTAATTAAATAATAACCACAAGATTCTTAACTTATCCCAAATCAAATACTGACAATAATACTTCCATAACGCTTTTATAATATGACTGCGGAAACAATTTAGCAATAAATTAATTAACTGGCGCAACTTTAATATCGGTCGAAATTAATAAATTCTTGCCGGAGCCAATGAAACTCCTCCGAAATTCCCTCTCACAGCGGATGTAAATTGGCGGGCGGTTAGGCTTTCAAAGTATGGCCGTTTCCACGAGAAATATTTGATAATAAGTCCCCATCTCGTTTGAAACGTGTTTGCGGTCGTGGAATAAAAGTTGATGAGGGAAAGTCAGGAAATTGCTGATGTTATTCGATGTTCTCCCTCCTTCCTTTTTTATAATCCAAGGCCTACCACGATGTTTTACCCCTCTTCGTTGTTTTCTCCAAGGGTGTTAGAATATTATTCCTTATCTTTGTATAATCCAAGTATGCTGCAGTATTTCTTTTTTTTATGAAATTTATGTATACTGGAAATATTACAATTTTTCTTACTACGGAGTGTTTAAAAAAAAATATGAATTTTTCTATGCACTTGAGTGTAGCATATAGGCGCACTCATGCTTTTTTATTTTTTATAATAAAATCACTGTTGTAATACTATGAATAAAACGTTTGATATTTTACGATAAAATAGACTATCAAATAGACATTAGACGGTAGAAGGGCTTACATTAGGCACAGTATTATTTCTTATTCCTTATTTTTGTATAATCCAAGTATGCTACAGTATTATTTCTTATTTTTTTTTATAAAATTCATGTATGTTAGAAATAGTACAATGTTTCTTTCTACAGAGTGTTTAAAAATATAAAAAACATGATTGAGCCGTTTTCTATGCACTTGAGTGTAGCATAGAAAACGGCCCACTTATGCTTTTTTATTTTTTATAATAAAATTACCATGATGAATACACCAACCTTTAGTGGGTTAATTCCCACATACACTGAAGATTAAAACAAAAACAGTGGAAAACAGTGGAAGAACGTAAACATCTTGATGAGTTGTGATGATTATTGTTCATAAAATAAACTGATAAGTACCATATGTTAAAATTATGTTTGTGTTCAGTATTCCGGTACCAGATACCCACACACGCGTTTGGGACTTCAAGGTCCACGTCAGTGTGGTTCCGACCCAGTACTGAGGAATACTGAACTTTTCTGACTATATCAAGCCAATATGTGAAAACTATTAATGGATTCGATAGCTAACGCCATCCAAGTACCATATGTTATTTTTTTCTATACCTTGATAGTCTATTTTATCGTAAAATACTAGAAGTTTAATTCGCAGTATTGCAAGGGTAATGCAATTATAAAAAAATAAATAATAAGTTGGCTGCTTTTCTTGCACCTAAGTGCAGAACTCAAGGGGACTACAAAATTATTAATACAACATTATTTCCAGTGAACTTAACAAATCGTTAGAAGTACGCTGGGCTAGCGTTACACAAACCGAATTGACACAAACCGAATTGAAACTGAATGAGGTCCCCCATTCAGTTTCAATTCTGAGGTTCCCGTGCAACTGTATTTATGAAAGTTTTGATTACGTCATTATTTTATTGTCGATTGCTTGATTTCTGTATTCAGAAAGTGGCAATAAAATATATCCGAATCTATTTACAATAGAGCACGGATTTATAAAAGGCAAATCAACCGTTACAAACTTATGCACATTTATGACAGAGGTATCGAAAACCCTAGATGTACGCGGACAGTCAGACGTTATCTATACCGACCTATCAAAAGCTTTTGATGTGGTACAGCATGACTTACTTATACAAAAACTTTATACATTTGGCTTCAGTGATTGCCTAGTTAAATTATTAAAGTGCTACTTAACAAAGAGAACTAATTTTGTCGAATATAAAGGCTTCCAGTCACATAAATTCGCATCTTTGAGTGGGGTTCCCCAAGGGTCAAACCTTGGCCCCTTATTATTTTTATTATTTTTCAATGATGTCACTAACTGTATAACTTCAAAATTTCTATTATATGCCGACGACTTAAAAATATTTAGAGCTATAAATACACCCGACGACTGCTTAGCACTACAACAAGACATAACAAATTTCTCTTACTGGTGTAATGAAAATGGATTAATCTTCTCCCTTAATAAAAACGTTAAATCAGTGGGGATCCGAGAAGGCTGCGATTCCGTCGCCTTGGCAACCACTTTTACATTGCTCTTATGGGAGAAAATTTTCGAGAGGCCATAAAAAATCGAAAAATTCATTACATCCACCTGTAATTCGAACTGAGCACAGATTCCGTCGCCCCTCGCACGGCGCACCAATTCCCCTCTCGGTACGACCCTTTTTTCTATTATTTAACATTTTTTTAAATTCTGACATTTTAAACGTCAGGCAAAAACTTACTAACCTCAATACTTTATACGCTGGTCATGCTTCACACGGCACTTTTCGGGGTCGCGCATAGCATCATTTCGATGGGATTTGACCTGGCCTTTCCAACGCGACACATCCGAGCGCTCAAATCGCCCGATTAAAAAAGATATCGATTTTTAAAGATTTAAAAAAAAAAAAATTGATTCTCAAAATTTTGGGTGCGCCGGGTTTACACATTACATTAGAAACACAACCCATCTATCGGGAATTTTTTTCATCCACGAAAAGTATTTTTTTTTTTATCAAAAGTTTAAACGGATAAATACCGGGTGTCGAAATCCTGATTTTATTCATTTTTTTTTTTTTCATCCAAATTTTTTTGAATTCTTTGAATTTTTTTTTCATCTCAAAAAACATGAAAATCACCGGGGCATAAACCATAGTAATTTTCAAGTTAGCAATCTGAAATTTTGAATGGACAGAGAACCGATCGTCCTGAGTGCACAAGGCTATTCGGATTTAAAATCAAAAATCGTTTTCTATTTTGAAAAAAAATTTGAAATTTTGATATTCTTTTATTTTTTGGTCGAAAAATTTAGATAGAGAAATTTAGATTTCACATTTGCATTTCCACTAATTATCCGTAACCGATAAGAAGAAAAAAATCAAAAAAATCTTTGGATTTTTTAAATTTTATTTTTTTTTTTAAAAAGTCACCCTATAACCGGGGCATTAAATATCGAAATATTTATTTTAGCAATTTGAAATTTTTACAGGGCAGAGAACAGACCGTCGCGAGTGCGCAAGGCTATTCGGCGTAAAAATCCAACCCTTTTATCTTTTTTTTAGTTGTCTCATTTAGAAACAAACTATTCTCTTTAAATTGGAATAATTCAAGTTTTTCACCTTTCCGACGAAATTTGTCAGTTGATTTTTTTTTATGAAAAAATGTTAGTTGTAAATAATTGTGGATTATGATACTAAATAAAGGTTATAATACTATATAAGATAATTACAATAATTTGAGTATTTCATCATTTCGAAGGAATTTATCAAAGTTGAATATTTTACGATAAACTTAAATTTTGAATTTATACCATCTATTCAATTGTAAATTAATTTGTTTCTGTTAAATTAATATACATATTTAAAAGTAGCTTATTCGTGACAATAAAATCATTTTTTTTACTACTCATAAATGTTTGACGTTGAAATCTTTCCCATTGCTATTTTTTAGAAAAATATATAATTATTGATTAAATTGATTTCAATTGCTTTAGTTACCTTATTTACAAACAAATTGTTCTCCTTTAATTAAAACAATTTTAGTTTTTCACCTTTCCGAGGAATTTTGTCAAAGTTGAATTTTTTTTATAAGAAAATGTTAATTGTAAATAATTGTGGATTATGATACCAGATAAAGGTTATAATACTATAAGATAATTAAAATAATTTGACTTTTTCATCATTTCGAAGGAATTTATCAAAGTTAAATTGTTTACGATAAACTTAAATTTTGAATTTATACCATCAATTCAATTGCAAATTAGTTTGTTTCTATTATAATTGAATATAAATATTTAAAATTGACTTATTCGTGACAGTAAAAGTATTTTTTTCTACACGTTATAAATATTTGGCGTAGGTGTTTTTCTAATTGCTATTTTATATTATAAAAATGTATAATTATTGTTTAAATTTATTTCAATTGCCTTACTTACCTCATTTATAAATAAATTGTTTTCCTTTAAATAAAATATTTTGAGTAGTTCACCTTTCTGGGAAATTTTGTGAAAGTTGAATTTTTAACGGTAAACTTAAATTTGTAATTTATATTAACTATTCAGTTGTAAATTAGTTTGTTTATGTTAGTTAAATGTAAATATTGAAAATTAACATATTTATAGCAGTAAAAATATTTATTTTACGCCTTACAAATGTTTATTTACCAAATGATTTAAATTGCTTTAGTTATCTCATTTTTAAACACACTATTCTCTTTTAATTAAAATAATTTGATTTTTTGACTTATTCAATCAGAATTTGAATTTAAATTAGATTTAGTAGTTTATTTGTGTTAATTGCATGTGTCTCTGTAATATTTGTTTATTCAGGACAGTAAGAATCCAACGAAAACAATGGGATCTATCAGTTACCTGTTTGCTGTCGATTCGATGTCGACATGTCGGCACCGATTCAGTGTATTTACCTGATATTAATTAGAAACAAATGTTTTTTTTTTAAATTTGTGTAATTATTGATTCAATTTTACTATTTATTTTATTTGTGGTTCATTTAGATTAAGAGAATCACTTTTTATATCTCTGCGGTGAACATTGTGAAAGTTTAATTTCATACGTTTACATGAAAATATAAATTTAAATCATCCAATTAGGTGTCTATTATTTTGTTTATGTTAATTGAATATGTTCATAATATATTAGTGAAAAATAATAATTGTTTTATTTACCGAGAGCATAACAGTCTGCCGTTGGAATTTGTTCATTTGCTATTTTTCATAAGTATATGTGATTTTTGTACTGTATTGATCTATATTACTTTATTTATCTCATTTATAAACAGACCATTCAACTTGAAATAATATAATAATTGTAAAAAGTTCATTTTGAGTCGAAATAAATTCATAACAATAAATTTTATAAAAAATATTATTCAATGTTGCCATTGAAATTTGAGTGTTTAATTTTATTTTATACATTCATATAATGTAAGAATTCTTTCCCTTTAACTCATTCTTTTTATTTAATATATTAATTAAAAATGATTATACATTTCAGTATATTTTGAGGTTATTCATAGATACTGTAAATCATAGTGTATTTATTAATTCTAATCAAAATACATTAGTTTAAAATCTAATCAAAACTAATGATAGACCAAATTAAATGATAAATAAATTACATTTGTTAATATTGTTGTAGAATGTTATTAACAACTTTAATTAAAAGTAGCGCATATAACATTAGAATTTAAATTTGGCACCTTTTTCGAAATCCACCAATGACAGATTAACCAATGGTGCACTTTCCTTCAAGGAAGTGACGGTTTTATCGCGAAGCCGTCTTGGTGGCAAAAACGGAAACGAAGATAGAAATAGACTAGAAACGTGAAATAAAAAAGGATAGACAGAGAAGCTGTAAAACGTTAGACACGATTTTGTTTTAACCGACTTCCTGTTACGCCATTCTTTGTCGAGTCGTGTTTGTGCTCGCAACGGATTTTTCAGCGAACTTTTGCGGGTAAGTATAAATTCCTACGTTCATAGTTTTAACCGTGTTTCTCTACTTTCAGTACGTGCGTTCAACATCTTTCAATTTTTTAAGTACAGCTTGCGAAATTCTTTGGTTGGTATTTTTTGGTAAGTGTGTTTTTCATTATTCATTAATTGTAAACTTTAACATGAATCTCTATATTACTATATGTATTATAAATGAAATAATCATTCGTTTTTATTATAATCATCTATTAAATACGGTGATTTTATTAAATTGTCGGCTAATGTGGAGAATATGGTCTATGCGCCATGCGGTATGCGCGGTAGTGTTTACAACAGCACGTGTGTGTGTGTGTGTGTGAATTTTCGTGTAAAATGCAAACACACAAGTTGGAGATTCAATATAATTTTAGGTTAGTGAATCAATTAAGCTTAATTTATTTTTCTCACTTTAGCTTAGCATTATGCCACCGAAAAAGAAGAGTAAACAAAAGCGGACTACGACGGAAACGTCAAAGGAAAGCGCAGCGAGAAGGGCCAAAAATCGTGCAAATGCACAGAAGAATCGGGAAAAGAAAAAGCAAGGTGGCAATAGTTCTGATTCGACATCAAGTGCAAGTAAGTAAACAAAAAAATCCTAATTTAAATAAAATAATTTAAGTTTTTAATCAGTGGCTTCATCAGGCAGATGAATGAAACATGTTGCAGTGTCAACAAAAATAAAGTGAAACCCCCCAACATTTTTGTTGTTTTAATTTCAATTATAATATGGAGTTTCATCATGTATCCGCCTCATCGATCAAATATCTTATTAATAAACAAACCATTCTCCTTATACTAATATAGTTTGTTATTAAGCTACTTAATAATGTTGTCAAAGATAAGTTATAAATTATTTTGAATTTATTAATTTGTATGTACTGTGTACTATTTTTCAAAATAATCATATTACAATAAAATATTATTTTATTTTCAGGTCTTGATGCCAATCCTCCTGCTACTGATGATGGCTGGACTTTGGTTGGTCCTTCCCTAAAACGAAGTAAGTTAATTTAATTTATCTTTCAAGTTTATCCTTTAATTTTATGAGTAATTTCATTGTAATGTATTTCGTACTTATAAGTAATTGAATTGAATGCATTACCCCGTAAACACTTTTATTTTTAGTAAATTTATTTATTCTTCAAATTAAAACTTGAAAGTCACTTTAGGAAATTGAATCATTTAAAGTACTTAATAATTAATTTCATTACACTGGCTATTTGAATCAATTAGAACCATTTCTTTTAATATCATGATTTAGTTAGTATATAATAAAAATAAATGAAGTAAATAATTATTATTTACGAAATTTAATTTTATAATATTAATAGTTTTTTTAATTGTACATGTGTTTATATTGTAGGTTTGAGATCGTCGCCCTTCATTCAGAGCTTGCCTTTACCGGCAACTGATGTATTACCGAAACCTTCTACTTCAGGTATAAGTTTATGCCTTTTCCCCTCTATTGAATAAATACAATAGTTGTACTATTATCAATATTTTTTAAATTATTAGTAAATAAAATTGTTTTCCACATTTTTTATTCTCTTTGTTTTTAAAGAAAGCATTTTATTTTAGTTATAGAGATTTTTTTATGTATGCTAAAAGAATCAATATTAATTTATAAACTTATCGATAACCGAAATTTAATAATAATTGTTTCGACAAAATTAAAAATGAAAAGCCTGTTTATACATTTTTTTATTTATAGGCTTGCAGTCGGCAACGCAATTGCCTCCACAGCCGACGGAGCGACCGCAATTGCCGCGATGGCCGCGTCGGGAGCCTCCGATGCCCCCGACGCCTCCGATGCCCACGACGCCTCCGATGCCCACGACGCCTCCGATGCCTCCGACGCCGCTACCGCAATTGCCGCGATGGCCGAGTTGGGTGCCTCCGACGCCTTTGGCGCAGGTACCGCAACCGTCGCAGCCGAAGCAGCTGTTCCGAGCGACGCGGCGGTCTACGTCAACTGAACAACCGACGCAGCAACCGTCGCAGTCGACGCAGAAACCTTCGCCGACGCAGCAACGACTGTCGAGGCAGCGGCAATAGACGCTGTGGTCGCAATTGTCGCCGATATTAGCCAACATCGGTAAGTTTTTCACTCATACCTTTTGTTATTTTTAATAATACTACTACACCAATCTTCCATTTCTAACGAATTTAAATATAAATGTATATTTTTCATAAACAGTAATAATAGATAATTTAAATAATTGTTTATTTTATTTTTAGAAGAGCTATCGCGACAGCAGCGATCGCCGCGACAGCAAAGATCGCCGCAGGAACATTGGCCGTCATTGCTTCCAACGCGGGACAATACCGGTAAACTTCTTAATTATACCTATTTTAATTTTTACTACAAATAAACTGCATTTTCTAACAAATCAACGAAAATGTAATTATATTATGATATCGATCTGAAATAAATGTTCATTTTATTTTTTAGAAGAGTTGCAGAGAACTGCCACCCCTCCGCAGGCGACGCAGCGGCCGCAGCCGACGCAACGGCAGCAGCCAGAACGGTTGACAGAAGAACCGTTGTCGACGCAGCAGCCGCTGCCGGAGCTGCAGTTGATGGTGTCGTCGCTGGAAAGTACCAGTAAACATGGCGCACAAAGGACCGGTGAGTTTATTAGTTAAATTTTAAACTACAATTATTTTAAATGTCATTGCATTTTACAATAAAACTAAAACGAGAATTTTCACTCCCAGACTAAGCATGAAGTAAAATTTCGAGTTTAGAAAAGCCTGAAGAATTTGGATAGGTCGCGCAGCGAAGCGGAGCGGCCTATCCAAATTAGGCTTTTCTAAACTCGAAATTTTACTTCATGCGCCACGCGTATAAAACACTGATTTAATTTAAAATGTTTTTCAATCAATTAATTAAATCTATCATTTAAATGACGGAGAAAGTGTTGTAGTGAAATATTCAATAGAACTTTGAAAATAATGTTGCTTCATTATATTTATATTTCATTTTAATCTATCTCAAATCTGTGCCATAAACAAATCAACAACAATGTAATCATGTGTAATCATAAAAAATTAAAATACATGGTCATTTTCTTTTTTAGAAGAGTTGCAGAGAACCACCACCCCTTCGCAGGCGACGCAGCGGCCGCAGTTGAAGCGACGGCCGCAGCCAGAACGGTTGACAAAACAACCGTTGTCGACACAGCAGCCGCTGCCGGAGCCGCAGTTGGTGGAGTCGGTCACAATTTTACAGAGTATCGGTAAGTTTATTAATTAAATCTTAAACTACAATTATCGTAAATGTCACTATATTTTACTATAAAAACAAAATGAGAGTTTCCACTCTCAGACTAAGTATGAAGTAAAATTTCGAGTTGAAATAATTTTTACTTTATTTATTGAAGATTCGCAAGGAAGTTCGGCCCCCATTCCGCAGCTGCAGTCGAAGCGGCAGCCGAAGCAGCGGCAGCAGCCTGACCGGCTGACAAAAAAGCCGCAGCCGACGCCACAGCCGCAGCCAACGCTGCAGCTGCAGGAACAGCAAACTTCACCTTCTACTTCTGGTAAGTTTATGTACACGCACTGTTTTTAAATACATAAGTCCATTGATAAAATAGTTTCATTAAATATTCATGTGTGCAATTAAAATACTTTAATGTATCATTATATTTATAGATTTGGCTCAGTCACAGCCAAAGAAGCGAGGCCGGCCTAAGAAGCAGGCGACGCAACAGCCAGCGCAAGAGGCACCGAGAAGGTTTCAAAGGTTGAGCAGAAGGCCGTCTCAGATGACAACGGACGATCCCCAAAATGTACAGCAACAGGTCGACAATCCGCGCGCGTCCACGCTGATGGCATTTTTTACACTATGCGCTGCCGACGAATTCGCACGTACGTTGCTGTACGTCGAGGTGCCTGCGTATTACGCTTTCAATCCGCGGACCCACGTATTTAACCGGAGACGTCGCGGTACCCCAGTCGCCGGTTTTCCCGGCGTAAAACGCGAACACGTTCTCGGTCGCGTTTTCACTATTCACCCGAGGAACGTGGAATGTTACTATCTCCGGTTAATATTGCATACCGTTCGAGGTCCGACCAGTTTTGTACATTTGCGAACCGTAGAAGACGTCGTTTACCCCACGTTTCAGGCGGCATGCAGGGCATTGGGATTATTAGTAGATGATACACATTGGCATGACACTCTCGCCGATGCTTGCATCTCCGAGACGCCATCCAAGTTACGTCATCTATTCGCCGTAATCCTGGTGTTCGGTAATCTGTCTGATGCCAGAATTTTGTGGGATCAATTCAAAGACGCTCTCTGTGAAGACATTTTGCATCGAATTCTTAGAGCGCACCCAGACCTAAATGACGTCCAAGACAGGTCGGACCTCTACAACGAAAGCTTGATTAAAATTCAGCGAATTCTTTACGCCATCGGAGGTCAGGAGCTCTCTGTTTACGGTTTGCCAATTGCCCAACCGTCGGCCGAGAGATTTGTCTCCGGTGATGTATTCGAAAACGAGATAACTTTCGATCCCGTGTATCGCGAAGTGATCGCTTCAATTCACGCCGAGGAGCCTTCACTTTTCTTCTTAGACGCCCCAGGTGGTACAGGCAAAACATACCTTTTAAACTTAATTTTGGCCACCGTGAGAAGTGAAGGCCGTACCGCCATTGCCGTAGCTTCCTCTGGAATAGCTGCCACCCTTTTGCCTGGGGGTAAAACAGCTCATTCCACATTTAAAATACCTTTGAATTTGGACACGAGCGATACACCGGTCTGCAACATCAAACGGTCCGACGCAACGGGCCGCGCGATCAGGAATTGTGCACTCATTGTATGGGATGAGTGCACAATGGCAAACCGTAAAGCCATTGATGCCGTAGACAGAACTTTAAGAGATGTCCGGAACATCGACAGGCCGATGGGTGGACTTTGTTTTCTATTTGCTGGGGACTTTAGACAGACGTTACCGATCATCACAGGTGGCACAAGGGCCGATCAAATTTTGGCCACAATTAGACATTCATTAATATGGCCAATGGTTCGCGTATTGACCCTCGCACTTAATGTGAGGGTACTATTAGGGGACGTGGACGAAGTCCAACGACAATTCGCCGACAATTTAATTCGAATCGGCGAGGGCGTCATGGACGTGTCGAATCCGTTAACGAACTCATCGAAAAAGTCTACGGAAATATAAATGAACTCAATGGACGGACTAATGAATTCATGACGGAACGGGCGATTTTGTGCCCAACTAACGAACGCGTCAAATTAACCAACATGTCAATTTTAAATGGCCTTGATGCGCAGGAAATGGTGTACAGATCGGTCAACACGTTGACAGATCTGGACAATGCCGTTCAATATCCAGTCGAGTTCCTGGATTCGATCGTCTTACCCGGATTTCCTGCACATGAAATCCGAATTAAGGTCGGTTCGCCGATTATCCTCCTACGTAATCTCAACGCACCGAAACTCTGTAATGGAACTCGATTGCGAGTTCGTGCGTTGCAAAGAAACGTAATTGATGCTGTGGTGTTGACCGGATGCGCGGCAGGAGAATCCGTTTTTATTCCGAGGATTCCCCTCGAACCCACCAATTACCCGATTGAGTTTAGGCGGCTGCAATTTCCAGTGTCGATCTGTTACGCAATGACTATTAACAAGTCTCAGGGACAGACAATGAAAATTGCAAGCATCGATTTAGAGACCCCAGTATTCTCTCACGGACAGCTATATGTAGCCCTATCTCGAGTCTCCGAACCAAGAAATCTTTACATATACTGTCCTGGGAGGAAGACGCGTAACATTGTCTTTCAGTAATGCATACGCCACTGAGGCCTCCAAAACTCTCTCTCTCTCTCTCTCTTTCTCACAATACATATCAGATTTTTTTGTCACGGTCTCCAACCCCCCCTTTGTATGATTCGTGCCCGTTACGATACGCCTACCAGGTGTTTCGTGCCATGTGCGATCATCCTTAATATCTGATCATTTTCTCGATCGTCAAGTTTTATATCAATCGTCAGTTTTCTCATCAGTCTATTTTCCGATTCGCTCACGTCCGCTTTAACTTCTTTTTTTTTATTGTAGAATATTTGTTAGCTCTCCAAACACAATAGCAGCATCTTTTACGTTTGTTTTATAAGATTTCGTGTGAGGATATTGATTTTTTTGTTTTTTCGAATATAGACGCTTTAATCCATGCAAGTCATTTATCTTATTACTGAACGTTTTTTTTAACTCACAGTGACTTTTTCATCTGGCAAATATATTTTTTTATCAATTACTAAAGTTCGTTTATATTGACATTTAATTTGTACATTTAATCATCGTGTTTCTGTGTCATTGTAAGACATAGCTTGGGATGGGTAATAACATTTTACATCGCCGAATTTATGCGTGCCTTGATTGTAAATCGCGTCGGTTTGAATTACGCCTGTATTAAATACCTATCATCGACCGTATATTGAAATAATTATTCTAGGAGAAACTATAATCTTATTTTTCATTCAAAAACTGCGTTTGTATTACACATTATAATTTTTTTCAATAATACATTTAATATCACATTTAAATTTCACATTCATATTTTAAACATTGCGTTAAGTATAACATCTTTTGGATCAATTTTAATTTTAAATTTATTTCAGTTTAAATTATAAAACTAATCACTTTTCACTCGAGTATAATAATTTACTTTCTTTGATATTACTTTTAAATAAAACTATTTATTCTCCTGTAGTAATAATTTCACTGTACTTTTGCTTGCGCTATTATTGATATTTTATATACGTCGGGTCTTCCCAATAAATGTACAACCATCCTATTTCGTAATTTTCTAAACTTTGCTTTTAAATTCTTTTTCAATTAAATTCATTTTATACATTATCATTTTCAACATTTCTTATTCGGTTAAACGTACTTTTATTCTTTAATTTTTTAATTAATTTACCGAATAAATTACATTATTCAAATTTAACATGATACTTTGATTTCTATTCATTTCAAATATATTTAATTTTAATTTTCAAATACACGGAATTCATCTATAAAATATCCATATCTCGATACATACACTGTACATTTTTGAGCATTTGTTGTTTTTAAAAAATGTTCAATCCAAAGCTTTTAAAAAGTGTTTCCATTTCCAGATTAAGCATAAAGTAACATTTCGAGTTTAGAAAAGCCTGAAAATTTAGTTTGGTCGCGTAGCGAAGCGAAGCGACCAAACCAAATTTTCTGGCTTTTCTAAACTCGAAATTTTACTTTATGCGCCACGCGTTTAAGACACTAAAATATTTCACGCTCAATATATACGGTCTTGGCAAACTGCATTAGCGCAGTACCTTTATAACTTTATAATATTTTAGAGTTTAACACGCGTGAAACATTTAGTAAAATTTCGAGTTTGAAAAACCTGAAAAGTTTACTTTATGTTTAATCTGACAGTGGAAACATGCGTCGAAAGTTTCAAATTCGACTAATATGCATAATTTGATAGTATTCTCCTATTTTTACGTCATTGTAGCTTTGCGCCGGGATGGCCCAGTTGTTGATTGTCCATTTTACTACGCTATTATATAATTTCTGTAAATTTGTTTAATGTGCCTGCATTTCATTCTAACCATTTTACAATTAAGTTCGCAAAGAATAAACTATTTTGTTTTTATTATTCTGCGCCATTAATCTTGATTCCATTACATTTTTGTTTTTTTCTATTCAATTTATAGAATATTTCTTTTGAGTATATATATGTTAATGTATACGTTATAAATGTCTGAATATTCATTGATTTTAAAAATGATTAAATCAACTTTGATGTATGTGTTTTTACTATTTGATTAAGCAATGAAATATTATTTCATGCACTACGCATTTAACACAGTCAAATATTATACATTTCAAAATATACCGCTTCGGCGGTATATATTGAACTTTACAATATTTCAGTGTTTTATACGCGTGGCACATAAAGTAAAATTTCGAGTTTAGAAAAGCCTAATTTGGTTAGGTTGCTCCGCTTCGCTACGCAACCTATCCAAATTCTTCAGGCTTTTCTAAACTCGAAATTTTATTTCATGCTTAGTCTGGGAGTGGAGACACGCATTAAAAGTTTAAAATTTAACACTTTAAAAAAACAATCAATATTCGAAATTTCACAACGTATGCATCAAGTTGTATGCATTCAAAAGACTTTATATTGCATTCTTTATCAATTAATAGCTGTACTTATTTAATATGTATATTTGCACTTTGTTTTATTAAATAATTTATCAGTCAATTTACACTTCCATTTTTATTATTCGGCGCAATTAATATTAACAAAATTTATTCATTGCATTTACCTGACTTGACTACAGATTTTTTTTTTAATATACTTATTCCAATACATACGTTGTAACTATTACATCATCGATTGATTTTGAAATGTGTTCAATTTGAAGTTTCCAACGAGTGTTTTCAATCCTTGGTTAAGCATAAAGTAAAATTTCGAGTTTAGAAAATCCTGAAAATTTGGATTTGCCGAGGCGCGCGTGCGAAGCGAGTCGCGCCAAGGCAAATCCAAATTTTCAGGATTTTCTAAACTCGAAATTTTACTTTATGCGCCACGCGTACAAATCACTGATTTAATATAAAATTCAAAATATACAAACTTAACAGACTGTTTTAATTTTGTACATTTTGAACTTTACAATCTTTCAATATATTATACGGTAAAATGTTTAAAAATATCGCTTTATGTTTTATCAAAGAATGGAAATAATCGTTAAACGTTTCGATTGAATGCTTTAAAAATCAATTAATGCTTACAATTTGACAACGTATGAATTAATGAATATATACTTAAATGAAAAATCCCTCTCTGTGTTGACTCTGTTGTGTACGTTAATATATCTCCATCAGATTTTCTGATCGGGTGAGAGCGATGAGATATATTAGGATAAATACACACATTACCGAATTACGACTATCACCTAATTACGACAATTAAACTATTCTCTGTGTAAAGTTATTGAAAGAAAAACACTGTCAATAAGTTTACATGGTGCAATATGTTTCTTCCCGCGCCAGATGAGGACTTAATTCAAGACGTTGAATTATTTTCTCACTGTCATGTCTATCCATATTGCACATGTTACCGTGTTGCGACAGTAAATTCAACATTGACAGTTACATTTTGTTATAGACATTACCTGTTTCAAATGTAAATTCAAATTAATTCAATTCAAATAGTTTCTTTTCTGAAATCACATTAAATTTAAATGATCACATTTGAATGATATTTTGAAATGTTTTTATTTTATTTTTATTCAAAATATTATTAGTTTGTTGTTGTTTACGATTAGAAATTTTATTTATACTATTTGACATATGACTGAATGTGGCTCTTCTTCTCTTCGTACACCCGCGCTAAATCACTCCACTGCGACTGCGTAATCAGAAGAGAAGATATACATCATGTTGCAGTAAATGAATTGCGGTAAGATTGCTATATTACTTTTTTAACACTAATATTATTGTTTTATTGAAGTATTCACAATTACTAATATTCTCAATTTTAATTTTATATTTACAACAACAATTTTAATTTCAAACATTGATATGACTATTATTTCATTACTAATTTCATTAGTTTTTGTTTTGTAATGCTACGCTCTCAACTCTTTCAAACATATTTTTTCATTTTGATTATTTAATTATTAAAACAATTACTAATTACCTTTATTTCTTTTTTACATGTATCATCGGACACCAACGGAGACGACCGCGCCCCCCCGGTCAATTTTATTCAATTATTTTACATTTTCGTTTGTTTAAAAAAAAATGTCTTTTAATTTTGCCCAGTTCCAAGTTTTATACACAAATGATATTATTTCATCTCTAATTTTTTTTTTTTTTTTGTTACATGTAAACACCTACAAACGAGTTGGCGGCACCTCCCCGGTAAAGTATATTTACGCTTTCAACTGTTTTGAGTCTTTGTTTTTTTTCAAACTTTAAGTATTTATTTCATACACAAATGTTATCATCTTATTTCGAATTTAGTTCATTTCTATTTTGTTGCATGTAATTCCACCGGTAAACTATCTTCACGATTACAACTATTACAATCATTTGTTTTTTCGTCCATTTAATTTTGGTAAGTTCATTTTTTAATACACAAATTGTATCAATCCATTTCTAATATTCCTTATTTCTATTTTGTTGCATGTACATTCCTGTGAATAAACCAATCTCACATCACAAGTTAAATGCTTTTAAACAAGTCGAATATCATATATAATGTAAGTTCTTTTTGTGAAATATAAATTATTAAATATATTATTAATTTTTTCCATTTTTATTTTTATGTCTAGCACACGTCTACTTCGAGTAAACCGACCATGACTCATCTAAAAATTATTGTCATCGAATTTCATTACTCCATGCAAGCTGAACAGACATCATCCGTAAATTATATTCTCAACAATTATTTTATACATACCCATTATCATTTTAGTAAGTCAATTAACTTTTGAACAATTCAATACTGATCCTTTGTATTTTCTGTTTCAGTTACAATTTTCATTTAAATTAAAATATTTCAAAATTGATGATGTTAAATGGATGGAAATACTGTTCTTGGATGGAATCTACAAATTTTAAATTATATTGAAAACAATTGTACTGTTCTATTTTAATTTACATATTTTTTAATATCACAACTTATAAACATTTCATAATAGTTTACTTTTTACCACACCTTTTAAACGTCAGACGAAAATGTTCTTAACCTCAATTATACCGTGCATAAACAACGTAAATACGTAAACAACGTAAAAAATTAAAAAAAAAATTAATAATTTTTTTTAACCTTTTTACCTTTTTTTGCAAAAAAACTACTATCGTGTGCAGAATTTAATGCGACAAATCACCGTTCTTTTCCGAGTTCGATCCGATTATTAAAAGTATTTTTTTTTAATTTTAAAGTTTAATGTGCATATACAGGGTGGTCTAAAACCATGATTTTCTTCATTATTTTTTTTGACCTACTTAAAATGCTCCAAAATGATATGTTTAAACGCAGGATGGTACGGTTTGACCTCGCAGTGCTCAGCAAATTATTTTCGATTCAGAAAATGGCCGTTTTCACGGGATTTCAACAAATGTTCGGTCCAAAAATTGCGCTAGAGACAATTTGTTTTCGTGGAAATTAAGGAACAACCACCCTCTCAGTGTGCGAGCGAAGCGAGCAAGGCAAGCGAGCGAAGCGAGCAAGGCAAGCGAGCGGCTGGAGCGAAGCGACCATCTCTTCCAACCTTTTCACGGACCTTTACATCCATCCACTCCATAACCACTACACAACAACGATCTATCTTGCAACCACCACCATTCGGCTTATGCATCATTTCCTCTCCCCCTCCCTTTCCCCTTGCTACTATTATACATATATTTTTCTTCAACATCATTTATTTTTCTTGGCATTATGCCGAGCTATTTATTATACTTTTCTCTTGATTCGGCTCTCGGTTCCCCGGTTGGTAAATCGGGCTAAATGCTAGTAGTAAATATAAATAAATGTAAACGTATGACTTACAGCAGAAAGTGTATTAATAATGAATTTTATTACCATAAAAATAATACCATAATCGAACCTGTCACTTCCTTCAAAGATTTGGGAGTTTATTTCGACAGCAAACTCACGTTTATCGAACACATAAATCATATTACCAGTTTTAGTTATAAATTGTAGGATTTATGATTAGGAACACTAAGCCATTTCAAGGAGTAGAACCTCTAATTAAATTTTATTGTGCATATATCCGTAGTCGTTTGGAGTACTGCTCAGTTATCTGAAGTCCTTCATACAATGTCCGCATTCTGGAAATTGAGAAAGTGCAAAGGAAACTCCTAAAAACATATTATAGAAAACACCATATATATCCAATACAAGGTCATCCACTGGAAATGTTAGAGAGTGAATTCAATATCATGTCTCTTCAGGACCGACGCATCATTGCACAAATTATTTTTATTTATAAATTGGTGCATGATAGATTCAAAGACTCGTATTTGCTGTCCCAATTAAATTTTTACATACCACGTTTGAATAGCAGGATAAGACAAACATTTTATCTTGGCTCAGTAAATACTCGTCAACACTCAAACTCGCCTCTTCGGTCAATGTGTAGCGCAGTAAACAAATATTGTAATACTGTAGATATATGTTATTTACTGTTAATAGCGAAACGAGATTATTAAGTGAATTGCGTGATATGTTTGATGCAATGTAATGTAGTGGTACTTCTGCATGTTGTTATTATTGTCTAATTTATAAGTGAAGCTCTGTAATAATTATGGTTATTATCTTTTTTTTAATTATTTTTTTCATATATTCATTTTTTTTAGTATCTTTAATTTATCCTGTAATTGGCCTTATGGCTGTTGGGTATGTAATAAATAAATAAATAAATAAATAATATGATAAAAGGTGGGCCATCTCTTGGAATCTTTTTGAACTACCACTTTATTTTTACTTTCATGATATTTGACATCTGATGTATGACAGTTCTTCAGTATACAACACCCGGTTTACGAAATGGCACGCTATACGCTCGATGAATTTACTTTGAATGTAATTCGTGTATTGCAGAATCAGTGCAAAAATTGCGTACAAAATTCGGTCGCGAATATGCACCAAATGCCAGAGAATATTGCTGCTGTAGCCCGTAGTGTGCAAGCCTACCCGAGAACATCGACTCGTTATCGCTCTCAGCAATTGAACATTAGTCGCACTACCTTGTGGCGTATTTTGCATAAAGGCATCTGTTTATTCGCCTATAAGGTCCAAATAACACAGCAGTTGAAGAGAGTTCGATACAACTTTGCTAATTGGGCCTTAGAGCAGGTGGAAACCGATGGTGAATTTTGGCGATAAAATATCTTTTCCGATGAAGCACATTTCCACCTCGGGAGCTATGTAAACAAGCAAAACTGCAGGATTTGGGCATCGGAAAACCCATACGTGATCATTGAGCAGCCAATGCATCCCGAACGAGTGACTGATGGTGCGGATTATGGTGCCGGCGGCATCGTCGGCCCATTTTTCTTTGAATCTGGAGAAACGGTCAACGGAAACCGCTATAGGACTATGGTAGCACATTTTTTTGCTAGCAAATTGCTGGTTTGGATGTGGGCAACATCTGGTACCAACAAGATGGGGCGACATGCCACACTAGCAACGAAACTATCGACTTGTTACGGTCAAAGTTCGAAAATTGTGTAATCGGGCGTCGTGGAGATCTGATTTAGCCAGCAAGGAGCTGCGATTTGACGCCCATGGACTTTTATCTCTAGGGTGCCGTTAAAGAACGTTGTTATGCCAACGATCCAGCACCGATTGACGATCTTAAAATCAATATCCAAAATGCCATTGCTGAGATAGAACCGCAGACGTTGGAAAAAGTTCTGAAAAATTGGGTCGAGAGAATGGACTATTGTAAGACCAGCCGTGGCAGCCATTTGGCTGATGTCATATTCCATGTATAACCGGATACTCTTGGCTACAAAATAAATTCAAGATCATGAAATTTCATCTAGCTGTTTGTGTTTTATTAACATTTTAAAAAGATTCCTTGCGATGGCCCACCCTTCATATTACAAAATCAATGTTTTCTTTAATTTATTATTGAAAATGTACCACGAAGTAAATATACCTTGAAAAATCTTTAAACAAACCCATCTTGAAATAAGTTGCGTCTGTTGAAAAAAATGTTTCCTTAAAATTCTATTGACGAGCAAGGACGAGTAATGAGCCAATTTCAAGTTTCATTGGGCATCCACGACTGGAAATTTTACGATTAGCCAATTATAATTTAGTGGGCGATATTTTTCGAGGGGCGACGCGTTAGGGGCATTATTTCAACCCGGCTAGGGGACGCGGAAAAAATACGCACAACTGCCGGCGATCGATTCGAAAACTTAAAACTTTCATTGCCCGATTATTGCCACCAAATCAAAACGAAATTATGAAAATCGAGCTAATGTTATAAATTATTAGTTCTAGTAAAAAAATCATTTCATTTTCATGAAATAAATAAACTTTAATAACCCGAAAAAAATCAATTTAGAACAAAACTACAGAGTGTTTCAAAACTAGTACATTTAAAGTAGTCTGTGATTATAGTTAGATTACAGAACTGGGCGGTACTCGAGTACAAGTACTCAAAAATTGTACACTAAGTACTATTCATTTAATCAGTACGCAGTCCTCGAGTACTTTATTTTCTTAGTACTTGTACTCGAAGCCTTTTTAAATGCAAAATGTATTTGAGTGAATACTTTGTATTTGTAAAAAAAACTGACCTTAAAATGGATATATCCACTCAAACATTAGATTTGAAAATTTTCGCGAAACAGTACTTTTCCATTGTTTTACATATGGGGGAAATTAAAAATATGTATAAAAACCTAGCCCAACCCACTTAAACGTAATGTAACTTTACCTACGCCGCATAATACCACACTGACATCTTGACAAGTATGATTGACATTACGTACACATGCACGTAATAGCTTTGACAAGTACATTACGTGCTGACAGCTGAACAGCTGATTGCTTACCGTAAACCAAATGACATTTCTTTGATGTACAGGGAGTTTTTCTTTAAAGTATACGTATTCCAGCTTCAGCTTATTTTCTTTAAATCTTTAGTTATTCGTTGTTTTATTTTTAAGAGTTCAATTTGAAGCTTTAAACGGGTGTTTTCCACTCCCAGACTAAGCATGAAGTAAAATTTCGAGTTTAGAAAAGCCCTGTGAAAATATTTTTGGCTTTTATAAACTCGAAATTTTACTTCATGCGCCACGTGTATAAATCCCTAAAATATTGTGAACTCTATGTATATTTGAACCTCACTTGAAATCAGTGTTTTATACGCGTGGCGCATGAAGTAAAACTTCGAGTTTAGAAAAGCCCCGAAAAATTGTCTCGGGTCGCTGCGCGACCCTCGACAAATTTTCGCGGGGCTTTTCTAAACTCGAAATTTTACTTCATGCTTAGTCTGGGAGTGGAAAACACTCGTTTAAAGCTTCGAATTGAACTCTTTTGAAAAACAACGAATGTCGGAAAATGTACAGCTTTATTCCTTGTATATTAAGCAAGTAGTAATTTAGTTTTCATCATTGTCATGGTACTATTAAAAATGATTACAATAAATAAGTTGTTCCTTCATGCTCATTGTTTATTTTGTTAGGGTGTAGGTAAAGTATCGTACGTTTCTCGAGTGGTATGGCAATTATATACTCGCGGAATACTGCTTATATGTAATATGCTGCATACCACTCTCCTTACGTAATATACTATTACCTACGCCCTATCTAGTAACCGCATCATACCACACTGTCATCTTGACGGGTATGATTGACATTACTTACACATGCCTGCAATACCTTTAAAAATTATATTACATGCTGACAGCTGAACAGCTGATTGATTACCGCACAACCAAATGACATTTCTTTGATGTTTATTGATCAATTAGCAATTTAGTTTTCATCAATGTCATGTTACTATCAAAAATTATTGAGTAAATAAGTTTTTCTTTCATGCTCATTGTTTATTTTGTTAGGGCGAAGGTAAAGTATCGTACGTTTCTCGAGTGGTATGGCAATGAAATACTCGCGGAATACTGCACTCGCCGCTGCGCGGCTTGTGCGCAACATATCCGCTCATATGTAATATGCTGCATACCACTCTTGTCACGTAATATATTATTAAATAATATTGGTTGTTGAACTTCACAGTATTCCTTGCTTTTAGTATTATAAGTCTTTGTTATGTGTGGCTGGAAATAAACTGAAATTCAATTAATTCTATTATAGCTGCGGTGATCGATATTTATTACAAACTCGTGCTTTATAGTTTTTAATTAAAATGCAAATTAACCAATCTAACCAAACAATACTGCACTGAATTCCATCCTCCTCTCCAGAGCTGCACCCCGATTGTGCTAATGCGATAAACGACGATAGTTAAGATACATGCACCACCTTGAGAGCATTTCAACACTTTATAAATATAAAACGAGAGTAGACATTCGAATAAACGAGCAGTCGACATTCTCCATCGGTAGAAACGGAATCCGGTTTGTACATCAACGACCGTACACGGGACTTAGACATTGATGCATGCGATTCGAGTCGCGGCCCATCAATAATTGAGGAGTGAGAGAGAGGCGGCCCTGAAATATGCAAAGCGCTGAAGGAATAAAGATGTCGGACCGTAAAAGTTTCACCTCCGGTTTTTCAGCGTATCCGGTTTTACGCCCGGGCCGTAATCGGGCAGGGATGGCGCGCAGTTGAAGAAGAAAAATATGCCGTGAATAATAATGGTGATTACGGGAACGATCGTTTTTTATTTTTTTCTTCTGATCCAGTCTTAAAGGAAGCGTTAGCACACTAAAAGATTGAGGAAATAATATCTCGGATTATACAACGATGAGGCAAAGTATTGTAGCAAACTTAGATTATATAAAGATGATAAATACTGCAGCATTCTTCAATTGTATAAGGATAAAAAGTAATATTATGGCAATATTGAATTATAACAACAATGAGAAATAGTGATTGTGATATAGTTATTATAGATATGAAAAGTGATTTTTTTTTATATTATTTAACCCTGTGATTTTGAAATATTTAGAATGAATAAATCGAGTAATTTCAATTTTCTTTGATAGAGTCTAAAATATATTCAATTGCAAATGAATTTTAAATTAATTACATAATCTTCTAAGCAGCGCACTTACGCTTAGAAGATTATGTAATTCATTTTAAATTCATTTGCAATTAAATATATTTTGGCCTCTATCAAAGAAAATTGAAATTATTCAATTTGTTTTTGTAAACTAATATATTTAATTCATGCATCAAGATAATAAAGCGCCTTGGTGGAATTACAGATTGTCAAAAGTTGATAACAGTATTGATTATCGGAAATATTATTAAATCAAAGTGAATGTAAATTTCAATTACAAAAATAGCGCAACCTAAATTTCCTGTACATATTTGAATTTTATTGTTATGTTATGTAAAGGAAGTGGTAAATATTCAGTTGGTTCGAGGCGTGTAAATACAACCCAGTTGGATTTCTATAGAATAATAATGCGGTTTAATAAACAAGGAAATTTGTTTTCCCCGGCACACAGTGGTCGATTTTCAAATTTAGCCGAACATTGCGCGAAAAATAAAGTATTTAGAAAACGAATATTTGTGTAAATATCATTAGTATAATGACCCATTGGTGCGCAGGTAAAAGCATAATCCCCTCAACCCTCTTTCCTTGTAATTATCGGTACCCAAATTACACCCTATTGAGACACCGATCATTAGTTGTTTGTACGCTCTCAAACGCATAAGTTTTAAATATTTAGTTTTCAGTTGTGTGAAGTGAAATTTTTAAAACAACGATGGATATACATTCTACTGGTATGTATTTATCATTTGTGTTTATTTGTTTTTTTATATTTTTATGCAACAATAATAAATAATGACATAATTACTCATACAATTTTTCATTGTAAATTAAAATTTCTTAAGTATGATAGAGAAAAAGTATATTCCGTACGCAGCGGTACGCATTGGGATTTTTTTCAGTTATAGAGCAACTATTTAACTTATCATATAAACAAAAATTATATGCAACCATTCAAGTAATCATTTTTTTTCAGGCCGCGTAACCGTTCGCCGAAGCGCTCTTTTCAATGTTTGGCGTATGGAGCGCACGGTGGAAGAGAAAAACAGCGCCGTTCAAAAATATATTTTTGATTTAATGACCTTTATTGTTCAAGACCAAAATGAAAATATAATATATATTAAAAGATCAAATACGTTCTTTTACGTCATCTTTATACTCTAAGTGGCAAAAAGTATTTAGAGTATGTTCCCGATTTGAAAATAATTATGCAGAGTGGCTAAACGAAACACAGACATTTTCTTTGACTGATACAATCGATGAACCTGTACCTGGACCATCTTCGAGAGGGCCGTACAAATCATTTAGTGATTTATCAAATTTTTCGAAAAAAAGAAAAGTTAGGCCATTGATGGAAAATTATTCCGAAGAGGAAATTGCGTTCGCCACTCAGGTTAATTTACGAGCATCTGGAAAGAGGGATAGTGCAGAAATAGTGAACGAGGTTACAACAAATTCACCAACAAGAGGTTCCAGTATTAAGCAGGCTTGGAAATCACCCCAACAAAAAGTTCAAAAATATACACCAGAAGAAGCCTTGGCGTTATATATCGACGGAAGATTTACAAAGCATTCCTATAAATTGATACAATCTGGAGCTAAGGTACGTAATGCAAATATTTACCCAAGCTATGATAGTATTTTGAAAGCAAAAAAAGCATGTTATCCCGCAGAAGTTAGTATATCATACACTGAAACTGCTGCAGAAGTTACTTTGCAAGCCTTGGTCGACCATACTAGTCAAAGATTATTCATTTCTCTGGGAAATTTGAGTTCATTTGATGAAATTGGAAACGAGTTTAAAATTATGTACAAATGGGGCTGTGATGGTAGTTCAGGTCACTCATTATATAAGCAAAAATTCTCTAATGAGTCCGAAAGTGATAAATATATATTTTCTGCGTGCTTAGTGCCTCTTCAAATAATATCAATAAAAGATGATAATATTTTATGGCAAAATCCGAAACCATCCTCAACTAGATTTTGTAGACCAATTAAGATTATGTTTGAAAAGGAGTCTAAAGAAATTATAAAACTTGTGGTAAATGATATTGAAAATCAAATTGAAACCATTTTACCAACGAATGTAGAGTTAAACAATATACAAATTATAATTAATCATAGTTTAAAAATGACTATGATTAATGGCAAGACTTATAGCACAGTTACAGACACTTCAACTCAAACGTGTGCTATATGTGGAGCTACCCCTAAAATAATGAATCAATTAGAAAAAGTAAAAAATTTACCGAAAATTGAAAAATACTATGATTATGGTATTTCTTCTTTACATGCTTGGATTCGTTCATTAGAATGCATGCTGCATATAGCATATCGTCTCGATATCAAAAAATGGCAAGTTCGAGATATCAATGAAAAAAAAAACATTAGAAATTACAAAATTAAAAATTCAAAATGAATTAAAATCTAAATTAGGATTATTAGTTGATGTGGTAAAACCTAATTTCGGAACAACAAATGATGGTAATACCGCAAGTCGTTTCTTTGAAGAATATAAGACATCAAAAATTACAGGGTTAGACGAAAATTTTTTAAAAAGAATTAAAATAATTTTGCAAGTCATTTCTTGCGGAGAAGCTACAAATATAGAAGCGTTTCGTTTGTATTTGGATGAAACAGCAAAAAATATATCGAATTATATCCATGGTATTACATGCCCACCTCTTTGCATAAAATTTTAATTCATGGTGCGGATATAATTCAATCAGCAACATTGCCAATTGGGATGTTATCCGAAGAGGCACTAGAAGCTCGCAATAAAGATTTAAGGAAATACCGAGAACATCACACTCGAAAATTTTCCCGCTTACAAACCATCACAAACCTATTTCATACATTGTTATATTCTTCTGATCCATATATTTCAACTATATCAAAAAGAAATCATATATCAAGATCTGCTAGAATTAAAACATTTGATGATGAGGCTGTTAAATTGGTACACATTTCAAATAATTTTGATTTATCAGATAATTCAAACTCCGACAGTGATACTGAATAGTTTGGTGTAAATGTGTATTTGCATTATGTACCTAATATTCTGGTTTCAATTGAACATGTGTATATATATTTATGTGTATATAGTGTGTCCATGTCTAATATGTATATATAATATATTTGTGTAAATAATGTTGTAAATATATAGTTTTCTAATAATAGAAACACTCTCTAATGCAATTAATTGGATTACCCTTAACACAAAATAAAATAAAAAAAGATTTTGAACGAGGGGGGGGGGGGTACAAAACAATTTGTTTTTTGTTATTTTCATACAAGTCTACAAAATTCGCTAAGACGTTTTATATTTTCGCACAGAATTTCGGGGGGGTTCAAACCCCCATATTCCCCACCCCCCTAGCTACGGCCTTGTGTTTCTAGTATAAAATAAACATGTGATCTTTATAGGAACCATTCCAAGTAAAATAATTTCATATTTTGTTACATAATTTTAAATTATTTTGAAATATGAGAGTGTTTTCTATATAAATCAGATGGGTGGGGGTTGTTTAAAACTTTTTATTATTTTTTTTTATTTTACGAAGAAAATTTGTTTAAAATATTAAAAAAAAAGATTTTTTTTACAAAAAAATCTTTGATTAGGGGTTGGTAGTGGGGTGGAAAATGTGTCCATAACATAAATGACAATTAAATACTTAATTGAAAACATTTTTCTTTCTATTAAACAGAATTAAAAAAAAAACAAAACAAATAATAACGAAATGTTCAGTTAAATTTGAAAATCGACCACTGTGCGGCAGAGAGAAAATGTGGCACCAATAAAAGCGCGAGCTGTAGGAGTGATATCTATTATAAAGCATTCCTTATAAATGAATATATAGCTAGATAAGGGTGTGAATAACATATTTTTTGTTTGATGGAAGGGCGGCGATCCGAAATAAATTATTTTTGAGTCAAGTCCGCAGCTCGCAACGTTTTATCTATACGTGGGGGCGGCCCATCCCGTTCGGAGATGAAGATAACCGTGCCCGGGAAATCTATCCGGGTGATAAATTCGACCGCCTCGTCCCCTGAATACTAACGTCGAACATCTAGGACTTATTACAGCAAATATTCATGGCCGTGGATGATGCTATCGAGGGATGCACGTTGTGTGAACGTGGCACGTGCCCGTGCACGCATTCAAAAGCCCACCCAATCCAACCCAACCCCCAGTCCTCACAGAAACTGACAACAAAGAGGCATTATCGGGTTCGCCTTCATTTCCTGTGCGGGAATTACGGACACGATTTCAATTCGGGCGCGAGCACTGATGTATTCATTTATCTCATTACACGCCTCCCCCGAGTCGTCCCGCGTTTTCTTACACACTCACACTCGTTTATCGATTCCAGAGCCCTCCTGTTTTCCACCCTCCCTGTAATAACTATCTACAAACTAATTTACAAGAATTAAATCACCTGACGTAAGAGCGCAGTCGGAGTTTGTAATCTCCGCACATGGTAAAACAATCAGGAAACGTATATAAAGTGTAAGCTCGCAAAGTTACGACTTGATAACTAATGTGGTAAACACAAATCTAATCTATTTATTCGCGTAGATCAACAACAAACTAAAATTCGTACGCTTAATAACAAAAATAACGCGCAATTAGAGATTGGAAATTTGCCAACTTGCTCAATTACCAGTAATTTGATAAATTTGAAAATCAAAATCGGTTTAACGATAAATTACCGGTAAATCACAAAGTTTTTTAAGCAAATTTACATTAGTTCAGAAATTTGTTTCAAAAACATAATGTCGATTTTGGCTTAATTTTTCAAATAAACCGATTGTGGTTTTTAATTTTCTTTTCAGGTTAATGAAGCTTACTTATTTTTAAGCAGATTCTGCGAATTTTAAGACAATTGATAAGCTTCTTAAATTTATACAAATCTTCAAATCTAATCTTGGCTTGAACCCAACGCTTTAAACATAATATCGATTTTGGTTTAATTTTTCAAATAAACCGATTGTGGTTTTTTATTTTCTCTTCAAGATAATGAAGCTTACTTATTTTTAAGCAGATTCTGCGAATTTTAAGACAATTGATAAGCTTCTTAATTTTATAGACATTTTTAAATCTAATCTTCGGTTGAATCCTACGCTTTAAACATAAAATCGATTTTGATTTAATTTTTCAAATAAACAGATTGTGGTATTTTTATTTTCTCATCAGGATAATAAAGCTTACTTATTTCTAAGCAAATTCTGCGAGTTTTAAGACAATTAATAAGCTTTTTAATTTTATACAAATTTTTAAATCTGATCTTCGCTTAAATCCAACGCTTTAAACAAAATATCGATTTTGGTTTCATTTTTTAAATAAACCGATTGTGGTATTTTTATTTTCTCTTTAGGATAATAAAGCTTACTTATTTCTAAGCAGATTCTGCGAGTTTTAAGACAATTGATAAGCTTTTTAATTTTATACAAATTTTTAAATCTGATCTTCGGTTGAATAGAACTCATTCAACATAAAATCGATTTTGGTTTAATTTTTCAAATAAAGCGCTTGTGGTATTTTTATTTTCTCTTTAGGATAATAAAGCTTACTTATTTCTAAGCAAATTCTGCGAGTTTTAAGACAATTGATAAGCTTTTTAATTTCATACAAATTTTCAAATCTAATCTTCGCTTGAATCCAACGCTTTAAACATAATATCGATTTTGGTTTAATTTCTCAAACTAACCCATTGTGGTATTTTTATTTTCTCTTTAGGATAATGAAGCTTACTTATTTTTAAGCAGATTCTGCGAGTTTTAAGACAATTGATAAGCTTATTAATTTTATAAAAATTTTTAAATCAGATCTTCGGTTGAATCCAACGCTTTAAACATAAAATCGATTTTGGTTTAATTTTTCAAATAAACCGATTGTGGTATTTATATTTTCTTTTCGAATAATAAAGCTTACTTATTTCTAAGCAGATTCTGCAAATTTTAAGACATTGATAAGCTTCTTAATTTTATACAAATTTCAAATCTAATCTTCGCTTGAATCCAACGCTTTAAACATAATATCGATTTTGGTTTAATTTTTCAAATAAACCGATTGTAGTATTTTTATTTTCTTTTTAGGATAATAAAGCTTACTTATTTTTAAGCAAATTCTGCTTCTTAATTTTATATAAATGTTTGAATCTGATCTTCGGTGAATCCAACGCTTTAAACATAAAATTGATTTTGGTTTAATTTTTCAAATAAACCGATTGTGTTATTTTTATTTTCTCTTCAGGATAATAAAGCTTACTTATTTCTAAGCAGATTCTGTGAATTTTAAGACAATTAATAAGCTTATTGATTTTATACAAATTTTCAAATATAATCTTCGGTTGAATCCAACGATTTTAAACATAAAATTTACTTTGGCCTGATTTTACAGATATATTATACAATTTCCTAGCTTGACACTGCATGAAATACTTGCCATACAATTTTAAAGCTTGACACTGCATAAAAACCTTGTCAATACATGAAAAACTTAAAAAAATTTCAGGACTAGTTTGCTGATCATTTGAAAAGCGTGTGTAATTTGGGTATCGTTGCTGTAAATAATACACAAATAAAATTTCAAATTAATTGAAATTATTGGGAACAACTAGTCATCCGTGTCAGGAAATTAATTATTTAAACATATTTACAGTCGCCCGACATGCATTTTTTTTGTAGTTTTAAGTAACTAATAGCGTTATTGTTAGTATACAATAACAATTTTTACTATAGGGAATGTATCTTCCGATGATTTTTGAACATTAGTGAATGCATTGGAAAGTCAGTCATTCCGCGATGAGAAATTAATTGTTTAAACATATTTCAAGGTGGCCGACAAAGGTTTTGTTTATTGTTTTGAGTAACTAATAGTGTTATTGTTAAAATATATTAACAATTTTCAATATGAGGAATGTATCTTTTGACGATTTTTGAACATTAGTGAATGGATTGGGAAGTCAGAAATACGCTATGAGACATTAATTGTTTAAACATATTTTAAGGCAGCCGACATAAATTCTGTTTATTGTTTTAAGTAACTAAAAGTGTTATTGTTTATATACAATTACAATTTCCAATATGAAGAATGTATCTTTCGTCGATTTATAAAGGTTAGTGAATGCATTGGGAAGTCAGTCATTCGCGATGAGAAATTAATTGTATAAACATATTTAAAGGTGGCCGACATAAATTTTGTTTATTATTTTGAGTAACTAATAGTGTTATTGTTGAAATACAATAACAATTTTCAATATGGGGAATGTATCTTTCGTCGATTTTTAAACATTAGTGAATGCATTGGGAAGTCAGTCATTCGCGATAAGAAATACATTTTTTAAACATATTTTAAGGTGGCCGACAAAAATTTTGTTTATTGTTTTGAGTAACTATTAGTGTTATTGTTTAAATACAATAACAATTTTTAATATGGGGAATGTATCTTTCATCGAATTTTAAACATTAGAGAATGCATTGGGACGTCAGTCATTCGCGATGAGAAATAAATTGTTTAAACATATTTCATGGTGGCCAACATTATTTTGTTTATTATTTTGGGTAACTAATAGTGTTATTGTTGAAATACAATAACAAATTTAAATATGGGGAATGTATCTTTCGTCGATTCTTAAAGATTAGTGAATGCATTGGGAAGTCAGTCATTCGCGATGAGAAATTAATTGTTTAAACATATTTCAAGGGGGCCGACATAAATTTTGTTTATTGTTTTAAGTAACTAATAGTATTATTGTTAAAATACTATAACAATTTTCAATATGGGGAATGTATCTTTCGTCGATTTTTAAACATTAGAGAATGCATTGGGAAGTCAGTCATTCGCGATGAGATATAAGTTGTTGAAACATATTTCAAGGTGGCCGACATAAATTTTGTTTATTATTTTGTGTAACTAATAGTGTTATTGTTAAAAGACAATAACAATTTTTAATATGGGGAATGTATCTTTTGTCGATTCTTAAAGATTAGTGAATGCATTTGGAAGTCAGTCATTCGCGATGAGAAATTAATTGTTTAAACATATTTCAAGGGGGCCGACATAAATTTTGTTTATTGTTTTAAGTAACTATTAGTATTATTGTTAAAATACAATAACAATTTTCAATATGGGGAATGTATCTTTCGCCGATTTTTAAACATTAGAGAATGCATTGGGAAGTCAGTCATCCGCGATGAGAAATAAATTGTTTAAACATATTTCAAGGTGGCCGACATTATTTTGTTTATTTTTTTGGGTAACTAATAGTGTTATTGTTAAAATACAATAACAATTTTCAATATGGGGAATGTATCTTTCGTCGATTCTTAAAGATTAGTGAATGCATTGGGAAATCAGTCATTTGCGATGAGAAATTAATTGTTTAAACATATTTCAAGGGGTCCGACTTAAATTTTGTTTATTGTTTTAAGTAACTAATAGTATTATTGTTAAAATACAATAACAATTTTCATAATGGGGAATGTATCTTTCGTCGATTTTTAAACATTAGTGAATGCATTGGGAAGTCAGTCATTCGCGATGAGAAATAAATTTTTTAAACATATTTCAAGGTGGCCGACATAAATTTTGTTTATTGTTTTGAGTAACTAATAGTGTTACTGTTTAAATACAATAACAATTAAAAATATGGGGATTGTATCTTTCGTCGATTTTTAAACATTAGAGAATGCATTAGGAAGGCAGTCATTCGCGATGAGAAATAAATTGTTTAAACATATTTCAAGGTGGCCGACATAAATTTTGTTTATTATTTTGGGTAACTAATTGTGTTATTGTTAAAATACATTAACAATTTTCAATATGAGGAATGTATCTTTCGTCGATTTATAAAGGTTAGTGAATGCATTGGGAAGTAAGTCATTCGCGATGAGAAATTAATTGTATAAACATATTTCAAGGTGGCCGACATAAATTTTGTTATTATTTTGAGTAACTAATAGTGTTATTGTTGATATACAATAACAATTTTCAATGTGGGGAATGTATCTTTCGTCGATTTTTAAACATTAGTGAATGCATTGGGAAGTCAGTCAGTCGTGATGAGAAATAAATTCTTTAAACATATTTCAAGGTGGCCGACAAAAATTTTGTTTATTATTTTGAGTAACTAATAGTGTTATTGTTGAAATACAATAACAATTTTCAATATGGGGAATGTATCTTTCTTCGAATTTTAAACATTATTGAATGCAGTGGGAAGTCGGAAATACACTCTGAGAAATAAATTGCTTAAACATATTTCAAGTTGGCCCAGATAAATTTTGTTTATTGTTTTAAGTAACTAATAGTGTTATTGTTAAAATACAATAACAATTTTGAATATGGAGACTGTATCTTTCGTCGACTTTTAAAGATTAGCGAATGCAATGGGAAGTCAGTCATTCGCGATGAGAAATTAATTGTTTAAACATATTTCAAGTTGGCCCACATAAATTTTGTTTATTGTTTTAAGTAACTAATAGTGTTATTGTTAAAATACAATAACAATTTTGAATATGGAGACTGTATCTTTCGTCGATTTTTAAACATTAGTGAATGCATTGGGAAGTCAGTCATTCGCGATGAGAAATAAATTGTTTAAACATACTTCAAGGTGGCCGACATAAATTTTGTTTATTATTTTGAGTAACTAATAGTGTTATTGTTCAAATACAATAACAATTTTCAATATGGAGAATGTATCGTTCGTCGATTTTTAAACATTATTGAATGCAGTGGGAAGTAATAAATAATAATACTAATAATAATAATAATAATAATAATAATAATAATAATAATAATAATAATAATAATAATAAACACATTTATTTTTAATGATATCAAATACATCACATTTACATCAGGATATATTAATTTCACAAAAACAAGTCAAAAGAAAAACAAAAAACAAAGAGGCATATTGCGTATACGTATTTAATTATTGCCTACGTTAGCATAATACTCATCCATAGTATATGGTTCTATATTTATTAACTTATCTATCAATTTTCTTTTCATGACAGAATAAGATTTTGCTGTTTTTATTTCCTTAGGAAGGCTATCATACAATTTTATGCAGGTATAATATCGACTTCTCTCAAAAAAACTTAATTTATGAGCTGGAAGACTGTATTCAACGCCATGCCTCCTGTTATAGATATTTGATAGCATATTATTTTCAAAAATATATCGATGCTTCTATAGAAACTTTATGCACACAAGAATATAAATTCCTATGCAAGTTAGCATCTTTCTGTTTCGGAAAGCCCCTCTACAACTTTGGTCAAACCTCAATTTATCAATGATGCGTAACGCACATTTTTGAGCCTTGAAAACAGAATTTATATTAGAGTTAGTTCCCCAGAATATTATTCCGTACTTGATATTGGAATATATATAAGCGTAATAAAACGTTTCACATATTTTATTGTTTGTGTTTTTTCTTAATATTCTTAGACCATAATTTGCTTTACTAATTTTCCCAGTTAAGTAATCAATCTGCTCTTTAAAATTTAGGGTTTCATCTAAGATGATGCCTAAATATTTACACTGATGTGAAAATTATACACATTATTATTAAGGGAGATATGAGGAGGTGTCAGAGTTCTCTGACTGATTTTAAAATATATTCAATTTGTTTTATCGGTGTTTAGTATGAGGCAGTTTTCACCACCATGAGAAATAAATTGTTTAAACATATTTCAAGTCGGCAGACATAAATTTTGATTATTGTTTTAAGTAACTAATAGTGTTATTGTTAAAATACAATAACAATTTTGAATATAGAGAATGTATCTTTCGTCGACTTTTCAAGATTAGTGAATGCAATGGGAAGTAAGTCATTCGCGATGAGAAATTAATTGTTTAAACATATTTCAAGGCGACAGACATAAATTTTGTTTATTGTTTTAAGTAACTAGTAGTAAATTTGTTAAAATACAATAACAATTTTCAATATGGGGAATGTATCTTTTGTCGATTCTTAAAGATAAGTGAATGCATTGGGAAGTCAGTCATTCACGATGAGAAATAAATTGTTTAAACATATTTCAAGGTGGCCGACATAAATTTTGTTTATTATTTTGGGGAACTAATAGTGTTATTGTTGAAATACAATAACAATTTTCAATATGGAGAATGTATCTTTCGTCGATTTTTAAACATTATTGAATGCAGTGGGAAGTCAGAAAGTCAGAGAAATAAATTGTTTAAACATATTTCAAGGTGGCCGACAAAAATTTTGTTTATTATTTTGAAAAACTAATAGTGTTATTGTTAAAATACAATAACAATTTTTTAAATGGGGAATGTATCTTTCGTCGACTTGAAAAGATTAGTGAATGCAATGGGAAGTCAGTCATTCGCGATGAGAAATTAATTGTTTAAACATATTTCAAGGCGGCAGACATGAATTTTGTTTATTGTTTTGAGTAACTAATAGTGTAATTGTTAAAATACAATAACAATTTTTAATATAGGGAATGTATCTTTGGTCGATTTTTAAACATTAGTGAATGCATTGGGAAGTCAGTCATTTCTCGCGATGAGAAATAAATTGTTTAAACATCTTTCAAGGTGGCCGACATAAATTTTGTTTATTATTTTGAGTAACTAATAGTGTTATTGTTAAAATACAATAATAATTTTTTAAATGGGGAATGTATCTTTCGTCGATTTTTAAACAATATTGAATGCAGTGGGAAGTCAGAAATACACTATGAGAAATAAATTGTTTAAACATATTTCAAGTCGGCCGACTTAAATTTTGTTTATTGTTTTAAGTAACTTAAAGTGTAATTGTTAAAATACAATAACAATTTTGAATATGGAGAATGTATCTCTCGTCGACTTTTAAAGATTAGTGAATGCATTGGGAAGTCAGTCATTCGCGATGAGAAATAAATTTTTTAAACGTATTTTAAGGTGACCGACATAAATTTTGTTTATTGTTTTGAGTATCTAATAGTGTTATTGTTTATATACAATAACAATTAATAATATGGGGAATGTATCTTTCGTCGATTTTTAAACATTAGAGAATGCATTGGGAAGTCAGTCATTTGTGATGAGAAATAAATTGTTTAAACATATTTCAAGGTGGCCGACATAAATTTTGTTTATTATTTTGGGTAACTAATTGTGTTATTGTTAAAATACAATAACAATTTTCAATATGAGGAATGTATATTTCGTCGATTCTTGAAGAGTAGTGAATGCATTGGGAAGTCAGTCATTCGCGATGAGGAATTAATTGCTAAACATATTTCAAGGGGGCCGACATAAATTTTGTTTATTATTTTAAGTAACCAATAGTATTTTTGTTAAAATACAATAACAATTTTCAATGTGGGGAATATATCTTTCGTCGATGTTTAAACATTCGTGAATGCATTGGGAAGTCAGTCATTCGCGATGAGAAATAAATTGTTTAAACATATTTCAAGGTGGCCGACATAAATTTTGTTTATTATTTTGGGGAACTAATAGTGTTATTGTTGAAATACAATAACAATTTTCAATATGGAGAATGTATCTTTCGTCGATTTTTAAACATTATTGAATGCAGTGGGAAGTCAGAAATACACCATGAGAAATAAAATGTTTAAACATATTTCAAGTCGGCCGATATAAATTTTGATTATTGTTTTAAGTAACTGATAGTGGTATTGTTAAAATTCAATAACAATTTTGAATATGGAGAATGTTTCTTTCGTCGACTTTTAAAGATTAGTGAATGCAATGGGAAATCAGTCATTCGCGATGAGAAATTAATTGATTAAACATATTTCAAGGTGGCCGACATAAATTTTGTTTATTATTTTGAGTAACCTATAATGTTATTGTTAAAATACAAAAACAATTTTCGATATGGAGAATGTCTCTTTCGTTGATTTTTAAACATTAGAGAATGCATAGGGAAGTCAGTCAGTCGCGATGAGAAAGAAATTGTTTAAACATATTTCAAGGTGGCTGACATAAATTTTGTTTATTATTTTAAGTAACTAATAGTGTTATTGTTCAAATACGATAACAAATTTCAATATGGAGAATGTAGCGTTCGTCGATTTTTAAACATTGTTGAATGCAGTGGGAAGTCAGAAATACACCATGAGAAATAAATTGTTTAAACATATTTTAAGTCGGCCGACATAAATTTTGATTATTGTTTTAAGTAACTGATAGTGTTATTGTTAAAATACAATAACGATTTTGAATATGGAGAATGTATCTTTCGTCGACTTTTAAAGATTAGTGAATGCAATGGGAAGTCAGTCATTCGCGATGAGAAATTAATTGTTTAAATATATTTCAAGGTGGCCGACATAAATTTAGTTTATTATTTTGAGTAACCAATAGTGTTATTGTTAAAATACAAAAACAATTTTCGATATGGGGAATGTCTCTTTCGTCGATTTATAAACATTAGAGAATGCATTGGGAAGTCAGTCATTCGCGATGAGAAAGAAATTGTTTAAACATATTTCAAGGTGGCCGACATTAATTTTGTTTATTATTTTGAGTAACTAATAGTGTTATTGTTCAAATACAATAACAATTTTTAATATGGAGAATGTAGCGTTCGTCGATTTTTAAACATTATTGAATGCAGTGGGAAGTCAGAAATACACCATGAGAAATAAATTGTTTAAACATATTTCAAGTCGGCCGACATAAATTTTGATTATTGTTTTATGTAACTTATAGTGTTATTGTTAAATACAATAACAATTTTGAATATGGAGAATGTATCTGTCGTCGACTTTTAAAGATTAGTGAATGCAATGGGAAGTCAGTCATTCGCGATGAGAAATTAATTGTTTAAACATATTTCAAGGTGGCCGACATAAATTTTGTTTATTATTTTGAGTAATCAATAGTGTTATTGTTAAAATACAAAAACAATTTTTAATATGGGGAATGTATCTTTCGTCGATTTTTAAACATTAGTGAATGCATTGGGAAGTCAGTCATTCGCGACGAGAAATAAATTGTTTAAACATATTCCAAGGTGGCCGACATAAATTTTGTTTATTATTTTGTGTAACAAATAGTGTTATTGTTCAAATGCAATAACAATTATCAATATGGAGAATGTATCGTTCGTCGATTTTTAAACATTATTGAATGCAGTGGGAAGTCAGAAATACACCATGAGAAATAAATTGTTTAAACATATTTCAAGTCGTCCGACATAAATTTTGAATAGTGTTTTAAGTAACTGTTAGTGTTATTGTTAAAATACGATAACAATTTTAAATATGGAGAATGTATCTTTCGTCGACTTTTAAAGATTAGTGAATGCAATGGGAAGTCAGTCATTCGCGATGAGAAATAAATTGTTTAAACATATTTCAAGGTGGCCGACATAAAATTTGTTAATTATTTTGTGTAATTGATAGTGTTGTTATAATTCAATAACAATTTTTAATATGGGGAATGTATCTTTCGTCGATTTTTAAACATTAGAGAATGCATTGGGAAGTCAGTCATTCGCGATGCGATGTTTAAGCAATTAATATCTCATAGCGTATTTCTGACTTCCCAATGCATCCACTAAAATTCAAAAATCGACGAAAGATTCATTCCTCATATTAAAAACTGTTATTGTATTTTATCAATAACACTACTAGGTACTTAAAATAATAAACAAAGTTTATGTCGGCCTCCTTAAAATATGTTTAAACAATTTATTTCGCATCGCGAATGACTGACTTCACAATGCATTCACTAATGTTGAAAAATCAACGAAAGATACATTCCCCATACTAAAAATTATTATTGTATTTTAACAATAACACTATTAGTTATTTAAAACAATAAACATAATCTATATGGGCCATATTGAAAATTGTTATTGTATTTTAACAATAACACTATAAGTTACTTAAAACAATAAACAAAATTAATGTCGGCCTCGTTGAAATATGTGTAAACAATTTATTTCGCATCGCGAATGACTGACTTCCCAATGCATTCTCTAATGTTTAAAAATCGACGAAAAATACATTCCCTATATTAAAAATTGGTATTGTATTTTAACAATAACACTATTTGTTACTTAAAATAATAAACAATATTTATGTCGGCCACCTTGAAATATGTTTAAACAATTTTTTTCTTATCGCGAATGACTGACTTCCCAATGCATTCTCTAATGTTTAAAAATCGACCAAAGATACATTCTCCATATTAAAAATTGTTATTGTATTTTAACAATAAAACTATAAGTTACTTAAAACAATAAACAAAATTTATGTCGGCCTCCTTGAAATAAGTTTAAACAATTAATTTTTCATCGCGAATGACTGACTTCCCAATGCATTGACTAATCTTTAAGAATCGACGAAAGATACATTCCCCATATTGAAAATCGTTATTGTATTTTAACAATAACACTGCTAGTTACCCAAAATATCAAACAAAATTTATGTCGGCCACCTTGAAATATATTTAAACAATTTATTTCTCATCGCGAATGACTGACTTCCCAATGCATTCTCTGATGTTTAAAAATCGACGAAAGATACATTCTCCATATTAAAAATTGTTATTGTATTTAAACAATAACACTATAAGTTACTCAAAACACTAAACAAAGTTTATGTGGGCAACCTTGAAATATGTTTAAAAAATTTATTTCTCATCGCGAATGACTGACTTCCCAATGCATTCACTAATGTTTAAAAATCGACGAAAGATACATTCCCTATATTGAAAATTGTTATTGTATTTCAACAATAACACTATTAGTTACTCAAAATAATAAACAAAATTTATGTCGGCCACCTTGAAATATGTTTAAACAATTTATTTCTCATCGCGAATGACTGACTTCCAAATGCATTCTCTATTGTTTAAAAATCGACGAAAGATACATTTCCCATATTGAAAATTGTTATTGTATTTAAAAAATAAAACTATTAGTTACATAAAACAATAAACAAAATTTATGTCGGCCCCCTAGAAATATGTTTAAACAATTAATTTCTCATCGCGAGTGACTGACTTCCCAATGCATTCACTAATCTTTAAGAATCGACGAAAGATACATTCCCTATATTGAAAATTGTTATTGTATTTTAACAATAACACTATTAGTTACCCAAAATAATAAATAAAATTTATGTCGGCCTCCTTGAAATATGTTTAAACAATTAATTTCTCATCGCGAATGACTGACTTCCCACTGCATTCACTAATCTTTAAGAATCGACGAAAGATACATTCTTCATATTGAAAATTGTTGTTGTATTTTAACAATAACACTATTTTTTACCCAAAATAATAAACAAAATAATGTCGGCCACCTTGAAATATGTTTAAACAATTTATTTCTCTTCGCGAATGACTGACTTCCCAATGCATTCTCTAATGTTTAAAAATCGACGAAAGATACATTCCCCATTTTAGAATTGTTATTGTATTTGAACAATAACACTATAAGTTACTCAAAACAATAAACAAAATTTACGTCGGGCCCCTTGGAATATGTTTAAAAAAAAATTTTCTCATCGCGAATGACTGACTTCCCAATGCATTCCCTAATGTTTCAAAATCGACGAAAGATACATTCCCCATTTTAAAAATTGTTATTGTATTTTAACAATAATACTATTAGTTACTTAAAACAATAAACAAAATGTATGTCGGCCACCTTGAAATATGTGTAAACAATTAATTTCTCATCGCGAATTACTGACATCCCAATGCATTCACTAATCTTTAAGAATCGACGAAAGATACATTCCCCATATTGAAAGTTGTTATTGTATTTCAACAATAACACTATTAGTTACTCAAAATAATAATCAAAATTTAAGTCAGCCACCTTGAAATATGTTTAAACAATTTATTTCTCATCGCGAATGACTGACTTCCCAATGCATTCTCTAATGTTCAAAAATCGACAAAAGATACATTCCCCATATTGAAAATTGTTATTGTACTTCAACACTAACACTATTAGTTACTTAAAATAATAAACAAAATTTACGTCGGCCACCTTGAAATATGTTTAAACAATTAATTTCAAATTGCGGATGACTGACTTCCCAATGCATTCACTAACCTTTATAAATCGACGAAAGATACATTCTTCATATTGAAAATTGTTATTGTATATAAACAATAACACTTTTAGTTACTTAAACCAATAAACAAAATTTATGTCGGCCGCCTTAAAATATGTTTAAACAATTAATGTCTCATAGCGTATTTCTGACTTCCCAATCCATTCACCAATATTCAAAAATCGTCAAAAGATACATTCCTCATATTGAAAATTGTTAATATATTTAAACAATAACACTATTAGTTACTCAAAACAATAAACAAAACTTTTGTCGGCCACCTTGAAATATGTTTAAACAATTAATTTCTCATCGCGGAATGACTGACTTTCCAATGCATTCACTAATGTTCAAAAATCATCGGAGGATACATTCCCTATAGTAAAAATTATTATTGTATTCTAACAAAAGCACTATTAGTTACTTAAAACTACAAAAAAATGCATGTCGGGTGACTGGAATAATGTTTAAATAATTAATTTCCTGACACGGATGACCAGTTGTTCCTAATAATTTAAATTAATTTGAAATTTTATTTGTGTATTATTTACAGCAACGATATTAGAAACGATACGTAAAAAAATAAATTTAAGATTATAGTCGAGAAATATGTTAAAATAATTATTTTGATTTAATAATATTTTTTGGGTGGATGGTGGATGCGCCGGGTTATTGCTGTAAATATTGCCAGCTTCACACACATAAATTAATTATACAAATAGGGAATATCTGTTTTAAGTGTACATACAGGAAATGTTTTATTAAAGTATACATAATATATGCATACGCTATTAATAGAGTTCAATTTGAAGCTTTGAACGAGTGTTTTCCGATTCCAGATTAAGCATGAAGTAAAATTTCGAGTTTAGAGAAGCCTGAAAAATCTGGAATTATATGCTGTTAATCATCAGATATTCGTTGATTTTCTCTTAAGAGTTAAATTTGAAGCTTAAATCGAGTGTTTTCCACTCCCAGGTTAAGCATGAAGTAAAATTACGAGTTTAGAAAAGCCTGAAAATTTGGATTTGCCGGCACGAGCGAAGCGAGCAAATCCAAATTATTAGGCGTTTCTAAACTCGAAATTTTACTTCATGCGCCACGCGTATAGAACACTGAAATATTGTAAAGCTTCTGTTAGTATCCTCAATCTTTAAAAATCTAAACAGTTTTATTCTAAAAATAAAAAAAATTGTAAGTCTAACAGTTACCACTTTTTATGAAAAAAAAAAAAAATTGAAAACCTATTATTTGTTATTACTACTTAAAATAGTTTATTGCGGACTAAATAATTTATCCAGTTTTATTCAAATTAAGGATGATGTGCGTGTTATTCAGCTTCACCCTAATTCAATGTTTTACACGCGTGGCGCATGAAGTAAAATTTCGAGATTAGAAAAGGCTGAAAATTTGGATTTGCCGTCACTCGCTTCGCTCGTGCCGCCAAATCCAAATTTTCAGGCTTTCCTAAACTCAAAATTTTACTTCATGCTTAACCTGGGAGTGGAAAACACTCGTTTTAAGCTTCAAATTTAACTCGTAAGAAAAAATCAACGAATATCTAATGATTTACAGCATAGAATTCAGATGTGTATAGTTAAAGAAAAAACTCCCTGTATGTATACTATGTAGATTTTATGACATTCGTTGTCTTTTTTTTTTAAGAGTTTAGTTTAAAGTTTCTAAAGAGTGTTTCCACTTTCAGATTAAGCATAAGGTAAAATTGCGAGTTCTAATAATAATATCAATCTCATGTCTCTGTATGATTTTGTTAAAGAAAATATATATATGGAAAAACCGATAAAAATCGGAAAATTCTGTTAAATTATGATTGGCATTTTTACGATTTACCGATAAATCGACAAACTGGTGGCTGAAAGACCCCAGAGTCGATAGCCAATTCGCAGATATATATATATATATATATATATATATATATATATATATATATATAGTTATATATATATATAGTTATATATATATATATATATATATATATAGTTATATATATATATATATATATATATATATATATATATATAAGTAGATACGATTACCCGATTCTAGAACCGCCACAACACCACAGTGGTCCAGCGGTCCAGCATCCCCCGCAGATTCATCCCCCTCCCAGCATCCCCCGAGATGAGCATCCCCCTCCCAGCATCCCCCGAGATGAGCATCCCCCTCCCAGCATCCCCCGCAGATTCATCCCCCGAGATGAGCATCCCCCGCAGATTCATCCCCCGAGATGAGTATCCCTCCACAGATTCATCTTCCGAGATTAGCATCCCTCCACAGATTCATCTTCCGAGATTAGCATCCACCACAGATTCATCCTCCGAGATTAGCATCCACCACAGATTCATCTTCCGAGATTAGCATCCGCCACATTAACGCCAACTAGTGGAGAAAAGCGCAACTATGAAAATGTAAGTATTCATCAGCGCCATCTAGCGGCTTAAAGCACAACTATGAAAATGTAAGTATACAGCAACGCCATCTAAGAACAAACTTTCATGGCGCACGTTCAAACTAATATTAGAAATTTGTTAGGGACTTGCTAAAATATTTCAAGGACAATTATGCATTAATGACACTCGAAAATTACAGAAAATAAAAATTTTCCATGACGCATGTTCGAGTTAATTTTTGAAATTTTTTAGGTAGGCACTTGATAAAATATATTGAAGGACAATTCTGCATTAATGACGCTGGAAAGTTACAGGAAATGAGAACCTTCCATTCCTTATTTGAAAGCATACATCTATTAAAAGCGCTAATGATATCAATTTCATAGTAATGAGTTATTGGAAAGCTACAAAAATTGAACATTTTATGCCATTAAAGTTTAAAAATGAAAGTAATGATTCATTTCTAATGTATTGGAAATTTTCTATTATGTGAATAATGGTAATGACGATACATCACTTAAGCTTGTAATTAGTCAAATATTCAAAATAACATAATATTCCTTCTTTTATATTCGAGCCTTCGTACAGTGAACAAGTTGTCATTATTGTTGAGTCTATCTACAATCGTGAAAGTAAGTACCAATATTATTTAATAATATTTACCGACTGCACTACTATACAAGTTACCCCCATGAGGGATTTTATATTGTTCTATATTTTTTTTCTGAGCAGAACAATACTACGTTTCGAATTTTATTGATCATAGGAAGTATATATTATTAATTTAATAAGGATTTTTTAACGAGACATTGAAAAATATATCTTTAATCATTTGATCATGATTTCATATGGGAATAATAAATTTTAATTTTAAAATCAGTCGTCAATGATATTGTTTATTATTACAATATACTTATTTATTGATATTTGCTTAATATTTTTCACTTAAATTAACAACATCTATGTAAAGTGGCTCCGTATAGCGTAAATGAATTTATTCAATTTAGATAGAAACTAAATAGAAGTATATAAATTATATGCAAAACATAAACACCCTGTATATTAGTCAAGTGTTTTAATATTAACATAAATTAAACATTATTATTATTGCAGATGTTCGTCTGTGGCAAATGTAATACAACCTTCACAAGGGTTGACAGCCTTACAAGACATGGTGATTGCACTAATACCATATCAACTAAATGTCCAAAATGTGATTACCATTCCCCTAGAAGAGACGCTATTATTCGTCATTTAAAAAGTAAGCATGGGTATACGACCGAGATGATATCAGCTGCGCTCCCCAAGGCATCCAGAAAACGCCAACTCCAAGGAGATGAGTCACATTCTGGGAACTAACCACAGCCAAGCACATCCAGAAAAGCGTGCGGGAGAAGAGCGCAGATGATAATTCAAGGTCGTGCGATTTATGTCAGCTAACATTTGACACGGCAATGAAATTTGCCGGACATCTGCGTTCACAAAAACATAGAAACAAGCTGGTTCGACCTGTCGGAGATGGTGTCGTGGAAGTAGCTGGATGCTTCAAAAGAAGAATTGGTGCCTTCAGAATCAACGCGGTAGATGATAATGTCACGGATATTCCATGATTTCTGAACAGCTGTAAAAGTAAAGTCGTGAAGCTAGTACAAGATAAACAGAAATTATTCACTAATATAAAATTCACATGTGAGCTTTTCGCACATTTTATTAAATCCTGCGGAAATGATGATATTATTAGTGAATTGAAATCATTTAACTGCAGATATATTATTGCGAATACTAACACCGACATCAGCACAGAATATCATGGACTATCTGTAATTATTAAAACAATGAGCGAGGAATTCCAGGTAATACGTTTTTATATTACAACATTTTTTTCATATTAACATTGAAAGTTTTAGTTTAAAATAAAATCTCTTGATTTATTTTACTATTAAAAAAATTAATAAATAAACTATTTATTCTGACACGTTTCGACTGTTAGCGATTTTCAAGAAATTGTATCGAATAAAAACAAAATTGTTAAACAAGAAGCATTATTTTATCAAGTTCAATGAGAATCAAGTGAAAGTTATTTTATACGAGTATTAAACTATAATATTTATTTACAGGAAACTGGTAGCGGTTGGACATTTGCGGCAGTGTCTCACCTAGATATCAATGTTGCTAAATATACACCTATAGCAGGATCCAGCTATATTGATTTACCAAGTAGGAATTATAAAATATTTTACCAACATAATTATTAAATTACATTTTATATGTTATTGAATGATATCGTTTATCTAATTATAATTTATTTATTTATTTTTGATATGATTATTTAATTTTATCTTATTTATTTTTTTCAGCGCAAATTAAGGCAAGGAAAGCCTGCATCAACATCGTGAATGATGATGATGATATGTGTTTAGCCTGGTGCATCACTGCTGCCCTCCATCCAACGTCTGAGAATGTAGCTCGCATCACGCAGTATCCACACTTCTCAACTGTATTAAATTTATCAGGCATAAATTTCCCATGTAAATTGAGAGATTTTACTAAAATTGAGAAATTAAACAATCTTAGTTTAAATGTGTACGGTTTGGAATATTGTTCGGACACTAGCAAGTATAATGTTGTAGGCCCCATTTATTTTAGTAACAATAAGCGTCCCACGCACATTAATTTATTATTGATTGAAGAGGGAAGTAAATCTCACTACGTATTAATTAAAAATATGTCCACATTACTTTCCAGTCAGATCAGTCAAAATCAGCATAAAAAATGTTTGTGTGATGGGTGCCTAACATTTTTCAATTCAGAAGAACAGTTATTGAACCATAATCAATATGATTGTAATAAAGTTTATACAATCATATCGACTACTGAATTGAAAAAAAATAAAATGGGGAACATGGTGCCAGGCAATATTTCAAAATTTGAAAATTTTCAAAAACGTATGAAAGTCCCATTTGTTATTTATGCCGATTTTGAATGTATTTTAGAACCCATTCAGACATGTAAACCAATGAATCCAATTCAATCAGACATTACACATATACATTCACCGTACAGTTTTGCATACAAAATTAAATGTTCATATGACAATTCATTAGACAAAGTAGAAATATATACAGGAAAAGACTGTTCAAAAATATTTGTAGACCGACTTACTGCTGACGCTCACCGACTTTATAACAACCACTTAAAACAAATAATTCCAATGCATAAATTGAGTGACACAGAACAATTCTCATTCAATAGTGCAGTTAAATATCATATTTGTGAGGAAGAATTATTACCTGCTGAAAGAGTTGCAGATCATTGTCACTTAACAGGGAAGTTTGTTGGAGCCGCTCACTCGAATTGCAATTTAAATTATAAATTACCATATTTTATTCCCATATTTTTCCATAATTTGAGCGGGTATGATTCACATCTATTTATTATGCCATGCTTAAATGCACAAAAATTGAACTAGAATTGCTATCTGACATCGACATGCATCATTTTATAAGGAAGGGTATAAGAGGCGGCATTTGTCAATGCTCTCTCCGCAATGCCCAATCTAATAATTAGTATATGCAAGACTATGACGTCACAAAACCTAGTCATATCTAGCTTATTGGGATGCAAATAATTTATATGGGTGGGCAATGTCACAATATTTGCCATACAAGGGATTTAGATGGCTTTCGGCAAACGAAATTGAAAATTTAAATGTCGCGAGTATACCCGATGAGTCATCAATAGGATATATTTTAGAAGTTGATTTAGAATACCCCCAAAATTTACATAGTCAGCATAATGACTTACCTTTTTTGGCTGAAAATATTATCCCACCCGGTTCAAAGTCTAAAAATTCTAAATTAATTCCTTCCCTAAACAATAAGTCGAAATACATTCTCCATTATAGAAATTTGAAACAGGTTTTGACGCATGGTTTAAAATTAAATAAAATTCACCGACTAATAGCGTTCCAGCAATTAGATTTTCTTAAAAAATATATTGATTTAAATGCGACCATGCGTCAGGCGGCTCAAAATGATTTTGAAAAAGATTTTTATAAATTAATGAATAATTCAGTATTTGGAAAAACAATGGAGAATGTTGATAAACGAGTTGATGTCAAATTGGTAACTCATTGGGACGATATTGGTAAAAGACGAGGTGCTCAAAGTTTAATATCGAAACTTCATTTTAAATCAGTATCAATATTTAGGGAAAATCTTGCTGCAATTCAATTAGAGCGTTTGAAAGTCGTTTATGATGAGCCAATTTATATTGGATTTTCAGTACTGGATTTATCCAAACTTTTAATGTACGACTTTTATTATAGCTTTTTAAAACCCATGTACGGTGATAATATGACTCTGTGTTATATGGATACGGACAGTCTGACACTATCAATTCAAACAAATGACATTTATCTCGACATGCACCAGCATCTCAACAAATTTGATACATCAAACTTTGAACATAATAATATTTATGGTATCCCTTTGCAAAATAAAGCGGTGTTGGGTCTTATGAAGGATGAGAATGCTGGTGCAATCATGACAGAGTTTGTTGGTTTGCGTGCTAAAATGTATGCAAACCGTGTAAATAATAAGTGGAACAAAAAAGCTAAAGGTGTGAAAAAATATGTTGTCTCCGATCATATTTCGGGGGATGATTATAAAAATTGTTTATTTAATGCTCAACTAATTTTCAAACAACAACATTTATTTAAAACAATCAAGCATTCTCCTCACTCCATTACACAAAATAAATTAGCATTATCATCAGAGGATGATAAACGCTTTATTTGTGAAAATGGGGTGAATACATTAGCTTGGGGGCATTATAATATTCCATAATATATAGTCATACCTTTAGCTTTTTTTATCAGTTTAGATAAATCTCTCAACTTGCTTTATCCATATTTTAAGTATACTTAATTTGACTATAGTTGTATTTATTATTTATTACTTATATTATTTGTATATATTCAACGTATATGCTTATCTTATATAAATGATTCAATTTACATCGTACTGTAATTTATTTGTATATATTAAACTTATTTATATATCTGTACAGTTCTGAGGTTGGTTTTCCCCAATCTCTTGTTATGATAAGAAGTCAATACCTTAATTTAATTATTATGGATTTCTTATTACAGCAAGGCGAATGCCATGAACTTAGCAATAATAATAATAACGAATGAATAAACATAATTCGTGAAACCGACAACAATTATTTTATTGATGAAACTTTCTTTTTTAAACCCAAAGTAAATACACGAAATAGTTAAAGGTCAATTTTGATCTAACTCACTGGAGATATTTAAAAAAATAAACAAAAAAGCATACATTTATCAAAATAGTTCTATTATTATTTTAAAGAAATCTTAAATACTATTAACATGATTATATAATATTTCAACATTTTTAACACTACAAACATTAAACTTATTTCTATGGCTATTGCAACAATCAAGAGTTTTTGCGATTATTGGACAGTCTTGATCCCTCTCTAAATTAATTACATTATTATAAAAATTATTAAGATGATTCACTTTTTGGTTTCCCTTGACATATATCACATCTGCAGGAAATCTTTTAAAAATATTTGCAATTTCATCGATGTTCGAAAATCCGCTATCGTATTAGATTCCGTGATGATTTCTCTCTAACCATAACACTTGCTTTTGATTCTTCTTATTCAACAGGTTAAATAAGAAGAATCAAAAGCAAGTGTTATTTTTCAACAGGTTAAATAAGAAGAATCAAAAGCAAGTGTTATGGTTAGAGAGAAATCATCACGGAATCTAATACGATAGCGGATTTTCGAACATCGATGAAATTGCAAATATTTTTAAAAGATTTCCTGCAGATGTGATATATGTCAAGGGAAACCAAAAAGTGAATCATCTTAATAATTTTTATAATAATGTAATTAATTTAGAGAGGGATCAAGACTGTCCAATAATCGCAAAAACTCTTGATTGTTGCAATAGCCATAGAAATAAGTTTAGTGTTTGTAGTGTTAAAAATGTTGAAATATTATATAATCATGTTAATAGTATTTAAGATTTCTTTAAAATAATAATAGAACTATTTTGATAAATGTATGCTTTTTTGTTTATTTTTTTAAATATCTCCAGTGAGTTAGATCAAAATTGACCTTTAACTATTTCGTGTATTTACTTTGGGTTTAAAAAAGAAAGTTTCATCAATAAAATAATTGTTGTCGGTTTCACGAATTATGTTTATTCATTCGTTATTATTATTATTGCTAAGTTCATGGCATTCGCCTTGCTGTAATAAGAAATCCATAATAATTAAATTAAGGTATTGACTTCTTATCATAACAAGAGATTGGGGAAAACCAACCTCAGAACTGTACAGATATATAAATAAGTTTAATATATACAAATAAATTACAGTACGATGTAAATTGAATCATTTATATAAGATAAGCATATACGTTGAATATATACAAATAATATAAGTAATAAATAATAAATACAACTATAGTCAAATTAAGTATACTTAAAATATGGATAAAGCAAGTTGAGAGATTTATCTAAACTGATAAAAAAAGCTAAAGGTATGACTATATATTATGGAATATTATAATGCCCCCAAGCTAATGTATTCACCCCATTTTCACAAATAAAGCGTTTATCATCCTCTGATGATAATGCTAATTTATTTTGTGTAATGGAGTGAGGAGAATGCTTGATTGTTTTAAATAAATGTTGTTGTTTGAAAATTAGTTGAGCATTAAATAAACAATTTTTATAATCATCCCCCGAAATATGATCGGAGACAACATATTTTTTCACACCTTTAGCTTTTTTGTTCCACTTATTATTTACACGGTTTGCATACATTTTAGCACGCAAACCAACAAACTCTGTCATGATTGCACCAGCATTCTCATCCTTCATAAGACCCAACACCGCTTTATTTTGCAAAGGGATACCATAAATATTATTATGTTCAAAGTTTGATGTATCAAATTTGTTGAGATGCTGGTGCATGTCGAGATAAATGTCATTTGTTTGAATTGATAGTGTCAGACTGTCCGTATCCATATAACACAGAGTCATATTATCACCGTACATGGGTTTTAAAAAGCTATAATAAAAGTCGTACATTAAAAGTTTGGATAAATCCAGTACTGAAAATCCAATATAAATTGGCTTATCATAAACGACTTTCAAACGCTCTAATTGAATTGCAGCAAGATTTTCACTAAATATTGATACTGATTTAAAATGAAGTTTCGATATTAAACTTTGAGCACCTCGTCTTTTACCAATATCGTCCCAATGAGTTACCAATTTGACATCAACTAGTTTATCAACATTCTCCATTGTTTTTCCAAATACTGAATTATTCATTAATTTATAAAAATCTTTTTCAAAATCATTTTGAGCCGCCTGACGCATGGTCGCATTTAAATCAATATATTTTTTAAGAAAATCTAATTGCTGGAACGCTATTAGTCGGTGAATTTTATTTAATTTTAAACCATGCGTCAAAACCTGTTTCAAATTTCTATAATGGAGAATGTATTTCGACTTATTGTTTAGGGAAGGAATTAATTTAGAATTTTTAGACTTTGAACCGGGTGGGATAATATTTTCAGCCAAAAAAGGTAAGTCATTATGCTGACTATGTAAATTTTGGGGGTATTCTAAATCAACTTCTAAAATATATCCTATTGATGACTCATCGGGTATACTCGCGACATTTAAATTTTCAATTTCGTTTGCCGAAAGCCATCTAAATCCCTTGTATGGCAAATATTGTGACATTGCCCACCCATATAAATTATTTGCATCCCAATAAGCTAGATATGACTAGGTTTTGTGACGTCATAGTCTTGCATATACTAATTATTAGATTGGGCATTGCGGAGAGAGCATTGACAAATGCCGCCTCTTATACCCTTCCTTATAAAATGATGCATGTCGATGTCAGATAGCAATTCTAGTTCAATTTTTGTGCATTTAAGCATGGCATAATAAATAGATGTGAATCATACCCGCTCAAATTATGGAAAAATATGGGAATAAAATATGGTAATTTATAATTTAAATTGCAATTCGAGTGAGCGGCTCCAACAAACTTCCCTGTTAAGTGACAATGATCTGCAACTCTTTCAGCAGGTAATAATTCTTCCTCACAAATATGATATTTAACTGCACTATTGAATGAGAATTGTTCTGTGTCACTCAATTTATGCATTGGAATTATTTGTTTTAAGTGGTTGTTATAAAGTCGGTGAGCGTCAGCAGTAAGTCGGTCTACAAATATTTTTGAACAGTCTTTTCCTGTATATATTTCTACTTTGTCTAATGAATTGTCATATGAACATTTAATTTTGTATGCAAAACTGTACGGTGAATGTATATGTGTAATGTCTGATTGAATTGGATTCATTGGTTTACATGTCTGAATGGGTTCTAAAATACATTCAAAATCGGCATAAATAACAAATGGGACTTTCATACGTTTTTGAAAATTTTCAAATTTTGAAATATTGCCTGGCACCATGTTCCCCATTTTATTTTTTTTCAATTCAGTAGTCGATATGATTGTATAAACTTTATTACAATCATATTGATTATGGTTCAATAACTGTTCTTCTGAATTGAAAAATGTTAGGCACCCATCACACAAACATTTTTTATGCTGATTTTGACTGATCTGACTGGAAAGTAATGTGGACATATTTTTAATTAATACGTAGTGAGATTTACTTCCCTCTTCAATCAATAATAAATTAATGTGCGTGGGACGCTTATTGTTACTAAAATAAATGGGGCCTACAACATTATACTTGCTAGTGTCCGAACAATATTCCAAACCGTACACATTTAAACTAAGATTGTTTAATTTCTCAATTTTAGTAAAATCTCTCAATTTACATGGGAAATTTATGCCTGATAAATTTAATACAGTTGAGAAGTGTGGATACTGCGTGATGCGAGCTACATTCTCAGACGTTGGATGGAGGGCAGCAGTGATGCACCAGGCTAAACACATATCATCATCATCATTCACGATGTTGATGCAGGCTTTCCTTGCCTTAATTTGCGCTGAAAAAAATAAATAAGATAAAATTAAATAATCATATCAAAAATAAATAAATAAATTATAATTAGATAAACGATATCATTCAATAACATATAAAATGTAATTTAATAATTATGTTGGTAAAATATTTTATAATTCCTACTTGGTAAATCAATATAGCTGGATCCTGCTATAGGTGTATATTTAGCAACATTGATATCTAGGTGAGACACTGCCGCAAATGTCCAACCGCTACCAGTTTCCTGTAAATAAATATTATAGTTTAATACTCGTATAAAATAACTTTCACTTGATTCTCATTGAACTTGATAAAATAATGCTTCTTGTTTAACAATTTTGTTTTTATTCGATACAATTTCTTGAAAATCGCTAACAGTCGAAACGTGTCAGAATAAATAGTTTATTTATTAATTTTTTTAATAGTAAAATAAATCAAGAGATTTTATTTTAAACTAAAACTTTCAATGTTAATATGAAAAAAATGTTGTAATATAAAAACGTATTACCTGGAATTCCTCGCTCTTTGTTTTAATAATTACAGATAGTCCATGATATTCTGTGCTGATGTCGGTGTTAGTATTCGCAATAATATATCTGCAGTTAAATGATTTCAATTCACTAATAATATCATCATTTCCGCAGGATTTAATAAAATGTGCGAAAAGCTCATATGTGAATTTTATATTAGTGAATAATTTCTGTTTATCTTGTACTAGCTTCACGACTTTACTTTTACAGCTGTTCAGAAATCTTGGAATATCCGTGACATTATCATCTTCCGCGTTGATTCTGAAGGCACCAATTCTTCTTTTGAAGCATCCAGCTACTTCCACGACACCATCTCCGACAGGTCGAACCAGCTTGTTTCTATGTTTTTGTGAACGCAGATGTCCGGCAAATTTCATTGCCGTGTCAAATGTTAGCTGACATAAATCGCACGACCTTGAATTATCATCTGCGCTCTTCTCCCGCACGCTTTTCTGGATGTGCTTGGCTGTGGTTGGTTCCCAGAATGTGACTCATCTCCTTGGAGTTGGCGTTTTCTGGATGCCTTGGGGAGCGCAGCTGATATCATCTCGGTCGTATACCCATGCTTACTTTTTAAATGACGAATAATAGCGTCTCTTCTAGGGGAATGGTAATCACATTTTGGACATTTAGTTGATATGGTATTAGTGCAATCACCATGTCTTGTAAGGCTGTCAACCCTTGTGAAGGTTGTATTACATTTGCCACAGACGAACATCTGCAATAATAATAATGTTTAATTTATGTTAATATTAAAACACTTGACTAATATACAGGGTGTTTATGTTTTGCATATAATTTATATACTTCTATTTAGTTTCTATCTAAATTGAATAAATTCATTTACGCTATACGGAGCCACTTTACATAGATGTTGTTAATTTAAGTGAAAAATATTAAGCAAATATCAATAAATAAGTATATTGTAATAATAAACAATATCATTGACGACTGATTTTAAAATTAAAATTTATTATTCCCATATGAAATCATGATCAAATGATTAAAGATATATTTTTCAATGTCTCGTTAAAAAATCCTTATTAAATTAATAATATATACTTCCTATGATCAATAAAATTCGAAACGTAGTATTGTTCTGCTCAGAAAAAAAATATAGAACAATATAAAATCCCTCATGGGGTAACTTGTATAGTAGTGCAGTCGGTAAATATTATTAAATAATATTGATACTTACTTTCACGATTGTAGATAGACTCAACAATAATGACAACTTGTTCACTGTACGAAGGCTCGAATATAAAAGAAGGAATATTATGTTATTTTGAATATTTGACTAATTACAAGCTTAAGTGATGTATCGTCATTACCATTATTCACATAATAGAAAATTTCCAATACATTAGAAATGAATCATTTCTTTCATTTTTAAACTTTAATGGCATAAAATGTTCAATTTTTGTAGCTTTCCAATAACTCATTACTATGAAATTGATATCATTAGCGCTTTTAATAGATGTATGCTTTCAAATAAGGAATGGAAGGTTCTCATTTCTTGTAACTTTCCAGCGTCATTAATGCAGAATTGTCCTTCAATATATTTTATCAAGTGCCTACCTAAAAAATTTCAAAAATTAACTCGAACATGCGTCATGGAAAATTTTTATTTTCTGTAACTTTCGAGTGTCATTAATGCATAATTGTCCTTGAAATATTTTAGCAAGTCCCTAACAAATTTCTAATATTAGTTTGAACGTGCGCCATGAAAGTTTGTTCTTAGATGGCGTTGCTGTATACTTACATTTTCATAGTTGTGCTTTAAGCCGCTAGATGGCGCTGATGAATACTTACATTTTCATAGTTGCGCTTTTCTCCACTAGATGGCGTTAATGTGGCGGATGCTAATAATAATAATAATAATAATAATAATAAATCTTTATTGTCCAACAGGAAACATATCCTAATTACAAGACAATATAGTTAAAAAGAAAGTAAATTAATTATAAAACATACAAAAATATATAAGTAATCAATATACGAATGTGTAACAACTTGCTTAAATCTATATAAGTTTCATTTTACTAAATATAGTGTATATAATAATTATAAGTAAGAATTATAATTGATTTAAGGCTGTCAGTAGAGTTTTCAGAGTATCATGAAATATATCACAGGAAGAAGAAATGCTATTAAAACATCTGGACACAATACTGACAGATGATTTCAGACCTATATCAGTTCTATGTGCTACTAAATTAAATGTAGAAGACTGTCTACTATGAAAAGATGGAATATGCAGTCCAATTCTATTTAAGAAGTCAGGAGAGCCAACAGAATTGTGCAGAAGTTTATATAGGAAAGAAATACATGCTTTTTGTCGGCGAGATGCAAGACTTTCAAAATCATATTTACGTAAAAGTATATCGTGATCTATACCTCTGTTTGGATAATATTCCTCCGACTTATAAGATACAATTTTTAAAAATTTGCGTTGTACACTTTCTAATGCACTAATCTGACCCTGGTTCTGCGGAAACCAAACTATGGCCGCATATTCCAACTTTGATCGTACGTATGCATAAAACAATGATTTTAATGCATTGGGGTTATGGAACTGGGAAGAGTTACGACAAATGAAACCTAGAGACCTTGAGGAGTCTTTAACAATATGGTCAACATGGACATTAAAAGTTAAGGTGTTGTCAAAGTAAACTCCCAGATCTTTAAAAACTGTGGCACGCTCTAAGATATTACCATGAATTGTGTAATTAAATGTAAGCGGATTGGATATCTTAGTGAACGACATGTATGTACATTTTGAGATGTTCATTATATGACATGGTTGAAGGAATTCTAGACGAATTCGCCCTTTTTGAATTTATATATGACCAAAACTGTTTAGGGTTTGATATTACCCTACTCTCAATCGAACATATATAAGTTTTGCGCGCATATTTTATTTTATTTTTAATAACAGATCTTAGTTTATTAAATTCTTCCGATAATTTACACATAGAAGGATTCAGCTTAAGTTTTTTCCTAATTGCGTTCTTTTCTGTTAAGAGATTAATTATTTCTGGGCTAAACCAAGGCGGATATTTAAATTTACATTTTAAATTAAACTTAGGTATAAATTGTGAGATGGCTGTATTCATAACATTATAAAATTCATCAAATGCTAAGTCTATATTCTGGACAGTTGAGAGATAACTCCAATCAATTTTAGATAAGAATGCGTACAATCCTAGGTAGTTACCTTTCTTGAAATTAAATTTACATGCCTTTTCATTGACTGCAGACATAGCGAGTTCACATTGGAAGGTAAATGTAAATGAGGGATGATAAGTATCTTCTGCAACTAATGCATCAGTTTCTCTCTGGACATAACAATTCAAGTTTGAGTAGAGAAGATCTAAAACATTATTTGATATATTAGGTATTGTGTTATATTGCTGAAGGCCTAAGAAATTACAAAAATTGACAATGTAAGAAGCTTTGAGAGACAAGTTATGAGGAATATTTGATATATTAGGACAATTGAAATCACCTAATAGAATTATTTTACTAGTTTCAAAATTGATTTGCAATAATATATCAAAAAATAGCTTTACATCTTCAATCGGTATGTTTGGTGGAATATAAATGAGAATTAGATAGAGCCAACAAGATTTAAGTTTACATTTACATAGCAATATGTCAATAAGTGGTACTTGCAGTTTAATATGGTCTGTAGGAATTATCTCAATTTTGAATGTATTGCGCATGGCAATTAATACACCACCGCCCCTAGATTTACCCGTAAGAATTGGATCACGATCAGTTCTGAGAACTGCATACTCTTCACTAAATAGTTCACTGTTATTTACAGACGAATTTAACCAAGTTTCTGTTTTAAAATATATGTCATAATCGTTGGTACTAGTATTGTCATGAAATGTTGTAGTTTTCGTATTCAATCCTCTGACGTTCTGGTAGTATGCCGTGATGTTTCCTGTTGGTACTGAACTTCAAGTAGACTTGGGGGTGGCGGCGACAACTCGCGGACGACCCTTGATGTACTTTATCGTCAGATTGAATTCGCCTTTCTCTCGCCTCTCCTCAAGTTCACATCGGACAGCTTTGAGAATTTTACTCTGCATTGGAGTTCTGTCGGTCCCTACATTCACATTTTTGAGATCGATGCTCTTACATATTTTGATGAAGTCTACAGCATGGTTTCTCTCGTTGAACTGAATTTTGAGTGGCCTGGGATTTAACCCAACTTTGCCTACTCTAAATACTGACACATTAGAGAGAGCAGCAACAGCAGAGTTGTTTATTTCTACGAGCTTTTTTAAAGAATTCAAATCTTCGGTCTGCTGGTTCAGGTACATTGAATACCAAGACATTGCGAGCTCTCTTATTTCTGTCTTTAAATTCATGTATGACATCATCGGCTATCTGCATATTTTTGTTATATAGTGCAGAAAGTTCGGCTTTAAGCATAACATTTTCGGCTTGCAATTCAGTTACTTTGCCTGAAAGGTATGTAATAGAATCTGTGCATGTTTTAATCTGCTGCTTAATGTCTTCCGAAAATGGCACAAAGTGACTTGTGAAAATGTCATTAATCGCTGCAAGCAAATTTGGGGAAACAGAAACATCTGATTCCTCGGAAACATAGTCAGACGAAATATTCCACGATTGACGGCAAGTTGAGCACATCCATTTTCCGTCGTTCGATTTTGAGCAGGTTCTAATTTTATTAGAGGGTATAAACTGATAACAAAGTGTGCAAGTGCGCATTTTGGAGGAATTTAGGGATTAAACGAAAAACAAAAACAAGGATACAGTGCTTCACACCAACGCGACCCTTCGTGGTGACTAACAGTAATAAGACGTAAACACAGTAGGTAAGGGCCACGGTAGGGAGTACATGAGAGAACAAAGGTGTAACAAAAAAATATATTAAATAAATAAGTATTGTAAATTAATCACCGATACAGGTATATAAAATTGTCATTGAACGTTGACCTTAGATTATTGCACGACGCGGATCAGCCTCGAAAGATATTCCACTAGGAGAAATAACAAAAAAAAAACGCGACAACGAATTTTATATCGCTGGGTCGCACAGAAATGAAATTATTAAATCAATGATTACGCTGGTTGTAAAATGCGGATTGTAATCAAAGTTAACAGGTATATCAACAGTACTTAGCTGAGGCTGATCACCAAATTTGGTCAAGTTTCTCGCAGCCAAGACAACTTAAATAGGGAAGAGTTCCGGAGCAGCACACACACACAGTTAACACATTGTTTATTTTACTCTTCTAATATCGGAAGATGAATCTGTGGTGGGTGCTAATCTCGGAGGATGAATCTGTGGTGGATGCTAATCTCGGAAGATGAATCTGTGGAGGGATGCTAATCTTGGAAGATGAATCTGTGGAGGGATGCTCATCTCGGGGGGTGAATCTACGGGGGATGCTCATCTCGGGGGATGAATCTGCGGGGGATGCTGGGAGGGGGATGCTCATCTCGGGGGATGCTGGGAGGGGGATGCTGGGAGGGGGATGCTGAATGCTGGACCGCTGGACCACTGTGGTGTTGTGGTGGTTCTAGAATCGGGTAATCTTATCTACTTATATATATATATATATATATATATATATATATATATATGTTAAAACGTAGATTTTCGCGGGCGTAACATGTATCACTGTTTCTTCGGGTTTGGTCCCGCGTATTTTCTTGGCTCTGGTCCATTTTATTTTTAATTCAAAGTTTAGATGACGTCGCAGTCATCATCGTCAGGAATAACTATCAAAATTCCATTGCTCTAGCAACCACTTGTTTGACTTTTACGTACTACTTGATGCGTGAATTTCTTGTTTGGCTTCGTGTTACTCTTCTGTTTTGTTCTTCTAATGATGTAGTAGTGACAATTTCAATATTATTTTCGGAAGGGGTTGGATTTTGAATTTCTTGGTTGTTGTTCGGAGATAATATATTTTGACCAGAATTTATACAAGTTTTCCAAATTGGTGGTAGTCTTTTAGCATCATCTCTTTGATTTAGACTGTTCGGCCTCTTTTCAATTTCTATCGCTTCTCTAATAATCCTGGCGTGGAAGAAGTCTGTCTTTTTTAAAAAATTTTTTTTTCGAAATTTATTGTATGATTAGAAATGTTTGTGTGTTGAAATAAAGAAGATTGTGGATCAGACTTTCTTACTGCTAAAATGTGTTCATCTCGACGAGTACTAATTTTCCGGTTTGTTTGTCCTACATAGCTCTTCTCACACATACCACATGGAATTTCATATACGCCTTGAGCTTCAAGTGGGATAATTTCTTTTGGAGTTCGGAGTAAATTTTGAATTTTTGTGTGTATATTGAAACAAGTTCTAATATTGTATTTGGAGAGGACTTTTCCGATTTTATCAGTTGTTCCTTTAATGTAGGGAAGGGTGACGTTGCTACACGGACTTTCACTTCTTGTTTTTAAACTTTTGTTTCTGTTTAATTTATTGATTGTTTTTTTGGAAACCCCATTTTGCATTAATGCCTTTTTGACATTGGATATTTCATTATTTAAGTGGTGTTCGTCCGATAGCGTACGTGCTCTTAGTAGAAGCGATTTTGCCACAGACGCTATTTGAGCTGGATGGTGATGTGACTTCGCATTCAAGTACCTGTTTTGTAAGTTAAAGAAAACAAACGTTTACCCTTTTTGGACACTCTTATTATCCGAAATCCTAGTGAAAACTTAAATTACACCGTATACCGAAAACCTACACACACAAACAGGTACTTTAATGCGAAGTCACATCACCATCCAGCTCAAATAGCGTCTGTGGCAAAATCGCTTCTACTAAGAGCACGTACGCTATCGGACGAACACCACTTAAATAATGAAATATCCAATATCAAAAAGGCATTAATGCAAAATGGGGTTTGCAAAAAAACAATCAATAAATTAAACAGAAACAAAAGTCCAAAAACCAGAAGTGAAAGTCCGTGTCGCAACGTCACCCTTCCCTACATTAAAGGAACAACTGATAAAATCGGAAAAGTCCTCTCCAAATACAATATTAGAACTTGTTTCAATATACACACAAAAATTCAAAATTTACTCCGAACTCCAAAAGAAATTATCCCACTTGAAGCTCAAGGCGTATATGAAATTCCATGTGGTATGTGTGAGAAGAGCTATGTAGGACAAACAAACCGGAAAATTAGTACTCGTCGAGATGAACACATTTTAGCAGTAAGAAAGTCTGATCCACAATCTTCTTTATTTCAACACGTAAACATTTCTAAACATACAATAAATTTCAAAAAAACGAGAATTTTAAAAAAGACAGACTTCTTCCACGCGAGGATTATTAGAGAAGCGATAGAAATTGAAAAGAGGCCGAACAGTCTAAATCAAAGAGATGATGCTAAAAGACTACCACCAATTTGGAAAACTTGTATAAATTCTGGTCAAAATATATGATCTCCGAACAACAACCAAGAAATTCAAAATCCAACCCCTTCCGAAAATAATATTGAAATTGTCACTACTACATCATTAGAAGAACAAAACAGAAGAGTAACACGAAGCCAAACAAGAAATTCACGCATCAAGTAGTATGTAAAAGGCAAACAAGTGGTTGCTAGAGCAATGGAATTTTGATAGTTATTCCTGACGATGATGAGTGCGACGTCATCGAAACTTTGAATTAAAAATAAAATGGACCAGAGCCAAGAAAATACGCGGGACCAAACCCGAAGAAACAGTGATACATATATATATATACCATACTCGACCTATGTTGCCATTTGAAATTTTAAAGTTACTTCCGGTTCCGGGTACTTCCAGACTATTCCGGTAAAAAATAAATTCATCAGTGGATTCCTTGGGTTCACTTTGGTAATAAAATTTTTTTGTCCCAGTCACATTCGACCAAGCGTTGTCGAAATAAAAGGCTGGTACGGGCGGTTTGAGACACCCTGTATATATATGTATCTACGTTTTAACATATATATATATATATATAGGTACACTGGCATATAATTTTATCAACAAATTATGTTAAATTATGATTGGCATTTTTACGCTTTACCGATAAATTACAATTCCCTACGCTTAAGATATGGTCTAGTAAATCTTTAAGCAAAAGATGCATTTTTTATCCCAGGATTTTTTCAAATAATCATATCAACAAGATTTCAGCTCATTTTGCATAGTTTTGCCACGTCACTAAACTACATTACTGATTTTGCATCCCCCTTAAGAGTTTATATAAATTCTTGTTTACGTAAGCTTTTAATTGAGGTATAAATAATTGCAACTAAAAAATGAACATAAAGATTCTTCATATGTTAAAAACAACCTATGATTCTTAAGGTAGAATTCACGAGAGGTGTCCTATAATTACAGATTCGAAATCTGTGGTGTAACTTTTCTTTAGGGTATTTTCATTCTATCATTATTTCTTCTACTTTTGTATGCTCCATTGCAACACAACTCTCCTAACTTTCCTAACTCTTCTAACTCTCTTAACTCTCATAACTCTCCTAACTCTCCTAACTCTTCTAACTCTCCTAACTCCTAACTCTCCTAACTCTCCCAACTCTCATAACTCTCATAACTCTACTTTCTTCTACTTTTGTGTGCTCAATTGCAACATAACTCTCCTAACTCTCCTAACTTCTAACTCCTTTAATTACAGGTTCGAAATCTGTGGTGCAATTTTTCTCTAGGATATTTTCCTTTTATCATTATTTCTTCTACTTTTGTGTGCTCCATTGCAACACAACTCTCCTAACTTTCCTAACTCTTCTAACTCTCTTAACTCTCCTAACTCTTCTAACTCTCCTAACTCCTAACTCTCTTAATTCTCCCAACTCTCCTAACTCTCATAACTCTACTTTCTTTTACTTCTGTGTGCTCAATTGCAACATAACTCTCGTAACTCTCCTATCTTCTAACTCCTTTGATTACAGGTTCGAAATCTGTGGTGCAACTTTCCTCTAGGATATTTTCCTTGTATCATTATTTCTTCTACTTTTGTGTGCTCCATTGCAACACAACTCCCCTTACTTTCCTAACTCTTCTAACTCTCTTAACTCTTCTAACTCTCCTAACTCCTAACTCTCCCAACTCTCCTAACTCTGATAACTCTCATAACTCTACTTTCTTCTACTTTTGTGTGCTCAATTGCAACATAACTCTCCTAACTTCTAACTCCTTTAATTACAGGTTCGAAATCTGTGGTGCAACTTTTCTCTAGGATATTTTCCTTTTATCATTATTTCTTCTACTTTTGTGTGCTCCATTGCAACATAACTCTCCTAACTCCTAACTCCTTCAATTACAGGTTCGAAATCTGTAGTGCAACTTTTCTCTAGGGTATTTTCCTTTCATCATTATTTCTTCTACTTTTGTGTGCTCCATTGAAACATAACTCTCCTAACTCTCTTAACTCTCCTAACTCTACCAACTCTCCTAACTCTCATAACTCTCCTAACTCCTAACTTTCATAACTCTACTTTCTTGTACTTTTGTGTGCTCAATCGCAACATAACTCTCCGAACTCTCCTAACTTCCAACTTTCATAACTCTCATAACTCTCCTAACTCTTTCTCCTAACTAGACGATTCATATTATATCTTTACAAAAAACACTCCTGAACTTTATTGCAAACAAAAATGAAACTCAAAATTTCACTCCATGTACCAGGCGTAAAAATCACTGAAATAATGTAAAGTTCAAAATATACTGCTTTTATTTGATCTCACTTTAATAAATTTTACACATTTACACATTTTATTTCTTCTACTTTTATGTGCTCCATTGCAACATAACTCTCCTAACTTTCTTAACTCTCCTAACTCTACCAACTCTCCTAACTCTCATAACTCTCCAAGCTCCTAACTTTCATAACTCTACTTTCTTGTACTTTTGTGTGCTCAATCGCAACATAACTCTCCTAACTCTCCTAATTCTCATAACTCTCCTAGCTATACTTTTATCTACTTTTGTGTGCTCAATTGCAATATAACTCTCCTAACTCTAGTAACTCCTAACTCTCCTCACTCTCATAACTCTCCTAACTCTACCTTCCCCGAATATGATTTCATTGCGGCAATTCCGCCATCGGCAGCTGGAAATTTCCGGTTCCGGATTTTTCCATTTAGCAGATTGTTGTGTATGTTATTTAAATTCTTGAAATATCTAATTTTTTTATTTATTTAAAAAAAACAGATTGTATGTGTTAACAGTCAGTAGTGTCATTCGAACATTTACAAATCCTTACTATTATATATTTTATGTGTATATAAACAATATAATCAAATGTCTAAGTTTTAAAGAATAAAGTTACGAATGTTTCAACTTTATGTATAATAGCCCGAATAAACTTTTATTATTATTATTACTTTAGGTGAAAAGTTTCAAGATATATAAAAGCATCATATCAGAGAATGTTTTTAAAGTTCCACGCGAGAAAACTGTGTGAAATTCGAGTGTGTCCCAATTTTAGGCCAGTAAAGTTGTGTGAGTGTGTATGGGGAGTTTACGTACAAGCCCACAAGTCAGTAATTAAATTGGCAGTTTTCCAAAGGGACGCGTTACTTATTCCGGAGATGCTGGCGAGGATCATCGAGGGCGAGCGAGGCCCTTAACTTTACCCATGTGTTTTCTTAGGTGCAGCCACCGAGCGCTCCGGAGTAATCCGGGGTGAGGACAGTCTGGCACGTTTATCAACAGAGACTCTCGCTCGTAATTGTTTAAATGAATTAGCTATGAATTACAAATTTATAGTGATTTAGGATTATGGAATAGGAAATTTGAATCTTTAAAGAGTCGGGTCTTTACATGATCACCAAAATAGGCAATAAATGTTTAAAACCTGTAGATCTACTTACGGCATGCATTTAAGTGTTTAAATTACGCCAACGAAAAATGTTTTACTCTAAAACGTAAAGTAAGTCACTTTCTGAAAAATCTAGAGATAATATATAAAATTACGAAAATGTTTTTCGTGAAAATGCAAACAATGTCTTAATTAATAAGACAACTTAAGGCGATAAATATTCATTAAGACCTTTGTATCTTGAACAAGTTTCTCATCTTTGACGTGGTGAAACATATTTAACTATGATTTAATAAAGAAAACACTTGGTTAAATTTCACCAAGTGTTTTTTCTTTATTAAATCATTCATTAAAACAACTACATCTAGAGTTTGAATTTATACATAGCACCTCAATAGGCCTACAATTAATCTTTCTTCCAAGATAAATCAAAACATTAGAAGAAGAAACAAAATAGTGATGTGTTCATCATAGCACTTTCCCCATCACTTAAACTATTGATAATTGACATAACTAACTTATTTTACTTGTAAATCGGTTAAAAATTTCGAGTTTAGAAAAGCCTAATTTAGTTAAATTGATTTAAAGTAAAATTGAAAACATATTGCTAATGTTTTATTTCACATTGTTTGGGCCCTCCCTAAAGACGAAATCCAGGCTGCGCCACTAGATCAAATTTAAGCAGTATATTTTGAACTCCACTTTGAATCAACACTAGAGTTTTACAGAAGTGTGTGAATATTTAAAAAAAAAGAACACTCCACAAAAATAGTCGTTTTCTCGTCTACTTCTCAGCAACAGCAATTCGATGGCATTAGCAGTTTCCGTTATTACTTTTCTTCTCTCGGCGAGATAAATATCGATGTTAATGCAAACTTTATTATCCAGGTCGATTGGGGCATCACGCGACGTTATTTCCATCGAATGGAACTAATAAAGGCGGAAATTTGCGCGCTCGGAAGGAAAAAGTCGGCGAGGTTAATTAAAGGAGGCACTCGCCGTCCTCCGATCGTTTCCACTTTTGCCGATAAAAGGAAAACACGGAGAGACATAATTCGCGCCCGGATCCGGTGATTATCTGCCAAAATAATGGAAATTTACGACCGCCCCCCCACCGACGGCTTTTCCACCCCCATTAAATAACACCGGGCGAAATTAAACATTCGTCAGGATCAAGGATTATGGGCTTCGACTGGTTACTTTTTCTGTGACGGTATTGATTATATTTTTATAGGATTACATTTTTTTTATATAAGCATTTGATGTATTGATTTTAGTTTTTATGGTTATTACAATTTTTCATCAAGGATTTTTAAGATAAAATTGATTACTTTTAAGAGGGAAACAAATCACTCAGATTAGAATGTTGGCTCATAAAATCTTACAATCACATTTTTACTACATTGCTGACATTTGAATATAAATAAGTTAAAGAATGCTGCTATACTAATGGCCAGTTTCACCAAAAAGTAGTTGCCAAACTACAATATTTTTTATGGCACTCTAGAGTTTGTTTTTTATTGAGCATACACACAGTGACTTATAACTAAGGCTCGGATTTCTAAACAAACAGCTTTTGCTGAAAATTAGAAGCATTAACATGAAATAATAAAATGTGTACGAATTATAGAAAGTTGAATCACTTGACAACATCTTTTTTTGTCCTCTTTTTTAATTGTTATAATTTTATGCTTATTTTGCGTATATATGCTTATTTTGTTAAATTTTAGATCGCAGACAATTATTTTTTACACGATCAAAACACGAACTATTAATTCATTTATCTAGTTCAGCGGTTCTCAAACTTTGTTAGCAATGAAATCTTTCTAAAGCATTAAATATTTTACGGAGTGAATTGTTATACAATACACTAATATGTGAATAACTTTGTAATTTATGATTTGTTTGTAAATGGTCTTAATCGTGTGATGGAACCTTGAAACAAAAATTTGTGCAAATAATTTTGATTTAAAAATTGCATATAAGTAGAAACTGTTGTAGAATTAAACAAGTGTTTACGTGCGTGTTTGAAACGAAAGAAATCTTATATTCTATAATTTTGACCTAATCAGAGGTTTAATCAATGTTTAGGGGATGATTAAAGTTAATCAGTCGAAGTGCAATTGGGCCATATCCTCTTTACAATAGTAATACAATATAAAAAAAGATGGCCTGAATAATTTGACCCAAATTGTTGCATTTGCAGTAGGTTACTGTATGTAACAGCAAACACTTGTTGTATAATTCAATGTCCGTCGGGGTATTAGCCCGTGAAGTAGTTGTTTCAATGAGTGTTTGATATAGTCTTTGTAAGACTAACTTGTTGTAGATTGCGAGAAGAATCGCACTTTTAATGTTTGAAGTATTCTGCAACCAAGAAGTGGCAATTTCATTTATACTTTGTAATACAATATGTATTCATATAATTTAATAAAATAGCAAATAAAACAGACAGGCACAGACACTAGTCAAATAGTATATACTACATTTTACCTCATATATATTAAAACTTACTGATTACATTTAAAATTACTAGAAATACCTAGATAAAAATATATAAAACATATTCGATATAAAATATCATGACATTGATACTGCCTTTTTGAAGAAACAAATGACATGACATTATAGGTTTTTATCTATTTATATCTATGCACTTACTAATAGTTAGTAAGTAAATGTATACAAATTATTCATTCTCGTGCCTATAACAAAAACTAAGATTACTGTTTTCTTCTGAGGAAGGTTGAGGAAAAAAGTTGTTACATGAATAATAAATAATTTCGTTTTGTTTGTTTCAGGAATGTTTGTAATATCCGTATTCGTATTTGGAGGTCTGGAAAGGAATTAAAATCAGTTGGAATTGAAACGGAAATTCTTGAGGAGAATATTAAAATCCCCGCAAATCTTCGGTTGCTCCACTTTTTCTTGCTCTCTTATCCGAGTGCGGTTTAACCAAATAAATGAATAACAATGCGGGCGCCTTAAATGAAACCGCCGGGACCCGCATGAAAATGTGCGATTTTCAGATGCTTAAATATTAAAATTAAAGTTAGGTGAGCAAAAACGACGATATACAGGGAATAATTGTTTCATTTATATGTTACGGATAAAAGACGCGACTGAACCAAATTTTCAGGCTGTTCTAAACTAGACATTTTACTTCATGGTTAATCAGGGAGTGGAAACACTTGTTAGAAGTTTCGAACTGAACGTTTTTTTAAAAACAACGGATGTCTGAACATTTTGTACTTTGTAAATTAAAAGCATGAATTAGTTACATAATATAAAGGGGCATTTTATTTTAAGTATACATATTCCATATCCGAATGGATGGCTAATTCGGATATGGAATATGTATACTTAAAAGAAAATGACCCTTTATATAATGTAACTTATTCATGCTTTTAATTTCTTCACTAAATTATTTTTCACTGTTAGATGTACATTTCGAGTACCATGTATTATTTTTCAATAAATAACTCAATCAGACTTTTCTATATCTTATAAATTTTGAAAATATGTTTTTAAAATTGTAAGCAAACTTCAATGTAAAGAGCAATATGTTGCTTTAAGTCGTAATGAATAAATTTAAAACTTTATTATCGAGTCTGTTTTGCGGACCCTACTCTCCCCGCCTTCGCTTCAAATTCCGGAATCCGGAATTTTATTAACTTTAATTTCCATCCCGATGCGGTCGAGTTATGAAAATTGTTTTCAGCGCGAACTTTTCAACTGAATTAAAATCAACACACATACACAAGACATTTTTTGAATTACGTGTGTGTCTGCGTACACACTCAAAACAAAAAATGTCCTTTCCTCCCTCTAATTAAACCGTCACGCCCCGCATAACTGTTACTTTATCTACAGTTAATTAATAATTAAACCCTACGCCTAGACACGCACCGTTTTAATGCGTCCTTTAATGTTTACTTTCTATGCGGGGGTTGGGAATTATAATTGCGTATTGTCGTAGAAGGGGGGACGGGGTGGGCGGATAATATTCAATTTCGTTGCCACGAATGTTTGAGTGTGAGGGACGGGGGCCACCCGAATGCTGGGAAACGTGTGCACTTAACGTCAATCTGTTTAATTGCGAAATGAACACCAAACGTCAAGGGTGTGAATTTGCCTGTGTGGCTGTGTGAGTGTGTGTAAATCGATTTGTTTGGGGTGGAAAGAGCAAATGATGCGTATATATGTGTGTGTTCAAGCACATTTAATGTTACATTGTGCTCCCTTGGACGGTTAATTGAATAAAAGTTCAAATTTGTGCTTTCTAGATCAGGGATCGCAAATAGGATTTGATCGGCTATAGCAAGAATTTAAATTATATTATAATTTATGTATATACTGGATCTTTAAACGATCAAAGTCTTTTAAAAGCGAATAAAAAGTGTACATTTCCCCGAGAAACCGATAGGGGAGACGGTTTTAGTGCCGAATTTAAAATTGATATTTATGTATGGGGACTTTATTAAGATGTAACGTGTCGGCCGTAGATCAGGCCGGTAATCCGGGTAAATGCGACCGTTTTTCCACGATGAAGTATTATAATTGCAAGACTCACCCCAACACTACCATTCCAACAGGGGGCGAAAAAAAGGAGGGTAATAAAAAAATATGTGGGGATTATTACGATTCGGTTTTCATGTTGTTATTTTTACGTTTGCGCGTGCCGGAGCGCCTATTTTCTTGTTTTGAGCTCGTCCAGTAATAATCGGCGAGAGGTTCCTTAATATTCAATTTTGGTAAACGGCGCTCCGGAACGATTTTCGGGCAATATCCGCCAGATGAACGTTTCATTTCCTTAATGCCGAGCGCGCCACCGAAGGCATAATTTAGGAGGAGGCGGCGTTTCCCCGTGTTCAACATCCGCGATAAGGTTTTCGTCTTATTTGAGACGAATATTCCTTCCTATATAAATGGATTTGCCGATACAATTTTTTTTTTTCATTTCAGATACATTAACCCACTACAATTTATATAGCTATAACAATTTTATAATACTCTTCTTTAAACTATTTGTGCGACTTACAAATATAATTGCTGCACTTTTTAAAGAGCCAAATAAGAAATAACAGCGGATTAGATCATGTTGAAAACATTATTTTATCAAGTGAGTGTACAAGAAGGATAGAAGACAACGACGATCGTTTCGCTCTTTTTATAAGCTCCTCAGGCCGCTACATCCATCATCCCAAATAAGAAATACCAGCGAATTAGTTCATGTTAAAAAAGTCACTTAATATGTAGAACTTGTATGCATACTCACTTCACCAATCATAAGCCGGTTTCAAAGTCAGTATTTATTAATGCTACTGCTTTGATACGGACATTGATCTCATTTTGCTTCTACAGTTAGTGCCAGTTTTTGGTTTAAACCAGCGACTAGCATCGGAGTGGCGAGGGTTTTAACTAAAACTACTACTAACTGTAGGTGCAAAATAAGATAAATGCGGGTCTGTCAACTTGGCCCCCCCAACTCAAAATTTTCAAATAAAAAATATTGCGCCCGAAAGGTCTTAACTTGCGCTCACTTGCGCCCAAATATTTAAACTTGCGCTGTTAAGAGTAGAAATTTATAGCGATTTGAAAATAGGGGGGGCTAAGTTGACGCCAGCCCCCCCATCTCGGAATTTTTAACTTTTTCTTTCATAAATACATTCTATGGAACTTGCGCTGTCGATATCACCTAATTTTACAAGTTGCGCTGCAAAAATACACCCCCTATAAACGAAATAAAGGAGGGTGCGAGCCCCCCCCACTTTACATTTTTTAAGTTTTATTGCATTGTACACAAAGCTTAGAAGTTGCGCTCACTTGCGCCATCGAAATTTCTTCAATATCAGTTCTCATGAAAAAGTTATGGCATATTTTATATATACTCGAATCCAGTGCGCGTATTCCCATAATCTCCATGCAACTACAGAAGAGTAATACAATAAACATACTTAACTCACAACCACTGTCCTTCTTCGTCGAAAAGCATACATTATACAACCAAAACAGTAATTTTCTATAATATTTGCATATTTATTCCAGTGCCGTATCATGGTGGAAATATATATTTTTATTATTACTTAAATAATTTTATTTCCAAAACAAATAACAATAATTCGATTCAATTAATAAATATAACTTTAACAATGTATTTAAAATGCATTTCTGCTGATTACAAAAGTTGCGCTGTTTTCCCAGTAGCGTTACAAATAATTTATTATTTAATTTAATTAAATATTTTCAAAACCAAACGTGAAAATTTAATTTTTTTAAGTGATTTTACTTAAACAATGCATAAGAAATGCATCTATGCGAATGAGAAAAGTTGCGCTGTTTTTCCAGTGGCGTCACAATTAATTTATTATTATTGAATCAAATAAAATATTTTCAAAACCAAACGGAAATTTTTGAATTTTCTAAGTGATATTACTTTAACAATGCATAGAAAATGCATTTATGCTAATGAGAAAAGTTGCGCTGTTTTCCCAGTGGCGTCACAATTAATATATTATTATTTAATTAAATTAAATAGTTTCAAAACCAAACAGAAAATTTTGAATTTTTTAAGTGATATTACTTTAACAATGCATAGGAAATGCATTTGTGCTAATGAGAAAAGTTGCGCTGTTTTTTCAGTGGCGTCACAATTAATTTTTTATTATTGAATTAAATTAAATATTTTCAAAACCAAACGAGACACTTTGAATTTTCTAAGTGATATTACTTCAACAATGAATAGGAAATGCATTTATGCTAATGAGAAAAGTTGCGCTGTTTACCCAGTGGCGTCACAATTAATTTATTATTATTGAATTAAATTAAATATTTTCAAAACCAAACAGAAAATTTTAAAGAATGAACATTTTATTTCTGTAGAATTTTCAAATTACAACATTCATAACTTAGAAAACATTTTACAATATAATTTAAGCACGGAATTTAAAAAAGATTGCAGTTTGTGTAATAATAAATTATTATTTGAAACACAGTTAAACAATTTCATATTCATAGAACCCGTTAACACGGACAGTAAAATATTGAACTTAGTAACTAATTTAGAAAATATTCCGTTTAAACTAAATGTACAGAACAAACTGTTTATTTTACGTGGTGTTGTGGGTTTTATACCGGGTCATTTTAGAGCATTTTGCAGAAGACAAAATGGCTTATGGGAGGAATACAATGACTTGCTTCCAAGCAAAAATCATTGTTCAAGATCAAAAGAAGTAGAGGTTAATATGATGCTATATACAATGTAGGGTGACCGACGGGAACCATCTGTTTTTGGGATTGACCACTGACGCTACTGGGAAAACAGCGCAACTTTTCTCATTAGCATAAATGCATTTCCTATGCATTCTTAAAGTAATATCACTTAGAAAATTCAAAATTTTCCGTTTGGTTTTGAAAACATTTAATTTAATTCAATAATAATAAATTTATTGTGACGCCACTGGAAAAACAGCGTAACTTTTCGCATAAATGCATTTCCTATTCATTGTTAAAATAATATTACTTAGAAAATTCAAAGTTTCCCGTTTGGTTTTGAAAATATTTAATATAATTCAATAATAATTAATTAATTGTGACGCCACTGGGAAAACAGCGCAACTTTTCTCATTAGCATAAATGCATTTTCTATGCATTGTTAAAGTAATATAACTTAGAAAATTTAAAATTTTCCGTTTGGTTTTGAAAATATTTAATTTATTTCAATAATAATAAATTTATTGTGACGCCACTGGGAAAACAGCGTAACTTTTCTCATTAGCATAAATGCATTTCCTATGCATTGTTAAAGTAATATCACTTAGAAAATTCAAAATTTTCCGTTTGGTTATGAAAATATTTAATTTAATTCAATAATTATAAATTAATTGTGACTCTACTGGGGAAACAGCGCAACTTTTCTCATTAGCATAAATGCATTTCCTATGCATTGTTAAAGTAATATCACTTAGAAAATTCCAAATTTTCCGTTTGGTTTAAAAAATATTTAATTTAATTAAATAATAATAAATTAATTGTAACGCCACCGGGAAAACAGCGCAACTTTTCTCATTGGCATAGATGCATTTCTTATGCATTGTTTAAGTAAAATCACTTAAAAAAATTAAATTTTCACGTTTGGTTTTGAAAATATTTAATTAAATTAAATAATAAATTATTTGTAACGCTACTGGGAAAACAGCGCAACTTTTCTAATCAGCAGAAATGCATTTTAAATACATTGTTAAAGTTATATTTATTAATTGAATCGAATTATTGTTATTTGTTTTGGAAATAAAATTATTTAAGTAATAATAAAAATATATATTTCCACCATGATACGGCAGTGGAATAAATATGCAAATATTATAGAAAATTACTGTTTTGGTTGTATAATGTATGCTTTTCGACGAAGAAGGGCAGTGGTTGTGAGTTAAGTATGTTTATTGTATTACTCTTCTGTAGTTGCATGGAGATTATGGGAATACGCGCACTGGATTCGAGTATATATAAAATATGCCATAACTTTTTCATGAGAACTGATATTGAGGAAATGTTGATGGCGCAAGTGAGCGCAACTTCTAAGCTTTATGTACAATGCAATAAAACTTAAAAAATGTAAAGTGGGGGGGGCTGGCACTCTCCTTTATTTCGTTTATAGGGGGTGTATTTTTGCAGCGCAACTTGTAAAATTAGGTGGTTTCGACAGCGGAAGTTCCATAGAATGTATTTATGAAAGAAAAGTTAAAAATTCCGAGATGGGGGGGGGGGGGGGCTGGCGTCAACTTAGCCCCCCCTATTTTTAAATCGCTATAACTTTCCACCCTTAACAGCGCATGTTTTAATATTTGGGCGCAAGTGAGCGCAAGTTAAGACCTTTCGGGCGCAAAATTTTTATTTGAAAATTTTGAGTTGGGCCAAGTTGACAGACCCGATAAATGCCCGTACTATAAATACTGACGTCGAAACCGACTTATGGTTAGCGAAGTAAGTATATATACAAGTACTACATATCAAGTTAGTGTGTATGGGATGATGGATGTGGCGGCCTGAGGAGTGCAGAAGAAGAGCGAAACGATCGTCGTCGTCTTCTGTCCTTCTTGCACATTCACTTGATAAAATATTTTTTCCATCATGACCTAATTCCCTGTTATTTCTTATTTGGTACTTGTAGGTGGGTCGTTAATTCTAATTTGTTTTTGAAGTACTTGAAATTTATTGAAACTGTTGTATCTTTTCTTTAAACCAGGGTTTTCCAACCTTTTTCTATCATCGAACCCTTTTAAAGGTATGGCAGTGTTTATCGACTCCCAAATGTTAGCTAACTTTTGCTATACACACGAATATCTTTCTATACATACAAATATCTAGCAGGTTTACATGTATTTTATTCAAAAGTGCAAGAAACATCAATATGATTTATACATGGATATGTATGAAAGTTCTAAAACAGTCTTGAATGGGATCGGCACTTGTCAGATCCCTCTTAACGTATCGGGAGAAACATTTGGTAGAAACAGGAGGACCAAGCTACAATAATTAATAACATAAAGACTAATACAAGTTTTTAAAATTGTTATTTTTAAAGTCCATGTCCATCATAGCACTTGGGGAAAGTTTCAAATATAATGATTTATCTAAATTCAAAATGTATTCTACTTTTATTATTATTTTAATATATAAAATTACGAAAAAACTAATTTAATTATTATTATTTCAAAACTATTCACGAAAAAAGGTTTCTTACATTTTTTCGCTATATATCGGCAAATGTTAATCACCAGCACATTTAAGCGTTATATAATTTTAACTTTACTATAAATCACTGGTTTATACGCGTGGCACATAAAGGAAAATTTCGAGTTTAGAAAAGCCCTGTAAAAATTTGTCTCGGGTCGCTGCGCGACCCTCGTAAAATTTTTTTTCATTCCACTTTTATTATTTAGTCAAGAGAACCTGCATCTGAATCTTATGATGTTTGTTCTGAGCCAGATTCCCCAAGCGAAATAATAAAAGGAGGAATGGTTTCAAAAGAAAGGTTCCCTATGTGTTTTGTCCAGTCATCCGAAATAAGTTTTTCACAATGATCACAGAAATTTTGCCACATATCGGATGTACATTTTGAGAGAGACTCAAGCCATAAATTCTGAACACGATCCTTAGATGGTTGCTTAGAATTTATGTGCTTATTGTAGTAAGTCTTACAAAACCCCCATGCCATTTCAATTGGATTGTATTGACAATGGTATGGCGGTAATCTAAGAACTTCGTGCCCGATCTTTCTCAAAATGTCATCAACTACGTAAATTTTGTCATTTGATCGAAAAGGTATAAATAAAGCCCATTGTTCCTTTTTGGTTAATTTTGGATTGAATTTTACATTGTGTTTAACCAACCACTCCTGCATTTCGCATTTCTTACAAGAAAATGAAGGAGTTTTGTCTAATTGCACAGAATGGTATGCAGCATTATCCATAATAACTACACATTTCCCTGAAAGCTTAGCCAAAGCAGGAAAATTAAAAAGAGGATTACTTATGATATCATAAATTATTGCAACACTGTTAAAATAAGGAATCAGGAGTGGCAACTAATAAAAAATGTATATGTTGATACTGCAACATAACAACACGAAAGCATGGCTAGGCGAGATCCAGAAACAAATGGAATGGTGTATACCTACAAATATTTGAATTTCATCAAAGGAAAGAGATAAGATATTATTTTAAGAAAATAAAAACCCTTTCTACATCAGAAAAATATTTGTATTCCTTCAAAGGAAAACTTAAAGAGGTAGTTAGTTTGGTCCTAGAATTCTGGTTCTTGTACCTATTTTTATAGGTTTTGAATATTCCAAATAATTATAGTAAATGAGATAAAACGAAGAAATATACACATAATGGGAGTTGGCGAAACAAAGAAAAATGGACAGAAACAGCTGAAGGACGGATATACTTTATACTACTCTGGGAAACCAGAGCGAGAAAGAAGAAAAGAAGAAGAAAAGAATTTTGAAGAAGAAGAGAAGAGAAGAGAAGAGAAGATGAAAAGAATTTTGTGATTTTCCTGTTTATTTCTTCTGCTGCCATTATTCAAAATAGTAGAAGAAGAAATAAACAGGAAAATCACAAAATGGAAGCCTACCTCATCGAGAATCATAGACATGAAAATTGATATAGGAATAAAACTAGTAATTATGCAAATTTATGCCCCAATCCAGGGAACCAATGAAAAAAAACTTGATGAATTCTATACAGAACTGCAAGAAATACTAGACAAGCACAAAAAAAATACAGAACACATAGTAGTTAGTGGAGACTGGAATGCAAGAGTAGGAGACGACGTAACAATGGGCCAAGGAAGCATAGGAAAATACGGAGAAAACAGCAGGAACAGCAATGGAATCAAAATGACGAACTTTGGCATAGGAAACAGCCTAATAATTCGAAACTCATTTTTTGAACAAGGCATATACTTTTCCAAACCATTACTCAATTTATTTAACAAATATACACACAACAAATATTTCAGAAATGCATCCGTCAAATAATTTATTAATATTAACGGCCATAAAACGATGAATGAATTGATTTTTTTTTAATTATCTCATCATTTATTTTCTAGTTTTACTCAGAATTTTATGAAATTTGGCTAGCTTATACTGTTGTAAACGCTGATCATGAATATCAAAAAAGTTTTTACTGCCGTGTAAAATTGCAATAATTATTAATGTTTTAATCGCAGAAACAAACTTTTAATATTTTTTATTTTTACTCGAATTTTAATAAAATTTGGTCACGTTGTAGCCCGGAGCACATTGATTACAGAAGTCTAAAAAGCTTTCGCTGGCAAGTGAAATTGCAACAATTACTAAGCCAGCCATAAACTTTAAACAATTTTTATTTTTACTTGAATTTTATTAAAATTTGGTAATTATGTAGTCCAGAGCACACCGATTACAAAAATCAAAAAAGTGTTCGCTGGCAAGTGAAATTGCAATAATTATTAACATTTTAATCGCTGCAACAATCTTTCAAAATTGTTTATTTATACTCCGATTTTAATAAAATTTGGCAATGTCATTGACCGGAGCACACTGATTACAAAAATCAAAAAAGTTTTCACTGGCAAGTAAAATTGCAACAATTATTAAGCCAGCCAAAAAGATTAAACATTTTTTATTTTTATTTGTATTTTAACAAAAATTGGCAATATCGTAGTCCAAAGCATACTGATTACAAAAATCCAAAAAATTTTCGCTGGCAAGTAAAATTGCAATAATTATTAACATTTTAATCGCTGCAACAATCGTTCAACATTGTTTATCCGATTTTAATGAAATTTTGTAATGTCGTAGTCCAGAGCACACTGGATCAAACAAAAATCAAAATAGATTTCGCTGGAAAGTAAAATTGCAATAATTATTAACATTGCAGCAACAAACTTCCAATATTTTTTATTTATTCTCCGATTTTATTAAAATTTAATAATATTCATCAAAGGTTTCCATGTGGTTTGTAATCTTGTGCCATCACAATATAATAAAACAACAAAAAAATGACTTGCCTCCAATATCCAACAATTTTCGGAATATTCAGACAAATTCAAGTAATTTCAACAATGCAGATACATCGGACACAAATCAAGAAATGTTAGCACCTTCTACATCGAGTGGACCAATAACACGCAGCAGATCTAGACTACAAGTCCCTAGTTTACAAAACAAATGTACTGACAGTGAAAGTGACATCCATCACTCAGTATAAAAAAAAGCTCCTGAGGATGGCAGAAGTGATGCTGCCGAAACGTAGAGCGCAAATAAATCAACCAACGCGAGAAAGCAGCCCAAAAAACTCAAGCCAGTTATATTTTGCTCGCAAAAACCTAAAAATAATAATATATATTTATATATATATATACTATATATATATATATATATATATATATATATATATATATATATATATATATATATATATATATTTCACTCATTCCATTTCTGTGTACCTGTTCATTCCACACACAACAATTTTTCCAAGTAAGTTAGTTTTAATTTATTCCCAATTTTTTTCAAAAACGTCATAAGCAAAGCTATACTGAAGAGAGATAAATCTCGAAACGCGTCTATAGATGGCCTAAGACATTAGTTTTAATCCAAGTCCTTTCACTTCTAATTTTTTTGTTATCTCTCCTTCCATTTTAAATTTGTATTTGTTAGTTGGTTTGAAGAGAATTTGACCTAAACGTTACATATACTTTAATATAGCGTTGTAACAAATCAAATCAAATTATATAAGATTTTAATTATTTCATTGTATAATTCAATATCCGGAGGTGTATTTGCACGGGAAGTAGTTGTTTCAATGAATATTTATCGTCTTAAGTTGTCTTATTAATTAAGACATTGTTTGCATTTTCACGAATAGTTTTTTCTTAATTTTATATATATATATATATATATATATATATATATATATATATATATATGTTAAAACGTAGATTTTCGCGGGCGTAACATGTATCACTGTTTCTTCGGGTTTGGTCCCGCGTATTTTCTTGGCTCTGGTCCATTTTATTTTTAATTCGACGTTTCGATGACGTCGCAGTCAACATCGTCAGGAATAACTATCAAAATTCCATTGCTCTAGCAACCACTTGTTTGACTTTTACGTACTACTTGATGCGTGAATTTCTTGTTTGGCTTCGTGTTACTCTTCTGTTTTGTTCTTCTAATGATGTAGTAGTGACAATTTCAATATTATTTTCGGAAGGGGTTTTATTTTGAATTTCTTGGTTGTTGTTCGGAGATAATATATTTTGACCAGAATTTATACAAGTTTTCCAAATTGGTGGTAGTCTTTTCGCATCATCTCTTTGATTTAGACTATTCGGCCTCTTTTCAATTTCTATCGCTTCTCTAATAATCCTCGCGTGGAAGAAGTCTGTCTTTTTTAAAATTCTCGTTTTTTTGAAATTTATTGTATGTTTAGAAATGTTTACGTGTTGAAATAAAGAAGATTGTGGACCAGACTTTCTTACTGCTAAAATGTGTTCATCTCGACGAGTACTAATTTTCCGGTTTGTTTGTCCTACATAGCTCTTCTCACACATACCACATGGAATATTCATATACGCCTTGAGCTTCAAGTGGGATAATTTCTTTTGGAGTTCGGAGTAAATTTTGAATTTTTGTGTGTATATTGAAACAAGTTCTAATATTGTATGTGGAGAGGACTTTTCCGATTTTATCAGTTGTTCCTTTAATGTAGGGAAGGGTGACGTTGCTACACGGACTTACTCTTCTTGTTTCTGGACTTTTGTTTCTGTTTAATTTATTGATTGTTTTTTTGGAAAACCCATTTTGCATTAATGCCTTTTTGACATTGGATATTTCATTATTTAAGTGGTATTCGTCCGATAGCGTACGTGCTCTTAGTAAAAGCGATTTTGCCACAGACGCTATTTGAGCTGGATGGTGATGTGACTTCGCATTCAAGTACCTGTTTGTATGTGTAGGTTTTCGGTATACGGTGTAATTTAAGTTTCCACTAGGATTTCGGATAATAAGAGTATCCAGAAAGGGTAAACGTTTGTTTTCTTCAACTTCCATTGTGAATTGAATTTTGTTGTGGATATTGTTTAGATGCGATAAAAAATGGTTAAGGTTCTCAATGCCATGTTGCCAAATAACGAAAGTATCATCCACGTATCGTAGCCAAAGTTTAAGTTTTAGAGGGGAAGAATTTAGTGCTTTAGTTTCGAAATCTACCATAAATAAATTTGCAACTATTGGTGATAGAGGAGAACCCATTGGTGCACCTTCCAATTGTTTGAATTTTTGTCCTTTATATGTAAAGAATGTGTTTTTTAGGCAGTGTGACGCAAGATCTAAAATTTCGTTTGACTGATGATACTTGGATTTTATTATTGCTATCGTCTCGTCAATTGGGATTTGTGTAAAGATAGATTTAACATCGAAACTTACTAATATATCATTTGTATCTAAAATCTGATCTTTAATTTTGTTTACAAAATCTGCGGAGTTGATAATGTATGAATCAGCGTCTTCAGTTAGTGGCTGCCATTTTTTAGCAATATATGCTGCTAATTTAACTGTTGGGGAACCAATTCCGGAGACGATTGGTCGTAAAGGAACACCTTCCTTGTGTATTTTTGGTACACCATAAATTTTGGGGCAAATAGAAGATTTTTCCCTAGGAATTAGTTTCAACGCTGTAATTTTATCAATTTTGGAATTTTTAATTTTTGATTTCGTTGTTTTTTCTAAATAGGTGATCGGATCTGTTTCGATTTTTTTGTAGGTTGAATCATCTAAGAGGGAACACATTTTTTTGTCATACTCGTCTGTTTGCATAATGACGGTGGAATTACCCTTGTCCGCAGGAAGAATTATAATAGATCTATCTTCTTTTAGTCATTTAAGAGCCGACATTTCTCTTATTGTTAAATTATTTCGGGGTGGTATGGCTTTTTTTTAAAATAGTAGCTATTTCTTGGCGAATGTTCTCAGCAATGGTATTATCTAATCCTTTTATACCCATTTCAATATTGCAAATAATGTCCTCGTTTGGAATGAATTTAGGTGTCCGTGTAGCAACGTCACCCTTCCCTACATTTAAGGAACAACTGATAAAATCGGAAAAGTCCTCTCCAAATACAATATTAGAACTTGTTTCAATATACACACAAAAATTCAAAATTTACTCCGAACTCCAAAAGAAATTATCCCACTTGAAGCTCAAGGCGTATATGAAATTCCATGTGGTATGTGTGAGAAGAGCTATGTAGGACAAACAAACCGGAAAATTAGTACTCGTCGAGATGAACACATTTTAGCAGTAAGAAAGTCTGATCCACAATCTTCTTTATTTCAACACGTAAACATTTCTAAACATACAATAAATTTCGAAAAGACGAGAATTTTAAAAAAGACAGACTTCTTCCACGCGAGGATTATTAGAGAAGCGATAGAAATTGAAAAGAGGCCGAACAGTCTAAATCAAAGAGATGATGCGAAAAGACTACCACCAATTTGGAAAACTTGTATAAATTCTGGTCAAAAAATATTATCTCCGAACAACAACCAAGAAATTCAAAATAAAACCCCTTCCGAAAATAATATTGAAATTGTCACTACTACATCATTAGAAGAACAAAACAGAAGAGTAACACGAAGAAAAACAAGAAATTCACGCATCAAGTAGTACGTTAACGTCAACAAGTGGTTGCTAGAGCAATGGAATTTTGATAGTTATTCCTGACGATGATGACTGCGACGTCATCGAAACGTCGAATTAAAAATAAAATGGACCAGAGCCAATAAAATACGCGGGACCAAACCCGAAGAAACAGTGATACATATATATATATATATATATATATATATATATATATATATATATATATATATTAGGGTGTTTCGAAAAAAATCGAAACAACTGACTCACCGCTTAAATTAAAGATTTTGGTCTACTACGAATTTTTTAAATAACGTTTTTCACAATTTTGAAGGTTTTTTTCAACTGTTTTGTTAAAAAGTGGGTTTTAACGACAAGAAATCAAGTCACACCCGCGATAATTTGTCCTGAGAAGTATATTCAATAATGTAAGCATGCGAACTGCGTATCTCACCCATGTCCGATTATGTGGCATTATTATGTTTGTTTCTTAAAAAAACGTTTTAAATTAATGAAGAACTGGCTTACGCTAAATATTTCTTGCTTTCATTATAATAACTAGTTGTAAGCGTGCAACTGATGCTTTTGAGATCCATTAAATTCATAAATAACAGCCCGAAATTCTGCGTATAACGCTCAGTATGGATTTTCCCACATTTTCGTTTAAAAATACAGTACATCAATTAATTAATAAATTTCATTTTGTTAAACAATATTTGGTTGAAACATGTGTTTTTTAACCTGTAATCGATTACAATAAATTCAAAGTCAGCAATCTTGTTCGATAACAACGTAGTCTTTTTTACTTTGGAATTTGGCCATCGTCGCACGTCCCTTTAGGGCACCAACTATACGGGCATGTCGGGAGTCATGTCCAATAACTGAACGCGAAGCTTCTGTTACCATTTTGATGTGTCTTTCTACCGATTGAGTGTGGCATGGGTAATCGAGCAGTTTCTTTAAACTTACGTTGTCATTCATTATCAGGTAGGTTAATCTGTCGGTTGGAAAATTTTTAATCAGAGGAGGCTTAATTACTGTATTTTTAAACGAAAATGTGGGAAAATCCATACTGAGCGTTATACGCAGAATTTCAGGCTGTTATTTATGAATTTAATGGATCTCAAAAGCATTAGTTGCACGCTTACAATTGGTTATTTTAATGAAAGCAAGAAATATTTAGCGTAAGCAAGTTCTTCATTAATTTAAAACGTTTTTTTAAGAAACAAAACCTGCGAAATCGGGTCAAAAACGTTAAAATAGAGTTTTAGGGGTATGCCACACAATCGGACGTGGGTGAGATATGCAGTTCGCATGCTTACATTATTAAATATACTTCTCAGGACAAATCGCGGGTGCAACTTGATTTCTTGTCGCTAAAACCCACTTTTTTAACAAAAAAGGTGAAACAACCCTTCAAAATCGTGAAAAAAAGTTATTTAAAAAATTCGTAGCTCACCTAGACCTAACGCCAAGTTAGGTTTTGCATATTTTGCTTGTAGTATATTCATCTAGGCACAAAATATAAAATATTCGCCTTGATCCGATGACTATAAGGCAAGTTTTTGGCCGATTATCTAAAAAAGGGCTAAAAATGGCATGTTTGGGGGCTCGGGGGACCCTCTAAATATTTTTTCAATCGCAAATGCTTTTGCCCACATCTATTGTAGACCAAAATCTTTAATTTAAGCGGTGAGCCAGCTGTTTCGATTTTTTTCGAAACACCCTAATATACAGGGTGGGTCGGGAGGAGCGCACCAAACTCTAGGAGTGTATTATACACGTGAAAATAATGTAAAAAAACTCATTTGTTCTTATCCGATTTTCATTTGTTTTCAAGTTATGGCGTAATTAAAAATGTTCATCTAGCTTTCCACTTCTATCTGAATTTTAATATTATCAAAGTATGCCATGTTCGAGGCTTATAAACATTTAATAATTCTGACGTTTTGATGAACTGTCAGTGTACGGTGAACAGTAACTGAACGTTTAAGTTCGAATTAATGTGATTGTTAGTGTTGCAAAATGCCACATACTTATTCAAATTTAGAATATGCAAATATGGTGTTTGTATATGGTTTCTGTAATGGAAATGCTACAGCTGCTGTTGAAGAATATCGTGAACGTTTTCCACACCAAAGACATCCTGATAAAAACATATTTATTAGAGTTTTCAACAAATTGTGCGAGACTGGTAAGCTTCCCAGTGCTAACATAACATATGAGCGCGCTGCTCGACAAGGTTTTGTAGAAGTAGAAAATATTCTGCATTTAGTAAAAGAAAATGCAACTACTAGCTCACGGAGAATTGCCACTCAATTGGCAATTCCACAAAAAAGAGTGATGAACACGCTACACGAGCAAGGCTTATATCCTTATCAAAGAGTACAGCACCTACAACCAGGGGATTACGCTAACCGTACGGAATTTTGTCGGTGGATAAATAATAATCATCGTAATGTATCGAGTGTACTCTTTACGGATGAAGCTACATTTACCCGTGATGGCATTAACAATACTCGTAACTCTCATGTATGGTCTGATGAAAATCCCCACGCAACAGTCGAAAGCAATTTTCAACATCGGTTTTCTGTAAACGTGTGGTGTGGTATGGTTGACAGTTATTTAATCGGCCCTTTCATTTTGGAGAATCGTCTCACAGGAGGCAACTACCTCAATTTTTTATAAAATGAATTACAAGGCCTGCTAGAAGATGTTCCTATAAATATTAGAATGCAGATGTACTATCAGCACGATGGAGCTCCTGCACATGTCGCTAGTCAAGTCAAGCAACATTTGGACGAACGTTTTCCAGGGCGTTGGATTGGTCGTGGAGGTCCTATTAATTGGCCTGCAAGATCTCCAGACCTCACACCACTAGATTTCTGTTTATGGGGCTGGATGAAAAATGAAGTCTACAAAATAAAAGTGAACACACGGGAATCACTAATTAGACGAATTGAGAATACTGCAGCCCATATAAAAGAAGAAAGAAATCAATCAATTGGGAGAGCAACAAACGCTCTTCGTAGACGAAGCAGAAAATGTTTAGAAGTCAATGGCGGTATTTTTGAACATTTGTTGAAAGATCGCTATGGTTAAGAAAATTATTTTGTATAATAACTTGTTTATTTGTTAATATGCTATAACTTGAAAACAAATAAAAATCGGATAAGAACAAATGAGTTTTTTTTACATTATTTTCACGTGTATAATACACTCCTAGAGTTTGGTGCGCTCCTCCCGACTCACCCTGTATATATAGTTCAAGTTTATGGCTGGCTTAATAATTGTTGCAATTTTACTTGCCGGTCAAAACTGTTTTCATTTTTATAATCAGTGTGATCCGGGCTACAATACTACCAAATTTTATTAAAATCGGAGAATAAATAAAAAATATTAAAAGTTTGTTGCTGCAATTAAAATGTTAATAATTATTGCAATTTTACTTGCAACCGAAATCTATTTTGATTTTTGTAAACAGTGTGCTCAGGATTACGACATCGCTAAATTTCATTAAAATCGGAGTTTAAATAAACAATGTTGAACTATTGTGGCAGCGATTAAAATGTTAATATTTATTGCAATTTTACTTGCCAGCAAAAACTATTTGGATTTTTGTAATTAGTGTGCTCCGGACTATGACATTGCCAAATTTCGTTAAAATACAAGTAAAAATAAATATTGTTTAAACTTTATGGGTGGCTTAATAATTGTTGCAACTTTACTTGCCAGCGAAAGATTTTTTGATTTTTGTAATCAGTGTGACCCGGGCTACAATATTACCAAATTTAGTTAAAATCGGAGAATAAATACAAAATATTGAAAGTTTCTTGCTGCAATTAAAATGTTAATAATTATTGCAATTTTACTTGCCAGCAAAATCTATTTTGATTTTTGTTATCAGTGTGCTTCGGACTACGACATTGCCAAATTTCATTAAAATCGGAGTATAAATTAACAATTTTGAACGATTGTTGCAGCGATTAAAATGTTAATAATTATTGCAATTTTACTTGCAAGCGAAAATTTTTTGGATTTTTGTAATCAGTGTGCTTCGGACTACGATATTGTCAAATTTCGTAAAAATACAAGTAAAAATAAAAATTGTTTAAACTTTATGGCTGGCTTAATAATTGTTGCAATTTTACTTGCCAGCGAAAAAAAATTTAATTTGAGTAATCAGTGCGATCCGGGCTACAATATTACCAAATTTTATTAAAATCCGAGAATAAATAAAATATATTTAAAGTTTGTTGCTGCAATTAAAGTGTTAATAATTATTTAAATTTTACTTGCCAGCGAAATATAATTTGATTTTTGTTACCAGTGTGCTCCGGACTACAACATTGCAAAATGTCATTAAAATCGGAGTATAAATAAACAATGTTAAACGATTGTTGCAGCGATTAAAATGTTAATAATTATTGCAATTTTACTTGCCAGCAAAAACTTTTTGGACTTTTGTAATCAGTGTGCTTCGGACTACGACATTGCCAAATTTCGGTAAAATACAAGTAATAATAAAAATTGTTTAAACTTTATGGCTGGCTTAATAATTGTTGCAATTTTACTTGCCAGCGAAAACTTTTTTGATTTTTGTAATCAGTGTGACCCGGGCTACAATATTACCAAATTTTATTAAAATCGAAGAATAATTAAAAAAATATTGAAAGTTTGTTGTTGCAATTAAAATGTTAATAATTATTGCAATTTTACTTGCCAGCGAAATCTATTTTGATTTTTGTTACCAGTGTGCTCCGGACTACGACATTGTAAAATTTTATTAAAATTTGAGTATAAATAAACAATGTTGAACGATTGTTGCAGCGATTAAAATGTTAATAATTATTGCAATTTTAATTGCCAGCGAAATTTTTTTGGATTTTTGTAATCAGTATGATTCTGACTACGATATTGCCAAATTTTGTTAAAATACAAGTAAAAATAAAAATTGGTTAAACTTTATGGCTGGCTTAATAATTGTTGCAATTTTACTTGCCAGCGAAAACTTTTTTGATTTTTGTAATCAGTGTGCTCTGGACTATGACATTGCCAAATTTTATTAAAATCAGAGTATAAATAAACAATTTTGAAAGATTGTTGCAGCGATTAAAATGTTAATAATTATTGCAATTTCACTTGCCAGCGAACACTTTTTTGATTTTTGTAATCAGTGTGCTCTGGACTACAACATTACCAAATTTTATTAAAATTCAAGTAAAAATAAAAATTGTTTAAAGTTTATAGCTGGCTTAATAATTGTTGCAATTTCACTTGCCAGCGAAAGCTTTTTAGACTTCTGTAATCAATGTGCTCCGGGCTACAACGCACACAGGTCGAAACACACAATCTAGCTGAACATTTCGCTATAAAGCGTTTTAGTCTACTTTAAATTCTTTGCAGTCGAAGAAAATATTTGATTAAATATATAAATTACTCAATATTGAATATTTATCCCCTTCTACCCCCCACAACCCCAATTTTTATTTATATTTTTAGCGAAAAATTATTTAATGTTTTTTAGATAATTTCACTATAAGCACTTTTGTTCTATGATTTGTATCTAAAAATAGTAATTATATTACAACCCCTTCCATTTTAATTATAAAAAAACTGAAAATAAAATACTTTGATAAATGTACACATACACATATCTATAAATAATAATATACAATATATACAAGCAGTATAAAGAACCTGGGCACATCATGCAAACAATTTACACCAAATCCAGAAATTATTCGGAGTCAGAATCCTCTGGTGAAGATGCTTGTTCTTGTTCTGCTAATAACTTTAACACCTCTGTGTCCAATTTTTTAATAGTAAGCGGTCGTGAAATATATGTTTTTTTTTTGACAAACTTGATATCAGAGGATCAGAGGAATATAAAAGCGTATGGAAAAGATCCGTTATACATAGTTTGTATTCTTGAAAATTTTCTGGTGTGACGTTCTCGGTACCTTCGCAAGTCTTTGTTTCGAGCTTCTAATGCCTCTTCCGACAACATCCCAATTGGTAACGTTGCAGATTGAATTATGTCAGCCCCATGAATTAATAGTTTATGCAAACTAGCAGGCATGTAGTACCATGGGTACAACTTTACATACAGATTTGCGGTGTCTTCCAGATACTCCCGAAATGCATCAACATGTGTGGCTTGTCCTCATGAAATGACTTGTAAAATAATTTTTAATCTTTTGATTAAATGTTCGTCCAAACCTGTAATTTGTGCAATTAATGTATAATTTTCAAAAAATCGACTAGCAGTATTGCCGTCGTTGGTTGTCCCAAACCCTGGTTTGACTACATCAACTAGTAAACCTAATTGTGATTTTAAATCTTTTAGAATTTGACGTTTTCTTGTCTCTACTGTATTTTTATCACCCGTCTCACGAATTTGCCATTTCTTTACACCAAGTCTATACGCTATATGAAGAAGACATTCCAAGCAACGAATCCACGCGTGTAGAGATGAAATACCATATTCATAAAATCTATCGATTTTAGGTAAATCTTTTACCTTCCTAATGTCATTCATTATTTTAGGAGAAGCCCCACAAATAGCACAAGTTTGAAATGACGAATCAGTTATAATGCTAAAAACTTTTCCATTGATCATTGTCAACTTGAAACAATGGTTTATAATAAAATGTATGTAATTAACAACACACTAAGTTGGCAAAACCTCGTTGATTTCATGTTCTATATCATTTACAACAGATTTTATTAATTCCTTCGTTTCCCTTTTAAACATTATTTTAATTGGCCTGCAAAATCTAGTAGATGAGGGCTTGTGATTTTGCCAGACAATTGCATCATCTATTAAGGATTTTATTTGAAGAGGCACCAGACAAGCTGAAAATAAAAACTCATCAGTTTGAGAGGCATTTTCAGAATCTGAAAATATTTGCTTATACAGCGAATGTCCAGAGCTACCATCGCAGCCCCATTTATAAATAATTTTAAATTCAGTTCCAATTTCTCCATTATTTTTACCGAGTAAATCTTCTATTGAAGTTAATAATAAAGCGCACGTGCAGGGTACATGACTTTGTGTCGATGCTCATTCAAAATTCATGGTAATAAATTCCTTTAAAATTCTGAAAATTGTAAGTATGGTTACCCAAGTACATTACAAGACGGTGAGTTATTTTTATTAAAATCACTAGAATATTGTAAGATTTATTAAATAAATCTGTCCGGTAAATTTCCATGCCGGTTTCGCACACAAGGCCACAGCGGATGAAAAAAAAAACACTCATTGAACATCGTATCCCCGTTTATTCACACTGTCATTGATCGAATTGTTTTTGTTATTCTTTTGTACGTTAATGATTTTTTTTTTCTTCTCTATATTATTTTCCTTTTACTTTCATTCATTCATTAATCCCAATCAATTCCGTGGTCTACCGTGTTTGTTCATAAGTCCTCATAATCGACCCTATGAGGTGAAGCGTGTGTCCTTGTCTCTTTGTGTATTCCTATACTCTTACTGTTCTGCTGTTTATTTCTATTTTGCAAAATGAATACTTGCGTATGTTGTAATGTGCAAGCAGATGATCATAAGATGGTTAATTGCTGCATATGCAAAAAACATTACAAAATTACCTTTATTGACATAACAATGTCTGAAGCGCGTAAAATTAACTCAAAATGTGGTCTCACTTGGACTTGCAAATTATGTAAACAACTAGGTGATGATATTAACGGTCTAAAATCGGCAATTATTTCACTGCAAGAAGAAATAAAACTTTTGAAATCGGAACCTACTTCATCCCTCACGACACTTTCTGAGAAAGAAAAGTTAATTCAGGAAATCCAAGACCGAGATAGACGTAAAAATAATATAATAATTAATGGCCTTCAAGAAAAGTGCAACAGCAAAACTGAGCAAAACGAAAGTGATGTACGCACGTTAACGGAGATTATGACTTTACTACAAGTCAATCTAACAATAACAAACCCAGTCAGACTGGGTAAGTATGATTCATCGCGTGACGTAAATATGCGTCCTATTCGACTAAAAGTAGGCCAGGAATCATCATTGGGTTTTATATTTCGCAATATAAAAAAACTTAAATCGACTGATAAGTTCAAATATATTAACATTTCCAAAGACCAAACTCCGATGCAGTCTGAACTCTACAAAGAGACTAAGAATGAACTTGTTCGACGATCATCATTGGGCGAGTCCAATCTCCGAATTAAGTATCTTCGAGGAATGCCAACCATCATCACTGAGAACTCGGACCACTCGGAAAACTAGTCGCTCCCGGAAAAAATCATATATTAAATATATACTACCAAAACACTCGTGGCCTTCGTTCAAAAACGCACTTAATTTATCAAAATACATGTAGTGAAATATTCGATATAATATTGTTAACGGAAACGTGGCTTAACGAATGCATCATGAATTCTGAATTGTTTACCTCTGATTATACTGTTCTGCGCCGTGATAGAGATTTTAATTCCACTAATAGATCTACAGGTGGGGGTGTTTTGGTAGCTTTAAAAAATAATATTTTATTTAAATATGTTGATTTATCAAATATTCATCAACATATGCCGCTAATTGATCTTATTCTATGTAAATGCACTGTAAACTTTAACGTTTTTTATGTATTAGTACTATATATTCCCCCTGATATACAACTAAATGAACTAGATAATTTCTTTGAGTCAATCGAACTTTTAATTTATGATAAACGAATTTTGATCGTTGGCGACTTCAATGTTCCAGCTTTTAACGATAACTTATTAGCAACAAAATGTAGAAAAGGAAATGCTTTATCTCGTTTCATCAATATGGTACACCTATATAGCAATATTACTAACGTCAACAATAGGTTACTTGATTTAGTTCTAAGCAATTTTGACAATAGTGTTTCCGTTGAAAGGGACGACTGTCCTCTAGTACCCGAAGATCCGCATCATCCCGCATTATCGATGTTGTTTAATGTTGAATCAAATGGAGTCAATCCGAATACTTTTCCTATCAACACAATTACCACATATGATTTTAGAAGGGCCAACTACAATAAACTTTATGATGATTTGCTAAATACAGATTGGTCTATTCTTAAATCATGCAATAATGTTAATGATGCATGCTCTAAGTTTTATAATATTTTATACAATGTTTTTGATAATTCTATACCATTACTTAAGCATACAAACAAAGCTAGATTTCCGCCATGGTTTAATCAGGAAATAAAACGATGTTTAAAAATTAAAAACTATTTTCATCGTAAATGGAAATATTCTCGATCTCTTTACTTTCACAATGAATTTAAAAGAATGCGTAAGTTAAGTAATCAATTAATTTCTAACTCCTATACGGACTACATGCGCGTTGTTGAATCAAATATAAAAAGTAATCCGAATGATTTGTGGAAGTTCTTACATCAAAGAGCGGGTACAACACGAATCCCTGGAGAGTTACATGATGGAGATATCATGTATTCCTGTCCCCATGATATTGTCTCGGCCTTTGCTAATATATTTTCAAATGTTTTTACCTCAGAAGAATTAATTGATCCCGTGAATAACATTTCTTACTGTGAGAACTTAACTGTTCCAAATATTGAAGAAGCTGATGTTCTAAAAAGTGTTAACCATGACCGGATTCCTAGTTTCGTCATTAAGGATTGCAAACTAACATTTATTCAGCCATTGACTGTATTATTTAACCTCTCTCTACGAACACACACATTTCCTAACGTATGGAAACATGCAATAATAAGTCCTGTCTTTAAACGTGGTGATAAATCTGATATAAAGAATTATCGACCTATCGCCATTATTTGCAACTTTTCAAAAATTTTCGAGCACGTTGTGTATAATATTATTTATAGCCATGTAAAAAAATATATTTTACCCTATCAACATGGGTTCTTTCAAGGTCGATCAACAGTAACGAACTTAGCTAACATTTCACAACACCTATGTGAAGTTATTGATAATCGCAGTCAGGCTGACGTAATATACACGGACTTTTCACAAGCCTTTGATAAAATTAATCATCAAATATTGCTACAAAAGCTAAACAATTTCGGACTATCACCTACATTTTTATCGTTCATTAAATCATACTTAGACAATCGCAGTAATTGTGTATATTATAATGGTTATAAATCTTATTCTTTTCAAAGTTCTTCTGGGGTACCACAGGGATCTAATCTGGGACCTTTACTATTTAAGGTATATATTGATGACCTTATTAGTTCTCTCTCATGTTCTGTGTTAGCATATGCTGATGATTTAAAGATATATGGTACAATCAACAATGAAACTGACTGTATTCATTTACAACGTAACCTGAATAGCATTGAAGAATGGTGTGATACTAACAAGCTTAAACTAAAGATCAAAAAATGTGTAGTTGTTACATATTCCCGCAAGAAGCATGTAACTACATATAACTATATGTGCAAAGACACCATTCTCCAACGTGACATCAAAATTAAAGATCTTGGGGTTATGTTTGATTCGAACGTAACATTTGTTAACCATATTAATACCATTAGTTCTTCAGCCTTTAGAATGCTTGGTTGTATAATGCGCTCATCAAAGTACTTTCACGACATACATTTATTAAAAGTTTTATATTTTGCTTTTGTTAGGAGCAAGCTAGAATATGCTCCCATAATCTGGTACCCATATTATGTGTCTCATTCTTTAACAATCGAACGTGTGCAAAAAAGGTTTATGAAGTATTTACATTTTAAATCGACTGGTATCTATTCCGATGTAACTGTCAACTATGAGGACTTGTAAAATATGAATGTATTTCTTAATATGAACGTAGAAATATTTGTAGCGGATTATTTATGTTAAAGCTGATAGATGGGTTAGTCGATTCACCCGATTTGTTATCAAAAGTAAACTTCCATATTCCACGTCTTTCGTCTCGTCAACCACCAACGTTTTTAATACCAACTGCGACCTCTAACACTCTATTAAGAGCACCTATTGTTCACATGAGCAAGAACGCGAATTCCATTTATAGTGACATTTTTATTGGCATTAAAAATATTTAAATTTTGTTTTAATAATAAGTATTTAGTTCATAATTTAGTGTTATCTCCTATTATTATTTTTATATATTTGTTATGTTATATTTAGTTATTGTAAGAATTATATTATGTATATGATAATTGTCCGTTTTGGATTTTTTCCGTTGGATAATAAATGGCCTTATTATTATTATTATTATAAGCGTTTACTTGTGTGATCCACAAGCGCTTGTATTGAAACTTGTGCAGAAGTATCTGTAATTGTAATACTTTCTGCTGCGGGATAACACGCTTTTTTTGTTTGTAAAATAGTATCATACCTTGGGTAAATGTTTGCATGACGTACCTTGGCACCAGACTGCATCAATTTATAGGAATGCTTGCTGAAATCCCCATCAACATATAATGCAAGCGCTTCTTCGGGTGTATATTTAATTAGTTGCTTCATTGGAGACTTCCACGCTCGTTTTATTTTTGAAGCTCTTGTCGGTGAATGCTCCGTGACTTCTTCGACCATCTTAGCACTATCCCTTTTTCCAGATGCACGAAGACTGACCCGGGTGGCAAATGAAAGTTCCTCCTGGGAGTAAAAGTAAAAGTAAAATTTTACTGTAAGATTCTTCCCTTAATACAAATTACTGTATTTATGTGTTGACTAAAGTTATATAAAAAATATTTAAAACTCTGTTGTATACATACCAGTAGAATATATATCCATCTTTAATTTAAATTTTGCACGAAACACAAATGTAAAAAAAATAATTAAACGTAGGCGTTTGGAGCGCGTAAAATCCACATCACGACATAAACGATGCGTGCACTTTGGGCACTGATAACCACTGGACCAAATGTCGGAGGGGTTTGTGACTTTACCTGCGCACCCTCCGGACATTGAACTACCCATATTCCAACAAAAAAACTGTTTTCTAAACAGTTGATTTTCGACGAAATGTTCAGTTGGAACGAGCGTTTCGACCTGTGTGCAACGTGACCTAATTTTATTAAAATCCGAGTAAAAATAAAAAAATTAAAAGTTTGTTTCTGCGATTAAAACGTTAATAATTATTGCAATTTTACATGTCAGTGAAAACTTTTTTGATATTCATGATCAGCGTATGCAACAGTATAAGCTAGCCAAATTTCATAAAATTCTGAGTAAAACTAGAAAATAAATGATGAGATAATTAAAAAAAAATCAATTCATTCATCGTTTTATGTCCGTTAATATTAATGAATTATTTGACGGATGCATTTCTTAAATATTTGTTGTGTGTATATTTGTTAAATAAATTGAGTAATAGTTTGGAACAATTATTTAGATTACGTAGAGACAAGAAATTGAAGGTACTTTCCAATTAGAAGAGCCTTTCAGAAGGGTCGGTCATAAATCTGTCAGCGGTACGCTTTTGTTCGTTGGATTTCTGACCATTTCCAGGGGTAAAAGTGTTTATCTAGCGTCAATGAATGTGCTATAACTGATCGAAAAATACTTCCAAGCGAAAAATAATAATATTTTCGTAATCAGCATAAAATTTCGAGTTTAATATGCTAATTTCATCTAAATCGGACTACATTTAAAAATCCATTGTTTTGTGGTTTTTTGTTAATAACTTTTGCAGTTTAACTTGCCAGCGAATAGTTTTTACATATTTGAATAGAGCGTTAAATTCTACATGGAATGTATAAGTTTCATGAAAATCGGAGTTGTGATTAACCTGTAATTAAGAGTAATAAAAAATCGAATTATGCGATTTACTCATAAAGTATACATTGAATCAAATTGTGGTTAGCACTAATCTAAAGCGCAACCCTTTTTCTATTAGTGTGTGTATTTTCATTAACATCTGCTAAGTAATTATGGAGATATCGACGAACAAACATTACGAAATATACTTTATGGCTGAAAACTTTATGGCTAACTTCACAAGGGTCGAGGCTTACATGTTAACTGTACTAACAACCATCAAGATATATCAAATTATATTTGTGAATTTTGTTTCAAATAGAAAGAGTGCATTATTTGTCATACAGCAGAATTATTACATACCATTTATTTTGAAATAATATTAATATCAAATAAAATTTGCTTTTTTTGAAATTGTTACATAACAGTTTCTTAAAAAGCACGTGTCTTCGATTTCCATTATTGGATATATCATACAGATGAAATTAAACAAGATCGAAACACGAATAACTAAAAATTGATATTTCCCAATTTTCATACTTTTTGAAATTTACCGCCACTCATTCGGCGTCCTTTCAGTGGTAAGTAATTATGGAGATATCGACGATATCGACGAACAAACATTACGAAATATACTTTATGGCTGGAAACTTTATGGCTAACTTAACAACGGTTTATTTATACAATGTTTTGAAATCCCTGTACAGTGTCTGTTATTTATGATTGATTTTTTGTGCTCTGCTAGTCTTGTGTGAAAAGTTCTTCCCGTTTGGCCTATGTACAATGCATCACATTCACTGCACTTTAATTCGTACACTCCACACTTTTTAAATTTGTTTATAGGGGATTTAATATTAAGACATTTACTACACATACATACATATACTCAGAAGATGGCAAATCTAGTACAATCGGTAAAAATAAGTGAAGAAGCAGAACTAAGCACAGACCACAAACTATTAATAACAAGAACAAAGCTAACAACTACAAAAACTAAACCTGGAAAGGAGCACAAGAAGATAAAAGCAGATAGGTTAAAGGAAGAAAAGATTAGAGAAAAGTAAAAACTAGGAATAACTGAGAAGCTAATAAAACTGGAACAAGAAGAAACCCAAACCCTTAAATTAAATTAAACCAAAAATGGATCAAACTAAACAACACCATGATACGGCAACAAAAATATGTGGAGAAAAGAAAATACCAAGTAACAGCAAGAGAACAAAATGGTGGAACAACGAAGTAATACACAAAATTAAACAGAAAAAAGAAGCATGAAAAAAAAATACTTACGAACAAGGAAAAATGGAGAGAAAGAAGCATACATAATAAGAAGAAACGAATCTAAAAGAACGCTGCAGGAAGAATTCGGGGAGGAAATCTTACAACTAAGTGAAACAGACAACAGAAAATTCTGGAAAGCAGTCAAATCCCTAAGGAAGAAAAGAGAGAAGAACATTGAAGCATTAAAGATAAAAACGAGACCATACAGACTAAAACAAAAACTAGGGTGAAAACATGGTAATAACACTACGAAGAAAAATTCTCAGCAATGGACAACACGAAGATATCATTACTTTTTTCGAAACAGTTGCGATTGGCACTAATATTGTTCAAACTAATTAAATACAAGTTATTTCACAGAAAATGTTGTTTTTCCATCCATCCTGTAAAAAAAGGTTAGGTTAGGTTAGGTTAGTTTAGGTTAGGTTAGGTTAGGTTCGACCTTATGGGACTTCTACCTTTTCGCTTCGACCTATTGGGATTCGATTATTTGATATTCGATCTTATGGGGGGATCTAGCCTAAAGACAGTCCACCAAATGACTTACAGTCATAACGTCACAATAGTCAAAATGTGAATTAATAACTGTAAATCACTAAATTTACTGACATAAGTCTATCGTTTCATTTAGTCCATTGTGCCAAATGTCGGCACTAGCCGACATTTGGACTATAACGACAGTTGACATAAGTCACTATAATAACAGTAGACATAAGTCGGCGGAAGCCGACATTTGAACTAGTTGACATACAGTTGACATACGTCGGCGCAAGCCGACATTTAACCAACCATACCAACTTGATACGAGTTTGAATTGAACTATAATGAAATCGCCATGTTATTGTTTTTCTTTGTGACAGTTACTATACACATTTTAACAGTTGTGACATATTTTAAAGTAACGAGTGTCTTCCACTCTTAGACTAAGCATGAAGTAAAATTTCGAGTTTAGAAAAGCCCCGCGTAGAAAATTTTCACGGGGCTTGTCTAAACTCGAAATTTTACTTCATGCGCCACGCGTATAAACCACTGATTTACAGTAAAGTTAAAAATATATAAGGCTTAGTAGATGTAAAGGTGATCAATATTTACCGAGATGTAGCGAAAAAATTTAAAAAATCTTTTTTTTTGTAGATAGTTTTCTAATAATAATAATAAAAGTAGAATAAATTTAAGTTAAGTTACTTTTCCATGTTGTTAAAATTTAAATCATCATATCCTTAACGAGGAAAGCATAGCACTTGCCTCGTTAAAGATATGATGATTTAAATTTTAGCAATATGGAAAAACACCATTTTTTGTAATTATTTTACTGACATTAAAAATGTTCCACTTTCTTTCTTTCAAAATTTACAATAGAATTACCCCGACTTCGGATACCAGATTGAAATTTCGATTAAATAAAATACAAACACAATTTTCCATTCTGAAAATTCCCTTCTTCCTTTGTTTGCGTATAAATACCCACCGGATTTTTTTTTTCAATCACCGCCGTTCGTGTTTGCGCAGGGGAGGAGAAGGGCGAGAGCGGACGTTACTTGTCAGCAAACGGGGCGCCGATGACTCTGACACCGGCATAATGGGGCCGAATGCCGCCGACAGGCATCAAGTTAAATTGTAAAATTTATAAACAGTCTCGCCTTCTACAGCAAGAGAAAATAGCAAACCATGCGGAGAGCGCGCGCGCGCGCGAATATTTTTAATTAAGGGGTTGCGATAAAACGAGGGGCTCGAGATAAATCCGGTCGTTGGGCAATCTTATTATGCAGGCGTTGTACGCACATAAACACGATAACACGATGAATAATTATGAAGGGGATTTGGATTTCCGCGTGTACAATGTCTGTTTGTCAATTAACACTTTGGGGATACACACAACGTTTCAATATTTACCAATTATAGGGGTGTACCACTAGAATTACAACTATATCATTAATGAGCTATACAAATTAATTTTAATATGCATCGATTATCTATTGTTTATTTTCAAATCTTCATCGGTTTTAAAAATTTGAAGCTTCTAACGTGTGTTACCACTCCCAGACTAAGCATGAAGTAAAATTTCGAGTTTAGAAAAGCCTGAAAATTTGGATTTGCCGGCGCGAGCGAAGCGAGTGCCGGCAAATCCAAATTTTCAGGCTTTTCTAAACTCAAAATTTTACTTTATGCGCCACGCGTATAAAACACTGATTTAAAGTGAAGTTTTAAACGTACTGTTATTTTTTTCAATTTATTTCACTTCCTGATGGTTCATTTAGTTTGGTAAGAGAATAATTTGACCTGATGTTGCATTTTGCATATAAATTATGCATAGAACAGTAAATCTGCCGTGTATCTCAAATATTCATTGTATAATTCAATATCCGTCGGGGTATTAGCTTGAGAAGTGAATATTTAGAGACTTGTCTCAATGAGACTTAATTTTTGCAGAAAGTCGATATAAATTTTAATTCGTTTTTATATTTTTAAAAGCATACTGCTTAAATATTGTACGTATATGATACACAACCCTAAATTGTTATAGCCAGGTTCGCATACTTGGTATTATATGTTCAATAAGAAAAAAACCTCTAAAGTGCTATGATTTTATCTTTTTTTTAAATTTATTAGCCAACATAACACACACACAAACACACACACATACTTTAGGAATTGTCATATAAAATGTCAGACATAATAATTATAATGTTTAATTTCAGAGTTGCCAACTGACAATATATTCCATAGCACTCTAGAGATTTTATTTCATTGAACATGCGATATAACAAATATAATGGTGAAACACAACAAACAAATAGCAGAACTGTAAAAGTTAACTTTCTTTGTAACTTATTTTATGATTACGTTTGTTAATTTTTTTAAATTTTTATTGGGAGTATCCCTGTAAAATATTTCAAACATGATATAACACTGCATGGGGTTGATTTTGCCCTGTAAACAACAAAACCAAAAATCAAATTAAAAAACGCTCCACAAACTCCCAACAGTCCTCTCTTACATACAATTCATAATTGAAATTCCCCTTTTACAAATTCGATCCTAAGGGGTTAAACCACCCTAAACTACGCAATTAGGTAATTCAATTGCGGGCGAATTTAAATAATTCATGAATTTCAATTATAGGTGTCAATTATCCGCTCGCTTTATGAAGAAGGACGCGTTCGGCGGGGAGAAAACGATAAATTTCGGATGTTAAGGGTTGCGAATGCCGACTGGGGATTTCTGTTCTGTTCTGTTCAGTTCGGTCAGTGTGCCCCCAAAAGAGTCGTTCGGTGTTAGGGGAGTAATGGATGTTGTTGTGTGCGTATTGTTTCGTGTTTACGTGTCGAGTGAAATTCACTTTTTTATATATAATATAAAAGATGGGGATGAATTCAGCTTCGGTTTCAGCGCGAATTTATTACATCCGATAAAATTCTTTTATAAAAGTTTTTTAAGTATTGTGAAAAAAAGTAATTCAGTTTTAATAAGGAGGGGTTTTAATATTCAAGATATGTTTGTAAAAAAAAACAGGAAAGTAAGAGGGATTTAATTATTCTTCGAAGGAATGAGAGTGTATTTACATTTTATAAGCTTCAAGTTTTATTTGTATCTCATACTTATTTTTTATTTGAAGGATTTATTTATTTTAGCAATTTTAATCGGCATTTTATTAACCAATGAATAATACTCATTTTCAATAATTTAAGTTGTTGAGGCTGTTACCTGGTGAAATTCCATATCTACACTTTTAATAAATAACACACTTGGTTGAGATTTCACTGTTTATTGATTTACACTGCAACAATTATTTTGCCACACAGTGGCTTCATCAGGCAGATGAATAATGCTAATATTATTCTTCTGGATATTTAATTAAAACACTTGGTTTTGTTTCACTAATTTATATTTTCTCCGACTAGTTTCGACCATTGGTCATCTTCGGGGAGGAATGTACAAAAATTTTTTTTTGTTTTCATCCTACTTACAAGTTTTCAGTTTCATCAGAAACTATGACTTGTGAGCCTTTGGTGGATCTGATGAATAAGAGGTTCACCAGATTTTTTCAATTTCTCCTCTAGGGAAATTTGTTTCGAATTAATTAATTAACCAATAATTTGATTAATTAATTACTTCGAAACTCTCGCCGATTTTCGCGATTTCTCTGTTTTCGTGTGCTTTCAGTCGCTCGATCATCTCCGTTCTCCTTTTTTTTAGCTGTCTCCACCGGGTCTGTTGTGTTTATGTCGTGTTTCATGTTTTTGTTTGAAATGTAATAAGGTGCTCCCAGGGCCCGTCTGATCAGGATGTTGTTGTCCGTTTTCATTCTTTCGAGTGTTTTTCTTCCTCCGGTTACTGCTATTTCTTGGCCGTACTCCGCCATCGGTTTTAGCACCATATTTAATATTTTTCGTCTATTTCTGACTGACAGCGGGCTTCCGTCTTTCAGTATGCAGAAAAGGCTTTGGGCTCGTTTTTTCGCCAAAGCTCCTCTTTTCCTCGCGTGTTTTAAAAAGCTCAATTTCCTATCTATCGTAACGCCTAGATAGGTAATTGAGCTTTTTAGCTTGATCTTTTTGCTCCGATTTATGAATACGTAATTCCTCGGCGGAATTTTTCTTCCCAGATAAATTGCCTCCGTCTTGCTGGAGTTGATTTTAATTTTCCATTTTTGAGCAAAAAGATCAAGTTTCTCCATGGCTGTTTTAGTTTTTCTGCATACTGAATCGTAATTGACTCCGTTCACTAGGAGTGCTGTATCGTCGGCGAATTGGAACACGGAAATCCCTTCCCTGTTCTTAAACTTCGGTATGTCGGTGACGTATAAGTTGTATAACAGGGGAGAGATTGGCGATCCTTGAGGTAGACCTTCTGAGGCCGGTTTCCACGTCGAGAGTGAATTATTCAGCTTGATCCGGAACGTTCTGCCCGTTAGCCAGTTATCCAGTAGTTTGACTAGCCAAAACGGGAAATCTTGAATTAGGAGTTTAAACATCAGTCCGTCTCTCCACACCCTGTCGTACGCCATCTCAACGTCCAGCAGCGTTATCATAGCAGCCGATCTCGGCTTTGACATCAGTTTCTTCGCTGAGTTTATCATAAAAGCTGCTTGCTGGACGGCGGCTAGTTTGGTGCGGAATCCGAACTGATTCGCTGGAATAAGTTGTTTTTCCTCGCTAATTTTTTGGATTTCATCCTTTATTGTTTTCTCCACGATTTTGGCTAGTCCTGATATTAAGCTGATTGGCCTCCGGTTTTCAACTCTCGACGGGTCCTTTCCTCCTTTGGGAATCGTCACTACGATCGCCTTCTTCCAGCACTCCGGGAAAACAGCGTGTTTTCTTATTCCATTCACCAACCGAGTAATTCTGCTTATTGCGTTATTATGCAATAATTTAATTGCTCGGTTGGGAATATTGTCATCGCCTGGTGCTTTTTTTATCGGGGAAGTTTTGGATGGTGGCTTTTATGTCGTCTTCCGAGAGCGGTTTCGGTTTTGCCGCTTTTGTGTTCCTGATTTGATCCAGGGTTCTTTTAACACAATATTCCGTTGCCTCGTCGGATTTATCTGTGTTAGTGAATTGCTGCTCAAAGTGCTCGGCGATTTTTTCTGTTTTGTCGGCGTCGGTGTAAAATATCCTTCCATCCTTTCGATCGGCGCGTTCGGGCAGTTTCTGAGTCCGCACACTTTGAGCAGCTTCCATAGGCTTGTGTCGTCTTTTCCAGCTTCCTCGATTTTTCGCGACCACAATTCCTCTTTTCTTTCGGAGAGCATTTGTTTGACTTGTCGTTGAAGTCTGACGTATTTTCGTTTGTCCTCCAGCCATCTGTATTTCGTCCATTTCTTCTTCATATCGTTTTTCTGACGAATAAGCGCCTTTTCCGTTTCATTGAGGCCCAGTGGATTTCTCGCTGAAGTTTCCGTTTGGCATTCTGCCAGGAGTTTCTGGATTTCTTCAGTTATGCAGTTCGCTTCGCCATCGATGTCTTCTTTTTTAATTGCAGTTTTTTGAGTTGAAATCCGGCTGCTGAGGTAGCTGAATTTCACCCAATTTGTTTTTATCCGGAGTTTCGGCTCCGTTTTTGTCTCTCCCCAGTTTATTATAACCGGGAAGTGGTCGGAATTCAATTCGTGGAGGGTTTTAATTCCCCACGGATCTCGGCTTTTATGCGTGATGAAGACATCGATGACGTCCCCGCGGTATTTGTAGTTGCGAGGGTTTGAGGTGGCATCTTCTGGGCCCCAGATTTTCAGGTTTTCGGCTTCATTCCAGAAGGACCGGAGCGTTTTTCCATCGCGGTTTGTGTTACGGCTTCCCCAGGCCGGATGTTTGCAGTTCAAATCACCACCGATCAAAGTGTTGTCGGACTGGATCAGTAGGAATAAATCGCGTTTATCTAGCGGCATACTCGGGCTTTTATACACCGAGATAAAACGCGATATTTTTCCGTTGATTTCTGTTTCCAGTCCGACCGCTTCTATTGATTCGGTGGTGAAATCCAGTTTTCTTGCGCAGATGTTATTGCGGAAGTATATCGCGACTCCGCCTTTTGCTCCGCTTGTCCTGTCCTTCCGGAATGTTTTGAATCCTGGCACGTTGGCGAATACGCCGGGCTTCAAGAACGTTTCAGATATAAGAAGAACCGAGATGTCGTGCTGGTCGGCGAAATGTCTGAGTTCTTCAGTTTTTTCTGTTATTCCGTCGGCATTCCATGTCGCAATCTTGAGGTTAGTCGCAGGTGCATCTCTATTGAATATTCACGCAGTTTTTAGCCAACAACTGGGTGAACATTTCTTGCATCATATTTTGCAACAACATGCGTAAACTGTTGTCGATCACGACATTTTCTTTTTTGCTTGCTGTGGCGGCAAAGCTCACGCCCTGTTTGATGTTGCTGGCCTCGATTTTCCTCCGTTTATCTTCTTCCCTGGCTCTGTTTATATTTAGCGGGTGCTTGGGGCATTTGTTCGAGTATGCTGCATGGTCGCCTTGGCAGTTTATGCATTTTCGTGTTTTGTTAGTTTTTTCCGGGCAGCAGTGCGATGGGTGGTTTTCAGCGCAAAGTGTGCATTTAATTTCAGCCGTGCACCGAAATTGAACGTGGCCGTATTGTTGGCAGCGGTAGCTGCTGTGTTGTGCCTCTCCTCTTCGGTTCAACCGTGATTTTGTGTTGTAGGATGCTTGTAAACTGGAAAATCCGTTTCGCGTTGTCCGTTTTCGGTAAATTGAGCAGAATGAGAGGGTACACTCTCGCTCCGTTGCTTAGTCTGTTCGCTGAATTTACTAGAATTCCTCGCTCGCTCAAATCCTCAAGAATTTCTTCCATCGAGATTTCGACCGGGATTCCTCTTACGACGACTTTGAGCTCCTTCTCTTCTTCCAGTAAGAAGTGATGTTGCGCGGCTTTGAGTTGCTCTAGGATTCGCACCGTCTTGCGAAAATCGTCTGGATTTGCCGTGAAGATATTGATTCCCTTTGCACGCGACGCGTACTGGATTATTTCAATATTGTTGGCCTTCAATGTTTCTTTTACAATGTTTATTTTTGACGTATCAGTCAAGACGATCGGTGGCGGTTTTTTCTCCTTTTTCTCCTGTTGGGGGGCGGGAGCTGGAGGCGGTGTGCGAGGTTTCGCTACCATAATTGGAATTTTCAGGCCACAGCTGGTTGTTTTGTATTGCTGTGCCTGTTGTGACGTGCTCGGGATGGTCGGACCGTTTCTACTGCCGTCCGCCGCGGGTTTTCCTGTTGACAGTTCTGTTGGTTGGGGTGAATTTCTCTGGCTGCTCTCCTCTTTGAGGTAAGGGTGCGTGTTTTTGAAAACCGCCCTTGGCGGTTTTGCTTTCGTCGGGGCTGATTGTGTCGGGACATTTAATCTCGACGGTTTCAGCTCCGGGATTGCTTTGATAGCAGCTGGTGGGGATACGCTTTGGTTGGCCTTCTTTGGGGCCGACGTCTTCTGTGCTTTTTGCTTCCTCTTCGCTGGTTGGAACGGCTCCTCTTCCTTTTCCAATGCGTAGAGTTTCATCTGGAGATTCTCCATCATTAGTTTAAAACTTTCATGGTGTTTAGCGATCTCCTCTCTCAAGTCGGAGATTTTCTTAGCCCGGATTTCGCCGTTAATTTTGCGAAGATCGTCGGAGTCGTCCTCCAGGTAATCGCTGTCGCTGCTTAAAGGCTCAGATTGATCCATAGCTAGATCGCCGTAGATCAACTCGCTTTCGTCTGGTTTTCCGGGGCTACCGGTTCGCTGGTTCATAATTCCGCTTGAGCGCTACTCAGTTCACGCCCAAACGAAATTACTTTTGACTTTAACTTAATAACGCTACTTAGTTCACGCTAGTAAGTAAAGGTTCTCGCTGTCTAATCTGCTCATCTGGACAAAAAATATCTAAACAACTATTTATATACAAATACAGGCTATCATAAAATATCGGCAATAAGGGCGGACGCTATCGGAGAGTTCCAAAGCTCTTCCATATTATTTACAATCGCCTTTCCCCGCTTTAGCGCCTTCCTAATTTCTAGTCCCTCACGGAAATTTAAGTATCGACCCTTATTGCCTGGGTATAAAATTTTACAATCTGTTGTGTTGAAAATATGATTTTCTTCTATGCAATGCTGTGCGAATCCGGTTGAACACTTTTTATTAATTATTGATTTTTTATGTTCTTCTAGGCGTGTTCTAAAATTTCTTCCAGTCTGACCTACGTATATGTTATCACAATCACCACACTTAATTTCATAAACGCCGCACTTGTCAAGTTTATCGACCGCTGATTTGTTATTAACTAGAAGTCTTTGTAGGTTTATTGGATTAGTCATTATAAGATTAAAATCATACCCCTTAAAATTTTGTGTGATTTTTTCGGAAAGATTATTAACAAAATCCAATCTATGCCAAATTGTTTTAATTGATTTTGTTTCACAATAAAAATATTTTTTGAATTGTTTTATTTTTTTCTTTTTTACCAAGTTGTTAATTAGTTGCTCATTGTAGCCATTATTAGTAGCTATAGTTTTTATTGTATTTAATTCTAAATTAAAGTTATTTTCGTTGAGTGGAATATGTATAAGCCGGTGAATTAAAGAGTGAAAAGTACTGTTTTTTATTTTGTGGTGAGTATTGGAGCTACTAGGGATAATTACATCAGTAAAGCTGTCTTTTCTGTAAATTTTAAACTCTAGGGCGTTATCTATTGTTTTAAAAATGGTCAAATCTAGAAAATTTAGGCTATTGTTGAGTTCCATTTCTGTGGTAAACTCAATATTATTATTTATGGAATTAAAAAATTTTGTGAAAGCGTTTAATTGTCGTGTTGTACCATCCCAAATGCAAAACACATCGTCTACGTATCTCGCCCAATAAACAATATTTTTACACCTGTTATCTTTAAATAAGTGTTCTTCAAAATTAGACATGAAAATTTCCGTCAAAAGAGGCGATAAAGGCGAACCCATCGGCAGACCGTCTGTTTGGCAAAATATTTTGTTGTTAAATTCAAAATAATTTTGGTCTAAAAACAGTACTTTTCACTCTTTAATTCACCGGCTTATACATATTCCACTCAACGAAAATAACTTTAATTTAGAATTAAATACAATAAAAACTATAGCTACTAATAATGGCTACAATGAGCAACTAATTAACAACTTGGTAAAAAAGAAAAAAATAAAACAATTCAAAAAATATTTTTATTGTGAAACAAAATCAATTAAAACAATTTGGCATAGATTGGATTTTGTTAATAATCTTTCCGAAAAAATCACACAAAATTTTAAGGGGTATGATTTTAATCTTATAATGACTAATCCAATAAACCTACAAAGACTTCTAGTTAATAACAAATCAGCGGTCGATAAACTTGACAAGTGCGGCGTTTATGAAATTAAGTGTGGTGATTGTGATAACATATACGTAGGTCAGACTGGAAGAAATTTTAGAACACGCCTAGAAGAACATAAAAAATCAATAATTAATAAAAAGTGTTCAACCGGATTCGCACAGCAATGCATAGAAGAAAATCATATTTTCAACACAACAGATTGTAAAATTTTATACCGAGGGACTAGAAATTAGGAAGGCGCTAAAGCGGGGAAAGCCGATTGTAAATAATATGGAAGAGCTTTGGAACTCTCCGATAGAGTCCGCCTTTATTGCGGATATTTTATGATAGCCTGTATTTATATATAAATAGTTGTTTAGATATTTTTTGTATATTCCTCCCCGAAGATGACCAATGGTCGAAACTAGTCGGAGAAAATATAAATTAGTGAAACAAAACCAAGTGTTTTAATTAAATATCCAGAATTATATTCAAAAATGTTTCACCATGGGTTAAGTGAGAAATTAATTAAAGATATAATATTATTCATATGAGAAATAACTTAAAAACCATTGATGGGGTGTATTTAGATTTTCACATATTTTGAAAGAGAATTTCCTAACTTTCTCAGTAATTTTCTCAAAGATCACTGATTTCAAAGATATGATTTTTTTAATATGTATAACTTCTTAACTTCCTCATAAATTTTCATAACGATCCTACTTACAGTTTCAAGGTTGTCTTTTCAAGACATTTTATAATACCAGTTGATTAAAAAAAAAACACGTTTTGGCATTCTGATGGAAATAACTTAAAAACCATTCATGGAGTGTATCTAGATTTTCACATATTTTAAAAGAGCATTGTTTTCTTAACTTCCTCACTAATTTTTATAAAGATCACAAATTTCAAAGATATGATTTTTTTAATATGTATAATCCATAAAACTTGATAAAAAAACTCGTTTTTTGACATTCAGATGGAAATAACTCAAAAACTGCTGATGGAGTATATTTAGATTTTCACATATTTTAAAACAGCAATGTTTTATAAACATCATCATATATTTTTATAAACATCTCAGCACAGTTTCAAAGTTATGATTTCTAAACATTTTATAATTCAACTTGAATTTTTAAAAACACACTTTTTGCATTCAGATAGGAATAACTTAAAAACTATTGATAGGGTATACTTAAATTTAAACATATTTTAAAAGCTCAATGTTTTTTCAACTACCTCACACATTTTCATAAAGATTTTGGATTTTATAGTTATGTTTTTGTTTTAATATGTTTAATTCACAAAACTTGATTTAGGAAAAAATCACTTTTTTGACATTCAGATGGAAATAATTCAAAAACTATTGATAGGCTATATTTATATTTTCACATATTTTGAAACAGAAATGTTTTTTCAAGATTCTCACAAATTTTTATCAAGATCTATACTAAAGTTTCAAAGTTATGATTCTTTTAGTATAATAATCCATAAAACTTGATTGAAAAAACTCACTTTTAGACATTTAGATGAGAATATAACTCAAGCGTCACATGACTACATTCCCTCCAATCAGAATCGCGTATTTCCATGTTATCACAGCAGTGATAGAATTCTATAACTTTGTTTTGGTCGTTGCTACGAAAATTATTTGTCAAATCTGGCAGTCGATAATTAAATGTGTCAACCGGGCGATGGGGTGAGGTTTACAAGACGGAAATGTAGTAAAATTCGCTATATTCTCTCATCGAATATAGCTTGAGGTATGATTAATAATCGATAATGTTTAGGAGTGAAACCGGAGCAGCACATTCAACTCGCCCGTCGGGCTCTTTGAATCTGCAGCTCGGTTTCACTCATAAATATTATCGATGATAATCATACCACTTGTTATATTACAGCTGAAAATAACTCAAAAACTATTGATAGGGTATATTAAGATTTTTATATATTTTAATCTTTACAAATATTCATATAGATCTCAAGCACAGTTTCAAAGTTATGATATTTAAAATTTGTATAACCCAACTTGATTTAAAAGACAAACACTTTTTGGCATTCAGATGGAAATTAGTTAAAAACTATTGATGAGGTATATTTAGATTTAAACATATTTAGAAAGAGCAATGTTTTCAGAACTTCCTCGCTTATTTTCATAAATATCCCAGATAGTAAAATACGATTTTTTTAGTATGTATAATCCAGCGGCGGCTGGCAGCCTTACTTCAGGGTAGGCCACAGCGCTAAGGCACACAAAATTTGAGGTTATGATTGCTTTTCAATAACGGATACATATTACCTTGGGTCTTTAGCCTACCCTGAAGTTAGGCTGCGAGTCCCCGCTGTTATAATCCACAAAACTTTATTGAAAAAATGGTGATGTGTCCATCATAGTACTTTCCCCCGTAAATTGCGTATTAAATCACTTTTAAAATATTTGTAGCATTATTATTTTCAAAATGTCTTCAACTTTTATTTGAAACATTTTCCAATTGTATCAACACACACACTGACACAAATCAATGACTAGATAAAAAACACTATTTATTAAATATCTCGAAAACTAAGAGTGCTATGACAAAAAGTAAGTGAATAATACATCTTCATTTTGTTATTATCTACAACTTTTATTTGAAAGAATTTTTTGTTTGATGAACATTTATTGAAAAAATCTGAAAAAACTGAAAAACGCTAAGAGTAAAGTACCACTTCCGGTTTTCCGATTTTCACCAAAAGCTTTTCAGTTCTTCCGATTGTAACAAAAAGCTTAAGTTTCAAGTTTCATCTCGATATCTTTAGCGGTTTTTGCGGTACAGCGCACACAGACAGACAGACAGACAGACATTTTTCAAAAATGGTCTTATTTGACTCAGGGGACCTCAAAACGGATATTTCCGCTAAAATTTTTGATTCGAAAATTTTCACGAAAACAATACTTTCCCTTTGTATTACATACGGGGGAAAGTAACAAACAACTTTTAAAATATCTTAAAAACTAAGAGTGCTATGACAAAAAGTAAATAAACGATATATCTTCATTTTGTTATTATCTACAACTTTTATTTGAAAGACTTTTTTGTTTGATGAACATTTAATAAATAAATCAGAAAAAACTGAAAAACGCTACGAGTAAAGTACCACTTCCGGTTTTCCGATTTTCACCAAAAGCTTTTCAGTTCTTCCGATTGTAACAAAAAGCTTAAGTTTCAAGTTTCATTTCGATATATTTAGCGGTTTTTGCGGTACTGCGCACACAGACAGACAGACAGACAGACAGACAGACAGACAGACAGACATTTTTCAAAAATGGTCTTATTCGACTCAGGGGACCTCAAAACGGATATTTCCGCTAAAATTTTTGATTCGAAAATTTTCACGAAAACAATACTTTCCCTTTGTATTACATACGGGGGAAAGTAAAAAAAACTCAGTTTTCGACATTCAGATGGAAATAACTCAAAAACGATTAATATGATATATTTAGATTTCCATATATTTTTAAAGAGATGTTTTCTTTATATAACCCATTTTGATAAAAAAAAAAAAATTATCCTGATTCGTATCCGTAAATGTTCAGGGATTCGTTGTGTTTATAAGTGTTGCATTTAAAACTACTGTTGATAATGAGCACTTTGTGTCTCGAAATGTCCATCTAACGATAAAAATACAAAGTGAAGTAAGGAGTAACAGTCTTTATTAGTGGAAAAAACGAATGCCTGAAAATTTACAGCGCATGCATCGAGATATGTATACCTAAAAGAAAAATTCCCATTATTTATCTTCAGCCAATAAAAAATCGTTATTTCAAATAAATATCCTTTATTCCCCACGAATTAATTATAAACAATATATCTCTGACATCCACAGAGAAGCGTAAATAACATCGATCCTCATAATTCACCAAAGGTTGAATAATTAAAAAGACCTGGACCTGGATCTGGATGGGTGGTCCACGAGGTATCAATCATGACCGGAAAATGTATTTGGAAAGATGGACAACACGGCATAGGGCTGTCAGTGTAATTTACGCACGTGTCCATTGATAATGCAAGAGAGAGCACGGTTTGTTTATTTTCGTGTGGGAAATGCTAGTAAATAAACGCGTCCATGGATAGATAAACGTGCACACACGCCAAAGAATTGTTTTTTTTTTGTTTTGTTTAGGATGGAAAAACTTTCAACAGAAAGCGTAATTGCTTGATAGACCGACTAGGTTTACTCGAACATGTGGATGTTAATTAATTACAGATGGTAAAAATCAATAAATGTGTAATAAACATGCATCGATTGCATTTAATAAAATAAAACTAAATAAAATGGCCATGGAAGTGTTAGTAAAATATATGTTACACTTTATCAATAACTAATGAGTAGTGATGAATAGTTATTTACCTTAAATTTTTATATTGTTATTTGTCAGAGCTGGGCAGGATTCAAATCATTCAGGATTCGAATCCTAGATTCGAATCCATTTAGAAGATTCATAAGAGTCATTCGAATACTTTAGATTAACTGGATTCGTGATCCAGATTCATTACATGTTTTTAAGAGGATTCGAATTCGAATCCAAATGCGGGTGATTCGAATCCTTATAAAAGGATTCGAATATTTATAAAAGGATTCGAATATTTATAAAAGGATTCGAATATTTATAAAAGGATTCGAATACCTAAAACAGGATTCGAATACTTTCAAAAGGATTTGAATCATCAAAAATAATTCGAATTAATTGTGAGGATCAAACATTTGTTTTGTGTGTTTTTAAACTTCTCGCTAAATCATTGATTTATACGCGTGGTGCATGAATTGAAATTTCGAGTTTAGAAAAGCCCAAATATTTAGGCTTTTCTAAACTTGAAATTTTACATCATGCTTAGTCTGGTAGTGGAAACGCTCGTTCGAAACTTTAAACTGAATTCTTTGGCAAGAACATTAAATGACTGAAAATGTTTTTAAAAATACTAATCTAGTTTAAAAAAAAAAACTACATATGATATAGGTTGACAACAAGACAAGTCGGTATTGGCCGGGATTTGGGCTATAATGTAGGTTAAACATGTAGATCGGCATTAGCCTGTATTTGAACTACATTTACATAAGTCGGAGGTAATCGACATATTAACTATAATGACAGTTAATACAATGACGGTTAACGTAAGCAGTAACCGGCATTTGAACCATAATGACAGTTGATACAATGACAGTCAACATAGGCATTAACCGGCATTTGAATTGTAGTGACAGTTGACATAATTTGGCGTGAGCTGATATTTAGTCATTTAGTCTAACCTAACCTCATTTCACAAAGTAATATCTAGCCTAACCAAACTTGACAAAGTGAAATGTAACCTAAACTAACTAACCAACGTAACTCTTAAAGTTTCATCACTTTTTAACGTACTATCCACATTGTATGTGACTTTTTCGATTTCGAGCGCATTGCTTGTATTTTGACAGTTAGGTTAGGTTAGGTTATTAATGACAGTTGAAATATACATTAATTGACATTTGAACTATAGTGACAGTTGACATAAATCGGCGCCTGCCGACATTAAGTCCATAGTTTAATGACGGTACGAAATTATCAATACTCACCTTTTACAAAATAATAATAATAATATTTCATTGTTTTATACGCGTGGCGCATGAAGTAAAACTTCGAATTTAGAAAAGCCCCGTAAAAATTTGTCTCGGGTCCTCGACAAATTTTCTACGCAGGGCTTTTCTAAACTCGAAATTTTACTTCATGCTTAGTCTGGAAGTGGAAACGCTCGTTCGAAACTTCAAACTGAATGCTTTGATAAGAGAATCTAGTTTTTAAAATTTTGTTTATTATTATTTGAAGCAAAACTGACATGGTAGCCACAATCTGATATGTTAATTTTTTTTCGACATTTTCCTTAAGATAAAAGATTTTTTTTCTGACTATTTAATATAACTGTCTTCTGTGGAAAACCCCCATTTTTGTTTGTCCGAATTAGTAAATCATCCGGATTTTTAAAAGTCACAAAAATACCCTAGAGTTAATGTTTTGTGTGATCTCGTTGGAACCATGATGCATTTAAGCTATCAGGAAATTCCCGACTCATCGTTGAATCTCAGGTAATCCGGATTTTTGAATACATAATGTAAATAACTAATAAAGGGTGGGCCATCTGATGGTTTCTTCTTGAAATTGCTAATACAACTACACCGTTGAGTATTTTTTAATGATTTTTGCTCAAAACGACTTATAATACGGGTACCAAACTTAGTGGGAAATAGATCGATGGTTTTACGGCTGGTGTGACATGTTGCTCAATCCTGCTGGGACCACAGCTCGCTTAAGTCAAAATCGCCTAATTGCGGCCACAAATAATAAGTCAGCATGTCTCTGTACCGCACTGCATTGCAACACAACACTCACTTTAGAAATAACAATTCAATATTTCCCAACGTTGTTCCAAATAAATACGATTAATATCTTACAGCGGAGGTTTGACACTACATTTATGCCAATATGTCAAGCGCGTCAGTGTTGCCAATGAGGAAATAACAAACAGTTTAAAAAATTGTTTTCATTGTTTTTGTCAATAGTTAAGTTGGTTTTATAAATTATTACGTGATTTGTAATTTTTTTACAATGACAGTTGATTTTGACAAATTTAATAATATCATATGGCTTTTTCCATGAATTTTCTCTGACTTTCCCGGCTTAAATCATATTTAGTGTATTTTTTATTTACGTAATTTTCAGGCATTCATAGATTTTATAATAGAGATTAATTTGAAGTTTTGAACGAGTGATTCCACTCCCAGGTTAAGCATGAAGTAAAATTTCGAGTTTTGAAAAGCCCCGTGAAAATTTGTGGGCTTTTCTGGGCTTTTCTAAACTCGAAATTTTACTTCATGCGCCACGCGTACAAATAACTGATTTGATGTGGATTTTAAAAGCACACAAATAAATTTTTAATCAGAGTTACACGGAATCAGATATTTAGTCTGTTATCAACGATGTTCAGTGGTAATAATAAAAAAATTGGATTTTTGCTAATGATTGCAGAAAAAATATAAAATTAAATTTATTCTTAAACGATTTGTATTCGTGATTCGAAAAAACAGGATTCGAATCTTTGATTCGAATCATATTTATCTCTTACGAATCCTTTATTCGAGTATTCGTTATTCGAATCATAGTAGGTGATTCGGATTTGTGATTCGAATCCTTTTTACGAGGATTCGTCCCAGCTCTGTTATTTGTATACTTAAGTTATGACGTTATTATTTGTAAACTTAAGTTATGCTGTTACCCTGTCACTGGATTCTGTATCTGTAGGGTAATAAAGTATTATTATTAATATTATTATTATTATTGATAAAGAGTGCTTAGCAGTCGAAATGTACATCTAATGAATAGACGAATATTCAGATATTATTAAAAAAATTGAATTTAAAGCAAAATACATACACAATATTATTTACGCATCCCATTTATTCATAATTAAATGTACTTTATTAAAATTTCATTAATATATTCTTCTATTAAATATGAATGCATTTTTTGCTTGGAAAATAAAAACAAAAAAAAGAAAAATCGTTATTGATTCTCCCGTGTCGCACAAGTAATTCAAACAAAGTGTCTCTCCTCCGTTTTTCCCCTATCCGTCGCAAAACAAGGAAAATAATTAAGAGGTCCCTGTTGCTATTTATTACCGTAAAGGGCGCGTTTCTTTCCGTTTCCGGCGTCCACCCTTTATGATCGTATCACGTGTCGGCCGAAAACCCCCCTGCCCCCCCCCCAAAAAAAAAATGTTTATTGATAAGTCGTGAATAATTCACGTCCCCTTTCTTTGCTTTCGAGAACACACACAGAAAATTAAAACGCGGGAATTGGGTCGTGGTCCGCGTTTCGATTACCGACCCTTATTGTGATATATATTACACTGGTCGGCATGAAAATCGGCCCTGACACCATTCCTGCTGATTCTTATGTAAAATGACCTCCTGAATCCGAATATGACCCCCGTTTTCCCCCATCACTCACCGTTTTCGGGGGAGGCCCCCCCACCTATTTTTATCACTTTTCGATAATTTGGAGGGATGAAAAGGATTATTTTAGCATTTACGTTTCTTCTGAGGGGCTAGAGAGGTGAAAAGTTCCAAAACATGAACATTTGTAGCAAGGAGGTAGATTTGGGGGGGGGGGATTTGCCCCCTTAAATTGTAAAAAAATCATTAAAAATGATCGATTTTTACGTTTTTTTCGCAGTTTTTTCACTTATTTTCTACATATTCTAGCTTCCATCCCCCCTCATCCTCCCCCAAACAATAAAAATATATAGCAACAATATATAGCAACAATAATAAAAATATATAGCAACAATAATAAAAATATATAGCAACAGTTCGGAAGATTCACTGTACCACGCTGGCGCTCTCAATACCTCGCGCGCACAGGTTTGCCCAGGAATTTTCATGCTTTGACAGGTTTAAACTTGCATTGCTCTTGTGACTATAGACCTGCACTGTAATCCTTATCTTCCCTCAGTACATCTCTAGCGATCGTAGAGTCAACTTGTCGGTGCTCTAGGCGGGGATTCTGTGTTTCCAAGTTGTTTAAATTGTGTATAACGGTAGACATTTTTTAATTCCGGCTTTTTCCAAGTGAATTAAGGTACGTGAGTGTGAGTTGTGATTAATATCGAGTATTCATTTACTGTTTAATTATGTCACGCGAGTGTAAAAATCATCCCGATAGCTTCTGCTATGTTTGCGGGGAATTGACTTTAAAAGCGCAACGAAAATCCCTTCCTCCGCTTCTTAAAACTGCTTATAAATTTTACTTTGATTGCCAAGTTGGCGATCAGGACAAGAATTGGGCTCCAACAGTTTGCTGCACTACTTGTTACAGTAGCTTAACCAAATGGCTCAAAGGTACCCGTAAATCAATGCCATTTGCTGTGCCCATGGTTTGGTGCGAACCTCGCTGTCATCTCACAGATTGTTACTTTTGTATGACTTCCACCGTCGGGTTTATCTAGCAAAAGTAAGCATACAATTCAGTATCCTAATATCCCTTCAGCTCTAAGACCAGTTCCTCACAACGAATCTTTGCCAATCCCAGTGCCAACAAAAACCTATACTCTAGAGCCAGAAACGGATTTGAAAGACTTTGAGCCACAGCCTGGACCATCTTATGATACGTTCACCGATGATGAAGAGTGTTCTGCTGATTCAGCTCATCGAAAACCTCACCTCGTTACTCAGTCGGAATTAAATGATCTCGTCAGGGATTTGTAGTTACCTAAGAGTAAATCTCAACTTCTTGGATCTCGAGTTCAGCAGTGGAATCTCTTAGAAAAGGGTGTAAAAATCTCTTCTTACATGACTAGGCAGTCAACCCTAAAATTACTTTTTTTCGGCAGATGAAGGCTTAGTGTTCTGCCCTAATTCAAATGCATTGATGATAGAACTGAAGATGCCATGTGACCCAGACAAATGGAGACTGTTTATAGACTCATCAAAGACAAGCTTGAAAGTTGTCCTATTGGCCAATGGGAATGAGTTACCATGACTCCCGGTTGCATACTCTGTGGATATGAAGGAGACGTACGAACACATCAGCCGGATCCTTAATAAAATCAAATACCATGATTATAATTGGAAACTTTGCGCTGACTTAAAAGTTGTTGCTCTACTCATGGGCCTGCAATTGGGCTTCACAAAATACTGCTGCTTCCTATGCGAATGGGACAGCCGAGCCCGAGACAAACATTACATCGTACGGAACTGGCCTCTGCGAGAAAGTTTTACTCCCGGTCAGAAAAACGTCGCTCACGATCCTCTGGTCCCGAAGGAAAATATTTACTTGCCGCCTTTGCACATCAAACTCGGATTGATCAAACAGTTTGTGAAAGCAATGGACAAGACCGGTGATGCATTTCAATTTTTGAAAACTAAATTCCCTCGTCTTAGTGAGGCTAAAATCAAGGAAGGAGTTTTCGTGGGCCCCCAGATTAGACAACTTTTCCAAGATTCGACGTTTATTGAACACCTGAATCGAAAAGAAAAACGAGCTTGGATTGCATTCCAAAACGTGTGTGAGAACTTTTTGGGTAACAACAAAAGTGATGATTATGTCGCTCATGTCGAGGAATTGCTGTCAGCGTACAAGGCCATGGGGTGTAACATGTCTCTTAAAGTGCATTTCCTTCACTCACACCTGGACTTCTTCCCTGAAAATTTAGGAGCAGTTTCGGATGAACACGGGGAACGGTTTCATCAAGACATCTCTAAGTTCGAGAGGAGATTTTCGGGGAAGTGGAATGCGAGCATGTTAGCAGAGTACTGCTGGTTTTTGATACGAGAAACTTCTACCTCAGGGTACAAAAGGTAAGCAAGCACCAAATGAAGGTACTTATCTTAGTTAGTAGAGGACAGGTTACTGTAGCATGGGAAAATCCGTGGGACCGTGGGAAAAGTCGGTGCGTTTGAAGTGTCATCATTTTTATCTTGTCCTGCGTGTGTGCCAATGGTGTGTTATGCAACCAGTGTTACTTTTTATTTTTCTTGCCTGGATTTGAACACGGGACCGTTGCGTTATGAAGCGAGCATTATCACCATTAGACTATGGTGGTCAGCTGATAAGGAAAGTGGAAATGTTGTTTATCAATAGAGCGGCTCGCGTAGTTATGAACGTGACCGATCGCTTATCTATAGGTGGCGCTGCAAGTGACGCGCGATTTTTGCGTTTTATGATAGGATAAAATAAATATAACACGGCAAATCATATTAAATGTTTTATTTTCTATAGCCTCTACATAGAAAACATAATGTACTTATTATAATAAATAAAATTACTGCTACTATTGCCCAAAATGGAACCCACATGTCGTCACGTGCAAGTTGTTCTAAATTATCATGTGTAGCGTTGCTCAACTGATGACGAGGCGTTGGAATCATTTCTTTTTCATAAATACACTTCAGGCAGCGAATTTTTGGTGGGGGAGGACCGTCCACTTGATCACCGTTAGTAACGTGCTTGAGACACGGTAACCGGTTTTCTGCGTGTTGTTGGTATTCTTTAGACAATGAATCCCAAATTCTTAAAAGTTGAATACCTTCCATGCGATTTAAATAATGAATTGGTAAATATTTCAGTTGATCCACTGTCAACACTTTTTCATAAAATGATTCGATAGCTCTATCTACGTTATTCTCCATTGTGCTACTGAGCATTATTTAAAATTTCACTGACTTTAATATCCAAGAGGTGGGGGGTAAATAAAAGATTAAATTTAAGAATTATAATTTAATTTCATAACTTCAAAATCTATACACATTTGATTATAATACATGTGTAAACATTCCAACATCAGATAAGCGTTTAAAATGTGTTTATGTGATGAAATTATTGTTAATACATTTAAATATAAATCATCATTTAAATTTAAACAAGATGATAAAATTGAACTATAATACGAATCAAAATCTAACGCTTTTAGCTCATTTAATTTATAATTTATAATTTTTTTCAAATCTATTAAATTTTCAAATGTTTCTTCTGATATGATAACATTCAATTGTCGTTGTTCGATCCAAATGGCTATAATGTCTCGATATTCATTTTTGACAATCTTGTGATCCCCGATGACGTTTGGACTCTGCATATCAGTGAGGTTGATTTCCAAAAACTGTAACCATTCCTCCTCGGTGAAGAAGACGCAAGAATGAGCACCCCAGATTTTCACAATTGGGATAAATCCTACTGCAGGGCTTATCCCAATGCTCACATTCTTCGTTGCAGATTTGTTGAGTGGATATGTTGATTGACCCAGTAGCGTTGAGTTCATAACTGCTACATCAAACTTGGCGATTTCTTTCTCAATAGGATCTTTAAAGGTGATTTCTTGTTTTGCCATGACAATTCGATGTTCGTTGCTCTACTGATTTCTCTCGAGATCAACTTGGATTTTTATAAGAATTTCCCCCACCACCAGACTTGTTTAGACATGTGAAAATAATTTACTTAATAATGTTTTAATTTTATTTAAAATATCTGTAGGAGAACAATAAATATTAAAGAGACCAGCATTGTTTTTGCGCACATTTACCACTACATGCAAAAATTCATTGAATGAATAAGTGTTTATCTGATCGCAAAAATACAAAATTCCGTCAATATATCTAAATACTCCCAAAATATTAGGTGGGATTCCCGGGAAATCTTTAGATATTAATCCAATCTTTTTTACCGTAAATGAGCATTCATTTACTTTAAAATATCTATCATTGTCGCAAAAAATATAGGTATGTCCTCTGTATGAATTTACAACACCCTTAACAATACAGTTTGATAAAATTCCAATTTCTGAAAATGTTTGGATATATGCTAATGACAAATTATTCACATTAACAATATAAACTTTATCAGTTGAAAAAATTGCAATGTTACCGTCGAGTCTCTGATAAATTGCAATAATTTTAGTAAAGTCCTTAGGTAGAAATGGTAACCATTGTGAAATTAACAAGGGTGAATTAATGTCAGCTTCATTAATTTTTTTATACCAAACCCACTTTTCATAAAAAATAAATAATGTATCTTCAATCACTAAAAACGTGTTAATATTATTTAATAAACACAATTTAGGAGCAATCGGTTCTGCGGTTTCCGTTATTTGTGTTGGAATTAATGATGTGGATTTAATTTCCGTTGTAGTAACCAATGTAGTGGATTTAATAATTGACGTATCAATTTTAATCTTTTCTCCGTATAAACTCTGAATGGCGAAAATGTCATCTCTCGATAACTCAAAATTTGTTTGATTTTCACGTGGTGAATAATATGCATACATGATAGCATTCTCGTCAAACGAATGTTTAATTCCTAAAGCGTGTCCGATTTCATGGATAAGTACAAGGGGCAGGCTTATTTCATATGAGGAACAAGAATAATTATAACACCATTGTTCTTCCTTGTCTAAATGAATTTCAATTTGTTTTGTTTTTATGTTGGGCATATATGCATGCGCTAAAATTATACCCTTTCCGTGAAATGGCAATGGGCAGGCTGTTTTATTATTACATTCATAAAATTTATGTCGGTATGTTTGGAAAGTAATAATAATATTAGGATTTTTTCTAGATTTAGTAAAATTTAAATTTGTATATTTCGACCAAATTTCAAATGCATTAGATGCAATTTCAATGTCTTTACTAGTCGCTCTAGGAAAATTCCACGTAATGTTTGTAAAGCCCCATTTTTCAATGTTTCTTCCAAGTGTAAATTCCTCAACATCTTTCAATCCACATCTGGAACGTTTCATTAAATTTATCGTTTCGTTGTTTAACTGACCATCCACTGGTAAATTGTAATTTTCTTGAAATGTTTCAATTGCGTTAACTATTAAATAATCTTCATCTTGATTTTGTGTTAAAAAAGTAGTTTGATTTAAATAACCAAATTCAGACATATATTTTACCACATTATAATCAAATTGGAAACTGGGTGAAGGAATTGATGTAATAATTAAAATAATAACAAATAACTTCATCTTGTTCGGTGTGAAGCTAATGAAAGACTAATGAAACTTTTCGCTCAACATTTATTTTTATTCAATACATTTATTACATTACATTTGATTTTTCAATCCAACTATTTTGCGATTTATCTAAACCCAACCACTTGACGTACACTTTGTTTCCCTTTCTCCTCAGCACCTTTTTCACTAAGTAAACATCTGGATGTTTAGCTTTTAAAAGTTCTTCAGCATAAAATGCACCTTTAATTGGATTTCCGGCGACATCCTCCAACAGGTACACGATAGGATATGAAATTTGTACTCTTTTTACTTTAAATAATTCAGTTGTCCAGTTGGGCGTATAACCCTTATCAAACAGAGCCTTTTGCTTACTGATACGCACGATATCGCTCACATTAAAATTCTTCTTTCCTGCTATCTTGACATGAGAATAAACCGTTTTCAATAATTGCTCCTCCTTATCTTTCGTGACGTCACAAGGTCGCATTCCTGTAGTACTATGCTTCCGTTTGTTATAATCAGTCGTAATTTCATTCAAAATATCTATCCACCGATACTTCCCACGCAAACTAAACGTGCGATAAAGCATTTCCTTTAATGTTCGAATTACACGTTCGGCAATTGAGGCTTTCATAATCGTAAAAGTAGAATAATGATTTATTCCATGTTTTTTCATTAGCGTTGCACAATGTGTATTATAAAACTCTTTGCCTTGATCAGTTTGTAAATTTTTGGGAATCCGACCATCTTTTTTCAATATACTTTTAAAAGCGTCAACGACATTTGCTCCAGATTTATTCTTTATTGGCACAGTCCACAGAAATTTTGAAAAACAATCAATCACTACCAATATGAATTTGTAACCTTTATTTTCTCTTGCATAAAGGCCAAATTCGGCTAAATCAGCTTGCCATAAATCATCCAATCCTTTAATAATAGTACGTCTGCGTGGAAAAGTTTTTCTTGCTGGTTTATGTAATTCTTTTACAACATCACTTTTTATCTTGCTCATCCTCACCTCTGTCTAAGATTCCTTTATTAATATTTATCAAGTAAATCAAAATCTATCTTAGGCAGCTTTGGGAGTTTAGGTGATATTGAATGATGCACTGATGCTGCTGTGTCCGCATGTGGTATCGAAGTACGACTAATATCTATATGTTGTCGTTTTAATGCATCAACAAGTTCAGACATTCGTGTAAATGGATAAAATCTACTATTCATTTGCTCTACACTTCGAGATTGTACCAATTTTTTATATTCCTTCAGATCATTGTTTAGCATGGTGATATTTTTGGACAGTTCATCTGTCGTCGTTCTAAGTTCTACTAGCCCGGATCTAGTTTCTTCACTTAATGTGTATTTAAGTTTGTTTAATTTATCTTGAAATTGTTCAGATTGTTCAGTATTGTATTTAAAAAGATTATTTTCAAATGTTTCAGTATTACTTTTAATAAGATTTCCAAGTTGCTCAATTTTATTATAATTGCTTTTAATAAGATTTTCACTTTTATTGAAAGTTACGTTGAGTTCATTTAATTTTGATTCAGTTTGTTTACGTTTATTATTAAAATCATTCTTGAGGGCATTATACATATTTATAGTGTTGGTTGAGCTATGATTTCTTGTTTTGCTCGCAACTGTATCCACATATTGTTTAGTAGCACAATCGTTTGAATCATCCGGATTCATGACATTTTTTAATTGTTTACTTCCAATGTCAAAATGACCATGATGTGTAATAACGAATCCAGGACCGGGAGGACCGCGAGCGCCAACCAAAGAAGTGTTAGAATGATGTCCAAACTTGTCAACGCTCATGATGTAAATGATGTAAAAGATTAATATTAATGGATTATATTAGCTTCTCTAAGCTCTTCCTCGATTGATGCAATTTCATTTCCGTGGGAAGTATTTCCGGCGCGTCGTGAAGCATGCAGTAACCACAGCCGATCTATTAATTCGTTAGGATCGTTCCAATAAGTGTATCTATGCTTATTATTTTCGACTATTAACTTGGAATCAAAACCACTTCCTCTTGCAGATTTTGAACGTGTTTTTGACATAGATTTTGAATATGATTTCGGAGTAGATTTTGGTTTTGCTTTTACTACAGACTTTGATCGTTTTGGTTTTAGTGTTGATGGTAATTCTTCTGGTTTTAATAAGGGTTTAATAATAGTTGTCCATTTATGTGATCGGGAGCCTTGAATTTGTTCGTTTGAATTATAGTTACGATGTAATGCATCCGTTCTTTTAAGTATGTCTATATAATTTCTTTCATCTTCTTGTTGATATGCATACGGATCTTTTCTGAATAGTAATTCATAAAGACCAGAAGTACCTTTATATGTAACCCCATCGACAATTATATCATCTCCTTTCAAAAAAACTTCGGTATTTCCAATTGAAAATTTTTCCGCTTTCGGGTCATAATTCATACCAGTAACAGTGTCAAAATCACTTTTACCCTCATTTAAAAATTTCTCTACATATTGTCTGGGTAGCGGAGAATATTGTTCTAAAAACTCGGACATTGCTTTAGGATGAACTTGCTTAATTGATGGATTGCCGTATTCGAATTCTGAAGGCTTGTTAGTGAAACTTTTTTCCTTCAATGTCGAGGGATCGTGCGTGAAAACTTCTTCATCCTCTAAAAATTCAATTTTTTGCGGGCTTGACCTCCTTTTTGTAAATAAGTATGAATCATCATGAGAAAAATTGTTAAATTCCTCTTTGATTTTCTCATTTTCTCGTTTTATTTCCTCATTAGTCTTAATTAATGATTGCAAAGGTTTCGTAATGGGCTTGTACAATTTATTCAACCTTGCATCATCTTCACTGCGATTTAGTTTCAGCGCTAATACTTTTTTTCTAATAGTATTTTGAGCAGCTATTATTCTCCGTTGAATATCGGTCATATTCAGGTATCAGGTATCAGGTATCAGGTAATCAGGTATCAGGTATCAGGTATCAGGTATCAGGTAAACAGGTATCAGGTAAACAGTTAAACAGGTAAACAGGTAAACAGGTAAACAGGTAAACAGGTAAACAGGTAAACAGGTATCAGGTAAACAGGTAAACAGGTATCAGGTAAACAGGTATCAGGTAAACAGGTTTGATACGTTGCATATCTGATGTAGTAATGAAGTATACATCTTCTAATCTATGATTATATACCGATCGAGACCTTTCCGATACCTACCTTCATCTGAATCTTTATCGATTGTAATAAAGCCGTACTTTTCTTTCCAACACTTTGAGCATAAAGACTTAAACTTTTCAAATGTCATATCGCTACTCACATGATCGTTATAAACGTGTTTTAAATTAAGATCATCCTGTTTAAATAATATAATAACATTAGCATTATCGCGTATTAAATGTTTAGGAATTCTAGTATAAGTCTGACAAAGATAGAACGAATCTATATTGTTGTGTCTACCCATACTGAAATATTCCCGAATCTTATCCTGCTTATCGCATGCAACATCGTCAAATATAAAAACTGAATTCTCTTTCGCCTCTTCGGGACTTATAATTTCAGCATTCTCTCTATACGGAAAATAATCAGTCTCTGACATGGAGTCAACTACCTCTTGCAAAAATGTATACTTTGGCTGATGGAGCGATTTGGAGTAAACATAAACGTTTTCAAATTTCAACCCGTTTTCATTGATCAAAAGCGATAGCATTACATTAGATTTGCCACAATTTGATGGTCCGCAAATAAGAGCTCTAATTGAATTAGGTAACAAATCACTATGTCTTTGCATTTTACTCTTAAAACCCTCACCCACCCACTTATCAAAATTTGGAACGGGGAGAGATTGTTTCTGTTTGACAGTCTTCATTGTTCTGTTATTTATAACATCTTTCAGCATTATATATATATATATATATATATATATATATATATATAGCGAAGCAGTTCTAATCGACTCTCAAATGATAACTTACGGTGGTAGAGGTATCATCAATTCATTAATCAATAAACTGCCATTCGAAGCACACGTGCCAGGCTATCAGTATTGCGGACCAGGTACAAAGTTGGAGAAGCGATTAAAAAGAGGTGACCCTGGTATTAATCCATTGGACGCGGCTTGCAAACAGCACGACATTGATTATTCACAGAATAAAGACTTGAGTGATAGACATAAAGCAGATAAGGTATTGGAGGAAGCTGCGTGGGGAAGAGTGAAGGCCAGGGACTCAAAATTCGGTGAAAAGGCCACAGCGTGGGCAGTTGTCAACGCGATGAAAGTCAAGAGAAAAACTGGAATGGGTATTACACCTTTAAGAAGTGGGGTAGTTATGAAGGCTCGGAAAGCCATAAACAAATTTAAACGAAAAATAGATAAGCCCGGAGGTGTCAAAGAAAGTAGCAAGATTGCGTTATCAGCCGCAAAGATTGCTGTCAGAGCTGCTGGAGGAAAAAAGAAGATTAGAACTCCGAGAATAATACCAATTCCAAAGCAGGGTGGTATTTTGCCACTTATACCTATTTTTGCTGGACTCAGCGCTCTTGGAGCACTGACTGGGGGTGTTTCCGGCATTGCCAAGGCGATAAGCAGTGCCAAGGACGCTCGATCAAAACTTGATGAATCACAACGACATAATAAAACGATGGAAGCTATAGCTCTCGGCAAACAGGGAAAAGGTCTATATTTAAAACCATACCGTAAAGGTATGGGTCTCTTTCTCAAAAAGTCAAAAAACTAGTAGACTCGCTACCCAACCGCGCACTAACCAATATAGATTTGCTAAAAGTGGCACGAAACGTGAAACATTTTAGAGGAGTGTTTATGCGTGATTCACTACCATCTAAACCTGTTTATAGAGAAGCAGGTATTATTAACTTGGATTCCAAGGATGGATTAGGAACGCATTGGGTGGCTTATAAAAAAGTAGGAAATGTTGTTCAGTACTTTGATAGTTTCGGTAATTTATCTCCGCCTATTGAAGTGACTAAATATTTTAAAAATTGTGAAATTAGATATAATCATGATCAATATCAGAACTTTAATACATACAACTGTGGACACTTATGTTTAGAATTTTTATATAAATAACGGAAATATATTTAATATGAGTCAATCATGTCTCAGACCTTTACCTTACAAGGTGTAAGTAGCGTGCTCTCTGTAAACTATTACCCTCCCATTGATCTCGATCCAAATCGTCAGTATTGTTTGGGATTAATTGGATTCCATACATATAATTCGATCCCAAATATTGAAGAGAATATAAATAATAAATTTATTTACGGTGGAAAGGAGATTACACTTCCGACGGGTTCATACGAAATTCGTGACATCGAATCATATTTGCAAAATCAGCTGTTGAACGATAAAACGAGTCGTAAAGAGGAAGTTGATAAACTCTTATCGCTTAAACCTAATAATAATACACTTAAATGTGAAATAAAAAGTAAATACGAAATTGATTTTTCATCAGACAAAACTATTGGTAGATTACTGGGATTTTCGAAAAAGCGACTAAAGGCGGGAATAATTCATACATCAGATTTATCCGTTCAAATAATTAAAATTAATAGCATAAGAATCGAGTGTAACATTACATCTGGAGCTTACTACGAAGGAAATTTGTCACATACCTTGTACGAATTTAGTCCGGCGGTCGATCCAGGCTTTGCTTTAAATATTGAACCGGAAAATATTTTATATTTACCCGTAAATACTCGAGATAGAATTGATAATATTACGCTGAGAATTGTTGATCAAGAAGGGAACTTTGTTAATTTCAGAGGAGAGCATATATTGGTCAGACTTGAATTGAAAGAGCTGTAATGGGTATCGTTTTCAATATAAAGGGGTGTACAGCACTAAAACCCCTCACTTTGAGTTCATCACCCAAAGCAGTGACACGTGACAGTTTATCTAAATTATCATCTCTCGGCTATAAAATTAAATATAATGGATAAAATTAGTGTGTTTGATAAAGTTCAATTTGATGAGCATATCATCAAAGATCAGTATCACACATATCAGCCCAGAACAACAAACTTTGGAAACAATGACGAGATCCGAATATCAATTCAAAACCAAGATATTTACACCTGTCCAGGGAACAGCTATATTTATCTGAGTGGAGAGATTGAACATAATGTATCTGCAGGAAAAAAGTTTGAATTGGTTACAAACGCATTTGCTTTCTTGTTTGAGGAAATTAGATATGAATTAAATGGTATTGAAATTGATCGAACTAGGGACTTGGGAATTGCGAGTACTATTAAAGGATATATTTCCTATGATGATTCTGAAGATATGAAATTGCTAGGAATTTCTGGTTGGGCTAAAACTGGACAAATAAAAACATCGCGTTGACAACTGCCCACGCTGTGGCCTTTTCACCGAATTTTGAGTCCCTGGCCTTCACTCTTCCCCACGCAGCTTCCTCCAATACCTTATCTGCTTTATGTCTATCACTCAAGTCTTTATTCTGTGAATAATCAATGTCGTGCTGTTTGCAAGCCGCGTCCAATGGATTAATACCAGGGTCACCTCTTTTTAATCGCTTCTCCAACTTTGTACCTGGTCCGCAATACTGATAGCCTGGCACGTGTGCTTCGAATGGCAGTTTATTGATTAATGAATTGATGATACCTCTACCACCGTAAATTATCATTTGAGAGTCGATTAGAACTGCTTCGCTATATATATATATATATATATATATATATATATATATATATATATATAATGCTGAAAGATGTTATAAATAACAGAACAATGAAGACTGTCAAACAGAAACAATCTCTCCCCGTTCCAAATTTTGATAAGTGGGTGGGTGAGGGTTTTAAGAGTAAAATGCAAAGACATAGTGATTTGTTACCTAATTCAATTAGAGCTCTTATTTGCGGGCCATCAAATTGTGGCAAATCTAATGTAATGCTATCGCTTTTGATCAATGAAAACGGGTTGAAATTTGAAAACGTTTATGTTTACTCCAAATCGCTCCATCAGCCAAAGTATACATTTTTGCAAGAGGTAGTTGACTCCATGTCAGAGACTGATTATTTTCCGTATAGAGAGAATGCTGAAATTATAAGTCCCGAAGAGGCGAAAGAGAATTCAGTTTTTATATTTGACGATGTTGCATGCGATAAGCAGGATAAGATTCGGGAATATTTCAGTATGGGTAGACACAACAATATAGATTCGTTCTATCTTTGTCAGACTTATACTAGAATTCCTAAACATTTAATACGCGATAATGCTAATGTTATTATATTATTTAAACAGGATGATCTTAATTTAAAACACGTTTATAACGATCATGTGAGTAGCGATATGACATTTGAAAAGTTTAAGTCTTTATGCTCAAAGTGTTGGAAAGAAAAGTACGGCTTTATTACAATCGATAAAGATTCAGATGAAGGTAGGTATCGGAAAGGTCTCGATCGGTATATAATCATAGATTAGAAGATGTATACTTCATTACTACATCAGATATGCAACGTATCAGACCTGTTTACCTGATACCTGTTTACCTGATAACTGTTTACCTGTTTACCTGATACCTGTTTACCTGTTTACCTGTTTACCTGTTTACCTGTTTACCTGTTTACCTGTTTAACTGTTTACCTGATACCTGTTTACCTGATACCTGATACCTGATACCTGATACCTGATACCTGATACCTGATTACCTGATACCTGATACCTGATACCTGAATATGACCGATATTCAACGGAGAATAATAGCTGCTCAAAATACTATTAGAAAAAAAGTATTAGCGCTGAAACTAAATCGCAGTGAAGATGATGCAAGGTTGAATAAATTGTACAAGCCCATTACGAAACCTTTGCAATCATTAATTAAGACTAATGAGGAAATAAAACGAGAAAATGAGAAAATCAAAGAGGAATTTAACAATTTTTCTCATGATGATTCATACTTATTTACAAAAAGGAGGTCAAGCCCGCAAAAAATTGAATTTTTAGAGGATGAAGAAGTTTTCACGCACGATCCCTCGACATTGAAGGAAAAAAGTTTCACTAACAAGCCTTCAGAATTCGAATACGGCAATCCATCAATTAAGCAAGTTCATCCTAAAGCAATGTCCGAGTTTTTAGAACAATATTCTCCGCTACCCAGACAATATGTAGAGAAATTTTTAAATGAGGGTAAAAGTGATTTTGACACTGTTACTGGTATGAATTATGACCCGAAAGCGGAAAAATTTTCAATTGGAAATACCGAAGTTTTTTTGAAAGGAGATGATATAATTGTCGATGGGGTTACATATAAAGGTACTTCTGGTCTTTATGAATTACTATTCAGAAAAGATCCGTATGCATATCAACAAGAGGATGAAAGAAATTATATAGACATACTTAAAAGAACGGATGCATTACATCGTAACTATAATTCAAACGAACAAATTCAAGGCTCCCGATCACATAAATGGACAACTATTATTAAACCCTTATTAAAACCAGAAGAATTACCATCAACACTAAAACCAAAACGATCAAAGTCTGTAGTAAAAGCAAAACCAAAATCTACTCCGAAATCATATTCAAAATCTATGTCAAAAACACGTTCAAAATCTGCAAGAGGAAGTGGTTTTGATTCCAAGTTAATAGTCGAAAATAATAAGCATAGATACACTTATTGGAACGATCCTAACGAATTAATAGATCGGCTGTGGTTACTGCATGCTTCACGACGCGCCGGAAATACTTCCCACGGAAATGAAATTGCATCAATCGAGGAAGAGCTTAGAGAAGCTAATATAATCCATTAATATTAATCTTTTACATCATTTACATCATGAGCGTTGACAAGTTTGGACATCATTCTAACACTTCTTTGGTTGGCGCTCGCGGTCCTCCCGGTCCTGGATTCGTTATTACACATCATGGTCATTTTGACATTGGAAGTAAACAATTAAAAAATGTCATGAATCCGGATGATTCAAACGATTGTGCTACTAAACAATATGTGGATACAGTTGCGAGCAAAACAAGAAATCATAGCTCAACCAACACTATAAATATGTATAATGCCCTCAAGAATGATTTTAATAATAAACGTAAACAAACTGAATCAAAATTAAATGAACTCAACGTAACTTTCAATAAAAGTGAAAATCTTATTAAAAGCAATTATAATAAAATTGAGCAACTTGGAAATCTTATTAAAAGTAATACTGAAACATTTGAAAATAATCTTTTTAAATACAATACTGAACAATCTGAACAATTTCAAGATAAATTAAACAAACTTAAATACACATTAAGTGAAGAAACTAGATCCGGGCTAGTAGAACTTAGAACGACGACAGATGAACTGTCCAAAAATATCACCATGCTAAACAATGATCTGAAGGAATATAAAAAATTGGTACAATCTCGAAGTGTAGAGCAAATAAATAGTAGATTTTATCCATTTACACGAATGTCTGAACTTGTTGATGCATTAAAACGACAACATATAGATATTAGTCGTACTTCGATACCACATGCGGACACAGCAGCATCAGTGCATCATTCAATATCACCTAAACTCCCAAAGCTGCCTAAGATAGATTTTGATTTACTTGATAAATATTAATAAAGGAATTTTAGACAGAGGTGAGGATGAGCAAGATAAAAAGTGATGTTGTAAAAGAATTACATAAACCAGCAAGAAAAACTTTTCCACGCAGACGTACTAATATTAAAGGATTGGATGATTTATGGCAAGCTGATTTAGCCGAATTTGGCCTTTATGCAAGAGAAAATAAAGGTTACAAATTCATATTGGTAGTGATTGATTGTTTTTCAAAATTTCTGTGGACTGTGCCAATAAAGAATAAATCTGGAGCAAATGTCGTTGACGCTTTTAAAAGTATATTGAAAAAAGATGGTCGGATTCCCAAAAATTTACAAACTGATCAAGGCAAAGAGTTTTATAATACACATTGTGCAACGCTAATGAAAAAACATGGAATAAATCATTATTCTACTTTTACGATTATGAAAGCCTCAATTGCCGAACGTGTAATTCGAACATTAAAGGAAATGCTTTATCGCACGTTTAGTTTGCGTGGGAAGTATCGGTGGATAGATATTTTGAATGAAATTACGACTGATTATAACAAACGGAAGCATAGTACTACAGGAATGCGACCTTGTGACGTCACGAAAGATAAGGAGGAGCAATTATTGAAAACGGTTTATTCTCATGTCAAGATAGCAGGAAAGAAGATTTTTAATGTGAGCGATATCGTGCGTATCAGTAAGCAAAAGGCTCTGTTTGATAAGGGTTATACGCCCAACTGGACAACTGAATTATTTAAAGTAAAAAGAGTACAAATTTCATATCCTATCGTGTACCTGTTGGAGGATGTCGCCGGAAATCCAATTAAAGGTGCATTTTATGCTGAAGAACTTTTAAAAGCTAAACATCCAGATGTTTACTTAGTGAAAAAGGTGCTGAGGAGAAAGGGAAACAAAGTGTACGTCAAGTGGTTGGGTTTAGATAAATCGCAAAATAGTTGGATTGAAAAATCAAATGTAATGTAATAAATGTATTGAATAAAAATAAATGTTGAGCGAAAAGTTTCATTAGTCTTTCATTAGCTTCACACCGAACAAGATGAAGTTATTTGTTATTATTTTAATTATTACATCAATTCCTTCACCCAGTTTCCAATTTGATTATAATGTGGTAAAATATATGTCTGAATTTGGTTATTTAAATCAAACTACTTTTTTAACACAAAATCAAGATGAAGATTATTTAATAGTTAACGCAATTGAAACATTTCAAGAAAATTACAATTTACCAGTGGATGGTCAGTTAAACAACGAAACGATAAATTTAATGAAACGTTCCAGATGTGGATTGAAAGATGTTGAGGAATTTACACTTGGAAGAAACATTGAAAAATGGGGCTTTACAAACATTACGTGGAATTTTCCTAGAGCGACTAGTAAAGACATTGAAATTGCATCTAATGCATTTGAAATTTGGTCGAAATATACAAATTTAAATTTTACTAAATCTAGAAAAAATCCTAATATTATTATTACTTTCCAAACATACCGACATAAATTTTATGAATGTAATAATAAAACAGCCTGCCCATTGCCATTTCACGGAAAGGGTATAATTTTAGCGCATGCATATATGCCCAACATAAAAACAAAACAAATTGAAATTCATTTAGACAAGGAAGAACAATGGTGTTATAATTATTCTTGTTCCTCATATGAAATAAGCCTGCCCCTTGTACTTATCCATGAAATCGGACACGCTTTAGGAATTAAACATTCGTTTGACGAGAATGCTATCATGTATGCATATTATTCACCACGTGAAAATCAAACAAATTTTGAGTTATCGAGAGATGACATTTTCGCCATTCAGAGTTTATACGGAGAAAAGATTAAAATTGATACGTCAATTTTTAAATCCACTACATTGGTTACTACAACGGAAATTAAATCCACATCATTAATTCCAACACAAATAACGGAAACCGCAGAACCGATTGCTCCTAAATTGTGTTTATTAAATAATATTAACACGTTTTTAGTGATTGAAGATACATTATTTATTTTTTATGAAAAGTGGGTTTGGTATAAAAAAATTAATGAAGCTGACATTAATTCACCCTTGTTAATTTCACAATGGTTACCATTTCTACCTAAGGACTTTACTAAAATTATTGCAATTTATCAGAGACTCGACGGTAACATTGCAATTTTTTCAACTGATAAAGTTTATATTGTTAATGTGAATAATTTGTCATTAGCATATATCCAAACATTTTCAGAAATTGGAATTTTATCAAACTGTATTGTTAAGGGTGTTGTAAATTCATACAGAGGACATACCTATATTTTTTGCGACAATGATAGATATTTTAAAGTAAATGAATGCTCATTTACGGTAAAAAAGATTGGATTAATATCTAAAGATTTCCCGGGAATCCCACCTAATATTTTGGGAGTATTTAGATATATTGACGGAATTTTGTATTTTTGCGATCAGATAAACACTTATTCATTCAATGAATTTTTGCATGTAGTGGTAAATGTGCGCAAAAACAATGCTGGTCTCTTTAATATTTATTGTTCTCCTACAGATATTTTAAATAAAATTAAAACATTATTAAGTAAATTATTTTCACATGTCTAAACAAGTCTGGTGGTGGGGGAAATTCTTATAAAAATCCAAGTTGATCTCGAGAGAAATCAGTAGAGCAACGAACATCGAATTGTCATGGCAAAACAAGAAATCACCTTTAAAGATCCTATTGAGAAAGAAATCGCCAAGTTTGATGTAGCAGTTATGAACTCAACGCTACTGGGTCAATCAACATATCCACTCAACAAATCTGCAACGAAGAATGTGAGCATTGGGATAAGCCCTGCAGTAGGATTTATCCCAATTGTGAAAATCTGGGGTGCTCATTCTTGCGTCTTCTTCACCGAGGAGGAATGGTTACAGTTTTTGGAAATCAACCTCACTGATATGCAGAGTCCAAACGTCATCGGGGATCACAAGATTGTCAAAAATGAATATCGAGACATTATAGCCATTTGGATCGAACAACGACAATTGAATGTTATCATATCAGAAGAAACATTTGAAAATTTAATAGATTTGAAAAAAATTATAAATTATAAATTAAATGAGCTAAAAGCGTTAGATTTTGATTCGTATTATAGTTCAATTTTATCATCTTGTTTAAATTTAAATGATGATTTATATTTAAATGTATTAACAATAATTTCATCACATAAACACATTTTAAACGCTTATCTGATGTTGGAATGTTTACACATGTATTATAATCAAATGTGTATAGATTTTGAAGTTATGAAATTAAATTATAATTCTTAAATTTAATCTTTTATTTACCCCCCACCTCTTGGATATTAAAGTCAGTGAAATTTTAAATAATGCTCAGTAGCACAATGGAGAATAACGTAGATAGAGCTATCGAATCATTTTATGAAAAAGTGTTGACAGTGGATCAACTGAAATATTTACCAATTCATTATTTAAATCGCGTGGAAGGTATTCAACTTTTAAGAATTTGGGATTCATTGTTTAAAGAATACCAACAACACGCAGAAAACCGGTTACCGTGTCTCAAGCACGTTACTAACGGTGATCAAGTGGACGGTCCTCCCCCACCAAAAATTCGCTGCCTGAAGTGTATTTATGAAAAAGAAATGATTCCAACGCCTCGTCATCAGTTGAGCAACGCTACACATGATAATTTAGAACAACTTGCACGTGACGACATGTGGGTTCCATTTTGGGCAATAGTAGCAGTAATTTTATTTATTATAATAAGTACATTATGTTTTCTATGTAGAGGCTATAGAAAATAAAACATTTAAAATGATTTGCCGTGTTATATTTATTTTATCCTATCATAAAACGCAAAAATCGCGCGTCACTTGCAGCGCCACCTATAGATAAGCGATCGGTCACGTTCATAACTACGCGAGCCTCTCTATTGATAAACAACATTTCCACTTTTCCTATCATTTTTCATAAAACGCAAAAATCGCGCGTCACTTGCAGCGCCACCTATAGATAAGCGATCGGTCACGTTCATAACTACGCGAGCCGCTCTATTGATAAACAACATTTCCACTTTCCTTATCAGCTGACCACCATAGTCTAATGGTGATAATGCTCGCTTCATAACGCAACTGTCCCGTGTTCAAATCCAGGCAAGAAAAATAAAAAGTAACACTGGTTGCATAACACACCATTGGCACACACGCAGGACAAGATAAAAATGATGACACTTCAAACGCACCGACTTTTCCCACGGTCCCACGGATTTTCCCATGCTACAGTAACCTGTCCTCTACTTTAGTTATTTATTATTCTTTACATATATTATTTTACATTTATTATTTTACTTTTTATTTATTTTTCTTTACAGCTAAAATAATCCTTTTCACCCCTCCAATGGATGGGGGAAACGGGGAGAGTATTGAGAGCGCCAGCGTGGTACAGTGAATCATCCGAACTGTTACTATATATTTTTATTATTATTGCTATATATTTTTATTATTGTTGCTATATATTGTTGCAATATATTTTTATTATTTGGGGGTGTTTGGGGAAGGATGAGGGGGAATGGAATTTTTAATGATTTTTTTACAATTTAAGGGGGCAAATCCCCCCCCCCCTAATCTACCTCCTTGCTACAAATGTTCATGTTTTGGAACTTTTTACCTCTCTAGCCCCTCAGAAGAAATGTAAAGGCTAAAATAATCCTTTTCATCCCTCCAAATTATCGAAAAGTGATAAAAATAGGTGGGGGGCCTCCCCCGAAAACGGTGGGTGATGGGGGAAAACGGAGGTCATATTCGGATTCAGGAGGTCATTTTACATAAGAATCAGCAGGAATGGTGTCAGGGCTAGAAAATTTTTTTTTTTTTGCAGACCAGTGTTATCGATGGGTTTGTGTGAGTCTGTGTGTTTTTTTCTTTATACTATTGTTGGAATAAGGTTTGGAGGTTGCAGGTGGATGTGTGCGGAGTTGATTTGTTTTAAATGTTTTATGGAGTTCGATTTTTGTTGGTTTGTATGAATGTTGCTATTAATTTTCTCTTTCTTATTTGCTGAGACGAACAAAAGAAACATTATTGATAAAACGACAAAACATAAAAGAAAAATCAGTTAAACAACTGAAATGTTTTATAGAGTGTTTAAAATAACAAGATAAATATAATCTAAATATAAATCAAATAAAATCCCAACTCTTACTATTTGACCCAAAAAAGCATGTAGGGATATTTCAGATAAAATTAACATAAAATTAGAGGGCATAAATATACCACTTAGTAATAATAACCCTAAGATATGTTGAACAACTCGTTTAGGTACAGAGCACACATAAATAAATCTTTAGCAGTTGCATACGTAAATCTTAAAGAACTATACCCTCACAGACATAGTCTATCAATTAAAACAAAAATCTTGCTATGTGATACGCTAGTACTGTCAAAGTTTACATATGGTTCTACCCTGTTACATGCTGCTATAGACAGTGTAACAAAAAAACGCATACAGAAAGTACAAAATACTTGTCTGAAATATATTCACGGATTACGTAAATTTGACAGAATATTCCATAAAATTAGAGACTTTGGTTGGTTGTCTATGTAAGAGCGTCGAACAATACAGGCAGCATGTTTATATTATAAAATGATAACAACTAAACACCCGCCATAATTATACAACAAAATTTCTTTTCGGGAAGACGTACATAACATCAACACCCGTTTCAATGGTAGCTTATTACCTCCAAAACATCGGTCCTCACTATTGGAACAATCCTTTTCTTACAATATATATCGACTTTTTAATGATGTACCCCAAGAATTTAAGAATCTCTCTCTACACAAATTCAAACAAAATTTAAAAAAGGCCGTTTAACAGATGGTCTGGTAATAAATTGATGCGATCTATGTCAATGTTTTTTAGATAAGTTTTGTAACTTATATGCCTAGCTGTATTTTAGTTTTATTTTATTTTTATTATTTCGAAATATACACTGGCGAAAGAAATTAACGCATCACATTAATTTTTTTAATTTAAAAATAAAGTTTTGATGTTTAAAAACAAAAAAAATAACAACAAAACCAACTGAACTATAATAATGATTTTCAACACATTTTCTTTCATTAATGACTAAAATAATGTCATAAATAAAAAGAGGAAAAAAGTTAACATGTGATTATAAGACTTAATATCTAGTGTTTCCTCCTCTTGCTCGAATAACTGCCTGACAGCGACGGCTCATACTGTTAATTAATGATCCAATTTCATCCTGGTTAATATCTTCCCAAATTTTCTGCAATCTTTGTCCAAGCTCTTGTTGATTGCTTGGACGCCGAGGAACTGCTCTAAGGCGTCTGCCCATCGCGTCCCATAGGTGTTCGATCTGGACTCCTGGCTGGCCATTGCATTGTGTTGATACCCACTAGGTCAAGATACTGTTGTACAATTCGGGCACTGTGTGGTTTTGCATTGTCATGCATAAACAGGAAATCGTTTCCTCCAAAGGGAGCAAAAGGCATTACGGATGGTTCTAAAATGTTTGCAATATAAGACGCTGCCGTGATGCTTCCTCTTGGTATGACCACCAACTCCGTACGAGCCTCTAAAGTGATACCACCCCACACCATAACAGAGCCTCCACCAAACATAACAGTCGGAACAATGTTACACTGCGCATAACGTTCACCTGGCCGTCTGTACACATGCATTCGTCTGTCACTGCCGTAAAGACAAAATCTGGACTCGTCGCTAAACATAACATTAGCCCAATCGGCCTGTAACCAGTTTACATGTTCTTGCGCAAATGTTACCCTGGCTCTGCGATGGTCTGCGGTTAATTGTGGTCCTTTTGCCGCTGTCTTCAGAGTTAAATTAAAACCACGTAACCTTTTTCTGATGGTAACGGAACTTACATGAACATTGTGGATCTCTGCGAGCATATTTTGTAGCCTAGGAGCCGTAATAAACCGTTCGCGTAACGTCTGCATCATTAAAAAAACGGTCTTGAACAGCAGTTGTGGCCCCTTTTCTCCCTTGTTCTGGCCTTCTTGAGTATGCCTGAGTTTCCCGATGTCTCTTCAAGACACGGGATACGGTCGATTGATTAACACCAAGACGCTGACTGATGTAACGCTGACTCCTACCTTCTTCTGCAAATGTAACCACAATCACAGCTTCTTCACTGCTTAAATTAAGATTCGGACGTCTATCCATATTCATTCTTCACTATTTAGCACTTAATTTTAACAATTACTTGAAAACAAACTCAAAAAGAAATTTTATATGAACCTTTCTTACAGTCAGAATAATGAAAAGTGCTTTATTTTATTTATTGACAGAAAACCATGAGAACAAAAGACAAAACACAACATGTAAAACAGCATGCTTGATAAAATTTCTTATTGTAAAAATATGTTTGTGTTCAAAGAAAACTCGATTCCAAGATATCAAAAAAATCACAAATGATGCGTTAATTTCTTTCGCCAGTGTAGTATATGTTGTATACACCTATATATTATGTTACTCATATTTGTTAGGTTTGGATGGAAGAACAGTGGGCGTAAACCTAACTGAATCCCACCTATTGATGATTCACTATATCTTCTTCATAATTGTATGTATTAAATTGTATTGAGAACATGCGAATAAAGATTATTATAACTATTATTATTATTATAATAATCAAAATATGTTTACGACTATTCGTCTGCTCTGTGGTACTTGACAACATTTTGTCATTTAAAAAAGTATGATTAACTGTGCTTTACTTTTTAAAATTCGCGCACCAAGATAAAATCAATGCTAACAGTTAATTTTAATATTAGAGACACAAATTTCGTCAATTTTAGACACTCACTTGCAAAAATATATAAAATATACACAAGGAGTTTTCCTTTTAAATATACATATCTCAATTATACGCTGTAAATTTTCAGATTTTCGTTGTTTTTTTTTTGTAAGTTCAATTCGATGCCTTTAACGAAAATTTTCACTCCAAAGTTAAGCATGAAGTAAAATATTGATTCAAGAAATATGAAGTAAAATTTCGAGTTTAGAAAAGCCTGAAAATTTGGTTTGGTCGCTCCGCGAAGCGGAGCGGCCGAACAAAATTTTCAGGCTTTTCTAAACTCGAAATTTTACTTCATGCGCCACGCGTATTCAATACTAAAAACACTAAAACATTGCGAACAATTAAGCTTCACTTAAAATCGGTGTCTTACTCATGCTTAACCTGGGAGTGGAAACATTCGTTTAAAGCTAAAAATTAAACTTTTTTAGAAAAATTACGAATATCTGAAGATTTACAAACTCTTTGTATATATGTGATTAATTTTTGCAAGTGAATGTCAAAAACTGAAAGTAATTGTTAGCATTGGCTTTATTTTAATGCGCGAATTTTAAAAAGCAAAGCAGCCAATTAAACTTTGTCGAAGACAGAATATTGTCAAACGTCACAGTGAAGTCAAACATTATTTTATTATCTTGTTATTTTAAACATTTTTCAAAACATTTCATTTGTTTAACTGATTTTTATTTATTAAATTTAAAATAAACTACTTTTCATGTTCGATATCACATTAATAAATTATATAATTGTTTGTTTCATCTAACTGCAATCAAACTATGCGCTTTTTAAAGTCGAACTTCTAGGAAATATTTGGGTTAGAATATGTTGGTACATTAAAATAAAAAAAATCTTTTTAGTTGTATACAAAAAATAGCATATTTTATATAATATTAATAAACTACTAAAACAAACTTTGAATATTTCATGAATCGCTTTATCCAGCTAGACGTAATAAATTAGAGACAAACAAAGGAAGAAAAGGACGAACAACATATGAAAGTCGACTGACTTCCATCCAAACTCGCCTCGTTTTTTTTTCCTCCGTATTCTCCCTCACGCTAATAAATATTTATAGATTAGATAAATTATTATTATTACGAAAAATACTTTAATAAATTATTTGCAACTATTTTTAAGATTATCTAGCTTATAAAGAGTGTCCCAAAATTAACGCAAAATTTGAATTAAATAGAAAACACAGTTAAGACTGTTATTTTTTTATTGAATCACAAAGTACATAATAATTCTAATTTATGGAATAACACAACGGACAAATGGCCTCCACGGCTTTGCCAGCACATACGCACTCTTTTGTCGAAATTTTCCATGACCATTCTGCTGATGCGGCTGATGCAGCGTTTAATTTCCTTCTGTAATGAACGGATGGTTTTGGGCTTGTTGACGTAGACCTTTGACTTAAAATAACCCCATAAAAAGAAATCGAATAGTGTTAAATAACACGTTCTAGGGGATCAATTCTGATCACCGAACGAAAGAGTACACGATCAGGACATGTCTCATGCAGTAATTGAATTGTTTCACGGCTGTATGGTATGTGGCACCGTCTTGTTGAAACCACATATTGGCCACATCAATATTATCTAATTTCAGCGGAAAAAAACATGTTATCATGTCGCGATATCGAGCACCAGTAACAGTCACTGCTTGACAAGCCTTATTTAAAAAAATGTAAGGTTCAATGATGCCTCCAGCCCAAAATCCGCACTAAACAGTGACACGCTGTGGATGCATTTGTTTTTCGACAACCACACGTGGGTTCTCGGAACCCCAAACACGGCAATTTTGGCGATTAACAAAGCCATCAAGTAGAAAATGTGCTTCATCTCTTAGGATGATTTTAATCAAATAATCAGCTTCCACTTGTTGATGTTCAATAATCCATTCGACGAACTCTCTTCGCTGTGGATGGTCATTAGGCTTCATTTGTTGTGTTAATTAAATTTTGTAAGCATGGGGACACAGATCTTTTGTAAGTATTCACTGTATAGAGCTTCTTGAAATTTGCCATTCTTGTCCACGACGACGAATTGTTGTTCTGTGATATTCACCAACGCTCTCACGCACTGCTTCGATATTGACATTTGAACGGTTTGTTTTTTAGACGCTACACAGTGTGGCCGATTGAAGGCAGAGCGGCCACGGGTGTGCGCGGGAAGGTAATTCTCAACATTAAATGTTTTAAAAACTAGGGACTGCATTATGTTCCTCATACCCCGATAAAAATAAATGTCCTGTGCTTCATACATATGAAAAACCAAATTATTATATTAATTAGTTAATGAATAATCATTTTTTTCAACATAATATATAAAATTACGAAAAAACTATTCGTGAACAGTGTCTTAATTAATAAGACAAAGACGATAAATATCCATTGAAACAACTACTTCCCGTGCAAATACACCTCCGGATATTGAATTATACAATGAACTATTTAAAATCTTATTTTAATCACGAATAGTTTTTTCGTAATTTTATATATTATGTTTAAAGTGTGCAAACTATAAGAAGCGTAAGCTCATTTTCTCGAATTCAAATAGTTTTGAATTTGAATTTATCATTTTTTTCAATATTTATAATTTTTAAACTTAAATTTAAACTTTGCGAGACCCGCAAAAACGCAATTCAAATTTGTCCAACCTATAATTACTACCAAATCATAGCCCCAAGTTTACTCTACAACAGGAATTTTTTATTTAAAAAAAAACAAACCAACTTTTTGAGAAAAACATTTATTTATGTCGCGAGTCACCTCAAAACGTCTATTGAGCGCAGGCATTAGCTAGTTTGGCTGGGAGATGATCGAGTGGCCGTGCGTTCTTTAAAAAATAATCAATGTCATTTATAAAAGCAGTCTTTTTCATATTTTCCGAAATTTAAAATATGTGTATGAATTAAAACAGACTTTACTACTTTACACTGCCATTATCTCTTGCCATAATTTTTGTAAATAAACTTTGTAAGAGGAGTTTCGCATAAATGACTGTCTCGCGATATAAATATTTTTTTTTCTCAAAAAGCTGGTTCGATATTTCTAATATGAAAACTTCCTGTTGTAGAGGAAACTTAGGGCTATGATTTGGTAGTAATTATAGGTGGGACAAATTTATATTTAGTTTTTGCGGGTCTCGCAAAGTTTAAATTTATATTTAAAAATTATGAAAATGGAAAAAAATATAATTGATTAACTAATCAAGATATTAATTTGTGTTTACTTGTGTCTAAAGCTCAGGCCATTTATTTTTACAAAAAAAAAACATTATATAAATATTTCAAACAGCTACGAAAATAAATCTATTTAACCGCGCATCGATTTTTGTTATAAATTCACATCTGAAAATTGACCATGTTTATGAATTAATTACTCGTTAATTACTATATTGTTAAAAATCTATACTTTGAAGTTCTGAAGTATGAAGAACATAATGCAGTGCCTAGTTTTTTAAACATTTAATGTTGAGAATTACCTCCCAGCGCACACCCGTGGCCGCGTTGCCTTCAATCGGCCACACTGTGCGCCAGTGTGTTTAGCGTCTCCAACTGATCCAGTCTCCCTGAATTTTTCAATTAATCTTTTCACAGTTGACGAAGTTAAAACACTATTCCGACCATATTTTGTATGAAATTTTCGAACTGTGGCCGCCAAACTTTCATTATTTTTGAGAAATTGTTTAATAATGAAAACATATTGTTGTATCGTGTAACGCTCCATTTTTAACAACTCTAAACTCTCAGCTGTCAAATTGTTTTTATTTTCTTTTCGGGGTTGCCAACAATTTACTATACAAATGGCGGCAAATTCAAATCTTGCGTTAATTTTGGGACACCCTTTAGTTATAAATAATTTGAACTATAAAGAATTATTTACTAACTCTTGAAACTTGAAACAGTTTTATTATTTAAGGCCAGTTGATATTTAAAAATAGGGAATTAATGATAACAGCTTTTCAACCAACCCTAAACTCTCAGCTGTCAAGTTGTTTTTTTTTCCAGATTTTCCAACAATTTACTGCACAAATGCCAGCAAATTCAAATCTTGCGTTCATTTTGGAACACCCTTTAGTAATAAATAATTTGCACTATAAAGAATTATTCACTAATTCTTTAAACTTGAATCAGTTTAATTATTTAAGGCCAGTTGATGTTTTAAAATAGCGTTTTGAATTAATGTTAACAGCTTTTTAACTTTATCACATATAATTCTTGTAATAATATTCTGTTACAAAGTCATTTGATTCTTTTTTTATTTATAATTTTGTATGTGAGAAGTAAACTACACCAAGTCACTTTTTTTTCAATACTTATTTTTATACTTGTAATTTACCAATGTTTCAATGATCTGTCTTGTTGTATATTTTCGATTATCTTATTTATCTGATATATTCATATTTCTTCATTTATGTATATTGTGTTTATGTTTATTTTATGATTACGAGCGAACGCAGATAATACTAGGAACAGCAAACATTTAATTCCTCTTTTAAAGCTTTCTAATTTTCCATCAATTGTTATCTTATTTTATGTAATTCTTTGTCCAGCATTATGCGCGTTCGCACTAGATTTAAGAAGAGTTAGTTTCTAGACTTCAAAGGAGAAGGTTAGAAACAATCACAAAACTTTAAAAGTCTTAATTCAAATTCTAAATTATAAATCAAAGTAACTGTTGAAGTCAAATTTTTAAGTGTCAAATAAAACAACACTTCCGTTAAACTTGGATAATGACTTCACTGAAATCACGTAGCCAGAATAGAACTTAAAACAAATAAAGAGTACATCAAAAGTATTCTTTACATACTGTTGCAATTGGGACTATTTACTCTATCGAGTGGTAAATAGCACTGAATAAAATTAAAATTGTGACTTGTTATAGTTTACCTCACACATACAGAATTATAATTATAAACAACCAATAGACTTCGTAACAAAGCAGTTTAAAAAAAAATGGATATGATAAAGTTGAAAAGTTGTTATCATTAATGCAAAAACCCTTTTTTTGAAATATCAACGGGCCTTAAATAATTAAACTGTTTTAAGGTGAGGGCACTCTGTTCTTTATTCCCCGATGAAATATTCAAGCTGAACTCGAGTTGCTCCCGCTTTAGGGGGAAACGAAAACTAGGTAAGCGCCAGATGATGATGATCTAGTTGGGATTTTCCGGCGTGATGTGATATCGCGGAAAACTTTGTTTTTTTTTTATTTATTAAACTCGAGTTAACTAATATGTAACCCGACCCACTCGTCTTCATCGTGTTAATTAATTATTCAATCCGAGCCAGAAGGTTGACTAACAGGTGTTCTTGATACCGCACGATTTTGATAGAGATACGTGTAATATTCGATCCTGATAAGGATGGGTTTATTTATACTCAAGACTAATGGGTTGAAACTTCTTGAATTATTAATTATATAATTTTGTGAACATAATATATAAAATTACGAAAAAACTATTCGTGAAAATGCAAACAATGTCTTAATTAATAAGACAACTTAAGACGATAAACATTCATTGAAACAACTACTTCCCGTGCAAATACACCTCCGGATATTGAATTATACAATGAAATATTTAAAATCTTATTTAATTTGACTTTGGTTGCATTTTCACGGATTATTTTTTCGTAATTTTATACGTTATGTTTAAAGTGTGCAAACTATAAGAAGCGTAAGCTTATTTTCTCGAATTCAAATAGTTTTCAATTTGAATTTATCTTGTAATTAAGTGAAATTCAATGTTGCATACACACTTTGATATATGGGGTAAAGGTAAACACTTGTATTGTTCCATGTTTTTATTTTTATTTGCCTGACACGTGTTTCAGACAGTTACGATCATTTTCAAAGTTAAAACTGTTTTAACTTTGGAAATGATGGAAATGATTTGAAAATTTGGTTCCATCAAGAGAGTAGCAGAACAAGTATCGAATACTTTGATATATCTTAAAACAGCAGAGGTTAAAACTTCTTGAATCATTATGTTTTGTAATTAAGTGAAATTCAATGTTGATTTGAAAGTTCATCTTCTCTTTTATATAAATAAAACAATTTAAACATTTTTAAATATATATTGTGCATTCGCTACAATTGTTTCGCGTACTTTTATTCATCATTGAACCGCAGAATAAATGTTATTAGTTTAACCTATTAAGAGCCATTGGTGCATACACGCAAAATTATTAATTTTTGGTTAATTAAATTACTAAATAAGTTAATTTGATATATTATTTAAATTACGAAATAAGTTAATTTGATATATCATATTATTTGACCTGACCTGAAAATGTATGAACACAAATATAAATATTTTATTATTTAAATATTTCGTTTATTACTCATTTAAAAAAAATAATGTGAGTGTATTTTTAACTTCACAATATTTCAATGTTTTATGCGCGTGGCGCATGAAGTAAAATTTCGAGTTTAGAAAAGCCTGAAAATTTGGTTTGGCCGCTCCGCTTCGCGGAGCGGCCAAACCAAATTTTCAGGCTTTTCTAAACTCGAAATTTTACTTCATGCTTAGTCTTCATACTGTACGTTTTTATATAAAATCGACGAATGCCTGAACTTATACAGCATATAAATTATGTATATTTAAAAGAAAAATTCACAGTATGTGATATAATAAGTCATTCATAGATTTCATAAAATGAAGTGCAGAATTTTACCTAAAATCAACTTTTAGACTTATCTCTATAATTGCTTGGCCGGTAATGGGTTAATAGAATATAAATTTCTCTAAGGGAAAAATGATGGTATCAATATGCTTATAAAAGGGTAGTTTACAGTCAAATTTTACTCCACGATCTTTAATGTGCTCGACTGAGGGTAGATCGTTCCCGTTGATGGAGTAAATATTTTTAAAAATTTGACCTCCACTAAGATATTATACTTATCTGAAAACACTATGTTTACACATGCCTCTAGAATATTGAAAACGTCACTTTTTGAAATCACCGCACGGAAAACATTTGTTTGTGCGCTTATTCCGTGCGCTAACCATGCTTCCATACCGACGATGTATTTTTCACTGGCGTTTTATTTTCCATCAGTGAAATACGTAAATGTCATTACAATGTACTTAGACTTAAAAGAAATTGATTTTGCAGGTGATATTTCAGATGATATATTATCGCAAGTGGCACAAGTGTGCAAAGAATTACAACTAGTAAAATCAAGATATGGAAGCGAACACTGACGCTCTAGATTTTTTTTAACATTTTAATAGTTTATTTTACTGTTGACGTATTAAAACCCAATGCACGTTAGTTTCAAAGCTATACAATTACACAGGCCGACATGATTTTTGGTGTTTTGAATTTGATAGGTGTCCCTAGCTAATACGGGTACGTTGATTTTGAATGTGAATTTGGTTTGAGCCCATCACGTCAAGATTTTTCACAAAATTAAGAAAAACCTTGTAAGATATTTTCTACTAAAGCAAAGAAGTACCTTTATAATATTTCCTAAATTGCATTAAAATTATTTCCTTAAAATGCTTGATACATCGATAGAAAATATTTTAGTATAATATTATGTTTATATCTTTTCAATGAGACAACACTGTTTCATATTTGCATCTGTCAAGGTCAACTTGATGGCATGGGCAGTTGTTTACTAAATAGTTAGTTAGCGTCAGTTCAGTTTTTTGTAGCATCGAGTTGTGTTTTATTTTCTGAGTGTTTAGTGTCACCAAGAAAGTGCAAAAACAGTCCTGATATATTTTGTTACGTGTGTGCTGATTTAACGATAGCAAAGCATCAACGAAACATAACAGAATTTATTAAGAAAGCTTATCACGCTTACTTCGGTGTAACGATTGGTGATCAGGACAAACCTTGGGCTCCACAAAAAGTGTGCTTTCGATGTGTCGAGCTACTAAGAAAATGGACAAAAGCTACACGTAGCTCTTTACCCTTTGGCATTCCTATGGTATGGAGGGAACAACAAAAACCATGGAGACGACTGTTACTTTTGCTCCTGCGATGTCAAGGGTTTCAATTCGAAAAATAAACATACTATTTAGTATCCTGATTTACCGTCGGCTAAACGACCTGTACCGCATGGATCAGGAAACATGGACTCTAAACAAAAAAGCTAAAAGTAAAATACAAGCTGCGAAATGAAATTTTTACGAGGAGTAAAAGGCATTACTCGAAGAGACAGAGTAAGGAATGTGGATTTGAGAGAAGAATTAAATTCAATGGATGTACAAAAATATGTAGAGGAAAGGCAGCTAGGATGGTGGGGACATATTCAAAGGATAGACAGAAAAGTACCGGTAAAAAGCATATGGGAAGCAAGGACCACGGCAAGCAGAGGAAGGGGCAGACCATTGGAGCACTGGGAAAATAATATTATGAAGACTCTGCAAGACAGAGGACTCAGCATAGGCGAGGTAGAAAAGATGGCCAAGGATAGAAACGCATGGAAGAAAACCACCAAGACGTAGAACCAGCCTAAAAACAACCCCAACAGCTATCAGTAGAAGGGGCTTTCGATTATATATATATATATATATATATATATATATATATATATATATGTATCACTGTTTCTTCGGGTTTGGTCCCGCGTATTTTCTTGGCTCTGGTCCATTATATTTTTAATTCGACGTTTCGATGACGTCGCAGTCATCATCGTCAGGAATAACTATCAAAATTCCATTGCTCTAGCAACCACTTGTTTGACTTTTACGTACTACTTGATGCGTGAATTTCTTGTTTGGCTTCGTGTTACTCTTCTGTTTTGTTCTTCTAATGATGTAGTAGTGACAATTTCAATATTATTTTCGGAAGGGGTTGGATTTTGAATTTCTTGGTTGTTGTTCGGAGATAATATATTTTGACCAGAATTTATACAAGTTTACAAATTGGTGGTAGTCTTTTAGCATCATCTCTTTGATTAAGACTGTTCGGCCTCTTTTTAATTTCTATCGCTTCTCTAATAATCCTCGCGTGGAAGTAGTCTGTCTTTTTTAAAATTCTCGTTTTTTCGAAATTTATTGTATGTTTAGAAATGTTTACGTGTTGAAATAAGGAAGATTGTGGATCAGACTTTCTTACTGCTAAAATGTGTTCATCTCGACGAGTACTAATTTTCCGGTTTGTTTGTCCTACATAGCTCTTCTCACACATACCACATGGAATTTCATATACGCCTTGAGCTTCAAGTGGGATAATTTCTTTTGGAGTTCGGAGTAAATTTTAAATTTTTGTGTGTATATTGAAACAAGTTCTAATATTGTATTTGGAGAGGACTTCTTCGATTTTATCAGTTGTTCCTTTAATGTAGGGAAGGGTGACGTTGCTACACGGTCTTTCACTTCTTGTTTTTGGACTTTTGTTTCTGTTTAATTTATTGATTGTTTTTTTGGAAAACCCATTTTGCATTAATGCCTTTTTGACATTGGATATTTCAATATTTAAGTGGTGTTCGTCCGATAGCGTACGTGCTCTTAGTAGAAGCGATTTTGCCACAGACGCTATTTGAGCTGGATGGTGATGTGACTTCGCATACAAGTACCTGTTTGTGTGTGTAGGTTTTCGGTATACGGTGTAATTTAAGTTTCCACTAGGATTTCGGATAATAAGAGTGTCCAGAAAGGGTAAACGTTTGTTTTCTTCAACTTCCATTGTGAATTGAATTTTGTTATGGATATTGTTTAGATGCGATAAAATGGTTGAGTTTCTCATTTCTAAACATACAATAAATTTCGAAAAAACGAGAATTTTAAAAAAGACAGACTACTTCCACGCGAGGATTATTAGAGAAGCGATAGAAATTGAAAAGAGGCCGAACAGTCTAAATCAAAGAGATGATGCTAAAAGACTACCACCAATTTGGAAAACTTGTATAAATTCTGGTCAAAATATATTATCTCCGAACAACAACCAAGAAATTCAAATTCCAACCCCTTCCGAAAATAATATTGAAATTGTCACTACTACATCATTAGAAGAACAAAACAGAAGAGTAACACGAAGCCAAACAAGAAATTCACGCATCAAGTAGTACGTAAAAGTCAAACAAGTGGTTGCTAGAGCAATGGAATTTTGATAGTTATTCCTGACGATGATGACTGCGACGTCATCGAAACGTCGAATTAAAAATATAATGGACCAGAGCCAAGAAAATACGCGGAACCAAACCCGAAGAAACAGTGATACATGTTACGCCCGCGAAAACCTACGTTTTAACATATATATATATATATATATATATATATATATATATATATATATATATATATATATATATATATATACACATATCGTATGTTCAATAAAATAAAATCTCTAGAGTGCTATGGAATATATTGTAGGTTGGCAACTCTGATATTATACATTATAATTGTTATGTCTGACGTTTTATATGACAATTCCTAAAGCGTGTAGCCAACATAAATTTAAGAAAAAATAAAATCATGGCACTCTAGAGGTATGTTTTTATTGAACATATGTTATATTCACACATAGACCAACCTCAAAAGTTTATCTAAGCTGAACTAAATGACTTAGTGAGAGACTTAGGCCTATCGAAGGATGCTGCACAAATCTTAGGATCACGACTGAAAGACAAAAATCTGTTGGCTCCAGGAACCACATTTTCGTGTTATAGAATTCGCGGAATATTCCTCTCAAGAGGGTGTATTGTAATAATATTCCTGAAGTAGTTATGAAACTGGGAGTGACAATTTCGATTCCACATCATGGAGGTTATTTAGTGATTCTTCTAAGAGAACTCTGAAGGGTGTCTTGTTGCACAATGGTAATTCTTATGTCTCGGTGCCTGTTGCTCACTCCGTGCATCTCAAAGAAATGTATGAGAATCTTGAGCTGGTGCTAAATACAATAAAGTATAGCGAATATTGTTGGCAACTCTGTGGAGACCTCAAAATAATATCCATGCTTTTGGGTCAGCAGTCTGGATTTACAAAGTATCCATGTTTTTTGTGCAAGTGGGATAGTCGAGCACGAAATTTACATTACGTTAAGAAAGAATGGCCACTCAAAGAAAGACAAAAAAATGTGCTGCGTGATGCATTAGTTGACCCAAAATTAGTTCTTTTGCCTCCCCTTCACATAAAGTTAGGATTGATGAAGCAGTTTGTCAAAGCTTTAAATAAACAAGGTGACTGCTTTAAATACCTGTGCTACAAATTTCCTGCACTTTCTGAAGCTAAACTTAAAGAAGGAATGTTTGTAGGCTCTGAAATTTGAACCTTAAAATCGGACAGATTGTTCTAGAATACAATGACCCAGGATGAATCTGAAGCATGGAGTTCTTTCTTAAAAGTCATAGACGGATTCTTAGAAAACAACAAGTCTCCAAACCACAAAAAAATTGTAGCCAATATAGTCGAAAATTATAAAAAAACTGGGATGCAATATGAGCGTCAAACTTTATTTTCTGAATTCCCACGTTGACTCTTTTACCGAAAATCTTGGAGCTGTCAGCAAGGAACAGGGAGAGAGGTTCTATGAAGATATAAAGGAGATCTAGAGACGTAACCAAGGAAGATAGGATATTAGAATGGTGACTGATTACTGCTGGACCTTCAAGAGGGACTCGCTCACAAAAAACCACAAAAATAAAACTACAAAACGCAGTTTTGAGGGAAAAAGAGAAAGATTTTATTTAAAACAAAAACAACGATTGTCTAACGTAGATTATACTGCATTCATTTTTTAATGAAAAACTCAATTTTGCAGTGTAATTTTATATTAAATATAGTTTCAATAAATATTTTTTCAATATTTTTGGCAGTTTCTATGAAAAATTTCGAACACACTTTTCCTGAAAACCTGGCGTGCTAGAAAAAAACTAAGCACAGATTCGTGATCAGCACACCCCATTTACTATAGGACACCTACTAATTAGAATTTAAACACTTTTCATGAAAAAAAAGTAGGCCTGTTTTAATATTATAAAACATTAAACATTAACCCATTAACGGCCGAGCAGTTATAGAGTTAACTCTAAAAGTGGATTTTATGTAAACTTCTACATTTCCTTATATGAGTTCTACGAATGACTTATTGTATTACATTCTATGAATTGTTCTTCTAAATATAAATAATGTATACGCTGTAAATGTAAAGCATTCGTCGATTTTGTATAAAAACGTGGAATATAAAGTTTAGAACGTGTATTTCCACTCCCAGACTAAGCATGAAGTAAAATTTCGAGTTTAGAAAATTTGACAAATTTAGACAAATTTTCACGGGGCTTTTCTAAACTCGAAATTTTACTTCATGCGCCACGCGTATAAAACACTGAAATATTGTGACGTTAGAAATACACTGAAAACATTTTATTTAAATGAGTAATAGTTAAGATATTTAAATAACAAAATATTTACGTTTTTCTTCATTCATTTTCAAGTCAAGTCAAATAATATAATATATCAAATTAGGTTATTTAGTAATTTAACTAAGATAAAATTAATAATGTTGCGTATATGCATCAATGGCACATAATGGGTTAAACATCGTTCTTCATCGTCTCAATAAAATGTAAACTTTAAATTCATTTTATTATTGATTCCATAAAACCCATTTTGTTTTCTAATTCTTGATATTTAAAGCACAATTCATGTTAGTCTCAAAGCTGTTAATTCATTATTAAAAACATTAACCGTTGTTCGTTCTTCATCGTCTCAATAAAATGTAAATTCTAAATTAATTTCGTTACTGCTTCCGCAATAAACATTTCATTTTCCTCGAAACCTAATAGATTATTCATTAATTTCATTAAAACGGAGCATAAGCTCTTTTAACACCCACCAGCAGACCAATCCAGAGATGTATTACCTAATATTATCTACGACTATGATATATAGTTTAATATTCATGAGCGAAAGGAATGACAAAGCCTTGCGAGATATAAATCCAGGGCAAAAATCCGTACGCCATGGAATTCACTCCCCTTCTCTAGCCTTAGTCTCGAAGCTCGGAAAAATGCCACGAACAGATGCAAAATTAAATTTGAATATTTACAAAATCTTTGTAAAATGTCAACAAATATCAGTGACGATGCCACTGTAGCGTATTAGATGGTGTAGCTATCGAAATGTTTTAATAGTTTTCACATATTAGCTTGATTTAATCAAAAATGCTTAGTATTACTCAGCACTGGATCGGGACCACACTGACGAGGACCTTGAAGTTCGAAACGCATCCAATGCCGGAATACTAAGCACAAATTCATTTTTTAAGCATCCTAAGGATTATTAAATAATAACCTAAGCATGGATTAATATTTCGATTGTATCGTTAAGTTTTCTGTGGAATAATTATGAATTATTGTAATCAGAAATGTTTAGTATTCCTCAGCAATGGCTCGGGACCACACTGACGAGGACCTTGAAGCCTGAAACGCGTCTGTAAGTATCCAATGCCGGAATACTAAGTACAAATTTATATTTTGAAGCATCATTAGGATTATTAAATAATAACCTAAACGTGGATATATATTGGGATGTTATCGTTAAGTTTTCTGGCGAATAATTATGAATTAATATATTCAGAAATGTTTAGTATTTCTCAGCACTAGCTCGGGACCACACTGACGAGGACCTTGATGCCTGAAATGCGTTTGTGAGTATCCAATACTGGAATACTAAGCACAAATTTAATTCTTTAGGCATCATAAGAATTACTAAATAATAAGCGTGGATTAATATTTGGATTTTATCGTTGTTTTCTGTGGAATAATTATGAATTATTGTAATCAAAAATAAAGGTAATGCTTGTTGCGCTGCATTCTTGGTTGAACCGGATATTCAAATTTGGTGAAAAGAAAAACACTTGTTATGTTCCATTATTTTATTTTCAGTTTCCACCTCCTAGGAAACTGGTAATCAGAAATGTTCAGTATTCCTTAGTACTGGCTCGAGGCCGGACTGACGAGGATCTTAAAGTCCGAAATGCATCTGTGGGTATCCGATGCCGGGATACTAAACACAAATTTATTTTTTTAAGCATCATATGGATTATTAAATAATAAGCATGGCTTAATATTTGGATTTTATCGTTGAGTTCTCTGTGGAATAATTACGAATTATTGTTATCAGAAATGTTTAGTATTCCTCAGCACTGGCTCGGGACCACACTGACAAGGACCTTAAAGCCAGAAACGCGTCTGTGAGTATCCGATGCCGGAATACTAAGCAAACATTTAATTTGTTAAGCATCATAAGGATTAATAAATAATAAGCATGGATTAATATTTGGATTTTATCGTTAACTTTTCTGTGGAATAATTATGAATTAATGTAATCAGAAATGTTTAGTATTCCTCAGCACTGGCTCGAGACCGCAGTGACGAGGACCTTAACGCCAGAAACGTGTCTGTGGGTATCCAATACCGAAATACTAAGCACAAATTTAATTTTTAAGCATCATAAGGATTATTAAATAATAAGCATTTAGTAATATTTAGATTTTATCGTGGAGTTTTCTGTGGAATAATTATGCATTAATATCGTGATTTTATCGGTCAGTTTCGAACGGTTATTCCTGACCTTTTTTACAACAGTAGAGGAAAACAGCCGATTCTGGCTCCACCAAACGAATGCCGGTAACATAGAGTTCAAAAGGTTTGTCCCCCAGCTAATATAATGCCTCTTTTGCACTGCTTGCCCCCGCCCCCCTCCCCCTGTCCTTTTGGCCAGCGGGCGTTCCTCCGAATCTGGTGTTGGTTTCTTCGTATCTCTTGAGGTTCTTCAGATACCGCTGGAGCTAAAGAAATCTGCGAATGGGGCTAAAGAAATCTGCGTGAATAGATTTAGTACCAAACGCCGCCGAGCGATATCTCCCAGATGGCGTTGGGGTCGAGCGCGCGGAGATACACACACACAATAATAATAATAATAATAATAATTACAAAAGATTGCATTATATAGTAATAATTGAGGAGTTGGATGAAAAAAGGACACTTCCATGGAAATGCCCTTTCTCCGTAAATTGGTTTATATCACAAAAGAAACCTTCCCTTACCGGCCTTTGGTTCTGTTGTTTTCATACTTCGCATATAGGTGGCACTGTGAGCCAATCTGTAAAGCGCTACAAGTGCCCTTCTTTCATAGAAAGTCAAATTTCACATGTGCCTAACCTAATTTTTATGCATATTTTATTGCTAAGTTAAAAGGGCGCAATGAGCTCTGAAAATGACTCAAATAGCGCTGAGGACAGTAGTTATGAAGAAACAGAAATTAGCTGTGATTTGGAATCTGATCATCTTGAAAGAAGAAACTTTGGTCGAAAACGAAAAATAAACAAGGAGCAGTGGACAAAGAATAGGAAAAAAATAGCAAGCAATAGCGGAAAAAGTACAGTACTACCAAAGGCAATATATTTTATTAGTGGTCAATAATTTTTATACTCAGAGATTTTAAATTTTCAGGTGTGACAGTGCATGCAAAAACCTTTGCTGCTGTGTGCTGTAAGAAGAAGTGTTATGAGGTTATACCAGGCAGACTACAACAAGAATTTTTTGAAAAATGTTTGATCTTGGCAGATAAGAACGAACAGGATAATTTTCTTCTTGGTTGCATGTCTCAGTTTCAACCAAAAACAGGGGTTACAGCTCCTAAATGTCAAGCAAGGACTAATTGGAAATATGTTCTCAAAATAAATAGTTCCTCGATTGAGGTGTGTAAACACTTCTTCTTGACAATCCACACGAAGTCGTTAAAAGACGGAAATATTTCTATTAGCGACAAAAGAGGCCAACATGAAAACAGTCCCCACAAAATAAACCCAGAAACTTGGTATTTGGTAAATGAATTTTTGGCACAGATTCCAAACAAAGAATCTCATTATAATTGGTCGAAATCCAAAAGAAAGTATTTCGAAAATCCTGCTCTAAATGTAAAGAATTTGTTTACAGGATTCCAGCAGTATTTTTTTGAAAAAACTGGTCGTACACTAGGCATGAAACACTGTACTTTCCATCGATGGTTTCGCGAAAACTCCGAGTATTCTTTCCGGAGTCGACATTTGTAATTTTTGTGAAGAAAACAAAATGAAGCTTAAGTTAAACCCAAACGATTTTTGCAAAGTGATACACTCAGTACACGACAAAAAGTGCAAGCATACAGAGACATTAAAAGAGAAATAATAGAAAATTGTAGACACGATAAATCAACTTTAGTTGTCGAGTTTGATTACGCGCAAAATTTGCCTTTGCCAAAACTCATTGTCTCTCAACAGTTTTACAAACGCCTTTTATAGTTGTACGTGTTTAATGTACACTGTCACAATGATGATACAAGTTCGTTTTATTGCTTTACAGAAAATGAAGCAAAGAAAAATTAAAATTCGGTGATTTCTTTTGTTGATCATTTTTTGCAAACTGGGGTGGGACATGATCCGAATATAAAAAATATCGTACTTTTTTCAGACGCCGCAGGGGGACAAAATAAGAATATGAGTATGCTACACTACTGTTCATGGCTTGCAAAAACAAAAAATATTAACATTCGGCACATTTTTACAGTTCGTGGACATTCTTACTGCGTTTGCGATAGAAATTTTGGTGTTTACGGAAAGTTACTGAAACGACTAGAAACGGTCAAAACTCCAAACGTTTAGTTGCAAATTATGCAACAGTGTAGAGAAAAACAGACGCACTTTGAGGTTATTGAAGGCGCGCCCCGCTAATTAAAGACTGGGGCAAGGGCTTACAAGATTTTTTCAAGAAATCTGTAAATACTAAAAAACAAAGTTTTACTTTAAGAAAGTATTGTAAGATAAAATATAATGCTTCAGGTATTCTGAGTGCAACGGAGTCATATAACGGCTTTTATACTTCATTTGATTTTTGGATTACAAGAAAAAAAGATAACTAGGAAGTAAATTTGGAGTCGGTTCCACCAGTTTTTATTAAATCTGAAAAAATGCAGAACTTAAAAGATTTAATGAAATTTTTGGAGTTAGATGAGTCAGAGTGTGACTAAAAAAAATAAAAAAATGTGTTCAAGGAACAGGTGAACCTGCCATCTACATCTACTAAAGAAAACGACCAACAAAACAGTGACAGTGATTTAGAATGGTAGTGTTTAATATTTTTTTACGTTTATGTTAAACAAGAGTTATGTTCAATAATAAATATTTGCTAAAATTAATCTATTTGTAGTATTTATTAAGATCTATGGAAAAAGGGCACTATTTCAGCTGTTATTTTTAACGATTTTAGGTATGTTAGGCAAAAAATAAAATGTTTTCAAAAAAGTTTTCAATAAATCCAACATGGGTTGTATAAATATAATTTGGAAGAAATACAGATTACCTTAGATTAACAAACTTCTGATGCTTCAAATACTTTTATTAGTTCTAACTCAAAATGCCAATTTTGTAGAAGTGCCCTTTTTCCACCCAACTCCTCAATTGCAATAGGAGCATTATTGTTATCATAGGTGTTATTGTAATTAATCACATTTAAAACAAATCGTCCGATTTCGAGCAGAGGGCGCTGTAGTTGGACGAGAATCTGGGTTTATTGTGCAGAATTTCATAATCAATTTTAGTGTTCAGTGACTGAGCCCAGATGTGTGTGTGTTGTTCAGATTGTGTGAAATCAAAATATTAAAAAAACAAAAAAAATGGATCCGACGAATCGGTATAGCGAAGAAGTGGAGTGCACTAGTGGCGAAAACATGGACGTTAACATTACGTTAACCCCGAAAGAAATGACATCGAACAAGCTATAGAACTATGGAACACAGGATTTCAGTCCAATGAGGGGGCCGACTGCATGAATAATGACTTTAACATTTTAAGTGATTTTAATACAAATTTAAACGGTGAGAAAAGGTATATAAATGAAACTAGATACCCGCTAAATAAAAGTGGTCGTGTGTATGCTGCTGTTGGTCTAAGTCCGATTCAGGGTTTTTACCCCGCAATTAGAATAACAGGGCCTAAAAATACAAATGTCACATTCTTACATGCTGAATGGAATCAGATCCTAAAGTATAAGTCAAACATTAGTAATCACCTGATGAGGAAGTCCACTGACCTTGATGATAAAGAATCTATAAATGTATTCAGTGAATGTAACATTTTCTTCGAAAAAAAGTCAAGGTCAAAGTGGATTCGGATTGAAAAAATAGATCAAAAATAATTCTCAATGGAAAATTATTCGAACGGTTATGTGAAATATTACAAACACTGGAATACCATCTGACGCATCTGGAAGAATTGAAGTTCTTTAAATTTTACGATGGGTGCTTGATTGATTCAATGTCAATTTGTAAAGATCAGTTGGGTTCTAACCGAGAACAACAACTGCGTGAAGTTGTTGATTATTTGAAAGTGCTTATAAACGAAAAATATAACGCTGGAGTGACAGTAATTGAAAATCTCGAATGCCTTCAAGAAGCAATAGCATTCAATGAGGTTAAAGTGAAGAGCGACATTATTGCATATCGATTATTGCACGTTCGTACATGATGATGAGTGGTGAACAGGAGAAAATAAGCAATGCAATCATTGCTTATTATGATGGCTGTTTGACAAGTGACCATCTCATATTCTTGCCGGAATACTATTTGAAGAAAATTGAAGGTTTACAATTATTAAACATTTGGAATATGTTAACACCGTGCCAGAAAAATGATAACAACTTTCGACGAAGGCTTCCATGCTTCAAACACTATAATAATATTGGGAGGACGCATTCTGATGGACCACCGCCACCTAAATATAAGTGTTATGGTTGTATTGAGTCATGATTTGTAATAGATATTTGTTTATTTAATTTAAATACAGAAAAATAATATAATAATTGATTATTTATTAACATTACACTACATCCGAATTGTTAATCATACTATTGTGTGACTTGTCTAATGCCAACCATTTCACGTAGGCCTTTTTTCCTTTTTTTCGTATAACTTTTTCTACTAGATATACATCGGAATGTTTTACTTTCTGAAGTCCCTCTTCGTAAAATGCTCCAGTAATTGGAATACCTTGCATATCCTCCAATATGTAGCTCACGGGGTTTGTTATTTTTATTTTGACAATTTTAAACAACTCCGTAGACCAATTTGGAGTGTACCCCTTCTCAAAAAGAGCCTTTTGTTTACTTATCCGAACAACATCACCAATCCTGAATTTTCCAATGCCAGATATTTTAATTTGCGAATAAACAGTCTTCAATAAAAGTTCTTCCTTATCTTTGGTGACGTTGCAAGGTTGCATTCCTGTAGTACTATGCTTCCGCGTATTATATTCATTTGTAACCTTGGGCAAAATGTCGAGCCATCGATATTTTCCATTGAGACTAAATTCGCGATAAAGCTTATCTTTTATTGTACGTATTACTCGATCTGCCATCGAGGCTTTTATCGTTGTGTAAGTGGAGTAATGATTAATTCCGTGTTTGTTTAACACGGATCGCAGATGTGTGTTGTAAAATTCTTTTCCCTGATCCGTTTGCAAATTTTTAGGCGTTCGGAAATCCTTCAGATCACTCACTGTGATCCCCGATTTATTCTTTAATGGTACCGTCCACAGATATTTAGAAAAACAATCGATTACCACTAATATGAATTTATAACCTTTATTTTCTCGCGCATAAAGTCCAAATTCGGCTAAATCAGCCTGCCACAAATCGTCCAATTCTTTAATAATCGTCCGCCTACGTGGAAAATGTACTCGAGCTGGCCGATGCAACTCTCTAACGATATCGCCCTTAATCTTGCTCATGTGAAGGCGGTTGTTTAATGAGTGAAACCAAATTAATTATAGTCAGTTCCGTTTGCATCAAACTCGTTTTAAGATCATCAACCTCATTGGAACTTTTTTTCGTCTGACCGAAAATATGCTCTTTCAATTTTTCCAGCGATTCATCTACGTACGACTTTGTAGCAGTGTCATCGGAAACTTGCGGTTCTGATAAATGTCTCAAAAGTTTCCGTCCAACGTCAAAATCACCGCTTGATGTAAATGAAAATCCGGGACCTGGAGGACCCCGAGTAACCGATGAATATTTTCGATGAGAGTGTCGACCAAACTTATCGACGCTCATTGTAGAATTGATGTAACAGTAGCAATTTAATAGATTATATTTGCTTCTCTGAGCTCTTCTTCGATCGAAGCAATTTCATTATCATGAGAAGTATTTCCAGCATGTCGGGACGCATGCAGTAGCCACAATCGTTCAATCAATTCGTTTGGATCATTCCAGTATGTGTATCGGTAGGGTTTATGTTCAACCCGTAGTTGTGAGTCGAATCCTTTACCACGGCTAGATCCCGGTGGATGCGGCTTGGCAGGTGGCTCTGGCGGTGTTGAATTTTTTTCCAGTTCGGGTTTTATGATCGTTCTATATTTAAATGATGGATTGCCCCTTATCTGTTTCGTTGGATCACAATCACGATGTAGAGTATTTGTTCTCTTAAGAATATCAATATCATTTCTGACATCCTTTTGTTGATACGCCATAGGATTCTTTTTGAATAGCAATTCATATAGACCTACCGTACCAGTGTACCGTACTGATTCGACAATTAAATCATTTCCATCGAGTTCAATGTCTGTTTTACCGACACGAAAATTGGCATTTTCTGGATTAAAGTGAATACCATAGACAGTGTCAAAATCATCACCATCGCCGACTCTAATTAATTCTTCGATATATTGTCGCGGTAAAGGAGCGAATTTTTCCAAATATATATTTATTTCTTCAGGAGACGGTGTTTCGAGAGATGTCCAAGGTGACGTTGCGTCTCTGTCCGGTTCAAATACTTCATCATCTTGTAAGAATTGTACTGCGTCTCTGTCCGGTTCAAATACTTCCTCATCTTGTAAGAATTGTACTTGCTGAGGCGGCAATTCAGTGGATTGCAACGGCTGCACAAATGCATTATCACTGTTGATGGGGGTAGAAGAGGATAACTTGTTTTTATTAAATTCTGATTTTATTATTGAAATATCCGAATGCCGATTAGATTTAACTATTGATTTCAACGGATCGGTGATCGGTTTGTACAGGTTCCGCAACATTGCATCATTTTCATTACGATTTATTTTGAGAGCTAATGCCTTCTTTCTGATAGCCTTTTGAACTGAGATCAGTTTTCTTTTAATATCAGTCATTTTTTTTTCGTATGTTACGTTTCACAGTCGTCTTAGTACTCCATGTAAAGGTTGACCGTTATATGATTATATACTGATCGAAACCTTTACGATATCTACCCTCATCTGAGTCTTTGTCAATTGTAATAAAACCGAACTTATCTTTCCAGCACTCACGGCAAAGAGTCTTGAAACGTTCAAATGTCATATCACTACTCACATTATCAGCGTACGCATGTTTCAAGTTGAGATCATCTTGTTTGAATAATATAATTAAATTAGCATTATCACGAATTAAATGCTTTGGAATTCTTGTATATGTCTGACAAAGATAGAATGAATCAATGTTATTATGTCGGCCCATACTGAAATATTCTCTGATCTTATCCTGTTTATCACACGCGACGTCGCCAAATATAAAAACTGAATTATCCTCCGCGTCCCCCGGGCTAATAATTTCCTCGTTTTCTCTATATACGTGATATTTAACTTCTTGTACACCGTTCAGCACATTCTCCAAAAAGACGTATTTCGGTTGATACAGTGATTTGGAGTAAACGTAGACGTTCTTGAATTTTAGACCGTTTTCGTGGAATAGAAGGGATAGCATTATGTTTGATTTGCCACAATTTGATAGACCACATATCAATGCTAGAATTAAATTAGGTAGCAGATTGCCATGTCTGTGATTTTTAAAACCTTCTCCTACCCATCTATCTAAATTTGAAACAGAAAGAGACTGTTTCTGTTTCACAACCTTCATTGCACTAATCGCGAGAACACGTTCCACATACATATATATATATATATATATATATAGTTTCAGGAGAAGTTAATTGTCAAATGTTAATTTATGATGGTAGAGGCATGATCAACTCATTGATCGATAAACTTCCCGTCGAATTACATATACCAAGATATCAATATTGCGGTCACGGTACCAAGTTGGAAAAACGTTTAAAACGAGGTGATACTGGAATAAACAGTCTGGACGCGGCTTGTAAACAGCACGATATCGCTTATTCGCAGAACAAAGACCTTAGCGATCGACATAAAGCTGACAAGAAGTTAGAGGAGGCAGCTTGGAGTAGAATAAAAGCGCCAGACGCGAATTTAGGTGAAAAGGCGGCAGCGTGGGCTGTCACAAACGCGATGAAAATCAAGAGAAAAATGGGTATGGGTTTTAAGAAGAGGACACGTTTAGGGAGTGGTGTGCTTACAAAGGTTAAAAGAGCCATAAGGAAAGTGCATGGTGACCTTAAGAAGCTTGAACATATGAAAGAAAGTAGTAACATAGCTCTGGCTGCAGCAAGGGCTGCAATTAAAGAAGCCGGCGGCAGGAAAAGAATCAAAACTCCAAGAATTATTCCCATTCCAAAGCAAGGTGGAGTTTTACCACTAATTCCCATTTTTGCTGGTCTTAGCGCTATTGGTGCGTTAACAGAAGGTGCTGCAGGAATTGCTAAGGCTGTAAATAATGTTAAAGATGCCCGACTAAAGCTTGAAGAAGCTAAAAGACACAATGCTACGATGGAGGCGATTGCGCTTGGCAAACATGGAAACGGATTATTTTTGAAGCCCTACCGAAAGGGCATGGGACTATTTCTGAAAGAACAGTACAATAAAAAAAAACTGTTAAAGTCGCTACCCAAACGCGCCCTAACCGACGTTGATTTATTAGAATTCTGCCAGAATATTGATCATTTCCGGGGAGTCTTTATGCGTGATTCTTTGCCAAATATTCCTCATTACCGTGAAGCAGGCATTATCAATTTGGATTCTAAGAAGGGACTGGGGATGCATTGGGTAGCATATAAAAAGGCGGGAAACCGAGTGACATACTTTGATAGTTTTGGAAACCTATCACCTCCTCGGGAAGTGATGAAATATTTCAAGAATTGTGAAATCCGATACAATCATAACCGATATCAAGACTTCAATACTTACAACTGTGGACACTTGTGTTTACAATTTTTATATAAATAAATAATAATAATAAATTGTGTGTTAGTCATGTCTCAGACCTTCACTTTACAGGGTACACATAGTATCATCTCCAACTATTACCCCCCAATTGAACTTGATTCTAATCGTACTTACTGCTTAGGATTAATAGGTTTTCACACCTATAATTCGATACCGAATATCGAAGACGGCGTCAACAACAAGTTTATTTACGAAGGCGGGGAAGAAATTCTACTTCCCACTGGTTCTTATGAAATTAGTGACATTGAATCATTTTTGCAAAGACAATTCGAAGAACCTCAAGCAGATATCAATCAAATCCTATCGCTGAAACCTAATAATAACACGTTAAAATGTGAACTGAAGTGTAAAGTTCAACGTTGATTTTTCTCCGCATAAAAATACTATTGGTAAATTATTAGGATATTCGGGCAATAGTATTCTGAAGGCCGGGGAATTACACACGTCCGATTCACCAGTGCAGATAATAAAAGTTAACAGTATAAGAATCGAGTGCAATATAACTACTGGTGCATATTACGACGAAACATTGTCACATACCTTATTCGAGTTTAGTCCATCCGTTGACCCTGGTTTCGCGATCAACATAGAACCGAAGAATATTTTATATCTACCAATAAACACTCGTAATACCATTAACAATATTACGCTGAAAATAGTTGATCAAGAAGGAGAATTTGTGAATTTTCGCGGGGAACATATTTTAGTCAGACTCGAATTGAAAACCTTATGATGGGCATCGTTTACAATGAGACCATGAATATAATCAGAGGAAACGTCACTTTCGGTTCGTCGTCCGGCCAAGTTACAACCATATATCTCAATAGATTAACGTCTCTAGGATACAGAGTTAAAAATAAATATGGATAAAATTGACGTTTCTAATAAAGTTCAATTTGACGATAGCATCGTGAAGGAAGAGTATCATACGTATCAACCGAGAATTTCAAATTTCGACAACAGCGATGAGATAAGGATAACAATACAAAATCAGGACATTTACACGTTTCCGTCAAACAGCTACATTTATTTGAGCGGTGAAGTTAATCATAAATTAACTGCTGGGAAAAAATTCAAACTTGTCACAAACGCATTTAGTTTCTTATTCGAGGAAATTCGTTACGAACTAAATGGAGTCGAAGTTGATCGAACGAGGGATTTGGGAATTGCTACCACCTTGAAAGGTTATCTGTCTTACCGTGGTGACATAAGAACACTAGGTATTGCCGGATGGTCTAACACCGGTGAAATTAAAACGTACTTTCCCAGCGATAAGAAATTCTATGCCCTTATTCCATTAAAATGCCTATTGGGATTTGCGGAAGATTACAAGAAACTAATAATCAACGCGAAGCAAGAATTGATTTTATTACGTTCGTCCAGTGATGTCAACTGCTTCGAATGTGATGACTCCGATGCCGTTATCAATAAGATTAAATTTAATATAAACAGAATAGAATGGCGAGTGCCGCATATTCAACTGAATGACACATTAAAATTGCAGATGTTTGAACAAATAAAAAACGATCCAAATATTTTGATACCTTTCCGAAAATGGGAGTTACATGAACTGCCTACGATGAAAAAGTCTAAAGATGATATTTGGGCGGTAAAAACCTCGAGTAGCTTGGAGCGACCGAGATATATAATTGTGGCTTTTCAAGAAAACAAGAAAAACGTTGCCAGTGAGGATGCTTCAACCTTCGACCATTGTAACATTCGAAATATACGTGTATACTTAAACTCTGAGTCATATCCATATGATCACCTGAACACCGACTTTCCAAACAACGATTATTTAACAGTTTACAATTTATATTGTCAGTTTCATCAAAGTTATTTTGAACGACCTATGCAACCATATTTTACATTCCCGAGCTTCAAGAATCATGTCATGTTCGTTTTTGATGTTTCTAAGCAAAATGAAAGCCTAAAGTCTTCTACGGTGGACCTGCGCATACAAATAGAAGCATCCACTGAATTTAAGGATAACACACGCGCATATTGTCTCATCTTAAGTGATACAATAGTTGAGTATACACCGTTGTCTGGAATTGTTCGTAAATTAATTTAAAAAATGCTTCCGAGAGTATCTTTCGATTCAGTTCCCGTGACGTTCACCTATTTTATATATGGTGGTGCTGACAATGAAAATTGGATCCAAGTGGCGGCAGATAGAGATAGATTTAATAAACGCATAAAAAAGGTTGAACAGATTTTGCGACCGATCCTTTCGAAGAAAATCCTTGCTACCAAAACATTATTCATCGATATTCAGGGTTTCTGCATACCGGAATTTTCACCAAAAGAATTAACATTTAAATATACAAATGGACCATCCAGGATGTATCACATCAAATCGATGAATACCTTTTGTGCAATTATCGAATGAGTGCAAAAAACAAGCTGTCTGGTTGGAGAAGAATTACCATTGCTTGCGTTACAGTGCTGGTGAAGTTGATTACAGTGAATTACCACATATTTTTGATCTGTTTCCCGCCGATGTTGTTTACGTTAAAGGCGATCAAAAAGTTAAATATTTAAGATTATACTATAAAAATGTTATAGATTTAAGTTTAGATAATAATTGTCCTAATTTTAAAAAATCTATAAATTATTGCAAAATCCATGCAAAACAAAATAATGTATGTAGTTTAAATAACTGTGAAATTATTCATAATTATGTAAATACATGTTTATTTAAATAAATTATTTATTAATCACTTTTTTTTTCTGTATACACCTGAAAACGGTTAAAACAGAATAAAACAAAAAAATATTAGTTCGTATATATTTTGAATAACAACCTCTATAAATCTTAATGGATAATTATATATATTTTTTTTAATAACAAATTACATGATTATTTTTTTTAATAACAAATTACATAATTATTTTATATTTTTATGACCCCATGCTAATGTTCTACCCCGTCGGGGCATATATGACGTTTATCGTCATGAGGGGATAGGGCCAATTTATTTTGTGTAATAGTATAAATGGTGTGTTTTATGGATTGAAATAAATTTTGTTTGCGATTGATGGAGGTTTTATCAAATAAACAGATTCTGTAATCGTTCATGGACAACGTTTGAGTTACTACGTATTTTTTTATACCTTTGGCTTTTTTAATAATTACTTTAGAATCATCGCCGTCAATTTCAGAGCAAAACGCTTGAATTGAATACATTTTTGATCGCAAACCGACAAACTCAGATATTAGCCCCCCCGCCAATTCGTCTTTAAATAAGCCCAGCACTCCTTTGTTTTGCAACGGGATGTTGTATTTATTTTCCGGCTCAAAATTACTAGTGTCAAACATGTGTAAATTTTCGTTTATATCGCCATATAGATCATCTACGTTTAAGAATAATATAAAACTGTCTGTGTCCATGTAACACAGGCGTATATTATTGTCATATTTGGGCTTTAAGTAATTGTAGTAAAACTCATACATTAACAACTTGGAGATTTCTAAAACTTTGAAACCGATATAAATGGGTTTGTTATAGACAGTTTTTACTCGGTCCATCTGGATTGCTACTAAATTTTCAGTGAATATTGATAAAGAATTAAAATTTATTTTGGAAATCAAACTCCGTGCACCCTGCCGATTTCCGATGTTCTCCCAATGATTCACCAATTTTATATCTACACGTTTGTCCACATTCTCCATTGTTTTTCCAAACACACTGTTATTCATTAATTTATAAAAATTCTTCTCAAAATCGTTGCGTGCACGTTGTCTCATAGAGGTATCTAAATCAATATATGTTTTAAGCCAATCAGACTGATTAAATTGTAAAACGCGGTGAGTGTTTATTATTCTTAGACCATTTCTTAAAGCTTGTTTTAAATTTCTATAGTGGACAACATACTTGGTTTTATTGTTTAAATTTGCAATTAACTTGACTTTTTGAATTTGGAATCTGGTGGGATAATATTGTCCACGAGAAAGGGCAGATCGTTGTGTTTGTCGTGAAGAGGTTCAGGATACTCAATATCTACTTCGAGGAAATAACCGATTGGTGAATCATCGAGGACATTCTCCAAATTTAAATCTGTAATTTCCGCATCAGAAAGCCATCTAAACCCCCCGTGTAGCATAAATTGCGACATTGCCCAACCGTACAGGTTATTAGAGTCCCAATATGCCAAATATGAAGAAGGTTTAGTCTTGTCATACTTGTCGCCCATAAATTTATTATTCGCCTTAGCGTGACGTTGGGAGCATTGGCTGATGCCTCCTCGTATTCCTTTTGTGATAAAATGGTGCATATCAATATCTGTTAATAATTCTAAATTAATACAAGTCATTTTCAACATAGCATCCCACGATAATCCGGGTGCTGTATAATAGTGAGCAGCGTCCAAATTATAAGCTTGCATACACACATCTCGAAAATTTTCAAAAATATCGGCTAATAGCAAAACATCTGTTTTCAAATATAATTCGGAGTACTGGCGTAAATTTTTGCAATTAAAATGCGCCCATACGTTCTTAGCATGTTCGTACTCTTTATGTGAAATATGGGTGTTTGTTAAACTGTTGAAAAATAAATGTTTCGGTGGTAAGTGGCATTCATCCAATTTTGAAAATGAATTCATGTACTGATAAGGAAACACGCCCTTTTTCTTTACTAAATCAAATTGCTCTTTAATAGGAAAATGTTTAGAGATATTAGGTAATTGATCATTGCTTAAGTTATCTGCTAATTTTTCCAATGACGTCGACATAAATCGAAAAGAATCCAAAAATTTTAATTTAAAATATATGTCGCGGTCGTTTCCGTGCTTGTCAGTATATCGGTCTACTTTGATTAATTTAGAAAATGATATATATTTCTCTTTGGTTTGAGCAATTACGTCGATTTTATCAGAATCGAGACCGAATTGTTTAATGAATAAATGTGCATCGTAATTTGTTAAATTATGAAAAAATACAGGTAAACATTTAGGAACTTTATAATTTAAATTACACGTAAAATGAGCTGCCCCGACCCATTTACCAGTGAAATGACAGTGATCGGCAACTTTTTTTTCACGTTGATCTAATGGTTTTCCGCAAATGTGACACAATACGGCGGACTCAAATAACTTTTTTTCCTCCGCACTTAATTTAGACATTGGTATGACTTGTTTTATATAATTGTCATATATTCTCTTCGCGTCACTAATTAGTGTATTTATGAAAACGTCTGGACAATCTAAGCCCGTGTACGAGACGAATTTGTCTAAATTGTGATCGAAATTACACTTGTAATGATTCGACCCTAGGTATTGTACAAATTTATAATTTGTATTTTATTTACGTTGTGTTGTGTATGTAGTAACCCTTTTAATTTATTTAACAGATTCGTTGTTTGTGTCAATATGCATTATCGGAAATACTGTGTCTTTCTTCCCTTTTAATGACCAGGAGTATGTGTGGACAATAAATAAAACAGGATGTGAGTTTAACGGATGCAAAGTTTATTGACCTCAATTATGACATTTCTAATTAATTTGTGTTTCTTAAATTATTTATATTCTCGAAATACTTTATTTTCGTTTGTACTTAGAAGCCATGTGCATTTTAGTTAAACTCAAAAAGTATATGACTCTACTTGTGGGAGCAAAATTAAATAACCCCTGCATTTGCATTATGAGATGGGAAACCCACAAAAACCATCTCGGAGCTTACCAGACAACTAACTAGCGGGAACACTCCTCTGATTAGCAAGCAGATCCCGACGTCATCCGTTGATTGTTTTGTATCATTAACTAGCGGGAACATAACTCTGCAGTACTAACTCGGGACGACCACACCCGTTAATTGTGATCAGCAATTAACTAGCGGGAACACTCCTCCGTTTTCCACGCACAGCTCGACCACACCCGTCAATTGTTTTTGTGCTTTTAACTAGCGGGAACATAACTTTGCAGTACTAACTCGGGACGACCACACCCGTTAATTGTTTTCAGGCAATTAACTAGCGGGAACACTCCTCCGTTTTCCACGCACAGCTCGACCACACCCGTCAATTGTTTTTGTGCTATTAACTAGCGGGAACATAACTATGCAGTACTAACTCGGGACGACCACACCCGTTAATTGTGATCAGCAATTAACTAGCGGGAACACTCCTCCGTTTTCCACGCACAGCTCGACCACACCCGTCAATTGTTTTTGTGCTATTAACTAGCGGTAACATAACTCTGCAGTACTAACTCGGGACGACCACACCCGTTAATTGTGATCAGCAATTAACTAGCGGGAACACTCCTCCGTTTTCCACGCACAGCTCGACCACACCCGTCAATTGCTTTTGTGCTTTTAACTAGCGGGAACATAACTCTGCAGTACTAACTCGGGACGACCACACCCGTTAATTGTTTTCAGGCAATTAACTAGCGGGAACACTCCTCCGTTTTCCACGCACAGCTCGACCACACCCGTCAATTGCTTTTTGTGCTGTTAACTAGCGGGAACATAACTATGCAGTACTAACTCGGGACGACCACACCCGTTAATTGTGATCAGCAATTAACTAGCGGGAACACTCCTCCGTTTTCCACGCACAGCTCGACCACACCCGTCAATTGTTTTTGTGCTATTAACTAGCGGGAACATAACTCTGCAGTACTAACTCGGGACGACCACACCCGTTAATTGTTTTCAGGCAGTTAACTAGCGGGAACACTCCTCCGTTTTCCACGCACAGCTCGACCACACCCGTCAATTGCTTTTGTGCTTTTAACTAGCGGGAACATAACTCTGCAGTACTAACTCGGGACGACCACACCCGTTAATTGTTTTCAGGCAATTAACTAGCGGGAACACTCCTCCGTTTTCCACGCACAGCTCGACCACACCCGTCAATTGTTTTTGTGCTATTAACTAGCGGGAACATAACTATGCAGTACTAACTCGGGACGACCACACACGTTAATTGTGATCAGCAATTAACTAGCGGGAACACTCCTCCGTTTTCCACGCACAGCTCGACCACACCCGTCAATTGTTTTTGTGCTATTAACTAGCGGTAACATAACTCTGCAGTACTAACTCGGGACGACCACACCCGTTAATTGTGATCAGCAATTAACTAGCGGGAACACTCCTCCGTTTTCCACGCACAGCTCGACCACACCCGTCAATTGTTATTGTGCTATTAACTAGCGGGAACATAACTCTGCAGTACTAACTCGGGACGACCACACCCGTTATTTGTTTTCAGGCAATTAACTAGCGGGAACACTCCTCCGTTTTCCACGCATAGCTCGACCACACCCGTCAATTGCTTTTGTGCTTTTAACTAGCGGGAACATAACTCTGCAGTACTAACTCGGGACGACCACACCCGTTAATTGTTTTCAGGCAATTAACTAGCGGGAACACTCCTCCGTTTTCCACGCACAGCTCGACCACACCCGTCAATTGCTTTTTGTGCTGTTAACTAGCGGGAACATAACTATGCAGTACTAACTCGGGACGACCACACCCGTTAATTGTGATCAGCAATTAACTAGCGGGAACACTCCTCCGTTTTCCACGCACAGCTCGACCACACCCGTCAATTGTTTTTGTGCTATTAACTAGCGGGAACATAACTCTGCAGTACTAACTCGGGACGACCACACCCGTTAATTGTTTTCAGGCAATTAACTAGCGGGAACACTCCTCCGTTTTCCACGCACAGCTCGACCACACCCGTCAACTGTTTTGTATTCTTATTTTGTTGTATAGTTTTTATATTTGTTGTATAATTTTGATTTTTGTTGTGTTATTCTTATTTCCCTCTGTGATTTGGAACTTGTGGTGCTTTTCGTGATGTTCTTCTTCCGAACTGTTTCTTGACTCTCATGACTCTCTTCCGTTTTCCGCTCCGCACAGCTTTTATAACTCTGTTTCTCCCGATCGTGGAGATCGAAGATTTCGCGCAGACCATATATGGTTATAAAATACCACCCATCCCTGACGTCACGCAATTCCCCCGACTTCGCAAATTCGTTGTGTTTGCGCTTGGTTAAACCTTGAACTGAATCTTTCTGTATGTCTTAGCATTTCTCCACGCGCCGGTACTTGTTTATTATTTTAAGGCGATGCTGCATTTGTTATTTCTTTCAGATAAAAAATTTTGATCGGCTAATGTTATTCTCGTATTTACTGAATGTTGATTTTTCTTTAATATTTTCTTGGGTGATTTTTGTATTAATATTTTAATTTAATTTCGTCAAAAATAATATTTGCACATGACCCCTACTGACCTATTACATTCGCCCCCTTTTAAAAATATGAACTTTTAGAATGTTAAGATTTTTAAAATTCCCTTATTTTACGATATTGTTATTTTTGGCGTCATGTCAGGAATCCTCTTCTAGTAAGTGTTGACTTTCCCTCGTTCGTAGTGTTCATTATTCTCAACGCTGCAGCCCCAATCACCTGAATTGAGTCTGAAATTGAGAAACAAATCTGAGTACCCACATTAATGTAGAATGCCGATACTTTGCCTAAAAAGCTGTTCCTGATGTTGTTGTTGTTTTTTTTTTTTTTTTACTAAAGAAGAAGTGTAAATTACGAGTATTTAAATGGTTATAATTTTATCAGATACTCCCCTTTTTTGTTCTCGTCGATGGCATGAAAACGTAGATTCGGTGGCAGCTTGAAGTATCAAGACCTTGGTGACCTTGACTTCCTTGTGGGCTCCTGATAAAGGACTGGTGTTGTTGAAATGCGGCAAACCAGCATCCCTGATTACTGATGTCGATTGAATTGTCCGTCCGGTCGAGAGTGGCACCTAGTGGTTCTCATGCCTCTGTAGACGAAGATTTGGTAGCAGCTTGGACTGGTGTTGTTGAAATGCGGCAAACCCTCATCCCTGATTATTGATGTCGATTGAATTGTCCGTCAGGCCGAGAGTGGCACTTAGTAGTTTTCATGCCTTTGTCGTGACCCCAACTTTTTTGCTACTCCCCCGGCCTCTTTAATGCTTAAATTCAAGTCTGTAACAAATTCTAGAACATATTTTGATTGATTTAATTTAAAATTTTGTTGTGTTGTTTCTGTCGAGTTGGAGCTTTCTTGTGGATTGTTTTCGTTATGAATTCGTTGCTGTTGAGATGACGTGATGGAGTCACATGGAGCTGAAGCGGTAGTGTTTTTTTTTTTTTTATAAGTTTAACGGATGCAAAACTTCATTTAGATGACCCATCGCCCCCCCATTTTGATATGCCTGTTGAGATGTCGTGGTGGAGTCAGTTGGAGCTGAAGCGGCAGTGTTATTTTTTTTAATACTTTATTTAGATGACGATGTTGACGATGTTTCTGGATCCAAAACTTCATTTGGATGACCCATTGCCCCCCAATTTTGATACTTAGTCGGAAAGCCCGTTTGTAGGAGTGAAGTACTTGGCGGTTTTCACGCCGCTGTTGTGACGCTCTAAGCCTTCCCGGCCTCTGTTGTAACGCTCCCAACTTTCTTGGTGCTCAACTTTGAATCCGCAACAAATTCCAAAACATATTACGGTTGATTAAAATTTTAATTCTGTTGCGTTGTTTCTGTTGAGTTGGAGCTCTCTTGTGCATTGTTTTTGTTATGAATACGTTGCTGTTGGGATGTCGTGGTGGAGTCACTTAAATTTGAAGCGTCAGTGTTTTTTTTTTATTTTATTAAGACTCCATTAAGATAACGCATCGCCCCCCAATTTAATATGCTTGTGGTCAAAAAGTCAGTCCAAAGGAGTGGCGTCCTTAGTTCTAGGTGCTGAAATTCGGATATGTAATCAATTCTAAAACATGTTTCGATTGATGTTAAATTTTGTTGCGTTGTTTCTGCTGAATTGAAGCTTTCTTGTGAATTGCTTTTGTTATGGATGCCGGTGAGATGTCGTGATGGTGTCACTGGCAGCTAAAGTAGCAGTATTTTTTTTCTGGATCCAAAACTTTATTTAGATGAACTATCGCCCCCAGTTTTGATACGCTCGTAGTTAAAAAGTCCGTTTGAAAGAGTAGCGTATTTGGTGGTTTTCCTGCCGTTGTTGTGAGTCTCTCTGCCTACCCGACCTCTGTTGTAATGCTCCCAATTTTGTCGTTCTTCTTAAATTCGGATATGTAATCAATTCTAAAACATATTTCGATTGATGTTAAATTTTGTTGCGTTGTTTCTGCTTAATTCGAGCTTTCTTGTGAATTACGTTTGTTATGGATGCCGTTGAGATGTCGTGATGGTGTTACTGGCAGCTAAAGTAGCAGCTGTTTCTTTTTTTTTCAAAACTTCATTTAGATGACCTACCGCTCCCAGTTTTGATACGCTCGTAGTTAAAAAGTCCGTTCGAAAGAGTGGAGTACTTGGTGGTTTTTTTTTTGCCGTTGTTGTGTCTCTCGGCCTACCCGGCCTCTGTTGTAACTTTGTCGTTACGTCCACGGCCTTCTTGTTGCTCAAATTCGGATATGTAATCAATTTGTCCGTTCTTGTAGAATGTGACTCTGATGACTTGATTCTTCTTGGCAGACAGATGTTGTGGAATAAATCATCCTTTTTTTAAAATTTAACATCCGCTCCCGATTTTGGATATCATTTGCAACTTCTTGCATTTTTGTAAATCTTCCCCATAGGTTGATTTCTCCCTTCTCGGTACTCTTGATTATCCGGCTTTCTCTTCGCCCATTGATGACTTAGCTGCTTCATTGCGCCGGTTTCGGTGTTGCCAATGCTTTGTTGCTTCTTTTTTTTAATATTTCGCCCCCGCTTCAAACACCTTTCTGTTCTCCATTTGATGATTGATTTTTCCTGGTCACCGCGGTTGCTGTAATCATACTCAAACAAAGCACCTGCTACATGAAATAAAAATTGAAACTCAATTAATTTTTGTTTTTGTCAAAGGCCCACACCTTTAATTCAGTAACGCATCAGATATTTTATTATGTTGTACCTTATCATCGCCTTTGAATTGTATCTCTTAACTTAAACTGCATCTCGTAATTATGTTAATGTGAACTTGCAACTCCTAAGGTAATAATTTTTTTGTTATATATATTTTTTTTTTATTATTATTATTTTGTATGCTTATTTTATTAACTTCAGTCACTTTCTCATTTGACCTAGGTACCTTTGATTCGTTTGTTTGTTTGTTTTTTTTTTATTTTTATAAAACCCGCTTCGATTTTTTTTACCTGTTATTGTAATTCGTATTTTTTTTGTTGTTTCATTTTAAAATTACAAGTTAGATTTTTCTTTTCGATTATCTCATGCTAATAATTTAAAATTGTATTTTCTGCTAGCTTATGGGTCTACTCTAAGCGCCCCCTTTTTTTTAAAATTTATTATTACCTCTTCTTGAAATAATTCTTTGTATGTTTTGATTACTATTTCCTTTGCGCGCTCTTGAACGCTATACGTTTGTAACATTTATTTTATGCTTACGATTTCTGGATACGGATGTTTATTTTTCTTATGAGTAGGTCAGGTCATTCATCGCTTTGAAAATACTTTGTTGCATTCCTAATAATGTTTTTTTTTTTTCGTGAGATTAATATTTTCTTTTAGATATTATTTATTTGTAACTTTGATATTTATTGTTTCTGTGCAGTTTGCTAGTATTCCTGAATTTGAATGCTTTCCTTTTTCTATTACGTGAACTTATTATGCACCTCTGTTAAGATAGCAGTGCCAAATGGGCAGAATGCACTGTAACCTATACTAGAATTAAGGGCTAATTAAGGGCTATTTTAGTGCCCTATTGTCGATTTTAGTGCTCCACCCTTAAGGGTGCAAATCGCAACATAGCCACCTTAACATTAAGCTGGCAAGGCAAACTTACAAATCAGGAATTAAAAAACATTTTCTGTACGACATAATTAAGGGCTAATTAAGTGCCCTATAAGCAATTTTAGTGCTCCACCCTGTACTTAGAAAAAAAATATTTTCTACCCCAATTTCACTTTTCTCAAAAATGGACGAGCAGACTGCAACGAAACTATAGAATAATTTAGAGCTCCTTGCCTAATAATTAAGTGCCCCATTAATGATTTAAGTGCTCCACAATGTACTTAGCAAAAAAATATTTTCTAACCCAATTTCAGTTTTCTCGAAAATGGACGAGCAGACTGCAACGAAACTATAGAATAATTTAGAGCTCTTTGCCTACTAATTTAGTGCCCCATTGGTGATTTTAGTGCTCCACCCTGTACTTAGAAAAAAAATATTTTTTACCCCAATTTCAGTTTTCTCGAAAATGGACGAGCAGACTGCAACGAAACTATACAATAATTTAAAGCTCCTTGCCTACTAATTTAGTGCCCCATTGGTGATTTTAGTGCTCCACCCTGTACTTAGAAAAAAAATATTTTTTAACCCAATTTCAGTTTTCTCGAAAATGGACGAGCAGACTGCAACGAAACTATACAATAATTTAAAGCTCCTTGCCTACTAATTTAGTGCCCCATTAATGATTTTAGTGCTCCACCCTGTACTTAGAAAAAAAATATTTTCTACCCCAATTTCAGTTTTCTCGAAAATGGACGAGCAGACTGCAACAAAACTATAGAATAATTTAAAGCTCCTTGCCTACTAATTTAGAGCCCCATTGGTGATTTTAGTGCTCCACCCTGTACTTAGAAAAAAAATATTTTCTACCCCAATTTCAGTTTTCTCAAAAATAGACGAGCAGACTGCAACGAAACTATAGAATAATTTAAAGCTCCTTGCCTACTAATTTAGTGCCCCATTGGTGATTTTAGTGCTCCACCCTGTACTTAGAAAAAAAATATTTTCTACCCCAATTTCAGTTTTCTCGAAAATGGACGAGCAGACTGCAACGAAACTATAAAATAATTTAGAGCTCCTTGCCTACTAATTAAGTGCCCCATTAATGATTTAAGTGCTCCACCCTGTACTTAGCAAAAAAATATTTTCTAACCCAATTTCAGTTTTCTCGAAAATGGACGAGCAGACTGCAACGAAACTATACAATAATTTAAAGCTCCTTGCCTACTAATTTAGTGCCCCATTGGTGATTTTAGTGCTCCACCCTGTACTTAGAAAAAAAATATTTTCTACCCCAATTTCAGTTTTCTCGAAAATGGACGAGCAGACTGCAACGAAACTATACAATAATTTAAAGCTCCTTGCCTACTAATTTAGTGCCCCATTGGTGATTTTAGTGCTCCACCCTGTACTTAGAAAAAAAATATTTTCTACCCCAATTTCAGTTTTCTCGAAAATGGACGAGCAGACTGCAACGAAACTATACAATAATTTAAAGCTCCTTGCCTACTAATTTAGTGCCCCATTGGTGATTTTAGTGCTCCACCCTGTACTTAGAAAAAAAATATTTTCTACCCCAATTTCAGTTTTCTCGAAAATGGACGAGCAGACTGCAACGAAACTATACAATAATTTAAAGCTCCTTGCCTACTAATTTAGTGCCCCATTGGTGATTTTAGTGCTCCACCCTGTACTTAGAAAAAAAATATTTTCTACCCCAATTTCAGTTTTCTCGAAAATGGACGAGCAGACTGCAACGAAACTATACAATAATTTAAAGCTCCTTGCCTGCTAATTCAGTGCCCCATTGGTGATTTTAGTGCTCCACCCTGTACTTAGAAAAAAAATATTTTCTACCCCAATTTCAGTTTTCTCGAAAATAGACGAGCAGACTGCAACGAAACTATACAATAATTTAAAGCTCCTTGCCTACTAATTTAGTGCCCCATTGGTGATTTTAGTGCTCCACCCTGTACTTAGAAAAAAAATATTTTCTACCCCAATTTCAGTTTTCTCGAAAATGGACGAGCAGACTGCAACTGAACTAAACAATAATTTAAAGCTCCTTGCCTACTAATTTAGTGCCCCATTGGTGATTTTAGTGCTCCACCCTGTACTTAGAAAAAAAATATTTTCTACCCCAATTTCAGTTTTCTCGAAAATGGACGAGCAGACTGCAACGAAACTATACAATAATTTAAAGCTCCTTGCCTACTAATTTAGTGCCCCATTGGTGATTTTAGTGCTCCACCCTGTACTTAGAAAAAAAATATTTTCTACCCCAATTTCAGTTTTCTCGAAAATGGACGAGCAGACTGCAACGAAACTATACAATAATTTAAAGCTCCTTGCCTACTAATTTAGTGCCCCATTAGTGATTTTAGTGCTCCACCCTGTACTTAGAAAAAAAATATTTTCTACACCAATTTCAGTTTTCTCGAAAATGGACGAGCAGACTGCAACGAAACTATACAATAATTCAAAGCTCCTTGCCTACTAATTTAGTGCCCCATTAGTGATTTTAGTGCTCCACCCTGTACTTAGAAAAAAAATATTTTCTACCCCAATTTCAGTTTTCTCGAAAATGGACGAGCAGACTGCAACGAAACTATACAATAATTTGAAGCTCCTTGCCTACTAATTTAGTGCCCCATTGGTGATTTTAGTGCTCCACCCTGTACTTAGAAAAAAAATATTTTCTACCCCAATTTCAGTTTTCTCGAAAATGGACGAGCAGACTGCAACGAAACTATACAATAATTTAAAGCTCCTTGCCTGCTAATTCAGTGCCCCATTGGTGATTTTAGTGCTCCACCCTGTACTTAGAAAAAAAATATTTTCCACCCCAATTTCAGTTTTCTCGAAAATAGACGAGCAGACTGCAACGAAACTATACAATAATTTAAAGCTCCTTGCCTACTAATTTAGTGCCCCATTGGTGATTTTAGTGCTCCACCCTGTACTTAGAAAAAAAATATTTTCTACCCCAATTTCAGTTTTCTCGAAAATGGACGAGCAGACTGCAACTGAACTATACAATAATTTAAAGCTCCTTGCCTACTAATTTAGTGCCCCATTGGTGATTTTAGTGCTCCACCCTGTACTTAGAAAAAAAATATTTTCTACCCCAATTTCAGTTTTCTCGAAAATGGACGAGCAGACTGCAACGAAACTATACAATAATTTAAAGCTCCTTGCCTACTAATTTAGTGCCCCATTGGTGATTTTAGTGCTCCACCCTGTACTTAGAAAAAAAATATTTTCTACCCCAATTTCAGTTTTCTCGAAAATGGACGAGCAGACTGCAACGAAACTATACAATAATTTAAAGCTCCTTGCCTACTAATTTAGTGCCCCATTAGTGATTTTAGTGCTCCACCCTGTACTTAGAAAAAAAATATTTTCTACACCAATTTCAGTTTTCTCGAAAATGGACGAGCAGACTGCAACGAAACTATACAATAATTCAAAGCTCCTTGCCTACTAATTTAGTGCCCCATTAGTGATTTTAGTGCTCCACCCTGTACTTAGAAAAAAAATATTTTCTACCCCAATTTCAGTTTTCTCGAAAATGGACGAGCAGACTGCAACGAAACTAGAGAATTATTTAGAGCTATTTACCTACTAGTTAAGAGCCCCATTGGCGATTTTTGTGTTAATAGTTTAAATGAAATCTCTGTATACCTATCTTCTCTTATTTTTCTTACAAATTAAAGAAGATAGGGTATGCTGGTGTAAATCAATGCAGAATTGTACTCCGCCTAAGAATATGTAATAATGTACAGGGTGTTTATTTGAAAAGAATCGAGAATAAAAATTGACTAAATGTAGTATATAGTAGTATAGTAGTAAATTTTGAACATTTTTTATGTCATTTTTTAAAAAATAAATCATCATTGGGCTCTTTCGGGAGTTGGCATTTTAGAGGCAACTTTACATCAATATTCAAAATGCAAAGTTTGATGTTTTGTCAAATTTATTTTTACAACTACTGAAATATATAGAACACAGCACACTTATGAAAATTACACATAGTTTTTAACATACAGCAGAAACACTCCATATACTTTTAATGTGTTTCGGCGGGACACTCTGTTTAATAATAGTTCATGTAATTGTTAATTATCTCTATAAATTTAAACTAGGATCATAGTGGGTTCATAGTACGTAAGATCGACGAGATCTTGATTAATGATATTATTTAAGATGTATGTACAAACAGGGTGAGTTTATTTCATGTTCTCAATTGGGATTTCAGGGTGGAGCACTAAAATTAGTAGGCAAGGAGCTTTAAATTATTCTATAGTTTCGTTGCAGTCTGCGCGTCCATTTTCAAGAAAACTGAAATTGGGGTAGAAAATATTTTTTTTCTAAGTACAGGGTAGAGCACTAAAATCACCAATGGGGCACTTAACTAGTAGGCAAGGAGCTCTAAATTATTCTATAGTCTCGTTGCAGTCTGCTCGTCCATTTTCGAGAAAAGTGAAATTAAGTTAGAAAATATTTTTTTTCTAAATACATGGTGGAGCCCTAAAATCACCAATAGGGCACTAAATTAGTAGGCAAGGAGCTCAAAATGATTCTATAGTTCGTTGCAGTCTGCTCGTCCATTTTTGAGAAAACTGAAATTGGGGTAGAAAATATTTTTTTTCTAAATACAGGGTAGAGCACTAAAATCACCAATAGGGCACTTAATTAGTAGGCAAGGAGCTCTAAATTATTCTATAGTTCCGTTGCAGTCTGCTTGTCCATTTTCGAGAAAAGTGAAATTGGAGAAGAAAATATTTTTTTTCTAAGTAAAGGGTGGAGCACTAAAATCACCAATAGGGCACTTAATTAGTAGGCAAGAAGCTCTAAATTATTCTATAGTTTTGTTGCAGTCTGCTTGTCCATTTTCGAGAAAAGTGAAATTGGGGTAGAAAATATTTTTTTTCTAAATACAGGGTAGAGCACTAAAATCACCAATGGGGCACTAAATTAGTAGGCAAGGAGCTCTAAATTATTCTATAGTTTGGTTGCAGTCTGCTCGTCCATTTTCGAGAAAACTGAAATTGGGGTAGAAAATATTTTTTTTAAGTACAGGGTGGAGCATTAAAATCACCAATAGGGCACTAAATTAGTAGGCAAGGAGCTCTAAATTATTCTATAGTTTCGTTGCAGTCTGCTCGTCCATTTTCGAGAAAACTGAAATTGAGGTAGAAAATATTTTTTTTCTAAGTACAGGGTGGAGCATTAAAATCACCAATGGGGCACTAAATTAGTAGGCAAAGAGCTCTAAATTATTCTATAGTTTCGTTGCAGTCTGCTCGTCCATTTTCGAGAAAACTGAAATTGAGGTAGAAAATATTTTTTTTCTAAGTACAGGGTGGAGCATTAAAATCACCAATGGGGCACTAAATTAGTAGGCAAAGAGCTCTAAATTATTCTATAGTTTCGTTGCAGTCTGCTCGTCCATTTTCGAGAAAACTGAAATTGGGGTAGAAAATATTTTTTTTCTAAGTACAGGATGGAGCATTAAAATCACCAATGGGGCACTAAATTAGTAGGCAAAGAGCTCTAAATTATTCTATAGTTTCGTTGCAGTCTGCTCATCCATTTGCGAGAGAACTGAAATTGGGGTAGAAAATATTTTTTTTCTAAGTACAGGGTAGAGCACTAAAATCACCAATGGGGCACTAAATTAGTAGGCAAGGAGCTTAAAATTATTGTATAGTTTCGTTGCAGTCTGCTCGTCCATTTTCAAGAAAACTGAAATTGGGGTAGAAAATATTTTTTTTCTAAGTACAGGGTGAAGCACTAAAATCACTAATGGGGCACTAAATTAGTAGGCAAAGAGCTCTAAATTATTCTATAGTTTCGTTGCAGTCTGCTCGTCCATTTTCGAGAAAACTGAAATTGGGGTAGAAAATATTTTTTTTCAAAGTACAGGGTGGAGCACTAAAATCACCAATGGGGCACTAAATTAGTAGGCAAGGAGCTTTAAATTATTGTATAGTTTCGTTGCAGTCTGCTCGTCCATTTTCGAGAAAACTGAAATTGGGGTAGAAAATATTTTTTTTCTAAGTACAGGGTTGAGCACTAAAATCACTAATGGGGCACTAAATTAGTAGGCAAGGAGCTTTGAATTATTGTATAGTTTCGTTGCAGTCTGCTCGTCCATTTTCGAGAAAACTGAAATTGGTGTAGAAAATATTTTTTTTCTAAGTACAGGGTGGAGCACTAAAATCACTAATGGGGCACTAAATTAGTAGGCAAGGAGCTTTAAATTATTGTATAGTTTCGTTGCAGTCTGCTCGTCCATTTTCGAGAAAACTGAAATTGGGGTAGAAAATATTTTTTTTCTAAGTACAGGGTGGAGCACTAAAATCACCAATGGGGCACTAAATTAGTAGGCAAGGAGCTTTAAATTATTGTATAGTTTCGTTGCAGTCTGCTCGTCCATTTTCGAGAAAACTGAAATTGGGGTAGAAAATATTTTTTTTCTAAGTACAGGGTGGAGCACTAAAATCACCAATGGGGCACTAAATTAGTAGGCAAGGAGCTTTAAATTATTGTATAGTTTCGTTGCAGTCTGCTCGTCCATTTTCGAGAAAACTGAAATTGGGGTAGAAAATATTTTTTTTCTAAGTACAGGGTGGAGCACTAAAATCACCAATGGGGCACTAAATTAGTAGGCAAGGAGCTTTAAATTATTGTATAGTTTCGTTGCAGTCTGCTCGTCCATTTTCGAGAAAACTGAAATTGGGGTAGAAAATATTTTTTTTCTAAGTACAGGGTGGAGCACTAAAATCACCAATGGGGCACTAAATTAGTAGGCAAGGAGCTTTAAATTATTGTATAGTTTCGTTGCAGTCTGCTCGTCCATTTTCGAGAAAACTGAAATTGGGTTAGAAAATATTTTTTTTCTAAGTACAGGGTGGAGCACTAAAATCACTAATGGGGCACTAAATTAGTAGGCAAGGAGCTTTGAATTATTGTATAGTTTCGTTGCAGTCTGCTCGTCCATTTTCGAGAAAACTGAAATTGGTGTAGAAAATATTTTTTTTCTAAGTACAGGGTAGAGCACTAAAATCACTAATGGGGCACTAAATTAGTAGGCAAGGAGCTTTAAATTATTGTATAGTTTCGTTGCAGTCTGCTCGTCCATTTTCGAGAAAACTGAAATTAGGGTAGAAAATATTTTTTTTCTAAGTACAGGGTGGAGCACTAAAATCACCAATGGGGCACTAAATTAGTAGGCAAAGAGCTTTAAATTATTGTATAGTTTCGTTGCAGTCTGCTCGTCCATTTTCGAGAAAACTGAAATTGGGGTAGAAAATATTTTTTTTCTAAGTACAGGGTGGAGCACTAAAATCACCAACGGGGCACTAAATTAGTAGGCAAGGAGCTTTAAATTATTGTATAGTTTCGTTGCAGTCTGCTCGTCCATTTTCGAGAAAACTGAAATTGGGGTAGAAAATATTTTTTTTCTAAGTACAGGGTGGAGCACTAAAATCACCAACGGGGCACTAAATTAGTAGGCAAGGAGCTTTAAATTATTGTATAGTTTCGTTGCAGTCTGCTCGTCCATTTTCGAGAAAACTGAAATTGGGGTAGAAAATATTTTTTTTCTAAGTACAGGGTGGAGCACTAAAATCACCAATGGGGCACTAAATTAGTAGGCAAGGAGCTTTAAATTATTGTATAGTTTCGTTGCAGTCTGCTCGTCCATTTTCGAGAAAACTGAAATTGGGGTAGAAAATATTTTTTTTCTAAGTACAGGGTGGAGCACTAAAATCACTAATAGGGCACTAAATTAGTAGACAAGGAGCTCTAAATTATTCTATGGTTTCGTTGCAGTCTGCTCGTCCATTTTCGAGAAAACTGAAATTGGGTTAGAAAATATTTTTTTGTTAAGTACAGGGTGGAGCACTTAAATCATTAATGGGGCACTTAATTAGTAGGCAAGGAGCTCTAAATTATTTTATAGTTTCGTTGCAGTCTGCTCGTCCATTTTCGAGAAAACTGAAATTGGGTTAGAAAATATTTTTTTTCTAAGTACAGGGTAGAGCACTAAAATCACCAATGGGGCACTAAATTAGTAGGCAAGGAGCTTTAAATTATTGTATAGTTTTGTTGCAGTCTGCTCGTCCATTTTCGAGAAAACTGAAATTGGGGTAGAAAATATTTTTTTTCTAAGTACAGGGTGGAGCACTAAAATCACCAATGGGGCACTAAATTAGTAGGCAAGGAGCTTTAAATTATTGTATAGTTTTGTTGCAGTCTGCTCGTCCATTTTCGAGAAAACTGAAATTGGGGTAGAAAATATTTTTTTTCTAAGTACAGGGTGGAGCACTAAAATCATTAATGGGGCACTAAATTAGTAGGCAAGGAGCTTTAAATTATTGTATAGTTTCGTTGCAGTCTGCTCGTCCATTTTTGAGAAAACTGAAATTGGGGTAAAACATATTTTTTTTCTAAGTACAGGGTGGAGCACTAAAATCACCAATGGGGCACTAAATTAGTAGGCAAGGAGCTTTAAATTATTGTATAGTTTCGTTGCAGTCTGCTCGTCCATTTTCGAGAAAACTGAAATTGGGGTAAAAAATATTTTTTTTCTAAGTACAGGGTGGAGCACTAAAATCACCAATGGGGCACTAAATTAGTAGGCAAGGAGCTCTAAATTATTCTATAGTTTCGTTGCAGTCTGCTCGTCCATTTTCGAGAAAACTGAAATTGGGTTAGAAAATATTTTTTTGCTAAGTACAGGGTGGAGCACTTAAATCATTAATGGGGCACTTAATTAGTAGGCAAGGAGCTCTAAATTATTCTATAATTTCGTTGCAGTCTGCTCGTCCATTTTTGAGAAAAGTGAAATTGGGGTAGAAAATATTTTTCTTCTAAGTACAGGGTGGAGCACTAAAATTGCTTATAGGGCACTTAATTAGCCCTTAATTATGTCGTATAGAAAATGTTTTTTAATTCCTGATTTGTAAGTTTGCCTTGCCAGCTTAATGTTAAGGTGGCTATGTTGCGATTTGCACCCTTAAGGGTGGAGCACTAAAATCGACAATAGGGCACTAAAATAGCCCTTAATTCTAGTATAGGTTACAGTGCATTCTGCCTATTTGGCATTGCTATCTTAACAGAGGTTTATTATGCACATTTTGTGCATTACCAAAATCCTTTCCCAATCGTCGTTTCTTTTTTTTGCTTATTCTTCCTTTTCTGGAGTGTGTTTATCTTTAAAAGTGGGTCAATGATTGAACTTGAAATACCAATACGTTTGTCTGATTTTTTGAATTACTTGCGTTTGTTTTTATTTGTATATGGAATTTCTGTTTGTGCTTCTTTATACTTATTCTAGCTCTATTTGTTTACGCGCCCATCTTCCGAATATAGGTCAGCGTTTGAACTTGAAATACTAACACGTATGAACTTGAAATCGCTATTATGATTTTTGTTTTGTTGTTTATTAAATATTAATTACGTCTGTACCTTTTAAAACTTTGCTTCCGCCCTTTATTAAACAATTTTACCTGAAGTATTATTGTCCACAAGTGGACACAGCACTTAAAAATTATGTAATACATATTTATTGTTATCACAAACATCCTGGTCACGGCACCAATGTAATGATTCGACCCTAGGTATTGTACAAATTTATAATTTGTATTTTATTTACGTTGTGTTGTGTATGTAGTAACCCTTTTAATTTATTTAACAGATTCGTTGTTTGTGTCAATATGCATTATCGGAAATACTGTGTCTTTCTTCCCTTTTAATGACCAGGAGTATGTGTGGACAATAAATAAAACAGGATGTGAGTTTAACGGATGCAAAGTTTATTGACCTCAATTATGACATTTCTAATTAATTTGTGTTTCTTAAATTATTTATATTCTCGAAATACTTTATTTTCGTTTGTACTTAGAAGCCATGTGCATTTTAGTTAAACTCAAAAAGTATATGACTCTACTTGTGGGAGCAAAATTAAATAACCCCTGCATTTGCATTATGAGATGGGAAACCCACAAAAACCATCTCGGAGCTTACCAGACAACCAACTAGCGGGAACACTCCTCTGATTAGCAAGCAGATCCCGACGTCATCCGTTGATTGTTTTGTATCATTAACTAGCGGGAACATAACTCTGCAGTACTAACTCGGGACGACCACACCCGTTAATTGTGATCAGCAATTAACTAGCGGGAACACTCCTCCGTTTTCCACGCACAGCTCGACCACACCCGTCAATTGTTTTTGTGCTTTTAACTAGCGGGAACATAACTTTGCAGTACTAACTCGGGACGACCACACCCGTTAATTGTTTTCAGGCAATTAACTAGCGGGAACACTCCTCCGTTTTCCACGCACAGCTCGACCACACCCGTCAATTGTTTTTGTGCTATTAACTAGCGGGAACATAACTATGCAGTACTAACTCGGGACGACCACACCCGTTAATTGTGATCAGCAATTAACTAGCGGGAACACTCCTCCGTTTTCCACGCACAGCTCGACCACACCCGTCAATTGTTTTTGTGCTATTAACTAGCGGTTACATAACTCTGCAGTACTAACTCGGGACGACCACACCCGTTAATTGTGATCAGCAATTAACTAGCGGGAACACTCCTCCGTTTTCCACGCACAGCTCGACCACACCCGTCAATTGTTTTTGTGCTATTAACTAGCGGGAACATAACTCTGCAGTACTAACTCGGGACGACCACACCCGTTAATTGTTTTCAGGCAATTAACTAGCGGGAACACTCCTCCGTTTTCCACGCATAGCTCGACCACACCCGTCAATTGCTTTTGTGCTTTTAACTAGCGGGAACATAACTCTGCAGTACTAACTCGGGACGACCACACCCGTTAATTGTTTTTTGTGCTGTTAACTAGCGGGAACATAACTCTGCAGTACTAACTCGGGACGACCACACCCGTTAATTGTTTTCAGGCAATTAACTAGCGGGAACACTCCTCCGTTTTCCACGCACAGCTCGACCACACCCGTCAACTGTTTTGTATTCTTATTTTGTTGTGTAGTTTTTATATTTGTTGTATAATTTTGATTTTTGTTGTGTTATTCTTATTTCCCTCTGTGATTTGGAACTTGTGGTGCTTTTCGTGATGTTCTTCTTCCGAACTGTTTCTTGACTCTCATGACTCTCTTCCGTTTTCCGCTCCGCACAGCTTTTATAACTCTGTTTCTCCCGATCGTGGAGATCGAAGATTTCGCGCAGACCATATATGGTTATAAAATACCACCCATCCCTGACGTCACGCAATTCCCCCGACTTCGCAAATTCGTTGTGTTTGCGCTTGGTTAAACCTTGAACTGAATCTTTCTGTATGTCTTAGCATTTCTCCACGCGCCGGTACTTGTTTATTATTTTAAGGCGATGCTGCATTTGTTATTTCTTTCAGATAAAAAATTTTGATCGGCTAATGTTATTCTCGTATTTACTGAATGTTGATTTTTCTTTAATATTTTCTTGGGTGATTTTTGTATTAATATTTTAATTTAATTTCGTCAAAAATAATATTTGCACATGACCCCTACTGACCTATTACACACTTTATATAATATGCAAAACTGTAAGGAGTGTGAACATGTGTTGCGTACGTGTAAGATTCTTTTGGATTGGGTTCAGCCGTTTGGAGTGGAATTAAGAGAGATTCGAAATCTGCATATACAACGAACGGGACTCGCATTTTACATGAAAAATTACTAAAAGTCAATATATTACCGGGCACTAGCTGCCCACTTTTGTTTTTAATCAATTCTGTTGTGCACATTACGGTGTACTTTTTATCGCAATCATGTTGACAATGATTTAATAATTTTAATTCTGTTTCAAACAATGTTAAACATCCGTCACACAAATGTATTTTATGTCCATGGGTCGATACTTGATTTGAAATTAACCGCGATAAATTTTTAATCAACACATAGTGACTTTTTCCACTATCCTCTAAGCAAAGTAAATTGATATGATTGTTGCGTCTAAATTTTGTAAAATAAATTGGACCTATCACTTCATGAATTTGTTTAGTAATATTTAATTCTAACCCGTAAATGTTTATGCTTATATTATTCAACTCTTCGAATTTTCCAATATCCCTTAGTTTGATTGGAAACTCTAAACCTGACCAATCCAATACGTCGTTGTAATGAGGATACGATGTGGTTCTGTCCGAATTCTTCTCTGCTGGATAAAGAGCCGCCACAATGGCCCATGCAAAACAAGCTATATCGTCATTTCTCACGTTTACACATGCGTGTTTTTTTTAAATATTTGCAGGTAACTCCAAATATGAAGTGGCTCAGATTGGAATGTACCTGTTGATGTTAATTTCGAGATGGGACACATTCAACAGAGCCCAACCGCTATCTCTCTCCTAAAATACACATACAAAAAGAAAATACATTAAAAACGATGGCTGTCGTTGCTTTTTACCAATTATATTGAATTTTAGATCAACAAATATTTTGAATTTTTTTTTTTTTATTTAATTTAATAGTGAACAATTGTAATATTGATTTTTTTTTAAAACGAAAACAATTTTTACTTTCATTTTTCTAAAAAAAAAGCTCACCTGAAATTCCTCGCTTTTAATTTTAACAGTTTCACAAAATTGACTGTAATCTTCATCAAGGTTACTCGTGGGGGTAATGATTTTAAATCGTGTGTTGAAAGACTTCAATTCGGGCTGTTGTGTCTCGCTACTGGGTTTAATGTACATTCTAAAAAGCTCAATGTTGACTTTGACATTTTGATTGTCACCTCTTAATGCATTAACCAATCGAAGGAACGTCTCACGATTACTATCCGAAAATGACGGAATGTCCGTTACAGTTGATGTTGCTGCCGATATTCGGTACGTTGCAATACGATCTTTAAATGCTTTTGCAATCTTGAAAACACCAGGCTCGATCTCTAAAGATTGTGTCGTACTAGTATGAAGAAAATGAAACTGCTTGCTTGTTGATGCTATCGGATTTGTATCGATATTGTATTTAGTCCGATCAGGTAGAGGGTTGCTTTTACAACAATGTTGATGAAATGCTCGTCCGTCCTCCAATGTTACACCGCACACCTCACAAAGTAATTGTCTATGACTGCCCAAATGACGATTTAAACTATCCGATCGCGAAAATATTTTTAAACAAATGTTGCATTTGAAAACCATGACTAGACTTATTATTATTATATATGTAGTATTGTTGAGAGATTGTTATTGATGCTAAAAGGAACGTTCTATTATTATTTTTTTTTTTTCGTTAAGAAGAGAATAAAAATGTGTACTTACAATCAAATTAATATGGTGCTATTATTATTTCAGGGCTTTCCCGTTTATTAATTTCTTTGATTGCCGTTACGCACATATACGCTTCTAGAAAGCGCCCCGGTAGCCAAACGTCGAATTCCTTGAGTGAACAGAGCACAGCTTTGCCGTATCGAGTATTTTTTACTTTTACGTTGTAAATTGTATACTTTTCACCAATTTGTAGCTCGGAAATTTTTATAATTTCACGAACAGTCGCCAATTGTTTCACTTTGTTGAAATCCATTTTAATGCACTTGCTCTTATCAATTGTAATGACTGACTGATCATTATTTATCTAATGTGTGCGCGCATGGGGGAATGAGAAAATGCTGATGGTTTCTATTAATTGTTCTTATGGAATGCTGATAGTGCATATTAATTACACCAAAAGCAATCACATTTTCGCATCATTATATTTAAATAGCATTCACATCCATTGCAAACATTAAACTCAAAAGTTTGTGTATTGTCATCAAAATGAACAGTTTTGTGACCACCAATAAAATGTTAACTCTTTTTATCCTCTTCCTCGATGTACAAAAAACAATTTGCACAATATTCTTTAAAAATGTTTTTGTAAAATGCAGTTAATATGTGTAAGCTAAGGTCCATACGAGGCTAACCTTAAATATGTGGAATTTGCTTACTTGCTTATTTACGGCCGTGTTTCCTCGTATATCAGGTTTTTGTCAATGGTCCGATTCGGTCAACACTCCTTCCCCTTTATCTGTCTCAGGTATGTGTGTTTTACCAAGGAAAGTGTGAAGCGCATGTGTGGTTGTCGGCATGTACCTCTACTTACTCAGACTAGAAAAATAATAACAACTATATGAGCAATGTGTTCCTCCCTAACCTAGATGGGTAATAAAAGGGAAAATAATCGTGTTTGTTCTAACTAGCAAAAGCGTGGAGCACTGTTTACCGACCGCGTTGGTCGAGCCAGATTGCATGCACCAAGTAAACGCAGGCTTTCAGCGAATACTTGTACCTGACCGTTCTCATTCGGGCTAAGATAGTCTGGGCACGACGGGTGGTCCGTCCCGAACGCCCCAGGTGCAATACTATCTATGGAACCATCCTGCTCGGCAGATGAGATTCCGGCCAAGTGTGAAAGACAACCTTCTGTCCCTCAGTAAGGCGTCTACCTGACCAGCCTATGCCTCGATAGTGACCTAGCGCTTGTAACTAACTCTCGACTGCTTGTCGGATAAACACTAGAAGCGCGCATGAGGGTAAGCGCCCCCTCACCGCCTCCGAACAAAACAGTGGTCTCCTTTATGCTACTGGCTAAGCTTCTAGCTCCACTAACTATACTACACATGTGAACATATACATTTAGGTACATTGTCATAACCCTGTATGTCGACACCCTGTATATCGATATATCATCAACATGTGCACATCATTCATTACCACCAGGTAAATCATATCATAAGTGTCAGTATTTGCATATTATAACTATATAAGCAGTGCACCGTAATATCAACAATAGCATAAGTAATCACATAAACAATAAAAATAATAACCTCAGCAATACTATCATTAAACGGGGATGATAATATTCACAACGGTAATACCATTGCCTTAATCAGTATCTGACAGTACGATAATAATAATCATAAATCGGGATGGTTTTTATGACGGCGCATTATTCAGTAAGGCGGGGAAAACCCGGTTTACCAATTCAGCATAAAGCTGGGCGGCGCTCAACACAACATTTACGAGTTACACTCAGGTAAGAATACTGGTACTACTCTGCGTCTCACGTTCAATCAGTAAGGAAGACATTAGCTCAGTGATAACTCACCTGAATTAATTATAGGTTCTTTGTCCTGTAACTGCTTTAATGCGTGCGGCGTAGTTCTCCGGTCCGTACCGATTCACTGCTATAACACAACTGCGCCTTTCTTCAACGCTCTCCTCTCCGAAAACGGGCCCTATTCCCAAAAAATGCAATCGGTGCGGTTATCGCCCGCGCGAACAATAAACAGATCGTGAATAGGAATTCTCTTTATTAATTGAAACACACTTAAACTACATTAGAATAAAATTTTAAAAAAAAATAACAAATTCAATTGTGGCCTCTTCTTACATATGCACACAATTTCACTTGATGCCATTGTTACACTATTATTATTATTATAATTATAATGAACTTATTAATTTTCTCATTTTTGCTAATTCTGCACTTGCTCTTATCAATTGTAATGAACGTCTGATCGCTATTGCAATTATTACTATATAATGCAATCTTTTTGTAATTATTATTATTATTAGTATTGTGTGTGTGTCTCCGCGCGCTCGACCCCAACGCCATCTGGGAGATATCGCTCGGCGGCGTTTGGTACTAAATCTATTCACGCAGATTTCTTTAGCCCCATTCGCAGATTTCTTTAGCTCCAGCGGTATCTGAATAACCTCAAGAGATACGAAGAAACCAACACCAGATTCGGAGGAACGCCCGCAGGCCAAAAGGACAGGGGGAGGGGGGCGGGGGCAAGCAGTGCAAAAGAGGCATTATATTAGCTGGGGGACAAACCTTTTGAACTCTATGTTACCGGCATTCGTTTGGTGGAGCCAGAATCGGCTGTTTTCCTCTACTTACAACCTGGACGATAAAAGCCGATATTAAATTCAATTCGAGGCCCTAAACGGGGCATTTACGGCCGTCGGATGGCGGGCCGTTACTCAAGTAGCTTGTTTAATCATTGTATTGTTTAGTTGAGGGGACACTTTGCCGGTTTACACGACCTCGAATAACTTCTGGTAATGTATGGTTATGTGCATGACCTCCATTACCATCAACTATTATGGAATAATTGAGAGCTTGGAGTACTAACGGCCTTTCGCAATATCAATTAACATCAAAGGATAATTTCGTATTATTAATAGAAATTATGTATTTTTTTAAAACAGTATAAATAATTTTTGTATGCTAATTAAAAAAGTAATCACCAAAAAGTATAATTTGCAGTTATCTCAATTTTATTTGAATTATGATTTATTATACCACTAGTAATTTTATTCATGCTACAACCGTATAAAACACTGATTTAAAGTGAAGTTCAGAATATACTGCTTATTTCAAAATATTTAAGTGTTTTGTACGCGTGGCGCATGAAGTAAAATTTCGAGTTGAGAAAAGCCTAATTTGGCTCGGTCGCTTCGCTTCGCTACGCGCCCGAGCCAAATTTTCAGGCTTTTCTAAACTCGAAATTTTACTTCATGCTTAGTCTGGGAGTGGAAACACTCGTTCGAACTTTCAATTGAACGGTTTTTGTAATGCTAAAGAATACATGAGCATTGACAGCGTATATATCGGGATATGTATTCTTAAAAACAGTTTTCTGCATATTAATAAATCTTACTTCTGAATGAATAAATAAATAGACTTAGTTTCCAATACTAATTAAAAAAGCAATTCTTAGTATAATAATCAATAAATAATACCGTGTCTGTTTTTCAATCTACTACTACAGAAATAAAAACATGTTTACTATGAGAGTTACTATTTTCTTTTAAATTTTCGAATGAATATAATTTTTGTATATACAAGGTGTGGCAGGGAAACTTGCTGATTTGAATTGGGCGCCAATGAGCGAGACGTGGTCAGAAAAGGGTAGGGAGGGTGTCATTTGATAGAGGGGGTCTTGAAGTTTTGTCGTCGTGCGTTGGACAAAGGAGGAGCGTGCGATCGCCGTCGAGGCCTACTTTTCCAATGGCCGTTCGGTGGTTGCCACCGAACGTGCCTTCCGAACTCGGTTCAATATTCATTCCACGGGTCCCGTTCCTGACCGGCAATCAATCGTTTCGTGGGTGGACGCATTTAGGTAGAGTGAGAGTGTGGCAAAAAAGGGCCTGGAGGTCAACGGACTTCCAGAACACCAGAAACCGTCAAGAGGGTGAGAGGAATGATTGAGGCATTTTTTCTCCCAAAACACAAAGAAATGGAGATTGGGGACATATGGTTCCAGCAGGACAGAGCCACGGCGCACACAGCGAGGACTTCAATGGAACTTTTGAGGGAATACTTTCACGAGCGCCTAATCTCCTTGAGGGGTGACGTACTGTGGCCGGCGCGGTCCCCCGATTTGACTCCCTGTGACTTCTGTTTATGAGGATATCTCAAATCCATTGTTTACAATGACAAACCACGGACCCTGCAACACGTGAAGGACAACATTCGCCAAGCCATCGCCAACATTCCCGTCGATATGCTCGAAAGAGTGGGGCGAAACTTCAAAAAGCTGGTGGATCAATGTATCGCTAATGAGGGCCGCCATGTCATTTTTAAAACCCTGTACATATATTGTAATTTCTATAAATCTTGGATTGAATCATTAAAGACAGTCGAAATATGCAGAACACCAGAAACTGTCGAGGGGGTGAGAGGAATAATTGAGGCATTTTTTCTCCCAAAATATAAAGAAATGGAACTTGGGGACGTATGGTTCCAGCAGGACAGAGCCACGGCACACACAGCGAGGACTTCAATGGAACTTTTGAGGGAATACTTCCACGAGCGCCTAATCTCCTTGAGGGGTGACGTACTGTGGCCGGCGCGCTCCCCCGATTTGACTCCCCGTGACTTCTTTTTATGAGGATATCTCAAATCCATTGTTTACAATGACAAACCACGGACCCTGCAACACCTAAAGGACAACATTCGCCAAGCCAACGCCAACATTCCCGTCGATATGCTCGAAAGAGTGGAGCGAAACATCAGCTGGTGGATCAATGTATCGCTAATAAGTACCGCCATGTCATTTTTAAAACCCTGTACATATATTGTAATATCTATAAATCTTGGATTGATTCATTAAAGACAGTTGAAATATGCAAAGCGCACGATGTATGCGTTTCACGATCCATTTGCGAATTAGAATATGGAGTTTTGGAGTCAATTTCTGCTGAAGGATAATGTTTAACGCTCGCCCGAATGAACATAATAAATATGATAGGTAACAGCGCTGGGAATGTTTTCATGTCGCCGGAACATTTAGCAAATAAATCAGAACAATGCCGTTGAAATGTAAAGTTACACTGCCAAGCGCTATTAAGTTCCCTCGGGGGGATATTATATTAATTCGCTTGCATTTCCAGACGATGGCAAGTTTTAATATTTCACACGGAACCGGAAATATTATCACGTTATTCTTACTTGAAAAATGTTGAATATGCTGTATTATTTATTGTGGATACATATTTGTTTTTTTCCAATATCGGATTAAGCATGAAGTGTATACAAATAGAAAGACTGTTATTCCTTGCTTCACTTATTATATTTATGTTAGATGTACATTTCGAGACACAAGGTGCTCATTATCAATAAAATGTTTGTTATTGATAATGAGCACCTTGTGTCTCGAAATGTACATCTAACAAAAATAAAAAGTGAAGTAAGGAATAACAGTCTTTCTATTTGTGATTAATAATACAGTTATGTAGTGTATATTTTAACGAGACACAAAATTCAACATTCCTGTAAGTTTTAAAAATGTTGAATATGCTATATTAAATCGGATTATTTATCGTGGATACACTTTTGTTTAACAATTGTTTTTTCCAATATCGGATAAAGCATGAAGTGTATATTTTTACGAGACACTTAATTCAACATTCCTGTAAGTTTTAAAAATGTTGAATATGCTATATTTAATCGGATTATTTATTGTGGATACACTTTTGTTTAACAATTGTTTTTTCTAATATCGGATTAAGCATGAAGCGTATACTTCAATGACACACTTCAACATTTCAGTAAGTTTTGTGTTTATTTCAATATATTTTTTTTGTATTGAAAGTCTAAAGCATGGCTATACTGATGAGGGATAAATCTCGAAACGCGTCTAAAGATGGCTTATGACTTATTCTCCAAGATCACCCAAGATTCTTTCAATTAATATTCATTTCCTGTACATTTTTAAACTTATTTCAACTTCCTGTTGGTTCATTTAGTTTGGCGAGAGAATAATTTGACCTGATGTTGAATTTTGCATATAAATTATGCATAGAACAGTAAATCTGTCGTGTAACTTAAATATTCATTGTATAATTCAATATCTGTCGGGGTATTAGCTCGAGAAGTAGTTTTTTCAATGCATATTTAGAGACTTGTCTCAATAAGACTAAATAAGACTAAATTTTTGCAGAATGTCGATATTAATTTTATTTCGTTTTTACATTTTGTAAATATTCTGAAAACTATTGGCAAACTCAATTTTTCTTTGAGTTTAGAAAAGTCTGAAAATTTGGATTGGTTGCGTCTAAATCAAAATTCAGGATTTCCTAAACTCGAAATTTTATTTTGTAAACCACGCGTATAAAACACTGAAATACTCTGATACTATAAATACGCTGAAACATATATTTTTTATTGTTACAAACTTACTGAATGGTTAAATAAAATTTATAGCTTGAATTTTGTTATTATGTATGATTGTGTTTTTGTGTTGCATGTGTCTGCTTTTTGTGATTATTTCATGTTTTTTCGTCCTTTTTATTAATTTTTAAGTGCGCTTAGATTTAAAAAATCCGGACTCTAATTATTACATTATGAATAGATGAAGTATTCTATTTTTTGTAGATTATAATTTTTCTTTTTACGGCCTAAAAATGTCTCGATTTTATTAATACACCGATTTTTTTTTTAATTAGGTGCCAATTATTTATTACATATAATGTACACATACGTTACGTTACGTTAGTTCCATATTAATCTATTTTTTTAATAACGCAAATTGTAGTTCCTTATGTTATACGCTATTATTAGATTCTAGTAGCAACCTTATGTTTTTCATTATTCTAAAATATTATTAAAGAAGATACATACAGTTTAACTCGACAGTTTTGAAAAATGCATAATTAAACACTACATTTTTTTCAAGCAAGCGTGAATGAACCATGAATTAGTTTTGCTAATAAAATTATTTCAAAAAAATTTGTATAAGTAGAAATTAGGAATTTTTATGTGGTTTCATTTTTTTTTATAAAATCGACCCCACCAAATTCAAAATATGTAGCTTCAAAGTGATATGCCTCGCTTTTTAAACGGAATAGTAGGTTAGTATCATGAGGTACTAGTTTAAGTGCAGACTTCGAGAGAGGGATCGTCCCATTAGTTAACAAAAGGGACACGCCTTGCTTTTTCAAAAGGATAGTAAATAAGTACCATGAGGTCAAGTGCAGACTATGATTAAGGTAAACGTGCAGTGCCGACCTGTGCGTGAAAAACGTGGGATCGTCCCGCTAGTTAACCGCAGAAGATTAACGTACAAGGCCGACTTGAGCGTAAAAAATGAGGGATCGTAGCACTAAAGTAATCGATGTGCAGGGCCTACCAAAAATATACAGTAAGAGATTGTCCCAATCGTGTAAATGTGGTTAACGTGCAATGCTAACCTGGTCGTGAAAACGAGGGATTGCTCCACTAGTTGATTGCTGGTTCTGCTTCTGCTTTCTCCGGTCGATTACTCAGCCTCAGCTCAGCCAGCCTACCTGGTTTAGATAGTCTAGCAAAGCCGATGTGGGTAGATCCCTTATGTAGGCCATTGTAGGCCATCTTTCACCCAGTAAGGAGCCTCTAGTTAACGTGAGTGCCAGGCAATCGCTGAGAATATGTTCGGCAGTCTCGTCTTCCATGTTACACCCTCTGCAGGGTTAATTGCTTAAAGTAATTGACGTGAGACGGAGACGTAAAGAAGGCTGGAAGCTTTAGATTTATGAGCGTATCGACTCATTCTCAAGGTATTACGGAGAGGCAGAGGGAGATTAACGTACAAGGCCGACCTGAGCGTAAAAAAAGGAGGAATCGTAGCACTAAAGTAATCAATGTGCAGGACCTACCAAAAGTATACAGTGAGAGATTATCCCACTAGTTAATCGTGTCAGTGTGGTCAACGTGCAAAGCCAACCTGAGCATGGAAAACGAGGAATTGTCCCACTAGCTGATTGCTTAAAGCAATTGGCATGAGACGGAGATGGAAAGAAAACTGGAAGCTTTTGAATTATGAGCTAATCAGCTCATTCTCAAGGTATTACGGAGAGGCAGAGTGAGATTAACGTGCAAGACCGACCTGAGCGTAGAAAACGAGGGATCCTAGCACTAGAGTAATCGATGTGCAGGACCTACCAAGAGTATACAGTAGGAGATTGTCCCACTAATTATTTGTGAGGGTGTGGTCAACGTGCAAAGCCAACCTGGGTGTAGAAAATGAGGGATTGCCCCACTAGTTGACTGCTTAAATTAATTGACGTGAGACGGAGACATAAAGAAAACTGGAAGCTTTCGATTTATGAGCTTATCGGCTCATTCTCAAGGTATAACGAAGAGGCAGAGGAAGATTAACATACAAGGCCGACCTGAGCGTGGAAAACGAGGGATTGTAGCACTAAAGTAACCGATATATATATTGTCCCATTAGTTAATCGTATGAGTGTGGTCTACGTGCAAAGCCAACCTGGGCAGGGAAAACAAGGGATTGCCCCACTAGGGAATTGCTTAGAGTAATTGACGTGAGACGGAGACGTACAGAAAACTGAAAGTTTTTCATTTTGAGCTTATCGGCTCATTCTTAAGGTGTCATAGAGAGACCACGTGAACAATTAGAAGAATAGGGGGAACCAGAAATCATGATTGGAATCAAGATAAGGAAGAAAGATTACCTCGGGCACTTTATAAGGCATAAGGAGAGATACAGAATACTCCAACTCATTCTAGAAGGGAGGATACTTTAAAGAAAAAGCCTAGAAAGAAGACGAATTTCATGGCTTAAGAATCTGCGCGAATGGTTCAAAATGATCTCACTGTAGCTGTACCGAAAACCACTAGACAAAGTCTAAATAGTAATGATGATCGCTAATATTTAGAATAGATAAAGTAAACGAAAAAGAAGATTTTCCGTGCAGGGTCGACCTAAGTTAATACCCATATCCTCCCCCCCACTCCCCCCTCCCACTGTATTGCCAGTACGATTCATCACTGGCTCAACACTTCAATCACACAGCTTCGTTTACTTGATCAACTGCTAGGACGATTCTTGTCCTAGCAGTTGATCAAGTAAATGAAGCTGTGTGATTGAAATGTTGAGCATGTGATGAATCATACTGGCTATGGAGGGAAGGGGGGTTATGGGATTACCCTATCGTAATTGAAATGCAGGAACTAGTCAATTTTGCTCCCACGAGTAACTCATACAATTCGTTTTGTGAAAATTTATAATTTAATTAATAGGAAGTTATGTAAAACAAATGTTACAAAGAAGTCAATAAATGTTACATTCGTTAAACTTACGTCCTGAATTTTATTTATTGTCCACACATTCTCCTGGTCCAAATGAAATGAAAAAAAAAAACACAATATATAATATTAGCACAAACAACGAACATTATAAATATATTAAAGGATTGCCCTGGTAGAATCATTACACGCAGTTTTTAAAGTTGGTCCACTAAAAAATTGCAATTATCAATAAAAAAAAAAAAAAAATGATGATAACTGTAAAGATCCTCTGATTGTGTGGAGAAGTGCTCTAAGAGTTTAACAATGCATTGTTATGTTTTACTTTTGCATCTTATGTTTTAACTAACTATTTATTTTTAACTGTGACTGGTCAAACTGCAAAACCCACATTCTTCACTTTTGAAAACTTTTGGCAAATTGCAAACAAAAACACGTGTACTTTAACATGGCGCACAGAAAAAACCTTCAACTCAACTTTAACAAAAAGTGGAGAATGTTTAATGACAAAATACTAATACCATACATATTTTAACAGTTGTGATGTATTTTAAACTAACGAGGGTCTTCCACTCCTAGACTAAGCATGAAGTAAAATTTCGAGTTGAGAAAAGCCCCGCGTAGAAAATTTGTCGAGGGTCGCGCAGCGACCCGAGACAAATTTTCGCGGGGCTTTTCTAAACTCGCTATTTTACTTCATGCGCCACGCGTATAAACTACTGATTTACAGTTAAGTTAAAAATATATATGACTTAGACGTGGTGGTAATCAATATTTATTAAGATGTAACGAAAAATGCAAGAATCACTTCTTTGTGAATAGTTTTGGAATAATAATAATAAAAGTAGAATAAATTTAGTTAGAGCCACTTTTTAATACGGTTAATATTTAAACCATTATGTCTTTTATGGGGAAAGGTTTTTTGTTGATATCTCGTAAACAAAAAAAGATATTTCCAAATTATTTTCAGATTATTGTTAGGCCCTGAAATACACAACTTTGCCCCAATTTAACCGACTCTCTATCTCTTCAAATAACCAAGATCCCCATACATTTTGTTGAAATACGGGCACCCTCTATTATGGATCTTTTAAATGGACTAAATAAATAACTAAATAAATGCTTTACATAAAACCGACTGTGTTGATTTTGTTTTCAAAGCCATCTATGCTAAAACCAACAAAAAATTACAAGATATCTCCGCAATTTAATTTAACAATTCCTGGGCCTACTTCAAAGAATGATTTTAAAGTGTTATACTTAAAATTAATTAACTAATCGCGTTACCTAAACCTGTTTGCTCATTTTACGTCCATATCATATCATATTTCAAAGTTAAAACTTTTTTTTCTCAACAAACAAATACCAATTTTCTCGGGGATTTAATATTAATTACAACAGCACACACAGTGAAATTCAAATGAGTTATTATATCCCATCAATTTTTGTTCCCCGTTTCGCCCGGAGACCCTTAATAGGACGGAACGGGCCAGATGTCGTTTTCGGAAACAAGAGAGCGCGCTCGTTGAACTCCCCCCCACGCGCGCACAAACAGTGATATTCGGGGGGATTAAGTGCGGCTAAAACTTTATATGTGTCTTCCATTAGTGGGCCTGCTACGTACATTAATAACTGCGAAATTAATTTATTGTTTAAATAGTTGAAACGCTCACGAGTTACGAGGAAACTTTGAGGGGCGGGTGGCGTTGCGCCCCCGAAAAATCCGACAACCGCGCACGATCAATCATAATTAATAGAGTGTGCTCATATTTTACAGTGAATTTTACTTAATTGTAATATAAATAGTCTTACTAGCTATAAATTTGACTTTATTACGAAATCATTATTCTTATACATGTTTGTGGTCAATACAGAATGCCCGTATTTCGACAGAATGTATGGGGATCTCAGCTATTTGAAGAGATAGAGCAATAGATAGGAAAGATAATGCAATTTTTGCATTTATTCGCTACATCTTGGTAAATATTGATCACCATCACATTTTTAACTTTACTGTAAATCAGTGGTTTATACGCGTGGCGCATGAAGTAAAATTTCGAGTTTAGAAAAACCCCGTGAAAATTTGTCTCGGGTCGCTGCGCGACCCTCGACAAATTTTCTACGCGGGGCTTTTCTAAACTCGAAATTTCACTTCATGCTTAGTCTGGGAGTGGAAAACACTCGTTACTTTAAAATACACCACAACTGTTAAAATCTGTATCGTCGGATGTGCACATTTGGGGGTGATATGTAAGCAAACTATGGGTTTTAGGAGTTGCCAAATAAGTGAGTTACTCAACTGTTTCCAAGGCACTCTTTACAAAAACCAAAAGGTTAAAATTTTACATATAAAATGTACAATAAACGATAAGTGCAATACATCATTATATTCAGGAAAAACCCTTCTTTCAAAAAATATTAAAATCCAAAGTGGCGCCCATAAGAAAAACAAAAGTTAGCTATAGTCTTTGGGTAAATGTTATAGTTATTTTAAAATAAAGTATCTTACAAGATTTATCGTTAAAAAAAGTGCCCGTATATTGTCAAAGTTGTAAATGTCTAGATTCAATAGTTTTTGAATAAAAAAATAAAAACGAAATTTATAATAATCCGTATTTTGACAATATCTCTAAAACAAAAAAAGATATTTGAAGTTTGTTTTAAGACTATTATTGGGCCCTAAATTAGGCAACTTTTCCCCAATGTAACTGACTCTCTATCTCTTCAAATAACAGAGATCCCCATAAATTCTCTTGAAATACGGGCATCCTGTATATCAGGTGTTCGTTTAAAAACCCGATCGAAAAGGCGTTGGTTTGTTGTGTGGATATTGTCCTTTAAAAAAAATGTATAGATATCAAAATACCCTATCAATTTTTAATTAAATATCATTCGAAGGTGATTTTATTTAAGTTTTAATGAAATTTCACTCTCAGACATCCATAACTTTTGATATTTTCAAGATATCGTCATGAAACTTTGTATGGATATAAAGCAAACATTACCCATTCGTAATATATTAAAATATTAAATATTTTTTAAGTTTTTTCCAATTTAACTTCATTCGAAGGTGATTTTACGCAAGCTTTAATGAAATTCAACTTTCAGACATTCATAACTTTGGACAATTTTAGGATATCGTCATGAAACTTTGTGTGGATATTAAACAAATATTGCCTTTTTAGAATATATGAATATATTAAAATATCGAAACACACCATCAATCGTTTTTGAGTTATTTTCAATTAAACTTCATTCGAAGGTGATTTTATAAAAGTTTTAATGAAATTCCACTTTCAAACATTCATAACTTTAAACATATTTAGGATATCATCATGAAACTTTGTGTGGATAATAAGCAAATATTTTTCTTCTGGAATATATCAAAATACCCTATTAATCGTTTTTGAGTTATTTTCAATTAAACTTCTTTAGAAGGTGATTTTTCCTAAGTTTTAATGAAATTTCACTTTCAGACACATCTAACTTTAGACATTTTCAGGATATTGTCAATAAACTTTGTGTGGATATTGAGCAAAAAGTGCCTTTTCAGAATATATCAAAATACCCCTTTAATTGTTTTTGAGTTATTTGCAATTAAACTTCATTCGAAGTTGATTTTATAAAAGTTTTAATAAAATTCCACTTTCAGACATCCATAACTTTCGACATTTTTAAGATTTCGTCACGAAACTTTGTCTAGATAATAACTAAATATTTCTCTTTTAAAATATATCAAAATATCAAAATACCCTATCAATCGTTTTTCAGTTATTTTCAATGAAAGTTCATTCGAAGGTGAGTTTATCCAAGTTTTAATAAAACTCTACTTTCAGACACTTAAAACTTGGGATATTATTAAGATATTGTCATGAAACTTTGTGTTAATCCTAATTAGACATTGCTCCTTCAGAATATATTAATATCAAAATATCGCATTAATTGTTTTTGAGTTATTTTCAAATAAACTTTATTCGAATGTTATTTTATATATGTTTTAATAAAATTCCACTTTCAGACTCATAACTTTAGACTTATTTAGGATATCGTCATAAAACTTTGTGTGGATATTAAGCCAATATTGTTTTTTGCAATATATCACAAATATAAAAATACCTGTCATCGTTTTTAAGTTATTTTCCATTAAACTTCATTCGAAGGCGATTTTATCCAAGTTTTAATAAAACTCTACTTTCAGACATACATAACTTAGGGATATTTTTAGGATATCTCATGAAACTTTGTTTGAATCTAAAATGATTAGAATATATTAAAATACCAAAACACGCTATTAATAGTTTTTGAGTTATTTTCAATTAAACTTAATTCGAAAGTGATTTAATCAAAGTTTTAGTGAAACTCCACTTTCAGACATTCATAACTTAGGATTTGTTTAGGATATCCTCATGAAACTTTGTGTCAATCTTAAATAAACATTGCTCCTTTAGAATATATCAAAACTTAAAAATACCTCAACAATTATTTTTAAGTTATTTTCAAATAAACTTTATTCGAAGGTGATTTTATCTTTGTTTTAATAAAATTCCACTTTCAGACATTCATAACTTTAAACATTTTTAAGATATCATCATGAAACTTTATGTGGATATTATACAAAGATTGTTCTTTCAGAATATATCAAAATATTAAAATACTTCATTAATCGTTTTTGAGTTATTTTCAATTAAACTTTATTCGAAGGTGATTTTATCTATGTTTAATAAAATTCCACTTTCAGACACTCATAACTGTAGACATTTTTAGGATATCGTTATGAAACTTTGTGTGAATATTAGGCAAAGAATGTTCTTTTAGAATATATCAAAATACCAAAACAGGCCATCAATCGTTTTTGAGTTATTTTCAATTGAACTTCATTCGAAGGTGATTTTATCCAAGTTTGTAACGGTCGCGTTTTCCACTCTCCGTTTCTTTCAAAGAATATAGTAAAATAACAAAACAAAGTGATACATCGAAAAACCAAATTGAATTAAAAATTTAAAACGATAGTTTATTATAGGCAACTTAAGCATCACAAAAATGTAAACAACACCGATTTTGATCTAGATTTATTTAATAAAATTTGTTTAATTCTTCACCTCTACAACGGTTCCTGTGTGGGTAGAGTGTTAGGCAATAGTGTCCTATGTTCTGTCAGTCCTCGATCGTTACGTAACGGCACCAAATCCGTCGTCACGGAAATACCTACAAAATATGTTCTTCTGAGTATAAATGCATTCATATCGAATTGGGGAGTTGGTTTAGAGTTCATGAAGGCATTTATTTAGGTACATCTTTGTGGTATTAACCTAAGGTTAAGGGCAGTTCGAATTAGAAAAACTAACCTCACAAATAAAATGTTGGTTTCTGAAGACGGGGGTTATTGACTCTTTGTTGTGATTATTCCAGGTGATAATTGCTGTTTCTGGAGAGTGCTGATTAGGAAACAATTTACGTAAAGTCACTTCATTGTTGTTTAGCTGTCACTCGTTTGCTTAACTGTCATTCGTTATTAGGGAGCGATCGTACTTGTGCAATTTTATGGCGCGAAATAGATTTGCTAGGTTCTGGTTCGGCATTTATATATTCAATTTAAATCAATCCTCTAGGATAGGTGTGTGGTTGAGTAATCTTTTAATGTATGTAATAATTATCCGTGTGAATGTAGTTTCGAATTTGATTGTGCAAATAAAGATTAGCGTAGCGCCATCCTAATGTTGGTAAATCGGAACTACCAATAGATTTGTTCGATAAGGCGAAACTGCCAATAGATTTATTAATTCGGATAGGGGGCGTAAATTTAATTAATCTTTGGATTAATTCACTTTGATTCAGAGACGAATCCCGTGAAGAGCTGTGTGCTTGGGAAGAGAGAAAAAATAGACACGTGCTGTGTGCTGTGTTCAGAAAATATATCTGGAAGTATCTGTGTGATCTTTTCAGTAATTTTACAATTAATAATAAATTCAAGTGAGGCCGCATTATATCCACAGGCCTCGCTGGTTGAGTCGATTACCAATTGAGATCTTGAGGTTATTTCACCGTGAAGTTCCGGAATTTCCTGTTTGGAGAGATTTTCGAGAGAGGGTATCGGTTCTTGGTGTTTCGTCTATTGAATTCGGGAGCAGTCTGGTCGAGGAGTGGATCTTCAGTATCTCGGCAGTGGAGCGAAAGATAAGGGACGCGATTTACAATCGCTGATGGAATTTCAGATAAGTGAAAAAAAAATGAACGCAAATGGTAAATGTCGTATCCTCTTCAATTGATTGAAGAACCTGATATTGCGTTTAAGCCAAACAGCTAGAGTTGCTAATTTTTTGGACCGTAATTAGTCAGTTTAATTGTGTAATACTTTATCTACCGAGTGGTGATTTAACTTGTATTATTTTTTTTTACTACGATTTACATAAAAATACGAGGTATTTTTATTGTTATTTCAATTGTGTAAAGAAAGGTGACGTCATTTTTCCTACCGATTATTAATTTGTACCTAGCCGCATTATTTAAAACACAATATTTTTTTATTTACATTCAAGTAATATTTTGGGGGGTTTTAATAACAACGGGGTTATCAATTTAAGTTTTTTTGTGTCTCAATAGTTCATTATTTTCTTTTGATCGTTATTGTTTTCTTTTGATCATTAATATTCACATACACGTATGTAAGCATTTTTTGTTTTTTCAATTTTTATTAAAATATTATTTAATGTCAACTTGCTATTAGTTATTTTTATACCAGCCTCCTTACATTTCTTGGTTTAGGGGAGGATAACACAACAGGTAAATTATAAAACCAAGTGGTGCCCAAAAGTTTTATTTTTTGTTATTATTAATTTTATGATTTTTTTACCCCCGACGCCGCCTACCGAGGGAGAGCTGCCGAAAGCGGTCACAAGTTTTAATAAAATTCCAGTTTCAGACAATCATAACTTAGAATATTTTTAGGATATCCTCATGAAACTTTGTGTGGTTATTAGGCAAAAATTGCTCTTTTAGAATATATTAAAATATAAAAATACTGTATTAATCGTTTTTGAGTTATTTTCAATTAAACTTCATTCGAAGTTTACGTTTGTTTTCTTGTATTTAAATTTCAGTTACAAATTGTGTGCATTATTAACGTGTGATAAATTTCCTACGCGGGGATTTCCTAAACTCGAAATTTTACTTTATGCTTAGTCTGGGAGTGGAAACACTCGTTAGAGACCTTTTAAAAATACAAGGATTGCCTAAAATTGACAACGCATGCTTAAAAATATATATACTTAAAATTTGAATAACTCTCAGTATAAAAAGTAAAAGACCTTGTTGTATATTATGTATACTTACAATTTAAACAATTCCCTGTATACGTGTAAATGTTAAGAGGTCGCGTTTGTCAACTGAAGCTATGTATATACCTAACATCATTACACAACACACCAATTTACTACTTATATATCAAAGTACGTTTAGTTAAACAACAATTTAACTTAATAGACCTGGGGGATCGATACAAACAAAGAGCCGTTCTCTTTTGTGAACTTTGACAAAGTCCGCGAAAGCACTGATTTGTAAGTTCACAAACGTAATCAACAATTCGTTTGCTAAACTGGGAGAAACTCACAATTAATGATTAATCTTGATAATAAAACTATTCCCACTTTAATTATCGTCACCATCGCAAACTCGCTTCAATTATTCTCGACGTATCAATTACCTAAAATAATAAAACTATCCTCACTTTAATTATTGTCACAATATCGAAAATTCGCTACTGAATATTTTTAAGACGGGTTAATCAATTACAAGGCCAACAAAATACAACTTTTAGTCTGTTTCCTGGTTGTAAATATACAAATCTTACTAATTTTTGGCTGAGAAAAATGAATATGGCAATGACATCATTTTTTTATTAGCTCTTGTTTTTAATCCCTGGACGAAACAGTGACCTTTGTGCATTCATGTCATTGACGATGCCAATATGGAGCATTAGATGTCGTTAGCTATCGAATCTACTTAATAGTGTATACATATTGGCTTGATATAGTAAGAAATGTTCAGTATTCCTCAGCACTGAGTCTGGACCACACTGAAGAAGACCTTGAAGTCCGAAACGCGTCTGTGGGTATCTGGTGCTGGAATACTGAACTTAAATTTAATTTTGTTTTTAAGATACACAACAGCCCGCTAAAGACATTGATTTAAAATTGAATTGAAGAACAAATAAAAATCCTGTGTGATAAATATAATACAATAGCTCGTGTTTCATTGAACAGAGTTTATTTTTTAGCTGCATAAGAAAGGAGTCGTCAATTTTATCCTATTTCTAGGCAATCCAAAAGGAAACGTCGACAGTTTTCTTTTAAACTGCGTTTTACTCATCTTAATCCACTAGTTCTGATCTAGAAGTAGAAAATTAGCATGGGTTAGAGTGATTAAAAATTTGATACTTGATTTTAAATGTCAAAAAAGGCTCAAAAATGCCAAAAAAGGTTCTGCATCTTGAAAACAAAAGCCAATTTGAACTTACCATGGTGATTTCCGTGTTAGAGTAATTAAACATTTGATATTTGATTTTAAATGTCACAAAAGGCTCAAAAATGCCAAAGAAGGTTCTGCATCTTGAAAACAAAAGCTAATCTGAACTTTCCATTGTGATTTTCGTGTTAGAGTGATTAAACATTTGATACTTGATTTTAAATGTCAAAAAAGGCTCAAAAATACCAAAGAAGGTTCTGCATCTTGAAACAAAAGCCAATCGGAACATTCCATGGCGATTTTCATATTAAGCGAGATAAAATACTTCAGAAATTGTTATTTTTAAGCATTTTCGGTGTTGGCTAGTGATTAGCAAAAATAATAAAACTAGTCTCACTTTAATTATTATCACCCTCATAAATTCGCTTCTGATTATTTGCGAAACATATCAATCGATTATTAGAAATAATAGAACCTATCTCACTTTAATTATTATCGCTTCTTATATGTTTCTAGATGTATCAATCAATTATTTCGAATAAAACTCGTCGTTGTTTGTCGCGTTGGTTAATAGGAAGTAAAATGTTACAGAAGACCATTCATTTCCGTTAGAGTGTTATATAAGCCTTCCCTCAGGTAATACGTTGTAAGGCTGTATGAAAATTTATTACAGGTCGGTCTGAGTACCAGTAAACATTGAAAATACGTGCTGTATAACATTTATTGCTTACATGTAGCGCATATTTGCTCGAGTTAGATGAATGTGCATATTATTTCAGTTTACGAGCAATACCAGTAGTAAATAGATTTTTTTTTAAATATCCTAAGAAAACTGGCATTAGTAATACTAGTAATTTGAATGATTGCTCAAATGATAACTCATAACAAATCACTACTTGGAAATATGTAAATTAAATATTGAACTTACAAGTTTTAGACCCAACGTTATCTGTATATACAATTTTAGATTTTTTTAATTTTTGTAATCTTACACACGCACTAAATGTAATTACTTTACTAGTAAGTTAAGTGGAAGAACAGTAATAGTTGTATATCAACTACCTGAACTTCGCCTACACTAGAATAATAATTCTGTAATGTATTCTTACCGCAAATAAAGCCGTTAAATTAAATAAATAAAAATAAAAATAAACTATACCGATTTAATCTATAGAGGCAAATATACGTTTACTAGTAAAGCCTTTAACTCAACTTACCCATTACACCAATATTTGAAGTATTAGGATTATTATTTGACTCACCTGAGACAATTTAGGATTATTAAACACATTCAAACCAAATTATATTCTTATACGCCACTAGTATTAGGCGTTAAGTACACCGAAATATTGTGAATACGTGAACTTCATTTTCAATCAGTAAAATTTTGAGTTTAGCAAAGCCTGAAGATTTACAGTATATTATTCTGATACGTATACTTGAAAAAACTTTCTGTTTATTCTAAAACTGTATACAACTATTAAATATGTACTAGATATATTTTACTTAAAATATTTAGAACACAATAAATCAAGTCAACATATTTCGATCGGAAACAAAGTCTAGAATAGTTAATAATTGACGGATTCTAAACTTCTCAGAACCGATCTTTTACAAAGTATATTTACTTTAAGGAAATATTGGCGATTCACACAATGAACGGTTTTAGGTAGCATTGTGTAGCATGAGTTCTTGCAGACGAACATTATAACGTGTGGGAAGTTTTAAAATCTTTATCGATAATAATCCGCTTTACGCGCGGGGAAGTTTTATATAAACATATAAACATTTTTTATTCGTTTATCTTTATTCTTTTCGAAGCAGACAAAAGAGGAAGGAGAGTGTACATCGATTACATTTAACTGTATTATAAAGAACAGATTTTGGTTTATTTTCGAGAGTTGATATAATCCTTGTTAAATTAAGTTTGCGTTAAAAATATTTTATGGAAACGATACGAGAATGCAAATACTTTTAAAGTGAGTTTTTTAAAAGATACAAAATCGGATTGTATGAGGGCAGAAAGACCAATGGAACGCACTAACACAATAATGTAATTGTAATTATTTGTATAAATATATAATGTAAATGTAAATAGAGTGCCTGCTCCCACGGTAAGAACGTACCTTAACGCGGTGTGGGAGCAAGGACGGGTGAGGGCAAATGAACGAAGAGCGGAGACACGGGTCTCCTTCTCGGAGACCCGGATACCTGTGATGCTGTGAGGTGTTACCCTACCGCTAAACGTTCCGAGGCTAAAACAACCTCCTTGCTGTTACAGCCTCCTTCATAAAATCACTTCACCTCTATACTGCTACCTTTGGCAAACACTTGAGCTTTTATGAGTCCTCTACAGTTCTACGAACTAATCGGAACTCAAGGGGGATTCAAACCATATTTCTATCTTTCTATCCCTCTTCAAACCAAATCAAAAAAAAAATAGACAATAAAAACGAGGAAACTGGTCTCCAGGTGGGTACGCAAAATCCCATCCCTCGTAAGCGGACTGCCCCATCGGATCTGGAGAGGGCAACTGTCCATCTGTGTCCGGCATTAAAGGCAAACACGGTCAGTCCAGATAGGACTCTAAAAGGTCGGGGAAGGCTACGGCTAAGGCTGGCATGAACCGACCTATCTACAACGAAAACCTGAAGCCCTCTAGGGCGGCTCACAGAATTCGCCTAAAATTCGAGTCCACTCCGGAAATGTAATCAGGGAACACGGGGAGAAGCCTGCTGCGACCGAGGTGCCCAAGAGGCAGCGATCGTAGGGGGATACTCCACCGTGCCCTAAAAAGGCGAGGACTGGGCCGTCTCCACAAACCACGCCCGGCCGCAGGTACAGTGCCATCCTTAAAGAGCACATTGTATGGGCTGTAATTGATAGGAGCCACAGGGAGGGCTTAATCTCACCAGCGAACTGGCAGCTGGTAGAGGTGGCCCTCCTTAAGATCTATATGGAGGTCCTATCTAAAAATCCAGGTACGGCTCCTAAGTGCCGAGACTCGGGTTGGCACCAGGGCCACGTCAAACTGGTGGCCTGTGCAGATCAGAGATCCGCTGATGTGTTCAGGTTTGCCATAGGGAAGGAGGGTGAAGTCTGGCCAGGTGCTACGATCGAGGCTGTCACCAGGGACAAGATCTTAAACAGACCTCGGTGTAAGACCTGGATCCCGATCAAGCCCGCGGACCCGCTGACGATAGAGTAATTCATCCGCATGAGCAACCCATAGTTTCCGACAGATGGCTGGATCGTGGTCAGCGTAGGGGAGGCGAAGGGCAACACCAGACCGGTGATAATCACCGTCAAAACCAATAAGGAGATGGCCCCTGAAGAGCCGATGGAACCGGGTCCCCATTCCGACATGGAAAGCGAACCAGTTCTTGAGGCTTTGAGGCGGCTGCGCACGCACTCAGAGAAAACGGTAGAGAATGAGAGAGACGAAGATCATACTCTCTCTCCCCTCTCCGAATACGACGACCTGAACACTACGGTCGTCAACCCCTAAGCGGCAAAAATGGCGAAGGTGATCCAGGTCAATCTGTATCACTGCATAACACCATATGGGGGAGCTCTGACACGAACAACAGAGGTGAGTCACTACTTGATTTTATTCTGGCAACTAACCTATCCATATGTAATATTGGTTCCGAACCCACATTCATTACTTCCAACAGGTGCGTGATTCTAGACATAACATTGGTCTCGGACCTGGCGCACAGCAAAGTTAAATATTGTAAGGTCAGTGGCGAACACTCTTTCTCCGACCATAGGTATACAGAGTTTCAGGTGGATATGCACATTCTAGTGAACCCGTTAATTACCAACAAAAGACTTACGGACTGGGACTCTGATAGGACCGTCCTTATTGGGGCTCTGCCTAGCGATACACCACGTAGACCCAACACTGAGGGGGAGTTGGATCGCCTGGTCGAGGCTAGTCGGCTCAGAAAGATACTATCGGGAAACCCAGCTATCCCAGGTTTTCTCATGAAGCAGGGTGGTGACTGGACCACTTCATGCAAGGAAATTCTAATGGCGCTGATGGATACCCACTTTCCCTCCGACTCTGGCGGGAAAGGGGGTCGTCCGGCATCCAGGAGGAGCTGCCCCATATATGATATCTTGAGTGAGCACAAACTGGCTTGGAGTGTGAAAAGCTGAATTCGTGCTGAATTGCAGATAGCCTCAGATATTATGGTGCGAAGAAATATTTGAAGCCTGCCTAACTCTATCGTACATCCCTCAGAGATGGAAAGAGACAAATGTGGTGTTCATACCCAAAGCAGGGAAAATAACCTACTCAACACCGAAGGACTATAGGCCAATCAGCTTGTCATCCTTCTTACTGAAGACGTTGGAGAGACTAGTTGAAGCGTACACAAAGGAACGCATTAATCTAAACCTTTGGTCAACTAGCCAACACGCTTATACTAAGGGCAGATCAGTGGACACGGCGCTGCACGCCCTCATTAGGCAGGTTGAGAAGTCTATCTGCAATAAGGACTTTACGTTGGCGGTATTTCGGGATATCGAAGGAGCCTTCAACTTTGTGCAGCCAGAAGAAATTCTGTCTTCCCTCAGAAACCTGCACATGGACGAGTCAATTGTAACAGGCGGTCACTCACGCTAGACAAAAAAATTAAGTTTGACAAAATAAGCGGTGGTGCTCACTGTTAACCTCCGGCTTGGCTCACTTGATCGGCAAGCTGAAAATAATAATGTTAGGTATTTCTGACCTTTGTTGCTCTAAAGTTTACGACTTAGAGTTGTAGTCTTCCTTCCTCTGGCTATTTCTTCGCTGGATTGGCACAAACACTTTCACTTTGTTTATTATCAATTTTAGAGGTAACGGGGTAAGCGAATGAGTTTAGATAAAATAAAGTAAAAAAAAAAATTCAATTAGTTCATGAAAGAAACTGTGGTTTATTTACAAACCAAAAACAAATAGAGGAATTAATTAATATTTACAAAAAAAAAGAACGAAAGAAAAGACAAGAACTAATTAGAATAAGGGGGGAAAAAATGTCGCACTCGCGTAAACTGGCCTCAATAATAGTTGAAGTAAAAAATTGAAATAAACAGACACGACTGAGAAGTGCTTCGTGAAATTAAAAGAAAAAAAAAACAGCACTTGTAACTTTGAAAAAAATAGCCCGGGTCTTTGGAATACCCGGGCGTCATTAACAGGGATTACAAAAATTCCCAGTCCGTAAAATGCGGGGCGTAACTGGTACCTGGGGTAATTCTAAAGAAAAATTTCGGGTACAGTGTTGTGGGCGTAACGTGCGGATTATTGAGCGTTTAACGCGAGTGCAATTTGTACATGGGGAAAAACCTACTAATCCTAAGAAAAAAGAAAACCTATATAATCTAAAAATTAAAATATACAAAATATACAAATTCAACTTTCAATGTATGTAATACGGACTTTACTCATTTTATAATTATTATGATTTATGAAGCTGATAAATAAAGAGAATTAAATAAACAAATGGGTGCCGCTGTAAAAAAAAAATGAATCAAAAATTATGTTGACAGAAAAATTATTAAATTACGCTGATTAAATCAAAGTTCCGGCGTTTGCGGTAAAACGCCGGTAACAAACGGCCCCGGAAAATGAGTGAAGTTCGCTAACATCTAAATGAAGTCAAATGAAATGTTACATACAAACTGCGATAGTTTACATACATAGATTGTTGATATAAAAAAATAATGGGGAAAATGTGATAAGAGAGCGCAAGGGGTTGTAATGGGGTTGCTGCGTCTTGTAGAAAGTGCCATCATACCTCAGCTTCTTAAGTGTGATGGTCACAGGCTGAAATAATCCGAGTGATTCAGAATGCCCGGAGTAATCCAGAGTGGTGCGATGTTCTGACTTTGCCTTCGGCTACGGCTGCTCCAGGTAGGCATGTGTGTCAGAATATCGTGATTGGGCGCCACGATGAGATTACTGCTCATCGACAGTAGGGCTGGCTGCTTATCGAATGTTGTCTCGACGCCTAGCATTTTGAGACTTTTCCAGTCTGCACAAGCGGGAAGTGGAACAGCGCTTCTCGGGAAAACGAAAACGACGACGAAAACGACGAAAATAAACGTGCTTGGCGTCCCGGCGCCCTTGGTACAAAGTCTATACACGTATCCTGGAGTTTAACACTTTTTTTTTCGCGAATAATCGTCCAAAATAAAACTGATAAATTTATTAAACAAAAAGTTCGTTGGTTACCATTATGGGGTATTTAACACTATACAATCGCGTATGAGAGCGTCTATTTAAAGTGTCTTCACTGGGAATGGCGTGCTAGTTCCGACTAGGACCGTAAAATAGAATTAAAAAAAAAAATTCACGTCGACGCACTAAATTCGCTCACGAGAGCGTCTATTTAAGAGTGTCTTTTCACTGGGGGTGGCGTCGTCGTCCTCGGATATAGGTTCACTCTACGGACGATTTTGTTGTTGCCGACCGCTCTGAACTCCGTTTTCTTTCTGATAGGGGCATTCAGAATAATAATGCCTTCCTTGGCGACACCGTTGGCAGAAAGGCGGCTTCTTTAAAGGTGACGGGGGCAGCGTGGGCTTCCTCGCAGGGACGTTTGTTAGGGGATGATTCGTTCGTATGTACGCTGCTTTCTGGGAGCTTGCGTAACGGGCTTAGTATTCCTCGATGACGTGGCCTGTCGGTAATTATTACGCCGGCATTGCGGTGGTGTTCGCGATCTGTTTTTGTTTTCCTGGGCATTGTGATCGCGCCAGTTTTCTTGCTGACGATTTACAACGGGCTCTGTCTGTCTCCTTTGTTTTGGGGGCGGCGTGTATGGGCGGTTGGTGTTTATCTCCCTTCTGGGTAACGACTTATTTTCCCAGCGGGCCTGCGCCACATCCTGGCTAATAACTGGGACAACGGGCATGGGTTTCAATTCCGACCGGGATAGCTGGGCTGCTTTATGCACAAATTTGGCCACAGTAGTTGGACGAAAGAATAATGCTTGGCGAAGAGACGGGGAAGAAAGTCGCCACATTGCTTTGGTCATGAAGCTTTCTGTCCAATCGCTCGCCGCAAAGCGATTAAATAATGTTTGCCTCCTCAGGGCGAATTATCCAGGTTGCGTATCTCCCTGCGGCGTCAAAAGCAGCTCAAGGGCTTCGTCGTGGGCTACAGTGTCGAGGTCGAAAGATTCGCAGAAAAGCTCCTTGGCCTGGTTCCAAGGGATTTCCTCCGCGAAATAACCGCCGAATTTAGCGACATAGACGGAATCCAATCCGGCAAGCGCTCGTCGGTTCTTCTCACCGTCTTCCAAACCTAGTCCGTGAAATTCCCGTTCTAAACGCGCAATGAATTTATACGGGTCCCGGCCGTTAAAAAACAATGTCGCTTCCGGTTCCGTCCTTTTTACCTCTCGGATGATTTCCGCGATGTGTTTTACCGCAATTACATCTTGAGGGGGCTGGTCATCAGTTTGAAAGGGGTGAAGTGAGGCTTGATCAAGACGCGATTGCCTTTGATCACATTCGCGTCTACTATCGTGATCATCGTACCTAACTTCTCGTTCTAAAGTGGGAGTACGACGATTACTGCGTTCAATCCAATCTTGGATATCACGTCGAAGATCCTGTCTTTCCCGGTCGAAATCCTTTCGCATCTCGCGGACTTGCTGTACACAGCTGTCGCGGATTTCATTAATCATTTCCGCCATGGATCCGGTTGGAGGTGCGTGATTTGGGACGGTGTTGGGCGCTAAATTATCCTCTTCCTCAAACGATTGCGTTAATTCGCGGAGCTGAATTTGGAAAGCTTCTTTCATATTCGACAATTCCCTATCTTGTTCTTCGCGTCTTTTGCGCTCGCGTTTCTTTAGTTCATGCCGCTCTTTTAGCTCGCGGAGCTGTTTCTCGTGTTCAGCGACTATTTCTCGCTTGGCACGCTCGAACTTGTTAGGGGCTAAACAGTTTTCGGCTGCGGAAGTCGTAGCTTGGATCATGGTTTTGTTCGACCTAGAGTCTACGCTCGATGAACGATTCAAGTCTAAATTTTCTTGACTGCTCATTTTTGTGAAGTTTGGTGAAAAGTTATGACTTGAATAAAATACTAGGTCCCGAGTGATCTAAACCGCGAATCAATAATATCTCCAACTTATATAGAAATTACGGCCCCGTCGAGACTAATTTTACGTTAACACTTAATTTAGTTCACGTAAACTTTAAAGTAACAAAATAAATGGAGAAAATAAAAATCTGCAAAACTTTATTTATTTGAACGTGATTTAATCTTAGTCCAAATATTAAGTGCAAAAGTTAGTCAAAATTTTAAATTACCGTAAAAGTATCAGTTACGAAATTACGGCCCCGTCGAGATAAAAGGCAAATTAAAAAAAATTGAATATTATTACCTAGTCGAACATTATTTTATATCAATCAAACTATTAAGAATGGTTAATAATATTCTCGATTTAATATTACCCCTAATATTACGATTTGTAGCGAGCACGCCGAGACGCGTGACCTTCGCAGGTAGCGTAAGCACCCGCACGTACCGCGTTCGCACCCACCACTTCCCTAGAACTGCCCCTTCCAACTCCCACTACCCTGACCACCCCGAACAAAGGGCCAACGCCCTATAAAACACTCTGCAGCCCCGGCAATCGTCAGATTCTTTGAGCACGTCTCGACGGCCTTAGAACTCAATCTCTACAAGCAACCGACCTGCCCTACACTAACGTACCTTTCGGGGACTTAGTGCTAGCCGCATCACAACACGTTATCGCGTTCGAGCCAGACTCCGCACCAGTACGAGCCACGCCGCTCCAAGCCACGCCGCTGTGCAAGCACCCAAGACCGCACCGCAGCCTCACTGCGCCGCACCAGGTGAACAATTCACGCCCAAGCTCCACCGCATCGCCGCCCAGAGCCGAGCCAAGTACCGCCGCCCGAAGCCGAGCCAAGCACTGCAGAACCGCCCTAAACTATTTGTACATAACCACAGTATATACTGTTCTCTTCTGAATAAACTTGTTAAACAGCCACGAGCATTATAAACTGGCAGCCCAACGTGTGGCTAGACACGAACGGAGAGTAACAAGAAGTATGGCGAGCCCAATAGTAACGTTAACAGCGGACCAATTCCAAGAGATAATTTCGCGAATTATCGAGAACAGGCCAGCAACGACGACGGGAAAATTTACTCATTGCACCGCACGATTCGCAGGGGAATGCCGCAGCGAGGTGGTAGAGGGATTCCTAAACGAAATCACCGTCTATAAAAATGCGGAACACATCTCCGAAGAGGACGCCCTGATAGGATTTGAACTTCTGCTGCAAGGAACCGCCAAAGAATGGTGGCACGGCATTAAAAGTACGATAGGAACCTGGAAACAGCTGAAAACAGCGCTGCGAAACACGTTCGCACCGGCTGTTCCCAACTATAAATTTTTTTTTGATATTTTCGAAGAGAAACAGGACAGAAACGCCAGAACCGACCAGTTCGTGCTGAAGAAGAGGGCGCAGTTCAGCCGCCTAGAAGGACGTATCGACGATAGTTTACAACTAGATATGATCTATGGTATACTACACCTAGATATAAGATCAAGAGTCGCACGCACCTCATTCAGGACTTACGACGAACTGCTAAGAAACGCAAGAGAAGCAGAGGCCCTCCTGCAAGAAGAGGCGAGAGAAAGAAAACCGGAGAAACCGCGTTGCGGTTACTGCAAAATACAAGGACACCGAGCGGAGGAGTGCCGGAAAAAGATCCGGGACAACACCACCAACCCGACCCCATTCCAATGTTACAGATGCGGTAGGCCGAACACCATCCGCAGCAAGTGCCCCAACTGCCAACAGAAAAAGCCCACGGTAGCAGCAATCTCGCCTGATTACGACGAAAAGCGACCACACGCTTACATCATGGTGAATGGCAAAAACGAATATTCGCTTATGGACTCCGGGTCACACATAAGTATAGCATCACTCCGCCTTTACGACGCGTTAAAAAGGAATGGGCACACATTCACCGCCGAGAGTGAGGGATTTTCGTTCGCCAACGGACACCACCGCCGAGAACCCATCCTAAAGACGACGGTACCGGTAGCGATTAAGGATAAAATCGTGAACACCACGTTCTGCGTACTTCCAGACAGCCGCACCCGAGAAACGCTGCTGGGTACGGATTTCTCAGAGGCCGCCGGAGTCGTACTGGACATCGGACAGCGGACATGGACGTTCGCAGGAGGTAACCACCCTACGTACGACGCGGCCAGGCCGAAGAAAGAGAAACCGCCGACAACAAGGATGCAAACCGACGAGGAGGAGAGAGAAATCGAGTTATTCTCCGAGCCGCCGAGGAAAATACAGCCGATGGAATCCGCCTACTTCCTGCCGGAAACACTGATGGACATCGCCGCTATAGACATCCACCTCAGGGAGGACGAGGGGACCGCACTAACAGAGAGAGAACGCGCCGAGATCAACACGTTATTAAAAAATAACGAAGCCGCCTTCACGGACCCCAAGAAGCCCACATCACTAGGAGTACATCACATAAAATTAGAGAGTGAGGCCCCGGTAAACTCTAAACCGTACAGGCTGGCACCCCAAAAAAAAGAAGAATTACAGGAGCAAATACAACAGCTCCTAGAGGACGACATTATACAAACATCGTCATCCCCATGGTTGTCACCGGTCGTGATGGTGCCCAAGAAAGACGGCACATCTCGATTATGTGTGGATTACAGGGCACTTAACGCTGTCACCGTGCCCGATCGCTACCCATTACCCCGTATCGACGACCTGCTGCACGCTGGAACCACGGGAAAGTTCCGGTCCACCATCGACCTGCGCTGCGGGTATTGGCAGATCCCGGTCGCCAAGGAGGATATACCTAAAACAGCCTTCACCTGTCCGTTTGGGCTATACGAATTTAATAGGATGCCATTCGGGTTACGGAACGCCCCCGCAACCTTTCAACGTACTATGGACCGCCTACGCGCACGGCTACCCCACGTGAAACTAGTCGCCTACCTGGACGACATAATCATTTTATCAGACGACTTCGCCCGCCACAAACAAGACCTGGAGGACGTATTAAAAGCCCTGGAGGATACAGCGTTGATGGGAAACCGAGAGAAAAGTGTATTTTGTGCCAGAAAAATACCATTCTTGGGGCACGTCCTCAGCGACGACGGCATATCAATGAATCCGGATCGCATCAAGGCGATTCAGAAGTGGGAACCACCAGGAGACATAAAAGAGGCCATCTCCTTCATACAAACGTGCTCCTGGTACCGGCGATTCATACCAAACTTCGCGGAAGTCGCGCAACCGATTACAAAAATGTTTAAGAAAAACACTACGTGGAGGTGGGACCAGCCCCAGGTGGAAGCCATGGAGAACTTAAAAACTCTACTCACTTCCGCCCCGATTCTCAAATCCAAAAAGATGAGAGACGATATAGCAAAATACTTGAAAAACTGCAGCGACTGCCAAAGGTATAAACCAAGTAATTTAAAACCTGCAGGCCTATTACAGACAATCGCACCAAACCAGAGATTCAAAACAATCTCATTTGACCTGTTCGGCCACTGCCCAGAGGGTTACACCACCATTCTAATCGTGGAGGACCTCGCCAGCAAATGGGTGGAAATCCTACCGCTCCGCAAAGCTACCGCTAGTGAATGCGCCACCGCCATGCTGAACGAAGTATTTTTGCGATATGGATTGCCCCGCCGCTGCATTTCCAACAACGGGACACAATTCGTAAGCGCAGTCATGCAACAAATGCTATTCAGTCTAGGAATACAACATCATCTCACTCCATCGTATCACCCGCAATCCAACCCAGTGGAGAGAAAAAACCGCGACATGAAAACACAACTTGCCATCCTCGTAGGAAAGCACCACGACACTTGGCCTACGCATCTACCCGCTATACGGTTTGCAATGAACACGCACACTTGCAGCAGCACCGGATACAGCGCAGCGTACATCACATTCGGACGTGAGTTACGAGCCGTCGAAGATGTTAGCCGCGATCTACGTAGCATCCTGCAATCCGAAAACTTTGTGGCCGAAATAACGCCGCACTTATTACAACTAGCTGACACGCTAACAAAAACCCATGAAATAGCCGATCGGAAACAAGACGAAAGAAAAGGGTACGCCGATGAAGCCAGAAGACCAACCCCATCGTACCTACCAGGAAATCACGTCTGGGTGGACACACACCTCCTAAGCCAGACAAAGAACCAGTTCACTTCGAAATTAGCACCGAGAAGAGACGGACCATATGTGATCCTGCAAGCAAAAGGCGCCACCACCTTCGAAGTCGCTTCCCTAAAGGACCCGAAGACGCCCATCGGAACATTCCATGCAGCCGCCCTCACACCGTTCACAGGAGACATCGAGGACATGCAGCCGATCCATCCAATCCGCAAGAGAGGATGTCCACGAAAGTACTAATTCTGGTTGCTTCCTCGGGGACGATGTCAGCACCAGAGGGGGAGGATGTAGCGAGCACGCCGAGACGCGTGACCTTCGCAGGTAGCGTAAGCACCCGCACGTACCGCGTTCGCACCCACCACTTCCCTAGAACTGCCCTTTCCAACTCCCACTACCCTGACCACCCCGAACAAAGGGTCAACGCCCTATAAAACACTCTGCAGCCCCGGCAATCGTCAGATTCTTTGAGCACGTCTCGACGGCCTTAGAACTCAATCTCTACAAGCAACCGACCTGCCCTACACTAACGTACCTTTCGGGGACTTAGTGCTAGCCGCATCACAACACGTTATCGCGTTCGAGCCAGACTCCGCACCAGTACGAACCACGCCGCTCCAAGCCACGCCGCTGTGCAAGCACCCAAGACCGCACCGCAGCCTCACCGCGCCGCACCAGGTGAACAATTCACGCCCAAGCTCCACCGCATCGCCGCCCAGAGCCGAGCCAAGTACCGCCGCCCGAAGCCGAGCCAAGCACTGCAGAACCGCCCTAAACTATTTGTACATAACCACTGTATATACTGTTCTCTTCTGAATAAACTTGTTAAACAGCCACGAGCATTATAGAATGTAATAATTTAACTGTTAACTGAAATAAATGATCCCACAAAAAGAATGACAGTAATGTTACGTAAATGAAAACTTCAAATCGAACAAAAACGAAATTATTCAAAATTACAGCTGTCGAAAGTTAAATTACGTTTAAAATAGAAATTTATTTGTAATAAAAAGTTGAGGCTAAATAAATTGGTATTAAAACTTCAGCTCCATTGAGATTAAAAAAAATGAAACCAAAAATCGTGACTGAATAAATACTAGCGCAAATGTTGAATAATACAATCTTAACAATAAATAAGCTCTTAAAATAAACATTGATAGTGAAGTTACTTATAATCAAAATTTTAACTCACGAACAAAAATATAGCAATGACCCAATGTTATACGATTCCTTTCGGATACTAAAATACACTAACTGACTTCATTTAATAATCACTAGGCAAATAGTAAAATTCAGAACAAAATTTGACTCAAAATTAGCCGTAATCAAAACTTGACGTCTAAATTAAAAATTATTGTATCGGCCCGTTAAGATTAAAAAATTTAAAAATCTATTCAATAGAAAATAATATCAGCCAAAAATAAAATCATTGCAAATTCACAATAAAATTCTAGCGTTACTAAAACCAAAAATTGCGATTAAGTTGCTAATATTTCAGGCCCCGTAGCGAAAAGATGTTTAAAAATTGTCCGATAACCCGTCCACAATAATATATAAAATTAAATTATGAAGCTCAAATCGTAACAAAAAAATCTGTTATCCTGCCCAAATGATAAATTGATTTAAAAAAAAATCTAGCAATTAATTAACTAAGCCGGCGTATTGTGCAAAATTAAATACAAATGTTAAAAGGGTAAATGTAAATGTGGTTAATAATAAATTAAGATATCACAACAAACATCAAAAATTAAATCACTGGAGTTGTTTCTTAGTCAGCTGGAGAAACCTTTTAAAATGTATAAAATAAAGAAGCAGAAAATTGAACAATCAGTGGTTTCCAGCTGAAAGAAAAAAATAGGCAATTACAGGTCAACTAGCTTCTCGGTCCTTTTCGGCGAGCATGGGCCTAACGAATACAAAAAAAAAAATAAACTGGATCGCGAGCTTTCCCATACACTAAAATTATGTAATAACTGTACCAGTAATAGAAAAAGCTTAACAATAAATAAAAGTTCGGAGTCGTGGGTATCCTCGTACCAAAACTAGTTGGGCGCCAAATGTAACAGGAGGAAAAATAACATGAAACAAAATAATCATCAGGGTCGTTGGTTTCCTCGTAACAAACTTGTTGGGCGCCAAATGTAACATGATGTAAAATAATATGAGAAAAAAATAATCATCAGGGTCGTGGGTTTCCTCGTACCAAACTAGTTGGGCGCCAAATGTAACAGGCGGTCACTCACGCTAAACAAAAAAATTAGGTTTGACAAAATAAGCGGTGGTGCTCACTGTTAACCTCCGGCTTGGCTCACTTGATCGGCAAGCTGAAAATAATAATGTTAGTTATTTCTGACCTTTGTTGCTCTAAAGTTTACGACTTAGAGTTGTAGTCTTCCTTCCTCTGGCTATTTCTTCGCTGGATTGGCACAAACACTTTCACTTTGTTTATTATCAATTTTAGAGGTAACGGGGTAAGCGAATGAGTTTAGATAAAATAAAGTAAAAAAAAAAAATTTCAATTAGTTCATGAAAGAAACTGTGGTTTATTTACAAACCAAAAACAAATAGAGGAATTAATTTATATTTACAAAAAAAAAAGAACGAAAGAAAAGACAAGAACTAATTAGAATAAGGGGAGAAAAAATGTCGCACTCGCGTAAACTGGCCTCAATAATAGTTGAAGTAAAAAATTGAAATAAACAGACACGACTGAGAAGTGCTTCGTGAAATTAAAAGAAAAAAAACAGCACTTGTAACTTTGAAAAAATAATTTGTAAACTCCACACGACCAACCCCAACCTCCAACTCCTAACTTCAGGTTCAAACTAACCACTTCTAAGTAACTACCCCAACTTCCAACTTGTTGGGGGGAGAGGCTGGTAGGGCTAGCGGTTCTCCCATTGGCTGACCCGTGGGGTTGGGGGTAAACGCAGATAGCGCTTCGATCAGCGCTAGGGCGCGCGCATGCGCTCTTTAAATTGCCTACCACCGGGAACCAGTACGGATGTACAACCACATAATTAAATTAAAATTATTGCAAAATAATTGTTCTGGTTGTAGCATCCGTACCAACGGTAGGACTTTTTACCATGTTTGGTAAACTAATCGCCGATGTTTCCTGTAGGAGTGGTATACCAACTAGTATATGTGTGTCATTTATAATTAAATTAAATCACACATAATAAAAATAGAAACAATTCCGCAGCTGTACCCTCTCGCGTGTTTGCGCATACTTTCCCTCTATTACCCTTAACAATAGCCCGGGTCTTTGGAATACCCGGGCGTCATAAACAGGGATTACAAAAATTCCCAGTCCGTAAAATGCGGGGCGTAACTGGTACCTGGGGTAATTCAAAAGAAAAATTTCGGGTACAGCGTTGTGGGCGTAACGTGCGGATTATTGAGCGTTTAACGCGAGTGCAATTTGTACATGGGGAAAAACCTACTAATCCCAAGAAAAAAGAAAACCTATTAAAACTAAAAATTAAAATATACAAAATATACAAATTTAACTTTCAATGTATGTAATACGGACTTTACTCATTTTATAATTATTATGATTTATGAAGCTGATAAATAAAGGGAATTAAAAAAAAACAAATGGGTGCCGCTCTAAAAAAAAAAAAATGAATCAAAAATTATGTTGACAGAAAAATTATTAAATTACGTTGATTAAATCAAAGTTCCGGCGTTTGCGGTAAAACACCGGTAACACGATATGCCTCTTCATATAGGAGCTGCTGACGGGGAGGCACGTTGTCTCCTCGCTGGGTGGCTCACACTCAAGAAGAGAGGTTAATAGGGGTACCCCTCAAGGGGGGTCCTCTATCCGCTACTATGGAACGTAGTCATAAATGACTTACTAAAAGAACTAGAGTCTGTAGGGTGTAGGGCAACTGCCTACGCTGACGATGTGACTCTTACGGTCTCTGGCAAACACTTATACATCCTATCCGAACTTATGGAGCAAGCACTCCGCAAGGTAACCCGCTGGTGTGAGAAGTGTGGACTAGGGGTAAACCCTCTCAAAACTGAGCTTGTACTCTTAACCAGAATGCGTAAAGTACCGAACTTCAAAGTTCCTACTCTAAACGGCACGGAACTGGTGGTAAAAGAACAAGCTAAATATTTGGGCATTCTAATCGACAGAAAGCTTAGTTGGAAGCCCAATATCCAGGAGAGAAATTTCTTGTATTTAATCAGTGCAAGATTTGGTTAGATTAAATAAATATTTGTAAATGTTTCTAACGTGATGGATAAACATAATCAGCGAAATATAAAATTACGAGAAAATTCATATAAACCACAAACTTCATTAATGAGACTACTAAGACAAAAAATATCGTAATTTTATATTTTATGTTTGATATTCTGCAAACTAAAAGCGTAAGCAAATTTTTTTAATCTAGATAGCTTTGAATTCGAATTATTTTTACAATCAGCGAATAATTCTCTGTAATTCTTTTTCGTGTTCGTGTAAATGACCTTTTGTGTTAGCCAAGTCGGAAAGTTCACGTTAAATGGGGGGGGGGGGGGTTGTTCGTATTTTGAGCGTCTTGAGGAGGAACGTCCGGCGGCGAGGGTGCGATAAATTAGTCAGGGGCTAACCACAAATCACACGGCCGCACAAACATCCGAACTGTAATTTATTTATATCGCGGAAGCCGATCGAAATTAATGCGGCCATAACTCAAAATGGACGAGGCGCTTCGGACCCCAAAATTTGAATATTTTGTTTTTGTACCCCCCGCGACCACACACCACGGCTGATATCGGTGATTGTTGCTGCCGCACCTGGCGATTTATAGAATGAATGCAGCCGCGTATCAAACAATGGTTAGAATTTTAACAAAATCAGTAGTAGCAATTTCGATGTTTTATTGCCTATAAATATAAGTAATTAATAAATTGAATGGATGTTATTGACGTTGTAACCATATTTAATAATTTACGAGTGCTACGAGTTTTTTTTTTATTTAATTCTAATAAAAATAAGCACTATCAGGAATAATAGCGTGCGATCATTTAAAACATGATTTAAAGTAGGCTTTGAATTTTAAATTAAATTGGCACTACTGACTGTTAACACATAGTTCACCATAACCCCAAACTTATTCTATCATTCAAATGAACCTCACTTAAAATTGTGTTTTATACGCGTGGCGCATGAAGTAAAATTTCGAATTTAGAAAAGCCCAGAAAATTTGTCTCGGGTCGCTGCGCGACCCTCGACAAATTTTCACGGGGCTTTTCTAAACTCGAAATTTTACTTCATGCTTAGTCTGGGAGTGGAAAAACACTCGTTTAAAGCTGCAAATTAAACTCTTTTAAAAAAACAACGAATGTCGGAAAATGTACAGCTTTATTCCTTGTATATCGATCAAGTGGTAATTTAGTTTTCATCATTGTCATGGTACTGTTATCGGGGTGCGGGACGTCGCTTGCTGTTGTGCTAATTTTTATAAAGAGCATGAGTTATGCACTAACGACGTTCCTCCGTAACACTCCGGTGGCTCAGGATTGGTCACACACAAAATAATAATAATAAATTGACTTACCTAAATATCCTTGGTCAAAAGGCACTCATTTTTATTATATACAAAAAAGGTTGTTTGAATTTTGTATGAATTTAAAATGACTATTGTTTTGAAAAAACAACACTTAAAATTTATTAACAAAAAAAAAGGACCAACAAAAATGTAATGAATGAAACAAATGAACACAGCAATACAATGATTAAGCTAAACAAACAATGATAAAATGAACGATGATAAAAATATATGAAATGAACAAATGAATGAAATTGAACGAACGTGATGTGACGATTCAATGAATAATGACACCGACAACTTATAGGTACGCGACGACTTAAAAATGATGATAACTTCACTTGATATAATTTCGAACTTCACTTCATGTATCCTGAATGCGTTTTTGAACTTGATGTCTGGAGTTTTACTGACTTGTGATGACCGAATCAAGTTTTCGAACTGTACTGTCCTTCCTCTGTCTTCCGCTGTCTCTTATCTTCCCAACCACCGCTGTCTTCACCCCCGCCATGTATCTTGGGGGTGACGGTGATTGGTCGAGAACGTGGTGGAAGAAGCAGAGGGTGGAGTTTTCATATTTAGCTGAGGCCAAAAAGTTTTGGGCCTCTGGTTTCCGACTGCTCCGGCGCGTCGATGTTTGTGCTGCAGATGTTACGACCATAAACCTTTGTTCTCGCTGTTTTCCCGAAATATTGAGAAATTCCCAAAGGCTTTGTTTCATGGTCGTAAACATCTACAGCGCGCCGTGGGTTTTATGGCGCTGGTCCTCGGAGGTGCGGAATTTTATGACCTTCCTCGGGGTTGTAAACATCGGCCGGTGCTGGTCGCGCGGTTAATGATGGGGTGGTTTGCAAGTCGTCATTGTTGGTCACGTTCGGGGGAATTCAATGTTGGACTAATTTACATATTTACAAGAAAAAAATATATACAAAAGAACATCGAATGAATGGTTACGAACTTGAGTCATTTGGAATTAAAATGATTATGAAATGAAATGAGCAAAACAAATGGAGTCCGATGTTTTCGCGAATGTGAATAAAATAATCAAGTTACGACGTTTTCGATAAAACGCCGGTAAGAGTACTATTAAAAATTATTACAATGAATAAGTTGATCTTTCATGTTCATTGCTTATTTTGTTAGAGCGTAGATAAAGTATCGTATCAAATAGCATTCTGAGCAACCTCACAAAATAAAAATGCCACCAACTCTAAATCATAATTTATCGCACTGTATTAAAACAATACGCACAAAACAAGAAACAAGTATCCCCTAATTCGAAAGGAAAAGCTTTCAATTTGGAAATAGGATTAAAGAAATGGTGATGTGTCTATCATGGTACTTTTCCCATTAACTAAAAGAACTACGACATAAAAAGCTAATTTTTCGATTATCTAAATTTTTTATCAACAACATTTTTTTTTATATAATCATTATCAAACAAAAATCCGAAAGAATAAACTACCTCTTCTAGATTTCGCATTTTCATCGAAAGCTTATCCCAACCTAGGGTTGTATCAAAAAGCTTAACATCATCTCAATAGGTTAAGGCTGTTGGTGAGCAGGGATGGGCCCCGATGCGTCAACTATAATTAATGTAGTTGTATGAGTTATGTGAAGTCACTTAATTAAACACAGTAATATTCCTTTCATCACTTTTATTTTTCTTGCTAGATGTACATTTCGGGTACTAAGTACCCATTATCAATAGCTAACTGAGTTAGCTATTGATAATGGGTACTTAGTCCCCGAAATGTACACTGAATTAGCTATTGATAATGGGTACTTATTACCCGAAATGTACATCTAGCAAGAAAAATAAAAGTGAAGAAAGGAATATAACTGTGTTTAATTAATCAACTTTGATTGTCGACGTGACAGCACGTCGATAATGTCGAAAACGTCAACAATACTATTTATAGGTTATGTTATTATAATGAATATGCTGTGTTTAACCGAAATAAACATTTGTAAAATTTATTAATGTGTGATCATTTTTATTTCACCCCCCCTGCTACGCCCTTGGATGGGAAAATCATTTTCTCAACATTACTGTGCCAGATGTAAATAATAAATGTCTGCTATTTATCCTGAACAAAATTGAATGAAGAGGTAAACATGAATTTATTAGAAAATGTCTTACCCCTACATTAAATATCAATACGAAACGAGGAACAAAATGTAATACAAAAGCTCGCTTCGTTAATTTTTGTTCTATACAACTTTATTAATTTTCCTGTTTACAAAACAACCAATTATTTTTTTTAGTTGCTTTGATTGATTGGTTGTTTATAATATTAAATGTTCAACCACCCTTTTACGCGTATTATTTTTTTCGACCTCATAATGTTTCCATCAACGATTTTAATTACAAAGCATTAAAATGTCAATTCCATTCCCCTAGGGGCACGCGAATAAATCACACAAATTAACATTTTGCCAAAACGATAAACTCTCTCGGGCTAATGTCTGGGATTGATGTGTTCGTTGAAATGTAAGTGACATTAAAATAGGAAAAATAATACTATGGGTTATTTGTTTTTTTAACATAAAAACAACAAATCATCTGCCTGATAAAGCTCCTACCTGATGAAGCCACTGTGTAGTGATTCACAGTGGTGTATCACTACACAGTGGCTTCATGAGGTAGATAAATTCGCAAAAACAATTTTTGCAGTATCAACTAATGAGCAGTGAAATCTTAATCAAGTGTGTTATTTACTAAAAGTGTTAATATGGAATTTTACCAAGTAACAGCCTCAGCTAATAAATTTCAAAAACTGATTTAATCCTTAATCTAAGGATGCTATTGTAGAAAAAATCAAACAGCGATTTTTGTAATCGAGTGTGTTCCACACTAGTGCTAGCTAGCTAATTTTATTGTTGTTTAATTGCTGTTTAAACAATGACAAATCTATTGAGTTTAAAAATGTCTACAACTATTTTTTATAGGAAAATATTTTTTTAAATTACTTTTCTTATAATAACAGTTGTAAATAGTTTATATCACAACCAATGTTTCTAACTCAAACGGCAATCAAACAAGACATTAAACAGTTTTAATTGATGTAAATTGATTTGATCTACTATTAATGCTGTGTTTGTGGTGAAGGCTCAAAGTCGATTTTTTGTGATTCCAACAGCATTTAAGTAATTTTGAATAGCGGAAAAGTAGGGCGAAACAATTTTTTTTTTTTAAGGAAAATTAAATAGCATACATTTTTAACTGTATGTTGTTGAGTTTATGTGAAGTGATTATTATACTAAAAGTGACTGTTATTCCTTACTTAATTTTGTATTTCTATCAAAATGTACATCTAACGATACAAATAAAAAGTGAAGTAAGGAATAACAGTCTTTTTTAAAACATACGTTTTAACTAACAATAAAAAGTTTATTAATTGATTTTTTGAGATTTGAAAAAAATTTAAAATTGATATTTCTGTGTGTGAATTTAATGCGCTTTTTTTATTTTTGTAAAATCTGAAAATAAATCTCAGATAATATTCAGAATATTTATTTTAGCTATATTTTTCGCTAAGAAAAAAATCTTTCCCGCATTTTTTCTCGTTTCAAATCCAATTGAAAGTCGATTTAATTATAATATTACTAATTTCAGCGCTTGTACAAAAATCAATTCTCAAGATTTTAACAAGTTTTATGGCTTAAATATAAGCTGATTTAATCTATAGTTAAACGCTGCAGTGATTATAGTAAAAACTTAAATAGCGATTTTTTTATTAAATTTTATTTCACCCTAGTGCAACTTGACAGATTTTATACCTTTCTTATTGTTAGCATTGTAAACAAATTTGACATCAACCAATTTTACTTTTTAAAAGAGTGATTACTTAAGAATTAAATCAACTTCAAATTGATGTAAATTCATTTTTTCTAATGTAAAAATTGTCTTTGTAGTGGAGGCGCCAAGTCATATTTTCGCGATTCTCAGATTTGTCAAGTGGTTTTAAATAGCGTAAAAGTAGGCTAAACAATTTTTCTCTAAAGAAAATAAGTAGCCCACGTATTTTCTAACAGCAAATAGATTCCTAATAATTTTTTTTAGATTTTTTTAAAAACAAAAATTTTGATCGCAAAAATAAAATATTGTAAGGGGTAGTAGGTAGGGGTATGGAAATTTCATGTGATTTTTGTTAATTTTTTTAAAAATCTGAGAAAAATTGCAGACATTCCTCAGAATATTAAAAACAATTTCAGCTATTTTGTTTGGTAATAAAAAAAAACTATCGTACATTTCTCCACGTTTTCAATCGAACTGAAAGGCGTTTTAATTATAAAATTATAAATGTCAGCGGTTGTACTAAAATCAATTTTTAAGATATTAACAATTTCTATGGCTTAAATACAAGCTGATTTAATCCTTGGCTAAACACTGCAATGATTATAGTAAAAAGTTAATAATCGATTTTTTTATTAAATTTTATTTCATTCTACTGCAACTTGGTAGATTTTACAGCTTTCTTATAAATAGCATTGTAAACAAATTAAACATCAACCAATTTTACATTTTAAAAAAGTGATTAATTTGGAATTAAATCAGCTTTAAATTGATGTAGATTAATTTTATCTCTTGTAAAAATTCTGTTTGTGGTGGGGGCGCAAAGTCCGATTTTCGCGATTCTCAGATATTTCAAGAGGTTTTAAACAGCGTAAAAGTAGGCTAAGCAATTTTTTTCTAAGGAAAATAAGTAGCCCACGTTTTTTCTAACACCAAATAGATTCTTAATTATTCTTTTTCAGATTTTTTTAAAAATAAAAATTTTGATCGCAAAACTAAGATTTTTATAAGGGGTAGGTAGGTATGGAAATTTTATGTGATTTTTTTTAATTTTTACAAAACCTGATAAAAATTGCAGGCATTTCTTAAAACATGAGAAACAATTTTAGCTATTTTGTTTGCTAAGAAAAAATCTTTCGTTTCGTTCTCCACGTTTTTAATCCAATTGAAAGGAGTTTTAATTATAAATTTATAATTTTCAGCGCTTGTACTGAAATCAATTTTTAATATTTTAACAAGTTCTATGGCTTAAAAGCAAGCTGATTTAAATAATAGTTAAACGCTGCTGTAAATATATCAAAAAGTTAAACAGCGATTTTTTATTCAATTTTATTTCCTGTTGGTGCAACTTGATTGATTTTCCACTATTCATATAAATTGCGAGCTGATTTAATCCATAGTTAAACGCAGCAGTGATTATAGCAAAAAATTTAACTGTGAATTTTTTATTAAATTTTATTTTATGCTAGTGCAACTTGACTGATCTTACACTTTTCTTATAAATAGCGTTGTAAAAAATTAAACATTAACCAATTTTACTTCCTAAAAGAGCGAATTATCTCGAATTTAATCAGCTTTAAATTGATGTAAATTCTTTTAATCTATTATAAAAATTGTTTTTGTTGTAGAGGCGCAAAGTCAGATTTTCGTAATACCTAGATTTTTCAAGTGGTTTTAAATAGCATAAAAGTAGGCTAAACAATTTCTTTCTGAGGAAAATAACTAGCACACGTTTTTTCTAACATCAAAATGATTCTCAATTAATGTTTTCAGATTTTTTTAAAACTAAACATTTTCATCTTTTCACCTTTGTGTGGCAGGGTATGGAAATTTAATGCAATTTTTTTAAAACTTTTGAAAAATCTGATAATAATCACAAATATTTTTTAAGAACATTAGAAACAGTTTCAGCACATTTTTCACAAAGAAAAATATTATTTCGCACATTATCACAAGTTTTAAATCAATTAATTAGGAATTTAATAAGTTTATATTTAAAGCATAAAATTTGTTAAATTTTTAAAAATGGATTTTATAATTAGCGCTGTAATTTGTATTTTTATAATTAATACAACTTTAACAACTGTTAATTCTCAATTAATGTTTTCAGATTTTTTTAAAACTAAACATTTTCATCACAAAAACCTTTGTGTGGCAGGGTATGGAAATTTAATGCAATTTTTTTAAAACTTTTGAAAAATTTTCAGATTTTTTTAAAACTAAACATTTTAAAAAAAATCCTTTGTGTGGCAGGGTATGGAAATTTAATGCAATTTTTTCAAAACTTTTGAAAAATCTGATAATAATCACAAATATTTTTTAAGAACATTAGAAACAGCTTCAGCACATTTTTCACAAAGAAAAATATTATTTCGCACATTATCACACGTTTTAAATCAATTAATTAGGAATTTAATAAGTTTATATTTAAAGCATAAAATTTGTTAAATTTTTAAAAATGGATTTTATAATTAGCGCTGACATTTGTATTTTTATAATTAATACAACTTTAACAACTGTTAAAATAAGTATCGACGGGCAACCGACGATACATATTTTAACAGTTGTGATGCATTTTAATGTAACGAGTGACTTCCACTCTCAGACTAAGCATGAAGTAAAATTTCGAGTTTAGAAAAGCCCAGCGTAATTTTCACGGGGCTTTCCTAAACTCGAAATTTTACTTCATGCGCCACGTGTATATATTCAAGCGTTTCTGACTTCAAGGTCCTCGTCAGTGTGTTCGCGAATCAGAAATTACTGAACATATCTGACTATATCAAGTTGACAATGCCACTATAGAGCATTATTTAATACAATTGTTAAAAATGTATCGCTTGTTCAGGTGAATAAGGTTTACAAATGTTTACAAGCTTTTAGTACCTTTGAATTTATTGCTGCAATTTGGTTTCAAATTTAATATTTTAATTATATTTCGCGCTGACAAATTCACATTTTCAGGCTTTACTAAACGAAATAGTAACTAATTTTATTTGATTAATTTTGTGTTGAAATTTAATATAAATTTAAATTGCATTAGCCTCCTATGAATATATTTTTACTAGTATTTAAATGTAGTATCGGGGTGAATAGAGACACGTATACTTTGCACGTTCTTGAGTGGAGGCACGTCAGAATTTTATGGGCCCGGGTGAAAAAATGTGGGTTGGCAAGGATATAACATTTTCTAAACGTAAGGCTAAGAGCAATTTCAAATTTCACCTTTCAGTGAATAATTGTTAAACTTTAATATCACGCAGAATCTAATAACTTTCTTATACGTTTTCATCCTAAAATTCAGTAAAATCAGTTCAATAAAAAGATACGTTTTTGTTGAAAACCGAGGGTTTTTATTGAAGTACTAATGTATTTTAAAAATATAGTGACTCGATAATCTGTGTATTTATTGAAAATCTTTGTTTGGAAACATTATAAATGTAAAACACTGTAATATTGTGAAATTTAATATATATGAATATTTTTTCTCCTGTTTAAGATGTTGATTTTTAACACTGATTTAGGAGTACAGTAAAATCTTGTCCCTGAAATAATCACAGATGTTTCTTGTAGTTCTGTAAATAATTAGAATTTTAATACTGATTTAGGAGTGTATTTTTAACTTCACAATATTTCAATGTTTTATACGCGTGGCGCATGAAGTAAAATTTCGAGTTTAGAAAAGCCCAGAAAATTTGTCTCAGGTCCCTGTGCGACCCGAGACAAATTTTCACGGGGCTTTTCTAAACTCGAAATTTTACTTCATGCTTAGTCTGGAAGTGGAAAACACTCGTTTAACGCTTCAAATTGAAGTCATATAAAATAAATATCGAATGTCCGAAAAAAAGACAAATTTCCTGTATTCATATTGAAGGATCAATGATATATATTATTGATATAATATTGCACAGAAATTAAAAATCTATCATTAAGTTTTTAATTTTGTTTATTATTTATACAGGGTGGCACAAAAGTACCGATATGGTTTGAATGTTGAATAACTTTTTAAATGTATTTATATTTTTTATTTTTTTTTCAGAATTTTGTGAAGAAAACTTAAGGAATTTGAAATGGAACAGTACACAACAGAACAGCGATCAAAAATTGTTGAATTTTATTTTGAAAATCAACGGTCAATTGTTTTGACGCAGCGTGCTTATCGTCGTTTTTTTTTAAAATGCACATGGCGCCTCAGTTACGGTTAATGGTGCTGAATATCGAACGATACTGGACAATTTTTTGAGGCCAGCTGTAGAAAATCATCCACAGTTGTGATTCCAACAAGATGGAGCCACAGCCCACACTACAAGGGACACAATGGCTCTGTTACGGGACCTCTTTGACGAACGCATTATTTCGCGCAGAAGCGATTTCAATTAGCCCACACATTCACTGGATTTAACAGCTTCAGACTGTTATTTTTGGGTTATTTGAAAGAAAGGGTATACGTAAATAAGCCAGCGACCATACCAGAGGTAAAATAAAACATTCGCAATGAAATTCAAGTCATAACACTGGAAATTTTACGAAAAGATATGGAAAATGTACTGGAAAGAGCACGAATGTGCGTGGCGGAAAATGACCACCACTTGCGGGATATAATTTTTCATACTTAAGTTCCCCTATAATAAATATACTGTATAACAAAAAAAAATAATTAACCAATAAATTAAAAAGTTATTCAACATTCAAACCATATCGGTAGTGTTGCGCCACCCTGTACAAAAATCTTACATTCTGAAAATTTGAAGGGGGGGGGGGGTTTAAACCCCCATATCCTCTCCCCTCTCTGGCTACGGCCTTGCCACTAACAGAGCATAACATTCTAAGAAAAGACAATAAACGCTATTAATTAATGTAGTTATTTTAGTTACGTAAGGATTTTTTGTCACTTAATTAAAACGCAGTTTTATTCATTTCTTCACTTTTATTTTTCGATGCTAGATGTACATATCGGGTAATATGTAGCCATTATCAATAGCTAATTGCTATCCCAGTTGGCTACTGATAATGGGTACATAGTACCAGCAATGTACATCTAGCATCGAAAAATAAAAGTGAAGAACGGAATATATCTGCGTTTTAATTCACTTTATTAATATTATTATATTTTGCCCCCCCTTCTCTAAAAGATTTTGCGGGCGCCCCCATGATTATAAAACAGCATAAATTTCATTGAATGAATATTAAAGTGAAAAGAATAATAAAATCAAATATTACATATTTCAGTAAAATATGAAATTGACTTCAATTTAAATGCATAACTAACAGAATGCTAGTAAGCTAAAAGAAATCATTCCTTATAATTTATTCCATAATGTGACATTCAACAAATGCGCACATTATCACGTTTACTTTACATTCAACGAACTCAACTATTCACACACTCACGCTACATTAAAACTGTACCCAAAGATAAAACAAGAAATTCCCCAACGATAAAGATCACTTTCTGTATTTTCAACCCTCTTCGCTGCATTCACACACGCCACGCCACGCTTTTATCCAGCTTTAAAACCCGCCATGAAATGCCCATATAATTACACGTATTAATCCGTTTCTGTTACAAACGAATTAATCAAATATTATCACAGCGCAAATGAAACTGTGATACGATCTCTGGGCCACCCCCGGGTTTTCTGACCGAAACTACTGAAGGGGGTGATATATTATTCGACCTTAACTTGTCAAGCTGTCGGCCGAGTCGCGTGATATGGGGATAACGATCTCGGGGAAGGTTTTCTCGTGCGAGAATATACATTGGTGTGTGTGTATATTGAGCTGCCTAAATGGGTATAAATGTAACAAAAAAATAACAAACGACGAGGTCGTGATTGATCAGGGAGAAAGAGGGGAAAAATGTGTAGCCCTCAGGAATTTCGATGGATAATCACACCCCACAAATCAAACATTACAAGCAAATCTGATTAAAAGTATTCATTCCGTGTTAAAATCGATATTTTTTGTCATGATTTAAACTTGAAGCAATCAATATTAAAACTTAACATTTAAAAACTTAGTGAATAGAGTCAATGTAACTTGAATTGAGTCACAGTTCCAACTTGCTTCAGGACAACCCTAGTAGAAAATAATCTTGTATTTATATTGAAGCAATAATCTATCTATCTATTTATTTATTAAAAATTATATGTATATTCGAACCTCGCATAAAATCTGCGTTTTATACGCGTGGCGCGTATTTAAATTCAAAACTATTTGAATTCGAGAAAATAAGCTTACGCTTCTTATAGTTTGCACACTTTGTATATTAAATCTATCTATATTGGTAATATATGACTGATCGAAGTCAGTTAAACCCCTTTGGTTCTAGATGATACTTTTTTTTATTAATTGCTTCATATGTTATTAATTAGTTTGATTCTCTTTCTATTAGTTAAAGCAGCAGACGAAGATAAACACACACCAGATATACACGCGATGTTCTCTTTTAAAGTCGATAAATTACAAGGTAGAATGTTAATGGAAATTTATGCTTGATATTATGTGAACAATCTAACGACGTGTATTGTATATATTTGCCTCGGAAGATGGAAGCACTTACGTACATCAATAATACCTCGCTTCGCATAATGCTCTGTTAATAACCACTGATAATCATTTAAAGCTGAAATAATGATGATGAAATGTGAATGCGATTTATGTTAGTGAAATGTTTAATTAGTATATCACGAATTTTATTTATTATTCTTGCTCTATGCAAAAAGCTTGTTTATCCATATGCCACGCTTAAAACCACTGATTTACAGTGAAGTTCAAAAAACACACACATACAACAACGATTATAGGCAACCTAATATACGTTGGAGTTATTGGGTTGCCTACAAACACTGTTTTAAAAAATTTCCTCAGCGCAGAATTTGACTCACGTTTTATTCACATTTGCATATTGGATTGCTAAAGCCGTATATTTTCAACTTTGCTATATTTCAGTGTTTAATACGTGTGGCGCATGAAGTAAAATTTCGAGTTTAGAAAAGCCTAATTTGGTTTGGCCGCTCCGCTTCGCTACGCTGCCAATCCAAATTTCTAGGCTTTTCTAAACTCGAAATTTTACTTCATGCTTAGTCTGGGAGTGGAAAACCGTCGTCTAAAAATTCATATTGAAATCTTTTAAAAAACAACGAATGTCGTAAAATTTACAGATGTATACCCGAACAAAAATTCCCTGTATTTAAAAATCACATTTATGCACACATATTTCATATTTTCTTGTAATAAAATGTTATTAAATTGCATACATAAATATAACGCAAGTCAAACGCGTTGAACGAATTGTTTAACGCCATGAATACAAGCATTTAATTTTATATCTAACACTTAGTGAAACATGTTTTAACACTGAATATAAAACTGGCTTAAAATTAATAAAACACTTGGTTATTGTTTCCTGTTTGTTCACTGTTTGACTATGATTATAGGTAACCAAATTTGACAGTGACGTGAGGATGGTGGCAACCAAATACACATATACGATATGTGTATTGGTTTGCCACTGTAAAATTAGTTATGTTACTCCGTGAGGTATTGCTAATCCCCTATCGGGCGCCTCCCCAGGTGGCGGATAGGGGAATGCCTCTCAGATATGAGTGGTACCGGGAAAATTGAAATACCCGGGGCGGACCAAAATTAGCACACCGAACAACTACCGGTATAAGTAGACAACACTTGAGGGTCAACAGCTACGGGTGGATGAACCAACAAATGGTAGGGCACTTCTCTTGCCCTAGGTTTGAGAAATCAGGCCTAAAGGCGGAAGAACCAAACAAATGGTCAACGGCATAGGAATACGTAAGGCAAGGAGAAACCAACGTATTAAAGATCCAAACGGATACTCTCTAGTTCCTTCATCATGACTATGATCAAAACTAAATATTCCGGAATAAGTCCCCCAATCGGATCTCCTTTGAACAAACATCAGACAAGGAACAAAATGGTAAATACGCCAATTCAACTGGCTACGTGGAATGTGAGAACACTATGGGAAGACGGGAAGATGCACAGTGCATGTCAGGAAATGGACAGAATCCGAATCAACATCTTAGGACTAAGTGAAGTCAGGTGGCCCAGTACAGGGCAACGCCCAACCCCAAATGTTACAATGTACTATTCTGGAAGAAACGATAACCTTCACAGGAGCGGGGTGGCAATTATGATGGACAGAAAGATAAATAATTCAGTAATAAACTTCTACCCCATATCAGACAGAGTAATGGTTTTATAACTGCTAACTATCTAGGGAATTCTGAATGTGATCCAAATATATGCACCGACTTCTGAAAGCAGTGATGCAGATGTCGAAGAATTCTACAAAACAACAGAGCAAGCCCTTAAAATCACAAAATCAAGGGATGTTACGATGGTCATAGGAGACTGGAACGGTAAGATTGGCAAAGGCAAATGTAGGTGGGTAGGTGAATATGGTCGAGGAATGAGAAATGAAAGAGGAGATCGACTGCTTCAGTTCTGTCAGGAAATCAAACTAGTCATTAATAATACGTTCTATAAACTTCCAAAACGACGACAATATACATGGAAAGCACCGGGAGACTCAAAAACTAAAGTAATTCGAAACCAAATAGACTTCATAACTATAAACAACCGGTACAAAAATACAATTACATCGGTAAAAACCTACCCAGGAGCGGATATTGGGTCAGATCATAACCCACTAGTGGCCAAATTTCGAATGAGACTTAAAAGAATTCAGAAGGCAAATCAAAAGAAACGAATAGACGGTCCGCCTAAAAAACCAAAGCATAAAGAATAAAACAGAAAGGAGATCCAAATAAAACTTAAAGACATCAAGGAAATCGAAACGGAACCTGATGTGAACACACACTGGGCAAAAATTAAAAAAGCATTATTGGAACCGGCAAAAAAATACCTGGAAAAGGAAAAATCGAAAGAGGGGAGAGACTGGATGACTAACGAAATTATGTCACTTATGAACAAAAGAAGAACATTTAAAAACAAGAACGTTGAGCAATACAAAACACTTAACACAGAGATTAGAAACAAAATACGTTATGCAAAAAAAGAATGGCTCGAGGAAAAATGTTACGAAATTGAAGATCTTGGAACCAAGCATGATGCATTCAACATGCACAAGAAAGTAAAGGAACTCAGTAACAAGAATAGAAAATAGTCATCCATACTCACCGACAGACACGGCAATATCATCGTAGACATAAAAGACAAACTAAAAGCATGGCAGGAATACGTGGAATATATCTTTGAAGATGACAGAAATCAACCCCTTAACAATGAATTGCAAGAAGAAACACGTCCAAGTATAACAGAAGAAGAAGTGACACATGCTATAAGATCGTCAAAGAACAGAAAGGCACCAAGACCAGACGAAATACCGGCAGAACTACTCAAGCTGATACAAGAAGACCAGATGCATGTACTAGTGAGATTGTTGAACAAGATCTACATGACCGGCAGAATACCGCAAGAATGGTTATTGTCAACATTTGTCACCATCCCAAAAAAGACACACGCTAAGCAGTGTGGTGACTATCGTACGATCAGCCTAATGAGTCACGCGCTTAAAATCCTCCTCAAAATCATTCAAAATAGAATTTACGGAAAACTAGAAGAAGGCATAGGTGAAACTTAATTTGGATTTCGAAATGGGTATGGTACACGGGAAGCATTATTTGCGCTTAATATACTATCCCAAAGATGCCTAGATGTAAATCAAGAAGCATTTGATAAGGTCAGACACGAGGAACTTGTTGAGATATTAAAAGTAAAGCAACTAATCACGCGCGATATAAGAATAATATCGAATCTTTATTACGGGCAGAAAGCAGTAGTTCAAGTGGGGAGCGATAAGACCGATTAAATCCAAATAAAAAAAAGGAGTCAGGCAAGGATGTGTATTGTCACCGTTACTGTTTAACATTTACTCTAAAGAGATCATGAAAAAAGCCCTAGAGGAAGAGGAGATAGGCATAAAGATCAACGGAAAAGCTATCAACAACATCAGATACGCAGACGACACGGTCCTAATAGCGGAAACCCTGGAAGAACTACAACACATTATAAACAAAGTAGTAGCAGCTAGTGAGGAGAAAGGTCTATCACTGAATGAGAAGAAAACGCAATTCATGATTATTTCAAAGACACATAGAGATCACGGGAACATCTACATCCACGGCCACCCCATAGATCGTGTACACAAATATAACTACTTAGGAACTAATGTTAGTAACAACAACGACTTAACGCAAGAAATAAGAATAAGGATCGAAAAAGCGCGCGCAGCGTTCGCGAGCATGAAACGTGTATTCTGTACCCATGACATCAATTTAAACCTTAAAATGCGATTAGTTATATACTACGTTTTCTCCATATTGCTCTATGGTATGGAGTCATGGACACTAAATAAGAAAGACACCAATAAACTAGAAGCCTTCGAGATGTGGGTTTATCGCAGGATACTTGGGGTGTCGTGGACCGACAAAGTTACCAATGTCGAGATTCTCAGAAGAATGGATAAACAACGAGAAATTCTAATAACCATCAAAAGATGAAAGCTTGAATACTTGGGCCACGTAATGAGAGGATCAAAATACCAACTGCTGCAGCTGATCATGCAAGGATAGATCCAAGGAGGGAGAAGTATTGGACGCCGACGTACATCTTGGATCCGAAATCTGAGAGAATGGTTCCATTGCACATCTACCGAATTATTCAGAACAGCTATTTAAAAGATAAGAATAGCATTGATGATTGCCAAACTTCGCAGCGGAGAGGGCACTTAGAGAAGGAGAAGAAGAAATATTAAAATTAAATGATTTTACTTTTTACCTTGCACTAATAATCATTTAAAGCTTAAATAATGATAAATTGTGTATTTGATTCATGTTTGTGAAATGATTAATAAGTATATCACGAATCTTGTTTGATTATGCTGCTATATACATAAAGCTTCTTTATCTGTATTATATCTGCCCTGCCCCCCCCCCCCCCCTCTCTCACTGTCTACTGCGGTGCTGGGTTGTCACTATCGCTACGTCACTGTCAAGTTAGGTGGCCTATAATCACAGTGTTAAACAATTCCTTGAATGCGTTTGACTCGCGTTAGATCCGTGTATACCATGAATCTAGCGCAAGTCAAACGCATTCAAGGAACTGTTTAACACTATGATTATAGGCAACCTAATTTGACAGTGACGTAACGATAGTGACAAACCAGCACCGCAGTAGGGGCACCTAACGCACCTAACGCTGCCGGCGCCAAAATATTTATTTAGAATATATTTCTTATAGTATACAAACAAAGAGCTTTTAGAGTTGATTTAATAATTGAAGCGTGCCATATGCAAAAAGTCGTAAGTGCCAATTTTTAGGTAATGCGTTTTATATACAGAATACATCCTAAATATCATGCTTTACTTGTACAATAAAAGCCGGAGCGATAGTGCTACTACAAATGGCAGAAATAGGGACTCAATTATCAACACGTCACAAGTGCCATAGTACTTTCATTCACGATTCATGTTTTTCCTGTAAAATATGTCATTTGGTACTTACTACCTTCTGCATATCGCACGCTTCAATTCGTGATTTATTTATAGTTTTCCAAACAAGATTACTTTAAAATACTACGATCTTTAGTAAACGTTTACTCAAGGTAAGGATAAGTTCTTTTATATCTACAAATTCGCCCTCACTAGTAATTCTTTGTCATCTACAAATTGTCTCACACCAGTAATTCTCTGTCATCTACAAATTGTCTCACACCAGTAATTTTCTGTCATCTACAAATTGTCCCGCACCAGTAATTCTCTGTCATCTACAAATTGTTCAACATCCTAAAAGATGTAAGTGTGCGATTCTTTTCGCAATCTACAACAAGTTAGTCTTACAAAGACTATATCAAACACTCATTGAAACAACTACTTCCCGTTTCAATGAGTGTTTGATATAGTCTTTGTAAGACTAACTTGTTGTAGATTGCGAAAAGAATCGCACTTTTAATGTTTGATGTATTCTGCAACCAAGAATTGGCAATTTCATTTATACTTAGCTGTAAGTGTGTTTTTTATTATCGAGAATTATCCAATAAGTGCATAGATTTCAGGTTTTTTGGCGCCCAACGTGGGGCCATGCTAACGCTGGGCCCTCGTTGGGCGCCATAAATTGCGAAAGTATAAGTTGAAAACTTCCCACTGAATCAGCGTACGCGTGGCGCATGAAGTAAAATTTCGAGTTTAGAAAAGCCTGAGTTCAGGCTCAGGCTTTTCTAAACTTGAAATTTTACTTCATGCTTTGTCTGGAAGTGGAAAGCACTCGTTTAAACTTAAAAATGAATGATTATTAATTTATTTTTTTATAAACTTATGGATTAAAGACTAAATTCGCTTTAATTTAATTCGTATTTTTTTTTATATACTAATTAAGAATTGTAAATCAATCGTGATTTAATAAATTAGTGAATTCAAACCGGTTTACCGATAATTCACCGGAAAAAATATCGTTTGTTTGGATTTGGTCGTTCCGCTTCGCTGCGCGACCAAATCCAAATTCTAATTTTTTTCTAAACTCCGGGAGTGGCAACACTCGATTCATCATTAAAACAATTGACATCATAGATTGATTGTTGTTTTATGGACGGATGGAAAAACTGTACTAAATTCAGCGTCGATTTTGTATGAAGAGTTTTTCTCTGCCTGTCAATAAAAGCGAGTTATCGCGATTTCACAGCTTTGTTTTCATGACAGTTTTATTTTACAAAAATGTCAAAAATTACTAAGAATCCGAATTAAAATTTCAACTTTAGAAAAGGTTAAGTTCAGTAAAATCCAAACGCTCGGGCATTTCTAAACTTAAAATTTTACTTCATGCTTAATCTGGGAGTGGAGAACACTCGTTTAAAAATACTTAAAACGCTTGCATTTGAGGTTTTTTGGGCGCTCAACGAGGGGCGTTCTTTGTTATCTACAAATTGTCCCACACCAGTAATTCTCTGTCATCCACAAATTGTCCAACATCTTAAAAGGTGTAAGCGTGTTCTTAATTATCTGGAAATTGTCCAATACTTGCATAGATAACTGTATTGTTTCGAGTTTACGTGAAGTGATTATTCACAAATAGAAAGACTGTTATTCCTTACTTCACTTTTTAAAAAGTGAAGTAAGGAATAACAGTCTTTCTATTTGTGACTTGCATAGATTTTAAGTTTTTTGGCACCCAACGTGGGGTCAGGCTAACGCTGTGGCCCCTAGTTGGGCGCAATAAATCGCAAGCATCTGAATTTAAAACTTCTCACTGAATCAGCTGTTTAGAAAATAGTATATATCATTTTTTCTGATCAGCATTTCTTAAAATTTATTGTAAATTGCTCGAATTTTGATAACGCGAGATTTGGTTGAAATTTATTAAACATAAGCAGTATATCTATAACTCCACAAAATGGTCAGTGTTTTATACGCGTGGCGCATGAAGTAAAATTTCGAGTTTAGAAAAGCCTGAGTTTAGATTTGGACGCTACGCGTCCAAATCCAAAAGGCTCAGGCTTTTCTAAACTCGAAATTTTACTTCATGCTTAGTCTGGGTGTGGAAAGCACTCGTTTAAGCTTGAAAATGAACGCTTAATAATTTATTGTTTTCAAAACATTGATTAATGACTAAATACACTTTAATTTGATTCGTAAATTTTTTTATGTACTTATTAATAATTATGTTACCCGTGATTCAATAAATTAGTGAATAAACCGGTTTACCGATAATTCACCGGGAAATCGTGATATCGTTGCTTCAGGGGTCAAATTTATTAAATATATTACGTGGATAATTAATAGAATATAACGATTTACCTTTACCAAGTGTTTTTCCACTCCCAGACTAAGCATGAAGTAAAATTTCGAGTTTAGAAAAGCCCCGTGAAAATTTGTCGAGGGTCGCGCAGCGACCCAAGACAAATTTTCTGGGCTTTTCTAAACTCGAAATTTTACTTCATGCGCCACGCGTGTAAAACACTGACCATATTGTGAAGTTGGAGATGTACTGCTTATATTTAATAAATTTAAACCAAATCTCGCGCTATCAGAATTCGAGCAATTTACAATAAATGTTAAGGAATTCATATAAGAAAAAAAAAATGTATAAACTGTTTTTTTATTTGATTTGAATATCTATAACCCGTCGATTGCCAAATAACTTCGTATGCAAAATTAGCTCGCGTATGATAAAAGGTTAAACACCTCTGCTTTATAACATATTTTCTTCCTCTATGTGTGTGGAATGTTTTCTGAAGGTTTAGCTATACCTTTTCGTTTACCCTGTATATATACCAGTTCAAAATTTAACTGCATGCTTAATCTGGGAGTGAAAAACAATCGTTTGAAAATACAAGAAACACTTGGATTTGAGGTTTTTTGCAGCCCAACGTGGGCCTAACGCTGAAGCCCCTAGTTGGGCGCCGTAAATCGCGAGCGTCCAAATTTAACGCTTGGCCCTTGTTGGGCGCCATAAATTGCGAGAGTAAAAGTTAAAAACTTCCCACTGAATCGGCGCTTTGTACGCGTGGCGCATGAAGTAACATTTCGAGTTTAGAAAAGCCCAGAAAATTTGTCTCAGGCCGCTGCGCGACCCTCGACAAATTTTCACAGGGCTTTTCTGAACTCGAAATTTTACTTCATGCTCAGTCTGGGAGTAGAAAGCACTCGTTTAAGCTTTAAAATGAACGCTCGAGCTTTTCTAAACTCGAAATTTTACTTCATGTTTTATCTTTTTCAAAAAATCCAAGGAGTACCCCTTGATTCGAACTTTAACATTGAAACCAGCGCTAAGGTTTCAATGTTAAATTTCGAATCAAGGGGTTCTCCTTGGATTTATTAAAAAAAAAATCGTTAATGGTATCAATAAATTCCTCACTTTATTCTATGACGTTTTCGTAGAAAGTGTTTTTTTCTTGCTCAACCGGAAGTATTTTTTTAATAAATTGAATTTAAAAATAATTATATTTTAAACGAAATTAATGGGAATAGCCCCAGTATTATTCACAGTACAACAATGGAAGCTGCATTAATAGATAGGGAATACGAATCTCTATAAATGTTGAAAATGTAGACTTAGCTTAATTTGGATAGGAAAACGTTTTTTTAAATAAAAATGTGAATTTTTTCGAACGAAAAAAATTCACAGTTTTGTTTGGGTTTTTTGTAGAGGGCTAAAATTTTGCACGGATACACCTACGGTTCGTGCATTTCATGTGTCCTAACTTGCGTTATATTTGTTGTTTAAAAACAGAGATATTTTTTTTAATATTTATTCGCACAACATTAATGAATTATAAAAAATATTTTAGCACTGTTCGGATTTAATGTATTGAGTTGAGTTTCTGCACAGAGATACTTTAAGGTCGGACCTAGAATATTTGCAAATTTCGTTTTAATAGGATATTATCGAGCCGAGATATGATTTTTTTGCAATATTTTCTCAATTACGGCGTCCGGGGAAATTTAGGAGAGTGGCTCTGTACCCTTGAAATTTCTGGTGAAACAAAGAAAACTTTTTTTATTATACCAAATAATTCCTATTTTTTTTCTACGGTGTTTTTGTAAAAGGTGTATTTTTTGCTCGACCTGAAGTATTTTTTTTCATAAATTAAATTTAAAAATAATTATACTTCAAACGAAATAAATGCGAATAGTTCTGGTATTATTTGTAGTACAACAATAGGAATCATATCAATAAATAGGAAATACAAATCTCTATAAATGCTAAACATTTTATTGACTCTACTCTATTAGGACGGAAATTGGTATTTTTTTGCGCTTAAAACCCCTTTTCAGGCTAAAACGGCGAATTTAAAATACAATTTTTATTTTTTAGCTCCGGTATTATTTATAGTACAACAATAGAAATTTGGTCAATAAATAGGTAATACAAATCTCTATAAAGGCTGAACATTTTATTGACCCTACTCTATTAGGACGGAAATTGGAATTTTTTTGCGCTTCAAAACCCCTTTTCAGGCTACAACGGCGAATTAAAAATACAATTTTTATTTTTTAGCTCCGGTATTATTTATAGTACAACAATGGAAATTTAGTCAATAAATAGGTAATACAAATCTCTATAAATGCTAAAAATTTCATTGGCCCAGCTCAATTCAGCTCGGAAATAGATTTTTTTTACTCTTTAAATTATTTATATAAACAATTTTTATTTTTTTGCTATAGTATTTAATACAGTGAAACAACAGAAGATGTACCAATAATTAGGAAATACAAATATGTATAAATGCTGGAAATTTCATTAATCTAGCTCAGTTCGGATAGAGAATAGTTTTTTTTATTTATCAAATTAAATTAAATACGCTTTATTTATTAACTCTTATAATTTGAATTATTCCTGTTTAAATTAAATATATTTTCCTCGAAAATGTTTTGCTGTATGTGATTTGTTTCCACCCATCAAAATATTAGTTATATGTATTGGATTTAAATTATTGGTTTGTTCATTAACGGTAATATGGGTGTGTAAAAACTAAAAATAAAACACAAATAAGACAATTAACTTTGTTTACATAACTGAGGTTATACAAACAAAGTTAATTGTCTTATTTGTGTAAATAATGATGTATAACGAAGTAGAAGCCTCCACAGTGAACAGTTTAAAATAAAACATTTTTGGGAGATTTATAGCAGTCATTAGAGCGCGCCTCTTGCGCCTGAGCGTTTGAGTTTAATAATTTTAACTCTAGATGTATTTTAATAACCGTTACAAAGCCATATATGGTGGAAAATTAAGCTAAAATCCTATGGGGATCAAACGAGTCGAATCGTTTCGTAAAATTTATATTCCGCTTCGCGTCAGGATCTCGATTTATGCGAAAACCCGAAATCCGAACCCAATAAATATCACCCAGTCAATTAAATTACGGGCAATAATGCCTTATCGTGTTATTGAGCAATAATTATCTTGAATGAATAATTAATGCTTCGCCCCCTGCTGCCGTTGTTGGCGCTGCTGGTGCGCGCCAAAATCCGGCAACCCGTGAAATGTGGCGCGCGCCCATCCGGAGTGAAATATTCACCGTTCCGGAGAGACAAGTGCGACTGGATTTCCGGAAATACCGGGCCCCCCGGACTCTCTTTTATGATTGCGTTTTTTTTTTTCTTGACTTTTTTTTCTCTCCGGCAGCCGGAGTCGTCGGATTTCTAGGACCGGGTGTGAAAGGAATTGATATTGAAAGTGGTGATAAATTCTAAGGGAAATTGTCGTCGTCGGTAGAGGAAGTGCTTTGCGTTATTAAAAGTTAAAACACTCCTCACATGGTGAAATCAATTGTTTTCAATATTGCATTAATTTTTTACTCAGTGAAATTATCTCTCTATTATTATATAAGTAGCATTTAAAACAGCTCTGTAAGTTTTCTGTTTATTTGAAGAAAAATTTGTATTGTTGCGATGTGGTGTTTGTTTAAAGTTTAATGAATTATCTCACTAGAATATATCACCACTCTAAAGCAGATGTTAAAGTTTTTTGTGTAAAGAAAAACACTTCGAAGCACATTTAACTTGGTATATTCAAGATTCAAAATAATTATAAGTATTTACAGCGAAATGTTGGACAGTTGATGTTTAGATGTTTAAGAATTGTTGTTTAAGGTTTGATGTTTATAGTTTGAAGTTTAAAACTAGAAAGTTTATCTTAAAATTATAAAATATAAATTGAGAAAACTATGTTTAGGAATGTGGGGACAAAGTTGCTATTATTGGTCACTCGTATTTCGGGGGATAATCCCAAAAAGAAATGGTGGTAAGAAATTCATTGGAATCGAAAATCTGGATTTTCGCTTTAAAATATTGTTAATGAGTTTCCGAAAATACGAATGACCAAAACAACTGTCCTGCTGTGCAAAAAGGCGCGACCGTTACGAATTGCTCCACCCTAATAAACTCACAAACCTATTCAAAATAGTCTCTTTTGTTCAGATAAACTTTCAAAACGTGATAATTCACAAACGTGAGAATTACAAGGTTTATTTCGTATTTCTGGAAGACAACCTATTTTGAGGAATGTTAAGAGGGTAGAGCAATTAAATAATTAAATAAAAATATACAAGAACAATTCGTAACATGTATTGAAAGTCTGAAGCATAGCTATACTGATGAGGGTTAAATCTCGAAACGCGTCTATAGAAGGCTTACGACTTTTTCTTTAAGATCGCCTAAGATTCTTTTAATTTATTTAAATTCCCTGTAAGTTTTCAATATATTTTAATTTTCTGTTGGTTCATTTAGTTTGGTGAGAGAATAATTTGACCTGATGTTGCATTTTGCATATAAATTATACATAGAACGGTAGATCTGTCGTGTAACTCAAATATTTATTGTATAATTCAATATCTGTCGGGGTGTTAGCTCGAGAAGTAGTTGTTCTAATGAATATTTGAAGAAGTCTCAATGAGACAAAATTTTTTCAGAAAGTCGATATTAATTATATATCGTTTTTATATTTTAAAAAATTGAGTTTGCCAATAGTTTGCAGAATGTTTACATATTCTGCAAACTATTGGCAAACTCAATTTTTGCAAATATTCACTTCATGCTTAAACACAAAACGGAAAACCACCACAACTCAAAAATTATCCAGAATAAAGCCTTTACTCAAATTTAATAGAGTGTCTGCCCTCGTTTATTATTCCGGTGAATTAACTTAATTAGCGTCGAAAATCCCTTAATCCCGAAGATTATTTCTATTGCTCAGTGGATGAATTCGTCGCAGTCTTGAGGAACTAATTATTTTCATGCCGGATTTTTTCCCCCCGAAACGAAACGAATCTACTCTGGTACATTCATTAAGAATGACTTTGGGTCACCCCTATAGAGTTAATTAACAAAATTGAGTTACGGAAACTCGGCGAGAGAACTAACGCGAGAATTGTTTTAGTGTGATTACTTAGTTAAATTCTTGAATTTGGTAAATTATTAAACTCGCTTAAATCCTGAATAAGTAATATTAAGATGAAAATAACAATGTTAAATATAAAAAATATTAATTTCTTAATAAATAATATAAGGTAAATGCAAAAATGTTAGGTGTAAAATTCGTCCCCTTTCTAGACACGAAATTCCTATTCTATAACTTTCCCTTTGATTATATCCTTAATGATTCGAATCCTGCTCAGCTTTAGAGTTGTTCCGAGTACTATTAAGGTGTACTCGAGTATTGAGTACAAGTATTCAACGCAAATTTTACTCGAGTACTAAGTAGAAGTACGTAATCGCGAGTACTTGGGTAAATTTACGAGTACAAAGTACTGAGTACAATTAATAAAAATTCGAAAAACTTTAATTCAAAAATGTTTCTATACATTTTGAACTTCACTTGAAATCAGTGTTTTATACGCGTGGCGCATGAAGTAAAATTTCGAGTTTACAAAAGCCTAATTTGGCTCGGTCGCTCCGCTTCGCTACGCGCCCGAGCCAAATTTTCAGGCTTTTCTAAACTCGAAATTTTACTTTAAACTTAGTCTATGAGTGGAAAACACTCGTTAAACAATTGTTAGATTTTTTTGATTATCTTATGCAAAAAACTAAAACATTTATACATTAATAAACACGCGTGCACAAAATTAAATATAAATGAAACTGCCAATTCTTGGTTGCAGAACACTTTAAACATTAAAAGTGCGATTCTTTTCGCAATCTACAACAAGTTAGTCTTACAAAGACTATAACAAACACTCATTGAAACAACTACTTCCCGGGCTAATACCCCGACGGACATTGAATTATACAACAAGTGTTTGCCGTTACATACAGTAACCTACTGCAAATGTAACAATTTGCAAATTGTTACATTTGCAGTAGGTTACTGTATGTAACGGCAAACACTTGTTGTATAATTCAATGTCCGTCGGGATATTAGCCCGGGAAGTAGTTGTTTCAATGAGTGTTTGATATAGTCTTTGTAAGACTAACTTGTAGATTGCGAAAAGAATCGCACTTTTAATGTTACAAAATTTAATGTTTATATTTTTTAAAGACTTTCATTCAAAGATTCACCAAAAATTTAGCAATAGCGGATGTTATTTATAATTATGAATATTCCATTTATAAGTAGGGGGGAGGATATTTGGTATTTAATTTTTCTGCATCAATCTGCCCCATTGATGCAGACAAATTAGAAACCAAATATCACACAATAAAACGTAATCATTTTAATTAATTTTTACCTCTGCGTGTAGCTAAATTTATAAATATTACAATGTCAAGAAAAGAAATTGTTTAAGTCGTAAAGGAAAATAAAAATTACTTGTTCTGTAAAAAATGGATTTTGACTCATTCTACCCCACCAGACAGAGTTGAAATTGTATGAAATAGATATAAAGAAAACATTTAACTTTTGTATACCACTTTTATTTTACTTTTGTGACTAGTTTCAATTACACGCTAAACATTGTCAAACTAAGGGTAGGGGTACAGTTTTACCACTCCAAATTTACCAATCCATTTTTACCACCGCATTTTTACCACCATACTTTTTTACCGCTATACAGTTTTACCACTAATATTTTTACTAATAATTATACAATAAAACACTTTTTTACAAATATAATCAGTTTTATTCAAAATTGCATGTTGTGACCGATCGCCCTTAAGTATTCTGCAATTTCCCCTTCTTCTTTTCTGACATCATAATCTCGGACTATATTTGTAATCCTATCCTCAGTTTTAATTCTGGCAAGGTTTTCCGTACGTTTAATTTTTCGCCCAAGGTCCAATTCCCGGAACATTGCCTCGGTGTCTCCCTGTTCTTTTTGAAGCTCGACGACAAAAGCATATAGGCTAGGATGATCCCGGCCGACGACTACAGAAAAACGGTTATGCCATCCTTCAGACATGTTGTTCGTGCGTGCCGTATTCTGCAGAACTGCCTGATACATGTTCCACAGCATTGGCGGATATCGCGGGGATGTGGCATGTCGTCTTCCTGTTGCTGGTTTGCCTCGTACGCAAATGTTCTCGACATTGACAGGTTACGAATTGAAGTTGTCAGTTGTTATTCTAATTCGATTTTAAATAGCGGTAAAATATTGGTGGTAAAAAGAATACGGTGGTAAATACGTTGGTGGTAAAATGAATTGGTGGTAAAAAAGGGACGGTGGTAAAAATGGAGTGGTAAAATTGGGGCCCAATCAAACTAAGTACTTAAAAAACGAGTTACAGAGGTATATATACACATTCTGAGCATATAAAATTTTCTATGTTCAGTTTTAAAAAACACACTTCAATCGCATTGCATCATCATCAGGTCAACCTGATCCGGATTAATTTTTGCTTTGTGGATTTCAAGAGCTTCCAGTAAATCCATACTTCTAGCTTTTTTTGTGAGATGGATTACCGAAAGTACATCCTTGCCAAAATTATGATTTGTTTCTAACAAATGATTCGCAAAAGTTGAATTATTATGTTTAAACTTGTATGATCGATAGTGTTCTTTAATCGGGTTTGAAAATTACGACCTGATAGTCCCATGTACACTCCTTCACAATCTAGACATGTTATTCTGTAAATTCCCTACTTCTACATACTATTTATTGGAGTTTTCGCATTAAAAATTAAATTACAAAGTTTAGTATTCGATCTAAATACAATGTCATTGTCTCGTTTTTTAATAATATTTTTAATTTTTGAACTAATTGTACTGAAGAATGTTAAAATTTTGTATCAATTGTTTTATGTGGCTGGGCTGGTAGCGTATATGTAATTTTGAATTTGTTTTGATTGATATTTATTAATTAATTTGTCTATGAGTTGTCCCGAATAACCATTATTAGTAGCAATTTGTCATCTTACTATCAAAAATTATTGAATAAATAAGTTATTCTTTCATGCTAATTGTTTGTTTTGTTAGGGCGTAGGCAATTACATACTCGCAGAATACTGCACTCGGCGCTACGCGGCTCGTGCGCAACATATCCGCTCATATGAAAATATGCTGCATACCACACTCGTGACGTAATATACTATTATTGTACAGAGATAGTAATCAGTTTTACATTTTTCGTAAATAATACTTGTTACTTAATAAAACTAATTTAAAATATTTCATTAAAACGAACATATAGAACTCACGAAGTGAAAAGCAATCATAAAGAATTTTAATAAGGTAACACAATTGGGAAAATTAATACTACCAAGAACACTACTTTTATTGCACACTGTATGCACTTAAATTAACTGAAATGGTATGTATAGATAATGTTCGATCTGTGCCTTTCCGAAAATTTGGTTCAGGCAAGTGTAAAACAACATCTCTAAAATCAACGCTTGGTTTGTCTTCTACATCTGGGAAAAGAAAATCATAGGACCTTGGATTTGTTCGGAAATGTGACACTTGATAATCAGTCAAATAATATTTCGAAATAACTTTGGCCACATAATGAATTACAGATTTCATCTTTTTAAATTTGATAAGAATGAAATCCCCAATAGTTATATTTTCAGAATTAGGAATGTCAAACTCTTCACCTCCTGCATCTGATTCATTATCGTAGTCGTTATCACTTAATTTCAACGATTCAATTTCACTGAAATCAGAATTTGTCATTGGTTTCAAACTAGGATATACTTTCTTCTTTTTAGGTTTTCTAGTTTCTGTAAGTCCCAATAAAATTCTTGCTGTTTTCAACTCTTTTGCTTTCTGCTTCAGTAATATAACTTGTCGTTTTCTTTTTTTTTATTCATGTAACATTTGTAGCCAATTTTTTCTGGCGTGTCAGTATAAACCCTAGATTTCTTTCTCTTTCTTCGTTTTTTTAGATGTCTTCTAATTGAATTTTTTTTTCGGATGTGGTCGTACTGTTGCTGGAGATATTATGTCAATATTAGTGTAAAAGCCTGACGGATTAGCATTTGGAAGCGGTGAAATGTTGAGAGTTATTCCACCAATCGAAAATGCAGCCACATCCGATTGGTTATCTAAAGAGTTTTCTTCTGTCTCGTCTCTGTCACAGCGTTCATTAATAATTTCATCATTTATGCTTTTTTCCAGCTCCACAAAATCTACTTTCTGTCTCTCTATACTCTATCTATTTACACTTTGATTTAGTTTAAATAAAACACGTATTACTTTCAAACACTTTATTGTACTTGCGACAATTGTTTCCCCACACTGTGGCTTCTTCATCCGAAGAATAATGTAATATATTATTCTTCGCCTGAAGAAGCCATAGTGTGGCGAAACAAATGACGCGAGTACAATAAAGTATTTGAAAGTAATAAGTGTTTTGTTTGAACTAAATCAAAGTGAAAATTAACTTTTAACTATTAACTTCCTCAACAATTAAGTTATTCCTACCTATTTTCTTTGAATTCTTCTTGAAAATTCTCACTGAAAATTTCTGTAGGTAAAAAATCCTCGTCCCTAAATTCAAGTCTAATAAATGACCAAATTCCTGGCTTTCAAAATCCGCTTGTGATGTTTTTAGGAGTAAACGATTCTGAGAAGGCAGGTTTTGATAGTTCTGCTATGTTATAAATAGATACAGTCTTACCAATATTTCGAACGTGCCAATTTTTCAATTTATTATTATTATTATCAAAGCCAGAAATTTGGTTATTCAATACATATTTTAACACTTGTGACATATTTTAAACTATCGATCTTAAACGATTTTGACATTGCACATAAAAATGAACTTAAACAGATACATCCAAATGTACCCAAGTGCATTTTGCGAACTAAAAACGTGTTGAGCTCAAACTAAAAATAAAGTTATTCTACTATTATTATTATTATTCCAAAACTATTCACAAAAAAAGTTATTCCAACACTTTTTCGCGAAATCTCGGTAAATATTGATTACAATCACATCTAAGCCTTATATATTTTTAACTTTACTGTAAATCAGTGGCGCATGAAGTAAAATTTCGAGTTTTGCTCGGGTCGCTGCGCGACCCTCGACAAATTTTCTACGCGGGGCTTTTCTAAACTCGAAATTTTACTTCATGGTTAGTCTGGGAGTGGAAGACTAAGATCGTTAGTTTAAAATATGTCACAAGTGTTAAAATATGTATTGAATAACTAAACTCCTGGCTTTGAAAATCCGCTTGTGGTGTTTTTAAGAGTAAACGATTCCAAGAAGGCAGGTTTTGATAGTTCTGCTATGTTATAAATAGATACAGTCTTACCAATATTTCGAACTTGCCAATCATTAAATGCTATTTTCAGTTTGCCTTTAAACGGACCAAAAAGGCTAAGATTTTGACGAGTACAAGTTAAAAATAAAGTACCCGTAGACTGAGCACCGAGTACACGAAAAGTACACTCAAAGTACAAATTTTGAGTACTTGTACTCGAGTACCGCGCAGCATTACCCAGCTCTGATATACACATAATTTCAGAAAAAAAAAATCGCAGCAGAATAAATATATACATTTTCTATTCTAATGAACAACAAAGAGTAACAAAAATCAATCTTTAAAATATTCCCCACAGAATCATCGGGATTATCAATTTTAATTCTCCGTGGAAACGTAAAACAGGGCGAGCTAATGGAAAAGTGCCCCAAAGGGGCGCGAATGTAATAATAATTATTTATAATATTTGCTAATACAGGCAGAGAGAGAATTTGAGAAATATATTGCCTGACGTCTGTACTTAAATGTACAATAAACGTAGGCATTCCAAACAAATTATTTCACTTTAAACACAAACGGGCCCTCGCTGTGAGAATTGGCATGTATGTGTAGGCTATACATGAGGTTAATTAGCACCTGAATAACAGTAATATTAAATTATGGATAAATTATATAATAATAATATTAACATTGAGCCCTATTGTAACAACAATAACATAACAAGCTTTTGTTAAGGGAATAAATTAATTAATGCATTAATTAGTTTAAAGAAAAGACAATTACTCATAAGGACAATTTATCATAAAGAAAAATTGAGTTTGTCAATAGTTTGCAGAATATTTACAAAATATAAAAACGAATTAAAATTAATATCGACTTTCTGCAAAATGTTTGTCTTATTGAGACTCATAACTCATAACATTAAAAGATAAATTAAAATCACTTGAAACATTAAAAGTGAGATTCTTTTCGCAATCTACAACAAGTTAGTCTTGCAAAGACTATATCAAACACTCATTGAAATAACTACTTGTTTAAATGAGTGTTTGAAATAGTCTTTGTAAGACTAACTTGTTGTAGATTGCGAAAAGAATCGCACTTTTAATGTTTGAAGTATTCTGCAACCAAGAATTAGCAATTTCATTTATACTTAAAAACACTTGGTTTTTAATCCCTAATATTACTTCAAAATGTTTCACTAAGTGATAAATGAGAAAGTTATTCAAGAAATATAATTACTCGTATCGAACATTAAAAGTGTGATTCTTTACGTAATCTACAAGAAATTGAATAAAATTCAACACTTGACGTTCACCTTACTAAAGTCATCAGTTTTAAACAAATATGTGTAGATTTTCAACTATAAAATTTGCATTTTAAAGTTGAAAATCTACACATATTTGAAGACGCTATCAACTAGTTTTAAATATACATTTATTATAAATTGTATCGCTAATTTAGAATTTAACGATAATTTGTGAATTGCTTAATTTAATCAATATATCAATATTTCATTAAGTTTCTAAGTTTCGGTCGATAGTAAACCCACCTGTTAACTTCCAAGTCCTTAATAACTATCAAGATGGCGTCAATGTTAAGTAGCTTATTGACGAAGCTCTTACAAACTAATTAGGAATTCATTGATTAATTAATGTCTGTAGCACTTGATTGGATTGAAATATGTATCATGAGTTGTTTAAATAATATAATTGAGATTGTGATTATTATTATTAGTTCTTTATTTATCATTAGTATCGTAGGTGAACAAACAAAGAGGTTATTTTTTACTCGTATATAGATGCAATTATTACACGAATGTTTGGTTATCACGGTAAAAACACGAGAATCAAGTGCAGGAAAAAATCACGACAGCTACTACCACTTTCGGTTTCTGAATTTCACCAAAAGTTGATCGCATGCTACTATTGTAATAAACAGCTTAAGTTTATAATGTCATCTTAACAGCTCAATCGGTTTAGATTCTATCGTGGCGACAGAATTAAAGAATAACAGGACAGACAGACATTTTTTCTAAAATGGTCTTAATCAATTCGGGGGACCTCAAAATGGATATATCCACAAATATTTTTGATTTGAACATTTTCGCAAAAATAATACGTTCCCTTTGTTTTGCATTTGACCCATTCCACGTCAAGCGGGACGAATTTAATTAAAAATATCACTAATTGTTTCTAATTTTCCTGTAATTTTTTTTTATATTCTACGACAAAAATAAAAAAGGATGGTTTTTTAAAATGTTGTATCTCCAAAATTGTAAACGTTAAATTGTTTTTAAAATACGTACAATCGGAAAATTGCTCTCATATAAAATATCATACCGTCGGTTGCATTTGTCCTTCAAACCCCATGAAATGCTCATTGTAAAGCCTATAAAACATAGATGTATTATGCAATAAACTAAATTTTGTAATAACTAATATTATAATTATTATAAACAATTATAACGTATGTTTAATAAAAAAAAAACTCAAGTGCCATGATTTTACCTTTTATTTAAATTTAAGTTAGCTATACGCTTTAGAAATTGACATATAAAACGTCAGGCATGATAATCGTAATACATAATTTCAGAGTTACCAACCTACAATATTTTCTATGGCACTCTAGAGGTTTTCTTTTATTGAACATACGATATTATTTAAACCAATTTTTCATCAAGAAAACTGCATTTTAAAATTTTGAAATACGACCATTTTCTTGATAAATTCTCTTCTAAAGTGTAAAATTTCAAAGTGGTGCTTTCACGGATTTTATCGCACGGTGTGGTGTATACCAATGCCAATGACTAATATTCGTAACCGGTTTGTTAGCTAGCTATAGCTATATTTAAATTCATAGAATCTTGGATTCATTCTAAAAAAACAAAACACGAATGAATGGTATATTCCCCCCTTCGTAATTTATGAAACATTGAAGATCCATTTAAAACTGCTTCTTTGTATTTAAAATTCATACAACTAAGCAATATTTAATTCTCTCTTCGAAGAGGCTCGAATGAATATAAAAACAAAATCTTAATGGGGAATTATATTAATGGGCCGGAAAAGTGGCTGAATGCGTTTTTATGGAATAATAAAGTTAATTACGCGTCCGCCTGGAAAAAAAATTAAACCTGCGCTTGTAAAATTGAATAATATTTCAATCCAACGTTTCTCTTGTACAGAAAAAAAAAACGTGAATAAATATCTCATCGTGTTTTTAAATACTTGAACATCTTCTCATATTTTTTAATTAATTCAATTTGCGAGGCTGCTACGTGTTAAAATTCTGTTGTAAATTTTAAGAACAGAATTTCAATTCATGGATTTTTATTTATGATTAATTCACACCTCTTGTGATCCACCAATCAAACTAAGGAATTTTGTTTACAACTCCTAGCAACGTCGCCTTTACCAGTAATTAAAGAACGTTGTCTAGGCATTTATCGCTGGTAAAAGGTTCATGTTCCTTTTTAATAATATCGAAGTAGGATTTCAAATTTGACGTTTCTTGCACAGTAACAAGTACGTCAAAATTTAAAATTTAAAATGTGTAATAATAGCACGCATCTAAAGAATTTATTGCGAATGCAGTTAAAAGTAATTTAACAAAATCCAGTGAGTATTAAAATTGAATTTGTGTTCAGTATTCCGGCACCAGATACCCACAGACGCGTTTCGGACTTCAAGGTCCTCTTCAGTGTGGTCCCGACCCAGTGCTGAGGAATACTGAACATTTCTGACTATTTCAAGCCAATATGTGAAAACTAATAATGATTTCGATAACTAACGCCATCTAATGCTTCATAGTGGCATCGTCAGTAACACGAATGCACAAAGTGCATATACAGGTCACTGTTTCGTCCACGAACAAGCAGAACTCTGTTTGTGAAACCAGAAAACAAATATCAAAATTGAATTTGTGTTCAGTATTCCGGCACCAGATATCCACAGACGCGTTTCGGACTTCAAGACTGAAGAGGACCTTGAAGTCCGAAACGCGTCTGTGGGTATCTGGTGCCGGAATACTGAACACAAATTCAATTTTGATATTTGTTTTCTGGTTTCACAAACAGAGTTCTGCTTGTTCGTGGACGAAACAGTGACCTGTATATGCACTTTGTGCATTCGTGTTACTGACGATGCCACTATGAAGCATTAGATGGCGTTAGCTATCGAAATCATTAATAGTTTCCAGTGAGTATTGCCAGTAAAATTATCTACAATAACTGCACCTTTAACATTCAAACTATAAATGTTAATAATGATAATTCGTATATTAAATAGTAAAAGTAGGGAAATCCGCAGGCCCGGATTAAATTAAAGCCGGAGCATGGAAGTGGTTAAGCACTGAAGGGAAAGAAAAAATGGTACAATTATTAAATAGAATTTGGAGAGGAGAGGACCCAGTGCCGAAAGAGTGGACGGAAGGCATCATTGTACCAATACATAAAGGAGGAGAGAGAGCGGAACCAAAAAACTACAGAGGAATTACGTTGATGGACAGCATCAACAAAGTGGCAATAAAGATGGCAATGGAAAGACTGGAAGTAGAGGTAGAGGAAAAGAGGCTCCTACCGGAAGTTCAGGTAGGATTTAGAAGAGGAACAGATAGCAAGGCTCAACCGGCTGGTGGAAAGAGAATTGGCAAAGAAGGAAAAGCTATATCTGCTATTTATTGACTTAAGGGCAGTATATGACTCAGTGGACAAAAAGGTACTTATTGAATGCATAAAACGGAAAGGCATATCGGAACAATTAGTAAATTGGGTGTACGAGATCTACAAGAAGACTTTATGCAAGGTGAAAGTAGGAGATACAGTGTCGGATGCATTTTTAAGTGACGAGGGGGGTGAGACAAGGGTGTCCGATGAGCCCACTGCTTATTAATTTGTTCATAGCAGATATGGAAAGGGTACTTGAGCTGGAACAGGCAGGCGGTGTTGTAGTAGGAAAGGGGAAAGTGTGGAGTTTGGCATATGCGGACGATGTGGTTGTAATGGCGAAGTCATGAAATGATTTAAGGGACATGAAAGAGCGACTGGAAAGATATTTCCAGAAAAGACATTTGACGGTGAACGTGGGGAAAACCAAATGGATGAAGTGCAAAAATGAGGGAGGTAAAAGAGTGAATGAGGAATTAAGGTATGCAGGAGAGGAAATAGAAATGGTAAGCGAATTTAAATACTTGGGATATATGATTAGTGAAACGGACAGCCAACGTAAACATATAGAGTTTGTTTGCAAGAAGGCAAGGGTGGCAATAGAGCGTCTGCGGAATACATGGGAATATGTACTACGTGGAAACGTAGGTATGCAAATGGCGTGGTGGAATGCATGCGTCAGATTTATGGTGCTATATGCGTCAGAAATATGGGGCGTGAGTAAACGAAGCAGAGTGGAAACTCTTCAAGTGCAATATCTAAAGAGAATACTAGGTCTGGAGAAAACAACGGCATTCCACGGTATATCGTGTTGCAAGAATGCCATAGATTGCCTGTAGGATGGTAGACAGTAAGAAAAGTGATTAAGTTTGAAAGAAAAGTATATGGCCTAGACGAGGAAAGACTGGTACGGGGGGTATGGAGGGTATGCTATAAGGAGAGCAAGGTGAATGTAAATAGACGGAAATTGATGCAAGAAAGGAACAAGATATATATGAGCGCAGGATGGTCGAACATAATGTTTGAAGAGAATATTGTCAAGGGAGTAAAAGTAGAGGAGGTAGTGTTGAAAAATATTGAAGGTGCGTGGCTGCAGGCAAGACTGGAACAGATTAGGGCGAGTAGGTACTATCCCGGGTACGCAGCTTTACAAATAAATGGAAGTCCCCCACGCTACATGAAAATATTGAAAGGAGATGTACAAACCATGGCCCGTTTAAGATGCGGAAACGAAGAATGAGGCAATAAATTGTGGATGGGACAGAACTACACAAGGTGTGCGTTATGTGGGAAGAGTCAGGGATGTATGTGAACACTGGATGTTTGATTGTAAGGGGATAGACGAAGTGATAAATGAGTGCGAGAAGGAAACTCTAAGACGAACAGGAAGGTGCGAGTTTGGTCAAGGGTTAGAGACATGGAAAAAACTTTTGAATGGCCTGGCAGGGCGGCGTAGATGGTAAATGTTAAGCGTAGTGATAAGAATGATTTATTTTTTTATTGTAGTGTTACCTAGAATGTATAAATAAGGTGGGACAATGATGCCAAATAAAGGTTATTTTTTTAATAGTTATTATCTAATCAAATGTTAAACTTGAGTTGTTAATTAATCTCCCTAAAATATACTAGAGGTTATTTTTTCTTTCAGATATAGATCCTATAGTTTGGTTTTCTGTTGGTAAAAACTTTCGAATCTAGGGACAAAGAAAAAATAACTCCAGCGCTCTTAGCATTTATTTTTGGATTTTTCTTTAATATTAATTATACAAAAAAAAATTGTTAAGAAAAGTTGTAGATAATCAAAAAATAAGCAATTAATGCGTAGTCACTTTATGTCGTAGCTCATTTAGTTATTTTATTAAATTGTTTTAAAAATGTGAATTTTTTGAATTAATTATATTGAATAAGTGAGCAATTGCTAGATGACGTTAGTTCGACCTTGTCATGATTATTATTTTGTGAAAAACTGAAAACGTAGGTGAGGCTTACGAACAAAGTTTAACAGGAATAAGAAACGTTTATTGAAAAATAAGGTAGGTTGATTTAAAGTATCTAACATGTAATTGTAATATTCTACTATGGTTTTTTAAAATGTTACCCCCTGTATTATACTTATTTTTAATTTAATTTTTATATTTCTTGTTATTATTATATGCAATTTTGTTAAATAGGCGATGTCCGTAAATAAATAAAGAAGGGATAAATTACAATGATAAACATATCAATTTGTTTTTATAATTAAATTACAAACATTAATATAGGTGTGTCACTCATGAATTTTTTTTTGGTTTGCTGTTCCCAAAACCGGAAACATTACAACCCCTAAAAGCTCAAACAATCCGCAACCCCTCTCCAATTATCACAAACTAATAATCGATTTCTCCCTACAATCAATACCACAAAAAGACAGCCTTATCCATAAAAAAAAACTATACGTGGTGTTTTTTCTATTTCCTTTACACGTCATTCATAAATTATTCATCGTTGCACCAACCCCTGAGGTAATGCAACTCAGCGGGGTGGCTTTGCGTATTTATAGGGTTGTTCTCTTTTTTTCCCTCCCCCTCAACGCGTGCACCATTACCGCATGAAATAATGATAATCACGCTTTATTTATTAAACAAATTGATCCATCTCGCTCAACTAGAATTGGAACGATAGCAAACAAAAACACGCCGGTGTATAATTAATTGGTATTTGTTTGTGTTTGTTTTATTTTTCATCAGCTAATGGCTTACTAAAATATATTAAATTAGCTGTATTAATATAAACTTGTTTGTATTGATTGTATCAAGACAATTTATTCGTTTAATTATTAACGTACTGAATAATTGAGGAACGGGATTACAAATTGAACAATGTTTATTTTTCTTGTTGTTTATCTTATAAAATAAGACTGTCATTATAGTTTGAATGTCGGCTGCCGCCGACTTATGTCAACTGTTATTATAGTCCAAATGTTGGCTGGCGCCGACTTATGTCGACTTTCATTATAGTCCAAATGTCGGCTGACGCCGACTTATGTCAAGTTGACACGATGGTCTAAATGTCGGCTAGCGCCGACTTCTGTCAACTGTCATTATAGTTCGTGTCAACTGCCGCCCACGTATGTCAACTGTCATTATAGTCCAAATGTCGGCTGGCGCCGACTTATGTCGACTTTCATTATAGTCCAAATGTCGGCTGGCGCCGATTTAAGTCAAGTTGACACGATGGTTTAAATGTCGGCTAGCGCCGACTTCCGTCAACTGTTATTATAGTTCAAATGTCGGCTATCGCCGACTTATGTCAACTGTTATTATAGTCCAAATGTCGGCTAACGCCGACTTATGTAAAGGTAGCACGATATCTCAAGCTGAAACGATAGACTTATGTCAGTCAACCTAGTGATTTACAGTCATAAATTCACATTTTGACTATTGTGAGTAAGGTCACTAAGTTGACTATCTTTTGACTATAGTAAGAATTTATGTGATTATGTTTCTATGGACTGTATTTCGACTATTCTGGTATTATGACTGTAAGTCGCTTGGTTATTTACAAACAAAGTCATTCTTGCATTTTTTATTTCTACATCTCGGTAAATATTAATCACCATAGATAAAGCCATATATATTTTTAACTTTAGTGTAAATCATTGGTTTATACGCGTGGCGCATGAAGTAAAATTTCGAGTTTAGAAAAGAACCGTGAAAATTTGTCGAGGGTCGCGCAGCGACCCGAGACAAATATTCTGGGCTTTTCTAAACTCGAAATTTTACTTCATGCTTAGTCTGGGAGTGGAAGACACTCGTTAGTCGAAAATATGTCACAAGTGTTAAAACGTTTATCGTAACTGTCCTAAAGAGAAACAAAACATGGCGACCTCATTAGTTTGATACAAACTTGTGTCATGCTGGTACGATTGGTTAAATGTCGGTTTGCGTCGAATTATGTCAACTGTCATTATAGTTCAAATAACGGCTGCCGTCGATTTATGCCAGCTGATATTATAATCTAAATGTCGGCTAGCGCCGACTTATGTCAAGTTGACACTATGGACTAAATGTCGGCTAGCGTCGACTTGTGTTAACTGTCATTAGAATTCATATGTCGGCTACCGCCGGCTTATGTCAACTATTATTATAGTCCAAATGTCGGCTGGCGCCGACTTATGTCAACTGTCATTATAGTCCAAATGTCGGCTGATGCCGACTTATGTGAAGTTGACACGATGGACTAAATGTCGGCTAGCGCCGACTTATGTCGACTGTCATTATAGTTCAAATGTCTGCTAGCGCCGACTTATGTCAACTGTTATTATGGTCTAAATGGCGGCTGGCGCCGACGTATGTCAACTTTCATTATTTATTTATTTATTTATTAATTAACGGAGGCCATTTTATACAGAACAGTTATAATAATATTACAAATATATTGCCTTTCAAAAAAATCAGAACACCAAGTATTTATTGCACGATTTTAATAAAATTTACACAATTTGATCATGTAAACGAACTGTATCGATGATCAAAAAATCAACTTGAAAAACAAAAAAAAACAAATGAATAAAAATTAATAATGTATTGGGCCTCCACGATTTCCCAAACACTCATTAACACGTCGAGGCATGCTAGAAATCAGGCTGTCAATATCGACTTGGGGTATTTCATTCCAAACTTAATTTGACCTCTAAGTTCCATTACAGTGTTAGCGGGGCGCTGTAAGTTACTTATTCTAACACCTATCATATCCCAAACATGTTCTATTGGCGATAGATCTGGAGAACGAGATGGCCAAGGTAACAAATTGATTTCGGCACTATCAAAAAACTATCTTGTAATGGCTGATGTGTGAGGTCGAGCATTATCTTGCTGAAAAATGGGGTTCTGCAAGCCATTTACACAGGGCACTAACACTGGCAGTAAAATGTTGTTAATATACCGAATCGCATTAAGACTTGCTTCTAAAAAAACTAGAGGAGACCGACTACCATATGCTATCGCCCCCTAAACCATAACTCCCTGTGTAAGAGTCTTTCAACAGCAAATTGTTCTGCGACCATCATGAGCCCATAAACAGAACCGAGACTCATCTCTGAAGATAATGTTATTCCATTCACGGGTCCAATGTTGTCTTTCCCTGCACCAATCAAGTCTTGCTCTGCGATGCTGCGGAGTAAGAGGTAGACACAATTGTGGAAGGTAGGATCTTATACCAAAACTGCGGATTCTTCTGTAAACAGTAGCCATGGATACTCTTTGGCCAGTTAGAGCCAACCAGTCATTTCCCAATGCCCGCGACGTTGTAAATCTGTCCCTTAAAGTTGTAAGACGAAGAGCTCGATCTTCACGCTCAGTGGTGCTTCTTGGACGTCCTGATCCAAGTCTACGTCGATTCTCCCCAGCTTCGGACCATCTAGACCAGCAGCGTACGATCACCGCTACACTACGGCCTACCCTTTCAGCAATAGCACGAACCGAAAAACCCGCTTCTCGCAATCCAATAACGCGACCCCTTTCAAATTCACTTAGATGATGATATTGTGCACGCCGACGAACACGGGGCATCTTTTTATGTTTTACAAACTGAAACGTCAAACTACTCAGAGGCTACTTGGATATTAGAAGCAATTACATTAAAAAATCAGCAGCTCTTCATAATGGTGAAATCAAGGAAAAATACCATTAAATTGTAACCAAACAATTGATTTTTTGATCATCGATGCAGTTCATTTACATGATCAAATTCTGTAAATTTCATTAAAATCGTCCAATAAATACTTTGTGTTCTGATTTTTTTGAAAGGCAGTATATATAAACATATTACAGACATTTTAAAAAATTATAGCTAAATATCGGCTAACGTTGACTTATGTCATGTTGACCCAATGGACTAAATTTCGGCTAGCGCCGACTTATGTCAAACTAAAACGATAGACGTATGTCAGTCAACCTAGTGATTTACAGTCATACATTTACATTTTGACTATTGTGATTGTACTTGGTTGACTGTCTTCTGAGTATGATAAGATTTTGTCTGATTATGTCTCTATGGAATGTATTTCGACTGTTCTGGTATTATGACTGTAAGTCACTTGGTTGGCTGTCTTTTAACTTATTAGGATTTTGTCATTAAAGCACTATATTGACTGTATTTGATGTAGTGATATCATATACAGTCACAATAGTCAAAACACGGTTAATAAAGATATAATATGACAAAATTCTGTGATATTCTATAAACAGTCAATCAATTCATTAGGATCAAAAATGTCACTATTTATAAAAACTATTCACAAAAAAGTCATTCTTGCATTTTTTCGCTACATCTCGGTAAATACTAATCAGATCTAAGCCGTATATTTTTTTAACTTTACTGTAAATTAGTGGTTCATACGTGTAGTGCAAGAAGTAAAATTTCAAGTTTAGAAAAGCCTGAAAATGTTACTTCATGCTTAGTCTGGGAGTGGAAGCAGTTTTTCGACAATAATCAAAATCTTAATTTTATAGTATTCTTTATTTTAAAATTGGAAATATATATATATATATATATATATATATATATATATATGTATCACTGTTTCTTCGGGTTTGGTCCCGCGTATTTTCTTGGCTCTGGTCCATTTTATTTTTAATTCGACGTTTCTATGACGTCGCAGTCATCATCGAAACGTCGAATTAAAAATAAAATGGACCAGAGCCAAGAAAATACGCGGGACCAAACCCGAAGAAACAGTGATACATGTTACGTCCGCGAAAATCTACGTTTTAACATATATATATATATATATATATATATATATATTATCCAAAAACAATAAGTGAAAGTCCGTGTAGCAACGTCACCTTTCTCTACATTAAAGGAACAACTGATAAAATCGGAAAAGTCCTTTCCAAATACAATATTAGAACTTGTTTCAATATACACACAAAAATTCAAAATTTACTCGGAACTCCAAAAGAAATTATCCCACTTGAAGCTCAAGGCGTATATGAAATTCCATGTGGTATGTGTGAGAAGAGCTATGTAGGACCAACAAACCGGAAAATTAGTACTCGTCGAGATGAACACATTTTAGCAGTAAGAAAGTCTGATCCACAATCTTCTTTATTTCAACACGTAAACATTTCTAAACATACAATAAATTTCGAAAAAACGAGAATTTTACAAAAGACAGACTTCTTCCACGCGAGGATTATTAGAGAAGCGATAGAAATTGAAAAGAGTCCGAACAGTCTAAATCAAAGAGATGATGCTAAAAGACTACCACCAATTTGGAAAACTTGTATAAATTCTGGTCAAAATATATTATCTCCGAACAACAACCAAGAAATTCAAAATCCAACCCCTTCCGAAAATAATATTGAAATTGTCACTACTACATCATTAGAAGAACAAAACAGAAGAGTAACACGAAGCCAAACAAGAAATTCACGCATCAAGTAGTACGTAAAAGTCAAACAAGTGGTTGCTAGAGCAATGGAATTTTGATAGTTATTCCTGACGATGATGACCGCGACGTCATCGAAACGTCGAATTAAAAATATAATGGACCAGAGCCAAGAAAATACGCGGGACCAAACCCGAAGAAACAGTGATACATGTTACGCCCGCGAAAATCTACTTTTTAACATATATATATATATATATATATATATATATACATCATATATATATATATATAATATATATATATATATATATATATAATATATGTATATATATATATATATATATATATTTGTAAATAAAACACTTTTTTACTTTGTTTTACCACTGAATCTTACATTTAATTGTGTGACTAGTTTTCGACTATCTACTAGTCATTCTCAAACTAAAGTGAGTGGTTAAACAAAGTAAAAAGTGTTTTATTTACAAGTGTATTTAAGATGTACCACAAAGTGAACGCCTACAAACAGTAAGTATGTACAAATAACTATAACAATAAATAAAAATCCATCTGCTATCGACCAATGGTCGTTCCGCTTGAATTTATTTTTGTATGTCACTGTCAAATTTGGTGTAAAAAGGGTCATGATTGTTAATGACATTAGTAGTGTCAAGGTGGAACTGTTCTTTATTCATCATGAACGCTAATGTCATGAAATGTTGAAATAAAATCGAGTATGGTAGAGGAGGGATGTTTGCGTTTTGGTATTATATTTTTATTTATTATGGTAAATAGGATTTGACGAAAATTTTTCTAAAACAAAAATATATAGAGTAGAAGGTTTTTATAGAAATTCAGCCTGGTTTAATAAATTGTGAATATTTTTGTTTGTAAAAATGACTGTGGTAGATTTTTTTTAACTGTCAATATCAATAAAATCTGCAGTTTTATTAATTAGAAAAAAATATCTTTGTAGGTATTTATAAAAAAAATCTGTCCATGCTTTTAAATACCGGGTGTTAACGCGATCAGATATACACAGGGATTTAACATGAAAAACTTCACTTATCCATTTTCCTGCTTTCACGGTACAAGTAATAAAAAGTACAAAAGTATACAACAAAACTTATGTATTTAGGTCGCTCTTTAGTTAAAATTGGACATCATTTACAATTTTGTATCGAGTTTTGAAAACTAGGAACACCCGTCTTCAATTATCATTTTTGATATAAAGAAAACACATAACTTATTTATATTGCTTTTATTTTACTTTTGTGACTAGTTTCAATTACCCGGTAATTACTTTGTTTAACAATGATTACCGTGTAATTGAAACTATCCACAAAATTATAATAAATGAGATATAGAAAAGTTAAGTGTTGTCCTTATATCAAATTAAAAATGTACCACGAAGTGAACGCCTCCAAGATTCAAGAATTATCATTTATGATACGAATGCGCTAGAATCGCTGAAGGGCTCTTAAATAAAAGATACAGGTTACATGCTGAAATCTCCCATATTGTGTTCTGCTACCCGGCTTGAAGCAAATTTTTGAAATGTTTCTATTTTAAAAAACATTATAAATACGCAGGATTTTTTTCTTAATTTTCGTTAGCTCTTTACTTTTCCTCTAAAATTACCCTGAAAGCAGGAAATGCATAGATATAGTTCTACATGTTAAATCCCTATGTATACCTGATCGAATCAACACCCTGTATAATGATATTCTTGTTGGAGTTACCTGAAGTGTTAGTAATAGATATGTGAGTATATCATCAATTAATTTCTCACTTAACCCGTGGTGAAACATTTTGGAATCTAATACTAGATGATTTAAATTAAATTTAAATTAAAACAAAACCAAGTGTTTTAATTTAAATAAATCATCTAGTATTAGATATGTAAGTAGTTATATTCCTTAATCTTCACTGATTTATTTTAATTCTAAATGTATATTTCAGGCTCGATGTGCCCTTTTTCAATTGTCAAATACGTTCAACTAGTAAATAGGGCATATTGTGCCTGAAATGTAAATATATAATTAAAATAAAACAGTGAAGATTAAGGAATTTAACTAGTTACATATCTACCCTGTATAATACCTATTTTAGTTATATTTGAGTGTTTACAATTTTATTTCCAGTATAATAAAAATTTTAGTCAATATTGCTAAGTATAAATTTAACTTTATCTGCTAACAATAATGTCAAAAATGGTTAATATATTGAACATGTAGACAGTAAGACCACATTCTGACTTGTGGTCAAACGACAATCAATATTATTATTATTAGGCAATAGGATCATCAGTATAGTTTTAACAAAATTGATAAGGATCAAAAATCAAGACAAAAATTGACGGAAACAATTAAAGCTATTTAATATTTTAAAAATATGTGGGATCGGATTTTTTTTTAAACTTATGAACAAAACTTGTTTATTTAAATAAACACCTTCATTTAGGTTGATTTTTGATATTTTTAATTTTATAAATTTTTTGAATTTTAACTAACTCGTAGTTAAAATTTAAAAAAATTATAAAATAAAAAATATCAAAAATCGACCAAAATCAAAGTTATTTTTTTTAATACACAAATTTTGTTCAGATGTTAAAAAAAATCCGGTCGCTGAAAATAAAATTACAGCCGTTCAAAGTTGATTAAATAATTTTTAACTTAATTGTGATGATTGTAATAAAATCAATGTTTTTTTAATTAAGTATAAAAAAAATGAACAAGCGGCGGATCGTAATTTCGTATATTTCACCAATAATTTGTTTATTCACGAAATTCCTATGCGGAAAATAAAGAATGAGTATTATTAAGTCATTTCTGTGAGTTTTAAATAATTTTGTAAATAAACAAATTATTGGTGAATTTTTAAAAAAAAGTCGACAAAGCGCAAAATAATCAATCATTTTTAGAGAAAATAAAAAATTGACTTTATCGCCTCGTAATTTAAAGTTCGGAGGAATTGTTTATTTTTTTGTGTTGGAAAATCAAGAATGATAATTTCCAATCGAATTCCGTAAATTTCAAATAAGAAATTATTAATCAAAACAGTCTTAAAAACTGATAAGTGAAATGCTTGAAGATTTTCTTTTGTTTCAATGTTCCGCACAGGAAAATAAAGAATGAGTATTATTAAATCACTTATGTGAGTTTTAAATAATTTCATGAATAAATTTCTGGTAAATTTTTAAAGTAAAGTCGACGAATCGCGAAATAATCAATCATTTTTAGAGAAAATAAAAAATCTACTTTATTGCCTCGTAATTTAAAATTCCGGCGGAATTGTTTATTTTTTCGTGATGTAAAATCAAGAGTGGTAATTTCTAAGCGAATTCTCTAAGTTTTAAATAAGAAATAAGGTATTAAAACAGTGTTAAAAACTGATAAGTAGAATGCTTGATATTTTTCTTTTGTTTTAATTTTCATGATTTTCGTACCTGTAATATTGACAAAATATAACATTCACGTATTTCCGTTTAAATTTTATCAACTTTTTAATCAACAATAAACAATTTGCATGCTGAAATTTTATTTTAGGTTGCTAAAACAAAATACTTATCATTATTGTTTGTAATTTACGGAATTTCTATTTTTCCGGTTTCTCCAGAACATGCATGAATCAAGTCCAATTTCAAGCTTTTAACGAGTGTTTTTTCACTCCCAGATTAAGCATGATGTAAAATTTCGAGTTTAGAAAAGCCTGAAAATTCGGATTTGCCGGGGCGCGCGAGCAAAGCGAGTCGCGCCCCGGCAAATCCAAATTTTCAGGCTTTTCTAAACTCGAAATTTTACTTCATGCGCCACGCGTATAAAACACTGATTTCAAGTGAAGTTTAAAATATACTGCTTATAATTTTTTTTTCAAAACTCGATTAATTTGAGTATAGTATAGTATACTTAAATGAAAAAAATCCTTGTATAATTTTTACTTTTCTGCAAGTATTAAATTGTACTTTAACCATTAATAAATGAACACATGATGAATATATATGTATTCGTAAGTTATGTGAAGATTGTTATAATAGTAACAAAAAGGGGTTAAATTCCTTTCTTCACTGTTTAAACAGTGAAGAAAGGAATTTATCCGCTTTGTATTACTATCAGAACACATGATGATTTGAAATTTATGCAGTAAGCGTAAAACAAACAATTTTCGTAATGAGTTTTTAGATTACACAATACTATTTCATTACCCTCCGTTTTCTATTTATTTATTATTTCTCGCTAAAATTCCCTCTCGTCTAACTTTTCAAAACTTTCCGAAATCGTGCAGAAAAAAAATCCCAGGCTCATACCGCGGATTTCCCAAGAGGCGCGCAAACCGTCGTGCGGTCTGTCCTAATCCTCCCTAATTGAAAAATAGCCGTCAGTCTGCTGAAATTTTCGAGGATTAGCATGCGAACAAAAAAAAACCGTCGCAGAAAAAATCCAGAATGAGGGATTTATTTTTAATAAACCCCACGCCCGATTTTCAACGGAGATTCATTCCCTAACCCTAATTATAGGGTTTTCGCTTTTCGATTTTCACTTTTCGAAAATGCATAATTAGTGCGGGAGCTAGTGCCATGTGGGCGACAAAAGGGACAGCTTAAATAATACGCGCGCGCGGTATGAGTCAACACGACTAATTAAAGGATCATCTTTTATAACGCCGCTGAAAGCGTGGGAATTGTATCGCTGTGTGTGTTTGTGTTTCGGTTTGCGTTTCAAGAATGGAAGCAACACAGGATGGGGTTAATTTGTCACGGAATTTAAGTGCAATATTCTTCATTAAAGTTTAGATTAATCAAGACAATTTTATTCCAACACGAAACTGAGTTTCATTTATTCAATTCTTCTCGAAATGTGTTTTATAAACTCAAAATATTTACATCATGCTTAAACAAGGATTGCAAACACTCGATATGATCAAATTGAAACTATTTAATAAAACATTTAAAAAGTAATCAAATAAACCTATTATATTGAAAAAAAGCTTGAATTACATTATGTCAATTTTGTTCGCATTTTGTCGAAAATGTTTAGTCAAAAACAAAATTTCAACTTTGAACGCTTTTACTGAACGTAAGACTAAAGCTACAAAAATGCTTTTCAGCTTAAAAAAAGTTAATTTAATTCGACCTAAGTTACTTCAAAGTAATATTTAATTTTCTTAAATTTAACAGATTTATATTGAAAAAAATAGAGCGCTGAGCTTGAATTACATTTTGTCAAAAAAGTTCAGTCAAAAATAAAATTTCAACTTAGAACGCTTGTACTGAACGTAAGACTAAAGCTACAAAAACGCTTTACATCTTAAATAAAAGGGAATTTAATTCCAAATAAGTTACTTCAACGTAATATTTAATTTTCTTAAAATTAACTGATTTAGACACTATTTTCTATAAAAAGGCAATATCATGATTTTTGCACTTTATCCGTCCAACAGCTGAAATTTTCAAAACAATCTTAACACATTTTATTTTTTACAAGAACACTCGTTTTAGAATTAAATGAGCTTTAATTTGAGGTAAAATAAGTTTACGATAGTTAAAAATTGCTCTCTGTATAAGCGCTCACAGTTGGATTTTCTTGAAGGTGTTGATTTTCTAGTGACGTTCAAACTCGAAAAAGGTGGTAAAAGATTTTTTTTCTTGTTTAAAAAATTAGCTTATAGTAATACTCATATTTGTAAGAGGTTTACTGATTTTTTAAAAAATAAATTTTCATGTGAAAAACAGCATTTTTACTCTCGAAAAAATGTCGAATTTCAAACAAAAAAAATTATTTTTTTTTTAATTTTCAAAAAAATCACAAACATTTCTACGTATGTTAGAAACGATGTGCGCTGTTTATTTTCTCTGGAAAAAAATTATTAAAATGCGTATTGTGAGTTTAATTTACTTAAAAAAAAGTAGGTTGAAAACAAAGCGTTAACTTTGAGCACTTGTACTAAACGCAGTTGTTAAGTTACAAAAATGCGCCTTAGTATAAATGAAAACCTGGTTAATTCTAAACAAACCGCTTTATTCAAATTTTTCATCCCCACAAAAATATTGCATTTAATTAATATAATAACCTTTTTTGCAACAATTAAATTTAGTAATAGCACTTTTTTCAAAGAAAGCATATTTTGACACCTACGGTATCAAATTGTTTAATGGGAATGGCAAAGCTATACTGATGAGAGTCAAATCTCGAAACGCGTCTATAGATGGCCTGAATAACTTGACCCAAATTGTTACATTTGCAGTAGGTTAATTTATGTAACAGCAAACACTTGCTGTATAATTCAATGTCCGTCGGGGTATTATCCCAGGAAGTAGTTGTTGCAATAAGTGTTTGATATAGTCTTTGTAAGACTAACTTGTTGTAGATTGCGAAAAGAATAGCACTTTTAATGTTTAAAACGTATTTATTCTAAAAATTCTCAACTTATCTTATAAAAACAAAACAACGATTAATTCAGGATTAAATAAGCGTCAATTTGATCTGTAATACATTAATAACTGTGGCAACCAACTTCACACTAAAAAACACTGGAAAACACTTGTTATTATGAAGTTTGAACGTTCGCGGAAAACGCGATTGTTGAGTTTCAATAATTAATGTTGTCTTAGATTGGTAGAAAAAAAAAAACGTTACGTTAAGATATCGCACGGTGAAAAACCGTACTTTAAATAAACGTAAGTAGAAAGAATATACGCAAAAATATCATACGTTAAAAATCCGTTCGTTTTTTTATCGTGTGATATTTTGACGTGGGTTTTTTTGACGAATCTAAAACAACTTTCATTTAATGAATGTCGTTTCAGATTCGTAAAATAAACCCACGTTAAAATATCACACGATAAAAAACGTACGTTAAATAAACCTAAGTAGAACAATTTCTGAAAATGCTTAAAATGTTGTTTTAGATTCGTAAAAAAAACCTACGTCAAAATATCAAACGATAAAAAAACGTACGTCAAATAATCCTAAGTAGAACAATTTCCGAAATCGCTCAAACTTCAAAATATATTGCTTAAGAATTATCGTTTGAACTTTAATTGAAGTCAGTGTTTAATACGCGTGGCGCATGAAGTAAAATTTCGAGTTTAGAAAAGCCACGTGAAAATTTGTCTCGGGTCGCTGCGCGACCCTCGACAAATTTTCTACGCGGGGCTTTTCTAAACTCGAAATTTTACTTCATGCTTAGTCTGGGAGTGGACAACACTCGTTACAAGTTTCATACATCCGACAAAATCGGATTTAGGGATTTTTGGAAATACACGATTCAATTATACGCGAAGAAGATGGCGTTTATGCTTTCTAAAATAAGAAAATTATATGGTTGACTTCTTTTTTGCATGCTAATGTCTTGAAGAACAAAAACTAGTGGTCGTAGTAGAATGCTAATGTCGTAAAAATGGAAAACTAGTAGTCGAATTCCATTGAACTGGGAAGAAATCTCGATCATACTGGTACATTGGTCCTTCGAGCCGGATTCAATTTTCAAACGATTGTTACTCGAAAAATTATGCTGTTGATCTGCCCTGGGTGTAATAATGTCATCTATAATAGATTTGATAACAATAGATTTTCAACTTCCAAAATATTCTGCTTAGGAATTACCGTTTGAACTTCAATTGAAATCGCTGTTTTATACGCGTGGCGCATGAAATAAAATTTCGAGTTTAGAAAGGCCTGAGTTTGGATTTGGACGCTGCGCGTCCAAATCCAAACGCTCAGATTTTAACAAACTTCTACTCATGTACTGATGCGTGAGATTTGTTATTAATTACTCAGAAAATTGTCAAAATAGAGATTATTTCTTTATTCTAATGCAAAGAATGTAAACTAACGTTTTACATGCAAAATTCTCTAAATGTCTAAAATATTTATTTTTTGGTTGCCCTGGATTTTTCATCCGCTTCACTGCCTGGAGCTCCTTGTTTGCCACGCTCTCGCCTGTACATTCCTCGAGGGTACGCCACACAACCCCCCCTTTAGAAAAAGGAAGTAAAAGAGAAAACTAGGAAAGGGGAAAAGAGAAGGAGTAGTTTTTTTGGTTACAGATCCATGACGTTTAAGAATAGACCGAAGAGGTATAGTAGGGAACGGAGAAAAGATAAAGAATTTGAAGATGAATCAACAGATAATGTTGGTTGGAAGCTAGGCTTTAATCGGCCAACGGTAACATTTGTGATTTTTCCGTTAACAGAAATCGTAAAAACTTTTGATTGTCGCTTTAAAATTTTAAACGGTCCGTCATACGCAGGTTGAAGAGGGTGCTTAATACAATCCTTCCTAATGAAAACGTGTGTGCAATTACCGAAATCGGGGTGCACAAAACTTTTGCGAGAGGCTGGGATGCTTAACGCAGGTCGTAGTATCTGCATTTTGACTCGTAAGTCATCAATAAATTTTGAGCCTGAAGGAAGGTAACCGGAAATTGAACTTGAAAACAAGAAATCGCCTGGTAAACGTAATGTTTTACCATAAACGTATTCGGCTGTTGTGGCTGAAAGTAAAGTTTTAAAAATAGTGCGTAAACCTAATAAAATTAAAGGTAGTTGTGACACCCAGTTCTTTGGATCGTTACTCATTCGGATCGAGTCTTTAATTTGTTTATTGAGCCGCTCTACCAACCCGTTACATTGCAGATGATAGGCGGTTGTGGATTTGTATGTAATGCCAAAAATTTTGCAAAAATGTTTCCAAACGTGAGATTGAATATGACGTCCACGGTCAGTGAGAATAGTAGATGGTATACCGAAACGTGAGATCCAACAATTTAAAAAAGCTTGAGAAACAGAGTCTGCAGTAATTTCGAAAAGTGGTTGGACTTCAGGCCAACGCGTGAATCGATCGATGCAGACTAAAAGATATCTGTATGAGTGACAAACTGGCAAAGGGCCGATAATGTCGATGTGCATGTCAGTGAATCGGTCGTCCGGATCAGGAAACTTAGCAATCGGGGATACTATGTGACGGTGAATTTTGACTTTTTGGCACTGCAAACAGGATTTGACAAAATGTGTGATGTGGTGGTTCATCCGCGGCCATACATAGCGTGAATTTACTAGTCGTTTCATTGCTCGAACGCCAGGATGAGTTTACCCGTGGAGTGACTGCAAAATGTTAAGTCGTAATTCCCCGGGAAGATAAGGTAGTTTCGAAACAATGTCAACGTAAATGGGTGTGCTAGTCCAAGAGGGAGTGAACTGCTCCAGTTTCAGTGTGGTTGTGCCGTTTGTTAACAAAAATTTAAGCTCATCGTCTTCTAACTGAAATTTGGCTATGTCCGGTAATTCTAAAATATTAATTTCGACACGCGATAATGTATCCGCGACGTCGTTTTCTTTACCGGGAACAAACCTAACGTCAGTAGTGAATTGCGCGATAAAAGTTAAATGTCTGTGCTTACGTCCTCAATAACGATCTGAAGTTGAATTTATGGCAGCAATCAATGGTTTATGGTCTGTAAAAATGATAAAATTACAACCTTCGAGATAATATTTTAATTGCCAAATAAACGGCCAGTAATTCAAGACCGAATGTACTGTATTTGCGTTCTGTTGTTGAACATTATTTTGAAAAGAAAGCTAGCGGTCGAAGAACGCCAGCTTTTTCCTTCTGCTTGTTACCGACGCTTTTCCGTAAGCGTCGTCAACTTGTTCATTCAGCAATATTTCAGCTGCAACATAACCACGGGCGTTATTTTGTTACACATTTTAATATTCGGAACAACGGTCCCAATTCACCTCATTCTATTTTTCAGTACACAATATTGCTTCATTCTCTTTTATTTTCCAAATGAGTAAAGTTCGCGCCATACATTGATAATACTTAAGTTAGATAGGTTGCCTAGTGGAATCTCGTCAAATAGCGCCCTCGAACATCAGACAGCTCAACCCAGCTCAAAACTCCTCTCCGCCATCCATGGGTAGAACTCTACGGCATCCGCTATTTCCAGTTCCAGGGTTGTAGAAAATTTATACGGATTTCCCGGTTATCCCCGAGTTCGCCACATCTGCGATGGGACGCCGCTACCTGCGACCGGCCCGATTGCGCGAGCGAAACGTACGTGCGAAGCACAAAAGAATCGGGCATGACGTCAGGGGTTATAAAACCGCCGAATGCAAGGGATAGGAACATCCCCTACGTGGTTCGCGTATGTAGAATACATACGCGAACGTCACAACTCTCATCGGATAACTGAGAAAAAGACGATTCGAACGACACCAAACACGATATGGTTAGTTCGAACCAGAAGGATATAAACCGCGAGCTGTCATGATATTTAATTGTTACTAATTTGCTTTTAGACGAGTTTCCACATAGCAACAAATATGTATAAACAATTACTATGCTCCCCGTTATGCTTGGACGAAGTTTCATAAACTTCTATTCAGTATTTTCTTTATTATTATACATTTTCTAAGTCCAGGCATAACACCCTTATTGTTTATATATTTTTTGGAGTTGGTAGGCGTAATTGTTTATGCATATTGTTGCTAGGTATACCAAACGATGCGCTTTATCATTCCACATCGTTGGTATTACTTTTAGGCAAATTCGGTCAACCCCTTCGGCTTAATTAAATTAAACGTATATTAAACCCCGTTCTTAGCTCGAATCAAAATATATCATACATGCCCGGACGCAGAATCATATCGCGCATATAATGAATTTTGTATTTCAAAATATTAATATTTAATATTTATTTTGGCCATTTTTCTTTCGGCCGACGAAAGTTGGTGGTCGCCAGAGGGGTAAGACGGAAGAGGGTTGACCAAAAACCAAATAAATACCGCCGGCCTCAAGGGCTAAAATGACTTCAAAAAGTCTGTTGACCCGTCAAATTCACTTCGAAAAAGTCTTCGAACTGTGCATCGTCACTACGCTAAATTTCGGTCCGCGTCCGCGTCCGTGAAAGTTTTTACCAGTATTCTTTACGACCCAGTGGTCGTACGTAAGTTATTTTTTTTTTAATTGTATTTCTTGTTCTTGTGTTAATTGTTGTATATAATATTCTTAATATATATATATATTTTAATATAAATTCATTCAAACTCACTAAATTCTTTTCACTTTAACTTCCCAAAAATCATAAGTGTAAGTGTGTTCCCGAAGAACATCAAGAAAGTCGGGTAAGTAAGAAGTTCATTTATTTAGTGATATTTTGTGTTGTGCTTTCCCCTGAGTAAACCGAGCGGTTATCAAGGCAGGGACAGACAAATCATAGTATTTTCTTTTAAATTATTCTTGAAGATAATTATTGTTTGTCCCCGGTGGGAACCCTCAGAAGGATTCCCCGCTTTCGAATCAAGCGCGAAAGAGCCAAGTTAACATGCTACAAGACCTCACCAGCAGCGGAATCAGATGCGTCTACCATAATGCTTAACTCCGCATTTGGGTCTGGTAGGCTAAGCATAGCACAGTCGGCTAGTGGAGCCTTGACTGCCGTAAATGCTTGTAATGCAGGTTGTGACCATACCAGGGGTTTGTTGCGTGGAGTTTGAGATGCAAGTTGGTTGAGCGGTGCAAGTATTCTTGAGCATGATTTTATAAATCTGTGGTAGAAGTTTGCCATGCCAAGGAAACGTTGAAGTGATTTCTGGTCAGATGGTTGTGGAAAAGACATGATTGCATCAACCTTAATTTGTAATGGTTTGATGCCTGAACTGTTAATTCTATGACCTAAGAAATCTAATTTTCTTTCGCCGAAAATACATTTGTCGTTATTAATTTTGATTCCAAAAGTTGTTAATCGTTGAAAAATTTATCGGAGGTGTTGTACGTGCTCATGTTCGTCTTTACTAAAGACTAAAATGTCATCCAAATATACGAAACAAAATGGTAGCTCGCGAAGAATCGAGTCCATATACCGTTGAAAGGTTTGTGCGGCGTTTCTCAAACCATAACTCATCAGCGTATACTCAAACAAGCCAAATGGTGTTGTGATTGCAATCTTCGGTATATCATTAGGGTGAATTAGAATTTGATGATAAGCTTGAATCAAATCGATTTTAGAAAAGACTTTGCAAACAAAACAGCTATACGTAAAATCATGCAATATGGGCAGAGGGTATCGGTCAGGAATTGTAACCTTGTTAAGTGCACGATAGTCTCCGCACGGTCGCCAAGAACCATCGGATTTCGATACCAAGTGCAGCGGTGATGCCCATGGGCTTGATGAGGGTCGAACAAAACCAAGTTTTAATAAGTTATCGAATTCTTGTTTGGCAATTTTGAATTTGTGTGGCGGTAAACGCCTTGGTTTGCTGAAAACAGGTGGGCAAGAAGTTTCGATGCTATGTTGCACTTGATGTTTAACTGGGTTAGTGAGGTCAAAAGGAGTGGTGAGACCGGGAAATTGATTGAGTAATTTGAAATATGTTGTATGATGATTGGATAATGAATTTATGATCGGCTGTTGCATCAGACTGGACGGTGTCCTTATTAATCGATTATTGGCAATATCAACAATTATGTTGAAATGCCGGAGAAAATCTGCCCCAAGAATCGAGTGGTTTACGCGTGCAAGTATGAAATGCCACTGAAATGCTTCATCTAAGCCGATGTTAACTGTTAGTTTAGATAATCCGAAAGTTGAAATTAAATTTCCACTTACGGTTTGCAATGTAAATTTTGTAGGGGGGTAAGTATTGGCATGGTGTTGATTCACCGCCAAAATGCTGACATGGGCGCAAGTGTCGATAAGAAATTTAGTGCCAGAATGAGTATCGCGGATAAAAAATAGTCGACCTGATGGATGAACGGCATCGTAGGTCGACATCCAACCCGATCTGAGCCGTTTCCTCAATCGCAAGATTTGGTGCATTTTCGTGCATCGTCTTTAAAATTATAGTGATACCAGCACAATTTGTGGTTTGGGTCATCACGTTGTACAGAACGAGACCTGGAAGAAGAACGGTTTCGACTTGGATCTTTGTTTTTAGATTGTTGCAAAATAGAGGCAGTTAAGGTGGTAAAATTTTGAGTTAATTCCGAAATTTGATTCTGTAAACTTTGCACCGTTGCTTCGAAATTGCTAAATTTCGTGTCTAATTTGGTGTTATTCAAAACTTGTTTGGAAATGCCAGTAGCACTGATGGACATAGGTGCTGAGATTTCCATCACGTGATCTGCCATTTCTGCAAGATTTGCTAATGACGTACCACATCAGCGGGAAGACGTTGCAAGAACATTTCGCGTAGTAAGTTGTCATCGATTGAGGTATTCCCCAAAAGTTGCTGTAATTTACGTAGGAGTTGGGAAGGAATTTGATCTCCGAGTACCTCGTTCGATAAGAGTTTTTGTAAACGTTTCTTTTCAGATATCATTGTCCGTTTAATAATCTCATTTTTTAGTATTTCATAAGGATCGATGGCGGGTGGTTCCATTAACAAATCACTTACGTCCATTGCGATATCTGGAGGTAAGGAAGCGACAACTTTATTAAATTTCCGGACAGAACTGGTTACGCGTGAATTTTAAAATTCCGTCTCTATTTGGATAAACCAAATAAAGGGGTCAGCACGCCAAAATAGTGGAAGCACACATTTAATATTACCGATCGTTTCTTCAGAGGAACTTTGATCTTCCATACCGTTTGAAATTAGGAAAAGAAATTAGAAGAAAGAGAATCAAGAAAGAAGAAAATGTAAGGAGAAGGTGAGGATTTTCTAATGTGAAGAAAGGTTAGTGTAGCGTCGCCTTCAAGGAATGTTTCGTGGTTTTCGTGCTTCCGTGTGGCTTTCGTGTTGTCTGGACGAGTACAGGAATGAAGGATTGTAGACAGCTGACAGTTTTGATAGCTCTCGATATTCCTCGATGTGATCCTGCTCCTCTGCTATCGGCGAATCGTCGGCACTTATCCTGCCGGGTTGCTTACTACGGCAGCGTGTTCAGGGGTCACCAACAACGTAGGCCCCTTGGGGTCACCAACGTCGCGTCGGGGGTCACCAATGTTGGTGTTTGGGTTTGTTTTAACAAACTTCTACTCATGTACTGATGCGTGAGGTTTGTTATTAATTACTCAGGAAACTGTCAAAATAGAGATTATTCCTTTATTCTAATGCAAAGAATGTAAACTAACGCTTTACGTGCAAAATTCTCTATATGTCTAAAATATTTATTTTTTTGGTTGCCCTGAATTTTTTATCCGCCTCACTGATGCCTGGAGCTCCTTGTTTGCCACGCTCTCGCCTGTACATTCCTCAAGGGTACGCCACGAATTCTTGGCCTGGGAGTGAAAAGCACTTGTTACAAGTTTCATACATTCGAAAAAAACTTAATTTATTTTCAAGTTGTATTTCAATATTGTTACGATTGTAGAATTGAAATTCTATATTATTTTAAGATGTAATTTCCGCTAGGGTACAGAAACACTTAATTAAAATATCTCATAACTCTGATATAGAAAATGTTCTTCTTCTTTTCCCTGTAAACTGTTTTAAATAAATAATATTGGTTAAGACTTACGAGGGTTGCCTTTTATATTTCGGGATTGGGCAACCCTAGTGTTGCAATCTGGCAACTGAGAGCTCTATCGTAAAGTTTGACATTTTTTAGGTTATACGTACTCAGAACGTTTTGACATATGAGCGTTATTTGTGTCGTTAACACTAACTTAAAAGATTTATCTCGGCGAATGAATGGAATTAAATCGTGAACATTTTCGTGCGATTATTTTTTACAACATTCGACGTGGATTAAATCTACAACAGTGCATGGATGAACTTAATTCAATTTTTGGCGATGAAGCTCCATCAAGGACCAGTGTTTATCGATGGTATGGTGAATTCAACCGAGGTCGTAGTTCACTCCAAGACGAATTTCGTGGAGGTCGTCCAAAATCAGTTGTTGTTCCGGAAACCATTGATGCTGTGCGCAAACAAATATTGCAAGGTCATGTGACCTGTCGTGAGATTGAGACAACCTTAGGAATTAGAGGGACCAGCATACATTCAATATTGCATGAACATTTGACTGTCAAAAATATTTGTTCGCGTTGGATCCCACACAATTTGTCAATCGCTCAAAAAAGGCTCGTGTCGATTGGTGCAAAGAAATGCTCAAAAAATACGATTGCGGTGCTTCGAAACACGTCTATGACATCGTGGCAGGTGATGAATCATGAATTTACGCGTATGAGCCCGAAAGTAAACAGCAGTCGACCGTATGGGTGTTTCAAAATGAGCCAAATCCAACAAAAGTTGTTCGCGCACGAAGCACTTCCAAGCAAATGGTCGCCTGTTTTTTCGGAAAAACTGGACATGTTGCAACCGTACCACTAGAACAACGCAGAACAGTCAATTCTGAGTGGTACACAACCATTTGTTTGCCAGTTGTCATCCAAGAAATCAGGAAAACCAACCGCCGAAATCGGATCACTCTTCACCACGACAATGCGATCTCTCACACATCGGCTCAAACAACTGCATTTTTGAGCACGCAAAACATCGATTTGATGAGTCATCCGCCATATAGTCCTGACTTGGCACCGAATGACTTCTTTTTATTCCCATCTGTAAAAAATAAAATAAGAGGTCAACGTTTTTCGACACCTGAAGAAGCGGTTGATGCGTTCAGAATGCATATTCAATATATACCTCAATCAGAGTGGCAAAAGTGCTTCGTCAATTGGTTCAAACGCCTGCAAAAGTGTATACAGCTTAATGGGGAATATTTTAAAAAACAATAAAGCGATTTTCAATGATTAATATTTATTTTTGTTCTCTAATCCCGAAATATAAAAGGCAACCCTCGTACAACGGTTTTAACGATTAATTTACATTTTTATTTTAAATAAATGAAATTGGTTAAGTCTTACAACGGTTTAAAAAAACGTGTGGCTACAACGTGTCAACATTAACATTTTAATTTTATATGATGCTTTTTATAATCATAGTTTGCTAATAACATTGTATGCATATACAATTTTTACATTATTTTGTGTACACAATTTAGATAATTAAAGCACGAAGCACTCTAAAAAAAAACCGTTACGATAACGCAGTAAATTTTTAATGAAAACGATGCGAATCGCTCACTTTACGTGCTTGATAAAAATTAATCAGCACAAAACGGAATTCAGTGGATGACGTGACCGTCTGATCTTGATAAGACCCTGAGTAATTAGTGGAGGAGAGTCAAGATGACTCATTTTTGTATGTATTTTTGAAAACAGGAAGCAAAGATAAATTACGATGAATGAACAAGATTAATACTTTAAATTAGAATTGTACTATTTTTTTTGTGTATTTAGAATAGGTACTCAATAAAAATCCAATTTTTTTTAGAAATCTAATAATAAATATTTTGTATTATTAAGAATAATACAGCGTCTAAGGATTTTAGCGAGACTGGGTTGGCAGAGGGAGTTAAAAAGAAAAGACCAATAGAATAGATATAGAGGATTTATTTTGTATGTAGACTTTTTATAGCATTTTTTGGTTATGTGGCTTATCATGTTTTAACAATAAGCGCTTCAATTCGTAAATCAAAATCGTTTTGAATGTTTAAGATAAGAAGCCTAATTAAATATTAGTTTACGAATAATGCACACTGTTGTTTCATTTCTTTGCACTTTGTATGTGTGAAGAAAGGATACAACAGTGTGGATTATTCGGTAATTATACTCTTCACAAAACTCACGAAACTTAAATGTCCATTACATTTACATTACATTTGAATATAAATCACATTCACATTACATTTAAATTTTAATTGTTTCAGCCTTCAAATGTTTAATCCAGTGGCCTAACTAAAAATTGATAATTTGATCTAGTGAACTTGTGAAATATAATAAACGTGCACGTTTTCGTGCCGTAAACAAGTCAGAAAAAGTAAGTTTTTAACTGTCAATTTATTATTTTTGAAATTTACATGAACTGAAATAAAACTTGACGATTTATCAATACGCAATATATAAATCTCTAATAAATTTTTATTTGTTTCATTGCATTTGAGAGATAGATGATGTGATATTAGAACTTCGCACTAATTTAGTATTTTATACGCCTGGCGCATGAAATAAATATTTCAGGCTTATCTAAACTCGAAATATTTACTTCATGCTTAATCAGGGAGTGGAAAACACTCGTTAGGATAACAATGAACAAATTAATAAATTTGATGCCTTGAAAGAAGAAAATCAAACTAAATGACTATAGTCGATATCAATTTTAATTTGTTCTTATATTTTGTAAATATTCTGCAATCTATTGGCAAATTCAATTTTTCTTTATGTTAAATGAGTAATTGTATATTAATTAAATCCACTTGAATAACTGAATATATTTAGAACTGCAAAAAATGATAAAACTCTTAGTAGACATAGAAATCTAAGATTGTTTAAGATCATTCCAAAATTTCGGTGTCTTTTAAGAGTTTTATGATTCTTTTAGTAGAAAATATATTCAATTATCTAAGATAATTAATTGAATGTACAAATCCACTGAATTTTGAGGTTGTGCTTAGAATTAAAATTGTCCACAAAAAAGTTAAGTTTTTTTGTCCTATTGGAACTTTAAAACTTTTTTATAACAGGTTTTAAAAAATATAATTCCTCTAATTTTGTATCAACGTTAAAAGTTTATAATTTGGGTTTTTTTCCACCTCGGTACCACTGTGCGGCGTAGCGTAGCGAAACCATTATAGTGAAAGTAAATATCTAAAATAGTATTGATAAAAATATCATGTAAGTTATTTGATCAACGTTTTGTGATTCAAACAATACAATAATATATTTTTTCCAAATCAAATCTTTATTCATGCTAAATTAAACCGCAAAGATCGTTAAAATCAAACAGATAATAAACAAATTAACCTTTCTACTTGTATTTTAAATGTAAAAAATATATTGAGATATTTTGTTTTAAATATACCTACATATGAAACAAAAGCAGTATATTTTGAACCTTACTTGAAATCAGTGTTTTATACGCGTGGCGCATGAAGTAAAATTTCGAGTTTAGAAAGGCCTAATTTGGCTCGGTCGCTCCGCTTCGCTACGCGCCCGAGCCAAATTTTCAGGATTTTCTAAACTCGAAATTTTACATCATGCTTAGTCTGGGAGTGGAAACAATTGAAAATTGACGTTATAAGTTTATTATCGAAGAAAAATGTCAATTTTGATGCAAGGTAAAAGAATTTATAAGATACTAGATAAATTACCGCATTTCTGCAGGACGATTTGTCCAGTCTAGCGACTCAACCGCTCGGCCACCGCAGCCCCGTAGACTTTTTTATTCTCTTTAAGTTCATGTATCATAGGAGAAGTTTATTTAAAAAAAAATTCTAGTAGGCTGTAAAAGGTTATGTTAGAATAAAATAATAATTATATCGTATGTTCAATAAAATAAAACCTCTAGAGTGCCATGGAATATATTAAGGGTTGGCAACTGTGAAATTATACATTATAATTATTATGTTTGACTTTTTATATGTCAATGCCTAAAGCGTGTAGCCAACTTAAATTTTTAAAAAGATAATATCATAGCACTGTAGGGGTTTTTTTATTGAACATACGACACATATATGTTATTGCAAATAATAATTAATTTAGTTTATTTATTATCAAAGTTTTAGCTAAAATTGGAATTTAGTTGGAAATTCTCACGATAAGTTAAAATATGTAAAAATTCATTGCGCGTTTAAATTCTTTGAAAACTCACAGATTTTCTTTAAAATGGCGTGCACTCTAATAATCAAAGTGTTTGTTATTGAATAACTTTAAAATCCTTAGATTTTGTTTAAAAAAAAGATCAATTTAGTTTGGATTTTATAAATATTTGAGCGAAAAATTAAATTTTGTTGTGAATTTGATCGATAATTTATTTAAAAATTAAATTTGATCGGTAATTTATTTAAAAAATATTTATTTTTAATTTTGTGTCAACGTTGAAATTTTATTAAAAATAATAATTAATTTAGTTTGGTTTTAAAAATATGTTCAACCAAAACTAAAATTTTGTTAGAAATTCGTTTTATAAATTGTTTTAAGCTTATAGATTTTCTTAAAAATTATATGTATTTAAATAATCAGTGAGTTATGGAATAACTCACGCGCCCTGGCAAATCCAAATTTTCAGGCTTTTCTAAACTCGAAATTTTACTTCATGCTTAATCTGGGAGTGAAAGACACTTGTTAGAATTATATTTAAATAATAACAGATTATTGATTTTTATTCACCAACATTTGTTAACTTTAGTCAAAAGATAGTTTATGGTAGTGTTTCATACGTGACCTAATGTCATAATAAATTCGAATGCTACCCAATTTTGTTATACGTGGGTCGATCAAATATAAAGGAGCCTTTGTCTTCTAAGCGTTGAAATAGTATATTGTACAACAAGAGTGGATATGATGTTTGTATCTCACGACGGTAAGTTTGGGGCACGACGCCGTAGGCGAGTGTCCCAAATGCCGAGTGAGATATAAGTTATATCCACTCGAGTTTTACAGTCAACATTTCCTACGACTAGTGAATGAAAAGGGATCAATAGTTAAATGGTATATATCTGTGATTTGGCTGTCGTGGTCTTTAAGTTGGGATGCCTAGAGTTAAGTAACCACACTAGCCAGCTTGTTCCGTCCTTTATTTAGTTGCTATAATACTAAATGTGAAGAATGGGCCTATATCTTTTGCGTAGCGCATAATTCTTAAGTTCCTCATCCGTCAAGACGTGAAACCAGACGAAATTTACTGCAAACTGCAGGTCCAGTTTGGGAAAAATACCATTTTATGGAAGAAGCTTGAAAAGAAGATTTGGCGGATCGAAATCAAACGAGAAGTAAAGGCCAAAGGAAGCCTGTGAAAGCCATAATTCGATTGTCTGAGATGGTCAGACAATTTCAAAAACGTCGAACCAGCAAAACAATTTGTTACTGGTACCTGCTGGATCAAGTTAGGCTTCACAATCGACACAAAAGACGATATTGTCCCATCTGCGAAGTATTGCTCCTCCATCACAGTGCTGAGCCGTATTGAAGAGTTGTAAGGCAGCAGAAAACGATGGAAATTACCGGACAAACACTTGAACATCGACCTTACAGGATAAATTAAAATTCAAAACTATTTGAATTCGAGAAAATAAGCTTACGCTTCTTATAGTTTGCACACTTTAAACATAATATATAAAATTACGAAAAAACTATTCGTGAAAATGCAAACAGTGTCTTAATTAATAAGACAATTTAAGACGATAAATATCCATTGAAACAACTACTTCCCGTGCAAATACACCTCCGGATATTGAATTATACAATGAAATATTTAAAATCTTATTTAATTTGATTTGTTACTACGCTCTATTAAAGTATATGTAACGTTTAGGTCAAATTCTCTTCAAACCAACTAAAAATACAATTTACAATAATACATAATCCTCTTTTTTACCTATAAATACCGACCATCATTTTCACTCATTCCATTTCTGTGTACCTGTTCATTCCACACACAATATTTTTTCCAAGTAAGTTTATTTTAATTTTATTCCCAATTTTTTTAAACGTCATAAGCAAAGCTATACTGAAGAGAGATAAATCTCGAAACGCGTCTATAGATGGCCTAAGACATTTAATCCAAGTCCTTTCACTTCTAATTTGCTGCTATCTCTCCTTTCAATTTAAATTGTATTGTTAGTTGGTTTGGAGAGAATTTGACCTAAAAGTTACATATACTTTAATAGAGCGTTGTAACAAATCAAATTAAATAAGATTTTAAATATTTCATTGTATAATTTAATATCCGGAGGTGTATTTGCACGGAAAGTAGTTGTTTCAATGGATATTTATAGTCTTAAATTGTCTTAGTAATTAAGACACTGTTTGCATTTTCACGAATAGTTTTTTCGTAATTTTATATATTATCGACCCTACAGTCCAGACCAGTCCCCAACTAACTATCAAATGAAATAAAACCAACTTAAAATGTATTACAGATTGATATTTTGCTTATTGATAAATCGTCAATTTTTACTTTGATGTAAGCGATTTGACAGCAACTAAGAACTGAAAATATTTGTGCGCAATTGGTTACATACCCGTCTAGCTTTATTTTACGATAACGGAGTTAGAAAATTAGTAAAACTTTGAGAAACATTTATTTTAAATGGAGGACAGTATGTCGAAAAATAATTTTTATAAATGTATATGTTTGCTATTAGATACTTTCTGTGAAAAATAAAGGCTCTTTTATATTTGATTTGCCCACGTATTACCACTATAATACAAAATGATTTAACATAAACGTTGTTCTTATTACTTGGAATTAATTAGCGCATTAATTTTTATTTTCCCCATTACATTATTCAAAATATTTAAACTATTTCTCAACCAAAATGACCGCGCATTAGTATTTCGATTAAAATTCCAAAAGGGGGAAAATTAATCCCCACAGCTTGCGGGCATTCGTGCCCCTGCATAAATTCCATGCGCCCCTTAAGACTCAAAGTCCCTTTAATTGCAGTTTATTAGCATTTTTTATCTCTTCAAAGGTGCTCGCGCCCTTAACGCCGAATAATCACGGAAAACGGAAAACGAAACCTACCCCCTATTCTCTCAACAATCTGTCCCTACACGTGTCAACAATAAGGTAATAAATCATATAATTACGCGAGGGTGGTTGTGCACGGGGATCGATCCTAATCCAGTTAGTGTGTGTACGCACACACGAGGTTGACTGCTTTAATTGGGAAACGGTCGTGTTATTGCGGTGAAATTGAATACCGCCCGCTCGGCCGGACGGTCGGTCATCCCCCTCACGATAATCGTTCCGTGAGCGGGCCATTACCGTTGAGGAAATGAGAGGTCCGGGCCGTTTTGAATTTCAACTTTCTTTTCATTTGGGCTTTTAAGATTCGTATCTGTCGTTTCATCGGGGGTGGTTTTCCCTTTTCTGTCACGAGCGTGATTGTTGGTAACCGACGATTTATCAAACTAATCGAACGTAAAGTGGCGATCGGTTTCATTTGTTTCGCTGGTTAGAATTATCAGAGCATTGACAGCTGCTGTTTATTAACGACTGGGCTCGTTACGCTTTTGAATGGTTAGAAAAATAGCCATTTCATTCCGATCATACAACCATCTATTAAAATCATATTAAACTGGGCAGTAAACATGGTTTCTATTGACTTTATTACTTTTTGGAAAAATACCCATCATTCGCCATCTGGAAACTAGGAGAGATCAATAAAGAACATTTCACACATGCAGATAAAACGATTTGATTTAATGGCGAAAAATAAAATCTTGAAAAATAAACTCGACGAAATCATTTAAGATAATATCATTTCTTATTAATCACTAGCTAAAACATTTCTACCAATATTCAGAAACTAGTTGGAGAAATAGAGAAATAAGTGAAACAATCCGATGTGATTCAGGGAAACCAATTAATGCTATAAATCGATAAATCATTATTCATTATTTATCTGCCTGATGAAGCCACTGTGTGGCGAAACAATTGTTGCAGTGCCAATCAATAAACAGTGAAATCTTAACCAAGTGTGTAATTTACTAAAAGTGCTGATATGGAATTTCACCAAGTAACAGCCTCAACTATTACATTAAATCGTGAAATGATTGTGCAAATGATGTAAAACTGTAACAAGTTAAATTAAAAGTGTCTTTGGCAAAAAAATTTAAAAATTAATAGTTGTTATGTTTATAAAATTGTATATGTTATTAAATACAAACAATGTGCAATTGTTTTCATCACTTACTCGATTATCAGCCCTTTTAAATGAATATGTGCATATTTTTCAATCTGTTTCCAATTAAAGCGACACCTTTTGATACAATTTGCATAACTATGTCAACATCATAGCACATATATATCGATATCGAATATAATACAGTCTCGGATTATTATTAGTTGGGAAATAACATTTGCACAGTGGAGGCCAATCAAGTTACTTTCGCGGAAAGTGCCCGGCTTCGCATCAGAACCCGTTTCGATTTATATTATATGTATGTACGTGACCTTTCGCGTAACAAGATTTTCGATCCTTTGAAGCGCCGCCGACAATACGCAACGTGTTTATTATACGAATTTACGAATTCCTGTAAATGTTTACTGAAAGCAAACAAATCCGTATGAGAGAGGGCGCCGCGACCAATCGGTGTGAGCAAATTTCAGTAAATAATATTATGTCTTTGAATACATTTCGTGTCGATTGCGTTATTGTTGAATTTATAATCAATATAAATTAGATATATTTATTGAAAAAAATGATCGATAAGGTTTCTAAATTAGCTGTTTTCACAGCTAAATTAACTATTGCAATTGCAATACAGAATATAATAAAAAACTTTTATAAAACTGGGTTTGATTAACATTGACAGGAGCGACTGACAAATTCACGTACGACCTACTTCACAATGTTTTGAAAATTTCATAGCCAACTTAGTCGGGTTTTTAACTAACTACCTAATACTTATATCGTATGTTCAATTAAATAAAACCTCTAGAGTACCTTGATTTTATCTTTCTTTCAATTTAATTTGGTTACAAGCTTTAGGAATTGACATATAAAACGACAGTCATAATAATTATAATGTATAATTTCAGAGTAGCCAACCTACAATATTTTCAATGGTACTCTAGAGGTTTTATTTTATTGAACATACGATACATAATCTAATCTAGTTGGTATGTAATACGAATACGTTCAAACATTATTTTGTTTATAGAAAGTTAATTACAAATTACGCCTAGGAATTTTTTGCCTAGTATAGTAATTACAAGTTCTAGATGAACATCCGTTAATAATTTACCCAATTTCCCGACTGACTGTTCCTTATTAAACCATAATTTTCACTCTATTACAAATCCCCCCGGCATCCCACCCAGAAACTTCCCCTATTCCCCTCGTACTCCCACACACACATGAGCGCACTTATCCCGTTCCGACGCCTCCCAATTCCATCGAAATCGGGGCCAACGTTTTCCCAACTGCCCGTCATCTCCGAAGACGTGTCAGTCAGAAAGATCATCTGACGTTATCAAACCCCCTCCCGAGGGGGGAGCGCCGGAGGGGCCGGAGGCGTAACGATGTAATTAAGTCCCCGGAAGAAAGGCGAAAAAGGGGTGAAAAACGGAACAGATGTTATTGTCGCTCTTTGGGGGCATGTGTGCGACCGAGTACGGGTGATCAGCTGAAATCTAACGAAGTCAAGGAGATAATTGAGGGTGATTTTACTTTTTCTCGTTTTTTTTTTTTTGGAAGGGAAGCTTTTTCAGATTCAGCTAGCTCGTTATATTTGTTTTTAGCTACTTTCGGGTCATTAATCTACGCATAGATTTTTAGCTTTTATCGTAAGCTCATTTATCAAATTCATGAATTTTCACAACAATCAGATAATTATAGAAAAATACTGTTTGTTATTTCTTATTATATTGTGTAAAATCGCATGGTTAAAAAAAAACTGTGCACAAAAGTGGAATAATTTTCTTGAAATATTATAAAATAAAAACCAGAATTGGCAATTCGTTTGGTATATGATGTATATTATAAAGAAAGAACTAATCAATTTATTATCAAAATCTCAAATATTCATATCAGATAATTATAAAAAAAACTTTCTATTATTACTTATTTTATTGTAAAATCACATAATGAAAAAAAAAAACAGTGCACAGTAGTGGGATTATTTTCATTAAATATTATATATATATATATATATATATATATATATATATGTATCACTGTTTCTTCGGGTTCGGTCGCGCGTATTTTCTTGGCTCTGGTTCATTTTATTTTTAATTCGACGTTTCGATAACGTCGCAGTCATCATCGTCAGGAATAACTATCAAAATTCCATTGCTCTAGCAACCACTTGTTTGACTTTCACGTACTACTTGATGCGTGAATTTCTTGTTTGGCTTCGTGTTACTCTTCTGTTTTGTTCTTCTAATGATGTAGTAGTGACAATTTCAATATTATTTTCGGAAGGGGTTGGATTTTGAATTTCTTGGTTGTTGTTCGGAGATAATATATATTTTGACCAGAATTTATACAAGTTTTCCAAATTGGTGGTAGTCTTTTAGCATCATCTCTTTGATTTAGACTGTTCGGCCTCTTTTCAATTTCTATCGCTTCTCTAATAATCCTCTATATATATATATATATATATATATATATATATATATATATATATATATATATATATATATATATATACCGGGTGGTGCATCGGACGACGCACCATAGGGATTTCAATGTATTTTTTAAATTCTCATTTATTTACTTCCCACGTCATTTTATCAAAATAACATAAGATAGGTTTTTTGTGGGGATCAAAAAACTGAGTCTAATACACCCACTTGAGATATTTTAAATGTATCTTTTTTCAAGATATAAATTATTTTGAAATCATTAGTTTAAAAATATAAATATGCCGTGCCTTGCAAAAATAATGTCACGTTTACACCTGTCATTATTTATTAAATGTATTAACATCTACAAATAAACACACTGTTAAAAGTACTCTTAAAATCTACGTATTGAATACGTAACGAAAAATTATAAATGGTTTTACGGGTGAAACAGTTCTCGACAAGAAAGTGCCAATTTACGGTTAAATACCTAAAACCGACTTAATAGAACTGATGGTCATTGTAAGTAAAAATAAGTGTGGAAATAGATTACAAGAATACTTAAACAGCTTAATTACTCGTAATTATCATTGGCGCAATGAATTATAAATGTAAGCGCAAGACATTATTATTTAAAACTAATGTATATCCTACATTTAGAAAATAAATAAATATTTATAATAGGTAACATGATTTTTTGATAAAATAGCATGGGAAGGATATAAAGGACTATCTATTTATTTAAATCTCAATTATTTACTCCCCATGTGCTTTTATCGTAAAATCAATAACAGTTTTTATGTAGAGTATACAAAAATATTTCTTAATAGTTTTATTTTATAGATTTTAAAGACAATTAATAAAACTCATTATGTAATATTAAAAACTGAATAATCGTTTAATTAACACCAAAATAAAAAATAACTATAAACTAGATTCCGAAGCCAAAACAAGAAAGAATAAAGTGTCCCCATAGATAGTCGTTAGGAGAAAGGTCAGGCGAACGAGGAGGCCACTGAATATCGTAATTAGGTCCAATTATTTTTCGATTAAAACTGTCGTTTAAAAATTCACGCACAATGCGGCTGTTGTGCGCAGGGCAGCCATCCATTTGAAACCATATTTGTTGGTCTTATTGAGCCACTTCAGTTATTGCTGGCGCTATTTTTTCAATTAAAAATTCCAGAAAACTTTCTCCTGTCAAGTTTCCATCGATAAAAAATGGTCCTATAATGTGTTGTCCTAAAATTCCAGCCCAAACGTTGACTTTTACATGATACTGTGTTTTTGTGTTAATCACTTTATGTGGATTTTGTGTAGCCCACATTCTAACATTTTGCACATTATTTCGTAACAAAACGCACTTCTTTTAAACATAACTTTTTCGAGAAGTTCTTGGTGACACTGGTATTTGTAGGAGTGAAACTTGTTTGCTTTCAAAATACGCAAAACTGTGGAGTGGTGTACGCCAACGTTTGCAGATATTTTTCTTAAACTCAATGTTGGATTTTCTATCGTAGTGGCCACAACATTAAAAACACTCTCATTTACTACTTGAGGACGTCCAATTTCTTTATGACACTTGCAATGATCAATTAGTGTACCAGTATTTTCAAACTTTTTAACAAATCTACTAACTGTTGTGTGATCAGGAAAATTTCGATCTGGGTATTTTACACTAAACATTGCACTTACTTCTCGAGAATTGTTTCCTCCGTAAAACCATTTCACCATTTCTATTTGTTCGTCAATTGAATACATAATTTTATTTTAAAAGTTCTTTTAACACACTAGGTAATATTACTTTTACTATTTGATGTCAATAGAGATAATTGAAAATGTCAGTTGTAAGCGCGACGTTATTATTTTTCCAAGGCACGGTATATATTTTTTTTAATTGTAATTTTAAAATAATGTGTATCTCGAATTTAGATAATAAATGAATATTTTAAATGGGTCTATTAGACTCAGTTTTTTGACCCCCACAAAAAACCTATCTTATGATTTTTTGATAAAATGACGTGGGAAGTAAATAAATGAGATGTTAAAAAAATACATTGAAATCCCTATGGTGCGTCGTCCGATGCACCACATATATATATATATATATATATATATATATATATATATATATATATATATATATATATATATATATACAAAGAACTATAATATATGAAAAGAACTAAAATTGCCAAATAATTTCTTGTTTTATAAACAATGAAATAATTAATATATTAAACAGATAAATTCAGATCAAGCATATAAAAAATTCACTTATTTAAAGGCAATAGATTAAAAAAATAGATTATTTATATGTATATAAAAATATTATAAAACTAATTGTAATTATTTTCTGAATAAAGATGTACTATATATATAGATTAAAAATAAAAAAGGTCATAGTTTCATTATTTACAATACTACAGCTGATTTAAACGTTGTAGAATTATTAATAAATACAATTTAACAATTTAAACAAAACACGAGATAAACATTTGTAATATTTATTAACATGAGATCAATCTCTTTAAAGATTTACATTAAATCAGTGTTTTGTACGCGTGGCGCATGAAGTAATATTTCGAGTTTAGAAATGCCTGATAATTTGGTTTGGCCGCCCCGCGCTACGCGTCCAAACCAAATTTTCAGGCTTTTCTAAACTCGAAATTTTACTTCATGCTTAATCAGGGATTGGAAACACTGGTTTGAAACATCGAATTAAACACATTTATAAAACAACAAATCTGTAATTATCAGGATATGTATACCTAATTGAAAAAATCCCGGAATAACTAAAATATTTGTGATTTATTTTTATTCTGTTTAGTGTAATGAAATGAGTGCTGCACCCTTCCACACCTCGCAAAACAAGGCGACAGCCGAGTTTTGCACATCGTCGACCCCACAACAATGGCACGAGGTGACAGCCGAGTGCTTCACCAATCTTTCCTCCGAAAACTAATGCGACAGCCGAGTTTTGCTCAACATAGACCCTAGAACAACAGCCTAAGGTAACAGCCGTGTGCTGCACTACTTTACACCCCGCAAAACAAGACGACAGCCGAGTTTTGCACATCGTCGATCCCATAACAGTAGAATATGGAGACAGCCGAATGCTGCGCTACTTCATACTCCGCCCCAGAACAACAGCCCGAGGTGACAGCCCAGTGCTGCGCTACTTTACACCCCACAAAACAAGGCGACAGCCAAGTTTTGCACATCATTGATTCCACTCCACCCCCTGCGAAACGAGGCAACAGCCGAGCATTGCATATCTTTGACCCAAGAACAGCTGCACGAGGCGATAGCCGAGTGCTTGCGTTGCTTTACACCCCGCAAAACGAGGCGACAGCCGAGTTTACATACCATCGATCCCACAGCAGCAACATGTGGAGACAGCCGAATGCTGGGCTATTTCACACCCCGCAAAACAAGGCGACAGCCGAGTTTTAGTCATCATCGATCGCAAAATTATCATCATCGCACAATATCGACCTCACAACCACAGCACGAGTGCTGCGCTACTCCACACCCCGAAAAAAACCCGCAAAACAAGGTTTGAGCTGAGTTTTGCACATCATCGATCCCACAACAGCAGCACAAGGCGATAGCCGAGTGCTACGACACTCCACCCCCCGAAAAACAAAGCGATAACCGAGTTTGGCACAATATTGACCCCATAACTGCAGCACGAGGCGACAGCCGAGTGCTGCGCTACTCCACCCCCCGCAAAACAAGGCGATAGCCGAGTTTTGCACAATATCGACCCCACAATCGCAGCACAAGGCGACGGCCGAGTTCTGCGCCACTCCACACCCCGCAAAACGAGGCAACAGCCGAACTTTGCACATCTTTGACCCAACAACAGCTGCACGAGGCGACAGCCGGTTGCTTGCGCTGCTTTACACCCCGCAAAACAAGGCAACAGCCAAGTTTTGACATCATCGATCCCACAACAACAGTACGAGGCGACAGCCGAGTGCTGCGACACTCCACCCCCCGAAAAACAAGGCGATAGCCGAGTTTTGCACAATATCGGCCCCACAACCGCAGCACGAGGCGACAGCCGAGTACTGCGCTACTCTACTCCAGCATGTTACACTGTTTATTTAGGATTTTCTTGTCACGTACGCTATCGGACGAACACCACTTAAACAATGAAATATTTATTGTCAAAAATGCATTAATGCAAATTGGGCATTCCAAAAAATCAATAAATAAATTAAACAGAGACAAAAGTCCCAAACCAAGAAGAGAAAGTCCTTATAGCAATGTCACCTTTCCCTACATTAGAGGAACAACGGATAAAATCGGCAAAGTCCTCTCTTGAAGCCAAGGCGTATATGAAATTCCATGTGGTATGTGTGAGAAGGACAAACAAACCAAAAAATCAGTACTCGTCGAGATGAACACTTTTAGCAGTAAGAAAGTCTGATCCACAATCATCTTTATTTCAATACGTCAAAATTTCAAAACACACAATAAATTTCGAAAGCACGAGAATATTAAAAAAGACTGACTTCTTCCACGCAAGAATTATTAGAGAAGCTATAGAGATTAAAAAGAGACCAAACAGTCTAAATAAAAGAGATGATGCCAAAAGATTACCACCAATTTGGAAAACTTGCATAAATTTCAGTCAAAATTCATTATCTCGGAACATCAATTAAGAAATTCAGAATCCAGTTCCTTTAGAAAATAATCTCGAAATTGAAACTCACAACAAAGACAGGCCATTAGAAGATGAGAAGAGTAACAAGAAGCCAAACAAGAAATTAGCGCATCAAGTATATAGAAATCTAACAAGTGGTTGCTAGAGTGATAAAATTTTAATAGTTTATACTTGACGATGATGACTGCGACGTCATCGAAACGTCGAACTTTGAATAAATAGGACCAAAGCCAAGAAAACACGCGGGTCAAAACCCGAAGAAACAGTGCAACATGCTACGCCCGCGTGGGTTGGTTGGAGTTTCTTTGCTTGCTCTCTCGCGTCAAATTGTTTCTTTTCGCCCTACGTTTCGGCAGCATCACTTCTGCCATTATCAGGAGCTTCTTTATATTGAGATGTCACTTCACTATCAGTACACTTGTTTTATAAACTAGGGCCTTATAGTCTAGATCTGCTGCATGTCATTGGTCCACTCGATGTAGAAGGTACTAAAATGTTTTGATTTGTGTCCGATGTATCTACATTGACTACAAGTCCCTAGTTTATAAAACAAGTGTACTGACAGTGAACGTGAAATCTATGACTCAATATAAAGAAGCTCCTGATGATGACAGAAGTGATGCTGCCGAAACGTAGAGCGCAAAGAAACAATTTGACGCAAAAACCCATAGTAAAATAAAAGTAATGATGTATAATCAATAATTACTACTTTTTGTTTTAGTAATGAAATTGTTGCTTAAACTAATTTTATATAAAAATACTTAATCTCGAAACGTCCACCATCCATGAAAAAACATAAATGCAGCTAAATTTATTTCGCTTTAATTCCTCCCCCTTTTTGTCTTGATTACATATTTCTGCGAAATGTATCCCCTGACCATTTTTTTCCTACCTTTTGCCGTTGAGCAAACTATCTAATTAGGATTTTGAGCAAAGGAAACGGGCGGGCGGTCATGGAAAGCAATTATCCCGGGAAAACATAATTCCCACTAAGGACATCCTCAAGGCTTGCGCCTCCCCCCTTAAATAATAAATACAGGCTGTCCCGTAGAAACGCAGTAAAGCCCGAAAAGAACATCGTGTAACTTTAACCACGTAAATAATTGCGCCCCCCTAAAGTAAATTGACCTTGGCCCCAAACGCAACCTTCTCTGGGAAATTTGTTCTTACTTCTTTTTTTTATTTTCGTACGCGTCCCTCTAACAAAATTATATTTACAACGACAAAAAAAAAAGGAAAACTTCTAAAGTTATTATTAAAATTAATGTAGTGGAAGTTTGAAATTGGAAAATATGTTTTCTAAAACAAAAAAAATGTAAATTTAATTATAATATTAAATTTGGAATAACTTATATTTATAATAAAACAGATGCCACAAAACTGTGGTGTAATTTACTATAAAGAATTAGATGGCGTTAGCTACTGAATCCGTTAATAGTCTTCACATATTGGCTTGATATAGTCAGAAATGTTCAGTATTCCTCAGCACTGGGTCGGGACCACATTGACGAGAACCTTGAAGTCCGAAACGCCTCTGTGGCTATCCGGAATACTGAACACAAATTTAATTTTACTATTACTATACTTTATGGCGACTTTCCCGGTCCAGTAGACCGGAAATGTGAATTTCCAGTTGTTCCGGTTTTAATGATATTCAGTGAATTTTTTATCTACGTAATTTTCAGGCATTCGTCGATTTTATAATAGTTTAATTTGAAGCTTTAAATGAGAGTTTTCCACTCCCAGACTAAGCATGAAGTAAAATTTCGAGTTTAGAAAAGCCCCGTGACCCCCTGAGACAAATTTTTTTTTCTAAACTCGAAATTTTACTTCATGCGCCACGCGTACAAAACACTGATTTGATGTGAAGATCAGAAACACACAAATACTACTTTAATCAGAGTAACAGGGAATCAGATGTGTTTAGTCTGTTATCAACGATGTTCAGTGTTAATAATAAATAAGCTACTGAATCCGTTAATAGTCTTCAGTGTGGTCCCGACCCAGTGCTGAGGAATACTGAACATCTCTGACTATATCAAGCCAATAGATATAGTCAGAGATATTGAGTATTCCTCGGCACAGGGTCGGGACCACACTGACGAGAAGTCCGAAACGCGTCTAGGGCTATCCGGAATACTGAACACAAATTAAATTTTACTATTACTATGCTTTATGGTGACTTACCCGGTCCAGTAGACCGGGAAATGTGAATTTCCAGTTGTTTTTAGAGCGCGTCGAACGCCAGGCAAAAAAGTGTATTTGCTCGGTAATACTTTAAGATACTATAAGAGATACTATAAGTTATAAAAGAAAGCGAACATTAGAAGTTTCTTGCGAGTTAAAAACATTCTATGATTGAATTGCGAGCGTAAGCACAAGCATAGGATAATTGATCGCGTCAATTTTACTAAACTTAAATATTCTATAAAACTTTAATAAACCCAGACCCAGCATCATCTCTTTTATTTACCGCCTCGATAAAATAGACGAAAAGGAACAGAAACACGGAGAAGGTGACAAAAAATGTAACCTATACACGATGACATTCCTTCAATTCTGGCGGTATTAAATTTTCAGCACGCGCCCTTAAATTTTGAATAAGCGCGCCGCGCCGCCTTTCAGGAGGCTGCCATTATTTACGCCGCGCGCGCTAAATATTTAAGTTCGATCGTAATCTTTCGAAATTTGATTTGCAATCACGCCGGCCGGCCAGTGCCGCTCTGCAGTAGCAAGCGTGGCAAACGTAGTTAGCTGCCGGTGTAAATTTAAACTTTATTGACGACCAGATATACAAATTACAATCCAGTAATTACCCGGTCAGTCCGTTTTCATTTGCGATTCGCGATCAGCACATCGCGAAATTTGATTTATCGATTCGTACGTTTTAATAGTTTGTGTGTTGTGCAGTGGGTGTGTATCGAGCGTTTCTAATTTCGCGCACTTTTATTGGGATTTAATTGGAGATTGTATTCCGAAAACAAAATTCATCCGTACAAAGAACAAACTTTATATAGATTTAATTGAACTAACTTGTATTGCATGAAATGAATGAATAAAAAAGAACTATTTTAAATTCAAGATCTGTATTAAGTATTTGTTTTATTACATGCAATAGAAACATACCTCTAATTTGAGCTTATTTTAAAGAATTCATGTGACGCTTTTAATTTTAGTGTTTTTATAGTAAACACAATAACACAGTAAACCGCTAGAACTTCGTTTAAGTGTAACTACCCAAGCTAAAGCCCGCAGAAAGCCAAAGGGATTGTCAAATCAAAACCGAATATGTATCCGAATTGAAAATAAAGGGTGGGCCATCGCAAGAAATCTTTTTAAAATGTTAATAAAACACAGACGGCTAGATGGGATTTCATGATCTTGAATTTATTTTGTAGCCAGGAGTATCCGGTTATACATGGAATATGACATCAGCCAAATGGCTGTCACGGCTGGCCTTACAATAGTCCATTCTCTAAACCTAATTTTTCCGAACTTTTTCCAACGTCTGAGGTTCTATCTCAGCAATGGCATTTTGGATATTGACTTTAAGATCGTCAATCGTTGCTGAATCGTTGTCATAACAACGTTCTTTAACGACAACCCAGAGATAAAAGTCCATGGGCGTCAAATCGTAGCTCCTTGCTGTCCAATTCAGATCTCCAGGACGACTGATTACACGATCGCAATAAGTCGATAGTTTCGTTGCTAGTGTGGCATGTCGCCCCATATTGTGGGAACCAGATGTTGCCCACATCCAAATCAGCAATTTGCTCCCAAAAAAAGTTTTATATCATGGTCCAATAGCGGTTTCCGTTGACCGTTTCGAATGATTCAAAGAAAAATGGGCCGATGAAGCCGCCGGCCCATAATCCGCACCATACAGTCACTCGTTCGGGATGCATTAGCTGCTCAACGGTCACGTGTGGGTTTTTCGATGCCCAAATCCTGCAGTGTTGCTTGTTTACATAGCCCCCAAGGTGAAAATGCGCTTCATCGGAAAAGATAATTTTTCGCCAAAATTCACCATCGACTTCCAGCTGCTCTAAGACCCAATTAGCAAAGTTGTATCGAAATGGATGGTCAACTCTCTTCAACTCCTGTGTTATTTGGACCTTATAGGCGAATAAACAGATGTCTTTATGCAAAATACGCCTCAAGGTAGTGCGACTAATGTTCAATTGGTGAGAGCGATGACGAGTCGATGATCTCGGGTTGGCTTGCACACTACGGGCTACAGCAGCAATATTCTCGGGTGTACGAACCGGACGAGCATGTGGAACTTTAGTACAGTCCACCAGCATACCAGTTTCACGAACTTTGTGCACAAATTTCTTCAAAACACTTGCATTTCGTGCATATTTGCCACCGAATTTCGTACGCAATTTTCGCACTGGTTCTGCAATACACGAATTACATTCAAAGTAAATTTTTAACATTTCCCAACGGTTATCGAGCGTATAGCGTGCCATTTCGTTAACCGGGTGTTGTATACTAAAGAACTGTCATAGAGATGAGGGGGAAAGCTGGTGTTGGGTGCGTAAGCCGATGGTTGTGGTTAGAGATTAAAGTGTTGTTAGAGTAGTCGGGATGCGGTGGATGGAAGAAGCAGTCCGTATATTAGGTGGACTCTGTAGCTCGCTAGCGCTCACCTAAGCTCACTTCGCTCTCTTGCCTGCTCGATGCGCTCACAGAAAGGTGGCTTCGCCAGTTTAACTTCTGCGAGTCTGCAGTCCGTATATTAGGTGGACTCTGTAGCTTGCTAGCGCTCACTTCCCTCGCTTGCCTGCTCGCTGCGCTTGCAGAAGGGTGGCTTCGCTAGTTTGACTTCTACGAGTCTGCAGTCGGTATATTAGGCAGACTCTGTAGCTTGTTAGCGCTCACTCAAGCTCAATACGCTCGCTTGCTTACTCGCTGCGCTCCAGAAAGGTGAATTCGCTAGTTTAACTTCTTCGAGTCTGCAGTCCGAATATTAGGTGGACTCTGTAGCTCACTACCCCTCACCTAAACTGACTTTGCTTACCTACCTGCTCGTTGCGCTCGCAGAAGGGTGACTTCGCTAGTTTGACTTCTGCTAGTCTGCAGTCCGTATATTCGGTAGACTCTGTAGCTTGCTATCGTTTACCCAAGCTTGCTTCGCTCGTTTGACTTGTGTGAGTCTGCAGCCAGTATATTAGGTGAACTCTATAGCTCGCTAGCGCTCACCCAAGCTCACTTTGATCGCCCACCTGCTCGCTGCCCTCGCAGAAGGGTGGCTTCGCTAGTTTAACTTCTGCGAGTCTGCAGTCCGTATATTACGTAGACTCTGTTACTCGCTAGCGCTCACCTAACCTCGCTTCGCTCGTTTGAGTTCTGCGAGCCTGCAGTCCATATATAAGGTAAACTTTGTAGCTTGCTAGCGCTCACCTAAGCTTGCTTCGCTCGTTTGACTTCTGTGAGTCTGCAGTCAGTATATTGGGTGGACTCCATTGCTCGCTGCGCTCGCAGAAGGGTGGTTTCGCTAGTTTGACTTCTGCAAGTCTGCAGTCTGTATATTAGGTAGACTCTGTAGCTCGCTAGCGCTCACCCAACCTCGCTTCGCTTGTTTGACTCCGTCGCTTCGCTCGTTTGACCTCTGCGAATCTGCAATCCGTATATTAGGTGGACTCTGTAGCTCGATAGCCCTCACCCAAGCTCGCAGAAGATTCGCTTTGCTACTACTGCGAAACTCGCTTCGCGAGAAAGCTTCGCAACCAAGGTAGCTCCAGGACTTTGCGTGGACTCGCTTCGCTCGCTAGTCACTGTTGTTAAGTCAATGCTGTGCAGAACTCGGGTGTCGCCTCGTTTTTCAAAATATAGAGAGGCGCAGCACTGTTGTGGGGTCAATAATGTGCAAAACTGGGCTGTCGCCTCGTTTTATAGTGGGTAAAGTCGCCTCGTGCTGGTGTTGTGGGATCGATGATGTGCTTAACTCGGCTGTCGCCTTGTTTTTCGGTGTGTAAAGTAGCTCAAATGGCCCTTTGTGAAAGTCGAAAGTCATAAATTACTCGCTTCCCGATGACTATTTAAATTGCTCCACCCGCTGAGTGTTGTGGTAAATGCATATGCTATGAAGAGTTCTTTATTTTGCTAGTTTTGTCAGTGGAGACCATTTTAGTAAGTCGCTCATTTGGTAGGCACTTGTCATACCTGGCACAAGAGCGAATGCCCGGCACTCTAGACGAGAGTACCGGCACTCTAGACGAGAGTGAGAGGATCCATACTGGGTGAAAAATAGCCGATAAAGAAAATTATCAGGGATTTGGCCACCTCAGTAATACTGGACTAGCTAGACAAGGTGGGATGGTTGAGTTGAGAATGAGTGACCCGTAGTAGGCGGCACAATGGGCCTAATGAGGTCTAAGTGCAGTGCAGCAATGCGCACTCCTCTTATACCAGATACCAGAATAGCAATATTCTTGTCTGTACGTACTGGATGAGGAGAGCGGGCTGGATAAGGCGACATACTAAAATGGTCTCAGCCGACAAAACAAAAGCTTGTGCCTAGGTATGACAAGTGCCTACAAAATGGAGGGAGTTATATCGAAAAATAGCTTAAGGTTCAACGATTTTACACCCTAATTTTGTATGAATATGTATTTGTTTTCTATAACCAGTGAAACAGAACTTACTTTGTGGATATACCACGTAGATACATTTTTTAAAACTAAATAGAATAAACTACACAAAAAATCCGAAGGCATATTATAGGTTAAGAAACTACTTTTTAATTACAATAATAATCGATGAGCTCTTTATTTCTATTTGTAATATTTATATTATATTGATTTATGTTAATATTAATCATAACTTTATATGTGTAATTAGTTAATGTCTATAATCGGCTACAAGCAACTAAATCCCCTTAGACGTTCAAAAAATCCATTAATTTAATTAAACCACAGAGGAAAGAATAACCAGAGTAATCACGCCTGTAACTCGGAATCCACAGTTTGCATAGTGTAGCCATCTCTGAGATCATTATCAAAACATCCACCTATTAAAACCTTCAACCAAAAGAGTTTCCTATAATTTTGATGGCGATTTAAGGCACAAAAACATATGTTTAAGGATGATTCGTTCATTGGAATGTTAATGTAAACATAAATATACTCATATTTCAATAGACCCATACACCAATTTACTGCTCACTGACAGATGTGAAATAAAAACATTATTGTTTTAATGCGTTCAGTTTATAGATAATTTGATCTTTTATATCTCCACTAATACACACACACACACACACAGAGTAAACAATAATATTGTTTCCTCTGCGATTAAGCAAAGTTCTCCGCCACCGCCGAGGTATTACCTGAGAACTAATTATGTCAATCAGGCACGGATCCACGGGGCGGGGGGTAACTGGGGGAGCTTATAATATATATTTGAAAAATAAAAACGTGTATTTTGAACGGTTTATTTTATTATTATCGGTGTTCATGACGGAACAAGAGTGATTAAAAAGAATACGATTTTTAAACATCTCATTAAATCAGTGTTTTATACGCGTGGCGCATAAAGTAAAATCGAGTTTAGAATCGCCTGAAAATTTGGATATTTTGTTTATTGTATAATAAAATTTAATAAATAAAATTGATGATTATTTAATACATATATTGTCTATGGAATTAACGCCTACAATTTATTGTTCCTATATAAATATTCTTGTAATGAAAAATATTAAAATTAAGTAAGTATGTAATATTTAAGTACACATTTTCCGACTTTCTATTGTTTATAAAAGTTCAATTTGAGGCTATAAACAAGTGTTTTCCACTACCTGGGTAAGCATGAAGTAAAATTTCGAGTTTAGAAAAGCGTGAAAATTTGGATTTGCCGGGAGGCAAACACTGAAATGCTTTTTGAAATATTTTCAAGTTCAAAATTGACATTTAAAAGAATTCCATGAAGGTTTACTAAATTAAAAAAAAGTTAAATAATCTATACAGGGTGTCCCGATTAATCAGCCCTTGCATGGGTATCTTCTAAATGATAAGAGATAGAGATTTGGTTAAAGGGGAGAAATTATGCAGGACGATGAGTATATCCGTTATATAATTAACAAAACAGTTGAAAGTTCAGACCATACTTATTATTGATGATAGAAGGATAATATTTTGACATTATTAGGGCACTTTTTTATGCTTTTTAATAAGATGTAGTCAGATTTATTATAAAGCAAATATTTTCCAATATATGCATACTAAGTTCATTTTTTTATATGGGCGTCAAAGTTGGCCATGAGCTAATTTTATAGATTTTTAATTCTCTTTAATTTGGTATATCATATGATATGTTTATTTTTTCAAAAACAAATAACGCTTTATGTTAGTATTGTTATTGTTATTATTTCATTTATTTTGGTATATTCATAGCCAACTTCAAATACTACGAAAATATCGTCCAGTTTTCTTATTAATGAAAACAAACCTACCATATGATACATCAAATTAAAAAAGAAATGTCTACAAAATGATATCATGGCCAACTTTGACGCCCATATAAAAAAAATGGTGATGTGTCCATCATAGTACTTTCCCCGTTTAGATTTAATATTTTTGAATTAAATGTAATTAAATATAAATTAATAAAAAAGAAAAAGCAACCGGCGACTGCATTTCAACCCGGGACCTTTCGATTATGAGTCCGGCGCGTTACCGCCTGCGCAACGACACTTCATGGCCTATCGGTGTTATAACCAACAATAATTATCTAAAAAAACACTATTTTTAAATAACTCCTAAACTAAGAGTGCTATGATAAAAAGTGAATATACAATATATCTTAATTTTTTATTGTATACAACGTTTATTTGAAACATTTTTTAGTTTTGGGAATATCTGGAAAAAACTAAAAAATGCTAAGAGTAAAGTACCACTTCCGGTTTTCCTTTCAAAAAGCTTAAGTTTTAAGTTTTATCTCGATATCTCCAGCGGTTTTCGCTCTATATCGTTCTATCATCAATAATAACCAAGTTATAATGGAAAATCAGTATTTTCGCAATGTGCTCTGATGGTTCAACTTGTTTGTTAATTTAACACCGGGTATAGTTAGTACTCATCGTCTTGCATATTTTCTGCCATTTAACAGATCTGTATCTCTTGCCGTTTAGAAGATACACATGCATGGACTGCTTAACCGGGACACCCTGTATATTGAAACTATTTTTCAATTGTAAGTATATATGCGTCTTGAAACGGACATACTGTATTTTCTTTATAGAGAGCAATGAATTATATTTTTATCACAACTTTTATCAATTTATTTAATAGTTAAACTTTTTAGTAAAAATAATGCATCATACGACTGTTTGGAAACCCATAAATCTACTGATAATTTGGTTTAAAGTGTTCGTTTTTAAGTGTTCACTCGCCCCACAGATGATCTAAAAAAACAGTCCAAATTCGTACCCTTCTTATCTGCCTTTGTCCTTAAGCCCTAGGAAATCAATTACTAAGGATGTAAAAAAAATACATCGAAAAATATTTGTAAAAGTACCCTCTTCAAAGTACTTATAGGAAATCGTCAGTGAGAAATATTTTAAGAAAAATAATCAGTATGTTTTTAGCTTTCCAGTGTGCACGTTAACGGTTTCTAATTTTATACGGACAAACTATAATTTAATTAAGTATAGTGAACTCGATGAAACCAGTTGGCACCAGCAATGGGGCCGACTGGTAGCTGCAGGCAGAGGCTACCGAGCGCGTCTCCAGGTGGTGGATAGGAGCATGACCGAGCATTCGGCCAGTAGCTGGCATAGGGTCGGGCAGGTGGGACACCCCCGCATGACCGGCCTAAACCAGTTGCCGTGAACCAACTCCCCCAAGCTACGGTGTACAGATATCGTGCCAATAGCTGTATGGCACAGGGTTAAGTGTCGCGAACGATTCCGTTGGGATACCGGGCGACCTCCAAACGTAGTGAGCCTTCTGTGCGTATCGGGGCACTGCGCACAGCGACCGGTTATTTCCTCCGTACTCGTGGGACCAAAATGGAACCAAAAATTAAAACAAAAACTACAACAACCATAGGGGGCTCTTCGGAGAACCCTACCTCCACTGGTGCCGCCGCAGCCGAACCCGAACGCCCTAAACAGCCATCGGGGGCGACCAAGAGACGCCAGAGGAGAGAAAAGCTCGCCCTGAGGGCAGGGACGCCTAGGCGAAACCTACCTCAGGGAAAGCCGACGCTAGGGGGGGGGGGACGCATCCGCGATACCCTGGACCAACGTCAGCACCCGGCTCGTCAGGGACGCCAAAGCGAAACCTGTCGAGCGACTGCACACCTCCGGGACTCCTTAAGAGACCGGCGAAAACCCCAAGGGAGGAGAAAGGGCCTCCGCCAAAGAGGACCTTCAGCGATATCCTTACGGGCATAGCACTCGCTATTATACCGAAAGGATATCCCGAGAATAGCATCAGTGCAGAGGAGGCCGAGGTTATTAAAAACTCGATCATCCAATGCATTGATGCCACGGCGAAAGGCGAAGCATCGCCGAGATTTCAGGAATGCACCCACAAAGGGGGATTCCTGAAAGTAATATGCTCCGACATGCAAACCAGAGCATGGCTCGAGAGCATCTCCAAGGAGAAAAACCTCTTGGGGAACGGGAAGGAACTTCAGATCATTGATCTGAAGGACTTACGTGCTAAGAGTGCTAACCTGGGCTCCAGGACCACCCATAGAGGCGACCACCTTCCTCAACAGAATATCGGTGCAGAACAACCTGAGCACCGATACCTGGAGAGTGGTCAACGAGAGGCCGGACCCCAAGGGAACTCAGTACATCTTACTGATGGACAAGTTCTCTTGGGGGAAGGTCAGCGAGAGGAAGAAGCTGCACTTCGGCCTCTCAACGATCACCCTCAGGGCCCTGGCGGCAAAGACCGACGCCAAACCTGAGGAGACCACAGGGGAAACAATGGAAGACATTCCATTGCCCGGAGAGGGAGCAATGGACAGCAGTCCGTTGCCCAAATCACCGAAGGGTAAGTAATGTTCAAATTACTTCAAATTAATATACACCACTGTAGGGCGGCATCCGCTGCCCTCAGTGCATATATCCTTAATGAGAATATTGACATTGCACTTGTACAAGAGCCATGGCTCTACAAGGGAATTGTAAAGGGGTTAAACATACAGGGCAGGCGACTGATAGTGGCCGAACCTATGTGTAACCCACGTACATGTATAATCGTCAAACATGAACTGAATCTAATGCCCCTATGGGACCTATGTTGCAGAGACCTAGTGGCAGCACGGCTGGAAGTAGTGGAAAGGGGAACGCGGAGGGAGTTTATACTCGGATCCGGTTACCTTCCCTACGACCAACCAGGACCACCGCCGCCAGACATCGTCCAGCGGCTGATAAATCGCGGGAGCCACGATGGCATACCGCTGATCCTTGGATGCGATGCCAACGCACACCACATTATATGGGGGAGCACGGACATCAATCCAAGAGGTGAGAAACTATTAGATTTTATCTTAGAGAATGACATTGAAATAGCAAATATTGGAAATGTACCCACGTTCGTAAACGTGGCGCGAAGCGAAGTAATTGACATTACACTTGCCTCTCACAAGGCAAGTGAACTGATAAAACTTTGGCATGTGTCTGATGAACCATCATTATCAGACCATAGATATATACGATTCAATATTGAATCAGAAAAACCAACGGAAACCCAAAACAGAAACCCGAGGAGAACTGACTGGGACCTGTACAATGAGGTACTAGCCAGCCGAATCGGGGACTGTCCAACAGGAGCGAGAACAACGCATGAGCTGGAGTTCATGGTGCAAAGCATCACGGACTCCATCAATACGGCGTTTGAAGCAAGCTGCCCAAGAACTACCAAACCCACTTCCACCAGGGTCACCTGGTGGAACAGGGATCTTGATAGGGCAAAGGCATGCACCAGAAGGCTATTCAACATAGCCAAGAGAAACGGTGAATAGGCGCAGTACAAAACGGCCCTCACGGCATACAACAATGCCATCAAAAAAGCCAAGAGAGACTCTTGGCAAAAATTCTGTGGGGACATAGAAAGTGAACCCACAAGCTCCCGTCTACTTAAGACGATCAGCAAAGATCATGCTGGGAACATCGGCTCACTGCTGACCAAAGATGGAGAGTACACAGACTCGGTAGAAGGGACCCTGCAAGTATTACTGCAGACGCACTTCCCGGGTTCTGTAATACTTGAAAATCCTGTATCCGGGGACCTAAGCGAGCCCAACACATGGGCTCCAAAACAGGACTGGGACACAGCGAAAACAATTATCAAACCTGGTGACATTGAGTGGGGAATTAACACGTTCAAACCATTCAAATCACCAGGTCCTGACGGGATATATCCTGTCATGCTACAAAAGGGGATAGCAGCGCTGAGGGGACCACTATGTGATATCCTCAGGGCTAGCCTTGCCCTTTCATACATTCCAAGCAGCTGGCGGACTGTAAGGGTGGTATTTATACCCAAACCAGGGCGTGCTTCGTATGCCCTGGCCAAATCTTACAGACCGATCAGCTTGTCATCATTCATTTTAAAACTACTAGAAAAACTAGTAGACAGGCACATACGGGAAGGAGTCCTAAAGGACTCACCACTACACCGTCAACAATATGCCTACCAAGCGGGAAAGTCATGCGAACTGGCAATCCACCAGCTAGTGAGCAGATGCGAAAGGACCATACAATGCAAAGACATTGCGTTGGGGGCCTTTCTGGACATTGAAGGGGCGTTTGACAACACAACCTTCAACTCCATAGCAACAGCAATGGAGAAAAGAGGGATCTACCCGCAAGTCCGACACTGGGTGAACAAGATGCTCAGGAGCCGGACTGTAACAACTACTCTATACGGAAAGACAGCAGAAGCGGTGGTCGCTGGCGGGTGCCCCCAGGGAGGGGTTCTCTCGCCGCTCCTGTGGTGCCTCGTCATGGACGACCTTCTGCTGCTACTTGAAAACCAGGGCATTTATGCCCTGGGGTACGCAGATGATCTGACCATTCTAGTTAGCGGGAAATTTGGGACCACTGTATCAAGCCTGATACAGAGGGCACTAACTACCGTGGAAAGATGGTGCAAGAACGAAGGGTTAGCTGTAAACCCGGCCAAAACGACGATAGTCCCCTTTACCAGGAAACGAAAAACCGATGACATAACATCGCTACGCATGTATGAAATGGAAGTCCCAATCAAAAATGAAGTAAAATACCTAGGGGTCATACTTGACACCAGATTGAACTTCAACTTCCACCTGGAGAACATCAGCAAAAGGGCCATGAGAGGACTTTTTGCGACCAGGAAAATGGTAGGACGCACATGGGGACTGAGACCCAGTATGACCAAATGGCTATACACCGTGGTCATAAGACCCATAGTGACATACGCGGCGCTCGCTTGGGGAGAAAAAACCCAAACCAAGAGCGCAGCCGTAAAACTCGAAAGAGTGCAACGACAGGCGTGTCTGCTGATTACTGGGGCAATGAGAACAACGCCCACAGCAGCCATGGAACATATATTATCGCTTCCACCACTACATCTATATGTTATGATGGAAGCCAGACAGGCAGCCTACAGACTGCACATAAATGGACACACTTTAAATGTAGGGTCATCTAGACCGGAAACATTTAAAGTGCTACAAGAAGAAGAAATCCTAAAAATGAGGTCCGATTTCACTAAAATCGTACACCCATCCCGCAGATTCAAAATAATCATACCACAGCGGAGTGAATGGACAAATGGAACATACCCGGGAACGAGTAAACGAACCATCTGTTACACAGACGGGTCCAAACACACTAAAGGAACCGGGGCTGGTATCTATGGAGGCTGTAACCGGAGCAAACAATTCACGGTTGCTCTGGGGAAACATGCCTCCATCTTCCAGGCTGAAGTGGCCGCCATTGACTGGTGTGCCCACCACATAATGGAGTCGGGACTCAACAAAGGACCAATTACCATTATGTCGGACAGCCAGGCAGCCCTAAAAGCGCTAGCCTCGCCGATAGTTCAGTCCAGACTGGTTATAGACTGCATAAACAGGCTGGACGCACTGGCGACAACAACAAAAACACAGCTAGTATGGATACCCAAGGACCAAGAAATTATTGGACACTTGGGGGCCGACCTGCTGGCCAAACAAGGGACAACAGGTGAATTTATAGGACCTGAACCCGCTTTCGGAATACCACATGAAACCGGAAAGGAAATAATCCGACGCAAGTTAGCAGAGGAGCATACAAAGGCATGGCACAATCAAATGGTAATGAGGCACACGAGACTCTTCCTAGATGGCCCGGTACCTGATAGCGCATTAGCGCTGTCAGGACTGAGCAGAATGAAACTAAGGAAAATCACAGGACTAATTACTGGGCACTGTGACCTGAATAAGCACAAACATAGGATGGGTCTTGAGAAAAGCCCCCTATGCCGTGGGTGCTTGGAAGAAGAGGAAACTCCCCAACACCTACTGTGCACATGCGAAGCCCATAAACGGCAACGCACGGAGCAACTCGGGAAGCCCGTGCTTCCTGAAGAACAGCTCAAGAACATCCCCTGGCCCAAACTCCTGGACTTCTTAGAAGACACAGGAATATACAGGGAGTAAAATAACCAGAGGAGCACAAAAGGACCACGGAGACCGTAGTGCAGGGACGCAAAGCGATACCACCTCATGTGGAAAAAAAAAAAGTATAGTGAACATGTAGTGTTTTTACATAATAGTTGTAGTTCTAGTGATATTTAGTTGTAAAAATATGGCTAATTATTTAAAATGCACCTATCGTGATTGTGGCGCGAGGAAAACCGAGGATGTACACTTCTTTACATTTCCTGTAAATAATAGCGAAAGATGTGATCATTGGTTAAAAAATTGTGGTAATATGGATCTCTATATTTTGTCCGAAAAGAAACTTTCTTCAAAGCGCCTGTGTAATAAACATTTTCGAGCAAGTGATTTTACAAATTACCAACAAAATAGACTATTAAAATCAGCAATTCCAAAACCATTTGACATAGTATTAAGTGATTCGGATTCCGATTTAGAAGTGTTAAAGCCCATTCACATGTACACCCAAAAATTAGAAGAGGATTTGCCATCTACATCCAAAGAAGTAAGGTTTCTAACCCCAAAAATAAACAAAAATTTTTAATATATGACATAATAATTTACTTTTTTTTATATATCATATCCTTATACAGCGTGTAATCGAACTAATGTACATCCTCTTAAGGGCGTATACACAAAATATTTTGACACCAATTGCAGCAAAAATAAAATCGGAAAAAAAATATTGGATTATTCATAATTTTTCATGCATTTTTTACTTTTTGAGAACTTCTAGTTACCTGCGTTCATGATATTTTTCGTGGATGTGTAAATTGTTGTATTTTTTATTTACTTTTACTACTGCGAGGCGCATAAATCACATCGCACGCACTAAACATGCACTCTGTCTCGAATGACTAGATGAAACTAGGTCACTCATTTGGGTATTGTTTATTTACTGTTACTACTGCGAGACGTATAAATCACTTAGCACGCACTACACACACACACACACACTGTCTAGAATTACTAGATGAAACTGGGTCACGTATAAAAAAAATCACAATAAGTGTTCAAATTGACGTCCGCCGCACTCAATGCACATTTGGGCTCTACGTATCCAATTTGCACGAACAGTAGCAAACATTTCACGAGGTTTTTCACGAATGGTATTAGCCGCGGGGTTTACTCGTTGTATCAGCAATTCAGCATTGTCAATTTCCGTAGTGTAGACTTCACTTTTAAAGTATCCCCAAAGAATAAAATCTAAGGGGTTTAAATCCGGACTTCTTGGAGGCCATGGTACAGGGCCTCCACGACCAACCCAACGTCCTGGAAACTCATCATCCAAATATCTTCCAACGCGCCTTTCATAGTGAGCTGGCGCACCATCTTGCAAATACCACATTCTTCTAAGAACCGCTAAGGGTACATTTTCTAGAAGATCTAAAAGGTCATCTTGCAAAAATCGTAAATATCGTTCTCCATTCAAATTAAATAGGAACATAAATGGCCCAATTAATTGATCAATTGAAATACCTGCCCAGATATTAAGGGAGAAGCGATGCTGGAAATGAGTTCTACGCGTAACACGAGGATTTTCTATTGCATAAACATGGAAATTAAAACTTCCATTACGCGTAAAGCACGATTCGTCGGTCACTAAAATGTCTTTGGTAAAGTTAGGATTTTGAACATTTTGTGCCAAAATCCATTGACAAAATGCAATTCTTTTGGGAAAATCATGGGGTTGAAGATGTTGCACACGCTGGTAGTGATACGGATAAAAATTATTGTCTCGTATAACACTGCTGACAAATGTGTGCGATACATTTAGCTGAGCGACGATAATACGTGTACTTAAACCAGGATCTGCTTCCAACAGATTCAAAATTTCATCTTCCACTCGCAAATATCGCATTGGACGGTCACCACCTCCGGAGGCTCCGGCGACTGCGACGGGCTGCAAACTTCCAGTGTCGCGTGCTCTTTGTAATAAATTTCTAAATCGGTTTGGCGGTGGTAAGTGTCGTTCAAAAAATCGCTCTTGATAAATTCTTACAGCTTCCGCGGAATTACACCGAGTTTCACCGTAAATAAGAAGCATGTCTGCCAATTCAATGTTTGAATAAACGTATCGCGCCATGTACAAAATGTAGATGTTTCATGGAATAAGTTTTACCATAGACTAAACAGCAAACTATTTTTATGTTTAAAAATCATCCACCCTCGCCGCTCTTATCTAAACATTTCAATAAGCGTGGAGATAAAGTGAAGTGTGAACCTAATAAGGAAAAATATTGAAAAAAAAAATATTTCATTAACACGTTTAGAAAATATTCGGAATTTAGTCAGCAATGGATACTTATGAAAACGATAACATAGACATAATTCTTCACAATCTGACCCACTTTTCTCTGGATGGTGTAATTCGATATCCAAATCGTTTAAAAACTACTAGTCTATGTGGAATCTCTCTTAAAATACGCAATGTGCGCGTATACCAGATACCACAAACATGTGGCCTATTATTATTAATTATTTTTAATAATTATTTGTGAGCTATCTACTAAAGGTATGGTAATTTCAAATGCAGGTATTGTTTATTTAAACGCAGCCCCTTATGTGGTAGAGAGCCTGTACAGTAGTTCGTTTACACGCTGTATATTCGTATACTCTGTACATTTGCGGACATTCGTTGATTCTATAAAAGAGTCTAATTTAAAATTCGAACGAGTGTTTTCTATCCCAGGCCAAGCATGAAGTTAAATTTCGAGTTTAGAAAAGCCCCGCGTAGAAAATTTGTCTCGGGTCGCTGCGCGACCCTCGACAAATTTTCACGGGGCTTTTCTAAACTCGAAATTTTACTTCATTCGCCACGCGTATAAAACACTAACATATTGTAAAATACAAAAATACTAGCCTTTATTTTGTTCGGTTGATTGACAAATTATATTGAATATTAAATTTTATTTATAAAATCTTGGCAAAAACTTGAAACCTGTTACAACATTTCAAAAGAAGTGGATTAATAAGAAATCGTGGAAATTAGTGAAAAACCCATTTAAAAAATCTATAAATATAAAACATGGATTTGTGTGAGTGTTTTCCACTCCCCGATTAAGCATGAAGTAAAATTTCGAGTTTAAAAAACCCTGAACATTTGGATTTGGCGGCACGAGCGAAGCGAGTTCATGTTTTTCTAAACTCGAAATTTTACTTCGTGCGCCACGCGTACAAACACTGATTTTATATGAAGTTCAAAAACATAATCGATCTACTATTTTTGTCAGAAGTATAGTTGAAGATGTGAAATAAATGTACATAATGTTGATATGATTTACCAAAATACCGGTACATTTTGAAGAGCAATTTTTGCGATTAACCGGTATGCCGGTATTCCAATCCCTACCTGTATCATATAACTGTATTTATTTTAATTTAAATTGCATTACATGAGAGTAAATCTAGATTTCAATATTATATGTGGAATTAAAAATTGAATGGTGTAGATTCACGCTCGATTTGTTTATTTTGATAAAATAAACAAACCGAGCGTCATCATTTTTCGTTCCGTCGGTACCGTTAGAGAGGAAAAAATATAAACAATCCTCTGCGGATCCGATATACAAATGAATGGGGAAGAGTGGGGAAACCTAGTAGTTACTCTAAATCACAAGCCTGCTGGATGAGCCACCTGACAGAGTCGCCCCCCCCTGACCCCGCACAGCCAGCGTGAATACTCTGTTACTCCATACTCTGTGATTAAACATATATCCAGATAATCAGGATTACCTTAATCCTGGCGACAGATCTCAACCGAGGTCAGCAAAGAACCCAATTTAATCTTACCCTTCCACCTGCTAATATCCCCCCAAAAAAGCGAAATCCCATATTAATGGAAATATTCCCATACAATATTTAATAAGAATAATTGCAACATTTGGATTGAATAAAATATATTAAGCGAGTTTTTCTTTTAGGTATACACATCCCAATTATGTGCTGTACATTTTCCAATATTCGTTGTTGTTTTTTTAATGAGTTCAATTTGAAGCTTGAAACGCGTGTTTTTCGCTCCCAGGTTATGCATGCAGTAAAATTTCGAGTTTAGAAAAGCCTTAAAGTTTAGTTTGATCACAGAGCGACCAAACCAAACTTTCCTAGAGTCGAAATTTTACTTCATACGCCACGCGTATAAGACACTGATTTCAAGTGTTTAATACGCGTGGCGCATGAAGTAAAATTTCGAGTTTAGAAAAGCCTGAAAATTTGGTTTGGTCGCTGCGCGCTTCGCGCTACGCAACCAAACCAAATTTTCAGGCTTTTCTAAACTCGAAATTTTACTTCATGCTTAATCTGGGAGTGGAAAACACTCGCTTAAAGCTTTGAAATAATTTCTTAAAAAAAATGTATGTATTATATATTATCTAAGTATATAGCGGCAAATTCATTACCCTCTTTACAAATAAAATGTGGATAAATTTCATGACATAAACGCAGGTTCTATTTTTCTTTGTTTAGAGAATTATCCTGTGTAATATACCATAATATCATATTATTTTAAATAAACAGAATATTAATATTGCGCAATCTGTTATTCTTTAATGCGAATAACATTGTTTTATTGCGCACTAACAATAAAATACTGAAATTACTTTTCGTAATACATATTGCAATATTTACGATGTTTTAATTAAAATTGATGTATTTATTCAAAGCTGAATATTTAATAACTTACAGCAAAAATTACTCGTTTTAATGCGCAACGTTTTCACTTCAATGCATATACATTTTTCAAACATTGCGTAGTTAAATTAATGAAATATATTTCGGGTCTGTCAACTTGGCCCCCCCAACTCAAAATTTTCAAATAATAAATATTGCGCCCGAAAGGTCTTAACTTGCGCTCACTTGCGCCCAAATATTAAAACTTGCGCTGTTAAGGGTAGAAAGTTATAGCGATTTGAAAATAGGGGGGGGGGGGCTAAGTTGACGCCAGCCCCCCCATCTCGGAATGTTTAACTTTTTCTTTCATAAATACATTCTATGGAACTTGCGCTGTCGATACCACCTAATTTTACAAGTTGCGCTGCAAAAATACAGCCCCTATAAACGAAATAAAGGAGGGTGAGAACCCCCCACTTTACATTTTTTAAGTTTTATTGCATTGTACACAAAGCTTAGAAGTTGCGCTCACTTGCGCCATCGAAATTTCTTCAATATCAGTTCTCATGAAAAAGTTATGGCATATTTTATATATACTCGAATCCAGTGCGCGTATTCCCATAATCTCCATGCAACTACAGAAGAGTAAGATAATAAACATACTTAACTCACAACCACTCTCCTTCTTCGTCGAAAAGCATACATTATACAACCAAAACAGTAATTTTCTATAATATTTGCATATTTATTCCAGTGCCGTATCATGGTGGAAATATATATTTTTATTATTACTTAAATAATTTTATTTCCAAGACAAATAACAATAATTCGATTCAATTAATAAATATAACTTTAACAATGTATTTAAAATGCATTTCTGCTGTTTTCCCAGTAGCGTTACAAATAATTTATTATTTAATTTAATTAAATATTTTCAAAACCAAACGTGAAAATTTAAATTTTTTAAGTGATTTTACTTAAACAATGCATAAGAAATGCATCTATGCAAATGAGAAAAGTTACGCTGTTTTCCCGGTGGCGTCACAATTAATTTATTATTATTTAATTAAATTAAATATTTTTCAAACCAAACGGAAAATTTTGAATTTTCTAAGTGATATTACTTTAACAATGCATCGGAAATGCATTTATGCTAATGAGAAAAGTTGCGCTGTTTTCCCAGTGGCGTCAGTGATTATTCCCAAAAACAGATGGTTCCCGTCGGTCACCCTACATTGCATATAGCAACATGTTAACCTCTACTTCTTTTGATCTCGAACAATGATTTTTGCTTGGAAGCAAGTCATTGTATTCCTTCCATAAGCCATTATGTCTTCTGCAAAATGCTATAAAATGACCCGGTATGAAACCCACAACACCACGTAAAATAAACAGTTTGTTCTGTACATTTAGTTTAAACGGAATATTTTCTAAATTAGTTACTAAGTTCAATGTTTTATTGTCCGTGTTAACGGGTTCTATGAATATGAAATTGTTTAACTGTGTTTCAAATAATAATTTATTATTACACAAACTGCAATTTTGTTTAAATTCCGTGCTTAAATTATGTTGTAAAATGTTTTCTAAGTTATGAATGTTGTAATTTGAAAATTCTACAGAAATAAAATGTTCATTCTTTATTTTTATTTTCGAACATATATCACATCTATTGATATTTGTTTGACATGAAGGTAAACATGTATTTAATAATTTAGTTAAAAACGTAAATGCATTTAAGCATATTATGTTTTCTGGAAGAATTGACTTTTGTGCAATTTCGTTTAAAATTTGTGCTCTTAGAGTGTAAATACTTTTTGTCACGCCTTTGTCTATTAGAAGTTTCACCATAAAAAAACACATATTTTGAGAATTTTCTTCAATGAAATTTTTAAACTCGCCACTGTCGCAGTATGACCCCGCTATTAATTGTGTTAATGCGTCAAACGCACATGTATTTTCTAAAACCACTAAATTGTTATCAATTTTTATTGGTTGCAAAGATACAGAGCTTCCGTTACTCAGTAATCCTATATTAGACACATTTTTAGATAATAGACTAAAAAATAAAATCTCATTATTCGGTTCTAAGTACGACCGTCTCTTTCTTCTTTTATTCAGTCCCCTCCAATTCTCCTCTTCAGACATTTCCGGTATTTCTTAGTTGTTCTGCCCTTCCTCATAACACTCTTTGCATACATGTTTGTCTTTGATTTTAAATTGACAATTTTTGTTTAAGTGTAATTGAATTGTACAAATTTTGCATTTTGATTAGCACCCATCTTTCATCAACATCTGGCAGGATGCACAGAATTCCATATTATCCTAAAAAAGTAATGTTTTACTATTTTGTAAAAATAAATACTCACGTTTTCATCACAATTGGGGATTGCATCGGGCATTTGTGCTTCATCTATTTCGATGAATTCAACCTATAAGGAAACGTATATTAAATATCTTTCACTAAATTCTCATTAATTACTTGGTGCAACATGATTCAAATATATGAATAATAATTTGAATGTTTTTCCGACTAGTATCGGCTTCTAGCCATTAGTTAGTAAAATAAACCAAGTGTTATTTATTCTAATTATAATTTTTTATATAAATTAACTTATGAACATTCAGGATTTACTATATTTATAGTATGATATTAACCAAATAGGTTTTATTTTTGTTATTTTATGGTATGTAACTTGGTTAACCAATTGGTTATTTATTTTTGTTAAAATATATAACAAATTTCAGATTTAAACCAGGATTTAAATTTAAAATTAAAATGTATAGTAAATGATGCTATTTTCATTGGAAAATTGTGTTTACAAAATAATTGATTATTAATATGACTATCACCAAAAACTTAATAATTGATTGAATTATATTATTAACACAATAATTATTGTATTAACACAATAATATTAAATAATACCCTCTCCTCCCAAAATTATATCCAAACACAAGGACTGCGAAATTGTCCAAGTAACAGAAGACATTACAAAATATATATCCCTTCATGACAACATTTCAAACGCCTCTATTTCCCAATTCCTTACAGAACTCTCTGAGTCAGTCAATAAGAATACCCCTACTTACACCAAACCTACCTACAAATACCCCCTCCCAAAATATATACTCAGACTGATTAAATATAAACGACAACTTTACAGAGACATACAACAGACGGACGAACCAATACTAAAACAAAAATTCAATGCACTAAACAAAGACATTTACAAACTAATCAAATATTACAAACAAGACAAATGGATACGAGCATGCGAAGAAATAAACAAAAGACAGGGCAAAAACTGCTGGGACGAAATAAAAAAATTAGCTAAATACAGAAAGACGGACATACTACGAAATCTACGACATCCGACGACTAATGAAACGACACATGATCCCAACGAAATATCTGACATATTTGCCGGGTATTTTGAAGACAATTTTACTGAAAAACAATCGATGACTTATAACGGAGACTTCTACAACACTGTTAATTCCTGGTACGTTTCCTTTATAAATAATCATAATCCCTATCCCCCTGATGACAACATAGAAGAGGAAGAGTATTTCAGTGAGCTACACAAAGGAAAAAACAGCGCGCCTGGTTATGACAATATTCCTAGATCAATCCTCAAATCCCTTCCAGAAAACATACATAAATATATCATCAAAATCCTCAACTTCATATACCATACCCAAACCATTCTCCAGGAATGTAAGCAGGGTATAATTACGGGCATACTTAAACATGACAGCGATGCGCTAGAAGTCTCTAGCTATAGACCAATTACACTTCTTCCAGTCCTGGGAAAAATATTCGAATCCATCCTCAAAAACAAACTCTTATCCCATATCTCCTAACATATCTCTCCTTATCAATTTGGATTCCTCCAACATAGATCGACCACTCTCCCACTCAGTATCCTAACTTCCAATTGCCAAATAGCACACCTCGAAAATAAAAAAGCAGCCGTATTATTTCTAGACATCAAAAAAGCCTTCGATTCAGTTTGGCATCGAGGTTTGCTGTTCAAGTGCTACTCTCTAAACATCCCATCACACCTAATGTACCTAATTGACAACTTCCTAAATAATCGACTGCTTAATGTTCGCATTCATAATACCATCTCTCGATCCTTTATCCCCCAACAAGGTGTACCTCAAGGCTCCCCATTATCACCCCTCCTCTACAACATCTACGTCCATGATATATACAATCCCAACCCACAGTACCTTAATTCCTCAGCATACTTCCTTCTCTTTGCTGATGACACGGCTCTTGTGGTACATGAACCGAGCCTTCCCGAGGCTCTCTCCACTCTCCAAGGGCTGATCTATTCTCTATCCCTCTGGTTTGCTAAGTGGAGAATATCCATTATTCCCAATAAATCCAACCTATTCATACCTTTCCATAGACCTCTCAACTCTCCATTTAGCGTAAGAATATCCAACGTCATAATCAATCCATCTCCTGCGGATAAATACCTTGGTATCACTTTTGACCCTAAACTATCCTTCAAACTCCATTCCCAAATCACCAAAACAAAAATACAAAATAGGGCGCGGCATTTCAGGTCGCTAACCTTCCAGAAAAAAGGTATCACGACAAAAACAGCTGTCCACATTTATAAAATGATCTGTCGCCCCTTATTAGATTATGCTTCAATCCTCGTCCTTCAACCCTAAACAACATTCAAGTAGCAGAACGATCAGCCCTCAGAATCCTCACCAAAATACGACATCCTAATAATCCGCTCCATAACCCCTCCAATATCCTTTTGTACGAACAAACTGAAATAATCCCTATTGACCAACGAATTTCCCAACTATCCCAAAAATTTGCATCGAACCCACACATCCATGACATCCTCAGTCACCTCTGTCTAGTGCGAAACCCAAACGTTCCTCCTAAATTCAACAACCCGGAAACCACCATTCATCAATTCATCTCATCGCATCAGCATAACTAACCGACCAGACAAGACAATGACAACATGTATACAGGCTGAAAGACCGACGGTCGCTAGCCAAAAATTATTATTATTATAATAATATTATTGTAAAGATAAACTGTAATTTTTGATGAAACAATAAAGATGATTGTATGTATGTATTAAATTATATTACCTGATTGTTATAATAAATGTCCTGCTGTATGTCCTGCTGGTATGGTGTATATTGTTCGGATTTCTAAAAGAACACAATTATATTTATTATATGATTTAACGATATCAACTACAACAGTAATTGTATATTCTCTAATCTGATGTAATATTTTCAATTATGATGAACTTGTAATTATTATAGCAATAAATCATTTAAAAAATTAGCAATCTGATATCAGTTTGATTAATATTTCGTTAACTATATAATCAGGTAATTTGATGTTAATTATTACTAGATAAAATCAAAATACACATAAACATATCATTCGTTTATGCAGAAATATATTTTTTTATTAATAATTCATCCATTTAACTGTTTTATTTTCTTTGTTTAAAATTGATCTCAATTAATCAAGACTATTGCCACTTTATTGTGCTCAAAGAATACATTTAACATAGTCAATTGTGTTTTATTAATACCATAAACGGACAGATAAGTTCAAATGTAATCATTACCTTTTGCTCAATGTTAGACTTTGAAGATGCCGTCACAAGCTTCATTTCACCAAATAAATAATCTATGTGTTGTCTCACAAATTCGTCAGCGCGCATTGGCAATTTTTTGTTTGAGAACACTCTGTGTTTTAAGTGATTAAAATCACTCTCCACGGACGCTGAAGACGAAATTAATGGCGAAGATGGAAAATATTTATTTAGAATGGCTGACCACAAGGGTACATATTCCATCAATTTCTGAATATGCTCTACTACTTCTGGAAGCACTTGCTGATTGCCCCTGTCACCAGTCTCTTGGCTTTGTTCAGAAATGTATTTCGCGTTGTTTTTAATTTTGATAAACCAATCTATAAATGGTTTAGAAGTTGAGGTTTCACAGTCTTCTAATTCCATCGCCGATGAACTATCGTCATCAATATCCTCCTCATCGTCCTCAGTAGAAATAAAAGTTTCCTCTGTTCCTGTCGCAATTCTTCTTTTTAGCCACGATTTTGCTACTTCAGCCTGGGTATTTAGTTGCGTAATAATTGAAGTTCCCTCTGTGTCTGAATATTCCACAAGACAAATTGCGCGAAGAAGTGCCTCCATATCTTCAAAATTCTCACATTTTATCAATTAGCCAATTGATCTTAAATAAAATTGCCTTGTGCGTCTCTGAGTGGTTTTAAAGAAATGCCATTTAGAACACAAATTTAAAATATGTGCTACATCGTTTCGGATGTAACACATTGGAATGTCTTCATTTAATCCAAAAACAATATTATTGCACGCTTTTATATAATTGGCCAATGATTTAAATTGTGTAAAAATATTGACGACAGAATACATTAGAGCCAGTGACATATCGACTACTATTTCGTTGGGACTGTTGGATGCTGTCCTTTTCCATACGTGCAATCAATGGGAAATGTCTGCGGTAGTATGACTGATATCATATTTCCCACAGAAAATTGTTTTCGTAATGCCCTATCTTGAATTACAATACTGTACAAAAATACAGAATTGCATTTAATTGAAAAATAGACATTTTTTCTTACAACTCCTCCAGATGCATCAATTGATAATTTTGAGTAATTAGATTTGCAGTATTTTCTGTAGACGTGAATTTGAGAGTTACTGTATTAATGGATATGGAACGGGTAATAGCTGATTTGCTTGATTATTGTACTGTACTCTAATGTATTTTTTAAATGTATTAATGATAATATCACAATATTATGCAATCGCTTTTCCTTCAGGTGTCGATATTTTGCATTTCTAATACTGCTTCCTAAAGGTATGTCGGCAGGTTCTGACTTTCCGAATTTCATGAATTTGTTTCCTTTTTCATTTCGGAACATACTCGGTGCATTTTTTTCATTAACTACATATTGAATGCAGTCCTTTCTCTTTTGTCCAGATAACTGCCTCTTCTTTTTTTCGTTATGGAACATTAAAAACTCTCCTGTCAATTTACAGCTAAATTTAATAATTTCGTCTTCACAAGAATCTCTTGACGATACACATTCGAATTGGCTCTGGCAAATTGTACAGGTAGCAAATATTTTTATAATATTATCAGTGATGTTAATCTTGGCTCTTTTAAAACTAAGTAAGCAGTGTACATTCGCCGACTCCAAAAATTTTCCATAAAAAAAATAAAGTCTATGATCCTTTTCTTAAAATTTTGTAGTTTCTGGACGAGTCTCCTTTTTTATAAGGAATAATAACTGGATCAAAATGTAATTTGTAATCTACCAATGCTATAGCTATTTCAAAGTTTTTGGAATTTATAACGTCGTCTGAAGGGATACTCGATGCACCGGAATTATTTGCGATCGAACTAAATGGACTTGTATCTAAACAATGGTCATTTAGTGGCACATCTAAGAGTTGCCATATATTGTAATAATTCTTTATACACAATGTATATACTCCATTTGCAGATAACGTTACGGTTGGGTGATTGCTAATATTTGAAAATAAATCTCTCCAAATCTGGTCAGACTTCACAGCAAATCCCTTGTTTCTTAATATTGATGTTCGATCAATACTGAGGAGGCAACTTATGATGTGGGAAATTTCTTCACTACTCCTCTGTCTACCTTTCGGCCTATTGAGGTAAATGAAAAGTAAAGAATATGATTAAATTAAAGTACACACCTATACACCTATATCTTATCTATACCGGGTGAGCATTTTCATTCCGGAACATATAGAGTTCGAGTAAAGTATGGAATGTTAAAGAAAATATTGTCATGTGTTCATCATATAATTTTTCCCATAAATTTAAACAAGCGATGATTCATGAATACTAAATTCATTTCACTTCAATTCTCAAATTGGTTAAACATTTCAATTGAAATCAGTCGTTTTATACGCCCGCGCGCATGAAGTAAAAATGCTCAGAAGTGTTTAGAGTGAAATAAATTTAGTACGTCAAATATCAATTGTTTAAAAGATGAAGGGAAAAGTGCTATGATGGACACATCACCATTTGACCGTAAACAGAATTAAGAACTCTACAAAAGATAAGATAGTAGTATAAAATATACTAATTCAACATACAAATTCAATTTAAAAAAAATTCCAAAGACGTCATACGTCTAACACTAGTGACGTCACAATATTATTGAACATTAATGAGCAAAAATCGACCTGGTTTTAAGAAAACCGATTTTTTAATAAAAAAATCCATACTTTTCTCGAAATCTGTATAATAATGTTATTTGCAGATTGTTGCTCCCATTTTAACTTCGAGAGTTTATAATGACACCAATCGAAATAAGATATTTTGTCCTCATCTAATGATATCCGAATTAGTTAACTTTCAGTTGAATTTATTTATTATTTTATCGACAATAAGGGATCAATCTGATTTTAAAAAATCACATTTTTGAAATGCTTAGTGTTATGCATCAATAATTAGAAAATAAAGAACTAATAAAACTGTACTTAAATATTATTAAATGTAAAATAAAAGTTAACTTCGAATCAGTTAATTTTCAATTGTATTTTTAATTATTATTTATCGTTTATCTCGCACCCGGGGGTAACTATTTCCGCAATCAACGTTATTTTTCTAAAAATACTTTTTTCTCAATGTAATATATTTTACAAAGGAAAATTAATTACTGTTATCATAAACTGATAACTTGACTTCAGACAAGCCATGACTCGCCGTGATTATTTTAATGACTTTTTGACCAATTCCATTAAATTATAATTAAAAATACTATTAAATTCGGATATTAGACGAGGAAAAAAATCTTCTTTCGATTGGTGTTATTATGAATCCTCTAAGTTAAAATGGCTAGCAGAAATCTGCAAAAAAAAGTTTTTCCCATGCTAATTCCCTATGTTCGGTTTAGGAATATTCACCCGTTATTAAAACAAAAAACGCCATAACTCTGTTATTTACTGACCGATTTTAACTAACTAAAAACCAAAGACAACGGCCATTTGCTAAATAAATACCAAGAAATGAGATGAATATTTTTTTAATAATAACTCTATGGGCAAATAATATCCAACTTAATTTTGGTAAATCGGCCATTACATTAATAAGTGAACACTTTTTGGGGGTACATTAGGGATTTTTGCAAAAACCGAATATGCCAATGTTCAATGTAAATTTTCCAATGTTCGATTTGTTCTGGATCAAAGCATTGATTGCGATTTTTAGTACTTCTAATGCAAATTTTGACTAATGTAAATTGGGTACATGTAACGTCAAAGTTAAATATGTCAGTTATAAAATCTTATGCGTTAATTGAAAGTCTAAATAATTTTAAGTGAAATTGGAGCAATGTATAAACTTATCTTTAAATATTAGCAAACGTATGTAACAGCAGGGCCGGCGGAAGACGTGGGTACTGTGGGTAATACTACCCACCTGAAAATTTCCTGGGGTGGTCATACTACCCACCTGAAAATAAGTTTCGCCGGCCCTGTGTAGCAGGAATCTGTTTATTTATTAGTTGTGCATTTAAGCAAAATCTGTTCTCTTCTTTCTTATTGTTCTTATATAAATTGGCCAAATTGGGCTACAACCATTAAAATCGTAGCCTATGAAATCGTACTCAATGCTTTAATGCGTCCCAGAACAAATCGACCATAGGAAAATGTAGATTGAGTATTTTCTGCCATGTTCAGTGTTACATAAAACTCTCTGTATATTATAACGGCATGGTGTTTTCGGTTGTTACTTATAAAAATATGGAGGCTAAATACTATACTGTGTCAAAAGTTATAACAATATATACTATTAGTACACTTTTAATTTGAACTCAAAAATATCGTAAACCGTTACTAATACAAATAAAGTTATTCTATACTTTTTTGTGCTTAAATGTTCAAAGTTTAAAATAACTTTTTTAAAAACAAAAACACTTTATTTAGATATTTTTTTTAATACATAAAGTATCTCAAAAATAATCAAATACTCATACTTGATTTATTTTTTTAAATTTATGTTATACTCAAGGGCGGCCCTAGGCGACTGCGACCGCAACGAGCGCCATGATGTAGGGAGCAGGAAACGCAAAAATTACGTTGTTTTTACACACTTTTGTTTAAATACGTGGCGCTCCAAATCACCCCCCTCCACCCCATATATTTTTACATTTTAACAATTACCTAAAAAATTTGCTAGGGCCACCACTGGTTATACTATTTTTTATGAATTTTCTTTTTAGAAAGTTTGTTTTAATAAATCTAAAAAATAATCAAATACCCATATTTCAATTTTCTTTAAAAAAATATATTTGATTATTTTTTCAGATAGTATTATTTATTAAAAGATAATGTTATTTATTAAAAGAAATCTATGTAAATAAAATGTGATCGATTTGGAAAAATTTTTTTTTAACCTTTAACATTTGAGCACAAACAAGTAAATAATAACTTATTTGTATCAGTAACGATTTATGATATTTTTGAGTTTAAAATAATAGTGTACTAAAATTTTATATTGTTTCAATTAACTTTTGACACAATAACTTCATTAACCTCTAGTAGCAATTGAAAACGATGTTTTGATAGCCTTTATAAAATATGTAAAATTTTCTAAAATCTCTGGTGTACCCCTAAAAAGTGTGCACATATTTATTAATATAATGCCCAAAATTAATATCAATATTTTTAAACATTTTATTATAGTAGATATTCTTCTATTCTGGTAATAATATTAAATTCATATAGGTTAATACATAATAGAGTTACGACGTTTGTTGATTTTTTATCGAATACCGTTCGTTTGTTTTATATTTATACAGTGCTCACCATTGGGATTTCAAAAACTATTTCAAATATGTTTTATTCAAAATAAAACTGAGTTGTCAAATGTCATCTAACGTTATTTTATTTTCAAGATATTGCAGAAAAAAGATGAACATCTGTTTTGCTATAACTTTGCAATATACCCCAAATTTAACAGATTTTATGCAGGATATCCCATTTTCAAGGTACCACACAGTAGTTCAATTTTTATTATTTCATTATTTTTGGGAAATAATGTGTCAAATGAAAATGGTCAAATTGTCATATCTCATAAAATGAAATACCCTGTATAAAATGTAATTTCATCGTATTTTTAACGACATATTTAGATTAAGTAAATGCCGATCAATATCACTTTAGTTGCAAAGTACATGAGAATACAATTTTTTCGATTTTTACTTTTTTGATCAGGATTTGAAACAAATCCTAGATACAAATATTCAATTATTAATACTATATTTATTAAATTGGATGAAAGTTTACACTTTTGACTGTGAATTTATTTTGAAGATATTGTGAAAAATGAGAAGATCGATTAAATGTTATTCTCACAATAACTTTCTTAATTAAAGAGGTATGGCCTTAACATCGTATCTTCTTCTTCATTTTATACGTAACTTAAATTAGTCATTACAAATACATTGGAATATTCTTTTCGATGTGACGATTATCTTTTTTGACTTATGATATTCAGCAAAAACTTCGTGCAGTTATGGTTGACATAAGAAAAAGTGAATTTTGTTATCATGTCTGGAAAATGGTACAATTGTCAATTGTGTTGCCTACATTTTAAATTTCAGCTGCTGTTATAACAGTGTAACAGTGTTTGATCGATTTTTACTTTTTCGCCATATCTTTAAAACAAATTACGCTAGATTAAATTTTGTAAGCCGTCTTATATTGTATTAAAAATTGAAGCTTTTGTCTCATTTAACCGTCTTACTATATTTAATAGTTTACGAGATCCCAATAGTGAAACCATGTATACAGGATGGTCCGTTAAGTTATGCGAAATACGCGAAAAATGTGTATATTTTATAAGTCGTGTACTTTAATGTAAAGCAAGTCTTTTTCACATTAGTCCACTTTAACCTGGGAAAATAATTTCATAAAAATATCACCATCTAGGTGTACATCATCACGATAGAAATGTAATGTACCTCTTGTGGTGGTCGTATTTATTAATTAAGAGATCAGGTTTTACTGAGGATGTTATTTATTTATGAATGTACACTGTAAACTGGTATTACATCTTGACAGCGTGCGATCTTAACAACGACTGCGTTTACTTCACTGTTGACAGTGTAGCCAACTGTGTGTATATTTGGTTGCCTAACACAACTCCCAACATTTCCCTTTTTTAATACACAATGAACAACTTAACTTAGAGCTTGAATAAGCTTAACATAACAAAATGTAATTATAAATCTAAACGGTCCGGTGGTTTTACCACTCTTCCGGATTGTGTTTTCACTTCACAATCACTATCAAGTTCATCACAAGTATTCTTTTCTTTTCTATTTTCTTCTTCTCGATTTTCTTCTTCTCCTTCTTCTCCTGCTTCTCCATTTTCTTCTTCTCCAACATTGTCTTCTTCATCTTCACTTAATTTGATATACGGTACGAATCAGTAAAACCTTTTTCGTTTTTGTTTTTAAGTGTTTCTTTTTTTATATATGGTTTAATGAAACGTCTATTTCTAATTAAAATTCTGTTTGTTGCAAATATCAGCACTTTATAAACTCTTGTTCTGATCTGGTCTATCACTTTAGCTTCGTACCACTTTCCTTTAGGTTCTATTTGAACAAAAACTGTCATATTTTTTGTTAGAGGTTTCAAGTTTTTTACACCCTTTTTGTCATAATAAGATTTTTGTTGTACTTGGTTCTGTTTTAATGATTTATCATATTTTGTAAACTCTATTACTTTTGGTTTTAGATTGTTAATTGTAACTGGCAAATTACTTCTTAACATTCTACTTTGTAAAATTTTAGCTGGTGAATATTCATTGAATATCGGTGTATTTAAATAATTCAATATTGCTAAGTGCATGACATTATTACTCTCTATAGTTTTTTGTAACATGTGTTTAATTGTTTGTATATGTCTCTCTACCATTCCATTCGACTGAGGGTACAATGGTGACGAGAATTGATGCTCTATATCATATGCTTTGCAAAATTGTTGAAAGACTTGAGAGGAAAATTGTGGTCCTCCGTCACTACATATGATTATTGGCATTCCAAAATGTTGAAATATTTTTTTGAGTGTATCAATTGTTTTTTGACTTGTAGTGGATATTCATTCAGAGACATCTATAAATTTCGAATAATAATCTACCGTAAGGAGATAATTTTTTCCTTTTAACTCGAATAAATCAATTCCTAATTTATACCATGGACACGTAATAATTTTATGATTTATCATTGGTTCTGCCTGTTGTGATTTCATATATTTATAACAAATTTCGCAACTGCTACATACATCTTTAATTGCATTTATCATACCAGGCCAGAATAAAGATTCCTTTGCCAATGATATACATTTTTTTTGTCCTAAATGATTTGCATGAATAATTTTTAACATTTCTTTGCGTAAACTCTGCGGTACCATTATTTGTTGACCTTTATACAATAAACCATTCATTTCTGTGATATCATGTCTATATTTATAATATATTTTAATTTCTTCTTTTACTAATTTAATATTATCTGACCAACCTTCTTTTATTGTAGCTTTTAAAATACCTAATTCTCTATCTAAATTAACTTCATTTTCAAATTGTTCATGTTTTGAATCTGACATAGAAATTGCATTTTCGACTATGAGACAAACTTGTGCATTTAATTCTGCATCTAATAAATGATCTTCATTGGATATTTCTTTGATAAATGCTCTGGATAAAGCATCTGCAATAAACAATTCTTTCCCTGGTTTATGAACAATGCTGAAATCATATTTCATTAATTGTAAAAGCATTCTCTGTAAACGTGCTAGGCAATCATTCAATGATTTTTTAAATATAGTGATTGACGGTAAGTGATCCGTTTCTACAGTAAATTTTCTTCCAAACACATATTTATGAAATTTAGTTACACCATAAAGAATCGCTAAAAGTTCTTTTTCTATTTGAGCATAATGTTTCTGCACATCTGTAAGTGCACGTGATGCATAAGCACATGGTAATTTATTTTGCATGAGTACTGCACCTAACCCATCTTTTGAAGCATCAACTGATAAAACTATCTCTTTTTTTACGTCAAAATACTGTAACACTGGATTAGTTTGCAATTTATTTTTAATTTGATTGAAAGCATTAATCTGTACGTTTGTCCATTCAAATTTGACATCATTTTTAAGTAATTTTCTCAATTCACTTGTATCTACAGATAAGTTTTTTATGAACTTTCCTACATAAGTAATCATTCCTAACAGTCTTTGTACTCCTTTTTTATCTATTGGCTCAGGCATTTCAATTATTGCTTTTATTTTCTCGTAGTTCGGTGTGATTCCTTTCTCACTGAGTACATGACCCATGTAATTTAATTCTGTTACCTTAATTTTACACTTATCCTTATTAAATTTAATGTTATGATTTTTTGCTTTTCTAGTACTTTCAATAATCTTTCATCATGTTCACTTTCAGTTCTACCATATACCAAAATGTCATCAATATAGACTTCTACACCATCAATATTAAATATTTTTCTAAAACACTCATGAAATGCTTCTGGTGCACACTTAATTCCATAAGGCAATCTCAGAAAACGATACCTGCCAAAAGGTGTTGCAAAACTACATAATTTTGAACTGTCTTCGTCTAATTTGATTTGATAAAAACCACAAGTTGCATATAATGCTGACATATACTTTACTCCTGATAATTTATGTGTTATATCTTCAATTGTCGGTAATTGGTATAATTGTCTTTTAATTGCTGAATTTAAATCTTTTGGATCAAGACAAATTCTTAAAGATCCGTTCGGTTTTCTTACTATTACCAGAGGATTAACCCAACCCCCCGAATCTGGTACTTCAGTTCTTATTTTTTCTTTTATGAATTCATTTATTAATTCTTTAAGTGGTTCTACTAACGCATATGCAATTTTGCGTGGTGGATACGCCACTGGTTTAGCATTTTTATCAATTTCTATATGATACGGATATTTTATACAGCCAATACCTGAAAATAATTCCTTATGTCTTTCAAAAATGTCAGTATCTTTTAATTTATTGTCAATCACATCAATTTTATTTATTAAGTTGAATTTAACACACGCTTCTAACCCCAAAATCGTATCAGTCTTAAGGCTAGTTATGTAAAAGACTAAATCCTCTTTGATTAATTTACTTTGACATTATAACTTAATTTTGCCTAGAATTGGCACTTTGTTTTGAGTGTACGAAACTAAATTGATATCTGCCCGATCTAATTTATAAGTTATTTTTAATTTTTTAAGTTCTTCATAAGGCATAACATTTACAACCGCACCTGTATCTAATTTACACTTAATTCTTTTATGTGTAACTGAAATGTAGCTGTACCAACTCATACTTCCATTATTCTTATTTTCAATTTCATCAATCTGAATTCTCATTTCGTTTATTTTTACATCCTTTATTTCATTATGTTCATGTTTTGATTTAATATTACGACACGCTTTTGAAAAATGATTTAAATTTTTACATTTATTGCAAGTTTTTCCGTACGCGGGACATTTATTTATTTCGTGAGTATACGTACACCTCCTACAATTTTGAATTTGTTTCCCTTTCTCCGTGGTGTTTGATTTCTTCTGCTGTGAACTTCCTACAGCGTAGACCTCTTGCACGACACCGCTCATCTGCTCCCGATGACTCCTGGCTGTCTCGATTGTTAAACATATCTTGAGGGCCTCTTCGATCGCGAATTTCTCCTCCTGAAGAAGTTTTTCCCTTATTTCCTCGTCCTTTATTCCGAGTATCAGTGCGTCCTTGATAAGTTCATCTTCTAATGTTCCAAAATTACACGAGTGCGCCTTGTTGCGGAGGTCTACGACGAACTGCTCCACTGTCTCGCCTTCCTTCTGCTTACTTTTGAAAAATTTGTACCTCTCAAATGATACATTCAGACGTGGTTTAAAATGTGCCTCGAATTTTCCAAACAACACTGATAATTTATTTTCTTCTCCAGCTGCAAACTTGAATGTACTATATATTTTATTGAAACATTCTTCACCGATGTAGTGTAATAATTGAGCACACTGAATTTCTTCGCCCTTTTTATTGATTTCAGACGCGATGAGATAATTTTCAAACCTTTTCTTCCACGCTTTCCAATTCGCCGCGTGGTTTCCGGCCATGCTCATCGGCTGTATTCCGCGGAAATCCTTCGACATCCTCGCCTCTCTCACAGAATCGCACTTTTTTAAATTATTAATTAGGGATTCGATCCCGGCTGCGCCATGTGGTGGTCGTATTTATTAATTAAGAGATCAGGTTTTACTGAGGATGTTATTTATTTATGAATGTACACTGTAAACTGGTATTACATCTTGACAGCGTGCGATCTTAACAACGACTGCGTTTACTTAACTGTTGACAGTGTAGCCAACTGTGGGCAGCTTGGTGGTGTAGTGGTTAGAGTGTTGTACTGCCACGCCACGGACCGGGGTTCAAATCCCGGCCTAACAAGTTGTCTGCATTTATATAGGTTAGGATAAAAATGCCAAACACTCCGTCTTCTCGGATATGACGTTAAATGCATGTAGGACCCGTGTACTGCCTGGATGTTGCGTGCACGTTAAAGATCCCTACCGGTGGGTTGGAACTCCCACCGGGTTCGGCAAAATTCCCGGATAGCTGTAGACTTAATCTCCGGCGTCATGATTGGCCTTAGCAGCGGAAATAGATGACGTAAAACCCAAAATTAAAAAAAAAAAAAAAAAAAAAAGTGTAGCCAACTGTGTGTATATTTGGTTGCCTAACACAACTCCCAACACCTCTCACTTGTATAAATTTAATGTTTTCATGAATCACTCTGTATATTATTATCATTATAGTGTAATTATCTCATTGTACAGATAATTTTGGAATAGCAAATAATTCGTAAATCAAATAGTTTTCACATTCCGAAATCGATTCTTAGGAGTTATAATCTTGTTTTGTTATTCAATTTTATCTTATCTTATCACTGAAGAAATAAAATTGTTCTGGTGTTAAGAAGGACACTTCTATTTCGACAGTTGAGCAAGACAGCCAATTCAATTACAAATTCTAAACTCTGAATCTTTGACTTCTAATTCTTATTCTGTTTCAAACTGTAAATTGATGTATTAAGTATCAAATTAAATATCAAGTAAAAGGTTTATTTTCGAATCTCTTTGTTTGGACCCAAGTTGACTAAATCGCGTCTTCGACGACAAATCCAGGAAATCTAAATATAAACAAAAGAACCGTAACTACAAACAACACCTTCGTACGTTACACAAACACTCTTTCATTCTAACCTAGCTAATTTGTGAAAACAGTGGTAGGCTCCTTGTTGTAAACTCAACTCTTTATGTATACTATATTCAAGAACATGCACCATGTTCACCACAGGATGTAGCATTTTCGTTGGTATCTTTAAGTAAAGTATAATTAATATGAATGATAGACAAAAACGAATATATGTTTGCATAGCTTTTTTTTAGAGCGTATATGCCAATCAAAATTCGTCCATCTTCAATTGTTTCCAATATCAGATCTTGTTTTAAATTTAATCTGAGATGTGACATAAAATTATATTATTTTAAATACCTTATATATTTTTTCGCAATTTTAGTAAGCTTTCCAAAAATATTTCAAATGTAATATTTTAATTCATATCAAAAAAGCCATGATAAGAAATAAATGAATTAGAAACAACAACAATATATTATTATCTTTTTATTAGCTTAAAATAGAAGATGGAAACCGCATGTTTTAAGTTGACTCGTTGAAATGTTACAAATTATTAAAAAAATAATTTATTCTCTTTACTCTATCCCAGTGTATTAACAGTTATAACAGTATGCCACTTTTTGTGCGTTCCAGCTCACACTTTTAAAATACAAGTCGACCAATTTTCTTCACGTTTTGAAGCACAAATCAAAATTCTCACAAAAATCGCAAAACTGATTTTGTCTGAACAAGTGCCCAGAATTACTAAGGCGGACTTCTATGTTTTTATTTAATTTCTCAAAATAAGAATTCGATTAAATTAAATTTAGAAAAGCAATAATTCCAATGTTTAAATCTGTATTTTTAAATAAATATTGAATAAAATTTTTTAAAATTTATTTTAAGTACTTAAAAAAATAAGGGCTATTATTTATTTCATTTATTTACGGAAATCTCCTTTCTACAAAATAAATTATAAGCATTTACATAAATCATCATATACAACAAATCCCCAAATAAGACAACTAATCAATAAAACCTTTTAACTTCTTTATCCCAAGCGGTTCAACAATTCAAAATTAATTATATATATATATATATATATATATATATATATATTTATATATATATATATATTTATGTTAAAACGTAGATTTTCGCGGGCGTAACATGTATCACTGTTTCTTCGGGTTTGGTCCCGCGTATTTTCTTGACTCTGATCCATTTTATTTTTAATTCGACGTTTCGATGACGTCGCAGTCATCATTGTCAGGAATAACTATCAAAATTCCATTGCTCTAGCAACCACTTGTTTGACTTTTATGTACTACTTGATGCGTGAATTTCTTGTTTGGCTTCGTGTTACTCTTCTGTTTTGTTCTTCTGATCATGTAGTAGTGACAATTTCAATATTATTTTCGGAAGGGGTTGGATTTTGAATTTCTTGGTTGTTGTTCGGAGATAATATATTTTGACCAGAATTTATACAAGTTTTCCAAATTGGTGGTAGTCTTTTAGCATCATCTCTTTGATTTAGACTGTTCGGTCTCTTTTCAAAATACACAAGGAAGGTGTTCCTTTACGACCAATTGTCTCCGGAATTGGTTCCCCAACAGTTAAATTAGCAGCATATATTGCTAAAAAATGGCAGCCACTAACTGAAGACGCTGATTCATACATAATCAACTCCGCAGATTTTGTAAACAAAATTAAAGATCAAATTTTAGATGCAAATGATATATTAGTAAGTTTCGATGTTAAATCTCTCTTTACACAAATCCCAATTGACGAGACGATAGCAATAATAAAATCCAAGTATCAGCAGTCAAACGAAATTTTAGATCTTGCGTCACACTGCCTAAAAAACACTTTCTTTACATATAAAGGACAAAAATTCAAACAATTGGAAGGTGCACCAATGGGTTCTCCTCTATCAGCAATAGTTGCAAATTTATTTATGGTAGATTTCGAAACTAAAGCACTAAATTCTTCCCCTCTAAAACCTAAACTTTGGCTACGATACGTGGATGATACTTTCGTTATTTGGCAACATGGTATTGAGAACCTCAACCATTTTTTATCGCATCTAAACAATATCCACAACAAAATTCAATTCACAATGGAAGGTGAAGAAAACAAACGTTTACCCTTTCTGGACACTCTTATTATCCGAAATCCTAGTGGAAACTTAAATTACACCGTATACCGAAAACCTACACACACAAACAGGTACTTGAATGCGAAGTCACATCACCATCCAGCTCAAATAGCGTCTGTGGCAAAATCGCTTCTACTAAGAGCACGTACGCTATCGGACGAACACCACTTAAATAATGAAATATCCAATGTCAAAAAGGCATTAATGCAAAATGGTTTTTCCAAAAAAACAATCAATAAATTAAACAGAAACAAAAGTCCAAAAACAAGAAGTGAAAGTCCGTGTAGCAACGTCACCCTTCCCTACATTAAAGGAACAACTGATAAAATCGGAAAGGTCCTCTCCAAATACAATATTAGAACTTGTTTCAATATACACACAAAAATTCAAAATTTACTCCGAACTCCAAAAGAAATTATCCCACTTGAAGCTCAAGGCGTATATGAAATTCCATGTGGTATGTGTGAGAAGAGTTATGTAGGACAAACAAACCGGAAAATTAGTATTCGTCGAGATGAACACATTTTAGCAGTAAGAAAGTCTGATCCACAATCTTCTTTATTTCAACACGTAAACATTTCTAAACATACAATAAATTTCGAAAAAACGAGAATTTTAAAAAAGACAGACTTCTTCCACGCGAGGATTATTAGAGAAGCGATAGAAATTGAAAAGAGGCCGAACAGTCTAAATCAAAGAGTTTAGGTTTTAGAGGGGAAGAATTTAGTGCTTTAGTTTCGAAATCTACCATAAATAAATTTGCAACTATTGCTGATAGAGGAGAACCCATTGGTGCACCTTCCAATTGTTTGAATTTTTGTCCTTTATATGTAAAGAAAGTGTTTTTTAGGCAGTGTGACGCAAGATCTAAAATTTCGTTTGACTGATGATACTTGGATTTTATTATTGCTATCGTCTCGTCAATTGGGATTTGTGTAAAGATAGATTTAACATCGAAACTTACTAATATATCATTTGCATCTAAAATTTGATCTTTAATTTTGTTTACAAAATCTGCGGAGTTGATTATGTATGAATCAGCGTCTTCAGTTAGTGGCTGCCATTTTTTAGCAATATATGCTGCTAATTTAACTGTTGGGGAACCAATTCCGGAGACAATTGGTCGTAAAGGAACACCTTCCTTGTGTATTTTGAAAAGAGGCCGAACAGTCTAAATCAAAGAGATGATGCTAAAAGACTACCACCAATTTGGAAAACTTGTATAAATTCTGGTCAAAATATATTATCTCCGAACAACAACCAAGAAATTCAAAATCCAACCCCTTCCGAAAATAATATTGAAATTGTCACTACTACATCATCAGAAGAACAAAACAGAAGAGTAACACGAAGCCAAACAAGAAATTCACGCATCAAGTAGTACATAAAAGTCAAACAAGTGGTTGCTAGAGCAATGGAATTTTGATAGTTATTCCTGACAATGATGACTGCGACGTCATCGAAACGTCGAATTAAAAATAAAATGGACCAGAGCCAAGAAAATACGCGGGACCAAACCCGAAAAACAGTGATACATATATATTTATATATATATATTACGGAAAATAACTACATATTAACGCGCCCAGCTAAAATTAACATTTCTTGGTAATCGCGATTCAATACAAAAGTTCAACTTTGACTGCATATATCGGACATAATTTTAAAGTTACGAAAATTCCAAGCAATTTAAATAAGCTAATGTTTAGCAAATTTCAACTATTTTCTTGTAAATGAATTTTTACTCACATTTATACTAATTTGCTTCATTTACCGCACTTTATAAAGCCCTCATCGCATATTGACGATTGAACAAGCTTTGATTTGAGTTGTAAATTGTTTTTCAATAATAATAATTAAGACAAGCTCTCAAAGTTGTGGGCTCTATTACAATTTTGATCTTTTTTAAATATAAAAAAATCTCGAATAAAAATATCTGTTTATTTTTATTTCGTTTGGTTGAAAATGGTTGAAATTCAACAATATGTGTACGTATCGTTTATTATATTTTTTGGAAAATTCTGAAAAAATACCCCAATTAAGCTATGACGTTAGAAACAAACTCAGTTAATTTTGTTCTTGTGGAACAATGTGTTTGTACACTAACACTTACATTTTCAAACAGGATAGAAGTGAGGAGAAACGAAATTCTGACGATGATCGTCCACCAAGAACATAATTAATTAATATACAAGTAATAGCAATTTCAAACTTATTAAAATCTAAATCATAATTCCTTCTTTAGAAATTTAAATGAGCTGCAATATTATACATTTTAAAAATCTACTGTAGCCAATACAGGCACCAACCGCAAATTAAAATAATATATGATTATTAAATTGATTATTCCAATCACGAATTCAAGAATTTGAACTTACTAGAACAAATGCGTAGTTTTTTCTACAAGTTTAATTTAAAACATTTTTGAATTATTCGAGAGACAAACAAAATTATAAGAGTAATAAACTTTTCGCAATATAAGGAACACTTTAGCTTATAAAGTAAAGTTCTATTTATATAAAAATAACATTTATTTATAAGCAGGAAATTAAAATATTCAGAATATCTAAAGTATTCTATTTATACAAGTTGGACAGAAAAAGAGTAAAACGTTTCAGGTTAATTAAGTTTAAGTAGAAAATCGTAATGAAAAAATATTGTTTGGTTCTTCGTTAGCATTTACGAGGCTATTGAAATAATAAAAATAAAATTACTTTTATTAACATCCAGCTGAACAGTGCAAATGTTTGTGTAATGATTATCCGATTTTTAATAACAAAAATTATACACAGAATGTTAAAAACAAATTCTAGTCACATATTTATAAGACCTATTAATGACCTCGTTAGGCTTACTAGATTATAAATAAAATTATATAATTAGAAATTTATAAATAGAAAACTTTAGAAATAAATTGTGTACTTATTTAGTAAGCCTCACGAGGCTATTATAATTCTAAATGTTTACAACATTTTAAGTGAAACTTTTCTATTAATAATCAACATTACATACACATTTGCAATGTTTAGCTGCATGTTAATAAAAACAATTTTAATCAAAATATTTCAAAAATAGTACTGATTTTTAGTCAAATATAACGCTTCATTAGCGTTAATGAAGAACAATTGAATATTTTTTAATAAATTTTCTACTCAATATTAATTAAGTATAGTATATTAATTATATTATTAGAAACGTGCATGTGAAAACAATTGTAGAGTTGTAGTTATAGTTATATAACAGACAATTAGCTTTTCGTAGCGTAATTCTTTAATTAATGTAATGTAATTCTGAATTATACAAATAAAGTAAAAAAGTTTTTTATTTGTGAATTAAGATTGTACACATTTTCATAAACATATTTTATATGTTTTAAATTTCAAACAATAAAAATATTATAAATATCTCATACGAAAAATTATTGAAATTGGAGAAAATAATAATTCAAATCAACATCCCTGCTTTTTACATTGCAAATTTGTGCCAAAAACTATGGTATTTCGGTCATATTTGTTAAAATAGAACAAATTTGTAGATTAAATTTCAACTAAATCACAATGCTATTGTAGGAACAAATATGTTCTATAAGATACTACATAATTAATGTATTTTAAAAAAGTGTTTGTATTGAAACATGTTTCTGAATAAGTGCGAAATAAATTAAATATAATTATGAAATTATTTCTGCGCCCTTTTTTTAGAAAGAAAGTAGGTAAGTAAAAATTGCAAAAACTTACATTTTCCTGCACAATAAAACAAACTTCACAATTGAAACACAAAACGAATAGAACTTGCTTCGATCAGGGTTGAACTATATCTGGTATGGGGGTAAAATTATTTTTTCTTTTCTTCTCAACCAAATAGTGTATTTATTTTTTTACATACCTTCGGAGTACAAGTGTTCTGAATTCCTCACACTTCACCGAAAAGGTCTTTATTACCTCGCACTTCGGATTGTATACATTCACAGATTCAAGTATAAATAAGATAAACGAAAACATGAGAATTAGTTGGTCCATTAATACACATTATATACACATTCCTAATGCTGACATAATAAATCATATGAAGATAAACCTTTTTAAAAAAAACAAACAATATATTATTATAACGCATTAAAAATCAGTCAATATCTGGTATAAATATCAACATTTTCCGTTTAATTTATTTAAATAATAATAAATTAATTGTGACGCCACAGGGAAAACAGCGTAACTTTTCTCATTAGCATTAATGCATTTCCTATGCATTGTTAAAGTAATATCACTTAGAAAATTAAACATTTTCTGTTTGGTTTTGAAAATATTTAATTTAATTAAATAATAATAAATTAATTGTGACACCACTAGGAAAACAGCGCAACTTTTTTCATTAACATAAATGCATTTCCTTTGCATTGTTAAAGTAATATCGCTTAGAAAATTCAAAATTTTTCTTTTGGTTTTGAAAATATTTAATTTACTTAAATAATAATAAATTAATTGTGACGCCACTGGGGAAACAGCGCAACTTTTCTCATTGACATAGATGCATTTCTAATGCATTGTTTAAGTAAAATCACTTAAAAAATTTAAATTTTCACGTTTGGTTTTGAAAATATTTAATTAAATTAAATTATAAATTATTTGTAACGCTACTGAGAAAACAGCGCAACTTTTCTAATCAGCAGAAATGCATTTTAAATACATTGTTAAAGTTATATTTATTAATTGAATCGAATTATTGTTATTTGTTTTGGCAATAAAATTATATAAGTAATAATAAAAATATATATTTCCACCATGATACGGCACTGGAATAAATATGCAAATATTATAGAAATTACTGTTTTCGTTTGTTACGTTTCGTTTTCGCACTTAACCAAAAAATGCTCTTACGGTTATTTGACTATGAATCTAGTGGGTTTATTTAGGGGTAATTCATTTTATGAATTAATTAGTTGGTGTTTCGGAAATAACTTTCTTAGGTTGGTGTTGCGGAACTGTCATTTTTGCGTAAAAGCCGTACTCACGCAGTAGCGGAACCATTTCTACCGATGGTAATGTATTGTTTTCCCTTTAACATTCTGCCGCATAACATAGTACGTGTTTCATAGTACTTCGCTTTGTGTCTGATTCGTGTGGATTTCTATTCGTGATGCTGAAATCGCCGTGTAAACGTTACATTCATGTCCCGTGGTGAACCTGACTTTTCCATATAATTTAATTCTAATTGTAATTACACAACGTTGGTTTACAAGTTTATGTTGCTCGCTTTAGAATAGCATGTTGGACGTTCAACGGAAAGAAGTTATATTTAATTCCAACGAATGTAAATGTTGGAGTTTTAACTGGAAATCGGCGTTGTTGACGTTTAATTGAGTGGGGATAACTTCCGCTGTCACTTGTTCGTCTGTCAGCACGCAAGACGCACGGGTGTTGGTTTACCTGTTGCTTTTTGGAAGCACGTTGTGACTAATACGGATTTTGGGTAAATGAACATCAATATAGTTTATCTGTGAATGGTGTTATCTCGTGTGAAGAGATTTTTGGATACCGATTCTGGTGCAGAGAAAACTACCGTCATCGACGGATTTGTTGCTGTCTATGTTGTGCGTGACTAGTTTCAACAAGAGAAGCCGGGAGATAAATGGTATGTTATGTATTTCGTGTTTAACCTCACTTAATTATCAAGAGTTAGCAAGATTCTATTAGTTTCCTGTGGTTCAGGTTTTCTGCCTGGCTTCTTGTTTTGGCTCTAAGTTCTGAGAACGAATTTGGGAGGGAGATAACGTATGGAATCATTCCTTGTGCTGTGTGCTGCTGTCATATCTATTGCTGTCCTGGAGTGGGTTAAAAATTTCCCCATCACCTCCTGTTGCGGTTCTTTTCCGTGGATCTTGGAATATGGGTCAGGCTGGTTCGACAGGAAGTGTGTGTTAATTGCGGAGACGCTGAGCGACGTTGCCGATAGATTGTGGGTACTGATAGGGGCGAACTGACAACCTGGGTTCGAGTGACAGATGAAATTGTTTATGTCGCGTTTGTTTAGTATTTCTGTTACGACACAATTACAGTAACGACGAATTTTGCCCGATTAATAGTTTTTTTTTTTAAGCAAGTACGTATAGTGTGTATGAACTCACACCCCTATGGCCAGAGCCGATTTATTCTCTTTTTAATTGATAAATTAGTGCCTTCCGTAACTTAGTTGATGTTCACAGTTAATGAGTTAGTGTTAACAGTCATTTACTTTTTATTTCTCGATGTACGACTAAGTGAACACCGTAAGGTGGTCGTTTCGAAGATTAATTAATTTTATGGAGGTTAATTAGCAACTGGTAATTACACTTGTTCAGTTGTTCGGTGTGTGTTAACTCTGTTTTAGGATATCAGTACGGGATTGCGGGTAGCGCTATCAGCAGTTCTTCACATTTGATAATCGGTGAGTTATTTTATGATTTATTAACTTAGCAAGTGTAACGCCTATTTGGCTTTGGGTTTAATCTCCATCCCAGTTCTGACTGGTGGCTGTCAGTAAGCCATCTAGTCCTGTTAAAACTCTATTTTATTTTACTTTTTTTTTTGTGTTTCTTTGCATAATTACATACTTATAGTTATTATTATCCCTTGAGCGTTACTGAATTGGCATTAGCACAATTGTGATTAAGGTTACTGTTGCCATCTGGGTGGTGAATGATTGTCACACAAACAGCTATATGAATATCTAACGGTTGTCCACCGATTCGTGTGATCGGTCTAGTTGCATTAAGTTTGAAATACTGTTACGTCTCGGGTAAGGGGTTGGTGTTTGTGTAACCTATACCCCCTTGTTGGAGTATTTTATTTGCTTTTAATGGTTGTTAAATTTTTCTGTTTTTGTAATCACTTCTGTTTAATGAAATTTTATTTCGTCCATGCGGGTTGAGAATAAATTCTAGTTTAGAATGTTTTATGACTCTGAATCATTTTTGGAAACCCGACCATCTTAGTACTCCGTTTAATGTTAGTGATTTCCTTAATGGTCATCCTATCTGCTTGCTGATTATAAATCACTTGGCGCCCCATTTCTACCTTTTTGCACGAGGGACCCCCCCTACTCTATCGGTTGTGCTGGGTTCGGTGAGTAGATAAGGTAGGTTGACTGACGCATCGAAATAAGGAGGTAACACGTTGTATAATGTATGCTTTGCGACGAAGAAGGACAGTGGTTGTGAGTTAAGTATGTTTATTGTATTACTCTTCTGTAGTTGCATGGAGATTATGGGAATACGCGCACTGGATTCGAGTATATATAAAATATGCCATAACTTTTTCATGAGAACTGATATTGAAGAAATTTCGATGGCGAAAGTAAGCGCAACTTCTAAGCTTTGTGTGGCTCAGTTAACTTAGCCCCCCGAAGTTTGATTTTTTTGAAAAAATCTATTGCGCTAGACGGGCCTTAGCTTGCGCCAGCTAGCGCCACAAAAATTAGAGCTAGCGCCATTACGACAAGAAAGTTACGGGGGTTTAAACTTTCGGGGGGCTAGGTTGATGCTAGCCCCCCGAGTTTGGATTTTTTGAGTTTTTTTACACTATTCGGATTCCTCAGAGCTAGCGCCAACTAGCGCCACCAATTTAAAAGCTAACGCTACCCCCACAACCCTAAAAAATGATAAAACATTTTTAACCCCAGCCCCCCGAAATGAGAATTTTTTAATCAAATTAGGTGGCACCGACAGAATATGAAAAAAAATTCTCTCAAAAAAATCAGGTAAAAAAATATTCACATCCAAATTTTGATACGAGAGCTTTCACATTCTGTGTGCGTATTACCATTTACTTGCTGAATTTCAATACAAAATTATGTCTGGCATTTAAAATACTGCTTCCAAAAATACATCGGCCTTCTAACTACCTTATTTATGTTCATAGACATCAGCTATTAGAAATATGATGCATGGAAGACAGTAGCGTAACTAAAAATTGTGTTTTCACTCCTTGCTAATTTAAATCTTCATAACTCGGAAACTAACGGTACGATTTTAATTTTTCTTTCGTCGTTGGAGTAAAAAATCAATCATCAGGTACGCCACTGTCTTACTGGCGCTAGCTTTCTTGTTGGCAGTGGTTATAAATATTACTTTAGTGATTCAATCAACGAAAAAAAAATTGAAATCGTACAGTTAGTTTCCGAGTTATAACGACTTAAATTATCAAGGAGTAAAAAATCAATCGTCAGGTACGCCACTGTCTTACTGGGGCCAGCTTTCTTGTTAGCAGTGGTTATTAACATTACTTTAGTGATTCAATCAACGAAAAAACAATTGAAATCGTACAGTTAGTTTCCGAGTTATAACGACTTAAATTATCAAGGAGTAAAAAATCAATCGTCAGGTACGCCACTGCCTTACTGGCGCTAGCTTTATTGTTAGCAGTGGTTATTAACATTACTTTAGTGATTCAATCAACGAAAAAAAAATTGAAATCTTACAGTTAGTTTCCGAGTTACAACGACTTAAATTATCAACGAGTAAAAAATCAATCGTCAGGTACGCCACTGTCTTACTAGCGCTAGCTTTCTAGTTAGCAGTGGTTATTAACATTACTTTAGTGATTCAATCAACGAAAAAAAAAAATGAAATCGTACAGTTAGTTTCCGAGTTATAACGACTTAAATTATCAACGAGTAAAAAATCAATCGTTAGGTACGCCACTGTCTTACTGGCGCTAGCTTTCTTATTAGCAGTGGTTATTAACATTACTATAGTGATTCAATCAACGAAAAAAAATTGAAATCGTACAGTTAGTTTCCGAGTTATAACGACTTAAATTATCAAAGAGTAAAAAAATCAATCGTCAGGCACGCCACTGTCTTACTGGCGCTAGCTGTCTTCTTAGCAGTGGATATAAACATAACTTTGGTGATTCAATCAACGAAAAAACAATTGAAATCGTACAGTTAGTTTCCGAGTTATAACGACTTAAATTATCAAGAAGTAAAAAATCAATCGTCAGGTACGCCACTGTCTTACTGGCGCTAGCTTTCTTGTTAGCAGTGGTTATAAACATTACTTTATTGATTCAATCAACGAAAAAAAAAAAAAAAAATGAAATCGTACAGTTAGTTTCCGAGTTATAACGACTTAAATTATCAACGAGTAAAAAATCAATCGTCAGGTACGCCACTGCCTTACTGGCGCAAGCTTTCTTGTTAGCAGTGGTTATTAACATTACTTTAGTGATTCAATCAACGAAAAAAAATTGAAATCTTACAGTTAGTTTCCGAGTTACAACGACTTAAATTATCAACGAGTAAAAAATCAATCGTCAGGTACGCCACTGTCTTACTAGCGCTAGCTTTCTAGTTAGCAGTGGTTATTAACATTACTTTAGTGATTCAATCAACGAAAAAAAAAAATGAAATCGTACAGTTAGTTTCCGAGTTATAACGACTTAAATTATCAACGAGTAAAAAATCAATCGTTAGGTACGCCACTGTCTTACTGGCGCTAGCTTTCTTATTAGCAGTGGTTATTAACATTACTATAGTGATTCAATCAACGAAAAAAAATTGAAATCGTACAGTTAGTTTCCGAGTTATAACGACTTAAATTATCAAAGAGTAAAAAATCAATCGTCAGGCACGCCACTGTCTTACTGGCGCTAGCTGTCTTCTTAGCAGTGGATATAAACATAACTTTGGTGATTCAATCAACGAAAAAACAATTGAAATCGTACAGTTAGTTTCCGAGTTATAACGACTTAAATTATCAAGAAGTAAAAAATCAATCGTCAGGTACGCCACTGCCTTACTGGCGCTAGCTTTATTGTTAGCAGTGGTTATTAACATTACTTTAGTGATTCAATCAACGAAAAAAAAATTGAAATCTTACAGTTAGTTTCCGAGTTACAACGACTTAAATTATCAACGAGTAAAAAATCAATCGTCAGGTACGCCACTGCCTTACTGGCGCAAGCTTTCTTGTTAGCAGTGGTTATTAACATTACTTTAGTGATTCAATCAACGAAAAAAAAATTGAAATCGTACAGTTAGTTTCCGAGTTATAACGACTTAAATTATCAAGGAGTAAAAATTTAATCGTCAGGTACGCCACTGTCTTATTGGCGCTAGCTTTATTGTTACCAGTGGTTATAAACATTACTTTAGTGATTCAATCAACGAAAAAAAATTGAAATCGTACAGTTAGTTTCCGAGTTATAACGACTTAAATTATCAAGGAGTAAAAAATCAATCGTCAGGTACGCCACTGTTTTACTGGCGCTAGCTTTCTTGTTAGCAGTGGTTATAAACATTACTTTAGTGATTCAATCAGCGAAAAAAAAATTGAAATCGTAAAGTTAGTTTCCGAGTTATAACGACTTAAATTATCAAAGAGTAAAAAATTAATCGTCAGGTACGCCACTGTCTTATTGGCGCTAGCTTAATTGTTACCAGTGGTTATAAACATTGCTTTAGTGATTCAATCAACGAAAAAAAAAATTTAAATCGTACAGTTAGTTTCCGAGTTATAACGACTAAAATTATCAAGGAGTAAAAAATCAATCGTCAGGTACGCCACTGCCTTACTGGCGCTAGCTTTCTTGTTAGCAGTGGTTATAAACATTACTTTAGTGATTCAATCAACGAAAAAAAAAAAAAAAAAATTGAAATCGTACCGTTGGTTTCCGAGTTATAACGACTTAAATTATCAAGGAATAAAAAAGCGATCGTCAGGTACGCCACTGTCTTACTGGCGCTAGCCCTCGTTAGCAGTGGTTATAAACATTACTTCAGTGATTCAATCGACGAAAAAAAAATTGAAATCGTACCGTTAGTTTCCGAGTTATAACGACTTAAATTATGAAGGAGTAAAAAATCAATCGTCAGGAACGCCACTGTCTTGCTGGCGCTAGCTTTCTAGTTAGCAGTGGTTATAAACATTACTTTAGTGATTCAATCGACGACAGAAAAATTGAAATCGTACTGTTAGTTTCCGAGCTATGATGACTTAAATTATCAAGGAGTAAAAAATCAATCGTCAGGTACGCCACTGTCTTGCTGGCGCTAGCTTTCTTGTTAGCAGTGGTTATAAACATTACTTTAGTGATTCAATCGACGAAAAAAAAAAAAAAAATGAAATCGTACAGTTAGTTTCCGAGTTATAACGACTTAAATTATCAAGGAGTAAAAAAACAATCGTTAGGTATGCGAATGTTTTGCTGGCGCTAGCTTTCTCGTTAGCAGTGTTAACAAACATTACTTTAGGTATTCTATCGACGAAAAAAAAAATTGAAATCTTTCGGTTAGTTTCCCAGTTATTACGACTTAAATTATTAAGGAACAAAAAAACAATCGTCAGGTACGCCACTGTCTTGCTGGCGCTAGCTCTCTCGTTAGCAGTGTTAATAAACATCATTTTAGGTGTTCCAACGACGAAAGAAAAATTAAAATTGTACCGTTAGTTTCCGAGTTATGACGATTTAAATTAGGAAGGAGTGAAAACACAATTTTTAGTTACGCTACTGTCTTCCATGCATCATATTTCTAATAGCTGATGTCTGTGAACATAAATAAGGTAGCTAGAAGGCCGATATATTTTTGGAAGCAGTATTTTAAATGCCAGACATTATTTTGTATTGAAATTCAGCAAGTAAATGGTAATACGCACACAGGATGTGAAAGCTCTCGTATCAAAATTTGGATGTGAATATCTTTTTACTTGAGTTTTTTGAGAGAATTTTTTTTCATATTCTGCTGGCGCTAGCTCTAAGCTAGCTTTTCCACCTAATTTGATTAAAAAATTCTCATTTCGGGGGGCTGGGGTTAAAAATGTTCTATCATTTTTTAGGGTTGTGGGGGTAGCGCTAGCTTTTAAATTGGTGGCGCTAGCTCTGAGGAATCCGAATAGTGTAAAAAAACTTAAATAATCCAAACTCGGGGGGCTAGCATCAACCTAGCCGCCCGAAAGTTCAAACCCCCGTAACTTTCTTGTCGTAATGGCGCTAGCTCTAATATTTGTGGCGCTGGCTGGCGCTAGCTAAGGCCCGTCTAGCGCAATAGTTTTTTAAAAAAAAAAATCAAACTTCGGGGGGCTAAGTTGACTGAGCCGCTTTGTGTACAATGCAATAAAACTTAAAAAATGTAAAGTGGGGGGGCTGGCACCCTCCTTTATTTCGTTTATAGGGGCTGTATTTTTGCAGCGCAACTTGTAAAATTAAGTATAAATGAAATTGCCAATTCTTGGTTGCAGAATACTTCAAACATTAAAAGTGCGATTCTTTTCGCAATCTACAACAAGTTAGTCTTACAAAGACTATATCAAACACTCATTGAAACAACTACTTCCCGGGCTAATACCCCGACGGACATTGAATTATACAACAAGTGTTTGCTGTTACATACAGTAACCTACTGCAAATGTAACAATTTGGGTCAAATTATTCAGGCCATCTTGCGTGAAAAATAATGTTCTGTGTAAGTATCATCATAGGTTTTTCAAATTAGAACACAATATCTTTTTTCGCATTGGACTTGTCGAATGTTATTAAGAATGCGGACGGTGTTTCTCGCCGGCCTTTCGACGGTTTTCTACAGGTAACAGTCTTAAGAGCGGGCACTTTAAGAGATTTTTTAAAGCTGGCAGCAAAATTTGAAGAAAGTGGTTCTGTTATGGATAAAAACAAATCAGCAAGATACCCAGTTGCAACAGATGTTGCAGTTGTTAAAGTTTTACAAGAGACGCAAAATTTTGCAAATGAAAACGAATATGGAACATCTAGTGCCAATAATATAGCAGAACTTCTTGTTCAAGAAGAAAATGGCGACCTACAACATACACGATAAATGTAATATTTTTAATAAATCCCATTTCTTTGTGCACGTACAGGCATTTTTAATTTTTAAATTGCTAAATATTTGAAAAAAATATCAGTATTTGAAAGAACGACTTACTTTTGAGAAACCTTATACAAGCCTGTTCAGATAACAACCGAACATTTTGAATTACGTACCAACGAAGATATTTAATGATATGCTGTTGGCAGCACTGCCTTCTACATAACCTCCTTTGTAAGCGCATGCTCTTGGATTGTTGATATGTCGTATAGTATTTGTGATATTCTTATTTAAGTACAGCGTGTTTAAGTGTTAATGGCGATTTTTGAAATGTGCGAGTTTCTGGAGCAACGGTGCAACACAAAGTGTTGTGTCAAACTAGAGAAAACGTTTACAGAAACGTTTAATCTTTTTAAACAAGCTTACGGAGATGATCCTATGGGTCGTACGCAATGTTACGAATTGTTTTCATGATTTAATAGTTGTGGTCAGTCAATAAAAGATAATCATCGACTAGGAAGGCATTCTACTTTCACTGATGACTCCCACGTTAAAAAAATCAACGATCTGATCCGTGCAAATCGCCGATTAACTACCAAAGAACTTAAAGAAGAGGTTAGCATCTCAACTGGGCCATGTCATGCAATTTTGGCTAAAAAAATGAACATGGGTAAATTTGCAGCAAAATTTGTTCCTTCTTTGATGACCGAACAACAGAAAGGACGTCGAATGGACATTTATCAACAACTCTTTGAACAAGCAAATGAAGATGAAACATTCATGCAAAGAATCATAATGGGAGACGAAAGCTGGGTTTATGTCGTAGCCATTGAGACAAAAATGGAATCATTACACTGGATTGGCAAAGGATCTTCACTCCCCAAGCAAATTCGTCACTGACCTTACAGGCCATCTCAATTGAAGCTATCCAGGACTGCTTTGCGAAATGATAATGCCGCTGAGAAATGTGTGTGAATTAGAGACCAGAGTACATTGAAGTGGACTAAGAGCAATATTCTGTAAAATTAATAATAAAGTTTAAAAAAATAAATTACATCTGACGAAATCCTAAAATGTATTATATTTCGAGTTTAGAATAGCCTGAAAATTTGGACTTTTTTTTGTATTATACAGAATAAAATCTTTATTTTAATCATTCGATTTTTAATCCTAAATTTAAAACGCAACATAAGCTTTATTTATAATCATTGATCAGTTTTAAAAGTATAAGATATTTTGTTTTTAATAAAACATGCTTAAAACTTGTTAATAAATCACATAGAAACACTTGTGTGTTTCATGTTTTAGACATAATTATTTTTATGATCTTAAAAACCTACTTAATAAGGAATAGAAAATAAATACAAAAAATTTACAATTACAAAAATATCTACAAATTCCTTATGTGTTGCTAAACTAGCTGATGTTGGGAGTGCATTTTGACGACTGAGTAATTGAAGTTTTGCTGGCATATAGATTTACTGGCATTGAGACCTTCGGCAACTGCTTGCTGTTTATGCCACCAATTTTTTGTTTTGCCATCTGAGAATCACCAGAGTCAAAAAACGTTTGCCCTTTTGCAAGGCGTTTCTGCAAGAACCAGAATGACCACTAATGGATCGACCTGCCGCTGCTGCACCATCAGGGTATTTTGCCCTGAGCTTCTCTTCTTCCATTTTTTCAACATCATGAGCAGTCACCTCAGATATTTGCATCTCGACTTCTTGTTCACTCATGTTTATTTCTGTTTCAATGTAACATAATTTACTCGAAAAATCGAGAAAGAGTTGAGGCAAACAGTGGCAATACAAATAGAATTTACACAATTTTACAGGACGGCAAATACCATAGACTGTAGATCGCCCAAAAAAAACTTATCGAATAAAATCTAGTTATACGTAAATATATGCAGAAAATACTAATTTACTCATATTTATCGGCATTAATGACATGCAGAATGTCTATTTAAACAGAAACATACATTTAATATTTTTTATTTAAATGTTATCGATTTGGTTCGCTATATTTGTATTTTTAACAAATTTACACTTATTTATTTATTTGAGAAAAAATCAAAGATATGAACAAGATGCGTCTCAGAAAAGTACCTTAAATAATTAACACATACAAAATAATAATTAAAATATATAAAGTACAGTATAAATTTTAAACTTCAAACTAAATGCGTGTTTTATAAGCGTGGCGCATGAAGTAAATATTTCGAGTTTAGAAAACCCTGAAAATTGGGTTTGGTCGCTCCGCGAAGATTTTAAGGCTTTTCTAAACTCGAAATATTTACTTCATGCTTAATCAAGGAAACTTATGTTAAACATACTTAATTACTTAAGGAAAAGATATGTTCTTGTGCACTTAATCATTTTTACCTTTTAATCGACAGAATAATCAAATATCTCTTACAACAAACAAACAAAAAAACGTTTTACTTTGTATTATTGTCTAATACATTAACTTAAAGTTAATAACACAGTTGGTTAAAATTTCACTGTTTATTAGTTGACACTGCACCAATTGTTTCGCCACACCATCCCAATCCCTGAACAACACCACCTTCCCTACGTTATTAGTATTTATGCGTTTGTTTAAGTTTGTAAATATATCATCTGCCTGCCGGATGAAGTGTTGATATAAAATTTGTTACTCGGTAAAATTTCATATCAACACTTTCAGTAAAAGCACACTTGGTTAAGATTTTACTGTTTATTAGTTGACACTGCAACAATTGTTTCGCCACACTGTGGCTTCATCACGCAAATAAATGGTATATTTACAGCTATTAAATTTTTGTATTATTGTATTTACTATTCCACACACACGATTTTTTTAAACATTTGTTATATCCAATATGTCCAGTTGGATTTATCCGCTGATATTTTTCCGGTTTTCCGGTGTAAATCAAATTTAATATTCATAAGCCCCGACGCTGATGCGACCCTTTCGGAATTATCTTAATGGAAATTCGCAGTCGACGCCGACGCCAGCGGGGTTTTTTTCATCCGCGCGGTATTATTTAATAAAATTGATTCGCAAATGTGGTTGCTTTAGGCGCGCCGAAAAACGCCGACTATAATTACGTTCTGTTCTTTTTTTTTTTTTCTTGTCTCATTCAGCCCTCACGAGGATCCTATTAGAGGGGGCGGATTTCACGTAATTTCCGTAATTGTTCTGACATTGTCTCGCGCATGAAGGTTAATTATGGTAAATTACAAGAAGGGAATCGTATTACGAATGCAAATTTTATCGATTCACCTTTTTTTTGTCTAAAGAGTATATATAAAAAAGATAATGCTTTATGAATACATGATAGAATATTTACGATTAGTTCAACATTTTGGGAATTTTTTTTGCAGTATTCATCGATACTTCTAAAGCTTGTATTAGACGACACTATCTTCTTATAACGGATGGGACAGCTAGTGGTTTCTTTTTAAAAATGCAATAAAATGAACAAAATTATTTTTTATTTCATGTATTATGGCTTTATTAGTAAGATCAAACATTCCCATTAATTATGGAACACAACTTCGTTCAAGTGGCTGCCTCGGCTGGCTTCGCAGTAGCGCGTTTTGTCACTCCAATTTTCCAAGACCTTGTTGATGGTTTCGAGCTGTAGCTCATGGATTGCTTGGTTGATATTGGCCTGAAGTGCTTGAATCGTTTCTGGATTGTTAGCACAACATCGGTCCTTCACGGTTCCCCACAAAAAAATATCCAAAGGGGTTAAATCGCAGCTCCGAGGCGGCCAATTGCCATCGCCAAGACGGCTGATAACACAATTTTGGAATTGGTGCGCAAAAGATCGATTGTGGCATGGGCTGTGTGGCATGGCGCGCCATCCTGCAAGAACCAGAGGTCGTCTAAATCCATGTCTTTAATTTTATTAAAAAAAGAGCCATGTTTCTGTAACGTTCTGTAAGAAAATAGTAGACTATTTTCTATCATGGTGTATTACACAATTTTCATAGCCTTCTAGACGATAAAACTTTTAGAATACATGGTTCAATTCGTCTGTGAAAAACAAATTAAGTGAAGATTTGGAAAAAGCATCTTGCAGAATAAATATTTTACCAATTTACATCATACGATTGATTACATTCATCAAATTAACGTTCACATGAAGCAAATACATATTTCATTAGGTATCCAGCTTTGATGTGTTAACATGCACAAACCGTTTAATACACACAATAATAATTGCTCAAACTAATCCCTGTAAATCCATTAGTATTATACTGTGTGTTGCGGCTCGCCAAACGCCAGGTGTGCCCCGACTCTTGCGCTCAAGACCGTATCCAGAAATCAATCTCTCGCCGCCCGAAACCCACTAATTTAATCATAACTAATTAATATATGATTTAGCAATGATTGAATCAGGCTCTCCAATATGGACGCTCTCGCCCAACCTGAATTGATTTCAACTGAATAAAACAAGAGCAAAGGCCCAAGTTGAAACCCTGTCAAAGTGATATATTCGATTCTGATGTGTGTACTGGAATGACATTTTCATGTTCGTTTGATTATTAGTTTGAATAAAGTTAATTTAATGTTAGGTATTGAAATAGGTATTATAATATCTTACAAAAGTTAGAATGAAATAATGAATTTCACGAAATCATGAGATTATTAACAGTGTTTAATTATTTAATTTATATTTAAGTTAAGAATCATCTTTATGAACAGTGTTTCATTATTTAATTAAATTTAATTTAAGAATCATCTTTTAGAAAAAATATAATGTTAATTTATTTACAAACCTTAAATGTACAATATGTATGAGTTTTAATGCTACATTTTCTATATTATGGAAGATTAATCGTTGTTTGCTCCAGTAGCCAAATAACATGTACATTTCCGACCATAACCCATTGAGCGCCATTGATGCGTACACGCAACATTATAAATGCTTGGTTATTTATATTACTAAATAAGTTAATTTAATATATATTATTTGATCAGGCTTCAAATTGTAAAGAGAAAAATGTAAAAATTTTATTGTTCAAATATTTCGATTATTACTTATTTTTAAAAAAAATGTGAGTGTATTTCTAACTTCACAATATTTCAGTGTTTTCTACGCATGGCGCATGAAGTAAAATATCGAGTTTAGAAAAACCTGAAAATTTGGTTTGGCCGCTCCGCTTCGCGGAGCGGCCAAACCAAATTTTCAGGCTTTTCTAAACTCGAAATTTTACTTCTTGCTTAGTCCGGGAGTGGAATAACTCGTTCTAAACTTCATATTGCACGTTATTATATGAAATCGACGAATGCCTAAAATTTTACAGCATATACACTATGTGTATTTAAAAGAAAAATTCACAGTATTTAATACAAGAAGTCATTCATAGATATCATAAAAAGAATTGCAGAATTTTATTTAAATTCAACTTTTAGAGTTATCTCTATAATTGCTCGGCCGTTAATGGGTTAATGACAAACAGCTCTGCTTTTTTTTATTCGAGAAAATGATCAAAATACTATATTTCATTAGCAGTTCAGAAAAAAAGGATTTTTTCCGTGCGAGCTTAAAATCATGCAAGTACAGAATAATCCATTTCTGGACGTGTAATGAACGCTAAGTTTTATTATACCTATCTGAAAATAACAACATGAAACTAAATATTTATTTTAATGTTTTATTTTAAAACTAATAACATTGAAACATACAACTAATTCTGAAGAAAATAAAATTTAATTCCAGTTTTTCGAAATTTGTTCAGGTTAGCACTTTATTTTTAAGCCAAATAACTTATTAACTATAAGGTGGACGAATTAATAGATTTAGCCTTTACGGAAAAATAAAGTGGAAGTTATACGTCGTCACTCACATATACAGGGTCCGGCATAAAAACCTCCTGTATTTCAAAAGACAGTTACAAACGAACAAAGGAAGATACAGAAAAATGTCTTTTATTTGTGAACAAGAAATACTTTGCCATTTTATATTACATCGTTTTAAAAATTATTCCCGGTAAATGGCGTCCTTCGTTGCTGATACATTGCCGGAGCCTTTCCCGGAAGTTGTCCATAGTTCTTCGTATTATTTCTGGTGTAATCGCAGCCATTCACTGCCTGGGTGATTGCTGATACATTGCCGGAGCCTTTCCCGGAAGTTGTCCATAGTTCTTCGTATTATTTCTGGTGTAATCGCAGCCATTCACTGCCTGGGTGATTGCCTCCTTACGTGTTTGCAGGATTGTGGGGCGATGTATGTACACTTGCGCCTTTAAGTGACTCTAAAGAAAAAAATCACAAGGTGATAAATTGGGTGACCTTGGGGGGCAGGCGATGTTTCCATGCAGAGAGAGAAGACGCCCAAGAAACAACTTTTTATAAATTGCTAGAGAACGCAGTGAAGTGTGAGCTGTGGCTCCGCCTTGTTGAAACCAGGCTTTATGATCCCCAACGAACTGGTTTAACTTAGGTCGGAGGAAGGTCTCAATCATGTGACAGTAGCGATTTTAGATAACCGTTACCGTTAGCTCGTCTTTTTCGAAAAAATACGTACCAACCACACCAAATTCAGCAACGGCGCACCAAACAATCACACGAGAGCTGTAAAGTGGTTATTGGTGGTAGTTCCCAAGGATTTTCATTGCCCAGTAGCAGAATTTTTTTTATTTAGAGTACCGGATACGCTTATCCGGTACTGTAAATAAACAAAATTTCCGCCTCATCAGACGAAAGTAAAGCAGCACCAGGGGGAATGTTCTGACGAATGTCCTCACACGCAGCTCTGCGAGTTTGAAAAGCTCCCTCACTTAATTCTTGGGTAACCACCATTTTGTATGGTTGCATGTAAATATCTCTGTGCAGGATTCTTCTTACACTCCTATCAGACACTCCCAGGGCAGCTGCATGTTTAAGTGCTAAACGCTTTGGAGATTGCTGGAAGGACTCTCTCACACGCACCACATTTCCCGACATTGTTACGGTCCGAGGCCGGCCAGGCAATTTTTTCTGGTGCAGAATCTGTTTCTGTAAAGTTTGGTATCCAAATTTGAAAAGTTGTCCTATCTGGAACAGAATCATTTCGGCCAAGTCCAAACCGAATGCGAATCACAGAATCACCATTACGAATATACTCCTCCACAACAAACGCACGATGGTCACAGCATTACGCCATTGCCACTAGTAAATAATGGCACATATACCGCAATCGATCGATTCCCCCTTCACCTCCGTAAACCGACCACAACTCATACAGCGCCCTCTTCAAATACGGAAGGTTTATGTGTTGGGCCCTGTATTATATTTTTATGGTCCACCGTTTATGAAAACTGTGTCAGTGTTCACGTCCATATCTCGATTTTACTAGTTGTAATTTGTGCCGCTTGCGTTAAAACATCCGAAATATCAGCTACAAAAATGAATTTTATATAAGTCTATGTACATTGTAATCACATTTACGTATTTCAGTGAAGGAAAATAAAACATCAGTAAAAAATACATCGTTGGTATAAAATATGGTTAGCGCACGGAATGAGCGCACAAACAAAGTTTTCCTTGCGGTGATTTGAAAAAGGAACGTTTTCATTATTCTAGAGGTATATGGCAACAGAGTATTTTTAGATAAGTATAATAAAAACATAATTCCAATTGAGATAGTGAAACGACTTAACTTTTTGCTTATAACCATTTTTTATTAAAAAATAAATGTGGTATAAAACTGTTAGGTGTTTTCTTTATCTCAATATTGAAAGTGTACTTCGTATAACGTCCCCAAGACTCAAGAATATTTCAATTTCTTATGTCTAAATACGAGTTTTAATTTTTGTTGAGTGGATTTTTAAGTAACTTCACTAAAGTTATCCAAAAAATATAAGAACTATAACTAATTCTATTTTTAAATCTGACTTGACGTGATGTTATTGAATAAAAGAAATATATATATACTCTTTCCACCCCAGGATAACTAATCTTTCTGATACTACATTCAATACTGAAGAACTTAACTTACTCAACCTAGGACAGACTACTGTAAACTCAAAATTATAAAAATTAACCCTTTAACTAAATCCACACAAGATACTAAGTAAGTTGTCATAATCACCAAACCTACGTTAATGAAATACTGCAACAAAACCCAATTTATCCCCATGAATCCTCAAACCCCTAAACTCTACTCCCAACCAAAATTACATAAACCTAATATCCCCATTAGACCTATTGTCACCTTTTACAATACTCCTGTTCAATACTTAGCTAATTTCTTCAATAATTATTACCTTCAACAACTACAATTTAAATCTAAATACTCAGTTAAAAATAGACAAGAATTAATAGCACATTTACAATACATACACCTTCCTGAAACTTACACTATTCTATCCTTCGATGTCGTTAATCTTTTCACCAATATACCTGTCCCTGACACACTTGAAATTATCCTTAACCACTTACATAATACACTCGAAGATGAAGACGAAATCAGCCATTTTTACCAAATCGCCACACTCATTACCCAACAAAATTTTTGTCAATTCAATCACAAATACTACAGAATGACTGATGGGCTACCTATTTGCTCATCAGCCAGCTGCCTTTTTGCAGACATATTCCTAGACCATCTAGAAAATCTCATACATACGTTACCCCTAGCTAAAAACATACTCACCTGGAAACGTTATGTCGACGATATCCTAGTTATTTGGAAAGGTGACAATCAAGTCCATATTAACGATTTTCATAACAACATTAATCAATTACATAACAATATTAAATTCACTATTGAAAAAGAAATTAATAATTCACTAGTGTTTCTAGACCTTACACTTACTAAAAGGCAGCAAACTATTGATTTCTCTATCTATCATAAACCCACTCAGACGGATTCCATTATCCCATCCAATTCACACCACCACCACAAACATAAATCAGCAGCCTTCAATAGTTACATATACCGTTTAAAAAACACTCCTATGACACTCGAAAATTACAATATTGAACTTAACATTATTAAACAGATTGCACTAAATAATGCCTACAACCCAAAATCCATTCAGAAAATGATTAACGGATACGAACGCAATCACAATTCCATTACCACATCCCTCCACCCCAACACCCCTAGTTCACCTGATAAAACACCTACACAATACCGTGCTCTCACTTATAACTTTAATTTAGCATACAAAATAAACTATACATTCAGAAGGTATAACATCACCCCAATATTCAAAACCCCGAACAGTCTAAAATTCATTTTATGCAAACCCAAAGATAAAATTGACAAATTGGATAAAAATGGAGTTTACTCTATATCATGTGATGATGCCACTTACATTGGTGAAACAGGTAGGCAGTTGCGCATTAGAATAAAAGAACATATTAACCAAAAACATAAGTCCAATTTTGGTAGACACCTTTACATACATAGCCATAATTTTAAAGATATTAATAACTCTAAACTCCTACATAACATTAATAAAGGACGACTATTATCTATTTATGAGCAATTTGAAATTGATAAATTTAATGCACGCAACGAAGACCTACACTGTTTAAATGATCAAATCCAAACAAACTTCACCCCCCTTTACAAATACATTAAAAAACCATTTTCAAATTAAAACAATAACTACTCTAAGTATAAATGAAATTGCCAATTCTTGGTTGCAGAATACTTCAAACATTAAAAGTGCGATTCTTTTCGCAATCTACAACAAGTTAGTCTTACAAAGACTATATCAAACACTCATTGAAACAACTACTTCCCGGGCTAATACCCCGACGGACATTGAATTATACAACAAGTGTTTGCTGTTACATACAGTAACCTACTGCAAATGTAACAATTTGGGTCAAACGCGTCTATAGATGGCCTGAATAATTTGACCCAAATTGTTACATTTGCAGTAGGTTACTGTATGTAACAGCAAACACTTGTTGTATAATTCAATGTCCGTCGGGGTATTAGCCCGGGAAGTAGTTGTTTCAATGAGTGTTTGATATAGTCTTTGTAAGACTAACTTGTTGTAGATTGCGAAAAGAATCGCACTTTTAATGTTTGAATAACTACTCTATAATTCTATCCAGAAAACCTTAATTTTCTAACTTCCATAAACATCTTAACAATAATTTAACCATATTTATATAACAACCATAATATTTAATATATTATATACATTTATTACATTTAATAATTACTAATTATTACATTTCAACATTTTATAAAATTACTCTTTCCCTCAATACACAACTACAATAACAAAAGTATACAATAAAACTAAACCCCTCCCTAACCTCATCCACCATGAAAAACCTTATCAGCCATTCTTCGAAACACACACGCGACGTAGTATGACATTGCATGTATAAAGAACACCATAATAAAATTAAAACCAATACACACATGACACACACACAAACACCTATAAACAATATCCTGACGTGTAAGTTATATTCTTTACCTATCTTTGCTATTACAAGCCATATAATAATTAGTTACATTATCTAATTTGTTAATATTGTGAATACATTTGTGTTCTATTTAAAAATATTTCCTCATTCATTTATATGTGTATGTGTGCGTGCTCGCAGACACGGGCCAGCCAGGCACATACACAAAAACACCAAACCGCATAACGGCAAAACTGACATATCCATCCCTCTCTAACACAAACAATAACAAATAACCTACAATTTAATAATTTATGTAAATAAAAATAAAATAAACTCTTATACTTCCTTCAGAATAATACTAATTAATATAATTATCTCATATATATTACCTAATAACACTCCTACGACATCTATCCCAATACTTAATAATTTTTATCCAAGATTAGCCGCCATTTTATTTATTTATAAAACTATCTCGATCATTTTATTTACGTGACTTATTTTAACTGTGTTTTATTTCAATGTACCTCATACAAAATTATAAATAATCTAAACTTAGTGTAAATCTGTTTTAAGTTTTCTACTGATGATGGCTAAGCCGAAACATGTATAGAAAATAAAATTCTTAAAATAATATCAAGAAGTACATTTCTTTCTCTCCACTACTCCAATTAGTTAAATAAACACTTGATATAATGGACAACACACACACTATTTTATAACTACTTATATATTTTAATCATACTTGACTTGATTTTATTGATATTTAACAATAATATCATGACATTTAAGAACCGTCGTTTGATACTAACTAATGATCTACATTAAATAAGATTTTAAATATTTTAGTGTATAATTCAATATCCGGAAGTGTATTTGCACGGGAAGTGGTTGTTTCAATGGATATTTATTGTCCTAAGTTGTCTTGTTAATTAAGACATTAAACATTAAAAGTGCGATTCTTTTCGCAATCTACAACAAGTAAGTCTTACAAAGACTATATCAAACACTCATTGAAACAACTACTTCCCGGGTATATATACTATATACTACTTCCCGGTATATATGAAATTGCCAACTCTTGATTGCAGAATACTTCAAATATTAAAAGTGTCGAGATTCTTTTCGCAATCTACAACATGTTAGTCTTACAAAGACTATATCAAACACTCATTGAAACAACTACTACCCGAGCTAATACCCCGACGAACATTGAATTATACAACAAGTGTTTGCTGTTACATGCAGTAACCTACTGCAAATGTAACAATTTGGGTCAAAGTATAGACGCGTTTCAAGATTTATCTCTCATCAGTATAGCTTTGCCGTTCCCTCTAAACAATTTGACACCTTAGACTGGCGGCTACGTTACCTTGTAATACTAACTTGTTGTAGATTGCGAAAAGAATTGCACTTTTTATGTTTAAAGTATTCTGCAACCAAGAATTGGCAATTTCATTTATACTTATATTTGAACCGCAAGGTAACGCAGCCGCCAGTCTAAGGTGTCAAATTGTTTAGAGGGAACGGCAAAGCTATACTGATGAGATAAATCTCGAAATTAATTATAGAACAGTAAATCTGTCGTGTAACTCAAATATTCATTGTATAATTCAATATCTGTTGGGGTATTAGCTCGAGAAGTAGTTGTTTCAATGAATATTTGGAGACTTGTCTCAGTGAGACTAAATTTTTGCAGAAAGTCGATATTAATTTTAATTCGTTTTTATATTTTGTGAATATTCTTCAAACTATTGGCAAACTCAATTTTTCCTTATGTTAATTTTGAGTTTTCAAGGGTAAAAGAACATTTTTAAAATATTGAAGGTTTTAATAATAATAATAATAATAAAAGTAAACATTGTAATCTAAAATAATAAAATCAATATCATTTTATTCTATTAAAATTTCCGGATGCACACGATGCATCGACGTAAATTGATGTTTCGATGAAATTAACTTTTAATCAAGCGGTGCAGGGCAGTTTTATTTTTAGCGGAATTCGTTTTTGAGCGCGTTCAAAAATTTAATAAATATGATAAAGTCACCCCACCCTGGTTTATTAATAATTAATCCCATGCAAATCCGATTTGCTTGAAATTATAATGCTTTTAACGTATGTTGGAATTAATTTTGCTCCCGGGTCTTTACCTAATATTTAATGAAAATTAAAAACTGATTGAGTTTGCAGTTTAATTTTGAAATTTGTCACGGCTCAAAGTCCAATGATTATTTCATAAAGTTTATATTTGACCGTTAATGTATGTTTGTGCATATAATTATTGTTAGTGACATAAAGCAGCGAGAATTTAATAAAAAATGCGGAAATAAATAACGGACACAAAAACTTCAAACAAGTGTTTCATCGATCTAAAGGTCATAATCATAGAAAATTAAGTTTTGAGACGTTTAATTGAAAATAATTTAATTATTATTAATTTTTGGATTTGAATATATTTAAAAAATAAATAATAGAAAATATTTGAAACCTTATATCAAGTCAGTCTTTTATATGGGTGGCGCATGAAGTAAAATTTTGAGTTTAGAAAAGCCTGAATTTGGATTTGGGCGCTTTGGATGCTTCGCCAAACGTTCAGGCTTTTCTAAACTGGAAATTTTACTTCATGCTTAGTCTTTGAGTGAAAACTCTCTTTAGAAGGTGCAAAACTTGATAAATTATTCAGAGAAAAACCGAAACTTCTAAACTAGAAAATATTTGAAACTTTATATCAAGTCAGTGCTTAGTCTGCGAGTGAAAACACTCGTTAGAAGGTGCAAATTAAACGCTTTTCAGAAATAACGAAATCCTGGAAATTTCCAGCGTATAAATCGTGATTTATAATCTCACAAAATTTAAATATTTCACTGAAATATCAGCTTTTTAAAATCACTTAATAACTGTAACAAAAATGCGATTCCCACTCAAATTTTATAAATAAAACAATTAATTGACGTTGCTTTGACGCTTATTTATTTATTTTTGGATTGTTTACTGGTAGAGGATTATCCAGTCAGCCACTAGCTTATTTACTTAAATAAATATTTTAACCCTTAAAAGTGTTTATTTTACAAGATAACCAAAACACAACATTATTACTTCCACAAACCAAACAATTGATAAATTATTCAGCGAGGAACCGAGACTTTTAAACTAGAAATTAACTATTAAAAAAAGAGAAAAACGCATTTCCAAACGTTCCCACAACACACACAACCCTTGCACACAAAAAATCAACATTAATTATTCAACAAAGCACTATTTACTTTTATATTCCCTTTCAACCCTTTCCCATTCAGTCGCCTTAATTAGCCTTGGCGCTAATTAAACACGCCCCGCTTTTTTCTGTCTCTTTCTCGTTCTCGTATTTTTTCTTATTTCCTTTGAGCTTGGGGTCGAAGCGAACTTTTTATCATCGTTCATCTTTTAGGTGTTTTTCTTCTTCCTACTTAAAATTTACATACTTGTGTGTAAGTTTTCGCGGTTGTAAATTATGCATGGTATGTTGTGGGTGGATTTGCTTAACCCATTAACTAAAAGTTGCTTTCAGACAAAATTATGTACTTATTTTTATGATTTCAATGAATATCATAATTGTATTTGAGTTCAGTATTCCGGCACCGGATACCCACAAACGCGTTTCGGACTTCAAGGTCCTTTTCAGTGTGGTCCCGACCCAGTGCTAAGGAATACTGAACATTTCTTACTATATCAAACCGATATGTGAACACAATTAAGTGAATTGGATAGCTAACGCCATCTAACATGGAGCGTTAGATGGCGTTAGCTATCCAATTCACTTAATAGTGTTCACATATCGGTTTGATTTAGTAAGAAATGTTCATTATTCCTCAGCACTGGGTCGGGACCACACTGAAAAGGACCTTGAAGTCCGAAACGCGTCTGTTCGGTACCGAAATACTGAACTCAAATCAATTTTGATATTTGTTTTCTGTGGTTACACAGAGTATAGCTCCGTGGACGAAACAGTGCCTATGCACTTATGCATTCGTGTCATTGACAATGCCACTAAGGAGCTTTAGATGGCGTTAGCTATCCAATTTACTTATTAGATTTCAATGAATGTTTATTATATTACATATCGAACATTTTTCTTGTAACGTACCATAATGTAAATTATGATGTAATGTTTTTAGGCATACGTCAATTTTATAAAAGGGTTTAATTTTAACTCTTGAACGAGGGTTGCCACTTCCAGGTTAAGCATGAAGTAAAATTTTGAGTTTAGAAAAGCGCTAAAATTTGGTTTGGTGGGCGTAGCGCTACGCGACCAAATCAAATTTTAAGGCTTAAAATCTAAAATAAACTATGAGTGTAGTACATCACTAAGTTCAGAATAGCCTATAAGAAAAACAAAAGTTGTCATAGTTCCCGGGTAAATGGTAAAGTTATCTTAAAATAAAATACACTTCTATATTCCTCATTAAAAAGTGTCTCTATAATGTCAAAGTTATAAATGTCTAGGTTCAATAGATTTTGAATAAAAAAATAAAAATGAAATTTCATAACATCAGTTTTTTGGTAATATCTTGAAAACAAAAAAAGATATTTCAAATATGTTTATTGGTGGGCCCTAAAATATGAAACTTTTTTTTAGTTTAACCGATTTTCTATCTCACCAAATAACTGAGATCCCCATACATTCTGCCGAAATAGGGACACCCTGTGTATTAATAATATATAAAAAATTACGAAAATATTCGTGTGAAATGCAAACAATACGTCTTAATTAACAAGACAACTTAAGAAAATAAATACCCATTGAAACAATACATAATAATGTTCTGTCGTAATAATAAATTTGATTTGATTTAATTTGCATAATCAATATTTTCTGATATTTTTACTTGAATCCATTCACCTCCAATTCATGACAGATGAAAGAGTTACATATACTGTATTATATAAGTGACGTGGTCGGGTTTAAATGAAATTTAAGTTGGAATTGAGTCACGTACTCCCCTCGCTTTTAAAACTTTTTTAAAAGTTGCCCCTCTCCGGCACTCGCCTGGTTTCCCGAAATCGATTCCACTTCCGCGTTCATTATTGTTTTAACATGGACCGTTTTCGATATCGATTAATCCATTTTGGGTTCACTATTTCATTCTGAATACACACGATTCCCTGCAATTATAAATGATAACTGATTAATGTTAATTAGTAATTCATATAAACTCAGTGTTTTGATTACCGACATATATTTATTTACATAGCTATAGATAGTTAAAGTTATAAATAGTTATAATAATACATGATAATAATAATAATACACTATAATACATGATTATAATAATAATACATGAACAACGAAAGAATGTTTTGTATTAAAAACAAAACTCCCCTTGCACAAAATTCACCCACACAGCAAAAAGAATGTAAAATATGAATATTGATTTGTTTCACAATTTTTTATTTTACTATTTACTCGACTAGTTTCGCGTTTTACAGCATTATCAGGATCAATATTTAAAAATGTTTCACCAAGTGATAAGTGAGAAAATTATTCAAGAAATGTAAAATATGAATCTGAATAACCAAATTCAGATTTATATATAGTAAATAGAAATTTTGTTTACGACAACCTATTATGTGGGCAGCATAAATGGAGTGCATTTAACACTCAAGTACAATAAACACGGAATTTGCGTGGTTTTTGACCACGAATATAAATAATTGCCTAGTTCGATTTTTGGCCGCTATGCAGTAACAACGCTGTGCTTGTCAAATCAGATATTTTTGTTTTAGATTTGATCATGGTGTTAAAGTACTAAACAATCGCGTCAACATCTCCGCCATTCTTACTAGTTTAACCCGCGTAAAACACGTTTGTAAACCGAAATCATTCTCAAATCGCTTAAACAATTGTGCCACTATCCGTCGCGAGTGTTTTTTAAAGCGGAACAAATGTTAACACCGTGAAAACTCCATCCAAACGGAAGAGTTCGTTTTCTGTGCAAAGAACGTGTTTCTATGTAACTTAGGCGAAAGGGCAGATGTGTGAGTATAATTTATTATTGAACGATTGTTTATATTTGTGTTGAAGTGAAATTAACCCTATTACATATTCAAGTCATAGTACCGTAATCTGTCGTCATTTATCTGTCAAAACCGACCAATAAGACAAACGCGAATTTGATAAATATATATATAATAAATGTTGTGTTATATATTTTTGTTGTCATGAACAAAGTATAGTGTATATCTTGCATATAATGGCTATTGATCACTCGAACGACTTGCTCCACTCGCCTTCGGCTCGTTCCGCAAATCTCGTTCTCGTGATTAATACTTATCATTACTTGCTCGTTGTACAATATACTATTTAAACATCTTTAAATATTATCAAACGAAATCAATTCAATGTAATTTTATTTAAGCGCGAATTTAGTGAAACATACTTTAATAAAAGTTGGCAAAGCTGATTTTTAATGAGCTTAAAATAAGACAACAAGAGAATGCTTTATATTTAAAAATAATTCCTCTGGCACAATAAAAACTCACCCACACGGCAAAGACAGTGTAAAATATGAATCTGCATGAACGAATTTAGATTTATATACAATAAATAAAAACTTTTTAAACATCTTTGAATATTAATAAACGAAATCAATTCAGTGTAATTTAATTTAAGCGTGAATTCATAAAAACATTCTGTAAGAAATTTCGACAAAGCCGATTGATTTTTATTGGACTTCATCGAAAATAACGAAAGAATGTGTTATATTTTAAAAACAAAACCCTCGCATAAAAAAACCTCCACCCACACAGCAAAAAAAGAATGTAAAATATGAATCTGAATTAACAAATTTAGATTTTTTAATTAAAAATTCGCAGAGTGAAATGCCATCTCTGCGAATTTACAGTCGACAAGTCCGAATTTCCAATTCTAATTAAAAACCGCGCTCTAATTTGCGTTCTCCCCTAACCCGCGTCCCTTTCACCCCGTTTTTTTCTCGCTGCTCTCTGTCTATTTTTATTTATTTTTTTTAGCAAACTCGTAAACTGTTTAACAGCTGTTGGGAATTAGTGGATTTTTTTTGTTGTCTATAAACGCGACTCGGTTGTAACACCTTGTTGAATTATTTATAATTTTGTTTGTTTTCCACGCGCTTTGCGTATTTTAAAATAATTATTTTTTTTATAGTTGCATTAAGGTTTTAATAGCGAAAATCCAAGCTAGCATACGATGCATGTTATACCGGGTGTTCGATAAAAAAACGGCCAAAGCCATAACTTTGTTTTAATTGAAATTCAGCTTTTGCCTTGAAGGATTAGAGAAAATAAAGGAATAGCTGCAATTCAGTTTCTGGTTAATAAATATAATGCCTGTTGTCTCTCAGGTTTTTATTAATTCTACATAAATTACCAAGCCTTTTGATTCTTTAAAGGTAAAGTTTAATTTCTTACAAATTATCAAAGAAACTCCTACTCAATTAAACCAACATTTCAAGGAAATTAAACCTTATGCTTAATTTGGGAGTGAAAATCACTTGTTTAAAGCTTCAAATTGAATGTTTTTCAAAAACTAAGAAAGTTAGCTAGTTAGCCTTTAAAACTAACAATACATTACATAAATTCATTAATAATGCCAAAGACAAAACCGACAAAAACAAAAAATCAGGAGTCTACTTGTTAGAATGTGGAGATTGCCCCATGATATATGTTGGCCAAACCGGACGCAGCTTTGAAGAAAGGATAGCTGAACACCTAAAAAGCTACATGAACCATAAGACAACATCTACATATGCCAATCACCGCAGGGAACATAATCACAACCCCAACAACAACTTCAAAATTTTACACGGATGCGCTAAAAGCAAGAAATTGAGCAGCTGGAAATTAACAAATATAATCAACGCGGTTTGATACTCAATGATAAAACCGACGTAAATAATTCACCACTATTAAATCAAGGTCTATAAATTGTAATATGTAAAATTGTAAATGTCTTCATTAATTATGTCATTCTGTTAAATCATAAATATTATATTAAATTACACTGTTACGCACACCCCCTCCACAATGATTTAGTATATAAGCAACGATTGTGGTTTCATGTAATCATTACTCATCTGCCTGATGAAGCCACTGTGTGGCGAAACAATTATCGCAGTGTTCGACATTAAAAACTGTGAAAATTCTCAAACGATCGTGTTTTATTTCCTACATATTATGGAATTTCACCAAGTAACAGCCTCATCTATCCAATATTTGATTCATTTATTTATGGAAAAATCCGCGCACAAGAATAGTATAAACAATTTATGCACGCTCGTGGAAAAACGTAGAAATTCATTCCTGGCACTCGCAGCAAACAAACAAACAAAAAAGAAACACAAATCCAACTCGGTGTTCTGTTTAATCGAAGCACGAATTGCAAATTTTCTCAGCTAACGCGAAAACAAAAAAAAACCCTCCACCGGAATTAATTTTTATATTTCCCATCGATCGACTCTTTTCAGCGGCTAATTGAAGTTCGTCACTTTACAATTATAAGCGCCGCGGGCACGATTGTTTTTAATAGCGACAGTAATCGCTTTTTTTTTGTGGGAGAGGAATTTTTCCACCACACGTATAATTAACACGAGATTCCAGAAAATGCATTTTTTTAAGCGCGAGCGCGCTTTTCTGTTTTTTTTGTTTTAATTTTTAGTTGCGTAATTGGAACGTTTGATTTGTATTGAAATATTACGGATTTATGTGTTTGTTGTTTTATTGCTGTTGGAAATAAAACTACAATAGCTTCAGGTTATTATAAAATTGATTGGTTTTTGTTTCGGATTGTATTGCAAGAATTTAAAACAAGTACAAATATTTATTATTACGTTGATAGAATCGTAACTCAAGTAAAATCCGATCACGACCTTTTTGGGGCATAGTTGGCTGTAGTTTATTCTGTTTATGTTGGATCAGTGGCGTACCCAGGTTTTTTACATGGGGGAGGGGTTTCTAACTGAAGCGCAAAAAAATACAGTTTAGACAGAATAATATAATTTGTATAAACAAAATATTTCTATAGAAACTGCAGTTCTCCAGCATTTGGATTTAAAATAATCATAACTCAGTAAATCAATCATGAATTTGCATGAAACTTTCTGCTGATATTGAGAAAACTTTGCGCTTTTAAAGTACGTAAAAATGAGAAAAAACTATTTTTTAGTTGTCAACTTATTTTCGCTAAAAGTCAAAATATGTGTATTTTCACCCTGATTTTTGTAGAAGTTGGATTTATAAAACGTCATTACTCAAAAAAATCAAAGAGGACTTTTTAAAAACTTTTTGTTGGTGTTTAATAATAATAATAATGATATTTATTTGCGCAACGGAAGACCAATACAGGGACAAAAATATAAATAAAAACTAAATAGTAATACAAAAATAGCACAAAAAGATACAACTTAGGAATATAAGTACAAGACAATTTTTAATTTATGGTATGAAGTGTTATACATGGTCACCAACAAAAATATCGCTAAATAAATTATTTGAATTAACAGACATATGAAAGATGGGTGACTTACGTAAAATATTTGTTCTTGAGTGTGGAATATGAAATGTGCATTATACGTCGAACATGAAAATTAATCTTAGAGAGTAATTGCGGACAGTCAACTTTGTTTTCAATTAATTTACGCAAAAACGTTGCACTGAATTCTTCTCTCCGTGATGTCAACGAAACGAACTGAAATTCATTTAATAAGCTCTCATAATCACAATATACATCCGGGTACGTGCCGTGAGTTTTAAATGACAAGAATTTCAGAAACCTTCTCTGAACACGCTCAATTGACAAAGATGCGTTGCTATAATATGGATACCATACAATCGATGCGTATTCAAGCTTACTCCTAACAAGAGCATAGTATAAAGTTTTTAACAACGTGAGGTCCTTAAAATGACGGGATGTACGCATTAAGAAACCTAGCGTTTTTAATGCAGAGGTTGATGTGTATTTTATGTGTTCCGAAAAGGATAATCTGCTGTCAAATAAAACCCCCAAATCTTTACATTGAGTGTTACGTTCAAGAATATCGTCCTGAACACGGTAGATAAATTGTATAGGTGTATTCTTACGGTGGTAAGACACTACACGATACTTACTAATGTTCAATACAATTTTTTTTACTAAACACCAGTGTATAATATGAATTGTGCAATATATTTTTATATCATCTGCGTATGCTAATACCGGACATGAAATAGAGGTTATCAGATCATTGATGTAAACAATAAATAGAAGCGGACCCAAATTCGATCCTTGAGGGACCCCTGACGTACTAACAAACTTGTTAGATCTAAAGCCATTAAAGTGTACATAGTTCACTCTGTTACTAAGGTATGAAGACATAAATTCAAGAGATGAACTAGTAAATCCAAAACTATTTAGTTTATGCAGCAATAAGTTGTGATTAATTGAGTCAAATGCTCGACTGAAATCGGTATAGATAACTTCGGTTTGTAATCGTTTATCGATAGATTCACTTATATTTTGAGTAACTACAGCTACATTTGGAGTACATCTAACTAAAAAGCTTGGAATTTGATCATCGCCACACACTCAAGAATTCTTTAATTTACTTATACTATTTACAACAACATTTTCGTTAGTATGACTAATGGAAAAAGATTCAAGATTAGGAACTATATCGTCAAGTTTAGCTGTTGTTTTTGGCAGATATGATTTTGAGAAAGTATTTGCAAAACCAGTTACAATTGACAACGGTGACGTTAGTTCAATACCATCATGAACGAGTTGACTAGGAATTCTGGATATTCCTTTTTTTGCCTGACGAATTTCCAAATGTCTTTAGGATTTTTTTTAAGATCAATTTCAATTTTTCTAAGATATTCTTTATACGCCGAGGAGATTTGAGATTTTGTAAGGTTGCGTAACCTTTGGAATTCTAAATAATAGAAAGGATACCCAGTTGATTTCCATAATGCAATTTTAGTTTCACATTTCTTTTAATATCTGTTGTAAACCACGGAGGAAAATTATTATTTCTATTTAAAGTATACATCGGCACATTTCTGTTTAAGGCGTTGTATAATATATTGTAAAATTTACCGGTTACTTCATCGGAAGTACTGCACGATTCTAGAGGCGACCAGTCCGCATTAAGTAGCTCAGAATACAAGTTAAAATAATTAGCTTTTTTGAAATAAAATAATTTATTGTCATTTGTAGGAAATAGTTGTTGTTTATTACTTGTTTTAAGTTATGAATATGCAACTTAAAACAATGCGGGATGATGTGAGTCTTCAGCAACAAAAGGGAGGCTATCATGTTCCACGTGTATTTTACAATCAAAGTTACTTAATACTAAGTCGAGAAGTCTATTGTTGTTATTTCTAATTTTATTAAATTGCTGCAAGTGTAAAATATTTATGAAGCTGGTAAGGGATTGAGTCTTAAAATCATTTACATTATGTTCTCCATCAAAACTAGGTAGATTAAAATCGCCAATAATCAACACTGGCTTATCAAGAATAAGCAGCTCTAAGGCTTGAAAAAAAGTGTCTAACATATCAGTTGTCACATCAGGAGGTAGGTATACAGCGATTGTGTAAAAATGAAATGAGCTAATATTACACTTGCATGCAATGAAATCAATTAATGGTACCGATGCTTCGATATTACTGGTATCAATTCTTTCAAAGAAAATATTTTTGACAAAAGCCATTAATACTCCACCCCCAGTAGTTCTATGTGTAAGAGAAAAATTGCGGTCGTGTCGTACAATATTATAATTTGCATTAAATAATTCTGAGTCATTAACTGAGTCCTTTAACCAAGTTTCGCTTAAGAATATAATATCAAAACAAGAATTACATGAACTTGCATAAAATAAGTGAGTTTTAGACCTAATTCCGCGAACATTCTGTTAGTATAAGCTCAAACGTTGACTTCCGGGCATATTTAGTTTTCCGAATGTTCAGTATCCTTGTTGATAATAGTTGGAATACTTCGAATATATTGAATACGAATGTTAGTTTCACCGGCTTCTTGTATTCGCACGAGTTCACTTTTTACCTCTCGATAGAGTTCAGTTTGCAGTTTTGTTTGATCTCTTGATATGCTTATTGACTTGAAAGTTTCATTAAATTTAAGTTTGGAATAGTTTTTAATTGCTGCAGATACATGCAAGGCACTATTAAGATTCACTTTCAAAGGACGCTTTCTGTTTAAGTTAGTGGGATCAAATTTGCCGATCCTGAACATCTTAATAGTATTGTGCGATACCTCTACATTGGCTAGTATTTGATGTGTTGCTCATACATCAGCATCAATCTGTTCCTGCAACGTCTTAAAATTCCCTTCAGGCAGGCCAAATATCACTAAGTTATTTTTTCTATTCTCCCGTTCAGCCATTTCCTGGATTATTTTACCGGTAAGTACAACAGTTGATTGTTCGAAAATAGTGGATGATTTTGAATTTCGTTTAGAATTAAACGTACATTCAAATTTCATGAATTTTTCAGTAAGTTTTTTCAGTGCAGTTGTTAATTCAACATTTTTTTTGGCGAATATCGTCCATAGATAATAGAACCTTTTTGAGTTCTATGTTTTCCTTCCGAAGTTCATCACTGTCTTTAGATAGCTTGTCTACAGAGCCTTATAATTGCTGTACTGCGGTCATTAAATCCGAAAGAGTGGTACAGTTATGTCGTTCGATACAACTAGGATGTCCAGATTTTCCACAACTGGGGCACGACACTGGATTGACGACAGTATTCCCACAACCGCCTTCACATTTTATTGCTGATTTTAAATTATTCGGTTTTGAGTAGTAATCAATAGTTAAAATAATAAGTGCTTATGGATTGGAAAAACTGGGTAACTTTTCACACTGCACGGTCTTTCACAGTGACTAATGTAAGACAACACAAGACCACGATTATGACATATAATGACAACATTAGGATTATGCAGGATGCAATTATTAATTATCAAAGACTCATTTCAATTAAATTATTAAAATGATTAAAACAAATAAATAATTGAGTGCATTGAACTGTGTTCTTTTATTGTTCTGTATGAGTCGAGCTCGTCTCCGATAAAGGAAACGACCTTGCCACAGAAAAAATAACGTAGAGAATTTGGCTAGTTCACAATACACGGCAATTATACATAAATGAATTTAAACAGGTTACTAAAAATTAAATAATATAAAAACTGCATATAACAACGCACATTAATATAGATATTAACCTCACCAAAGATGAACAATTTCAAGTACAAAATTCCATAAGAAACATCACTCTCAAGCGGAGCACAACACACGTGCTGTTGACGGAAACTAATATTTGAATTTAATATTTGAATTTAACTTTTAACTGTTTACAAAACTATGTTCTTTCAAAATATGTAAAATTCAGAAAATACCCATTTCATAGTTTTCAGGTTATTTTCACTCAAAGTCAAAATTTGTGTTTTTTTACCATTAGTTTTCTAGCATTTGGATTTAAATAACCTTAACTCAGAAAATTATTCGTGGATTTGCATGAAACATTCTGCTGATATTGAAAAAACTATGCTTTTTCGAAATAAATAAAAAAATATCCTTCAAACAATACCTATCAAATAGTTATCAACTTATTTTCAATCAAAGTCAAAATTTGTGTTTTTTACCCTGAATTTTGTAGAAATGGGATTAAAAAATATCATAACTTAAAAAACCAAGCATGAATTTTTATAAAATTTTCTGTGGGTGTTTACAAAACTATGCTCTTTCAAAATGTGTAAAAGTTAGAAAATATTTGCATCATCCTTCTTAGGGTATTTTCACTCAAAGTCAAAATTTGTGTTTTTTCACTATGATTTTTCTAGCATTTTGATTTTAAATAATCATATCTCAAAAAACAAATCATGGATTTGGATAAAACTTTCTGCGGATGTTAAGAAAACTATGACTTTTTGAAATACGAAAAAATTAAAGAATAGCCGATCGATAGTTTTTCACTCAAAATCAAAATTTGTTTTTTTCACCATGATTTTTGTAGAAGTTGTATTAAAAAACATAATTTCTCAAAAAACCAAGCATGAATTTTTATAAAACTGTCTGTGGGTGTTACTAAAACTATGCTCTTCCAAAATATGTAAAAGTTAAAAAATACCTATGTCATAGTTTTTAAGTTATTTTACTTAAAACAAAATTAGTGTTTTATTTTTCTTTATTTTCGTAGAGTTTGTATCTAAAATACGCCATAACTCAAAAAAACATGCAAGCATTTTTATTAATCTCTCCCTGGATGTTCACAAATCTATGTTTTCTCAAAATATGCAAAAGTTACAAATACCCATATCATAGATTTTCAGATATTTTCACACAAAGCCAAAATTTGGAATTTTTCACTATGATTTTTGTAGCATTTTTATTTAAAAAAAAACATTATAACTCAAAAAACTAAGCATACATTTGCGTGAAATTTTTTGCGTGTATTAAGAAAACGATGCTCTTTCAAAATATGTACAAGTTAAAAAATACCATTATCAAAGTTTTTAAGTTATTTTCATTCAAAGTTAAAATTAGTGTTTTTTCATCCTGACTTTTTGTTTGGATTTAAAAAACAATCATGGATTTTTTTAAAACTTTCTGTGGGTGTTAACAAAGCTATGCTCTTTTAAAATATGTAAAAGCTATACAATACCCATATCACAGTTTTGAAGGTATTTTCTCTAAAAGTCAAAATTTGTGATTTTTCACCCTGATTAGAAGAAGTTGAATTTAAAAAACATCATAAATCATAAAAACAAGCATAAATTTTTACAAAAGTTTCTGTGGGTATTAACAAAACTATGTCTTTTCGAAATATGTAAATGTTAGAAAATACCCGTATCATTTTTTTACTCAAAGTCAAAATTTGTGTTTTTTCACCATGATTTTTGTAGCATTTGGATTTAAAAAAAAAAAACATTATAACTCAAAAACTCAATCATGGATTTGCATAAAACTTTCTGCGGGTGTTGAGAAAACTGTGCTCTTTTAAAATACGTAAAAATTAGAAAATTCCCCTTTGATAGTTTTCAACTTATTCGCACCTAAAGTCGAAATTGTGTTATTATAACGTGATTTTTGTGTGAATTGAATTGGCGAATTCAAATATACAAAATAAATTCGATAGCAGCGACTAGCGGGGGGGGGGGGTTCTAGCCCAGAAAGGGTTACGCTTTCTGGATACGCCACTGTGTTGGATTAACTGACTCAGGTCTATTTGCACCCCGACTGATTAGATTTAATCATCCACTAATCATTGATTGAACCCCTGATTAATTCAAATTTGTAGAACAAGAATTTTATAAATTTGTAAGAAATCCTAATCATGTCTCTGTTTCAAAGTTAGGTTGGGTTGAGTTAATATCAGAGCTTTTAACTTCAATTTAAATCAGTGTTTTATACGCGTGGCACATGAAGTAAAATTTCGAGTTTAGAAAAGCCCCGTGAAAATTTGTCTCGGGTCGCTGCGCGACCCTCGACAAATTTTTTCGCTGGGCTTTTCTAAACTCGAAATTTTACTTCATGCTTAGTTTGGGAGTGGACAACTCTCGTTCTTAGAAGTTTCAAACTGAAGGATCACTCTAGATTACTAAGTTTATTACTCATAGGACCGTTTTACAAAGGCTACAGCTCGAAGGACCAAATGTAGTCTTCGGAGACCGAAGGACTACATGGAATTGAATTTTTTTTTACAAAAAAAAAACAACGAATATCTGAAGGTTTACAGCGAGGATATGAAAGAAAAAAACTAATTTAAAAAAAATAATCGAAGTTGGGTTGGGTTGGGTTGTTTTCAGTGCTTTAAATCAGTGTTTTATACGCGTGGCACATGAAGTAAAATTTCGAGTTTAGAAAAGCCCCGTGACTAATTTTCTACTCCGGGCTTTTCTAAACTCGAAATTTTACTTCATGCTTAATCTGGGAGTGGACTGTCAAGATTTTCAACATGTAGAAATTTTCGATATTTCTGGATTTTCCTCGATTTATTCACAATTTGTTATTATATTAAATGCAACTTTAATATTTAATAAATACTGTTTTTCTTAGGCAAAGAATATTAACCCATTAAGAGCCGAGCAAGTTAAGCTTGTGATTCAACATGCCGAACGAAGCAGACGGCAGTGATTTGAATCAAAGAACTATAAGTAAACAAGGTGAATTAAACAAAAAGTCTTGTGTGTGCGGAGCCGTAGCAAGATCAGGTAGCGAATGTCCAATCTGCGAAACTTGGTACCACTCAAGTTGTGTAAAAAGGGCCAAAACATGCTGTGAGCACTCTCTTGCAACAGGTACGAAAACAAACGCTGATAATGAAAGTTTACTAGACTTCGAAAAAGAAGCCTACTTCTATTTGAAAGAGCTTGTTAAACAACTAAAAGTAAGTATTGATTTGCTTACCGAAAAAGTGGAACGACTGGAATCAGAAAACAGTGCCCTGCGTTTGGAGGTTAAAGAAAAAGTAAACAAACATCGCGCGCGGCAAAACATAGGCAACCCATTATCGCCAAAAATCAATATAGCTAAAAATAAATCAAATACAGATCCGTTAATTAAAGACGCTCTAAGCGGTTTAAACCAAGATATTCTCACGAACTCGAACTCTCCAACAAGAGTTACAGATGAGAAATGGTCAGAAGTTGTGAAAAAAAAGAAGTATAGAAAGAAGAATATACTTGGCACCGGTAAAAGTGCAAACCAAGAGGAAATTAAAGGAGTCGAAAAGAAAGCCCATCTTTATATACAGGGTGTCTCAGACCACCCGTACCAGCCTTTTATTTCGACAACGCTTGGTCGAATGTGACTGGGACAAAAAAATTTATTACCAAAGTGAACCCAAGGAATCCACTGATGATTTTATTTTTTACCGGAATAATCCGGAAGTACCCGCAACCGGAAGTAAATTTAAAATTTTAAATAACAACATAGGTCGAGTATGGTATTAATTGATAGGTGTTTTTAAAAGAATCAACTTTTATTAAAATGTTTTTTTTAATATTTTGCATATTTACAAAGATAAACAAAAAAAAAACTAAATTGAAAACTAGTTATCCATTCAACACTCAATTTCCTCAAGTAGGCTTTTGTGTTATGTCAAAATAATTGATATTCGTGAATATTTGAAGTAAAATAAATTATTATTATCAAAGTATTGAATGTGTCAACATGGTTTTTATAAACCTCGAAGGTTTTGATATGCTGATGATATTAGGTGAATGCGGCCAAAACTATTGTGCTGCTGAGCGAATTTATGTTGAGCGATACCCTCAACGAGCCAGTCAAACAATATTTTTCGGCGCCTTGCAGAATGCGTTAAGACAACTGGTAAGCTACAGCCCAGCCACAACAAAGGTCGAAGTATCAGAAAACGTGTACAAGATGAAAGAGCACCAGATATTCTAGCAGCAATTGCTCTGGACCCGAACATCTCGACTAGAAGAATTGAAATCTATGCTGGAATAAGTCGCTCCACTGCTTGGAGAGTTTTAAAAACAAACAAATTCGATCTATACCATATCTCTTTACACCAGAAACTTAAAGAGCGGGATTTTCAAGATAGGTTGAATTTTTGTGAATGGATGTCTCATAAAAATTATAATTTCCATTACAAAATTTTATGGACAGATGAGGCGACATTCAAAAGGAACGGAGTTGTTAATTTACATAATGCTTACTACTGGAGTAATGAAAACCCTCATTTGTTAAGAGAAGTTGATAATCAACACGCGTAGACCCTTAATGTTTGCTGTTGTATTTTAGGAAACCAAATAATTGGTCCACATTTTCACCTAATATCATCAGCATATCAAAACCTTCGAGGTTTGTAAGAACCATGTTGACACATTCAATACTTTGATAATAATATATTTTTTTTAACATAACAAAAAAGCAAAGCATACTTGAGAAAATTGAGTGTTTAATGGATAACTAATTTTCAATTTAGTTTTTTTAGTTTATTTTTGTAAATATGCAAAATATTAAAAAAACATTTCAATAAAAGTTGTTTCTTTTAAAAAGACCTATCAATTAATACCATACTCAACCTATGTTGCCATTTGAAATTTTAAAGTTACTTCCGGTTCCGGGTACTTCCGGATTATTTCGGTAAAAAATACATTCATCAGTGGATTCCTTGGGCTCACTTTGGTAATATATTTTTTTGTCCCAGTCACATTCGACCAAGCGTTGTCGAAATAAAAGGCTGGTACGGGTGGTCTGAGACACCCTGTATATCGACTGGACCCGAAAACCAACGAGGAATCACTTACGACCTATCTGAATAAGAAGAGCATAGCTGATGTGCAATGTAAAAAATTAGACTCTCGCCATCCTGAAGAGTATAGTTCTTTTAAAGTTACAGTCCCGTTCCATAAGAGAGAGGATATAGAAAACCTGGATATGTGGCCCCAAGGAGTAGTCATCAGACGTTTTTTATTCCATATCCAAAGGTCCAAGGAGAAGATCATAGGGATTCAAGAAAAACAACAGAACAATTAGTAAGTGTACTCCATCAAAATATTCAATGTTTAAGAAGTATAATTCTAGAATTTGAATCAGTTTTGATGGAGAATACTTTAAAACTGTCCTTTATTTGCATTTGTGAGCATTGGCTAAATAATTTAAAATCGCATACTGTCTGTATAAATAATTTTAAAGTGGTCTCACATTTTTCTCGATCAAAATTTAAACACGGCGGCGTCATGATTCTATCCGATGGCACATATGAGAGCTGTAATTTAGATATTTCTAAGTACTCAATCGAGAAAGACTGTGAACTCGCTGGAGTATATATTAAAACTTTAAATTGTAATCTAATTACAGTTTATCGCTCTCCAGTAGGTGACTTTGTTTCGTTTACCAATACTATATCTCTAGTTTTCAACAATTTGTCTTCTCTGTCTACCAACATTATTTTAACTGGAGACTTCAACGTTAGATTAAATGGGGATGATCCTCATAAAGATCAACTTATTGATTTCGTGCACACTTTTGGGTTGAGTAGTAATTTTTGTTCACCAACACGTTACAACAATTGCCTAGATAATGTATTTAGTAACATGCATTTAAATTCACAGACGATTAATCTAGAACTGTCAGACCATATAGGAATATATACCACTTTTATTTCTGAAAAACATTATAATATAATAAATTCCAAACAAATCAGGTCAATTACACGTGAAGGTAAAATCATATTTTATAATTATTTGGAACAAATTAATTGGGATTTTCTAGATAATGAATTGAGGGCTAATGAAAACGCCACAACTCTCAATAACCTAATATCTAAGGCAGCATCTAAAGCTTTTAAAAATAAGATGGTTCAAGTGAAGGCCAGCAGCAACAAACCCCAGCTCAATTGGTTCAATCAACACCTTAGAGACATGAGAGCTAATCTAAATTTTATGACCTCGATTTGTAGACAACAAAGCAGCGATTCTAAACTAAAATTAATAAGAAACGCATATAGAAATAGATATAAAGGTGCAATTAAAGAAAGCAAAATTCATTCTTTCACAAAGTATATGCAAAGTCACAACTATTCCCCGAAGCATCTATGGCGAATTCTCAAACCAAAAGATATCAAATTGCAGGAAAATCAGTGCAGTACATCTGCGGATGAATTTAATAGCTTTTTTGAAAACGCAACTTCATTCATCCAAAATACCTCATCTGAATCTGTTGAAGATCCACTTATTTCAATGTGTCGTAATGTGCCAAACCTAAATGTTTACTTCAACTTTCATTGTGTGACGCAGAATGATGTGAGAAATGCAATTGATTATATGAAAGCCAGTAAAAGTTTTGACATCTATGGAATTAGTGCTGAGATGATAAAAATTACTAAAAATATATTAATTCCGCCAATTTGTAAATTAATCAATTTATGCATCGCAAATAAAACCTTTCCAAATACCTTTAAAATTGCAAATGTCATACCAATTTTTAAAAAAGGAGATCCAAACAATCCATCTAACTACAGGCCCATAAGTTTATTGCCTATATTGTCAAAAATATACAAACAAATACTTAAAAATCAGCTATTAATTTACTTGAACGATAACAATATTTTAAATGACAAACAGTTTGGATTCAGGCAGGGGCGATGCACGGAAAATGCAATCGCTGATTTTGTAGATTGTCTCTGCGACTGCTTTGAGAACGGGGAATTTGCAATATCCTCATTCGTCGATCTCTCTAAAGCATTCGACTGCGTCTCACATGAAATTTTAATTCGTAAGTTGTATGCCTACAACATACATCCTGGTAGCTGCAAATTATTAACATCATATCTCACAAACAGGCAGCAAACAGTTACATATAACGGTGAAGTGTCCGATTTAAGAGGTAATAATATGGGGGTCCCACAGGGGTCTGTCCTTGGCCCTATCCTTTTTATAATTTATATTAATGATCTTCGAGCGTGTATAGATGATACGAAACTTGTTCTCTTTGCCGACGATACAACGATTACCAACGCAACAAAAATATCCAGACATCTAGACGAATTGCATAAGACATCTCTGGATGCGGCGTCTAAGTGGTTTCTGAGTAATAAGCTACACATGAACATAGAAAAAACAAACACACTGCTCTTTTCATTGAGACCAAATACAGATGTGTTCACTCCGGTAACAATCCATGATAAACTACTGGGTGTACACATTGACAAACAATTAAAATGGTCAGAGCATGGAAATCAACTAGCCAATAAGTTAGCTAAGAATATTTTTCTACTCAGAAGCACATCAGATGCTGTAACCAGAAGTGCGAACAGCATATTTTGCCATGGTTCAGTCCCATCTTAAGTATGGGATTATAATATGGGGACAGTCAGCAATTCGTCATTGCATATTCGCACTTCAAAGAAGGGCAATTCGAATCGTCGGTGGCATTGGGTACCAAACAGATTGTAGGACCTGTTTTATAAACTTGAGAATATTAACACTGCCGAGTTTATACATTCTGGAATGTCTTAAATTCATTAAAGTGAACGATGGAAACTACCAGACTCATAATGTGCACCATCGACACGACACGAGAACAAAGTTCAACGTTTATCACAGAAGGGCCCGTCCTACCAAATCAAAACGGGAACCAACTACTATGGCATTGTATTTTACAATAAGTTGACACTGCACATTCGCACACTCCCGTTGAAAAAATTCCTAGAAGTGATTAAACATTTCTTGTTATCTAAAGCCTACTATAACATTGAAGAATTAGTAGCCGTGGGATTTGTGATGTAGGCGTATATATATTAAAAATTGTATGTTTTACAAAATTTTATATTTGTTATATTATTTTATCTTACCTCGTATTTATTTTAATGGCATTTTATATAGTTATCCAATATTTTAATTTGTTATTATCTAATAGTATATATTGATATCCTCAACTGCATTGTTAATTTTAATATGTCTGTTGTGGCCAGTGTTTTACTATATTATTAATTAATTCTACATATATATATATATATATATATATATATATATATATATATATATATATATATATATATATCCAGAACTTCTCGTTGATTTTAAAGTGCTGGTAGTGTCCACTATTTCAAAATGTTATGACATGTTTGTAGTGTTTTATCATTTTAACTATCACCTACTGGAAGAAAGCCAAGTTAACACAATAACACATAAACACAAATGTTGGAGTAAATTATCCTCATGTTACTATGTCAAGCCTCCTCAATGTATACTATCGTCTTGACTTGTGTAAATCCTCTGTATATTAGCACGAATAAATTATTATTATTATTATAAAGTTAACTATAAAAGTTGATTTTAGGTAAAATTTTGCATCTTTTGCTGTTATTTTAATCAATTATTTATTATATTACATGCGTCGATTTTATAATAGAGGTAAATTTAAAGTTCGAACGAGTGTTTTCACTCCCAGACTAAGCATGAAGTAAACTTTCGAGTTTAGAAAAGCCTGAAAATTTGGTTTGGACGCGTAGCGCGGAGCGGCCAAACCAAATTTTCAGGCTTTTCTAAACTCGAAATTTTACTTCATGCACCACGCGTATAAAACACTTATATGTTGTGAAGTTATAAATACACTTGAACTAGTTTCTCATCTTTCACGTGGTGAAATATATTTAACTATGATTTAAAAAAGCAACCACTTGGTTAAATTTCACTAATATCATATAAATACACTAAAAAAAATAGTAATCGAAATATTGATTACACAATATATTTACATTTTTCCTGTACTTTTAATCTACATTAAGTTGTAAGGTAGGTACTCAATTGTTGTTTTGTTATTATTAACGTCATAACCTCACAATAAATGACATTCGTCACTTTTTTTACAAAGCACACTAATTATAATTTTTAAAAAGTATAATTTTAAATAGGTGATTTAAAACCAACCGACCAAAACATTGAACGAAAGGAAGACATTGGCGTTATTGCGTTTAGAAAAATAATGTCTCATGTAATAAAATTGAAAAATAATTGGCGACTATTTAAAAATCTTTAGTTGGCTATTATTTTGGAATGAAGATATTATTGAAAAAAAATGTATATTGATGTCATTTTTTTAGTATCTAATGGCCGTTTAGATACTAAAAAATGACATGAATATTAAGTTTTTGACTTTGGCTTTTAGTTCAATAAAATCGGTTAATAAATACAAGAGTTATGGCGTTAATAATAATATTACGGTATGGCGTTAGGCGTTTTTGATCGAACACTCAGTATATTATGTTTAAAGTGTGCAAACTATAAAAAGCCTAAGCATATTTTCTTATACTCAAATATTTTTAAATTATTCTTGTTTAAAAAATGTTCGTTAAACGATGCAATATCCAATTGAAAAAGAATACAAAATATTCATTCATCCTTAGTTGAAACAGAGATCTGGCAACAATGTACCTATTCAGAAAATATAACCTTAAACTGAAAACAACCTAACCTAAGACAAAAAGTGTCAATTTTTATTGCTAACAATATCATAGCCTTCCCTGTCCAAAAAAGACTGTGAACGGCATATACAAATATAAATTATTCAATAAAATAAAACACTTCAACTTTGTTTGTATAACACAATATATCATAGTGTGTTATACAAACAAAGTTAAAGGGATATAAATTTGTTTACGGTTTTATACCGAAAATCGAAATATAAGACTTTACCGAAAATTATTTTATGAACAAAAATATTGTTTATAACAAAATGCTTATGGGTACAAATAAGTCCTAGATTTGAAACACTAGTTTGTCGAGTTTTATTGTGGTTCCAAATATTTTTACGGTTTTATACCGAAAATCGAAATATGAGATTTAACCGAAAATTATTTTATTAACAAAAAATTGTTTGTAACAAAATGCTTATGGGTACAAATTAGTCCTAAATTAGAAACACTTGTTTGTCGAGTTTTATTGTGATCCCAATTTTTTTGACGGTTTTATACCGAAAATCGAAATTTGAATTTTAGAGAAAAAAATTCGAAACACATATTTAGTTAGTTTTATTGTTGTTCCAATTTTTTATTACGGTTTTATACCGAAAATCGAGATTTAAAATTAATTAATCCGAAAATTATTTTATCAACAAAAAATTTGTTTAAAACAAAATACTTGTGGGTACTAATTAGTCCTAATTTTATACTCTACATTTCTGTATATTAATTATGAAAAGTACTTTTTTGTTATAAATTGGCTAAATAATATATAAATTGTTTAAATAATTTATAATTGTTTGAACAATGAGAAACCAACATGGGTACAAATTAGTCTTTAATTCAAAGTTTTGGATGCACCTGGTTAAATTTCAATTGAGAATGGTGGGGGTGCTAACTTTAGTCAAGCTAGCACCCCCATAATAATAATCGGTTTTCCGGCGAAACTAAGTTGGTATAAATTCTAATTTTGTGGGTACAAATTAGTCTTTAAATAGTCCTAAATTATAGGCATATTTTAATTTGATTTTGGCGAAGTGGGGGTGCCAACTTTGTGGAGGTCTTAAAATAAAATATGTAACTAGATTTCTCGTTAAAAAGTGCCTATATAATGTCAAAATTATAAATGTCTAGATTCAATAGTTTTTGAATAAAAACAAAAGCAAAAAATCCATTTTTTGACAATATCTCGAAAACGAAAAAAGATATTTCAATTTTGTTTTTAGATTATTATTGGACCCTAAAATACGCAACTTTGCCCCAATTTCCATGACTATCTATCTCTTCAAATAACTGAGATCCCCATACATTCTGTTGAAATTCGGACACCCTGCATACTAGTTTACCCGATCAAATAATCGCTTAAATTAGTGTATACTAATTTTTGCATAATAATCGATTATATCGATATACTTTAGTAATCGACTAATTACTAATTAGTATATTGATTATTCCCATTATTAGATAAAAGGTTCCCCGTTGAAGTTTGTTACACTTCATTTTCGGCATTGAGGATTGAAGGCATAATTAAATAATTACGGTGACAAAATTCTTATAACTAAATTCAGCTTTGTTGTCAGAGGGAAATTGTCGCTCTCCGAAAGGACTGTTCCTTTGCCGTTGATTTCATCCGGCCAGCATCGTTGACAGTTTTTGCTTCGTGCATTATCATTTCATTAGTATGCTCTAAAAGTGTATAGGCTTGATTAGAATTGTGCAGTAAAACACTATGCAATTTGATGGATTACATGTGTGATATTAATTTAGGGTTAGGTCACTGTTTTGCTTCACATAAATTCTACAATTAGTCCAACGATAATTCAACCTACCGTAAATAAATCACATAATTACTGCGAGACCCCGCATAAATGCAATTCAGTCACCGGAAGAATACAAACATTTATTTATTGTACATCACATTGTTTACGTTTGCCATCAGCTGTCAGAATCGCCGGTCGAGATTATAAATCATAGAGGTGTACTTGCGATTCATAACTACCTTCGGATCGATGTTATCGAATTATTTTATCGACGTTTATGTTTATGTTCACTGTTGATAGTGTTACATAAAAAGGTCGTTTGAGTACGCCCCAATACTTTTCTAGCTCATTAATTGCGTTAGTTAAATTAATAAGATAACTATCGATATGGATACGAGTGCAGCGCCATCTATGAGATGCAGACAGAAACTCTTGAACATTACGCAACACAAATAGTCATATTCAAATAAGTTGCGTGTTCAAATAGGATGCGATTTTAGGACGACTGAAATGATCGTGGGACTTTTAAAAAGAATTGTATTTTGAATTTTCACATTCTACCTTATTTTCGAACTATAGCGAGTGTTGGCAATGGTAATTTTCCATTGGGAAGCCGTGACCTAGGGGATGTGCTCGTGATAAAGCCGAAACGCTTTCTCTTTCTTTTTCCTCTTTGACCGTGAAAGAGTTCACGTCGGAGCTACTATTCTGAACGGAAATAAAAATGTATTTAATTATTTTAACACAGTGAAGTGTTCCTCGCGTGAGGGAATTATTAATTAAATAAAGATATTCTAAGTGGAATATTAGTTTTGATTGAGTTTTGTGGGTTTGTGTTGAATTCCACAATTCGATTTATTCGGATTACAAATTAAGTTCAGTAGTTCTCTCTGTAGGACCACACAACAACTTAGGTGAGTCGTCAAAGCTGCTATTTATATTAAATTCGTAATTTTAACTAGTGGGGAATTTATGTAGGTCTTTTAAGTTCCGGTTCAATTTGCAACGTTAAGTTCTGGTTCCACCCACGTGTTAAGTCCCGATTCAAACTACGACTTCAGTTCTGGTTCGAGTTCTGGTTAACTGTTGTGCTCAACTTCCGGTTCGACTTATTTTGGTTCGGAAGAAGATCCGTGGCCGACATTTCGTCTTCCTACAGTTTGGTTCCGCCCCCACAGATTTTCCGAGTGTGTTATGAAACCCTCCCCAAAGAGCCCTCTGAGCTAAACAACCACCGCAGGACAACCAAAATAAAAAGGTCGGATGAATTTTAATCCTATTATATATATTTTTTTATCCGAAAGTTCAGTGTTACAAGTACGTTTTTTTTGTATCGGTTCATTGTGCAATTTCGCGACATCTAGTGATAGAAATAACAAATTAAATTAAATTCAGTATTTATTCACAAAAAATAATATAGTATATATAGGGTGAAATAATAAAATATGTGTTTTATAAGCGCTTCAAATTTAAAAGGAAACAACATCATATAAGTAATAAATTCTGACAACTCATATTTAATTGATTATTATGAAACTAACATTCGGTTATGATTTTGTTTTCTCTTAAATAAATATTTCTGTGTACTTCGATTATTTGGGTTTTTTGTAATGGGATAACGTTATGGCCAAGGTACCCGTTAGCGACAACTAAAACGCATATATATATATATATATATATATATATATATATATATATATATATATATATTTTTTTTTTTCAAGCATCATTATTGCGCCCTACTATAATACCACAATTTTCTTATCTGTTTACCCTATTTTTTTTTCAAATAAAACTTATTATTTCTTTGTCTCAGTAAAAAGGTTGTTTAAATATTTCGATTTTGCCCCAAGTTTCTTTCTTACTTTCTCTAATAAGGTTCATGGTTACTTATTACCATTTCATCCTTATTTGTTGATTAACCATGTGGCGCCCCTTTTTGCATCGTTTAAATCAAATTAAACCTCCCCTACTCTGCTGACTTTAGCTAGGCCAAATAAGGGATGAAGTATTGGTAAATGGAGACGGTAAGTAAATTTTAGTATTGGATTGCTAAGAGTAAATTCGGGGCGTAGCAAGTTGTATTTTTTTTTTTTTTTTTAGGGAAGAGGGTTAAGTGAACAGCAGAACCTTGTATTAAAACGAAACTATTTTTGGGCATTTAAATAGCCGATAATTTTTGCTGTCATGCTATGCCATTGTAATGCCATTTTGTGCGGTTCTGCTAACTTCACGGTTAAGCTAGCAGAACCTTATATTAAAAAAAATATTACAGCTGAAAAAAATCTTTTTGGGCATTTAAACAGCCGATAATTTTGGTACATCTTACATGTAGTTCTGCCGTCAAGTTCCTGCCAGCTTTACTACTATCAATAAAAATATAACCTTAGGCCGCTGCTTAAGTTTTTGGTCCAATTATACAGAGTAATAAAGCAAAAATTTGAATTGACATAAACGTTTTAAAACGTTTAAGCCACCTAATTTATATGACTATATAGTTATGCTACTTCCGCAGCACTGTCAGCATGATGCTTTAAAAGTTGTTTCTGGATGGGGCATAAGCAAGTGAATGGCGCGCAGCGATCAACGTGTTAAACAAACTAAAAGTGTGGTTCGGCGTCTTATAAACCTAGCATAAATAAATAAGAATATATATTAAACAAAGTTTGTTTTGCATTTCTGAAAACTGGTTAGTAGAGCCCAGAGTCGCACGGCCTCGTTGGAGATATGATCATAATAATAGAATATTAATAAGAAATTATTGCACATATTATTTATTTGTTTTTAATAAATATCAATTTCACTTGTATTTGTTATTTATTTATTTATTTATTTATTTATTGTATATTACCCAACAGCCACGAAGGCCAATTACAGGACAAATTAAAAAGAAAAAAAAATGAAAGACAGTACAATACATTCCTAAATGATAGAACAGATACACGTATATGTATATACATATACATATTCACATACAAGAACACCAGAAAAATACACTTACACTTGAGTCACGTTACTTATCAATTCACTCATTAATCTTCGCTCGCTGCATGTATAAAATATATCTATATTTTTGCAATGGCTATTCACTGTTTTACACATTGACAAAATCGGCGAGTTCATGTGATGATATGTACTTGATGTACTTAAATAGAAAGTATGTTGTAGTCTACTATTTTGGCGTGGTACATAAAAGTTCAGTAAAGATAACAGTAATGAGTCATCGATTTTGTGGTGAATTAACTTATACACAAACATAATTTGAGCTAAAGTGCGCCGGTGTTGCAGTGATACGATACCAAAATCACGTTCCAACAGTTCTGATGAATAACCCTGCGCAGGATATATCCGGTATTTCCTATAGTACAATGTTTTTAAAAATTTCCTCTGAACTTTTTCAATTTCTGAAATATGAATAGTGTAGTGCAGACTCCATACAACCGAGCAGTATTCTAGGCGACTGCGGATGTATGCATAATAGAAGATGATTAACGGTTGCGTAGTTTTAAATAATTTGGTATTTCTTATTAAAAATCCCAATAGTTTGTAACCGAAACTAGTGATATAATTAATATGGTCATTAAATGTAAGTTTCTTATCGAAATAAATACCAAGATCTTTGAAGCAGGTAACTTGTTGAAGAGGCGCATTATTTATGTTATAATTGAAATGCATGTTTGTATGTTTCCTACTATAGGTCATATGTTTGCACTTATCTATATTCAACCTGAGCCCATTATTAGTACACCAATTATTAAATTTAGCAAGGTCCTGTTGTAGTGCCAAGCAGTCATTAGCGTTATATATGATTCTAAATAATTTGAGATCATCGGCATACATTAAATAATCAGAGTTAAAACAATTACCGACATCATTAAAAAATAATAAAAATAGTAACGGTCCCAAGTTTGACCCTTGAGGCACACCACTTGAAGAGACAAAGGTATACGATCGAAAACCTTTATATTCCACGTAATTAATTCTGTTTGTTAAGTAACATTTTATGAGTTTCACTACACAGTCACTCAAGCCAAAAGTATGAAGTTTTTTTATTAACAAATCATGTTGAACAGTGTCAAAGGCTTTCGACAAGTCGGTATATATAACATCTACCTGATGCCGATTGTCTAAAGCTCCAGAGACGGCTGTTGTAAATCTACATAAATTAGTGATGGTTGATTTTCCCCTAACAAATCCGTGTTGCTTTGTTGACAGATACCTCTCAACGTGATTAAAGATAAGTTTGTACAGCATGATCTCAAAAATTTTGGCAAAATTACTAATTAAAGATATTGGGCGATAATTATGGATGTTATCGGTGTCTTTGTTCTTGTGAATTGGTGTAATTTTGGAGGTTTTCCAGAGAGTGGGGAATTTGTTATATTTTAGCATCATGTTATAAATATGTAAAAGTGGCGTTGATAACGCATGCCTACAGTCTCTAACAACAAGTGCTGGAATATTATCAGGGCCCATTGTAAGGTTCTGTTTTAAAGAATTCGCAGCAGTCATAAATTCATCCAAATTAAATGCTCCAAATGATAATAATTCGTTATTCGATGGTATATTTGCTTCATCATATGTAATGTCTATTACTTTATAAACGGATGAAAAATAGTCAGCAAATGCATTCGTTATATCTTGCGGTTGGTCAAGCACATCATTACCTATTTTAATCAAACCTGGAATTCGTGTTTTTCCTTTGCGTTCATTAATATATTCCCACAGTTTTTGAGGTTTACGTTTAATGTCAGATTCTATAGAAATTAAATAATTTAAAAAATCTGTTTTTATGTTTACTTTAACTAGTTTCCTATAAGCACAAAACTGTGATTTGTTAAAATTAGTTTTGAATTTTTTTAAAATTTTCATATAATGCTGCTTACGCCTAATACTCTGAATGGTTAAACGTGAGTACCAAAAATTATGAGATTTACTAATTTTAAAGGGTACACATAAGTCTATGTAATTATTTAAGATTTTATAAAGTTCATCGCAAGCTAGGTCAGGATCGCTCACGTTAACAACAGAATCCCAAGTTGTTTCAAGTATGAGTTTATAAAGCAGTGTAAAATTCGCTTTCTTGAAATTATAAGTCGGCTGCGCTGAGCAAAAGTTTTTTACAGGGTTAACATCAGAACCATGGCATATTATATTTAATGATGGATGATAAATATCTTCATGAGCAAGTGGGGAATCGTTTCGTGCTACCATGCAATTTAGGTTTTCAGAACATATTACTAAGTCTAACATTCCGTTGAAACTATTTCTACAACCGTTTAGTTGAGTTGCTGAATGAAAGTCAATAAAATTAGATAAACTCAATGATCTACTACATTGTATAACAGGATAACTTACTACATTAAAATCACCGACCAATATAAATTTATCATCAAGAAGGAGTTGTGATTCTAAAATGCTAAATAATAGTTCATATGAGGTCGCAGATGTCTGGGGCGGTATATAAACAACGATAATATTATAATATGTATTGAATATACATATACGTAGACAAACCACATCAATTTTAGAATTATCTAGTTCAACATCATTAATCACTATCTCATTAGTGGCAAAACAATTTTTCGAGGCCACCAAGACACCGCCACCCCGCCCTAAAGATCTGTCCTTACGATAAACATTAAAAGATGGTGGAAACAGTTCCGAGTTAAACAGTGAATCATTTCCCCAGGTTTCGGTTAGAAGAATTAAATCTAAGTCTTCGGATGATAGTACGTTATTATAAAATGTAAATGTTTTGGAATTCAAGCCACGTACATTTTGATAATACAGTTTTAAACCTGACTGTTGGGTATGAATGCGTTTTTTGCTTGTAATATGCGAGGCAAACCATCTTCATATTTTAAATAGATATTTTCGCCGTTCTCCTTGCGAGATCTAAAATCACGGAGCGTATTCTTCTTCACCTCGGTCTCGCGGGGGGTAAGGTCCTTGTTGATATAGATGTTGCAATATTCTTCACATTTCCGTAATTTAATTCCATTCCTTAAGATTTTCTGTGCGATGTGTGACGAGTCGAAAACAACTTTTAGTAGTTATGATTTAGATATTTTGCATCAATTGTTTTACTTCACATTTTGGATAGATGCATGAACATGTTTTATCCTACGACAGCTCCCGAAAACAGATATATCATCGCAATACCTTTGCATTGAAGTTATCAATTGTATATTAGTCACTTTTTGACAAGTAATGTCATGCTTGAAAATTGAATTTTCAAAACAGCCGTTTTGAAAGTGAAATCTTCAAACTTATGGGCGGTTGCACCATACATATGTATTTAATTAAATTAACGTTCATAATTTATAATTCAATTGATATAAAATATAAAAACGAATTAAAACTAATATCGACTTTCTGCAAAATGTCTGTCTCACTGAGACAAGTCTCCAAATATTCATTGAAACGACTACTTCTCGAGCTAATACCCCGACAGATATTAAATTATACAATGAATATTTGAGTTACACTACAGCTCTACTGTTCTATGCATAATTTATATGCAAAATGCAACATCAGGTCAAATTATTTTCTCACGAAACTAAATGAAATAACAGGAAATTGAAATAAATTGAAAAAATTACCGGTTTCAATGAATATTTGGAGACTTGTCTCAATGAGACAAACATTTTGCAGAAAGTCGATATTAATTTTAATTCGATTTTATAGTTTATAAATATTCTGCAAACTTCTGAAAAACTTAATTTTTCTTTATGTTAAATTGTCTTTATAATAATAATAATAATATTAATAAGTATTTTTTGCCCAACAGGAAGTTTCCCAATTACAAGACAATGATAATACAATAAACAATGTATGTATGTACATAAATAAATTTAAATCTAAACCATATGAAGACGCTCGTGAGTGTGACAGCTATTTGACAGATTGTTCATCAACGATTTAACAGAGTCGTGTAGAATATTACAACAGGGTGGTAATTTATTACACATGCATGACATGATAACAATAGGAGATTTTAATCTCACATTAGTCCTATGGTTTTGGGATGCTAAACATAGGTTTTTGCCTGCTGCAAAAAACTGGAATATGCAGCTCAATTTGATTTAATAATTCTGGTGAATCTATTTCATTGTGTAATAATGTATGCATAAATAAGTTAGATGCCTTATGCCTACGACATTCAGGAGAGTCTAAACTAAATTTATTGAGCATATTCCAGCTTTGAGCGTACATACGAGTTGTACAGGGTTTTTAATGCATTGATGTTCTTAAGACTAGACGAGTTGCGATGAATAAAACCCAATGACTTCAATGAATTATTAACGATTGCCTCAATGTGACGACCGAATGTCAGATTACTGTCAAAATAGACACGCAGATCTTTAAATACCGTGACTTTTTATAAATACATAATACATGTCATTAATTGAATAATTATACGATTTAGTGAACGACATATATTTGCACTTGTTGATGCAATCAATCTTAATTCATTTTGGAGCATTAGACAATCGTTTATGTCTTTGATCGAAGTATATAATTTTAAATCATCTGCGTAAAGTAGATGACGACAGGTTAACAATTCTGAGAGGTCAATTATGAACATGTTAAATAATAATGGTCCTAAGATCGAACCTTGCGGTACCCCTGACGAAAGTGTATATGCAGTTGATTCAAATGTGTTGTATCTAATTACCGCTCTACGTTCAGTGAGATAAGAGTTAATTAGTGATATTGATGACTCGCAGAACCCGAAACCGCTTAATTTGGCCAGAATTATGTTATGAGGAACTTTGTTAAAAGCCTTTGACAGATCGGTGTAAATGACATCAAGTTGCCCTTTAGAATCTATAACTTCCGCGATGTTATGTGTCATCAAAGATTTGTAACCGTCGACTGTCGCGGAATAAAACCATGCTGCACAGTTGATAGGTATGGTTGAATATGTTGATTTAAGTCAATTGATATAAAACAAATTCAAACTGCCGTTCACAGTCCTAATTCTAATTATGTATTCTAAAATTTTTAAGATGTTTTAAGAAAAGCACATTTAATTTTAGAACAAGTTTAAATATTTCCTATTACGTTAACAACTATAAAACAAGTTAACAATTGTAACGTTCCAATTTACCACTAGGAAATTTTTATAAAATTAATATTAATTAACTAATATTTATTGGTACGGTAATGAATGAATTACGTAGAAAAGAAATTCGTATTTATAAATTTCGTATGATGTGATTTTATTTAGTTTTTTATCTATTTATTTATTTGGGGTTTACAATATATTTAATCTGTTGCACCTAGCTATTGAGTTTTATATTTTTATATATATTACATTTTATTTATACTTATATTTCTTTATATTTACTTACTGTCTTGTTCACATTTACACATGTACTTCCCTGACTCACCCATGAATGTAACAATTCTTTTTGGAAATAAATGAAATGAAATGGACTAAAGAGCGCAGCGCGCGCAATTGTTTCGAGTATTTTTTGCGTTTACTCGTCGTTGGCGAGCTCGGAGGAATATCCTTGCGTTTTTTTTTTTTTTTTAATCTCGATCGAGATTATTGAATTATCTTTTGCACAGTCACGGAGAAGTGTGGTTTGGATGACACGTTAGTAAATTTTATTCATAAAATGTTTGGATTTACGTGCACCATTTCATTCTGCAATTATTTTGGAGATATTGGTTTTATTACGTTTTCGAGTTAATTGTGGAAATACTCTGAGGAGGATTTTTTACACTTCGATCCGCTGCCGTGGAAATAATTAATTATCAATTTTCTGGTAATTGGAAAAAACCGTCTGAAAGAGGTAAGGTTTATTTTAATTAATTCATCTTCTATTATTCTTGTGTTTCTGCTGTCCTAGCTCTATCTTTTCCCAATAGATTATTTTATTCAAGTCACCACTAAATACGATGTTCCAAATATGTAATGATATTTCTCATGATGTGGATATATTTTAATGCCAAGAACATCACTTATTAATACTATAACTAAACTGCCATGAAAAATATATTTATATTATCTATATAAGAATTGTTTCTATTTTGTTAAAATTAACTGTGTGATTATTTAATTATTTGTTTAGAATTTAGCTTGTAGTATCTAGTTGTAAAACTATTGCTTATATATTTTTTTTTATAGAACTGTTCATACTTTTTGTTTCTCTTAACTTTCCCTGTAATAGGATTGTATGTCTGTTGGGAAAATAAACTTTCTTATTATTAATATTCTTATTATTATTATATTATTATTATTATATTATTATAATAAGTAAAAATGCGTATACCCAATTTAAATATTTTACAGTTTTTTTAATACCTTGTTTTTTTTATCTAAAAAAAAAAAACATCGTACTTTTTTACGTTTTTGGAATTGGAGCTTCGTTTTCGATCTGCTGCCCTGGAAATAATTCATTATTAATTTTCTGGAGATAGGAAAAAAACCGTCTGAAAGAAGTAACTTAATTAAACACAGTTATATTCCTTTCTTCACTTTTATTATAAAAGTGAAGAAAGGAATATAACTGTGTTTAATTAAGTGACTAACACCTTCACGAAACTCATACAACTACATTAATTGAAAGAGGTAAGGTTAATTTTAATTAATTCGCCTTCTATTATTCTTGTCTTCTGTTGTCCTGGTCCTACTTTTTCACATAAGTGAAAATGTGTATAGCTAATTTAAATATTTTAGGGTTTTTTTATTACGTTGTTTTTTTTATCTAAAAAAAAACAATCGCACTGTTTTGCGTTTTTGGAATTAGAGGTTCGTCTTAAATTCTTTTATCTGGACTTCATCTGCAGTAAAGATTGATTGGATTTTAGGTTCGGGTTCCATTGATTACTTTTCTGTTCGGAAGGGAGCCGAAGTTTTCCTTTGAATTGGCGATAAAAACTTCACTCTTACTTCATTCTGGGACCTTTATTCGGAATTGGTGTACCAAGGGATTGATCACGGGATTGGATTCAAGATAAGTTTATGCATTGATGTTTTTTTATTATTAATTAAATTTTGAACATGGTTTATTTTTATTTCTTAAAGGAAAAGAATTAAAAATAATTTGGATAGTAAAATTTTCTCGTTTAATAAATAAAACAATTTAGTAGTGAATTATTCTAGTTATATACGTAAATGTAATTAATTTTTAATTTTTAATCTTTAATTTTTAATTTTTTTTTTAAATTTTTAATTTATTTATTTATTTATTTACGGAATCTCCAGTTTAGCAGTGAAATAATTAAATTTATTGAGTCGACTCAAATTAATAGTTTACGATATTTGACAAAAATTGAAAAGTTATCATTAATATTTTTTTTGTGTTGTATTAGTCATAAAATTTTACGTGATCCATGAATGATTATTTTTGGGGGAAAAATATGTATTTACGGTTATATATGTATTGAAAATTTACAACCAATTTATGTTTTTTTTGTGTCAACATCCTTTTTTTAAGTAACTACATTTAATTGCATATAATTTTCTATTCAGACTGTTTAAATTGATTGATCAATAAATTAAACAGAAACAAAAGTCCAAAAACAAGAAGTGAAAGTCCGTGTACCAACGTCACCCTTCCCTACATTAAAGGAACAACTGATAAAATCGGAAAAGTCCTCTCCAAATACAATATTAGAACTTATTTCAATATACACACAAAAATTCAAAATATACTCCGAACTCCAAAAGAAATTATCCCACTTGAAGCTCAAGGCGTATATGAAATTCCATGTGGTATGTGTGAGAAGAGCTATGTAGGACAAACAAACCGAAAAATTAGTACTCGTCGAGATGAACATACTTTAGCAGTAAGAAACTCTGATCCACAATCTTCTTTATTTCAACACGTAAACATTTCTAAACATACAATAAATTTCGAAAAAACGAGAATTTTAAAAAAGACAGGCTTCTTCCACGCGAGGATTATTAGAGAAGCGATAGAAATTGAAAAGAGGCCGAACAGTCTAAATCAAAGAGATGATGCTAAAAGACTACCACCAATTTGGAAAACTTGTATAAATTCTGGTCAAAATATATTATCTCCGAACAACAACCAAGAAATTCAAAATCCAACCCCTTCCGAAAATAATATTGAAATTGTCACTACTACATCATTAGAAGAACAAAACAGAAGAGTAACACGAAGCCAAACAAGAAATTCACGCATCAAGTAGTACGTAAAAGTCAAACAAGTGATTGCTAGAGCAATGGAATTTTGATAGTTATTCCTGACAATGATGACCGCGAGGTCATCGAAACGTCGAATTAAAAATAAAATGGACCAGAGCCAAGAAAATACGCGGTAAATTGGCTATCGACCCTGAGGTCTTTAAGCCTACCGTTTTGATATTTTTTTTATAATAAATATTTATTAGGGGTTTAATTCTGTTCCTGGTATATTTATTACCTCTTTGATTATCGTTGTGTTTATTTATTTACTTGAGACAGTTGGTCCAACTGAAATTTCTTGGATATGTATACTCGAAAAAAATCCCCGTATAAAAAATTCAATCAATCATAAGTAAAATATAAGCATTATTTACCTCAGGTAATATTAGAGAGACATTTAAGGAAACAAAGGGCAACGAAAATTCATAATAATTTAAGTTATATTTATGATCTATTATTCCTTTTGTCTGGAAAACGTAATACTAATATTAAAAAGCAATGAGTTTTCTTATAAATGACATGGACAAGAAAATAAATAATTTATATACCACTGTAGTCTTGATAATAAATAATAAATGCAGTATTTATTAGCAAGAGGACAAAGGATTTATGTCAAGATAATAAAAAAAGTATGTATTTATCGTTGCTTTAGGAACTAATCCGGCTTGAGAAAACAAAAGTTTATAAAACAGAATTTGTTTTCTTTTATAATTGAAGAATCTGAGTAAATATTTGTAATTTGCAGTTAACTAGTTGCAGTTTTATAAAAAAAAAACACTGAAGCACGAGTTAGTACGAGTTAGTAGAATATTTATATCTATTCGTACTTGAGTTATACTATATAGACTGGCCCCCATTTTTACCACTCCATTTTTACCACCGTCCCTTTTTTACCACCAATTCTTTTTACCACCAACGTATTTACCACCGTATTCTTTTTACCACCAATATTTTACCGCTATTTAAAATCGAATTAGAATAACAACTGACAACTTCAATTCGTAACCTGTCAATGTCTATCGGTTTGTCATTCGCCTAAATTGTTGGTCACTCGTCAAAATTTGCATCGTTCTGTAAATCATGGCAAGTTATCAAACTGTTGAGTTATTACAAGGCGTAAAAAATCCATTCCTCCATATCGATGGATATATGTATCACAAAACGGAAGAAAAAAAAGGAAGAATATTTTGGAGATGCAAGCAGTATCCGGAATGTAGAGCCAGGGCTGTGACGCGGTCACAGCGAACGCACGGACAGGTTGTGGAAGTAATTAGAGGTGCTGTGCAATCGCCGCACGAAACTCACGCCCCGAATCTAGAAGCTGTCGAAGCTGTAAGAATAAAAAATCGATTAAAAAGACGGGCGGAAGAACATCCGGAAGCTCCACCGGCTCAGCTGTTGAGGAATGAACTTCACCAGGTTCCGTGACGACTTGTTTTTGTTTAAAATAAAGTTACACAAAATTTTATTACATTTTAATTCACCAGGTTCCGTCAGGCGTTTTGTCCCAACTCCAGGAACGACAAAATTTAACTAAATCGATTCAGCGGAGCCGATTAAAAGATATGCCGACAAACCCAACAACCCTTGAGCAGTTGGGCGACCTGCCTCAAAAGTTTAAATAAACTCTTAGTGGAGAAGAGTTTCTCATTTATGATTCTCGCAATGACGACGCGATTGAGTCGGTTGGACGACTCATGATCTTTGCCACAAAAGAGAACTTGCGACGAATGGCAAGCAGCACAATCTGGTTCGTTGACGGGACTTTTAAAGTCGTCCCGACAATATTTTTTCAACTTTTTGCTGTGATGGCTGGATTTCATCAAGTTATACGTGGAACCGAACAAAGAGTGGCTTTACCCATTGTTTATGTGCTGATGGAAAATAAAACAGAAGCTGCATATCAAAAGGTGTTTATCAAACTAAATATATGTACAAATGTATAACTATAAATATAACTAAAACTTCTTTCCAGGTTTTTGATGTTGTAAGAGAGGAGTGCGACAGGTATGCTTACAGGCTTTCTGTTACAACGATTTGAACAGACTTTAAAGTTGCGATTATAAATGCTGTCGAAACAGTGCCTGGAGCAAACATTAGAGCCTGCTTTTTTCATATGCGGCAAGCGTTTTTTCGTCGCTTACAGGCTGAAGGTCTCCAACAGGCATATAATGATCGTGAAGATCGTTCAATCAAAATCGCGGCGCAGATGATGTGCGCCACAGCCTTTGTGCCTGTAGAAGATGTCGAAGAGGCTTTTGATATATTTCTGGAGGATGTTCCAGATGCCTTTGCTGATATTGCCGACTACTTCGAGAACATTTACGTACGAGGCAAACCAGCAAGAGGAAGACGACGTGCCACATCCCCGAGATATCCGCCAATGCTGTGGAACATGTATCAGGCAGTTCTGCAGAATACGGCACGCACGAACAACATGTCTGAAGGATGGCATAACCGTTTTTCTGTTACGATGTCAGAAAAGAAGAAGGGGAAATTGCAGAATACTTAAGGGCGATTGGTCACAACATACAATTTTGAATAAAACTGATTTTATTTGTAAAAAAGTGTTTTATTGTATAATTATTGGTACAAATATTAGTGGTAAAACTGTATAGCGGTAAAAAAGTATGGTGGTAAAAATGCGGTGGTAAAAATGGATTGGTAAATTTGGAGTGGTAAAACTGTACCCCTACTATATAAAAAACTGCAACAACAGTTTTTACATATCATTGTATGTGAAACTTGTAATCTAATCACACAACCTGTCGTCTTACCTAACTCTAAACTAATTTACAGAAACTCAAAGTTAACACTAATTTAGTAAAAAAACAATGGACAATTAGAACAATTTAATTAAATTCATAAAAAAATCAATTAGATAAATTATTTTCTAAAGTAATTCATTTTTAAAACTATTCTAAAACATTTGATAAACATTTAGAAATATTCGAGATTTATTTGATATTTTTTTCTAATTTTCAAAAATAAAATAAAATATTACTTCAAAATATTTTATTTTATTTACATTTTCTTATAAATAAGTTATACATAAAGAAACATTGAGTTTGCCAATAGAGTCTAAATTTTTGCAAAAAGTCGATATTAATTTTAATTCGCTTTTATATTTTGTAAATAAGTTATGTTTGTCCTTGATTTAAACATAATATTGTAATTGAGGGGTATAGAAACAAAGGTGACAATCTCTTTGAACTTAATGAACTTATATTTTTTATGTTTTTATGAACTTATAATATCTTATCGTATTTGTCCATAAACCTCTATGTGAATTGGATTAATCTTGCTTTATATCTTTATCCAATTCTATGCTACTGAATAGCAAAACATAAATATGTGTATCTTTTGGGATACAGGTTTTTGTTGTTTTTTTACAAAAAAAAAACATTAAAGTGGATATATGATTTGTATATTTAAAATAAATTCAGCAATTATTGATGTTTTATAATATTTAAAAGAAAAGTCTATACGAATTTATTTTAGGCTAATTTAGTCATAATTATTTTAAAATAAATTTCTCATACAGGAAAAGTTACGCTTAGTACAAATGTATTAATATAAATAACAATTAATTCTATCAATAAACATAAAAAATAACTTTGCAACTAAATACAACTTAAATTATAAATTAAAAATTGAACAATTAATTTTCTTGATAATATTGTAGAGGAATAACAAGTGTTTCCGCTCCCAGATTAAGCATGAAGTAAAATTTCGAGTTAAGAAAAGCCTGAAAATTTGGATTTGCCGGAGCACGAGCGTAGTTTATTATATGTGAAAAATTATTCTCTTCAAAAACCTCGTGAAATGTTTGCTACTGTTCGTGCAAATTGGATACGTAGAGCCCAAATGTGCATTGAGTGCGGCGGCGTCAATTTGAACACTTATTGTGATTTTTTTTATACGTGACCCAGTTTCATCTAGTAATTCTAGACAGTGTGTGTGTGTGTGTGTGTGTGTGTGTGTGTGTGTGTGTAGTGCGTGCTAAGTGATTTATACGTCTCGCAGTAGTAACAGTAAATAAACAATACCACAAATGAGTGACCTAGTTTCATCTAGTCATTCGAGACGAGACGAGTGTGAAGTGATTTATGCGCCTCGCAGTAGTAAAAGTAAATAAAAAATACAACAACTTACGCATCCACGAAAAATATCATGAACACAGGTAACCAGAAGTTCTCAAAAAGTAAAAAATGCATGAAAAATTATGAAAAATCCAATATTATTTTTTTCCGATTTTAATTTTTGCTGCAATTGGTGTCAAAATATTTTGTGTATACGCCCTTAAGAGGATGTACATTAGTTCGATTACACGCTGTATAATTGTAATTTACCGATAAACTATCGATAAACCGGTTTTGATTTAGAAATTCACTGAATTACCGTTAAAATTCAGTGAATTTCTTAATCAAAACCGGTTTATCGATTATTTATCGGTAAATTACAATATCGTTTCGATTTTTATACAATTTTTAAACAAAATACTTAATAATAGTCTTTACTTGTTGACATCAACTACCGATAAATAATTTTTAAGAACAAGTGAGTCGACTTTGTCCTAAAAACCCTAAATCCTTTTTTTTCAAATGGATTTAGGGATTTTTGAAATTAGGCAACTCAAGCCTTTTTTTGTATAACAGTTATAAGAATTATTCATAATCAAATATCTAGATTGCCCTACTTTTACTATTGCATATTTATTAAAATGTTCAATATTATACTAACAAGTGTTTTCCGCACCCAGGTTAAGCATGAAGTAAAATTTCAAGTTGAGAAAAGCCCAAAGAATTCTGTCTTTTCTCAACTCAAAATTTTACTTAATGTGCCACGCGCATAGAAACACATTTCGAGTAAAGTTTAAAATATACTGCCAATTTAATTAAATAAATCCAATATGTATATCAATAAATTTCTTGTTAGATTAATTGAGACTTTTTTTAGTTATTAAAAATCTTTTACACTTGTTCCTCAATTAAATTTGCCTCACCACAAGAAAAACCCACGAGTCTCTACTGATTCTAATACATACGTTGTCAATTTTCAGGTAACTATTTTTAAAAATCGTTCAATTTGAAACTTTTGACGACTTTTCACTTTCTCTTTTCTAAACTATAAATTAGTAATACCCCGTATGATAAAATGAATGAATGTATTTGAATATTACATTATTTAATCTTTCACAATGTTCTCATTAATCACTTGGTGAAACATGATTAAAATAAAATTTGAAATAAAAACACTTGGTTTGTTTCACTAACGTTTTACTTATTATTCCGACTAGTTTCGGCTTCTAGCCATTATCAAGGAATGTATAGAGATTACTTTTTTACACGATATTTATATACAAAATCAGGTAATAAGGGCGATCATTATTGGGGAGATCCATAGCTCGTCATTGTCATTGACCTCATGTTTTCCCGATTTTATTGCTTTATTTATCTCCAAGCCTTCTCTGAAATTCAGTATACGACCCTTATTGCCTGTATACAATATTTTAAAATTATTGCTGTTGTATAGATGACCGGCTGTGATGCAGTGTTTGAACATACCCGTTGATTGTTTTTTATTTAGAACATCTTTTTTATGTTCGTCGAAACGGATTTGGAATGATCGTCCGGTCTGTCCTATATATACTGCATCACAGTCGTTACATCTTAATTCATAAACACCTGTTAGTTCTATTCTATCGTTTTTGAACTTATTATTCGCCAATAATTTACTTAAATTAATGGCTAGAAGCCGAAACTAGTCGGAATAATAAGTAAAACGTTAGTGAAACAAACCAAGTGTTTTTATTTTAAATTTTATTACATTATTTTACCTAATATATACATTTAATTTCCGAGTTTTCAGCCTTAATTGTTACTCGTTCTATTGTTATCTCAACTTTCTTAACAGTAATGTGAGAGTCTAAAAGTAAAAAAAAAAAGACCTTTATTGGCATATCTCCACACTTTACATTACATTTACCTTTACATTAGCTTATCTCATTACCCTCCCGTATCCCTCTTACCCTCCCTTCTCTTTTCCCTCTCCCTCCCCAGCTTTTCCAACGTCCTTACCCCGCTCCCATCCTCCCTCATCCACTCCACTACCCTTCTATTCCCTTTCGCTCCCAGCCACTCCTCTTTCACCCCCTCACATTCCTCCGCCAAGTGTCCCCACATATCCCTCCCCTGTCCACACAACACACACCTTCCATATTCTTCCCCCATCCATACTTTCCTTCCTCTCTCCTCCGATCCACACCTCGCCCTTGCCACAATCATCCTATCCTCTCTACCCCATCCCTTCCTTATCAAATAATTCGGCACCCTCCCATACACCTGCCACCTCCCATACATATCGTTATACTGACTTCTGTCTATACACCCTTGCCTTTCCTGCCCTTCCACCTCCTTCCCTTTCCCCCTCACCCACTCATCCATCTTCACCCCATTTCCTAGCCATTCCATTACCTTCGCCTCCGACAGCCCTACCCTCTCATACATTTTCCTCCTCTCCCCCCTCTATCTACCCTCACCCCCACCCACACTCGTCACCCATACATCCTTCACCAATCTCTCCTCATCCAGTTCCCACAATCTCATCTCGTACCTGACCACCCTCACCATTGCCTCCCACTCTAGCCTCTCTCTGTTGGTCTCCTGAAGCACTATGTAGCTCGGCGTGGACCTTTCCACCCCCAACATGTGCTTTAGGAACCACATCTGCTCCCTCTCTATCACCTCGTACCCTCTCGTCCCCCACACTTCTACTCCATACATTAGCACCGTTCTTACATACGCATCCCATATCTTACACGCCACCGTCACATTGTTCCCCATCCACTTCCCCCACTTGCCCCACGCCATTCCCCACGCCTTCCTCGCCTTACCCTGCACCCACCTCACATGCACCTCATACCCTCCCGTTCCTTTAAACCAAAACCCCAAATACTTGAAGCTCTTCACCCTCTCAATAACTACCCCCTTCCACTCCAATTCTTTCCCCTTCCCCTCCCTCCCCTTATTTCTAAACTTCACCCACTTCGTTTTCCCTACATTCACATTCATTCCCCTTTTATCCATAAACCTCTCCACTCTCTTCAACATCTCTTTCATCCCTTCATACTCTCTTGCAACCAACACCACATCATCCGCATACGCCAGCATCCATACCTTCCTTTCACCCATCACCACTCCCCCCGCCTGCCCTTTCCTCATCACCTCTTCCAATTCACTCATATATACATTAAAGAGCATCGGGCTCAGCGGGCACCCCTGCCTCAAACCCTCCCACGTTCTAAAACACCCCGACACCTCCTTCCCCACTTTCGCCACCACCCATGTCTCCTCATACGCTCTCTATTAAATGTATTCAAATAAACCATCGAAATCCACAATATTTAGTCAAGTTACACGATAATTTGCGCGTGGCTTGTCTGCATTTTGTAAGCACAGGACGACTTTGACTTTTTTTAAGGAACTACTTGTATTTGTCTCTAAATATGACAAATCCAAAATTCGTTTATATCGGAAACCTACAGTTTGTATTCAAAGTTGATTTTGTTGTAGGTTTCATCCTTTTTTTCACGATCTCATGCACAAATTCAGTAAAAAGCCAATTTTTTGCAGAATATTTACACAATATAAAAACGCAATAAAATTAATAGCGACTATTCTGTTGAATATTTAGGAAAATCTATATTAGTTTCAATTCGTTTATATATTTCACACATTCAGTATTTAATAGATATACAACATAACTCTTTACATTCATTCAAACATAAGTAATATATTTACACAGTATATTCATAATATTATAATGAAATCCTAGAAAATTCACGAAAACTTATAAAAATTACAGAAATTGGTTCAAATAGGAATATTTATTAGAAATCTTCGAAAATTCATGAAAAACTTAGAATCAGTAACCCCACAAAAAACGACAAAAATCGTGATTAGAAAAAGTTACAGAATAGAACAGAATAAAAATTGCAGACTTGAATAGAATAAATCTTTATTTTTAGTGCCAAGTTATATTAACACATCAGTTGATTATTGAAAATTTAGGAAATCAACAAAGTAGACATAAAAACAAATATTTTTAAAATATGTAATAGACAGACTGATAAAAATCCAACAAAGACAATTATTCTTTGTTGGATTTTTATCAGTCTGTCTATTTCTATTTTTCGCTATACATTTGTTTAATTATATTGAGTAAACTTGACCCACTCATAGAAGGAGCATTGTTTCTATTCGGAAGTAAATCAATCGGATTGTTTAGAATTGGATTTCATAAAAATCACCATAATTTATATTAATCTTATAAAATGGTAAGAATCAAACATCAAAGTTTAGCAGAATTTCAATTATTAATACAGGGAGTTTATCTTTTCAGTATACATACTCCAATCATAGCGTATACGCTGTAAATCTTTAGATATTCGTTGTTTTTATAAGAGTTCAATTTGAAGCTTTAAGTGTTTTCCACTCCCAGACTAAGCATGAAGTAAAATTTCGAGTTTAGAAAAGCCCCGCGTAGAAAATTTGTCGAGGGTCGCGCAGCGACCCGAGACAAATTTTCTCTCAATTATTAAGACTTTTCGATAAATTTTAACTACGCGTTGCTTTCGCGAACATATTTACGAAAATCATTAAATGTTACTTACTACATCTATCGACTTTTGCTGAATTTTCATCAATATTATTAATTTTTAAAAATTTCATTTTATTTTTATCACTAAAAATTGTAATAATTAAATGTCTATTTGTTCGGATATTCTTGATATTATTTTTTTTTTAAGTCCACCCTCATTTAGCAGCTGCCTTAATTATTATATTTTGCACCCTCCTGATATATATTTTGCCCTCTCCAGAACAAACTTTAAGAATTGTAATAATAAAAAAATACATGTCTTATTGTTTGGATATTCTCGATATTATTTATTTTTTTAAGTCCGCCCCCATTCAGCGGCTCCCCTGATTATTATATTTTTCCCCCTCCTGAAAAATATTCTACTAGCGCCCATGCCTTGTATACATACACGATGTTTAGAATTCAGTGCGCATCATTGCTAACTTTGTTATTATTTGAGTTCAGAGTCGGTTAAATAAGATAACAGTTAATAATAATAATAATACGTATTTTTAAGATGAGAATTTTCTAAATGGAACACCCTATACAGAGTGGCCCAAATTCGTTTTTACAAGGTATCTCAGTAACCCGAATAGTTAGACATAATCTGATATACATGTTATGACCTGTTTTTCAGAGAAAATAATAATATCATTGACAGATCATAGCTAGCTTGATTAGTTTTCGAGATATCAGACGTTTTTCAATTATTGGCAATTTATAAATACGTATTTTTCTCAATAACTATAAGATATACGAATAAATAGTTTGATAGTTATTTGTGTAGTTTTCAACCTAGAATTCAGTGGCGTACTTATTTTTTATTTCACCTTCTAATTTCAGAGTTATGACACAAAGTTGCATTTTTTAAATAAAAAACCCTATATGTTTTTATGTTATTAAATAGCATTTTAAATTAGCTTTACATTGATGTACATATTTAACAAAAATTCTAAAAAATACGCAAAAAAAACGATTATATTAAAAACTTAGTTAGTTTGAATATTAAGTTTATAATTTATGAAGACTTTTGCGATCAATTACTGAGTCTACACATCACTTTATTATTAATAAATAATATTAACATCTCTGTGATTATAATAGTATGTATTATCAAATATTTATCTAAAAGCTTCAGAGTTAAAAACACAATTTTTCAATAAAAAATATATATAAATATATATATATATATATATATATATATATATATATATATATGTATATATATATATATATATATAGAAAAATGTAAAGCTAATTTAATATGCTATTCAATAACATAAAAATATACAGGGTGTTCCATTTAAAAAAATGCAACTTTATATCATAACTCAGAAATTAAAAGTCCGAATAAAAAACATACATAAATAATTATTGAGGTGTTTTTTTGTATATCTTATAGTTATTAAGATAAAGACATATTTTAAAATAGCCAACAATTGAAAAACGCCTGATATCTTCCAAACTAATTGAGTTAGCCATGATCTTTTTACGCCATTATTAATGTCTCGTAAAATGAGGTCATGACGTTTATATTTTTTTTTTCTAACCCTTCAGGTTACTGAGATACCCTATGAAAACATTGGGGCAACCCTGTACATTTTATTACCGATCGGTAAAGAAGATTCTACCTAACCAAAAAGTTATAATACATCATTACAAAAAATAACAAATAAGAAAGTTATTCACATATTTCTGTTTTGTGTAATACAATCAAGAAGCCCTTAAAACACAAAAAGTATTCTAACAAATAACCAAAACAAAGTCTATTGTCTTGGAAAATTTAAAGTGATTTTAATCGTTGTGTGCATTGTTATACAATTTTGAACATTTTCAGGGCATCTTGCATATCAAAAATTATCCTTTTTTGCTTTAAATAATGCTCTGTGCACAAAATAATGCTTTTTGCTAAAGTTGGTGCTTTCTAAAGTCCTTTTTTATCAATTTCTTGTGTGCTTAGAAATTCGAGCTCTAATAATAATTATGCATTATTACGCGTATGAAATCAACATTTTTGTAAAATTGATTAAATAATAAAATTCCAGTTTCTATTTACCTGCTTATCTGTGGCAACATTTTTTGATTTATAATTATTTCAAAATGTGACAACTAATTTGGGACAAGATTTAGATACCAAATGTGATAACTGATTTAGGACAGAGGGAGTAGTACCTAATAACTTTTGTTGTAATCATCTTGCTATATCAAAATATTTAAACCAACTTCAAATGAGTTCATAAAAAAAACATAATTTATTAATCTCCTTTAATTTAAATATTTTTGGTTTAAGAAGTTTATCTTATTTATAATTTACAACATACCTTTTCACATTTGTCAAGATTTTTTTAACACGAGAAAAATGTTATCCCGCATTCAATAAACCCACGCTTTGAGCAAACTTTATTCCGAGGAATTTCTCTTTCTTTTATAAACAAAAAAATAAGTTACCGCCAGGTCCAGAGATTTATAATTTATTTAGCAAGAAAAACCGCGCGCGTTTGCCATTTTTTCCCCTCTCTCACTTTATCAAAGTCGTAAAATTTCACTTTATACTCGTCACGCCGGAAAACTTTTCCGCATAGGATAATAAACACAACCCAAGTTTTCCCTTATAAAAACACGAGAAAACATAGTTTCGTGCGGGCGAAAAAAATTGTAACGGATGACTTACCGTCAACAATGAGGAACGAGATCAGGCACACTTTGAAAAGTTTCCCTTTAGTTTCACTCCTCATTTTCACGGGCGCGCTTTTCTATTTAACGGGGAGAAATCACCAGATAAACATCCGAAACACACACACTACACAACTTTTCTCTTCTTTACTTCAGAAGAAGCAGAAGAACAAACAAATCGCGAACTTCGCTCCGTGTTTCCGCGTTTTTGGCTTGTTGGGGAAAGAACGGTGGCGCGAAAGTGACTGAACGCCGGCGTCGAGGATTCGGTTGGAGAGCGCCGCGCCGCCAGAAGGATTCAACAGTTTGAGGGCCGACGCATGCGTCCCTAGCAATCCTCGCTCTTCCCTGTCCGACTTTTAAGTACCATTTGTGCCGGTGACAAGGGTTATCCCGTAGTTACAAATTAAATGCAATATGTAATAAACTTAACCAAAAACTACTTATTTTAAGAAGACCAAGGCAATATTGAAAGTTAAAAAAGGTTTATTTTTTTAAATTTTAATCAAACCCTGCCCAACATATTTTAGACCACGGTTCAGCGGTTTTTACCACTTTGTTTCGTTATTTCTTGCTTAAAATCAAAGGTCTACCTGTTTTTGGAAGCGATTTTGCAGGCAGACCTGTTTCCCATCTCTTGATTACCCGATTAATTGTGGAAATTGTTATTATCTATAACTTCACTTTTGGGGTTTTTCTCCAAGTAAGAAATAAATTCGTTAACGCAGAATTTCTCCAGATTCCATAATTCTACAAAAAATAACTAATAAGAAATGTAACCTGCCAACAATTGTAGCGCCTATGAAACTAACAATTGTCATTTATTTCGGTGCTATCTAAATTAAGGTACGATTAACGACAGGTCACCAATACATGTAATACGAAAATAGTTCGATGTCATCAGATTACGTGTGTGAAAAGAGACAGAAAACTTCGTAATATGTCTGCTATGGTTTTTAGATAGAACATGCAACAAGGTAGTTTCCGGTATGCAGCTTTAAAATTTTAAGGTTAATCGTCACATTTTGACAATGTCTTCGTAAAACTAATTCTGCAAAAACTTGCAAATCATTTTATCTAATTTGCACAATCGTTTTAAATGTGAGATTAAGTGGTATACTTCCAATTTCTACGTCTACTAAATAGTTCAGGTATTTACACAAATAAATAATGCATTTATGTTGATTTTGTGTAAGCTCAAACGAAAATGTTAGTTGAATCGAATGCGCATTTAGGAGATTGGGCAAATAGTCATCGGATTATTCTGTTAAGGGGATTATTGCAGTGTAACACGCCGATCGTGTTGGAAAGACCCACATAGTTTAGAGTAGCTCATCCGATGCCAAATTTACAGCACAAGTGGGGAGAATACAGTCAGAGAGAAAAGCGGCAGTTCGCTGTGCATTTGTGCATTGCTCCTTGGCATGAACGGATGGGGTCTCGCGTCGCGTAGAATAGACGAAAAAAACAAAGCGTATAAAAAAGACGGATCGAACGAAAGTGTCGATTCGTATTATTTAAACACGCTGATAATACATACAAGCTATGTATTGTTTTCAATTCGTTAGAAAGCGTTATCGGATCCTGTGTTATTTTTCGGTATTTACAAAACTGATAATTCTTATTCTTGTCATTATAACACATTATTTTTACTTTTAAGACTCCAGTTTCGACAGCTGAACAAACTATGTGTTTTATTTTATTAAATTATAGATTATTTCTTAAAAATATAATAATAAAATAATTCATGTTCATAAGCTCATTGTGAATATTTATATGCCGCACATATATGAAAAAAAACATAGGATTTTCAATCATATTTTTAAATGGGAATATTATCTTCCCTAACTGCTATTGCCATGAAAATAATGTGTATTAATTTGGCCTCTGCCCAATTGGGTAAATACCCCTAATTTTGGGGAGAATTTCAATTTATATTCGGTCAAATATTCTAGTTTTTATGAATGCAACAAATAAATAATAGATTGAAAAAAATTAAACGGAAAGCTGTCCTGTTTTTTTTTTTTTTAATGTTTAGTACAGGGTTTACAAAATGATGATGTGTATAAATAGGCTCAGTCAACTTAGCTCCCCGAAGTTCGACTTTTTTGAAAAAAGCGATTGCGCTAGACCGGCCTTAGCTAGCGCCACAAAAATTAGAGCTAGCGCCATTTAGACAAGAAAACTACGGGGATTTGAACTTTCGGGGGGCTAGGTTGATGCTAGCCCCCCGAGTTTGGATTTTTTAAGTTTTTTTACACTATTCGGATTCCTCAGAGCTAGCGCTACCAATTTAAAAGCCAACGCCACTCCCACAGCCCCAAAAAATGATAAAACATTTTTAACCCTGGCCCCCTAAAATGAGATGTTTTTAATCAAATTGGGTGGAAAATATAACTTAGAGCTAGCGCCAACAGAATATGACAAAAATATTCTCTCAAAAATATCAGGTAAAAAAAAGTTCACGTCCAAATTTTGATGCAAGAGCTTTCAGATCCTGTATGCGTATTACCATTTACTTCCTGAATTTTAATACAAAATGATGTTTGGCATATAATATACCGATTTCAAAAAATAGTTCGGCGTTGTAATTACTTTATTTATGTTCATAGACACTGGCTATTAGAAACATGATGCCTAGTAGACAGTAGCGTAACTGACAATTGTGTTTTCACTCCTAGCTAATTTAAATCGTTATTACGCAAGAACTTCCGTACGATTTAAGAAACTCTTTTGGCATTGTAATTACTATACTAATATTTATAAACACTGGCAACAAGATAGCTTGCACTAGTAAGACAGTGGCGTAACTGACGATTGTTTTTGATAATTGAAATCGTCATAACTCGGAAACTAACCGTACGATTTCAAATTTTTTTTTTGGCATTGTAATTGCTATACTGAAGTCTATAAACACTAACAACGACATAGCTAGTGATAATAAAGGATAAATTAAAATCACTTGCTTTGTTTCACTATTTGTTTCTATTTACTCGACTAGTTTCGCTTTTTACGGCATTATCAAAGTTCACTCTTGATTCACTCTTGATAATGCCGTAAAAAGCGAAACTAGTCAAGTAAATAGAAACAAATAGTGAAACAAACCAAGTGTTTTTAATTTATCCTTTATTATTACTTCAAAATGTTTCACCAAGTGATAAATGAGAAAGTTATTCAAGAGATAGCTAGTGCTAGCAAGACAGAGGCGTACCTCACGGTTGTTTTTTTTTTATGATAACTTAAATCATTATTACTCGGTGGAAAACACTCGTTGGGAGTTTTAAACTGAAAGCTTTTCAAAAACAATGAATGCCTGAAAATTTACCTAGTACACATCGGGTTATGTATGTACCTAATCAAAACATGGGTATCTTTTCGATGCTACAAAATTGTGATTAAGCTCCTTTCGTTGCTATTCAATTGACTTTATTTTCATTCTAAGACAATCTATCTCAATATCCTGATTCTACGATATACAGGGAGTTTTTCTTTAAAGTAGACGTATTCCAGATTCACTTTATTTTGTTTAAATCTTTAGATATATGTTTTTTTACAGGAATTCAATTTGAAGCTTTAAGCGAGTGTTTTCCACTCCCAGACTAAGCATGAAGTAAAATTTCGAGTTCAGAAAAGCCCCGTGAAAATTTGTCGCGGGTCGCGCAGCGACCCGAGACACGTTTTCTGGGCTTTTCTAAACTCGAAATTTTACTTCATGCGCCACGCGTATAGAACACTAAAATTTTGTGAAATTTGTGTATATTTGAACCTTACTTGAAATCAGCGTTTTATACGCGTGGCGCATGAAGTAAAATTTCGAGTTTAGAAAAGCCCAGAAAATTTGTCTCGGGTCGCTGCGCGACCCTCGACAAATTTTCACGGGGTTTTTCTAAACTCGAAATTTTACTTCATGCTTAGTCTGGGAGTGGAGAACACTCGTTTAAAGCCTTGAATTGAACTTTTGCACCCAATTTGATCAAAAAATCTCATTTCGGGGGGCTAGGGTTTAAAATGTTGTATAATCTTTTGGGGTTGTGGGGGTGGCGCTAGCTTTTAAATTAGCTCTGAGGAATCCGAATACTGTAAGAAAACTTGAAACATCCAGCATCAACCTAGCCCCCCGAAAGTTCAAACCCCCGTAACTTTCTTGTCTAAACGGCGCTAGCTCTAATTTTTGTGCCGCTAGTTAGCGCTAGCTAAGGCCCGTCTAGCGCAACAGTTATTTTTTAAAAAGTCGAACTTCGGGGGGCTAAGTTGACTGAGCCGTATAAATAGAGGATTGCAATAACATTCAATTTCAATTCATTTATTCCTTATTTACTTACTATCAAAATATGACTCATCATAAATCAGCCAAATTTGAAAAAAATATATTGGGCTCGGTGCAATGTTGAGCAAGAAGCTTATTATTTGAAATGCATTATAATAACTACCTTATTATTATTATAGTTCTATTTTTTCTAAAATAATTAACAATGAATATGCACGCAGTTAAACCCTACATTTTTTTAAACATTCGTCAAACAAATATTACCTGTGCTCAGTAAAAAATAGTTGATTTGTAACATTAATCTACGACAACGTCATATTGGTGTTATTCTTACTATTCTTATAGTTTTTATATCATTGATTCGTTGATGAAGTCGCAGTTGGTTCAAATAGGTCCGATTGCTAGAAACTTTACAATTTACTTTAATAGTTTTATTGCGAGAAGTTTAATGGCATTTAACAACTGCTTTAATAACGAAAGATTTAAGACGAAATAATGATTTGAACAAGACTGATTGTTATTCGATTGCTTCTGGCTTATTAATCAGCTTAAAAAACTTTAAAAATAATTTAATAATACCGACACTGTCAAATAATAAGGAAAGCCAATATTAAAGGTATATTACACATCTTTATTTAAATTAGTGAAACATTTCGTGTTTTCTATATTAGTGAACATGCAGTATAAAAAAATACTTATTCCATTAGTAGTCAGAAAGCATGAAAATAAAACTCTAGTACAATAAAATATCGATTATAATTGCGAAATATTAATTTTACGAGAATAAATGCTAACGACGCGAGCCGTTTTTGTTAACTATGATTGAAAAAAGAAAAGAAAAACAAACGCGAAGCCGCACAGCGTTCACTGGCCCAGAGATAAACGCTGGCCGCATGCTACTCGCCCCTCCAATAATTGTGCAGATGAGTGTACAACGCGTTCAACTAAGAGAAGATCCGCAAGGCGGCGGTATTTTACGGTCTTATTTTTCAAGATTTTTATTTTAACCTGACTCGGGCATGAGCTATCGCATTCTTATGAAATGTTCACATTATATTCCTTATAGTATAAACTAGTAAGATATGGGAATATTTTTTTTAATTTTGAAAAATTTAACATTATTTTTTTCATACCTCTGAAAGCAAATTGTTTAAAAAAAAGTACTTCGATATTTTACTAGATAATTGGGCTTAATATACGCTGTCAAAATTTCAACTTTCTAGGACCTTTAGTTTTTAAATAAACCTAACATTAAATTTCAGACCCCTGTTATATTCCCCTTAATACAGGGAAATTTTCTTATAAGTATACATAAGGGATTTTATTATTAGTTATACATATGCATACGGTTTTTATAACAGTTTAATTTGAAGCTTTAAACGAGTGTTTTCCACTCCAAGATTAAGCATGAAGTAAAATTTCGAGTTTAAAAAAGCCCCGTGAATATTTGTCTCGGGTCGCGCAGCGACCCGAGACTAATTTTCTAGGCTTTTCTAAACTCGTTCAAGTGAGATGGTGAATATTGGTTTGAATATTATATCTAGAGCTAATTGGCAATAATATCCACAAAGAAATGAATCCAGAACTCTCAAATTTCTATCAGCAGATCATAGACGAATATTCTCTGCTAACACACTAAAATAATTGTTTATAACAAATTGATTATTGTTACAAATGGGAACTCTTTGGATATTATATCCAGATCTAATTGGCAATGATATTCACAAAGAAATAAACACAGAACTTTTAAACTTCTCTCAGCAGATCGTGGTTGAATGGAAAATAGACTAAAACACGATAAAATTAGTGTTTATAACAAACGTGTGATTTTTGGAAATGAAAATGCGCTGGATATGGTATCTACACCCAGTTGGTAATGAGATACATAAAGAAATAAATTTAGATCTCTTTGTTCTGTTGTCAGAGCAGCTGTGAGTTAAATTATAATTTTTGAATTATTTATAACAAATGAACGAAAACAGAACTATTTTTTGTATCAAAAAAGAACTACTAGAGATACATGTATCTATTGATTTTTGATTGATTTTTAAGAAATGATCTGCTACGCAAAGTTAGGAGATCATTATTTCGGTATAATTTTTTGGGTTTTATTTGCCAGAACTATGACTTAAACTTATCAGGAACTATAGAACTCGACTGCATGCCAGTAGAACTCCAAGAAAATTTTGATCTACTTACATTTGATCTGCTGAGTTCACGCACACCGTAAATATTACGTTCTAAAACTGTAACTAATGATAAAGAACCTTTAGATCTCATGTTAAATGAAAACAAACAAACAATCTGTGCGCCAATCCAAAAACATCTTGATTACTTTTTTAAGTAGCAACCTATAGCATATTATACATTTTTGGAAACCTTATTTTATTCTTTGTACAACAATGTAACTAATGACGGAAGTAATACTAAAAACAACCAAAAATAATCTAGTTTATTGCTTAAAGAATAATAATAATAATTATGAAGAAACGTGGAATACATTTATTTGGCCCACAAATGTTTTTGGATTGGCGCTCAGATGTTTTTTTTTTATTGTTTAACCACATCTAACATTAGAGCTCTGTTCTTTTTCGCTTAATTTCACCATTTTTGACACTACCCTGTTGACATTTATAATAACTTTTGACGTTTATTAGTCAATCGTTTTGATTTGAATTGATTGAGTGAGTTACGTGAGGACCGAATTTAATTGATAAATAAGGCACTAATAACCTTTCTTCACACTTTTAAAAGTGCGAAGAAAGGTTATTAGTGCTTTATTTATCAATTAATCGTTTTGATACAAGTAATTATACTCTAGAATTAAAAAAAAAATGAGCTATCGATTGATGACACTTCTGATTAGTACTGCTATTAGAACAAATCAAGTTGACGCTGTATCTTAAAAAGTCTGACAGATAAATAAACATTTAAAAAAATTATTATCAAATGATTTTACCTAATTAAAGTTACAAAGAAGAAGAACGGAAAAGAAAAAATCAAAAGACACACAAATAAGTATGTGGAACATAAGAACTCTACTAAAAGAAGGTAATATGGATGAAATAGCAACACAATTAATAAAATATGAAATAGATATCGCAGCACTACAGGAAACGAAATGGAAAGACCAAGGCCAAATTAATAGAGAGAAATATAAAATGTGGTACTAGGGAGAAAAACCATGAGCTATTAGAAACAAACTACAATATAATCCTAAAACACGACACGATTATAGTCAGCAAAAAAAAAATACTCAAAATAACATGGATTAGACCAGGAAATACTTTTGGTAATCAAATAGACCACATACTGATCAACAAATTAAGAGAAAAACTGGTAATGGATGTAATAACATACAGAGGAGCAAACGCAGACTCTCACTATTTCATGGTAAAATCAGTGATTCAGTTTCAGCACCCACTAAATAAAAGAAGCGACCACAATGGCAGACAAAAATATAGTAATGCAATGCAAATATAGACTAAAATCGTGAGCCAAAGATCTGAAGAAAAAATAGACGACACAAACAAGAGCTGGGAAAAAATAAATGGAACAATAAAAAAACCTGCAAAAGAAAACTTAGAAAAAATAGAGAAGAAGGGAAGAAATTATTGGTGGATCAAGGAATGTAATAAACATGCGACAGAGAAAAATGAAATCAGACACGTATGGTTAAGAACGAACTATATTTTTTTCTATTATATTCTTTTTAATCTTTGCTTCGATTAGAAAGAATATAATAGAAAAAAATACACTTGTGACAAAATTATAAAAAGAACAAAACAAATCTGAATACAAACTAAAATGTAAGAGATTAAAAAGAGAGCAGAAATACCAAAACATTTTACTACAAAAATTAAAGAACAGAGAAAAAGATCGCCAAGGAAAACTGAAGGAGTAAGAGATAAGATTGGAAAAATGGTCATCATTAAAACGGTTCTTTTTTCCTGTTTAATCAGATATATGTCTCTTGACATACTTATTTACAAAAAAAAAATACTTTATACACAAAAAACTGTTAACCATGAAATAATTAGTATAATAAAACAATTGCGATTGTTTGAAACAGTTAGTTTCATTGATATATTTTTAAACATTAAAAGTGCGAATCTTTTCGCAATCTACAACAAGTTAGTCTTACAAAGACTATATCAAACACTCATTGAAACAACTACTCCCCGAGCTAATACCCCGACGGACATTGAATTATACAACAAGTGTTTGCTGTTACATACAGTAACCTACTACAAAGACGCGTTTCGAGACTTATCTCTCATCGGTATAGCTTTGGCATTCTCTCTAAATAATTTGACACCTTAGAACTGGCAATTTCATTTATACTTATGTTTGAACGGTAACGTGACCGCCACTCTAAGGTGCTATACTGATGAGAGATAAATCTCGAAACGCATCTATAGATGGCCTGAATAATTTGACCCAAATTATTATATTTGCAGTAGGTTACTGTATGTAACAGCAAACACTTGTTGTGTAATTCAATGTCCGTCAGAGTATTAGCTCGGGAAGTAGTTGTTTGATATTGATGCTAGCCCTGCTCTCCTATGTTTTGGTGATTAGAATGTAAAAGTATCTTTCTATAAAGTATTTGTTCCAATACTCTTTAATACAAGGATTCATGTCTTATAGAATAATATTTTCTTGTAAATTGTATGTTAATAAATTCTTCATTCTATAAATAATTTATAAATTTTAGCAATAAAAAAAAACAAAAAAAAAAGTTTGAATCTCCCCCCTCCCCCCCTTAGCACATAATTAAATTTTATATATTGTAATGTGTAAGCAGTCGCCTTACAACACAACCAAGCGCGCCCCAACAGCGTGCAGATACTGCCTAATCTTTTATGGTGAATAATTATTCCTCGTGGGGCCTTTAAATTATTCACGCCTTAAAATTTTAACACCCTAATTGGACGCGCGGACCTTCCCACCCATTACAACGATAACAATCGATTTAGTAATTAGCCCTTTTGATTTATCAAAAATCAATTATTTTAAAACTCGTGTATCCAGTTTCACCAACTTTGATTAAATTTTATTGGCAAATTACATTTATATGTCCATTGGATTAGACATTTTCTATGTTAGAAACATCAGTGTTAAGCGAATTGATTGGTTTTTGAGATGTAACTATTACTAAATTTTAATCGACGGATAACTATTGGTCAAGTAAACTAACCTAGATAAAACCCGGCATCAGAGAAACAAATAATAATTAATTTTAATGGGAACTACATCATATTTAAAAATGTTTTCGCATTTATTTTTAACCAACCCTTCACACTAGTAAAGAATAAAATGTGTCCATGTTTGGTCCATAAAAGTGAATCGTTATTAATCAATTTAATGTATTATGTTATTGGTAATATAATAATTTATTAAAGATTTACAAGTTTGTTATGGTTGAGGAAAATTATGTCGATTTATATCCCGGTATAAACCCGGCAAAGAGGGATATTGTGCAGGAAAAAAGGAAGGCCGGGCTCGATCAATTTCTCTCTGCGGGGAGACGATACAAAATACGGCAAATCCGCAAAAAGGACACTGATGACAACACGGCACCGCAATAAATAAACGGGGAATATCTTGAGGATATCGCTCGTCGGGGGCAATAACAATAACATATTTCATAATCTCGCTTCGGTCCGCAACACGGAAATCAGTCGGGACACGGGTCGTTATTTATGGACCACGGGCAGAATTTTAAACCAATTACTCACTCCCGACACGAAAAAATACACAGCGCAGAGGGATAGCATTTTTGCATGGTTCGAAAAACAAACATCGATGCTGTGGATTTCATGTTGTAATGGCAGACGGACGTAATTCAATTTATGGATGGACATAGTTTTGTGGCCAATACAAAAAAAAACTTCCACATAAAAACCCCAAAATAATTTTATTGAACAACCAATTGATATAATAGAAATATTTAACTAATGCAAAACTTCCTACTATCTTTTCTTTCATTTTTAAATATTGATCATAGTCACTCGAGGTAGTTGGGATTCCCTATTCAACGTTCAAGGCCCAGCTAAGGCATATCGAATGACTTTATTTGTTATGTGTTATTTGCCTCCATTTCTTTGTCTATAGTATAGTTATTTGTTTTATATTGTGTACTTAAAACTACTTATATATCTTGTAAATGCAGTTAGCGTTAAATAAAGTATTATTATTATTATTATCATGGGAATAATGGAATAATGAACACTTGAAACCTTGAATTAAATTGTAAGCTTTTTATTAAGTCAATTTATTATATTTCTGTAACGTTATCATTTTGATTTCATAAAAAAAAACTTACATGAACAACTAAAAATAAACACTGATTAAAGCAGGTATGGGCAACCTTTGACATGTTGAGTGCCAAACTTTAGCGTGCAAATACGTTCGCGGGCCGCGGTTAAAAGTACTTAGTGCATTTTAAAGTAGTGATAATATTTTTTGCGATAGATATTAGACATGAAATAATACGACAATGTTATTATAGTACAATTTATTAAAATCAAAAAATGAAATTTAAAAAAATGGTACATTATAATTAAATCGTTAAATTTGCAATTGTTACAAACTACGAAAGTTAAATACACCGAAATCAATGAGACACTTGAGCTTGAATTTGGGAAACTAATCCATCGATATTTGGATTAATTCCACTGATACAAAGACGTAAAGAATTTTTCAAATTATCGTCAGTCAGTCTTGTAAGATGTGTTGATTTATTAACTTTCATCAATGAAAAGAACTGTTCGCATTTATAAGTACTGCCAAACGCACAAATCAATCTTTCTACGAGTTTTCTAAGCTGCGGAAAATTGTCTTCTTCTAGGTATATTTTGTAGAAATCGCACAACTCTACGTCTTCAAATTTGGATTTTAGGAGTGAGTTTTCTTGAATCTCGATCAACTCCATTTGTAAGTGTATTGGAGCATTTTGTACAATATATGTTGTAGGAGTAGCAAATAAACTAAAACAGTCGTGAAGTCGTAAAATCTGTTCGAAAATTGGCGCAAATTGACAGCATCTGTGACTCCCACAAGCGTAGTTTGATCTGAAACGCTTTTAAATGGCTGTACAAATCATTTACTAACTGTCCTTGTTTTCGAAGTTTCAAATTTAAATCTTTCAAATAGCCTGTAAGATCGACCAGAAATGCTAAGTCACATATCCATTTTGGGTCACTTAATTCAGATAGTGGTTTATCTTTTATTTTCATAAAGTCTTCTATCTCATTTCTAAGCTCGTAAAACCGTTTTAACATTTTTCCTTTGCTCAGCCATCTGACTTCACAATAATATGTTACTTCGTTATATTCAGCTGATATTTCATCCAAAAACGCCTTGAACTGACGATGGTTAAGCTCTCGGGATCGAATAAAGTTGATGGTTTTTACTACCACATTCATAACATTCTGGAGTCGAATAGACTTGGAACACAAGTTCTGTTGGTGGATAATGTAATGAAGGACTATCAAATCATCTTTTTGCACATTTAATTCTGTTGCTTTTTCATTCAAAATTCCGATGAAACCTTTACGTAAGCCGACCATAGAAGGTGCACCATCAGTGCATACTCCAATTAATTTTGACCATGGCAAGCCAAAACTTGTGAATACCTTTTGAACTTCTATAAAAATATCCTCTCCTGTAGTGGTTCCTTTTAGCGGCTGTAAAGCAAGCGATTCCTCAGTAACAGTGAACTCCTTATCAACACCTCGAATAAATATAGCCAGTTGAGCTGTGTCAGACAAATCGGTGCTCTCGTCTAATGCTATGGAAATTGATTCAAAACCAGCCATACGGTCAGTCAATGTTGTTTTTATATCATTAGCCATCATTTCTATACGTCGAACAACAGTTCGTCTTGACAGACTAATTTTTTTAAATTCATTTTTCTTTTCAGGACACATAATACCGCAAACTTCTAACATACACTCCTTGATAAATTCTCCTTCGGCAAATGGTTTTAATGCCTTTGCCAATTTTGAGCTAACTATAAAACTAGCTTTCACAACATTATCAAGTTGTGTTCTTTGTTTATGAAACATTTGTTGCTGTTTTTCCATTTTTGCGGTAAGCTTCTGGATTTTGTCTGTTCTTAATTGTCCTGTCAGTGAGTGCAGCGTAGCATGCTTAGTTGAGTAATGCCTCTTTATATTGAATTCTTTCATTACTAAAATGGATTCATTACACAGCAAACAAATAGGCTTACCATTGTGCAAGATAAAAAAGAATTCTGCAGTCCATTTTTCTTGAAAATGGCGATCCTCTGTATCTACTTTTCGTTTCTTTCCACCAGACATCATTTTTGTTTACTTTTCGTTCAATAAACTTAATAACAAACTATAGTTAGTAACCACTCAAGATGCACACAATCACAAAGCAAGTTGACGGCTCGAGCAGTTCGCTAGGATATCGCTTGTCCAAGTTATCACCTCGGTAGGTCAAATAGAACTGAACTAACGTTCGGGCCATCCACCCGCTTATATAGGCAAAATGAACGAATAATCTGGAATAAACTAGTTTAGAATAATTGAGAAGCAATAAATCTTTTGATGTGTCGCCCGTGAGGCGACAAACCTCAAAGAATTTGATCGAGCAAGTCGAGTGGCGGCGATAATCAAAGAGTGAGGCGGCAAACATCAAAGAATTTAATGTTTGCCGCCTCACTGTCACTCCCGTGAGTATAAGTACCTAATGTAATATTTTTTTAATTGGGTTTTTTCAAAATGTCTCGCGGGCCGGATCATATCTTACAGCGGGCCGGATCCGGCCCGCGAGCCGGGGGTTGCCCATATGTGGATTAGAGATATGAATAAAAGTGCACATGTTGCATTAAACCACAAAATAAATGTGGAAAACGCAACAATACACAAACACTCGCCTGTGACGCTAATTTTTATTTAAACTACCTGGTTAAAGGGATTTAGCTCTAAAAACACAAAAGGGCTTACCTTTCACAAATTGCCTTCTACCCAGCGTTACTCAGTGGAGACGGGGTGGTTCAAAAGTTAGATTCAATAAGGGCGCCACGTAATTTTAAGAAGGCTATTGGCATACCCCCCTCAAGTATAAAATTACGAAAATTAATTAATCCCGCTAACCACAATACTAGGAAGGGACTCTCCAGAATATTACATCATCATTTTCCCAACAAAATGAATATTTATTTCTAGGAACCACAAAAAAAAACAATAAAACGATCTTTGTTTGTTCGCTTAGAGAAAAATAAGGTAATGCAAAAAAAAAAATAGAACAAAAAAATACTTTCGCGAGTGCACTCGGAATTACAATTCCAATACAAGTAAATATAACTCACACGAGATGCTCAACAATAAAACGTTTCCAATAAATCGGTTCTCATACTCAAAAATAAACTTAATCTCCCTCATTTAAGCGCAAAAAAAAGATCGAGTCCTGCATCGTCATTAATCCATTAGCCCAATAATTAAACTTTTAAATCACGACACCGGCGAACGAATAAAGCGGAATTCTTACTCAACTTTCGTTTCAAATCGCCACCCGCGATGGCTACCGACGTGAACAAAAAAAAAATACACACATAACCAGTGTTACCATGTCAGCGGAAAATCCGCTAGATCTGGCGGATTTTCAATCCGGATTGCGGAATATTTTTCATTTTAGCGGCTGGCGGATTTTCTAGCGGAATTATTTTGAATTGTCGAAAAAACTAGCGGAATTTGATTTAAATTTGTAAACTTCATTATTTTCAATAAAGGTTAAACGAAATGTAATAACTAAGATTATTTTCTTATTTATCTAAACACATTATTCTTTTCCGCTTAGTAAAAATAACACACATCTTCACACACGGGGAATATCGAATAACAGGCGATACTCAGTAAGGAATAAAATAAATAAACCTTCATTTAGAATGAGTATGTTACAAAAATCCCGATTAATCGAATTTCCTCTTTAGCTGACAAAATGTAAACACTACTTAATTTTTAATGCTGAGCACAAAATTAACACAATCGAGATTTGTTATCATTCTCCTTCCATCTAATTCCAAAGTTATTCTTAAAAGGATTACCATAATCATTTAGTACTCGTTGTGTGAAGTTGTGTCTGTGCTGTTTTGAACTTTTGAATTGTGTATTTCTTTAGTGTTAATTGGACTTTTTATCATTTTTTTCGTTGTACTTTACGATTACCGGTAAGTTTGTTACTTTATATTAAGGGATACAATTGTCAATAAAATCTATTATTTTAGTATTACAAGCCGGCTGTTATTTGAAGTTATTTATAATTCAATTTCAATAGTTTATTTAGTTATTGGTAAGTCTGTTGTTTTTAATTTGGGATAAATATAATGATATCTTATATTTTAGTAATATACCGTACATGCATACTACTAGCAGCTAGAAATTAATTGAATTAAGTTCAGTTTAATTTTCATAGACCTACATATATATTTTTGGTAATAATATTTAAATATAATACATTTAATAGTTAAATTAACTTAAAACAATTTCAGACAGTACAGAAAATAAGTGAAAATGCCAAAATCACAATATATTCAAAAATTCAGGAGTGCATGGTTGCAAGATCCGGATTTAAAAAAGTGGTTGGATGTTGTCAAATCCACTTCTGGACCAATGCGGAAATGCAAATATTGCAAAGTGATGCTTAACAATAAGCTTTGTGATTTAAAAATGCATGCAAAGTCAAAAAACACATTGCGCATGAAAATGTAATTACTGGAATTACAACCAAAAAACAATTAACTTTGGTAAAACGTCGGAAGAAAAAAAATCAAAAATATGTGAATGTAAACTATCATTATATATAGCAATGCATGGTAGTATTAGACATATAGATCATCTAACGCCCTTATGCCAAAGTATATTTCCCGGCGATATTAGTATGAATATTAAGTTAAAACGTACTGAGTGTTCTAATATTATTCAAAATGTGTTGGGACCATACTTTATGATTGAACTTTTGAATATTGGAGAAAGTTCATTTAGTTTATTATTGGATGAGTCAACTGATATAAGTGTTCATAAATATTTAGGTATTATTATTAATTATTTTAGTAAATATAATAATAGAATAGTTAGCACGTTTTTAGAATTAGCAGAACTTGCCAGTTGTAATGCAGAAAGTATTGTTCAAACGCTATTAGCGGTACTAAAAAAATATAAGCTGCCTTTGCAAAATTTAAAGGGTATAGGCACCGATAAAGCATCTGTAATGACAGAAGTTAATAACGGGGTGTACACAAAACTTAAAAGTTTTGTACCCAATCTGATACTTGGAAGATGTGTGTGCCACTCATTGCAATTGTCAGTTTCTTCGGCAGCTGCTACATTTTTGCCAAGAAATGTAGAATTTTTAATTCGAGAAACGTATAACTGGTTTAGTCGGTCCAGTCAAAGGCAATTGGCATATAAACAAGTGTTCAAATTAATAAATAATGACCATGACCCACTCAAAATTGTTCAATCTTGCAATACAAGGTGGCTATCTATTGAATCTGCTGTACGCCGAATATTTGAACAGTGGTTAGAATTAAAAACACATTTCGAGATCTGCAGATTATCCGAAAAATGTTACGATGCCGAAATGTTATACACTATGTATAATGATGATATTAATTATGTTTATGTTTGCTTCTTAAAACCCATTTTGGCGGACATTCAAAAAGTAAACAAGGCTTTTGAAGGAAAAAATGCCGATCCAACTAAATTATTTTTTGATTTATCCATGCTAATAAATTCGTTTGTAAATAAAATTGTAATACCAGGATCTATTTTCGATCTATTTAATCATCCATTTGATGAAATCGATAAATACATAAACAAAAGCTCCTATCTTGGATACCTATTTGAAAAAGAAAAACAGTGAAATGAAAGAGCACGGGTTCGTAGGGGAATATGCTATAAGAGAAAGGTGCATTCATTTTATTAAACATTTTTTAAAGGAAATAAAAAACATATTACCAGAAAACATAGATATTCTAAAGAAAATTAATATGTTTTCTGTAGAAAATGCGCTAAAATCAGTAAAAAATGACATATCACAGTTCCTCATACATTTTAAATATTCCGATGAAAATATATCAAAAATAGATAATCAGTGGCGACAAATTAATTTATTTACATGGCAAAACACTAACCACACAGTCAATTTTTCGATAGAAGTTTTTAATTTTATGCGGATGGTTAAAATCCATTTTCTGGAATATCATCATTAGCATTATCTCTATTAACCCTTCCCTATTCAAATGCTGAAATAGAGCGATTATTTTCAAAAATGAATTTAATAAAAAATAAATTGCGCAACCGCATTAATGTTAAAATGTTAAATTCAATTATTGCAATTAGGGAAGGGTTGACTAGACAAAACATTTGTTGTCATGAATTTAAGGTACCAGATTTAATTTTGGATGAATTGAAATCTGCCAACGTATTTCAGGTATGGCCTGAAGACGATGAAGTAATACTTGAGGAATGTTTACAAATCTTTTAATTATTTTATTTTTGTTATTGTTATATATAACATTGTTGTGTTTTGTACTATATCTAGTTGTTTTATTTTAAATATAGTCAATTATTTCTGAAATTTTGTGTATTTTTATTTATTTCGTACTTTTATATTTTCTGGCGGAATTCTGGCGGAATTAGGTTGACTTTCTGGCGGAAATAACAAGCGGCCAGATGGCAACGCTGCACATAACAGAACAGCTTATCTTGTATCCTTCGGCTGGATCCCTCGTTCCCGTCTCCTCGGCCTCTATCGACACGCTGGCCAGAGAATCCACCAAGTGGTTAGGATGGGAATACGGAAATCTGCACTGCAGGGGACGTCGCTCACACGGAATTTTCCCAAGACAGCATTCGTACAAAAGCAGTAACCAAACAGGAAAAGAAAACCCTGTCGAAACGACAGCAATTAAAACCGGCATAAGGATTAAAGCAAAACCCTATGATTATATGATCAGATTATCTCTACTAACCTTTTGTAGATGGTTTTGTTCTCTAAAAAGTATTAAACGCAAACAGCAAACAACAACGCTAATCGGTGGTGCACGTGCGACAAATGCTAGGTTTAACCAAAAAGTCACGAGAGATGTGCGCAAGACCCGGACGATACGCGACGCGTGCCAATTAACCGAACCGTCCCCTATGCAACCCAATATTCCGCTTTTTAATTACGAAGCGCCAAAATTTAACGTTACACGCCCCTCGACCAAGATCAACACGGAACATAAATGGGCGAGCGCTTTCAAAATATATAACCGGTTCGATTCGTTTCAATCGGCATCAAGTGCACTTGCACACATGTGTGTGTGTTTGTGTTTGTATACTAAAAATATAAAATAATTAAAAAAAAAACAAGTCCCCTTTAATATAATGGAGATTACAAGAAATATTTATATTTATATACATGTTCAAATACTAAAGCACATAAAACACAATATTTCTTGAATAACTATTTTAGTTATATCGTATATTTACTTTCAAAAAACCTCTAGCGTGCCATGATTTAATCATTTTCTAAATTTAAGTTGGCTATACCCTTAACCCATTAATGGCCGAGCAATTATAGAGTTAACTCTAAAAGTTGATTTTGGGTAAAATTCTACACTTCTTTTAATGATTTCTACGAATGACTTATTGCATAACACACTGTGATTTTTTTTTAAATTTACATAATATATACGCTGTAAATGTACGGCATTCGTCGATTTTGTATAAAAACATGCAATGTTTAGTTTAGAACGAGTATTTCCACTCCCAGACTAAGCATGAAGTAAAAATTTTCACGGGGCTTTTCTAAACTCGAATTTTTACTTCATGCGCCACGCGTATAAAACACTGAAATATTGTAAAGTTAGAAATACACTGAAAACATTTTTTACATGACTAATAATCGACATATTTAAATAACAAAATATTTACGTTATTCTTCATACATTTTCAAGTCAAGTAAAATAATATAATCTATCAAATGAACATATTTACTAATTTAATTAACATAAAATTAATAATGTTGCGTATATGCACCAATGACGCCTAATGGGTTAAGGAATTGACATATAAAACCTCAGGTATAATATTTATAATATATAATTTCAAAGCTGCCAGCCTACAATATTATTTATGGCACTCTAGCGGTAATTTTTTTTTAATTGAACACACAATATAATAATAATAGTGAATATTTTTGCGCGTCCATTTTTCGAGCGGATAAACTATATTTTCGATCTCGCTCAAATTCACACTGCTCATGCTTCTATCCATTGGCATTATTTTGGTATAATTTCAAGTCAATCAGAGATTTTCACATGTTCGATAAAATTCGACTATTACCACATTTTTAAATTTTCGTGGAAATTTTTTTCTCTCCATAAAATCTAAAAAAATTCAGGAAATTTCTTGATACCTGTAGAAAAGCAGTGGACAAAGTCATTTTCCCGAGAAAAAATCATTTCCATCCTTTTTCGACCTAGGAATCGGCTGTAAAATTTAACATGGTGCCTTACGGAAACGGAATAAGCGTGGCCCGCCGATTGACTGTTTCGGAGGCGACCAGTTGGACGAATATCTCGGCTTAGAGAATGCTTAGACGGACACGATTTTCAGCATTAGATTTCTGAAGGATGCAGTAATGTTCCGTATGAGAAGCAAACAAATCTACGATTTGTTTTGCCAGAAATAAATCGCGAAGATTGTAAAAAATTAATTCCATTTTTCGAGCGTCTAATTTTCGAGCAGGTTGCCGAGAAACTATTATATAGATTTTGCTAAAATTCACAGAGCTTATGCTCCCATTCATTAGCATTATTTTGGTATAATTTCAAGTCAATCGAAGATTTTCACATTTTCGACGAAATTCGACTTTTTTCGACCACATTTTCAAATTTTGGTGGAAAATTTATTCTCTCCAAAAAATCTTAAAAAATTGAGGAAGGTTCTTGATGCCTATAGAAGAGCAGTGGGCAAAGTTATTTTCCCGAGAAAAAATCATTTCCATCCTTTTTCGGCCCAGGAATCGGCCATAAATTTAACATAGTGTCTTATGGGAACGGAATAAGCGAGGCCCGCCGATCGACCGTTTCAGAGGCGACTCCAGTTAAAAGAAAATATCTTGGCTCAGGAAATACTTAGAAGAACACAATTTTTAGCATTGAATTCCTGTAGGATGCAGTAATGGTCAGTATAAAAGGCAAACAAATATAACGATTTGTTTTGCCAGAAAAAAATCGCAAAGTTTGTCTAAAAATAATTCTACTTTTCGAGCAGATTACGGTGAAACAATTTTTTTCGATTTTGCTCAAATTCACAAAGCTTATGCTTTTTTTGCTTTGGCATTATTTTGGTATAATTTCAAGTTAATCAAAGATTTTCACATTTTCGACGAAATTCGACTTTTTTCCACTACATTTTCAAATTTTGGTGGAACATTTTTTCTTTCCAAAAAATGTAAAAAAATTTTTTAATGTCTGTAGAAAAGTAGTAGACTAAGTCATTTTCCCGAGAAAAAATTATTTCCATCCTTTTTCGACCTAGGAATCGGCCGTAAAATTTAACGTGGTGTCTTATGGGAACGGAATAAGCGAGGCCCGCCGATCGACCGTTTCTGAGGCAACTCCGGTTGGAAGAAGATATCTCGGCTCAAAGAATACTTAGCCGAGCAGAATTTTTAGCATTGGATTCCTGAAGGATGCATCAATGTTCCGCAAAGTTTGTTAAAAAATAATTCCACTTTTCGAGCGTCGACTTTTCGAGCTGATTGCGGAGAAACTATTTTTTCAATTTTGCTTAAATTTACAAAGCTTGTGCTCCCATGCATTGGCATTATTTTGGTATAATTTCAAGTTAATCGGAGATTTTTACATTTTCGACCAAAACGACTTTATTCTTCCACCACATTTTCAAATTTTGGTGAAAAATTTTTTCTTTTCAAAAAATCCGAAAAAATTTAGGAAAGTTCTTGATGCCTGTAGAAAAGCAGTGGGCAGAGTCATTTTCCCGAGAAAAAATCATGTTCATCTTTTTTGACCCAGGAATCGGCCGTAAAATTTAACATGTTGTCTTATGGGAACGGAATAAGCGAGGCCCGCCGATCGACCGTTTCGGAGGCGATTCCGGTTGGAAGAAAATATCTCGGCTGAAAGAGTACTTATAAGGACAGAATTTTCAGCATTGGATTCCTGAAAAATGCAGCAATGTTCCGTATATATTTTTTTCCATTGCGCTCAAATTCACACAGCTTATGCTCCCATTCATTTGCACTATTTTCGTATAATTTTAAGTAAATCGGAGATTTTCACATTTTCGACGAAATTCGACATTTTTTCACATTTTCAAATTTCGGTGGAAATTTTTTTCTCTCCAAAAAAATCTGAAAAAAATCAGGAAGGTTCTTGACGCCTATAGGAAAGCAGTGGGTAAAATTATTTTCCCAAGAAATAATCATTTCCATTCTTTTTCGACCCAGGAATCGGCAGTAAAATTTAATATGGTGCCTAATGGAAACGGAATAAGCGAGGCCCGTCGATTGACCGTTTCGGAGGCAAATCCGGTTGGAGAAAAATATCTCGGCTCGGGGAATACCAAGGAGAACAGGATTTTTAGCATTAGATTGCTAAAGGATGCAGCAATGTTTCGTATAAAAGGCAAACAAATCTAACAATTCGTTTTGCCAGAAAAAAATCGCAAAGTTTGTCAAAAAATAATTCCACTTTCGAGCGTCTACTTTTCGAGCAGATTGCGGAGAAACTATTTTTTAGATTTCACTCAAATTTACACAGCCTATGTTACCATTCATTGGCATTATTTTGGTGTAATTTTAAGTTAATCGGAGATTTTTACATTTTCGACCAAAACGACTTTTTTCCACCACATTTTCAAATTTGTTTTCTCTATAAAATCTGAAAAAATTCAGAAAGGTTCTTAATGTCTCTAGAAAAGTAGTGAAAAAAGTCATTTTCTTGAGAAAAAATTATTTCCATGCTTTTTCGACCCAAGAATCGGCTGTAAAATTTAACATGGTGTCTTATGGGAACGGAATAAGCGAGGCCCGCCAATCGACCGTTTCGGAGGCGACTCTGGTTGGAAGAAAATATCTCTGCTCAAGAAATACTTAAGAGGACAGGATTTTTAGCATTAGATTCCTAAAGAATTAGTCAAAATTTGTCAAAAAATAATTCCACTTTTCGAGCGTCCACTTTTCGAGCTGATTACGGAAAAACTATTTTTTCGATTTCGCTTAAATTTACACAGCTTATGCTCCTATTCAATTGCATTATTTTGGTATAATTTTAAGTCAATCGGAGATTTTCACATTTTCGACGAAATTCAACATTTTTTCACCACATTTTCAAACTTTGGTGAACATTTTTTTTTCCAAAAAAATCTGAAAAAAGTCAGAAAAGTTTTTAAAGCCTGTAGAAGAGCAGTGGGCAAAATTATTTGCCCGATAAAAAATTATTTCCATCCTTTTTCGACCCAGAAATCAGCCGTAAAATTTAACATGTGTTATGGGAACGGAATAAGCGAGGCCCGCCGATCGACCGTTTCGGAGGTGACTCCGGTTAGAAGAAAATATTTAGGCTTAGAAAACACTTAGGAGCACAGGATTTTAAGCAATGGATTTCTGAAGGAGACAGCAATATTGCATATAAAAGGCAAACAAATCTAACAAATCATTTTGCCAGGAAAAAACCACAAAGTTTGTCAAAAAATAATTCCACTTTTCTAGCGTCCACTTTTCAAGCAGATTGCGGAGAAACTATTTTTTCGATTTTGCTCAAATTCACACAGCCTATGTTCAGATTCATCGGCATTATTTTGGTATAATTTCAAGTCAATCAGAGATTTTCACATTTTCGACGAAATTCGACTTTTTTCCTTACCTCATTTTCAAATTTTGGTGAAAAATTTTTTCTCTCCAAAAAATATGAAAAAAATCAGGTAAGTTCTTGGTGCCTGTAGAAAACCAGTGGGAGAAGTCGTTTTCCCACGAAAAAATCATTTCCATCCTTTTTCGACCCAGGAATCGGCCGTAAAATTTAACATGGTGTATTATAGGAACGGAATAAGCGAGGCCCGCCGATCGACCGTTTCGGAGGCGACTCCGGTTAGAAGAAAATATCTCGGTTTAGAAAACACTTAAGAGGACAGGATTTTAAGCATTGGATTTCTGAATGCAGCAATATTGCGTGTAAAAAGCGAACAAATCTAACGATTTGTTTTGCCAGAAAAAAATCGCAAAATTTGTCAAATTTATTCCATTTTTCAAGCGTCTGCTTCTCGAGCAGATTGCCAAGAAAATATTTTTTCGGCTTCGCCTAAATTCACGCAGCTTATGCTTCCATTTATTGGCATTATTTTAGTATAATTTCAAGTCAATCGGCGATTTTCGCAATTCCGACGAAATTCGACTTTTTTACACATTTTCAAATTTTGTTAGAAAATGTTTTCTCTTCCAAAAATCTGAAAAAATTCAGGAAGGTTCTTAATGCCTGTAGAAAAGCAGTGGGTAAAGTTATTTTCCCGAAAAAAATCATTTCCATATTTTTTCGAGTCAGGAATAGGCCGTAAAAGTTAACATGATGTTTTATGGGAACGGAATAAGCGAGGCCCGCTGATCGACTATTTCGGAGACGACTCTGGTTGGAAGAAAATATCTCGGCCCAGGGAACACTTAGAAGAACATGATTTTCAGAATTTGATTCCTAAAGGATGCAGCAATGTTCCTTATAAAAGACAAACAAATCTAACTATTCCTTTCGCCAGAAAAAAATTGCAAAGTTTGTCAAAAAACAATTCCACTTTTTGAGCGTCCACTTTTTTGAGCAAATTGCGGCGAAACTATTTTTTTCGATTTCCCTCAAATTCGCACAACATATGCTCCTATTCATTCGCATTATTTTGGTATAATTTCAAGTCAATCGGAGATTTTCACATTTTCGACGAAATTATACTTTTTTCTATTTAAAATTTTGGTGGAAATTTTTTTCTTTCCAAAACCTCTGAAAAAATTCAGGAAGAATCTTGATGCCTCTAGAAAAGCAGTGGGCAAAGTCATTTTCCCTAGTAATCTAAATTATGTTGTTTCTAAAAAATATTGTGGACGAATATAAATTATGTTTTCAGAAAATTATACTAGTGTGCCTTGGAAAAATATTCGAATACATCAATTTTAAAAACTCAGACTTCACTTTTAACCAGTGTTTTGTATCGTGGCGCATGAATTAAAATTTCGAGTTTAGAAAAGCCCCGTGAAAATTTGTCTTGGGTCGCTGGTGCGACCCGAGACAAATTTTCTACGCGGGGCTTTTCTAAACTCGAAATTTATTTCATGCTTAGTCTGGGAGTGGAAAACACTCGTTTCGTCATTAGACATTATTTCTAGAGCGTATATTGTTAAAATCTCCATTATTTTAATCAAATTTAGAGGTTACGTTAGTAAAATCCTGTTCGTTAACATCAATATTTGAGGTTATCATTGTTAAATTCTATTGTTTACATTAATATTCAAAGTTGGAGGTTACATTTGTCAAATCCTGTTTGTTTACATCTATATTTGAAGTTATCTATGTTGAATCCTGCTTACTTACATCAAATTCGGAGTGTAGGATTGTTATATCTTGTTTGTTTACATCAAATTTGTAGGTTAGGTTGTAACACCTTTTTCGTGTCAACAATTTGCCGTAGGCTGCTCAGATTGATACGGTAGGCGTGGTTCGTTTTTTGAATATTTTGTGGGCGCCAGCGATGAGTGTATCGCAGAAGAACATACACAAAGGAACATAAAATAGAGCTTCTTGCTGTTGTTCGTTTACACTCGATGTGAGAGGGAAAAGAAAAGATAGAAATTGAATATCACGGAATTTAATTGTCTGGAATTACTGTATAATTACTCAGCTTCTCAAGTGCAAAGCGTGATGATCCCGGCTCGTCCTGGCAGGCCTCTGGCTTCCGCGTGCACGGTGAGGTTGGAAGGGTTGTTTCGCCTGGGAGTGTTTTCGACTTCCGCTTACTACGCCTTCAAACTCGGTGTGGTGTGAGCTGCTGCGGGGAACGTCCCATTCAGTTGATGGCCTGCTTCCCAATTCCTCTCCCCCGTTGGCCAGATTCTTCTGCCTCTTCTCGGATGCCGGTGCGGTTCATGCAAATATTCAAACGGCTAAGTCACTGTTCAACTATGCTCATACAGTAATTTTACAAAAAGTAATAAAAGCGCAAATTTAAAGTTACAAAAAAAAACACCGGGAATTTTAATTGAATTTACTAAAACTGACGACTAATGAGTTTACTATTTACTAAAGTTGAGCTCGCGCAAAAAAGTAGGTTAAGAATTAACAAGAAGAAAACATGATTAGAATATGATTAAAAAATTGATGACTAACAAAAACATGCATCGTAACTGAAATTATTGCGCGTGAATTTAACGTACGTTCCAAACGAAAAATGCCGGTCTCTCAGTACACCTCGTAGCCTTTTAACTTAACACGTGCAGGGTCATGCACCTCAAATACTAAATTACACTACGCCTTAATTCAGCGCCAAATATCCGGATGAGCACTCCATCCGCGATTACTTACATAACCTGCACCTAATGACACGTGGGGTACTAAATCGCCGTCAATCAAATTACGTCGTTATTCCACCGACTTATGAAATCTCTAATATACTATCGAGCCTTTACGTCGATCAAATCTCGCAATCTAATAATTTCAGTTACTTATACAATACTAACTACGACATCAACACAGTACAGCACAAAATGGACGACACCACCGTCTCGCACGGAACCTGGACAGGAAAAGCCGACCGGTCACGTTTTTCTTCCTCCAACTCCCGTCTCATTTCTCCTCTCCGTCACTCCTTCAATAGATTTGACGTGCATCAAGTTGCCTATGATAAAACTTCAAATCTAATTTTAATACTAGATAATGTGTAGTTAAAACGCCGGTGCCGGAACGAAATTAATTTCGTTACAAGGTCGGTTAAATCTTGTTTGTTTACATCAAATTTGTAGGTTAGGTTGGTCAAATCTTGTTTGTTTACATCAAATTTGTAGATTAGGATAGTCAGTTCTAATTAATAATGTTTTTATCTAATAATTTTATTGAATAGTTGACGATTCCCATAATATGTATTATTATTATTTGAAATAAACAACGTTGGGAGGGTTTCACTTTTATTGTTGAACACTGCAACATGTTTCACCACACAGTGGCTTCATCAGGCAGATGAAATAATGAATTGAATTGAAACATGAGTAGGGAGAGATAGCCGATTCTAGAACCTCCTCCTCCTCGCGGAGGAGGAGGTTCTAGAATCGGCTATCTCGTGAGAGGAGGAGGATGAGGAGGACGATGGGGAGGATGAGGAGGAGGTTTTTGAATTTTAGCTAACAAGGAAGAAGAGGGAGTACTTTTTTATATATATTTTTTTGTTATTTCTATTTATTATTTATTTTAGTTTTTAGTTTTTTCCTTATTTTATTTTAATTACAATAAGGGTGTGTGTTTGAACAACTTAAGTAAGATTGTAGAAATGTTTCATGTAATAAAAAGAAAATATGTTTTAAATTAAATCAGATATTTTAAAGCAGTTACCTGGGGAAATATTTATAATGGATAGTGGTTTTATAATAAAGCAGACAAGAGTAATATTTGAAGCAATATATTTAAAATAAAAAAAATATACATAAACATAGAATTGAAATTATAATTGTTCAGACATACATTTATTAAAAATACTAATAACCTTATAATACTTATAATGTAATTGTATCGAAAGAGTAAGCGTTTCTTACCCAGGTTTATAAAAAATAAAAATATAATTGAATGTTTAATCAAGCTTTTGAATTGCATCGTTAATCATTTTATCCAACACCTTTTCGTTTTCTAAATCCGCTATACGTAAATGGCCCCATGCTAATGTATGATATTTATCATTTAAAATGTATCTTTTGTCGTCTTTTGAATTCAATGCAATTTTGTTTTGAAGTTCTGTAAACATAGTATGATAACTCGATCTAAATTTGTACATTTTTTTATAAACTGCACCCCTATTCTCCACTACAGTAATGTAATCATTTACCGTTAAATGTTTTTTTATTACATATTTTTTAACACCTTTAGCTTTTTTAATCGAGCTTGAATTGAGTAAATTCACACAATCCGCCTTAGCACCATTCCATAAAATGATTCAATGATCTGACCTTTAAATTCGTCTTTCATTTTGCCGATGTAAGATTTATTTGGAATGATGCAATGCTGATTGTCAACTGGATAGTTGGATGTATTAAACTTATCAATATTAATTTTAATATCATCGTATATATTTTCTGTAAAAACTTGAAGAACTAACGAATCTGTATCTGTGTACAATAATGTTACGTTGTTATCGTACTTTCTCTTAAGGAAACTATAGAAAAAATCATACATTACAGTTTTGGATAATTCTAAAATAGAAAATCCTACATACACTGGTTTTGTGTACTGCACTTTGAGAACGCCCATTTCCAAAGCGACTAAATTATTACAAAATATTTTTGAAGATTTAAAATTTGGTTTCGATATATAAAATTCTGCACCAGGTTTCCTGAAATGAGAATCCCAATGGGTGAATAATTTAATATCAACGCGATTTTCAACATTCTCCATCGTTTTTCCAAATACAACATTATTCATATTTTTGTAATGATTGCGTTCAAATCAATTTTTAGATTGTTCTCTCTTACTAGTATTGAAATCAATATGTTTTTGCATCCAATTATCTTTTTTAAATTCTAAAATTCTATGTTTCCGTCGCAATTTTAAGCCTTGTGTTAAACATTGTTTTAGGCTTTTATAATGAATAATATATTTTTCTTTGTCATATAAGGTAGGCATTAATTTAGAATATTTTGAATTTGGAGGTATTGCCGATTCTGGGCAAAAAGGAAAATTATTATGATAATCCTGCAAAGCTATTGGATATTTTAAATCAACTTCTACCACATAACCCATCTCACCATCATCTTCCAGTGATGCGATATCAAACTCGAGAATTTCATTTTGATCAAGCCAACGAAACTTTCCAACGGGAAGCTTACATCTCATAGCATACCCATACAAATTTGTAGCATCTAAATAAAGAATATATGAAGTTGGTTCGGAAGCATTAAAATTTGGTAAAAACTTATTATTTGCTTCAGCTTTTCGTTGAGTGCACATACTTAATCCACCTCTGATACCCTTTTTAAAAAAATGTAACATGTCAATGTCTGTCAATAATTCCAATTTTACATTTGTCATCCTTAACAAAGCGTCCCAAGCAAATCCCGGCGCTGTGAAATAGTGTACAGGGTCGAGTTTGTAGAAATCTAATGATATTTTTCGAAAATTTTCAAATACGTCAACAAGCAACAACAAATAACAGATGTCAAATAAGTGTTTACGTAATCACGTAAAGAATTACAATTAAATACATCCCACACTTTACAAGCTCTTTTACAGTTTTTTTCTGGATATTTTTTCATCCGTTAAATGATCATAAAACTCATCCTCACTTGGCAAATGATTGCAATTTAATTTTTCAAATGAATTCATAAAACTATAAGGAAATACGCCTTTCTGTCGTATTAGATTAAATTGTTCATCCTCCTGAAACCTTTATCTTATTTCAAAATACTGATCATTGTCCAAAAGTGATCCCAATGTTTCTAATGATTGTGATAAAAATTTAAATGAATCTACAAACCTTAGTTTTATAAATACTTTTCTTTTTTTTCCGTTACCATTAATATATTTACCAACGTGCACATTTTTTGTAAAAGTTATATACTTTTCTTTGTTTTGTGCAATAACATCAACATCTTCCTTGTTTAATGCAATCTTTTTTACAAACATATGACTGTCATAATTTGAAAGATTATGAAAAAAATATTGGAATATATTTTGGAATTTTATAATTAATATTGCAACCGGAATGGGCTGGGCCACGAAACTTTCCTGTTAAGTGATCATGATCATATACTTTATCATTTACTGACAATGTTCTTTCGCAAATATGACATACATTTCTTTCATATATTAGTTTTTCTTCCGGTGTTAATGGTAACATTTCTTTACGTACTCCTACATAATTTTTATAAATAATTTTAATATTGCCTTCTAATTTTTTTACAATATCTTGTGCGGCATTTTCTCCATTATATATATTAAACTTTGAAAGACTATCATCATATGAACATTTTATGTGGTATTCAAATACATAATGTCCTGTTTTTTTATATCTCGTTGTAGATATGTTCTGGGGTTCGTGTTTTGAACTTTGGATACTGTGAAAATTTCGTTGGACCAATTTGGGGTGTAATTTTTATCAAATGCTTGACGATGTTTGCTAATCCTTACGTGGTCACTAACTTTAAATTTCTTTCTAAATCATTAATTCCTTCCACATCAGTTCTTTAATAGTTATTGAACCGTTCAACAATTGAACTTTTTAAAGATGAAAGTGTGCTGTATTGATTAATTCCATATTATTCGCATAGGTTTTTAAAATTTTTGTTGTAAAACTCAGTATCATTGTCTGTTTGAATATTTACAGGTATCTGCCTCTTTTCAACAATTTTTCCATTTGTAAGGCAACTTGTTTTCCAGTTTTTGTTTTTAGAGGTAAAGCCCATCCACAGTTAGAAAAAGCATTTATAACCATCAATATATATTTGTATCCTTTATTTTCCTTGGCATAAGGTATCATTTCAACTAAATCCGCTTGGTATAAATCATTTAAACTCTTCAATATTACTCGACGTCTACGAAAATGTTTCCGAACTGGGGCGTGAATTTCATCAATTACATCGCGTTTAATGTTGGGTTTCATTAGTATTTTGTTCGATTAATATCTCAATGCAAAACTTCTTATCGACACCTTCTGGAGTCGCTGCAAATCTGCGCTTAATTTGTATTGTATCATTCATTTTAAGGTTTGATAATTCAGACAATACATACTATTTCTTAATGAATAGAATTGCATTTCCCAGGTAAGTTGTTTTGTGAACTTTTCCAGCGTATAATGTGTTTTTATATAATATATCACCCCCCTTATTATCAATTGTATAGAATCCATCGGAAGATACGTTTTCGTTGCCAGCAAGTGTCAAAATTAACCTATATCTTCTATCTTTATCTGTTTCATCGAATTTAAAATACCTCTGAATTATATTGTCTAAATTGTTAGATTTTTTAATATAGCTCGAGACACTATGCCCATGTACATGTTTTCCAAATTTGTCAACAGTCATTGCACCAAATATAGAATTTCCAAATTTGTCTAAACTCATTTTATACACCGGTTGCTCGTCTGGTGTCTAATGAGATAATAACATATGTTTATTTCAGGAGCCACACTTATATTACTTTATAATGTTTGCTTCCTTCAATTCTTCAATTATTGAAATTATTTCATTTGTATGCGCATTATTGCCAGCACTTTGTAAAGCTAATAATAAGCGTAATCTATCTACAAGTTCATTTGGATTATCCCAATATTGCAATTCTAAGGATGAATTGGGATTAATTTTTTTCTGCAAACCGCGTCCAACTCTCCATTTTTTAGTCCACCACACTTTTGGAGGTTCACCATTTAAAATTGGCTTAATAATGTTTACATATTTCAAAGCTTCACTACCAATACCTTTTCCGCTTGGATCATAATTAAATCGCGTCGCAGATGTTTGCTCTAAAATACGTTTGTAATTTCGAACATCGTCAGGTTTAAAAGTGTAAGGGTCCTTTTTGAAAAGTAATTCGTATAGACCGGTAGTGCCCTTATATGGCACATCGTTAATAACAACATTTGCTCCATCAAACTTAAGTGCCGCGTTTCTGATATACAACACACCATCAAATGTTTGACGCACTCCATAACAAGTATCGAATTTATCTCCACGATCTAATTTAAAGTCAATCAAATATGCGCGAGGTATATGATGAAATTGTTTCAGGGTTTGTTGTAGTACTGATGAAGTATTAAGTTCGTCTACCAGTCTATCATGAGCTTCATCTAAACGTGTGGTAGCAGTCCGTAGGACTGTAGCGTCATCATCAGAATCTACGATCTCTTCATCATCATCATCAACGTCATCATGTGTGAGGTTTCCTGTTCTTGGCGGTGAAGTTTGATTCAGTGTATCCTGTTGCAGTATCCTCCATCGGTGTTGATGTAATAATATCTTTTTTCAAATGCAATTGATGTCTCGGTCTTCTGGGTGTTGAGATGACGTTTTAATGGGTGTAAATATTCGTTTGTGTACTTTATATTTCAACGGACGTTTCCTAATAGTTTCTTCAGATGAGGTTACATTGAATTGCGGTGTAGTAAATATTTTTCTGCGTATTTGCGATTTTCTACTTGAACCTAATCCCGTTTCTTTTTCTTTAACATAACTAGAATCAATAGGAACAAATTCTTCATTGAATATACTAGCGATTTGTTTCAGTGGTTCACTTAAGGGTAATAACGTTGCGGCAAGATGTACTTTTGAGTCTGCAATATCCGTTTTTAACGATCGAATTTTATCACGCAAAGCACTACGTACTTCCACGAGTTGCTTTGCAATATCTTTATCCATGTTAAGAACGTAAAGTGTTTGTAAACACTGATAACATCTGCATCGTTACAGTGCTTTTTAAATAGTCAGAAATTTATCGAAACCTTTTCGATAACGACCATTCGTTACAGGACAATCTAAATCAATTACGAATGGAGAATAAGTTTGCTTACAACATTCTGTGCAAGTTTCTAGAAATGTATTCAATGTCATGTCACCTATTACGTGATCATTGAAAATATGCTTTAAATTTGTTGCATCTTGCTTAAATATTACCAATAAATTACAATTGTCTCGAACCAATTGCTTTTTAATAGCACTGTAACTTTGACATATTTTAAAACAATCAACATTTTAGTGTCGACCGTATGAAAAAAAAATTCCTTAATTACATTATGACCGGTCGGTGGAATATCATCAAATATAACAATGGAATGTTCTTTAATATTTTCAGGCGGTCCAAGTGATTCAACATCCGAAAACTCAAAATAACCACATTCTGGCACGTCTTTTACAATTGATCGTAGATACGCGTATTTATTTTGAAATAATGAATTTGAACACAAGTATATGTTTTGAAAACGTAAACCGTTGGTTGCAAGTAATAATTATAGCATTGCATTTGTTTTACCGCAGCCAGAAGGACCTATAATAAGACCTCTTTTGCAATTTCCTCCAAATAGATCTCTATGTTGTTTATATCGAAACTCGTTAAAATCAAAATTTATTATTGGTAATGATAAGCAGTGATTTTCAACATTTACCGACATAATAATGCTATAAAAAACCAACCCTGCGTACAACTTAATTTTTAAAGGGTGAATGAAAAGAAATTGAATTGTCAACAATTATATATTACAAATAATAAAATATATATATATATAATCAGTATCCCCTAAGAAATTGAATTGTCAACAATTATATATTACAAATAATATTAATAATTAAATATAAAAACTAATACTAAATAATAACTATAAAAAAACTAATACTAATTAATAACTATAAAATAATTCCCTGACAGATGGTAACACACATCCAAATGACTAGTAGCGACACACATCAACCACACACGACTAGCAACAGACAATGACCATAAAAGCAGATGTAGCAATCAAATACCTCATTACAATTGTTTGAAAAGAATTAGACTTAAAACAAATTGACAAATTTAAAAAAATAGTTACAAAAATGTAATGTGCTTTCGCAATTAAATTTCTTTTAAACGTTTTTTTAAACGTGTCAATGAATAATGCTCCTCTCGTAGCTGATTTCGTTTTGCAGCTAAATAATTACTAACGTAAGGGGTGTTAGAATTAGTAGATTGCACAACGAACTCAACAACATCAGGCTTTGAAAAACTATTAAATTTATCGATTATACTATCAATTCTTTCCAATCGATCATCAATGGATATCATGAAAGAGTCTTTGCGAGCATAGAACGAATTGTTCCTTTATCACAAATGATGGTTCGCATAAACTTTTCGAAATTGTTAGTAGTAGTGGTTAAGGGAGGAATCTGGTTGGGTGGTATAATTGTCGGTGGAGGAGCGTTAAGATTGCGTTTAGTTGCTCTTACTACATCTGCTGATGAAGATCTTCCAGGTAAAACTGTATTGGTTATTTGCAATTCACGGACAGAAGATTGAACAGCACCGTTATCTTGAGAAAGTGTAATTTCTTGTGATAACCGCACTGATTGAAACAAGCCAACCAGCTTACTGTCTCCTATATCCGAAACTGCAAATCGATCATCAGTATTATTTTCCGACTCGACTTGGCCGGAAGATCTTTGGCACCAACCTGCAGGCCACAATCGCAACGGAGACTGAGTCATCTGAGCTAGTTAGTGTGGACCAGGTGTGCTCGATTTTGTCCCTGCAATTAAACAAAAAACATTGCAATTAATAAATATCATTAAATATTACAAAAAATACAGGACTTACCTCTCACGTCATTGGTTGTAAGTGATGCATCAAAACCTGGCTGGGAAACGACCAAGTTTACCAATGACTGAGGAAATGTATAATTTTGCCCAGTCGGTACCGCGATATAATTTTGTCCAGTCGACATCGCGTAAAAATTGGATCGTTTTGCACGATGACAAACTGTTTGAGGGTTGAGGTTGTGCAATAATTTGGAATGAGGGTTGTTGTGGTGGTTGGATTTGCATATTTTGTTGGATTTGGAATGAAGGTTTTTTTGTTTGCGGTTCGACTAGGTGTATGCTCTGAGGGCATTGTGGTTGATGTGTGCTGCTGCTGTATTTCTTTTTTTGGCCCTGCTTGGATGATGTCGAAGATTGGTGGTTAAAAGGCGATCCAACAAGTGACGGCATTGAACACAGGATTCGTTCGCCCTGTACACAATAATTATGCATTAAAATTATAATTATGAATAGAAAATAATGCATAATAAAATATCTAATCTGGAGGGGGTAATTTTAGACGTTTTCCCCACTCCTACCCCCACTCTTCCCTCTCTCTTTGTGGAAGGAAAGTAGGAGGAGACTAGGAGGAGATTCCTTCTAACCATCATTCTCTTTTTTTTCTCTTTTTTTCTCTTTATTTTTTGTTTATATTTTTTTTTTTTAGTTGCCGCAATTGAAACAAGTTATATTATAAAATACATTTTTTATTTCTTTATCATGGATACATTGAATATTTATTAAACAATATACATTAAACAATAACAATAACAGCAATCACAATTTACGATACTCTTGCAAAAGAAGCAATCCTTCATTGGTGGGTGGTCCATCGACATGTGTCATCCAATTAGCCGTGTTGAAATGTTCATTGCATGACAATCTTCCTTGTAAACATTTCATTGTGCGTATGTGGTCCGGTAATATGGGCCATAAAGTAGCGAGTTCCAACGGTTTCATTCGTTTCAGCAAATAAATTAATGTAGAATTAGTAGCACGTTGATCTTCTAGAAATGGTGTCCCGTCTCTACCGATATATTTTGATAATGCATTGTTAATCCTTCTTAAATAATTAATAACATAATACTTTAAGTTTCAAGTATACTGTCGAACTGTTTCCATGTTAACACAGTTGTGAACCAATCTGATATTATTTCACTTTCCATCTCAATTATATGTATTCAAGTTTGTTGTACATTTGTTCTTTTTTCTGTTTTACTCCATTTGCTGAAGGTTTTTTCGTCGCAACCTCTTTTATAAAATTGTTTCTTCTTCTTCTTCATCTTGCATGTAATAATTGATAGGATTTGACATTTATCGTAGATATAATACACATTTGTTAATGCACACATTGTATAATCTGTATCTTTGTGATACATACACTTTGGGTGAGACGCTGACAACTTTATATCCAATCTTTTAATGTCCTCAATTGGCCGATCCAATATTTTCTGGAGATATTGTGATTTTTACTCACCTCTCATATAAATGTTTTTAGCTTTTTTACTAAACACTCGAATAATCACAAATAGCCACTTCTTTCGGTAGTAATTTATCATTACTATCGTAAAAACCTTGAATGTCGATTATGATATAGTCCAATGTATCCATAATTTGTTTGTGTACTTGTTAATTCATTCACTTCTTGTATTTGACTGATGTGTAAAGCAAATTACACTACTTTTATAATGACAATCGCCCCTCCTTGTTTTATAGCAACAGGGAATTGTATCAGGACAGGTAACACCCCTTTTACAACAATTCTTTTACCACTTTTGTTAGTGGTGCATAATAAAACGCCTTATCGTGCAAAATTAAACAGTATTCTGTTGTATTAGCCGGAACTGGTTCTTTTGAAGTAAATTCAATGTTAATTTCAACGCCACTTTTGTGTCTGCCTGATACGTACAATCCTATTAATGGAATTTTCTCTTTAAATTCTGCTGGTGAAAACATTGGTTCACTTTCTGGCACATAGTAGTATGATTGTTGGAATCTGCTATATATATCGTACACAATAGCATATTTATTGTTATCAAAATCAATATTTAAATTATCATACGGAAATCTTGTACCGTTCAAAAATACAATTAGGTTTGTCAACTTTATATTATCAAATAGAGCCATTGAAGACTTCATCTGGCCTTTTCGATTGGTTTGAAAACCGAAAATAATGTATCTTGGCGTTTCAAGTTGCGGCGCCGTCTTTACGGCCCATGTATGTCTTGTTGTTTGCGGCAATGACGGATACTCATGTAGACCGACTGCAATTTGAGGTATTCTCCATATAATTTTATCGATTGTCAATTTTACTTTTTCTTATTCAGCTTCACTTTGAACAATTACATCGTTATCATCGTTATTCTGAATGAGTACCAACTCTTGTCTACAGTTTAATACAACTTTCCTAAAATCTTCCGCAAATCCTAAAATACTTTTAAGCGGTACACTAATTGCAAAATGTCCATTGTCATCGACTATATCGCAGAAACCTTTTTTCTCAATGTCCCACCCTGCATTTTGTAATTTAATCATTTCATTTTTATTATACGAAAAATATCCTTTCATACATGATGTCACTCCCACGTTTATAACGGAATCCACTTGAACACCATTCATTAAATACCGAAGATCGCTAATCATAAAGCCTGCTGGGTTGTTGAATAATTTTGAATTCTTACTAGCCTCGTTTTTAACATTCCCATCCTCATCAACTTTCCGTAGAGTACCCTCTACATATAAATAACTCTCTCCTGGTAATGTATAATTGTCAGTTTCAGGAACCGTTATCCTAATTTCATCATTATTATCAAAACTTGCCGATCCATAAGGTTGGTATGAATGATACTCGTAACTTACTATTGCATTGTTAGATTTACCTTTGTCGGTAACATTTAAAATGTCCATTATTTTAGTAGTTTATAGCCCAAATCTTTTAAGAATATACGATTTGCTGTTGTTAACTTCTTCACTTTTCTTAGGCTACCCAATGCGTTCCTTCACTTTCTTTATTGTCTAAATTGATAACTGCACTTTCATTTTTTTAAAATTTTTTCGGTACTGCATTTCTCATATAGACACCTCTAAACGATGGTATTTTCAATAATTTTGCTATTTTTAAAATTTCTAAATTATTTAGAGGTCTTTTATGAAGGAACATTATTGTCAGTTTTTTTAATATTCGGGAAAATATAAACCACATCCTCTTTTATATGGTTTTATGTAATAACCAGAACCCACTGATTTGGCTTCCATAGCTCTATTGTGTCGCTCAGCTTCTTTTTGTTGTTCTTTAGCTGATTTTGCACTCTTTACTGCTTTTGCTACAGCGGCTGCCCCTCCTCCAAGGGAACCCAATGCACCTAAAGCTGCAAATAATGGAATTAACGGAAGAAATCTTCCTTGTTTCGGTATAGGAATGACTCTACGTTTTGGAAATATAATTGTTCTCTTATATTTTTTCAAAACATTATATGCAACTTTTGTAGCATCAAATACACTATTATGTTTTCTTCTACTGATAGCGTTTCTGGCCAGTCGAACTGCCTTGTTAAACGTTAAAGTACCACCCCGACTCTTTCTTTTGCGATTTCTACCCTTGCATTTTCTCTTTTTTAGACCCATTCCAAATGAAGTTTTCCCTTTCATTGCTGTTGCAACTCCTGCCGATGCAATCTTTTTTCCGGCACTTGGACCAACCTTCTGAATTATTTTTTTTTTGCAGTTTTGAGTAACCTATGATCAGCTATATGCCTTTCTTTTAAATGATTTGTATTATCGTACTCTATATCGTGCTCTTTACAAGCTTCGTCGATTTCGTTTATTCCTTTATCGCCTCGCGCTAATCTCTTTTCTAATTTTGTTCCAGGCCCACAATAATTATATCCAGGTAAATGAATTTTAAAAGGCAGCTTATTTATTAATTTATTTAGTAGCCCCCGACCGATCCATTGGATAGTTCTTTTATGACTGACGGGATAATAGACATACATTTTATTTTAAAGGTATACAAATAAACTGCGGCAACTTAAAAAACTGTTTCTTGATTTTTATAATTTAATTTTAACAAACATTTACCACTTCACCTAATACTAACACTTATACTAACTATGTTCTCCTTAAACCTTGAGTTATATACAGTCTCCCTAAAACTACTTTGTAAACAAAAACTTATCGCTAATTCGATACTTTTCATTTTTTCTTTGAATCTTAAAGAATCATAATAATATATATGCCATGCACCTTTCCTAGCTTCTTTATACGCAAATTTCCATACATACATATTATGAATAATATTTTTACTTTCACACATTACTACTTTCTTTTTACTTCCCATTATTATAAGAATTTAACATTATATGTTGCATATCAAAATCGAACAATAACTTATCATTACCATAAAGTAACAATTAATCAATCATACAAGCATATTCATTACATTCGCCTTGCATTATTTTCGAAAAACGTGTTTTCATATCCCCATCCAGTTTATTTAATAAACCCAAGCAAGAATAGTAATATTCACTAAACTTAAGATTTTTTAAATATTCCAAACGAGATGAAACAACATCAACCAGTTTCCACAATTCAAGGTCTTCGCTTCATACGATAAAAATACGTGATTTCCACCGATATCAATTCTTGCAACTTTACGACAATTATTCATTAAACTATATTAAATGTTTACTCCATTAAAGCTGATTGTTTGATCCGTATCTACATAAAAAATGTTTGGTTGATATTCACTTTTTATTCTAAAAATACTGTCCATTCCTGTTCATTCAAAGAAATTCCTTGCCCACCCTTACCTAATATTCTAATAATTGGATCAAGATTAAGATCTATGTCCAAACCTACCGACACCCATTTAGAATTACTTTTATTTAAAAAAAGACGTATATTTAAATAATTCGTATTCGACGACAGCAAATTTCATAGCGTTCTTCTTTTGTTTTACAAGTTGATTGTTGTGGTTGGAATCATCGTTGGTATCGTTGATATTCCATGGAACATCAACAGTAGTAGTCTCATTATGATTTGGTAGATTTATATTAGAAAAAGTTTCTTCACCCTCTTCAAAAAATCCCGAGTCATTTGCTGAATTCGCATTATCAATTGGCCCATTATTTTGAATACGTGCTCTAATAAATTGTTTATTACTCGGGATTTGTCGTTTCACTAAAATTTCACTTCAATTAATAAAATAATTTATTTTCAAAATAATTACAAATACTTACTTATTATTCAATTTATTATTGACAACAACACTAATTAGTGACATAGATTTGGCAGATGTATTCTTGACAACAACACGTGTACTGTACACCCATCCGGCAGATCTTATATAGTCCCATAATATTATGTTGGGGGGAGGTTCTGTATATATTTTTACATCACAACAACCTAACATACTTCTCCTCTGAAAAGGACTAACTACTTTATGATTTTCCCGCCTAAAGGAGGTCGTTTACCCACTCATTAGAATCCAATTAAAGGCATTCAATACCTTCAATCATCGATGTTGCTAACAACACTTTAACCGCATTGACAATATTTATTAATAGATTCATACATGACATCTTATGTATTATTCATCAGTCGCCCTTGAACCATCGAGATGAACACATCTTGTCTTGTGCATGGTCCGCCTATAGCGATACAGCGCATAAAAGCTGTAATGTATCGGGTGAAAATCTTAAGGGGGTAAGGGCCCCTTTGGATTTTGATTAGACACATTATTTGTCTTTAATTAATGCTAGACAATACGTTTAACCGTGGACTGTAAGCACTCAAGGGTGATATTTTTAGCCGATTCTATGAAACCTACCTCTTCTATTTGGTGAAAACTATCTTAAAATTATTAAGAGTATATTGCCTCTTTAGAATCAATAAAACCGTAAAGTAACCTCCTCTTCCTCTTCATTTTATGAGGAGGAGGAAAGAAGGTTTTTTGGAGATTCCAAAAAGACACCTCCTCCCTACCAGGAGGTTTTAACTCTTTTAATCATTTTGAGGAGTTTCCTCTCAAATGAGGAGGAGGTTCTAGAATCGGCCATAACCCTCTACTAACATGTTGCAGTGTTCAACAATAAAAGTGAAACACTCCCAACGTTGTTTTATTTCAAATAGTATTATGGAGTTTCACCATGTATCCGCCTCATCAATTAAATATATGTATTAATGTTCTGTGGTAATAAATTTGATTTGATTTGATCTCATTTCATTTCATTTGATTAATAAGTATAATAGTTAAACCACATTTGACATGAACAATATAAAAACTCATTATTCAGTATCATCTTTTTCATTGTTTATTAAACTTAACATTTTTCTCTGTATTTAAAACGACGTAATGGTGTATGCGCCAGGAACCTAATATTTTTAATGTATATAAATCCCGGCGCTTACACCAAACATTTCAATTAACAGCAACATCTACAAATCGAAATCGCGGCGCTTCTACTAAAAAAACTTTACACTCTGTACACAGTTTTTCCGAATAAATGCTTAATGATCCTCCTGCAGGATCGTTTCCGAATAAATCAGAACACTTTCAAACTAATTAGCCTGCGCAAACGACACCCACTTTCGTTGTTGGCGGGTAAATAAAATCTCGAGTATATATTTTTTTGGCGTAATGGCAGAGCGTCGAAAGGTTCTCTCTTTCGCGTTGAAACGTTAGCCGTGTTCGTAATTATCACTTCTTTCGCCGCGATCCGTCCCTGCCGGCCCTGCAGGTATCCCGGGGGCCGTTTCGCCAACTCTGACAATGATAATTGTCTCCCGTAGAGACCCGACCGCAGCCCTTAATGATCCTCCTGCAGGATCGTGTCCGGAAATGTGAAATACGGATACGTGTATTATATACACACACACGCGCAGGAGAGTGTTTTCTTTTGTTTTACTTTTCTTGTTAGTCTGCAGAAAATAATCAGAATTAATTCAAAGTATAACGCTCGATTTAAAGGGGGGAGGGGTTTTCGTCGTATAATACTTTCGTTATTTATTGATACGTCATTTTTAAGAGAAATCAGGATCGTGTCCAGAAATGTTAAATAAGGATACGTTTATTATATACACAAACACACGCAGGAGAGTGCTATCTTTTGTTTTACTTTTCTTGTTAAGCTGCAGAAAATAATCAGAATTAATTTAAAGTATAACGCTCGATGCGTCATTATTTAAGAGAAATAATCCCTCCGCAGAGGAGCCGGTCCGAAATGGGGGGCGTAAATCACGCAAATTTTCGTTTGTTTGTGAAGTGAGCATTACCACCCCTTTAAACTCGCGTTATACATCATCGAACTTTTCCTTTTCAATTTCCGCGAAAGTCCCCCACTTTTGGTTTTTATGGCCGGATTTTAGTAAATTATTATGCGAGTTTTTCACAAGAATTAAATATCACGAAAGGGCAGAAAACGACTTTATTATTCTCAAGGTTCTACACCCATTGCTAAGGAATAATAAAGAACTTGTTCACACCCAAGCTTTTTTAAAATTTATTTATTTATACAAAAAGAGATAATTTAATTTTGAAATTAGAAACTAAACAAAGGTAAGTTAGTTTAGTTTCTAATTTCAAAATTAAATTATCTCTTTTTGCATAAATAAATAAATTTAATATTAATTAGGCATGCAAATTACATTTATTATTATTTTAAGCGTAAAAGACCACGCGATGAATTATTATTAAAATAAACAAAGGTAAAGTCTCGTAAAACCTTTATTTTATGTTTGTGTTGTGAGGTAGTAATAAAACACCAACTCGCGTGTCTGCAAAAATCCTGATGATCACTCTTTCTCTCCTCTACTTAATTTTTTGTGTTCGTTTGTTATTTCGCCCTCCCGAATGCGTACGCGTAATTAATGCAAATTATCATTCCTGTTATGAACTTGTGCGTGCGCTCGCAACAATTACACCGGATTCGGGATTAAAACTTTAATTTCTCACTTTCCACAGCGAAAAGGGGGATTAAACTGCGATAAGACTGAGGCGGTTAATCCTGCACACGCATTGTGGTCGGGGTGTTATCATCGTGATAATTTGTTCATTTTTGCGATGTGTAGGTTGTGTATTTTATGGGGTGAAATACAATTAGGGTTTTTTTTTTGAACTGCATGGTATATTTCTTGAATAACTATCTAACTTATCACTAGGTGAAACATTTGGAACTAATAATAATAAAGAATAAATCAATAATACTACTTGGTTTCTATAATTAAACTACAGTCGGAGATGAAATGCCCTCACAAGAACTTACCATATTTCAGGTGATTATCTGTCGGTCGTTGACTGCTTCAAAGACCTAGGAGTTACTTTTGACAAGAAACTCACTTTCAATACCCATATTGAAGCTATTCGCTCCGCAGCCTGTTACCGGCGCTTTTCCGTAAGCGTCGTCAACTTGTTCATTCAGCAATATTTCAGCTGCAACATAACCACGGGTGTTATTTTGTTACATATTTTAATATTCGGAACAACGGTCCCAATTCACTTTATTCAATTTTTCACTACACAATATTGCTTCATTCTCTTTTATTTTTCAAATGAGTAAAGTTCGCGCCATACATTGATATTATTTAAGTTAGATAGGTTGCCTAGTGCAATCTCGTCAAATAGCGCCCTCGAACATCAGACAGCTCAACTCAGCTCAAAACTCCTCTCGGCCGTCCAAGGGTAGAACTCTACGGCATCCGCGATTTCCAGTTCCAGGGTTGTCCAAAATATATACGGATTTCCCGGTTATCCCCGATTTCGCCACATCTGCGATGGGACGCCGCTACCTGCGACCGGCCCGATCGCGCGAGCGAAACGTACGTGCGAAGCACAAAACAATCGGGCATGACGTCAGGGGTTATAAAACCGCCGAATGCAAGGGATAGGAACATCCCCTACGTGGTTCGCGTATGTATAATACATACGCGAACGTCACAACCCTCATTGGATAACTGAGAAGAAGACGATTCGAACGACACCAAACACGATATGGTTAGTTCGAACCAGAAGGATATAAACCGCGAGCTGTCATGATATTTAATTGATATTAATTTGCTTTTAGACGAGGTTCCACATAGCAATAAATATGTATAAACAATTACTATGCTCCCCGTTATGCTTGGACGAAGTTTTATAAACTTCTATTCAGTATTTTCCTTAATATTATACATTTTCTAAGTCCAGGCATAACACCCCTATTGTTTATATGTTTTTTGGAGTTGGTAGGCGTAATTGTTTATGCATATTGTTGCTAGGTATACCAAACGATACGCTTTATCATTCAACATCGTTGGTATTACTTTTAGGCAAATTCGGTCAACCCCTTCGGCTTAATTAAATTAAACGTCCATTAAACCCCGTTCTTAGCTCGAATAAAAATATGTCATATATGCCCGGACGCAGAATCATATCGCGCATATAAAGACATATTTTGTATTTCAAAATATTAATATTTAATATTTATTTTGGTCATTTTTCTTTCGGCCAACGAAAGTTGGTGGTCGCCAGAGGGGAAGACGGAAGAGGGTTGACCAAAAACCAAATAAATACCGCCGGCCTCAAGGGGTAAAATCACTTCAAAAAAGTCTGTTGAACCGTCAACATCACTTCGAAAAAGTCTTCGAACCGTGCATTGTCACTACGCTAAATTTCGGTCCGCGTCCGCGTTCGCGAAAGTTTTTACAAGTATTCTTTACGACCCAGTGGTCGTACGTAAGTTATTTTTTTAATTGTATTTCTTGTTTTTTTCTTTTGCTTGTTTATTTTTCTATCTTCATTTGTAAATTTATGTTCGTTATTTAATTTGTTTCGTGTTAATACATTTTGTTACTCTTGGACTAAAGTTTTCATTTACTTTTAAAGTTCAATTTCAAACCTTTCATTTACCTTTTGACTTAGAATCGGTGAAGTGATTACCCTGGTAAGCATAATTTTATTATTCAGTGACTATATAGCTAGCCGGAAATTGCGATGTTGGTCTTCGTTTAATACCTCAATTGTTTAACAAAGATTTTATTTAAATTCCAACTGCGAAGCACCCCACCCCGTAACAAGCCTCCAGATCATTAGGTTTTATACTGAGAAACGTTCGTAAATTACGAAATACTGATGCTGTAAAATCATTATACTTCGCTTTTGTATCAAGTAATTAGAACTACTGTAGCTTAGTCTGGTATCCGACAAATATTAGTCATTCCCTTCTACTAGATCGCCTCCATCGGCGATTTTTAAAATGTTTGTCTTACAAACTTGACAATACTTATCCATCTATTGGAGCGAATCAAGAACATCTACTTGAACGGCATAACATGATAGCATTATCGACCAGACGAGACCACCACTGCGCCACAATTCTCAGGAAATTAGTACACGGAACAATCGACTGCCCCCAATTACTTTCCGGGATACCCTTTAATGTTCCTCAAGAATCAACCAGATTCTCTTCATCATTCCGACTACCCACACCAAGAACACGTGTTCTGCAGCGTTCACCGATTTTCACAATGTGTCGTTGCGCAGAAAAATCATTCGATGATTTAATTATATAAAATGTAACTTAAATGTTGTTTCTACTCTTAATACTTGTAATTTTCTGTATTTTTTTTTTTGTAATACTTAATTTTTTTTTGCATTGTACCTTCTATTATATTGTCCTGTAAGTAGGAAATCCTGTTGGACAATAAAGGCTATTATTATTATTATTATTATTATTATTATTATTATCATTAGTGAAAATGTGAATTTTATTAAATTCCTAAAAAATTTACAAAAACTCTTACAAATATAAATAATAATGCTAAGCAAGCAGGGGGAAGGGATTGGAGAGGACGGTTCGGTTGTGAAGGGGAGTTCACAGGATAAATGTATAAATGGGGAGGGCAGGAGGATGAAGGAGGAGGGCGATTGGGAGGGGAGAAAAACGTACATTGTGCCAAGAGGGGCATCAGTAATTGATTATGTGGTGGTCAAGCGAATATATAGAGGAGATATAAGAGGTATAGAGGTGGAAGAAATGTTAGGATCTGACCACCTGCCGTTAACTGTAGAGATGTGGATGAAGAAGGGAAGAGAAGTGGAGAGGGGGCAATAAAATGAATACCTAGAGTGTGGGGTAAAGGCGATGAAGGATATGAAGAGGAGGCTGGCGAGAATTCAATGGGAAGAGGTCAATACAATGGAGGAGATGATAGTGGGATATGGAAGGAAAAAGAAGGGAGGGAGAAGAGGGGGGAGTACGTGGTTCGATGAGGAGTGTAGGCAGGCGAAGAGGGAGTTGAGAAAGGCAGTGGGAGAATGCGTAAGAAATAGAGGAGAAGAGGGGAAAGTGGTGGCGGCAAGGAAAAGATATGATGGTATATGTGAGAGGAAGAAGACCTTAGAATATAGTTTATTTGATATTGTTAGAATTTCTAAACTGTCAAAAAATCGATAGGCGGTGGAAAGATTGAGCGAGGAATTGAGGGAATGCCGGAACAAGGCGGAAATGTGGAAGGTGCTGAGGAGAGGGGAAAGGAAGAGGCAGTTAGGGATATCGTTGAAAGAATGGACAAGGAAGTGCAGAGAAAGTAGCGGAGTACCAGTGGGGAAGGAAGAAGACAAGCGAGGGGATGGAGAGAAAGAGTTCACGGAGGAGGAGGACGAAAGAGCGTTCAAGGAGGTGAAGAGAGGGAAGGCAGTAGGAAGGGATGGTCTGAAAGCAGAGATGTGCAAGGAGATCGGGGAAGTGGGGAAGAAGAAATTCAGGGAGCTACTGAACCAGACACCAAGAGTAGGGTTGTTAGAGTGTTTGAGGAGAAGAGGGGTGAGTGAGGAAATGGTAAAGTGGGTGAGAGAGGAGTGTATGAGGAAATATGGGCAGTGACAAAAGTGGGAATGGAAAATTCGAAGAAGTTTAGGACGTGGGAAGGACTTAGGCAGGGGTGCCCATTGAACCCTGTTTTGTTTAACCTCTATACGAGGGGGGTGTTGATTGGTAGAAGTAAGGTGTGGATGTTGGCATATGCGGATGATATGGTATGGCAAGAGAGTGGGAAAGGATGAAGGATATGCTGAAATGGGGAGGAGAGATTTATGGATAAGAGGGGATTGAGCGTGAATGATAAAAAACGAAATGGATGAGATTCAGAAATAAAGGGAGGGAGGGGAGGGTGAAGGAATTAGAGTGAAAGGAGGAGGTGATTGAGAGGGTTAAAAAATTGAAGTATTTAGGGTTTATGTTTAAAGGGACGGGAGGGTATGAGGAGCATGTGAGGTGGGTGCAGGGAAAGGCTAGAAAGGCATGGGGGATAGCGTGGGAAAAGTGGAGGAAGTGGATGGGGAACAATGTAAAAGTGGCGTGTAAAGTATGGGATGCGTGTGTGAAGTCAGTGAGGTGGAATTGTGGGGGACGAGACGGTATGAGTGTATGGAGAGGAAGCAGTTGTGGTTCCTAAAGTGTATGTTGGGGGTAGGAAGGTCAACATAGTGATTCAGGAGACGAATAGAAAGAACCTAGAGTGTGAGGAAATGGTGAGGTATGAGATGAAGTTATGGGATCTGGAGGAAGAAAGATTGGTGAAGGCGGTGTGGGTGGCATGCGTGAATGAGAAAGAGAGTAGATGGAGGAGTGACAGAAGGAGAATGTATGATAGGGTAGGTTTGTTGGAGACGAAGGTGAAGGAATGGCTGGGGAATGAGGTGAAGGTGGATGCGTGGGTGAAAGAGAAGAAGAAGTAGGTGGAAACACAGGAAAGAGTGAATACAATGATAGGTACGGGAGGTGGCAGGTGCGTGGAAGAATGCCGAAGTATTTGGTGGAGGGGAAATGGAGTATGGAGGAAAGGGTGGTGCTGGCGAGCGCGAGGTGTGGGTCAGGGAAGAGAGGAAGGAAGTTGTGGATGAGGGATGAGTATGGGAAGTGTGTAATGTGTGAGCGGGGGAGGGATATGTGCAGTCATTTAGCAGAGGAGTGCGAGAGGGTATAGGAGGAATGCGTGGGAGTAAGAGGGAATATAAGAGTGACGGAATGGATGAGAGAGGATGGGGCCAGGGTAAGGACACTGGAAATGTTGGGGGAAGAGAGGGAAAGCAGGAGGAAGAGAGGGGGTAGCTAGAAGAGTGACGGAATGGATGTGAGAGGATGGGGCCAGGGTAAGGACACTGCAGAAGTTGGGGGAAGAGAGGGAAGGCAGGAGGAAGAGAGGGGGTAGCGATTAGTGTAGATGTAATGTATTATTATGCCAAAGAAGATCTTTTTTTTTACTAAGTAAGCAACTTTTCTCTGTAAGAAAATGGTATGAACCAAAGCGTTGTAAAACAAACTAAGTGAATTTAAATTAAAAACCTATATATTAGCACAAATGTTTTACCAAGTGATCAATGAGGAACAAGTTGTAATTTTGTTAAGGTTTTCCCGGTTATATCTATTTTTAATACTCTCGGTAATTTAAAATATATTGGTTTAGAGAAGGTTTATGGTGTATAATAAAGTGACGTATTAAACTTATTTCTGGAAGATTGACTTCCATGGCAGTTGATCAGAAACGTAACACCCGACCTATTTCTAAATTATTAAGTTTAATTATAAGCCGAGGATATTATGTGTGATTTAGCCATCTGCAGCGCAATTTTCTCTCATGATTCGGCCCCAATTTGTTTTTGTTTATCGATCGAAGCGCGTCTCGGAAAGACGACGAAAATTTCAATTTCCTTGATATACGAGTGCCGAAATGAAGGGTAGAATAATTCATAGTTATTGGAGGCGCGAGTGCCGTTTAAGCGCCCCACGGGGCGATAACAATAAAAGCTCTTGCAGTTAAACGGGCGAATGTTGGCCGCACACGGTTTTCATATTGTAGGTGCGAATGTGTCTGGGTTTCAACTTGCCGACGACGACACGAGGCTCTAATTTCGAGCTCCCCTTTCAGTCGCGATCGCATAAATCTCCCGACGATTCATTAAGTCCGGGGCCTGCAATTATCCAACGTTGAGACCGGCCCTTATTACACACGTTCAATAAATCTCTGGGAATAACCGTCACGACCATTTCAATCCCTTATTCAACTACAAGCATTAGGCTGCGTGACTAACTTCGATGTTATTATAAGGAAGAAATTATATTCAAAAACTTTATTGATTTACTCGAAACTTAATTCTTAAACCAAGCAGTACTCTAAAAGCAGCCTGTTAATCAGGTACTAGTTTGAAAGCACAAAATAAACCCGAGTAAAAAATTGTGAATAATTTGATTTTACACAAGTGATAAGTGATATTAACATAAAGACAATTTAACATAAAGAAATATTGAGTTTGTCAATAGTTTGCAGAATATTTACAAAAGTTTTGTGGGTTGAGATTATTTATCACGATGGGGTTTTATGAACAAGTGTTTTTTTGTGTATGTCAGAAGTATAAATAATATCACTTGTAAAAAAATATAAAAACGAATTAAAATTAATATCGACTTTCTGCACCTGAACCTGTTTCGATGACACACTTTGAAATTCCTGTAAGTTTCCTGTCTATTTTATTATTTTTTGTATTGAAAGTCTAAAGCATAGCTATACTGATGAGGGATACATCTCGAAACGCGTCTATAGATGAACAAATTCATTCCCTGTAATTTTTTCAATTTATTCCAATTTCCTGTTGTTTCATTTAGTTTGGTGAGAGAATAATTTGACCTGATGTTGCATTTTGCATATTAATTATGCATAAAACACTAGAGCTGTCGTGTAACTCAAATATTCATTGTATAATTCAATATTTGTCGGGGTATTAGCTCGAGAAGTAGTTGTTTCAATTAATATTTGGAGACTTGTCTCAATGAGAGAAAAATTTTGCAGAAAGTCGATATTGATTTTAATTAATTTTTATGTTTTTTACAAGTGATATTATTTATACTTCTGACATACACAAAAAATCACTTCTTCATAAAACCCCTTAGTGATCAATAATTTCCACCCAGAAAAATTACTACAAAAACAATATTCATTATTAAAATCCGAAATGAAAGGCGATTCCCATCGCTGAAATTTTTATTACTTTAATGGAGCGTCATTCAAAACCAACCCCCCTTTGCAAGGGGTTGTGAAAATGAGGACTAGACATGAAAGAGGAAGTGTATACCCTTGCTTGTTTAACTTGTTAATAATATAGCGTGATAAGGGGATTTTCGATAGATTAGTCGGTCCCGTAGGTACAAATTGGAATATTATCGGGAATAATTGATGATATTTTTAATGCGCGCTCGCACTTGTGATTAAATTTTAATAACACGCCGTGCTTAATTCCGGGTCCATTAAAACAATTTGCGACGATAATTGTTTATAATGTAAAATGTTAATTAGCAGAATTCGATTTAACACTTAATAAAATCCACACGGTGGTTTATTGATAATTATTTAGGTACTTAAAATTCATTTAAATTCACATTCCTTTGAAAATGGTCTAACAAACCGAAACTAGTCGGAATAAAGTTTTAATTTGAGAAAGAATACTAAGTTTTTTTTAATTTAAAGAACTTTACCTATTCTAATATGTTTCACTAAGTGCCAGATGAGAAAATAATTCAAGAAACTTTAAATTCGATGGACCAAAAGTTTTGACTTGTATCAATATTTTATTTGTATTTTATTTATGTCATCAAATATAAATAATATTGTTTAATAAAATTAAAATGTTATACGGCTTCTATAAGAAAAATTTAACTATGATGGAAATGTATGACAGATTTGAGTTGTATTTCTCAGATGGTATTTGAAGTGCTTTATCAAATTTAATCTTGTTATCCCTCCCTAAATTCAATGATTTTTGTGGAATCCTTTTCATTAAAGACTATAAGAATATGAGGATCAAATTCATCACACATTAAAATCGACATTAAAAAATCATCAAAACTGTAAAAAGCATTAGAAAGTAAGATACTTTTAACTTCCTTTTTGTTCTTTTAAAATCAAGTATTAAACTGTCAACTGGTATTTTTTACAGTCAACCATTAATTATTTTTGAATAAATAAAACAACCGTATTAAGTGAATTGAATAGCTAACGGCATCTAACGCTCCATAGTGGCATCATCAATGACACGAATGCATATATATATAATAAATAAATAAACCTTTATTTCTTTCTTCAAAATACATGCATAGAAAAAGGAAAATACAATCTGAGATAGAAAGTGCGTCGAGAATAGTAGAATACAATAATAATAGTAATAAAGTAAATTAAAAAAATATAAACGATATATGCATATGGAAGAGGTTACTACATATCTAGGAACTCCTCAATGAAGTAGAATTCATTTGCGCATAAATGTGTAAACAATTTAGTTTTAAATATTTTGATATTTTTGTACAATTTAATACTAATTGGTAATTTGTTATATAATATGATGCCTTTGTAATACAGATAATTTTCTGAATCAGTTAAGCGATGACGTGGGATGTTGTATTTGTCTTTATTGTGTGTGTCATAGTTATGACAAATTTTTTGTTCCTCAAAAAATTGTCCGAATTTGTACATAAATGTTAAACATTCATATATATAGATTGAATGGAATGTTAGCAGGCTATTTGTTTTAAATACTCCTCTACACGATTTGTTGAGATTAATGTCGAATATAATTCGTTTAATGCGCTTTTGTAATACAAATACATGAGAACTATATTTACTATGACCCCAGAAACGCATACCATATCTAATGTTAGCTATGAAGACGTTATTATACACACGTTTTAAACAATTCAAATTTGTAATCTGTTTTAATTTTCTTGCTGAGTAACACATTCCACTTAATTTTTTACATAGATTATCTATATGTTCGTGCCATTTCAGGGATTCATCAATTTGAATTCCCAGGAGTTTTATAGATTTGTTGGCAATAAATTCGTCTCCATTTATAGATATTTTCTGAGTTGTTGTCATTTTTGAATTGCTTTAAAATATAATGAATTTTGTCTTCTCTGCATTTAGTGACAATTTGTTTGTATCAAACCAGGTTTTTAATTTGTTAAAGTACGCTTCACATTGAATATTGAGTGAATTTATGTTTTCGGCATGTATAATTAAAGATGTATCATCCGCATATGTAATAATATTATGATTGCTTCCGATTGTGTTATAAAATATGTCATTGATATAGATTATAAACAGCAACGGCCCCAAAACACTTCCTTGTGGAATCCCGCTAGTAATAGTTTTTGTTGTCGAGCGTGTTTTATTGCCGCTACTGTTTACTTCGATTATTTGTTGTCTATTAGTTAGGTGCCATATCGTTCTAACTTATCCAAAAGTATGAAGTGATCAACGCAATCGAACGCCTTCGAAAGATCTAGAAAAGTTCCGCAGGCTTGTTCCCTTTTTTCGAAATTCGACAGTACATTGTTTACACATTCGTATAGCGCTGTATCTACGCTTTTTCCTGGAAGAAACCCATGTTGGTGATTATTTAAAAGTTTACATTTTAGAAAGAAATTTAGTATGCGATTGACAACTAATATTTCAATTATTTTTCCGAATGAAGATAGTAGACTAATGGGTCGATAACTGCCCACTTCATTGGAGTCGCATTTTTAAGGTAACGGTATGACTAATGTTGTTTTTAGTACATCCGGAAAAATTCCTGAGGTAAATGAATTGTTAATTATATTTAGGAGAGGAAGTTTCATGAATTCAAAGCTGTTGTATATTACGTGTATTGGAATACCATCCATGCCTGAACAAAATTTGTTCTTATTATTCATATTGTATACAGCATTGAACAATTCTGTATCAGTTGCGGGTTTTAGGAAAAAGGACATATTATTTTTGGGAAATAAAAATTCACTATGAACATTATTGTGGTTGATTTTGATGCTGTTCGTTATATTGATAAATTAGTTATTGAAATCGTTTGCTAGTTCAGCGTCACTGGCATATGAAGGTAATTTATGGGTTTTAACTTTATTTCTTTCCATATTCATGACTTTCCACATTTCTCGTGAGGTGTTATTAGACGATTCAATTTTATTGCTGTAGTAGCTTTTTTTGCTGCTACCAGTACAGCTTTATACACTTTTTGGCGCATTACAAAGATGTGTTTGTAATTATCATCACGTGATGATAGCATTTGTAACATACATACTTCCTCCTTAGGTGCTCTTATATCTGCTGAGATCCAGCGGTCACTTGGTTGTTTCCTATTATGTTTTAGTGGAAAATGAGCATTAAAATGAATAGAAATAATGTTTAGGAATATGATGCATGTATTATTTAATTCAGTGCTGATAAGTGAATCATGCCAATTTTCGTAAGATAAGGATTCAATAAAATCATATTCTCATTAGAAAAACATCTATATAAGTGGCGTGGTTTTTGTAAGGCAGTTGGTGTAGTATTTAAATGCAATGTCAGGGAACAGTGGTCTGAGAAGCCTTGATGGGATACCGTAATGTTGTGTTTATATTCAGTATATATTTTTTCACAATTTATGAAATTATCAATGCAGGATTTACTGACTGGCGTGATTCTAGTGGGTGAATCGCATCTGTCAGACAGATGCGATTCATATGAAGTTATTAAATTAAATAATTGAAGCGATGTTCTATTTGTGACTAGTACATCTATATTAAAATCTCCGCAGATCATATATGGGAGATGACGCTGATTTAAACAGTTCAATATTTTATCTAATTTATTCAAAATTACTATAGGATCGCTAGATTGCGTTCTATATATGCACACAATGACATATTTTTTATTATTTATTTTAAACCAAGCTGCACAATATTCGAATACGAGGTTTTCGGCTGTTACATCAAAAAACATTGTACCGCAATCAGTAATTGAGTTATGGAAATAAATTGCTGAACTACCATGTTTATGTTAGTTTCTGCAAAAGGAATTTATTAATGAAAAATTTGTTACGTGTGTGTTGTTAATTTCATCTTGGGATAGCCAATGTTCGGTGACGCACAATATTTTAACGTTTGAGTCAGAAATTGCTGATATTAATTCAAAAATACTAGTATTTAAACATTGCACATTATGATAGTAAATGTTAAAACTACTGTCTCTTTTTGAGTATGTTGCTGATTTTAGTTTTTTGAAGAGGCAGAGTTTCCAGAATTCTCCATGGGCTGAGCAGTTTTATTCGATTCCTTTGGTTTATTAAAGAATTTAGATATACATATTCCCTCGGGCCACATCACAGAATCTTTCACTTTATTTAGATCCGTTGGTAGCACAAATAATTTAAATGTAGAGTAAATATCGGGGTGCTTGGACTGAAGTTGAATACAGGTGAAATTAGAAACTCTTTGCTCTGTTAGGTGGTCGCGTACATTTTTGTCAGTCATAGTGGGATCCAATCGGCTGACGTGAAGATGGGACAAGAAAGGAACAGCTTTAATATTGTTAAAAACGGTTCCTGTTCCGTAGGTCCTCAATGATTGTTTATTGTTCTTTACGTATTTCTCTTTCCTTAATTCCTCGCAGTGGTTCATTGACCGCTTAAAATCGTCGACATTGACACTTTTTGTTGTATCAATGTTTACATTTTTTTCGCGGCCTATGAGCTTATCACTGTTAACGACCTTAGCAGTCGCTGCATATGTTTTATCTGTTGGTTGATTTGGAAAGGTTATATCCATTGATTGGGAATTCATTTCGGGAGTTGTATTTATTTCATACGCAAATTGAAGTTTGGCTACTTTCCGTTCTAAGTATTTTATTTTTTCGTTTTGAAGTTCGCGGATTTCCATAAGTATGGCATTTTTACTTTGTAGCTCACTTACGAGTAGTTTTAAAAGATCAATATCCGTGGTGTTAACATTAACCTCAAATGGTTCAAATGGATCACTGCTGGCACAGTTGTTATTTGTTGATTGAGTGATGCACTTATGCTTCGATAAACAACTAAGATGAAATAGCTTTTTGCGGGAGGGACATATTATGCCATCCTTAACTGTTTGATTACACTTTCCACCACATTTCACTGGTTTCACTAAGTTTTGCACTTGTCCATCGTTCGCCATCTTACATATAAAGAAGTAAATAAAACAATCGAGGTGTTACTAAAAGTATTTTCTTGATTCACTGTTTCGTCCACTGAGCTATACTTTGTGTAACCACAGGAAACAAATATCAAAATTGTATTTGAGTTCAGTATTCCGGTACCGGATACCCACAGACGCGTTTTAGACTTCAAGGTTCTCTTCAGGACCACTATGGAGCGTCAGATGGCGTTAGCTATCCAATCCACTTAATAGTGTTCACATATCGGTTTGATATAGTAATAAATGTTCAGTATTCCAGTACTATTGACGTAGTATATAGTATAGTAGTATATTAAAAGTATAGCCGTTTCAAATGGCTATACTACGTCAATAGTAGATAAAATAGTTTATCAATACAAAATTAAACTTATTAGAAAATACATATATGCCGGAATCGAACCTAAAACACAAGCAACATATCGTTCCCTTACTTACTTTGGAAATATAACTCACAAAATTAAAAATATTTTAGCAAAACACAAAATAAATATAGCGATGAAACCATTTACAAAAATTAAAAATCATATTTTTACATAAGACTCAGATACCAAGTATTTACAAATCAGGAATATATAAATTAACCTGTAATGATTGTAAGGGAGTGTATATAGGTCAATCTGGTCGTAATTTTAAGACCAGACTCAGTGAGCATCTTTACTCTTTTCGGCATAGATTAATTGATAAGTCTTCTTTCGCCAAAAATTTGATTGAAAATAACCATTCTTTTGGCGAGGATGTACTTTCAGTTATTCACTTTGCCGAGAAGGGTAGAAAGATGGACCTCCTGGAGTCTTTGGAGATTCACAGAGCCCGCGCTAATCGGGAAATTCCCGTAATTAACGACCAGCTTGACCTTAAATACACCCCCCTCTTTAACGCTGTTATTAGAAAATTTGCAAATATAAATAATGTTCCTTTGTAGTTTTTTGTTACTAACGGTTTGATAATGATACGTGTAGTATCGAAACTATAGTCACCAAATAAACCAATTGTTATACAAACAAAGTGATAAACAGTGTTTTATTTATGTTCAACAATGTATAACGAAGCAGAAGCCTCTATAATCAGTGAATAAATGTCATATTTTTAAACAGAAAATTTATAATTTCTGTTAAACAAATAATATTTCAATCTCGAAACAGTGATGAAATGTTGAAGAAATAGTTAGCCTGTATGTGCTATTGATCATTGTCTATTTAGCAATATTTTAGTTACAGTAATTAATAACCCATTAACAATTTATTTCCGATTCCAAGAAGATTATAAACTTTCGTCTTTAATAGGGTCCGGCAAATATCTCCGGGACAGTAATTGGAGTCGTGGCGGTCCCGTAAATTTCGTTAAATAATTTAAGGGTCGCAGAGTGGCGGCCGCGGTATCCGTTATGGGGCCGTAGTCCTGAAATATGAGCGCGAGGGTCGGCCCGTTAAATTAACGGCGGTGCGGGCAATGGGACGTGAAACTGATTTTAAAACTCGCCAAAATATGGCTCCGTCAACTTGGCCCCCCTCTTTCAATTTTTTGTAAAAACATCATTGCACAGAAAAGCCCTTAGCTAGTACAAGCTAGCACAGCCAAAATTAGAGCAAGCACACAAAGAGTAAAAAAGTTATAGGGGTTTCAAATATGGGGGGGCTAAGTTGACGTTTGCCCCCCACTTTTGATTTTTCAACTTTTTTATATGATTTGGATTCCTCAGAGCTAGCACAGGCTAGCACAACCGGTTTTAGAGCTAGCACAACCCTAACAACCCCTTAAAAATACAAAATTAGTTTGTACCCCAGCCCCCCACTTTAATATTTTTTTATTATTTCTAAAGGAATCTGCAGCTAAGAGCTAGCACAGGCAGAATATGCAAAAATTATTTATAAAAATAAAATCGTTAAAAAGATATTTCAATTTTAATTATCAACCGTGAGCTTTCAAATCCTGAATGCGTAATTCCGTTCATGTATTTAAATTATTATGCTAAATGCGTATTTTCTAAAAAATCACAATATTTCAACGGATTTGTTGACAATTACTTTGCCATATACTTAACTAACAGTTTAAAACATTGCTTTTAAATGCTGTGACCCGGAAAGCAAGCACATTAAAGACAGTGACGTAGTGAGTTATTAATGACCAACCCTCGAATAATTTAAAATGTAATAACTCCACCAAATACAAACAGATTTCAAAAATTCTTTCAAAATATAAATGACTAATGCATTGGTAATAAATGCTGTGACTTAAAAAGCTAGCACAGTAAAGACAGAGGCGTAGTAAGTAATCAATTTTTAACCCTCGAATAATTTAAAATGTAATAACTCCACTAAATACAGTAAGATTTCAAAAATTCTTTTAAATTATGAATCACTAAGCACAAGAAAGACAGTAGCGTAGTGAGTAATCAATATTTAACCCTCGCATAATTTAAAATGAAATAACTCCACCAAATACCAACATATTTCAAAAATTCTTTCAAAATATAAATGACCAATGCATTGGTAATAAATGCTGTAAGTACGAAAGCTAGCACACAAAAGACAGTGGCGTAGTAAGTAATCAATATTTAACCCTCGCATAATTTAAAATGTAATTACTCCACCAAATACCAACAGATTTCAAAAATAATTTTAAAATATAAATGACCAATCAATTAATAATAAATGCTGTAAGTAACAAAGCTAGCACACAAAAGACAGTGGCGTATTAAGTAATCAATATTTAACCCTCGAATAATTTAAAATGTGATAAGTCCACTAAATACAAAATAATTTCAATTTTTTTTTAAATTATAAATCACTGATGCATTGTTAATAAATGCTGTGACTAAGAAAGCTAGCACAAGAAAGACAGTAGCGTAGTGAGTAATCAATATTTAACCCTCGCATAATTTAAAATGTAATTACCCCACCAAATACCAACAGATTTCAAAAATTCTTTCAAAATATAAATGACCAATTCATTGGTAATAAATGCTGTAAGTAACAAAGCTAGCACACAAAAGACAGTGGCGTAGTAAGTAATCAATATTTAACCCTCGCATAATTTAAAATGTAATTACTCCACCAAATACCAACAGATTTCAAAAATAATTTTAAAATATAAATGACCAATCAATTAATAATAAATGCTGTAAGTAACAAAGCTAGCACACAAAAGACAGTGGCGTATTAAGTAATCAATATTTAACCCTCGAATAATTTAAAATGTGATAAGTCCACTAAATACAAAATAATTTCAATTTTTTTTTAAATTATAAATCACTGATGCATTGTTAATAAATGCTGTGACTAAGAAAGCTAGCACAAGAAAGACAGTAGCGTAGTGAGTAATCAATATTTAACCCTCGCATAATTTAAAATGTAATTACCCCACCAAATACCAACAGATTTCAAAAATTCTTTCAAAATATAAATGACCAATTCATTGGTAATAAATGCTGTAAGTAACAAAGCTAGCACACAAAAGACAGTGGCGTAGTAAGTAATCAATATTTAACCCTCTAATAATTTAAAATGTGATAAGTCCACTAAATACAAAGAAATTTCAAAAATTCTAATAAATTAAAAATCACTAATACATTGTTAATAAATTGAGTGACTAAAATAGCTAGCACAAGCAAGACATTAGCGTAGTGAGTAATCAATATTTAACCCATTGTAATATTGATTACTTACTACGCCACTGTCTTTTCTCTGCTAGCTTTCTTACTCACAGCATTTATTATTAATGCATTGGTCATTTATATTTTAAAAGAATTTTTGAAATCTGTTAGTATTTGGTCTTTATTACATTTTAAATTATGCGAGGGTTAAATATTGATTACTCACTACGCTACTGTCTTTCTTGTGCCAGCTTTCTAAGTCACAGCATTAATTAACAATGCATTAGTGATTTATAATTTAGATGAATTTTTGAGATTTCTTTGTATTTAGTGGAGTTCACAAATAGAAAGCCTGATAGTCCTTACTTCACTTTTTATTTTTATGTTAGATGTATATTTCGGACAACAAGGTGCTCATTATCAATAACAAACTAAATTCTTAAAACTATGTGCGCGGTATATATAGTGGACGGGCTATCGGAAAAACCAAGAAGTAATTAAACCTATTGTTAGCGGCTAAAGGTTCGAGATGGTGTCGGGGTCATTACATTATCTGCGGGGTGGGACGGCGCGGGCGGCTTAGATCGGGAAGTTGGTCGGTAAGATTACATTCACTGCAGGATCATTTTTGGGTAACAAATCTAATAAGGGATTAACTAAGGGACTAAGATCGAAATTCAGCAATACATTTTTATTTTTATACATTTTAATAGATTCAAGCATATTTAATCTACGATGACTTGATTGCTTTAAAAGTTTAATATTGTTTACCGAGAATGTGTGTAATGTTTTAATTGAATGGTGTGAAACTGCTGATTTGTCAGTATTTTGAATTTTAAAATAAAATTGGTGTTCTTTAAATCTTTTTAATATGTTACGTTGTGTTTGACCTACGTATATTTTATTGCAATTGTTGCAGTTTATTGAGTAAATTCCGGATTTTTCTAGGTGGTTTGTTTTAGTAAATGTGTTGCCAAGTAAACATTTTAATTTTGTGTTGACATAAAATGCAGAAGAAAGGTTGAATTTATTCAATAAACTACCAATCTTCATACAAGTTGCTGGGTGGTACACGAATCTAGCATACTTTTTTGGGGCGGCTTCCTTTGAGTTTGTTAGTGTGGTATTTGAAATAATTTTATGATTCCTAATTTGTTTGTTAATTAATCTATTGATTGTGTCAATGTTGTAATTTAATGAAATGCCTATGTTCTTGATTAAACTAAATTCCTTTTCCCTATTTTCTTTGGATAATGGTATGCTTATTGCTCTAAAAATCATGCTGTTAAAAGCTGCTAATTTGTGTTTAAAAAGAGAAGACGAAGATGAGTGGATGTAATTAAATGTGTGTGTGTTTTTTCTGTAAATGTTGAATTCTATTTTTGTATTATTGTTTTTTTATCAAAAGTAAATCTAAAAAGGGGATTTGATTGTTTTCTTCTATTTCATGAGTAAAGTTAATACCAGGGAAAAGTTTATTTAAATTTAATGTTATGTCTTTCATATCTGTGTCTGTTTTAACTATTGCAATAATATCATCTACGTATCTATACCAAACCCTCGGAAAGTTAGGGATTCTTTTCTTAGCCTTATTTTCATGATGGTTTAAAAAAAGTTTGCTAAGAAAGGTGAAAGGGGGTTGCCCATTGCTGTTCCGAAAGTCCGTTTATAGTACGTGTTGTTGAATATGAAAGTATTGCATTCCATAACAAATTTCGTAAGTTTCAAGTACTCTTCTATTTTTCGAGTTTCAATTGAGTTTTCGATCAAAATTTGTTCTAGTATTTCATATGTTTTATGTAATGGAATGCTGAAAAAGTGCTTCAACGTCGAAGGAAACCAATTTTTCATTTTGTTCTATTTGAATATGTTTTAGTTTTTCATTTAAGTGAAATGAGTTTTGAACTGACAAATCATTACTAATTTTAAGGTTTTTATATTCGTTTACCAACCATTTAGCTAAAAAATACGTAGGAGAATTAATATTTGAAACAATGGGTCTCCATTTATCGCCGGGTTTGTGAATTTTCGGTAAACAATACAACTTGGGGAGTGATGGGTTTTTAACTTTTAGTTTAAATTTAAGTCTATCGTCTATCAAATCTTTCGAATCCATCAGTAAACTATTTAATCTATTGTTATAAATGTTGATTGGATTTTTTTTTGTTTTATGTATGGTCCGTCTTTTAACATTAATTCGACTTTGTTGTAATAGTCATTTTTATTGACAATCACAACTGAATTACCTTTATCCGATTTAATGTAAAAGACGTCTTTTTCTTTTAACAATTTAACGGTTTTTGTTTCGGTGTTATTCATGTTGTTGTTTTTGCTTGGTTTTCTTAGTATTTTCTGGATGGTTTCTTTAACTGCGATTCTTTAACTGCGATTTCTTTAACAGCGAGGCTGTGGCATCTTCTTGTTCTAGTTGTTGGGCTGCTAATTCCGTGTCATTGATAATCTCTTCTATGGGGATTTGATTTGTTGGTGGTGAGTATTTAAACTCTTTTCTTAGTAAATCCATTTCTTGTTCATTAAATGTTGCACTGGATTTGTTATGAATCAAAATCTGGTGTTTTAGAGGATCTTCTTCTTAAATGGACCTCGGATGTTGTTCGGTTAGTAGATAGTTGAGTTTTCTTTTTAATCGAATAGATTTCGTCTTAGTTTTGGAATTGACGACGATGTTGATTTTGCGGAGAGACTTAAGCTTCTCGCTAATTTTAGGCGTAAGACATGTGCCGCGAATTCCAGGGTTGTTCTTTTCGAATGTAATTTGCCGATTTCGTATTTTAACCAACTCGTTTTCCACTTGCACACTAATTTTGTTACACTTTTGTTGAATTTGTGAAACTTATTTTGTATAAACTTGGGAAACACTTGTTTCATTTCACATTCTTTTAAGTAGTAAATGTCCGTGCTTATACATTTGATTTTGGTTTTAAGTTGGAAGAGTTAGTCGAGTTATCACATTTTAAATTATTCGAGGGTTAAATATTGATAACTTACTACGCTACTGTCTTTTTTGTGCTAGCTTTCTTAGTCACAGCATTTATTACTAATGCATTGGTCATTGATATTTTGAAAAAAAATTTGAAATCTGTTGGTATTTGGTGGAGTTGTTAGATTTTAAATTATGCGAGGGTAAAATATTGATTACTCACTACGCTACTGTCTTTTTTGTGCTAGCTTTCCTAGTCACGGCATTTATTAACATTGCATTAGTGATTTATAATTTAAAAGAATTTCTAAAATTTCTTTGTATTTAGTGGACTTATCACATTTTAAATTATTCGAGGGTTAAATATTGATTACTTACTACGCCACTGCCTTTTGTGTGCTAGCTTTCTTACTCACAGCATTTATTACTAATGCATTATTCATTTATATTTTAAAAGAATTTTTGAAATCTGTTAGTATTTGGTGGAGTTATTACATTTTAAATTATGCGAGGGTAAAATTTTGATTACTCACTACGCTACTGTCTTTCTTGTGCTAGCTTTCTTATTCACGGCATTTATTAACAATGCATTAGTGATTTATAATTTAAAAGATTTTTTTAAATTTCTTCTTATTTCGTGGACCTTTCATTTTTAAATTATGTGTAAATTGGGTTGCCAAATGACCATTTAAAATTGTAGACAATTAATGCCTCAACTTGTACATACAGGGAGTGTTTCTTTCAAGTACGTCCCAATTACAGCGTACATGCCGCAGATCTTTAGATGCTCGCTGTTCTTTTAAAAGAGTTTATTCTGAAACTTAAAATGAGTGTGTTCCACTCCCAGACCAAGCATGAAGTAAAATTTCGAGTTTAGAAAAGCCTGAAAATTTGGTTTGGACGCGTCGCGCGAAGCGCGGAGCGGCCAAACCAAATTTTCAGGCTTTTCTAAACTTGAAATTTTACTTCATGCGCCACCGGTACAAAACACTGACGTATCACGAAGTTTAAAACACACCGCTAAACTTTAAATTGCATCAGTGTTTTGTACCGGTGGCACATGAAGTAAAATTTCTAATTTAGAAAAGCCTGAAAATTTGGATTTGCCGGGCTCGCTTCGCTCCGCCCGGCAAATCCAAATTTTCAGGCTTTTCTAAACTCGAAATTTTACTTCATGCTTAGCCTGGAATTATTCGAGGATAAAATATTGATTTCTTACTACGCCACTGTCTTTCGTGTGCTAGATTTCTTACTCACAGCATTTATTACCAATGCATTGGTCATTTATATTTTGAAAGAATTTTTGAAATCTGTTGGTATTTGGTGGAGTTATTACATTTTAAATTATGCGAGGGTTAAATATTGATTACTCACTACGCTACTGTCTTTATTGTTCTAGCTTTCTTAGTCACGGCATTTATTAACAATGCATTAGTGATTTATAATTTAAAAGAATTTTTGAAATTTCTTTGTATTTAGTGGACTTATCACATTTTAAATTACTCGAGGGTTAAATATTGATTACTTACTACGCCACTGTCTTTTGTGTGCTAGCTTTGTTACTCACAGCATTAATTTCCAATGCATTGGTTATTTATATTTTGAAAGAATTTTTGAAATCTGTTGGTATTTAGTAATTACATTTTAAATTGTGCGAGGGTTAAATATTGATTACTCACTACGCTACTGTCTTTCTTGTGCTAGCTTTCTTAGTCACAGCATTTATTAATAATGCATTAGTGATTTATAATTTAAAAGAATTTTTGAAATTTCTTTGTATTTAGTAGACTTATCACATTTTAAATTATTCGAGGGTTAAATTATGCGAGGGTTCTTTTTATTATTTTGGGTTTTACGTCATCTATTTCCGCTGCTAAGGCAACTCATGACGCCGGAGATTAGGTCTACAGCTATCCGGGAATTTTGCCGAACCCGGTGGGAGTTCCAACCCACCGGTAGGGATCTTTAACGTGCACGCAACATCCAGGCAGTACACGGGTCCTACATGCATTTAACGTCATATCCAAGAAGGCGGAGTGTTTGGCATATTTATCCTAACCTATATAAATGCAGACAACTTGTTAGGCTGGTATTTGAACCCCGGTCCGTGGCGTGGCAGTACAACACTCTAACCACTACACCACCAAGCTGCCCAGTGCGAGGGTTAAATATTGATTACTCACTACGCTACTGTCTTTCTTGTGCTAGCATTCTTAGTCACAACATTATTAACAATGCATTATTGATTTAAAATTTAAAAGAATTTTTGTAATTTCTTTGTATTTAGTGGACTTATCACATTTTAAATTATTCGAGGATTAAATATTGATTACTTACTACGCCATTGTCTTCTGTGTGCTAGCTTTCCTACTCACAGTATTTATTACCAATGCATTGGTCATTTATATTTTGAAAGAATTTTTGAAATCTGTTGGTATTTGGTGGAGTTATTACATTTTAAATTATGCAAGGGTTAAATATTGATTACTCACTACGCTACTGTCTTTCTTTTGCCACCTTTCTTAGTCACTACATTTATTAACAATGCTAGTGATTTATAATTTGAAAGAATTTTTGAAATTTCTTTGTATTTAGTGGACTTATTACATTTTAAATTATTCGAGGATTAAATATTGATTACTTACTACGCCACTGTCTTCTGTATGCTAGCTTTCTTACTCACAGCATTTATTACCAGTGCATTGGTCATTTATATTTTGAAATAATTTTTGAAATCTGTTGGTATTTGGTTGAGTTATTACATTTTAAATTATGCGAGGGTTAAATATTGATTACTCACTACGCGACTGCCTTTCTTGTGCTAGCTCTCTTAGTCACAGCATTTATTACCAATACATTAGTGATTCATAATTTAAAAGAATTTTTGAAATCTCTTACTTACTACGCCTCTGTCTTTACTGTGCTAGCTTTCTCAGTCACAGCATTTATTACCAATGCATTAGCAATTTATATTTTGAAAGAATTTTTAAAATCTGGTAGTATTTGGTGGAGTTATTACATTTTAAATTATTCGAGGTTTAGTCATTAAAAACTCACTACGTCACTGTCTTTAATGTGTTCGCTTTCCGGGTCACAGCATTTGAAAGCAATGTTTTAAACTGTTAGTTAAGTATATGGCAAAGTAATTGTCAACAAATCCGTTGAAATATTGTGATTTGTTAGAAAATACGCATTTAGCATAATCATTTAAATACATGAACGGAATTACGCATACAGGATTTGAAAGCTCACGGTTGATAATTAAAATTGAAATATCTTTTAACCATTTTATTTTTTTAAATAATTTTTTTTATATTCTGCCTGTACTAGCTCTAAGCTGAAGATTCCTTTAGAAATAATAAAAAAATATTAAAGTGGGGGGCTGGGGTACAAACTAATTTTGTATTTTTAAGGGGTTGTTGGGGTTGTGCTAGCTCTAAAACCGGTTGTGCTAGCCTGTGCTAGCTCTGAGGAATCCAAATCATATAAAAAAAGTTGAAACATCAAAAGTGGGGGGCAAACGTCAACTTAGCCCCCCCATATTTGAAACCCCTATAACTTTTTTACTCTTTGTGTACTTGCTCTAATTTTGGCTGTGCTAGCTTGTACTAGCTAAGGGCTTTTCTGTGCAATGATGTTTTTACAAAAAATTGAAAGTGGGGGGGCAAGTTGACGGAGCCCCAAAATATAAACATAGTGACAAGCATACATTGAAACGCAATTTTTGTTTTCGAACATAAAAAAAAACAGATATAACAGTATACATATGTCGAATGGTATGCGTGCAATTATTTGTACAGGGTGCGGCAGCGTAACTTCCTTTTTTTAAACTTAATAAAACCCATTATATGAATCAAAACATTTCTATTTGTAACATTAAAAGTGCGATTCCTTTCGCAGTCTACAACAAGTTAGTCTTACAAAGACTATATTAAACACTCACTCTTCAGTAAATCACTAGACTGACACTAAAAGCATCCAACAAACACTAGAATTAAGCCACGTCTGAATCACAAATAATTTGTCTCAATCTAAAAGTTGAAACCACCAGATTTTGTGACAAAATCACTGACTTGGCAACCCTGGTCGGGACAAAACTTTATAGTCCCGCCTCTCGAACGAAACCACTAGCGCTCCGCTACGACATCAACCGACTGAATGGTGCACATATTAAAAAAGTAAGTTATGCTGCAGCACCCTGTACAAATAGTTGTAGATGCCCCAACAATTATGTTATCTACGACCTCACCAAATTACCTCGTCGTATTTAAAATCTTGTAAGCAACTTGTGTGTAAAGGGCTTTTGAGCACTCTTTGCGATTAGACCTCTCGCCTAACTCGAAAATCATGCTTAAAAGCCCTATTTAACATACTAGTTACCTAAATAACTATTTCCTACGTTAGTACAGAATCTTGTATAAGATTTAATCCATTGAAATTATGAGTCTGATTTAGCTTAGCGTGCTTCTACCTACAATTGCTCTTTGTGAACTAAACATGATTTTATATATATTCAGTTTATGTGGAATGGTTATGTGGAATGATTTAATCAGTAATCTTTATGTTATATTTATAAACGACCCTTTCAAATAGCGACTATTATTATTTTAAATAATTTATCTTGAAGTCGTGCATTTTTAAACAATTCAACTCGACATATCAAGCATTAATAATCAAACATTAAATCCCTCCAGATCAGATTATTAATGCTTAATATTTGGTCTCGTTTGAATTGTCAAAATGCAAGCCTTCTCAACAAATTAGTAAAAAATAATAGTCGGCTATTTGAAAAGGTCTTGTTATATTGCTGTTTAATACTTTATCTTTAAACATTAAAAGTGCGATTCTTTTCGCAGTCTACAACAAGTTAGTCTTACAAAGACTATATCAAACACTCATTGAAACAACTACTTCCCGGGCTAATACCCCGACGGACATTGAATTATACAACAAGTGTTTGCTGTTACATACAGTAACCTACTGCAAATGTAACAATTTGGGTCAAATTATTCAGGCCATCTATAGACGCGTTTCGAGATTTATCTCTCATCAGTATAGCTTTGCCATTCCCTCTAAACAATTTGACACCTTAGACTGGCGGTCACGTTACCGTTCAAACATAAGTATAAATGAAATTGCCAATTCTTGGTTGCAGAATACTTCAAACATTAAAAATGCATTTCTTTTCGCACTCTACAACAAGTTAGTCTTACAAAGACTATATCAAACACTCATTGAAACAACTACTTCCCAGGCTAATACCCCTATTCTGCAACCAAAAATTGGCAATTTTATTTATACTTATGTTTGAACGGTAACGTGACCGCCAGTCTAAGGTGTCAAATTGTTTAGAGGGAATGGCAAAGCTATACTGATGAGAGATAAATCTCGAAACGCGTCTATAGATGGCCTAAATAATTTGACCCAAATTGTTACATTTGCAGTAGGTTGCTGTATGTAACAGCAAACACATGTTGTATAATTCAATGTCCGTCGGGGCATTGGCCCGGGAAGTAGTTGTTTCAATGAGTGTTTGATATAGTCTTTGTAAGACTAACTTTTTGTAGACTGCGAAATGAAGCGCACTTTTAATGTTTGAAGTATTCTGCAACCAGGTTGATGTATTGAATAAATAAACACGTCCATGAATGAATTCATCGCTCGGGGCAATTTCTTTGTGATGCATCTAGAAATGATTTCTAACAAACCGTTCGTTAAGTGTGATGATCCTTCGGCTATTATTCCTTTACGCCACACAATCTCATTTCCATGCTACTAGGGGAGGCGGATGAATCTGCATTTTTTTACGAGGGTGCACATTTTAAAACGAGCCACACAGAACTTGCTCAAGCGCGTATTGATACGTTCATTGATCCGTGAGTTATTAGCTCCTAAACAAGGGGAATAAAACCAGCCTTAATAAATATTAGCTGGTTTATTGAAAAATAATGATTATATGATAAACCAATTTTTTTTATTAAAATTGAGTACTCTAATAATAATAATAATAATAAGTAAAGAAGTTAATCCTTGTTTAGACCAGTGAAGGAGGCTTGTGGAAATTTTTATTGAAAAATAATGATTAAATGATATACACATTTTTGTATTCAAATTGAGTACCTTAATAATAATAAAAGTAAATCTTGGTTTAGACCAGTGGAGGCTTGTGAGAATTTTTATTGTTGATGGGTCTGCAGACATAAACGTACAGGGATTTTGTCTTTCTTTACACCCCTCTCCCCCCTTGGCTACGCGTATGATTATTTTCATATCTAAAAGCAACCCCTTATTAATATTTTTTTAAATTAACTCACAGCACAATTATTTACGTTACTGGGTTTCGGATTATTAGCAGTTCCGCAAATAAAGTGGATACGAAATTCAGTTATCTAATTTCGCTTATTCAGAAAGGCCGGGTTGCATTTGTAGAGTGGATCCTTATACATGAATACGCGGCAATTAACGCGATGGAGTGGAGGAGATAAAGCCGCCTGTGAAATCTCCCCCGGCCCAATTACAATAATTCCCTTAATATTATCAACGAACTAGCGTCCGTTCGCGAAGCGCGCCACCCGAAACATTTGCACAACTGCACACTCGATAAATAACCGGAAGCACTGCGAGGAACATAAAGCCTCCCCCCTGCACCCGGTTTTAATTATGAAAAAGGGAATCCGGTTTTAGTTTGTTATAACGTGTTGAATTATGGATATAGAAATTGCATGGGGCTATTATCAGATAGGTTTGCGTTTTGAGTATGTAAATTAATTGGTTTTGTTCATAAATAATTAACTCGCAATCCTCGTGTGATTGCGTCAAACAACGGTATTATTTCGCCGTTATTAAATTTAATATTTAGCCGGTTGCATATTGTTTAAATTTAATATTCACCCACCTGCGCGCGTTATTGTTAGTCGAGTTGATTCACTCTGAATTGTTTAATGTTAGAGAAATTGCGATAAAGTTGTGGGTTCGCGGGGGTCGTCCTCAAGTGATTTGTGTACGGCGGACGGCGGTCAGAGAGGGGGCGCGCATCTAAATAAATACGACACATTACCCGCCCCTTATCTAAACGCTGGCCCGCATTCATTACCCCCTAATAAAAACCCCACGACCGCGATACACATATACACACTGCCTCCTCATACTAAATAGCCTTATCGGCCTCCTTGTCCGGGTTATCTCCAACAGGCGTTATTAATAATACTGCGAGCATGCCACCCCCCTGTGCAAACATTGAATTCACTTGAAAAGTTAGTAGCAAAATATTCATTATGCTTTAGAAACGCAAATTCTTAATCGTGTTTAGTTTAATAATAGTTATTTAACGATCTAATGCATTAACAACGGCGATTAATAATGGCTTATTAGTACACGAGATCGTTACAAGCATTTTCCATAGACATACATATATTTTTCATATAGATGAAAAAATCTAGTTTTGTATTATTTAAAGATAAAGAAGTGTATGTTTAGAACCTTAAATTATATCAATGTTTTATACGCCTGGCGGTTGAAGTAAATATTATGAGTTTAGAAAAGCCTAAACGTTTTCAGGCTTTTTTATTCTCGATATATTTACTTATGCGTAATCAAGGACTGCAAACACTCGTTATAATTTTACGGAATAATTAAAAAAAACACCAATTCATACACGATATACTAATGCAAAATAATATATACTAATATTAATATACAGAGAAGTTTTCTATTACGTATACAGTATAAGCATACGCTGAACATTTTCCGACATTAGTTCTTTTTTTCAAATTTATTTTAAAGCTTTAAACGAGTGGTTTTCACTCCTAAATTAAGCATGAAGTAAACTTTTGAAAAGTTTTAAAAAGTGGCAAGTCTAAACAACCTTATAATTAATGAGATAGTTGATATTTAAACATTTTGTAGGCTTACATTTGAGTTACTTTTGAGTGTACAATTGTAAATATTAAAACATTTTTTTGTGAAAATATTTATCAAGATGCCTAGACGTAAGATGAAGGAATTAAACTGTTCCAATCTCATTTTCTCCCTCCAGATTTCATCAAGTACACGCTGGCACACACAAGTACTACCTTTTGCACACACTAATGGGCGTTAATCGTTTTCTTTGCACCTGACTCGAAATTATAATCACCGACACGAAACAATGCCCCTCTTTTCACAGTATAAAGTTCCTCTTTGTAATTCCTATTTAAAATATGAAAATTAATTATTGGACGAAAAGTCATCACTCTGAAAACCAATTTTCTTTTTACATGAATATTATAAAGAGTTTGTTATTGATAATGAGCATCTTGTGTTTTGGATTGTACATCTAACGATACAAATATAAAGTGAATTAAGGAAGAATAACAGTCTTTTTTAGTGTAATAAATACAAAAATATACAGTTATGTGAAGAGAGATTTAAAATGAATGAATATATTAACGTGAAACTGAACAAGAGTTTTATTTTAAAGTTAACTATTACAAACATTCTAGCTATTTAACTAAATCACTTGGTTTGTTTCACTGATTTGCCAAGTGTTTTAATTAAATACCCAGAATTAAATTCAAAAATGTTTCACCTCTAGGTAAGTGAGAAATTAACCAAACACATAATACAAACATTTTTGTTGAAAACACTTAATAAAAAGAAAGAAATTGAATAACATTAGAATTAATAAAAACCTGTTATTTTATTTGTCAACCCATGCCGAGTCTCCAACGCAATTTCTTCATTCTTGAAGTGAAAAAGTCGTGGACATTTTTGCTTTGTTGATTAATTATATGGTTTCATTCCTTTTCTCAAAATTTGAATCAAAGAATCCACTAAAACACGAGACGAGGTGATCACTGTGATTTTTTTTTAAATCTCTGCTTTTGTTTGTAAACAACGCTATTACATCAGCACCAGCGTGGAAGAATAACCAACAACCGACGATCGACAATAATCAACAAAGAGCACCTGATAGGTGTCAAAATGCCGCTCCAACATTTCTTTGCAAATTTCCTGAAAGTTTTACTATTTTAATTACGAAAGTAAGTGAAATCATACATTTAATTGTCAAGGTAATGAGTGAGGTGAATTTTCTGAGGTTTTTATATGAGGTGAGTGAAAAAAATGGATTTGAAAAAAAATATATAGAATTAAATAAATAAACGTTTCACCCCTGGTTGAGTGAGAAATTAATAAATTTTTTTTTGTAAACACTTAATGAAAAAAAGAAATTGAATATTATTAGAATTCATAAAAACCTGTTATTGTAATTTCCAACCCACACCGAATTTCCAACGCAATTTCTTCATTCTTGAAGTGGAAAAATGGCGGACATTTTTGCTTTGTTGGCTAATTATATGATTTCATTCCTTTTCTCAAAATTTGAATCAAAGAATCAACTAAAAAACGAGATGAGGTGATTACTGTAAATATTTTTTAATCTCTGCTATTGTTTGTAAACAACGCGATTACATCAGCACCTGCGTGGAAGAATAACCAACAATGGTGAATCGTCAAAAATCAACAAACAGCACTTGCTAGGTGTCAAAACGCCGCTCTAACATTTCGTTATAAATTTCCTGAAAGTTTTACTATTTTAATTACAAAAGTACGTAAAATTAAAAATTTATTTGTTAAGTGTGATGACTGAGTTACATTTTCTGCGATTTTCTAATGGGGTGAGTGAAAAATAATGGATTTTAAAAATGGCGTCGGTTCGGATTGCATCGCCAATGAAAATCAGGTATTTATATTTTGGTAATTTTTGCATTTACACAAATATACGAGACATTTTTTCTTTAAGTTAACCTACCTAACGGTAGAAAGAATAAAGATAAAAAAAATCTTGATGTATGCGCTATAAATTTTCCGGTATTCGTTGTTTTCATAAATTAGTTCAATTTATCCACCATTTCAGTTTTGTATAGAAAAAAATCAATATTCTGTTCAAAATGTTGAATGAATTTCTCATTTAATCCGTAATGAAACATATTTAATTAATAGTAGAACTTTCATTGGTTTGTTTCAAAACAAACCAAGTGTTTTAATCAAAGTTCTACTATTTCTGTTGAACAGATTATTATGACAGTTAGCAATTATGATATTTCTCAATTGAAATGCCAATATCTTTACTTTCAATCAGTGTTTTGAACGCGTGGTGCCTGAAGTAAAATTTCGAGTTGAGAAAAGCCACGCGTCCAAATCCAAATTCTCCAGGCTTTTCTCAACTCGAAATTTTACTTCATGCTTAGTCTGGGAATGGAAGACACTCGTTTAGTTATTTGAAAGTGTTAATGACTTTATAAGATTTTAGTTTATTTTTACCGCTTGTCGTAAATATCTAAGATTTCCTTTATTTTCAAATTTCTTGTGGTTTTTCCTGCATTTCGTTAATTTTTGTTAATTTTAAAAATTCCGATACTTTTCATAAAAAAACCTTGAAAAAAAAAAACGATTAAATTAATTCATTAATTGATTTTTATTATTAAAGCAATAATTTTATCTAAATTTAAAACGTACGAGGTAAGTAAGAAAACGATTCAATTAATTCATGAATTGATTTTTATTATTAAAGCAACAATTTTCTCTAAATTTAAAACGTACGAGTTAAGTAAAAAAACGATTCAATTAATTTATTCATTGATTTTTATTATTAAAGCAATAATTTTTTTTAAATTTAAAACGTACGTTAAATATTAACGAAAATCTTTGAATTTCGGGAAACACTGCAACATGTTTTAAGTTAGGGAATATTTTTCGTAAATATTTCAAAAACAATTCAATTACACACGTCAATAATACATATACCGTTCGTTTTTTCTTTATCGTGCTCACCATTTGGATCTCGTAAATCAAGGATGATAAGAAGTTGGTAAAATTAGACAAAAGCTTCATTATTGATAATTAAATAAAAGTCACTTGGTTTGTTTCACTACTATTTTTTTTATTCTCTCCGACTAGTTTCGAGTTATCGTCATTCTCAAGGAGTAATACAGAAAAATATTTTACAAGTTATACATACATATTTTTTTGAAGATATTAAAAGTTTCATTATTTAATACTGAGTAGAAATATGTCAACAAATTTCAGCTAACATCATTAGTCGTAAAAATATGGCAAACATTGTAAAATGGATAACAATTTATTTTTTTTTTGTAATTTTTTTATTTAATGCAATAGAGATGCGTAACTTGCTGTGTACCATAAACGTCATCAGACAAATACACAGGAAATTACAGATTTTAAACAGGTTGTCCTATTTTTTAGATACTACACCAATTTTTAGTATTCTTATGGAGACCATATTTGATTTTTGTACCATTGAAAAGAACAAGAAAGAATTGTCTCAAATCCTTTAATATTAATTTAAAATGTTTCACCAAGTAATAAATGAGAAAGTTATTCAAGAATTATTTAATTATTGGTAGAACTTTGATTGGTTTGTTTCAAAACAAACCAAGTGTTTTAATAAAAGTTCTACTATTTCTGTTGAACAGATTATTATGACAGTTAGCAATTATGATATTTCTCAGTGTGAAATGCCAATATCTTCACTTTCAATCAATGTTTTGTACGCGTGGCGCATGAAGTAAAATTTCGAGTTGAGAAAAGCCAGAATTTGGATTTGGACGCTACGCGTCCAAATCCAAATTCTCTAGGCTTTTCTCAACTCGAAATTTTACTTCATGCTTAGTCTGGGAATGGAAGACTCTCGTTTAGTTTTTTGAAAGTGTTAATGACTTTATAAGATTTTAGTTTATTTTTACCGCATTTCGTAAATATCTAAGATTTCCTTTATTTCCAAAATTCTGGTGGTTTTTCCTGCATTTCGTTAATTTTTGTTAATTTTCAAAATTCCGATACTTTGCAAAAAATACGATTCAATTAATTCATTAATCGATTTTTATTATTAAAGCAATAATTTTCTCTAAATTTAAAACGTACGAGTTAAGTAAGAAAACGATTCAATTAATTCATTCATTGATTTTTATTATTAAAGCAATAATTTTCTTTAAATTTAAAACGTACGTTAAATATTAACGAAAATCTTTGAATTTCGGGAAACACTGCAACATTTTTTAAGTTAGGGAATATTTTTCGTAAATATTTCCAAAACAATTGTATTACACACGTCAATAATACATATACCGTTCGTTCTTTTTATCGTGTTCACCATTTGGATCTCGTAAATTAAGGATGATACGAAGTTGGTCAAATTAGACAAAAGTTTCATTATTGATAATTAAATAAAAGTCACTTGGTTTGTTTCACTACTATTTTTTTTTTATTCTCTCCGACTAGTTTCGACTTATCGTCATTCTCAAGGAGTAATACAGAAAAATATTTTACAAGTTATATATACATATTTTTTTGAAGATAATAAAAGTTTCATTATTTAATACTGAGTAGAAATATGTCAACAAATTTCAGCTAACATCATTTGTCGTAAAAATATGGCAAACATTGTAAAATGGATCACAATTTATTTTTATTGTAACTTTGTTATTTAATGCAATAGAGATGTGCAGCTTGCTCTGTACCATATACGTCATCAGAGAAATGCACACACAGGAAATTACAGATTTTAAACAGGTTGTCCGATTTTTTAGATACTACACCTATTTTTAGTTTTCTTATGGAGACCATATTTGATTTTTATACCATTGAAAAGAATAAGAAAGAATTATCTCAAATCATGTGGTAAATTTTAATTAATTATTAGTTGAAACAACTGAATAAAATATAACAGTTTTTGTTTTATAAAGTCTCATTTCAACAGCCTGAAAATCTAGTATGGCCGATTTGATAAAACAAAATCTGTCATATTTTATTCAATTATTTCAACTAATTGACATGTGACATGATTTCGCACTGTTTTTTCTTAATCTTTTCAATAGTATAAAAATCCAACATGGCTGCTATAAAAAAATTAAAAATAGGTGTTTTATCTAGAAAATGAGTGTAACACAAAATAGGATCACAATCTTTAGTTTTTTATTATTAAGGATTTTAATTTGAAATTATATTTAAAAAAAAAAATCTTTATTTGGCATTCAATTGAGTACCCATTACACCTATTGCAGTATATACAAAAATAAAAAAACAAAAATACTTAAAACAACTATCATAAATAAATAACGTAAACTTCTCCTCGCATAGCCCTTTCCGCGTCCATTTAGCTACCTCTCCCTGACTTCCACCCTCGCAACTTTTTACATAACTCAATCCCCTTTCCACTCTCGCTCAAACACTCTTCTCTGGACATTCGTCTTTCTCTCTTACTCATCCTTTCTCTTAGCCATTCACACTCATTCATCCAATGATCCCATTCGTCCATTCCATCCTTACAGTACACACATTTCCCAAACTCTTCTGCCATCCAAACCTTATTAGCGTTCTTCTCGTTTCCACATCTAAACCTCGCTAGCACTTTCACTTCATTCCCATTCAATCTTAACATGTACCGCGGTGGTCCCGTACAAGCTTGTACTACCTTGTACTTCGGACACGTCTTGCTAATAAATTATATTATTATACTAAAAACAAATTTGAGTTTAGTAGTGATCAAAAAATATTAGTTACATTTCCGGTTTGACTGGAAGTCACATCAAATTTTAAATGTTTAATGAAACCCCATATATTTTTTTGTTTTTGGATTCAGGATGTCATTTTAAATACAAATCTATTGTTTTCTTAACCAAATTGCAAATGTCATATATTATTTTTAAATAATATTGCACCAAGGTGGCTTTGACCGCCCTAATATATTCTATTTCGTATCATCGATGTATATAAAACAAAAATTATAAACTCTTGTTTTTTAATTTTCCCGACACATGCGTTTTTATTTTAAGTTGATAATTTTTTTGTAATCACACAATTTTTTTAAACAGCAACATGGCGGATCATTATGATCATCAGTTTTTGTTTCTTAATTTGCCCAACACACATTATAAAATTACTAATATAAAGGGTGAATCATTAAGCGGAAATCGGACTATAGTAGGCATATCGTTAAAAATAGCAAAAAAAGTTTCAAATAAAAGTTGTTCAGAATCAAGTTTTTCATAACCCAAAATTATTGCTAAATATGGCGGCCTTGCGGTTATACCGGAAGTAGACACCAACGTCCTTATTTTAATTAGAACAACCTATATATTTTTACATTTTTAGATTGCTCGTTGAAAATAAACATGAGGTAATTCACACAACATAGAGTCTCAGTTGAACCTTTTTCGAGTTATTTCCTTTTTTTTGATAAATTCGACGATTTTAGAGCTCGACGCCGTTAACTATATCTTGAAAACGAAATAAGTCAGAGTTGTGCAGCTTACGGTTTTGGATTCGGGAAGAAATGTAGTATTTGTCTAAGTTTTTGCCATTAGTCAGATTTTCTAAATTGAACCGAGTCCGTCGACGGTTTTCTTCAGTACTTCAAACATGCATAACTTCATATTTTTAAATGGAAAAATTTGTTGGAAGGACATGGCAACAACCCGGTATCAATTAAAAGGAAATTTAATTTCGCATTAGATGAAGTGTCACAAGATAGATTACACCTTCAAATTAAAGTTATGCATGTTTGAAGTAAGAGACGGACTCGGTTTAATTTAGAAAATCTGACTAATGGCAAAAACTTAAAAAAATACTACATTTCTTCCCGAATCCAAAACAGTAAGCCGCACAACTTTGACTTATTTCGTTTTCAATATATTTTTATTGGCGTCCAGCTTTGAAATCGTCAAATTTATCAGAAAAATGAAATAACTCGAAAACGATTTAACTGAGACCCAATGTTGTGTGAATAAACTCATGTTTATTTTTAACGATCAATCCAAAAATGTAAATCTATACATATAGGGTGTTTTATTTAAAATAATTAAGTTAGTCTTTATTTCCGGTATAACCGCTAGGCCGCCATATTTAGCAATAATTTTGGGTTATAAAAAACTTGATTCTGAACAACTTTTATTTAAAACTTTTTTTGCTATATTCAAAGATACGCCCACTGTAGGCCGATTTTCGCTTAGTGACTCACCCTCTATAGGGTGTTTCATTTATAATAACAAATTTGGTGCTACTTCCCGTGGAACCAAAACTAATATAAAGTTTAAAATATTTTACATGAGGAGAACTGATTTAACGGCATGGCAAATTTTTAGTGTAACAGCAACTCCATAAACTTAACGGACGGTTTAGCGTAGACACCCTGTATATACCTGTACCATACAGTAATTTAACTTACTCTGTTTGATAATGGCAAGTTGAGTTGCCGAAACTGCAGTCACGAAACTAAAAATATTGTGTTATACAAACAAAGTTAAAGTGTTTTATTTTATTCTTTAAGTCGTTTATTTTATTTGCACTTAATTCAATTAAAGAATATTTCCTGTATATCCAACTGAATTTACCATGGTTTAAGGCTAGAGGGTGTGTAAATGAAACTGCGGATGACCGCCCGCTGGAGATCTCCTGTGGGACGCGGCTCGCGCCTGTGGGAACACCCGTTCCCTTCGCATTTCAAAGGGACGGACGGACGGACGGCCGATCGGGCTCGAGGCTTAATATATGGCCATCGCAATGATATACCGCCCTGGGAAAATGTTATTTGATAAACAACAATGGGTGTCCGCGAGATGTCCCGTGGGATGCCAATTATCCGTGAGTAACTCTCTCTCTCTCTCTCTCGCATACCCCCCCCCCTCGAAAATCGCCAAAAATGCGAAAAAAGAGACAGACACATAGAGCGCAAATGCACACAAACTAAATTTCATTATTGCCCCGGACACAATGGAAATCGGGGAAATGTTTTTATCATTCGGAAACAAAGGCAGCCCCGGATCGGGTGAATTAAAAGCTTTGTACGAAAATATTAGTCAGTTTTGTTTGTAAATCGTGAATTACAACAAATCATATTTTATTGTACCAATATATATTTTTTGAAGAGAGGGGGGGAGATGAGTTAATAGAAACATTTATTATACAGCGTTTTTTTTAAGTACAGGGAGTTTATCTTTTAAGTATACATACCCCAGTTACAGCGCTTATGCTGTAAATCTTCGAATTTTCATTGTTTTTTTAAATGAATTCAATTTGAAGCTATAAACGAGTGTTTTCCACTCCCTGGTTAAGCATGAAGTAAAATTTCGAGTTTAGAAAAGCTTGAAAATTTGGATTTGCCGGCGCGAGCGAAGCGAGGGACTTAAAATGACAGAGAGCTGTAGGGGTCACTTTAAGAAATTGAACATTTGTACGTCACCTGGATTATACAGAGAGTTTTATGTAACACCGAACATTTTCATAACGAGAATTTTTTTAAGTATACAAAAGCATGCGTTGTACATTTGCCGACGCTCTATTTTTAAAAGAATTTAATTTGAAGCTTTAAACGAGTGTTTTCCACTCCCAGGCTAAGCATGAAGTAAAATTTCGAGTTTAGAAAAGCCTGAAAATTTGGTTTGGTCGCATAGCGCGAAGCGCGGAGCAGCCAAACCAAATTTTCAGGCTTTTCTAAACTCGAAATTTTACTTCATGCGACACCGGTACAAAACACTGATGCAATGTAGAGTTTAGCGGTGTGTTTCAAACCTCGTAATATGTCAGTATTTTGTACCGGTGGCGCATGAAGTAAAATTTCGAGTTTAGAAAAGCCTGAAAATTTGGTTTGGCCGCTCCGCGCTACGCGACCAAACCAAATTGTCGGGCTTTTCTAAACTCGAAATTTTACTTCATGCTCAGTCTGGGAGTGGAACACACTCATTTCAAGTTTCAAATTGATTTTTTTTTAACAACGAATATCTAAAGATTTACAACATATACAACATATATACAACATAAGACTCCTTGTGTGTACACGTTGAGGGATTAATTGCGATTGATTGGCTACAATTTTTAATGGTCATACAGGCAACCCAATTTATAAATAACTTAAAAAATAAAGGTGTCAAATTGTTTTGGATGAACATGTTCGGTGTTACATAAAACGCTCTGTATATAAAGGGTGTTTTTTTTAGACGTGTGGATTTCAAGAAGAAATAAAACGCATATAATTTAATGTTATTGCCAAGAATTTAGCTTTATCATAAAGATAAGGGTTTGCCATTATGATTTAAAAATGATTTTGGGCAAGTGGGCGCCGCGGCTGGCTCGAATAAATTCCAGCCGAGAGGCTCAATTTCCGACCACTTTTTGCAGCGATTGGGGCCGTATGTCAGCAATAATGCGCCGAATATTCTCTTTCAAGGCGTCAATCGTCTCGGGCTTATCTGCGTACACAAGCGACTTCACATAACCCCACAAGAAATAGTTCAGCGGTGTTAAATCGCACGATCTTGGAGGCCACGCCACAGGTCCACGACGCGAGATAATGCGCTCATCAACAGTTTTCTGCAACAAAGTGATTGTTGCGTTGGCTGTATGACATGTAGCGCCGTCTTGTTGGAACCATAGGTCGTCCACATCAACACCCTCCAATTCAGGCACGAAAAAGTCATTAATCATGGCTCTATAGCGTTCCCATTGACTGTAAAATTATTGCCGGCTTCATTTTTGAAGAAATATGGACCAATGATTCCCTCTGCCCATAGAGTGAATTTTTGAGGATGTAACGGCGTCTCAACAATGACTTGTGGATTATCTTTACTCCAGAAACGACAATTTTGCTTATTGACATACCCATTTAACCAAAAGTGAGCTTCATCGCTGAACAAAATTTTCTTGTGAAAATCGGGATCGGTGGCCATCTCGTTTTGGGCCCATTCACCGAACGTGCGACGCGCTTGATGGTCGTTTGGCTTCAATGCTTGCAAGAGTTGGATTTGTAAGCACGCAAAGATCCTTTCGCAAAATCTTCCATAAAGTTGATGGACACAGCTCCAATTGTTGCGCGCGATGGCGGATAGACTCATTCGGGTCTTCTTCGATACTCTGCTCCACAGCAGCAATAGCGTCTTCGTTGCGCACTGTACGGCGTCTCTGAGGATGCGCACTATCCACTAGAGCAGCGGTCCGCAACCTTTTTGATATTGCGACCCCAAAATTAAAAAAAGAGTTATGAGCGACCCCAGAAAAAAAAAACACTAAGTTAATAAGTGCAAAGGTTGGTTCAGGTAACGAAGTTAGCTGTTTTTATTTCGTAAATTATTTATATTGAAGAGTTTATTTATTTTGGAAAGTAATATTAGAGCAAACTAGAAAATATGCATTTAACATACGAGTAATATTTATGATGGCATTAAATGAGACAAGCAATTATTTTAATATTTTATTTAAAAAAAAGGTACATATACGTAACTTTACAAACTAATGTGAACCTTGTGCTTGCACACTTGCAGTCAGTATATTAATTCTTGGTGATATATTATCAGAAACAGACACCCTCAAATCAGGTTCTACGTTAAGTCTGGAGCGATATTTTGTTTTTATAGCAGTTAATGTGGAGAAAGCTGTCTCGCAAAGGTATGTAGATGCGAATGGCAGCAATTTCAGCAGAGATGTTTTGAATAACAGTGGATATTCCTTTACCATCATTATCCAGAACTTGGATAGATCCGTGGTTTTGGAAATAGATCGAAGGCTTTCATCGGACATTAAATCGATCAGCTGCTCCTTTTCTTTTAAGTTCATCTTCACAGTGTTAAGATCACAAGTGAATGGTTTAATTATCCATTGGTCGCCGTGTGACGTATCTGGGAATCTTATTTCCAAGTCTTGCTTAAGGTTTGTAAGATGCATCATGATTTTGGTTTTAATTTCTTCTTCGAGCTGTATATTGTTTTCTTCAGAAAATTTCTCCAAACATGCAAATATCTCGTAGTTTTCAGCACTGACTTCGTCTATCCACAAACTTATTTTCCTACAAAAAGCTTTTATTTTGTTAGCTAAAATCAATACATTTGTACTCTTCCCTTGCAACGATTGATTTAAATCGTAAAGTTTTTCAAAAATATCCGAAAGATAGCCAACTGTTGCCAGCCAATTTTCATTCAAGAAATATTCCGCTAGCTTTGGTTCCCGTTCAAGTAGAAATATTCTGATTTCATCTTTGAGATCAAATACACGTGGGAGTATTTTTCCTCGCGATAACCATCTGACCTCCGTATGTAACAGTAGATTTTCCTATTCTGATTCCATTTCACGACACATTATTTTGAAAAGGCGACTGTTTAATGCTCGAGCTTTAATAAAATTTATTATTGTTATGACTTGTTCCAACACTTTATTTACATCTGGTTGCAAATGTTTTGCTGCAAGGGCTTCACGGTGAATCATACAGTGAACAAAGCCTACGTGAGGTGCAATCTCAGTTACTTTTGCTTTGAATCCTGTTTTGGAGCCGGTCAATGCAGCTGCGCCATCTGTACACACAGATACACAATATTCCCACTTTATGTCATGGAGTTCAAAAAAGGTATTAACTGCATTAAAAATTGCTTCACCGCTTGTTCTTCCTTCTAATCCCTGACAAAATAACAAATCTTCGCATATGTCGTTTTCATATCGGTATCGGATAAATATCAGAAGTTGAGCTACATTAGCTACATCAGTGCTTTCATCCAGCTGAATAGCATAATAGGGACTCGCTTTCACGCGATCTATAAGTTGTATTTTGATATCATCAGCAAGTAGATTGATACGACGATGAACAGTGTCACTTGATAATGGAATTGTTTTCAGTACATTGGCATACTTTTCTCCTTGCATGATCGAAACCATTTTCATTGCAGCTGGCAAAATGAGCGTCGCGCCAATGTTGTGAGGTTTTTTAGTTTTGGCAATCAAAAAGGAAACCTCGAAAGATGCTTGTAACGATTTTTTGGTTAACTGTTGTGTACTTTTGGAAATCAACCTGCTGTGACGTTAGTTTGGTGGCAAGTCGTTTAAAATAAGATTCATCTTTATTCTTTAACTGTGGATGCTTAGTGTCTAGGTGCCTTTTCAGTTTGGCCGGCTTCATGCTCTCATTTGCCAAAACCTCCGAACAAACAACGCACTGTGGACATTGTTCAAAATTCAACACTGTACATTTAAAACCAAACTGGATGTACGATTCTTTAAAAATGCGTTGACGCTTCCCAGTTGTCTCCGATGTAACTGTTGCTTGTTTAGTTGAAGTTGAAGCGTCACTCTCTGTATCGATGTGTAAGGTAGATGTGGCTGTTGAACTACAATCATCGCTGTTATAACTAATAGTTACAGTAGTGGAACTAGATGTTGTTCTGCTGTCATTGATAGTAATAACACTACTAGTACTTGAAGTGGCGGCATTGTTTTCACGACTTATATTACTCGTAACAGTAGTTGTCATTGTAGAATCTGAGGCGACACTGTTGTCAAGAACTACGTGTTTAATTCTTTTGATTTATGATGCGTTATTAGGACTTCCGCCACCTGCATCTTTAGATGTGCGTTTTATTAGCCACTTATCCATTGTTAACTGCAATAATAAACCGCATTAATAAATAAAAAATGTATTTCAAACGATTAATATTAGATTTTTCGTCATATGCTCGCGTGGTAACAGGATTTACTTCAAATTTATTTTCAACGAAGCACAAATAGACAAGCAAAAAAATACGTAAGTGAAGCGTAAAAAATATTACTCAGTTGCTGAGTACACTTGCGCGATAAATAAGTTATTTATAATAAAAAATAAATTTTATTTCATAAAATATTGGGCCATTAATAAAATAATATGTATAATGAATTATAATTTAAAAGTATAGAAGTAATAAATTCGCGCTGGTTTTGTTATTGAACCCACGCGTCCAACATGGCCGCGCCGTGATGACGTCTCACTTTATTATCTAAGTATGAGTGCACAGTTACTTACCGTGTGCGTGGTTATCCACGAGAACACTAATCTTCTAAAAAAAACTTTCTACAGAAGTAATCTTTCGTGTTTTGACATCAATTTAGTATGTATTTGCAATCGACAAAGCGGCGATGAGTACGCACGTTCGGATAGAACTGACTGAACAGACAGACTGAACGAAGAAAGAGAGATCGGGGTGGGGGCGCGGGAGCGGTGAGGTTGTGACGGGTGGGACTGGACAGGTTGTACAGTCGTAATTATTTTCGATTCTCTCCGTTTTAAGGACATAGTGTAATAAAATTCGATAAGTACAGGACCTTGTTGACTTTTTTGGCGACCCCATAAATATCTTTCGCGACCCCACATGGGGTCGCGACCCCAGCGTTGCGGACCGCTGCACTAGAGTAAACGTGGTGCGAAACCGATCCATGGTTGCTCGAATTACCGACTCTGCTGGGCGATTATGTCGACCGAATATTGGACGCAGCGCGCGATGCGTCGCGCGAACCGAACCATTTGGTAATAAATTTGCACGATTTGCAAACGTTGTTCAGGAGTAAGTCTATTTATTATGAAGTGGCAAACCAAACTGAGCATAAATCAAGTGCAGCTGTCAAAAAGACCATCTTCGAAAAAAGTAGTGCCGACTTGAAAACCACACGTTTAAAAAAACACCATTTACAATCATGTTTATTGAATATACAGGGTGACTACGCTAAACCGATCGTTAAAAGTTTATGGGGTTGCCGTTGCACTAAAAATTTGAAAAAAATCCTTGTCATATGGTTGAATCAGTTCACCTCATGAGAAATATTTTCAACTTTATATCACTTCTGGTTCCACCGGAAGTAGCACCAAGTTTGTTATTTTAAATAGAACACCCTATATATTAGTATTTTTTGGGTTTCTCGTTTAAATTGCAACATATTTTATTTGAACATATGTACACTTATCTCTAATAGTTTTCAAGAAAAAAATATATTTCTAAATTTCTGACCTCTAAAAGGCATTTTTAAATCTGTCTGTAACTTTTCTTAAGAATAAGATAAAAATATGATTTATATCTCTACTTGTGTCTAGAGGATGCCTCTATGAGGAATTATTTGGAAACTGTCAATTTTCACAATAAGTGTTCTTAAAATGTCAATATCTAAGTGCCCCTTGCAATATCTAGTAATTCAATTTTTTTAATGGAATGACCCAATTTTTATGACATGGTATGATTGGGGAGAAAATTTCCTACAAAAAAGTATTTAAGAATCATATTTTTATCTTAATCGTAGTAACGGTCGCGTTTTCCACTCTCCGGTTCTTTCAAAGAATATAGTAAAATAACAAAACAAAGTGATACATCGAAAAACCAAATTGAATTAAAAATTAAAAACGATAGTTTATTATAGGCAACTTAAGCATCACAAAAATGTAAACAACACCGATTTTGATCTAGATTTATTTAATAAAATTTGTTTAATTCTTCACCTCTACAACGGTTTCTGTGTGGGTAGAGTGTTAGGCAATAGTGTCCTATGTTCTGTCAGTCCTCGATCGTTACGTAACTGCACCAAATCCGTCGTCACGGAAATAGCTACAAAATATGTGTTTCTGAGTATAAATGCATTCATATCGAATTGGGGAGTTGGTTTAGAGTTCGTGAAGGCATTTATTTAGGTACATCTTTGTGGTATTAACCTAAGGTTAAGAGCAGTTCGAATTAGAAAAACTAACCTCACAAATAAAATGTTGGTTTCTGAAGACGGAGGTTATTGACTCTTTGTTGTGATTATTCCAGGTGATAATTGCTGTTTCTGGAGAGTGCTGATTAGGAAACAATTTACGTAAAGTCACTTCATTATTGTTTAGTTGTCACTAGTTTGGTTAACTGTCATTCGTTATTAGGGAGCGATCGTACTTGTACAATTTTATGGCGCGAAATAGATTTGCTAGGTTCTGGTCAGGCATTTATATATTCAATTTAAATCAATCCTCTAGGATAGGTGTGTGGTTGAGTAATCTTTTAATGTATGTAATAATTATCCGTGTGAATGTAGTTTCGAATTTGATTGTGCAAATAAAGATTAGCGTAGCGCCATCCTAATGTTGATAAATCGAAGCTACCAATAGATTTGTTCGATAAGTCGAAACTGCCAATAGATTTATTAATTCGGATAGGGGGCGTGAAATTTAATTAATCTTTGGATTAATTCACTTTGATTCAGAGACGAATCCCGCGAAGAGCTGTGTGCTTGGGAAGAGAGAAAAGTAGACACGTGCTGTGTTCTGTGTTCAGAAAATATATCTGGAAGTATCTGTGTGATCTTTTCAGTAATTTTACATATTAATAATAAATTCAAGTGAGGCCGCATTATATCCACAGGTAACGAGTTGTATTTTTTTATATTTTCATCTTGGTTTTGTAGTTTGGCTCTCTAATTGTGTTTAAAAAAATGAAAAGGGAAAAATTTTAGAAATATTTTTGTTGCTTGAAAACTATAAGAGATAAGTGTACATATGTTCGAATAAAGTATGTTGCAATTTAAACAAGGAATCTAAAAAATTACTAATATATGGGGTGTTCCGTTTAAAATAACAAATTTGGTGCTACTTCCGGTGGAACCGGAAGTGGTATAAAGTTGAAAATATTTCCTATGAGGAGAACTGATTCAACCGAATGATAAGGATTTTTTCAAATTTTTAGTGCAACGGCAACCCCATAAACTTTTAACGAACGGTTTAGCGTAGACACCCTGTATACCATAGAAAATCATTGCGCCGTTGTCACGAAGCCATACACAATTATGATACTAGATCAAAGTCTGACTTGTGTATGCTAACACATCGTCTAAGCAGAACGAATAAAAGTTTTATAATACAAGCCGTAAAATTCTACAATTATTTACCTATCAGTGTGAGAAATTCACTGAGAAATAAATTTAACAAATAGTTAAAGAAATCCTGTTAAATTTAGAACCTTTTAACAAAGAAGATTATTTTAAAATTGATATGCGTCTGTATAATAATTAGAGTACCACAATTTACTGTTTAGTCACCAATTTTAATGTGTTATTTATTTTCTAGTTGTTTTTACTTTTATCTAAACAACAATTTTAATTTATTATTTATTATCTAGCCACCAATTTTATTCTGTTATTTATGTTCTATTAGTTTTCATCTTTTTTATCTATACATCAATTTTAACGTGTTGTGTATGTTAACTTTTTACATTAATTTATTTTTACAGTAATTTTAAACAGTTTTTTTTTGTAATCAATTATTTATACATTTTCTGTGATACATACTCTAATTTATATAATCATACCTTTATGTCTATATTTGTTTATAGCAAAAGTGCCAGATTATTTTTTTCTCTTAGTATATTATGCAATGACTTGTCCTCATAACATTGCCATGTATTTTTTGGACCAATAAATCTATTCTATTCTAATCATATCGTATTACACTCTCCAAAATTGATTATTGATAATGGCTTAGCACAGGTAACATTGTAAACAGCAAATAGTCCATTAAGCGTTTTTCTTATATCATTGAGTAAACATCTTGCAAGGTCCGTTTGGACCCACGTGATCATAAATTAAATATTTTGCAGTTATGAAACTAGACTTTGTTTCTATTTGGTTATTGTTATCTAGAAAAGTAGGGGTTCTTCTCTGGAAAAGAACATTTTTCTATTTACTAGTCAGTCTTAATTAAGACAGCGATTCAGAACTATTCCTAACACTCAAAGTGCGATTCTTTTCGCAATCTACAACAAGTTAGTCTTACAAAGACTAAATCAAACACTCATTGAAACAACTACTTCCCGGGCTAATACTCCGACGGACATTGAATTATACAACAAGTGTTTGCTGTTACATACAGTACCCTACTGCAAATGTAACAATTTGGGTTAAATTATTCAGGCCATCTATAGACGCGTTTCGAGATTTATCTCTCATCAGTATAGCTTTGCCATTCCCTCTAAACAATTTGACACCTTAGACTGGCGGTCACGTTACCGTCAAACATAAGTATTAATGAAATTGCCAATTCTTGGTTGCAGAATACTTCAAACATTAAAAGTGCGATTCTTTTCGCAATCTACAACAAGTTAGTCTTACAAAGACATTATGTACTTCCCGGGCTAATACCCCGACGGACATTGAATTATACAACAAGTGTTTGCTGTTACATACAGTAACCTACTGCAAATGTAATAATTTGGGTCAAATTATTCAGGCCATCTATAGACGCGTTTCGAGATTTATCTCTCATCAGTATAGCTTTGCCATTCCCTCTAAACAATTTGATACCTTAGACTGGCGGTCACGTTACCGTTCAAACATAAGTATAAATGAAATTGCCAATTCTTGGTTGCAGAATACTTCAAACATTAAAAGTGCAATTCATTTCACAATCTACAAAGCAAAGCTATAAATCTCGAAACGCGTCTATAGATGGCCTGAATAATTTGACCCAAATTGTTACATTTGCAGTAGGTTACTGTATGTAACAGCAAACACTTGTTGTATAATTCAATATCCATCGGGGTATTAGCCCAGGAAGTAGTTATTTCAATGAGTGTTTGATATAGTCTTTGTAAGACTAACTTGTTGTAGATTGCGAAAAGAATCGCACTTTTAATGTTTGAAGTATTCTGCAGCCAAGAATTGGCAATTTCATTTATACTTATTCCTAACATTATTGTCAAGAGTTTAATCATTAAATTAATTAATATTTCTGTAAGTTCGGGCTCACTCTTAAATAACCAAACCACTTTCATATTTAATTTTAAACTAAATTATATAACTGTCACTATCGTAATCATCGTGTTGAATAAAACAAAGTTTAAAAGTTTTAAACAATATTTTAATGAAATAATTATCATCAGCTCTTCGCTCGAACATTACAACACAATTAAATAGTGAAACCAACACTTTGCCTTTATCTTACCTTTTTTTTTGTAGGTAGGCTCGACACTATAACTGCTTTACACAATTGAACAACGGGATCAGCTCTCGCCCCTATGATTTGGGTAGGCTCGACACTATGGGGGCAGTAGTCGATTACTTATAGAAATAATGTTACCTTTACGTGATGGTCCCTCCAACATTGGTATCCCAAACTCCATTCTTAATACATCACTTAACTCTTTTTACCAACATTAATTCGCTAACTTAAATCCCACTGAAACTTCCCATTCTCAACTGTACCCGTTTTCATTCAAATACCGACTCTCCTCGTCTATGTCCAAAAACTCTCTCCTTTTTAGAATCGCTTCTTCGCTGCTCTCCATATTCTCCCTTTCCCTGATTTTTGTTGAAGACTTTATCTACTACCATATATAGTTATAAAAATCCATCCCTCTCTGACGTCAACGTAATTTCTCTGTTCTTCATCTTCTCTAAGTGCCCTCTCCGCAACGAAGTTTGGCAATCATCAATGCTATTCTTATCTTTGAAATAGATGTTCTGAATAATTCGGTAGATGTGCAATGGAACCTTTCTCTCAGATTTCGGAGCCAAGATGTACGTCGGCGTCCAATACTCCTCCCTCCTTGGATCTTTCCTTGCATGATCAGCTGCAGCAGTTGGTATTTCGATCCTCTCATTACGTGGCCCAAGTATTCAAGCTTTCGTCTTTTGATGGTTATTAGAATTTCTCGTTGTTTATCCATTCTTCTGAGAATCTCGACATTGGTAACTTTGTCGGTCCATGACACCCCAAGTATCCTGCGATAAACCCACATCTCGAAGGCTTCTAGTTTATTGGTGTCTTTCTTATTTAGTGTCCATGACTCCATACCATAGAGCAATATGGAGAAAACGTAGCATTTAACTAATCGCATTTTAAGGTATAAACTGATGTCATGGGTACAGAATACACGTTTCATGCTCACGAACGCTGCGCGAGCTTTTTTGATCCTTATTCTTATTTCTTGCGTTAAGTCGTTGTTGTTACTAACATTAGTTCCTAAGTAGTTATATTTGTGTACACGATCTATGGGGTGGCCGTGGATGTAGATGTTCCCTTGATCTCTATGTGTCTTTGAAATAATCATGAATTACGTTTTCTTCTCATTCAGTGATAGACCTTTCTCCTCACTAGCTGCTGCTACTTTGTTTATAATGTGCTGTAGTTCTTCCAGGGTTTCCGCTATTAGGACCGTGTCATCTGCGAGTCTGATGTTGTTGATACTTTTCCGTTGATCTTTATGCCTATCTCCTCTTCCTCTAGCGCTTTTTTCATGATCTCTTCAGAGTAAATGTTAAACAGTAACGGTGACAATACACATCCTTGCCTGACTCCTCTTTTTATTTGGATTTAATCGGTCTTATCGCTCCCCACTTGAACTACTGCTTTCTGCCCGTAATAAAAATGCCCGTAATAAAATTTCTCTGACTTTGCGTCAACCCTTGAACTGAATCTTTCAAGATAATAACTGTATTGTTTCGAGTTTACGTGAAGTGATTAATCACAAATAGAAAGACTGTTATTCCTTACTTCACTTTTTATTTTTATGTTAGATGTACATTTCGAGACACAAGGTGCTCATTATCAATAACAAACTAAATTCTTAAAACTATGTGCGCGGTATATATAGTTGATGGGCTATCGGAAAAACCAAAAAGTAATTAAACCTATTTTTAGCGGCTAAAGGTTCGAGATGGGTGTCGGTGTCATTACATTATCTGCGGGGTGGGACGGCGCGGGCGGCTTATGGATCGGGAAGTTGGTCGGTAGGATTACATTCACTTAAGGATTGTTTTTGGGTAACAAATCTAATAATGGATTAACTAAGGGACTAAGATCGAAATTCAGCAAAACATTTTTATATTTATACATTTCAATGGATTCAAGCATATTTAATCTACGATGACTTGATTGCTTTAAAAGTTTAATATTGTTTACCGAGAATGTGTGTCCTGTTTCAATTGAATGGTGTGCAACTGCTGATTTGTTCGGGTTTTGAGTTTTAAAATAATACTGGTGTTCTTTAAATCTTTTTAATATGTTACGTTGTGTTTGACCTACGTATATTTTATTGCAATTGTTGCAGTTTATTGAGTAAATTCCGGATTTTTCTAGGTGGTTTGTTTTAGTGAATGTGTTGCCAAGTAAACATTTTAATTTTGTGTTGACATAAAATGCAGGAGAAAGGTTGAATTTATTCAATAAACCACCAATTTTCATACAAGTTGCTGGGTGGTACACGAATCTAGCATACTTTTTTGGGGCGGCTTCCTTTGAGTTGGTTAGTGTGGAATTTGAAATAATTTTATGATTCCTAATTTGTTTGTTAATTAATCTATTGATTGTGTCAATGCTGTAATTTAATGAAATGCCTATGTTTTTGATTAAACTAAATTCCTTTTCCCTATTTTCTTTGGATAATGGTATGTTTATTGCTCTAAAAATCATGCTGTTAAAAGCTGCTAATTTGTGTTTAAAAGGAGAAGACGAAGATGAGTGGATGTAATTAAATGTGTGTGTGTTTTTTCTGTAAATGTTGAACTCTATTTTTGTATTATTGTTTTTTATCAAAAGTAAGTCTAAAAAGGGGATTTCATTGTTTTCTTCTATTTCATAAGTAAAGTTAATACTAGGGAAAAGTTTATTTAAATTTAATGTTATGTCTTTCATATCTGTGTCTGTTTTAACTATTGCAATAATATCATCTACGACAAAATAGAGTTAACTTTTTTTAATCAAATTCGATGAAATATAGGGACCGGGCCCGTAAAACGTTCGGTGAATGTTCATTGAAATCGATCCGAATACAAAACACTTTATAAGAGCAGTACGTCTCTGTCGATTCCCCCACTTTTTTTTACGCCGACGCCCGGTAATTTATTAACTTTTTGTTAAGTGGTGTAAGAGAAAGGTGAAGAAGTTGGCGCCCCCCCCTTATTAATCCGCATTCGGGGATTATTGCGATCGGGGCGGGAAAAGGGACCTTAAATTGGAAAATAGAAAACCACCCCCTTTCGTCCCACCCACCCCGCTCGAGTTCATTACGCAGAACGGTGTTTCAGTTCTATAATAAAAAAAAAGAAGAAAGAAAGAAAAAGCGAGAGACAGTTTTGTGTACTTGGATGTGTTTGAATAAATTTTCTTTTTGTAGTTTGCAAGCACAAAGGAAGTTTATTGGGATTTTTGGCGTGAGTGTATTGACAAAATATTCAACAATTGGCATTAGTTTACCAAATGAAAATACAGAGAGTTTTATGTAACACCGAACATTTTCATAACGAGCATTTTTCGTTAAAGTATACATAAGCATATGTTGTGCATTTCCCGACGATTGGTTTATAAAAAAAAAATTAATTTGAAGCTTAAAACGAGTGTTTTTCACTCCCAGGCTAAGCATGAAGTAAAATTTCGAGTTTAGAAAAGTCTGAAAATTTGGATTTGCCGGGCGAAGCGAAGCGAGCCCGGCAAATCCAAATTTTCAGACTTTTCTAAACTCGAAATTTTACTTCATGCGCCACCGGTACAAAAGACTGATGTAAAGTTTAGCGGTGTGTTTTAAACTTCGTAATATGTCAGTGTTTTCTACCGGTAGCGCATGAAGTATAATTTTAAGTTTAGAAAAGCCTGAACATTTGGTTTGACCGCTCCGCCCTTCAAATTGAATTCTTTTAATAAACCGAGCATCGGCAAATGCACAACGTATGCTTATGTATACTGAAAAGAAACTTTCTCGTTATGAAAATATTCGGCGCTACTGTATATAATTATTCAAGATCAATAAGCAGATATAACATTGAGATTTTAAATTTAATAAACTTTTAGACATTTGCTAAATTTATAAAACTACCGACTTTAATAAAAGTAACGAATGCCTCAAGTTTAATAAAAAAAAAATGAAATAAATCCACTTAATGTTATATTTGTTTGCAGACAGAAATACCTGTAATAAAAGATTTGGTCATAAATTGATTTCAAAAAATTGTATCAATATACATAATTTTTGGGTTAAATAGAAATTAATTAATATACTGAATTTATCTTTGTATTCATAATGGATAACACCTGATACCATCCGTCTAACAAAACAGTAGGAAGGCTCAAATAAACAAAAATACAGAGCTGGGCAGGATTCGAATCATTCAGGATTCGAATCCTTTTAAAGGATTCAAAAGAGGCATTCGAATACTTTAGTTCAACTGGATTCGAGATCCGTATTCGTTACGTATTTTCAAGAGGATTCGTATTCGAATCCAAATGTAGGTGATTCGAATCCTTATAAAAGGATTCGAATATTTATAAAAGGATTCGAATACTTACAAACAGATTTGAATTGTGAAAAATAATTCGAATTAATTGTGAGGATTAACATGAAAAATGTCTTTTGTGTGTTTTTAAATTTCTCGTTAAATCACTGTTTTATACGCGTGGCGCATGAAATAAAATTGCGAAATTAGAAAAGCCCAGAAAATTTGTCTCACTGAAAATCGTTAATAAAATACTAAATATCTGATTCCCTGTTACACCGGTTAAAGATATATTTGTGTGTTTCTGAACTTCACTTCAAATCAGTGTTTTGTACGCATGGCGCATGAAGTAAAATTTCGAGTTTAGAAAAGCCCAGAAAATTTGTCTCGGGTCGCTGCGCGACTCTCGACAAATTTTCACGGGGCTTTTCTAAACTCGAAATTTTACTTCATGCTTAGTCTGGGAGTGGAAAACACTCGTTTAAAGCTTCGAATTGAACTTTAAAAAAAAACAAGGAATATCTAAAGATTTACAGAAAATAGGCTGTTTTGCGGAAAACACTATTTCTACTAGCAGAAACAACTAGCACTATTACCAGCCAGAACTTCTAGCTCAGATGGTTGTAGCTTCAAATATCTTGCTACCAGCAGACGAGGCCTGTACTAGTTCTACTAAGTACTATTAGCCGCAAGAACCACTACTACAAACTGTAACGTTTACCTTTTTCAGTTAAAAACGATTTGTCTACTAGCAGAAACAACTGCCGCTATTAGCAGACAGAGCTTTTAGTTCCGTAGACTGAGCCTGTTTTACTACTACTACTAGTAGCAGAAAAAACTAGTGGTAGTAGAACAAAAAACTACTATTAAGCTGAAAAAACGCTCAAGGCCGCAACCAGAAAAAAAAATCGGAGGGGGTTATAAAGATTAGGAAATTAGGAAAAAATATTGTTTTTGCTCTTACAGTTCCACTTTTACATTCAAAAATTTATCATTTTGAAAACTTCAGGAGGGGTTTGAACCCCACATCCCCCCCCTCCTCCGGCTACGGACGGAGAACAACTGCTACTAGCTAAAAGAATTACTACCTACCGTTATTAACGGAGCTTCTAGTTGAGATGGTTCTAGCTTCAGATGTCTTGCCATCAGCAGACGGAACCTGTAGTACAGGTTCCGTCCGTACTAGTAGTAGAAAGACCTACCCGTAGTAGAAGGAACAAAATAGTAGTTGTTCTTTCTGCTACTGAAAGGACGAACGCTACTAGCACAAAGAAATTGTACTACGAGCTGAAATAATTACTACTACTGATAGAAACGTTTACGTTTTAGCAGAACAAGCTATTTCTACTAGCAGAAACAACTACGGCTATTGGAAAGACCTAGCAGTCGTTTTTTTTTATAGCAAGAAACACTATTTCTACTAGCAGAAAGCACCACTGCTATTGACCGAGCGTCTAGTTCAGATGGTTTTGGCTTATCGTGTCTTGCCACCAGCAGATGAAGCCTGTACTACAACTAGTTACAGAAAGTCTTAGTAATAGTAGAAGAAACAAAATAGTAGTTGTTTTATCTACTACTAAAAGGACGATTGCTGCTAGCAGAAAGAATTTGTGCTACTAGCTGAAAGATGGATAGTTTACTTAACATAAAGCGCATTTCTACTAGAAGATTAAAAATACATGTTTTTTCTATGTCGCCGCCATTGTTTAACAAACGTCAATTGTGTATAATATTAATTAAGGGGTGATTTTTTGAGAATGAATTGTTGTCTTCATTTTGGTTTATAATTATTCATATTTCTTCGGAGCAAACAGATACAGGGAGCTTTCTTTCAAGAATACGTATTCCAAATTTAGCCTATTTTCTGTAAATCTTTAGATATTCGTTGTTTTTTTTAAGTTCAATTTGAAGCTTTAAATGAGTGTTTTCCACTCCCAGGCTAAGCATGAAGTAAAATTTCGAGTTTAGAAAAGCCCTGTGAAAATTTGTCTCGGGTCGCGCAGCGACCCGAGACAAATTTTCGGGCTTTTCTAAACTCGTAATTTTACTTCATGCGCCACGCGTACACTGATTTGAGGTGATGTTCAGAAACACACAAATATATCTTTAATCAGAGTAACAGGGAATCAGATATTTTGTCTTTTATCAACGATGTTCAGTGTTAATAATATTTAATTAGGTTTTGAATATTTTTGTTAAAACAACTGGTAACGATAGTTATAGATTAATGGTTGCATTAATAGTTGGTATTAATCACGAATACTCGAATAAAGGATTCCTAAAAGATAAATATGATTCAAATCAAAGATTCGAATCCTGTTTTTTCGAATCACGAATACAAATCCTTCAAGAATGAATTTTATTTTATTATTTTTTAATAAAATTAAATAAATTCTTGAAGGATTTGTATTCGTTGTTCGAGAAAACAGGATTCGAATCTTTGATTCGAATCATATTTATCTCTCACGAATCCTTTATTCGAGTATTCATGATTCGAATCATATTCGGTGATTCGAATTCGTGATTCGAATCCTTTTTTACGAGGATTCGGATTCGTAATTCGAATCTTTTTCACGAGGATTCGTCCCAGCCCTGCAAAAATATTAATTCAATTTCTGCTTCAACTCCGGAAAAATAACAATTTTTTCGGTTTTCTTGAATTTAACAACACTCGAAATGTCCATCTAGTGTTTGATTTTAATTTTATTTATTTAAAAAAATATAGCAAATGTAAAAGCTAAAACAGTTTTAGTACGTGATTTTTTTATAATTTTAATGGAATTCAAACTCTCTTTGATCTAATATGCAAAGCAATACGTTAATTGAATTAAATATAAATGCACTCCCAACATTCCTCTCTGCATAATATTCAACATTTACCATTTGCCCACACACGCTATACCGATCGAATCTATTCGCTGAAATGTATCTATATTTCAGCAATAACGCAGGAAAAAAAAACCCTTTCGAGGGAAAAACGAGCGAATTGATCACACACACTTACTCACACACTAACAGTCAGTCTGTCGGGTAAAAATGTGTAAATCTCAGGTGACTTTCGACGAGGTCGAAGCGTTCCTTGCGTTTTTGTGCTCATCAACCTTTTTCCGGGATGCTGCACATTCAGGGGGGGGCGGCTTATTTGTCCGCCATCGATACGCATGACACGTCCGCGAGGGGATGTTTGCTTGTCGCAAAGGCACCTGCTTAGTTGTCCCCACAAATTACTTATTCAAGTGAGGAAGGAGGATCATTTGAATAAGGTATGCACTGAGGTTGTTAGAGGTTGCCGTACGAGAAAAAAAATCTTGATAATCAAATGTTGAATGCTCAATATTTTGTATTATGAGATTTTTTATTTCCTCTTCAAAAATTCAGGAGTTAATCGGCAGTGACGTGCTGTTCTTATAACTCAGTTGTTTATTATTTTACTAAGATAAGAGTTGCCTGTTCTTGAGGTAATTTTCTAAGAAAATTTCAATAAGATTTACAGAGTTTTGACATCGGCTGTAATCAATACATCGGGTTTAATCTATACAGAAAGATTTTTTTTTAATAGTCTTACACTACTTTCAAAATAAACGGTCCATATATTACGGTAAATGTACGTTGACTGGCCAAAGTGTACATTTCCCGGTAAATTTATATACACTCTAGTTACGAAATACATACATACAAATACATACACATAAATACATACAAATACATATACTTCAGTGTTTAGCAAATGTTAAATCAAATTTTATAGATTTATATAATTAAAATTTTCATAAAATTACAATTTCGAAGTGAGATTTTTATAAAATTTAGTGAGGATGTTAAGAAAACATTGCCCTTTCAGAATATGTGAAAATTGAAAAATATGCCTTCGATAGTTTTCGAGTTACATACACAAAAATATTTATAGTAATGCATTTACTTCTTCAGTGTTTGGTAAATGTTAAATCAACTGGACCGCCAATTTTGGAAATAGTGCACATTATCTAGCCGTGCGTGGTAACGTAATTCAGGTATTTAAACATGCTTTATGTATTTTTGGAGTTTACTTTAAATAAGTGTTTTACACGCCTGGTACATGAAATAAAATTTCGAGTTCAGAAAACCCCCTTGAAAATTTGTCTCGAATCGCTGCGCGACCCTCGACAAATTTTCTACGCGGGGCTTTTCTAAACTCGAAATTTTACTTCATGCTTAATCAAGGAGTGGAAGACACTCGTTAGAATTATACCGATTAATATTTTAATAACTCACTGGTTTTCCCTGATTTTCTGGAAAAATTGTTAGTTTTGAAAAATTAATAGCTATAAATAATAATGATTGGAAGGATGTTTAAAAAATATATAAGAAATCAATACGCGTTTAAATCCCTTTAAAACTCGCGGATTTTAGAAAATTATGGCTTTTGAAAAGTATTTATTTGAAAAAATTGTAAAAATTCAATACGTTACTTAATCAATTTGAGATTCACACATTTTACTTAAAAAGAATTTTCTTTAATATGCAAATAAAGAAGGTTTAAAAATCCAATTGGTTTTTCTAATATTTTGAGTCAAAGTTGATATTTTGTTGAGAAGAAAATTACTCTATATTAAGAAGGTATTTGTTTTAAAAATATATGATGAAAAATCAATGCGCTGCTAAATCATTTCGAAATTTACATATTTTAATTTATAAATACACTTAATTAACTTTTAAAATCCGACCGGTTTATGTGAAATTTCAGGTAAAAGTTGATGTTTTATAAAAAGAAAATCTCTATCATTAGGTGTATATTTTCGAAAAATTGTGAAAAGTCAAATTCTGCGCTTAAAAAATTGTATAAAACAGCAATTATAGGCAACCTAATAACTCTAACGTATATTTGGTTGCCTATAATTGTGGTATGTGTGTGTTTTTGAACTTCACTCTAAATCAGTGTTTTTAAGCGTGGCGCATGAAGTAAAATTTCGAGTTTAGAAAAGCTTAATTTGGATTGACCGCTCTGCTTCTCTACGCGGCCAGTCCAAATTCTTAGGCTTTTCTATACTTAAAATTTTACTTCATGCTTAGTCTGGGAGTGGAAAACACTCGTTAATAGCCCCAAATTAACCGCTGCTAAATCATTTCGAAATTTACATATTTAACTACACTTAATTAACTTTCAAAATCCGACCGGTTTATGTAGAATTTCAAGAAAAAGTTAATATTTTATGAAGAAAATCTCTCCATCGTTAGGTGTACATTTAAAAAAATTGTGAAAATTCAATTTATTGCTCAATTATTTCAAAATTCACACATTTTACTGAAAAATAAATTCACTTTCATAATCAGCAAAGAAAATGTTTAAATTCTAACTGGATTTTGTGAAATTTTGAGCTAAAATTGATATTTTGTTAAAAAGACAATATATTTAGAAGGTACTTATTTAAAAAAAAAATATGAATATAAAATGCGTTGCTTAATCGATTTAAAACTAACACACTTTGCTTGAAAATAAATACACTTTTATAAGCAGTAAAGGAAGTTTTAAAAACCTAATCTGTTTTTCTAATATTTCGAGCCAAAATTGATATTTTGTTGAGAAGAAAATTACTCTGTTTTTAGAAGGTACTTGCGCTGCTAAATCATTTAAAAATTTACATGTTTGACTTAAAAATAAATACACTTTAATAACCTTTACAATCCGACCGGTTTTCGTAAAATTTCAAGTAAAAGTTTATATTTTATTGATAAAAATCTTTCTATATTTAGGTGTATATTTGAAAAAATTGTGAAAATTCAATTCATTGCTCAATTATTTCAAAATTCACATATTTTGCTCAAAAATAAATGCACTTTAATATTCATCAAAGACAATTTTAAAATTAAAACTGGCTTTTGTGAAATATCGAGTCAAAGTTGATATTTTCTTGAAAAATACCGTATTTGTTTTATTAATTTTTTATTTTTAAAATTTAATGCGGTGCTCAATTATTTTGCAATTCGCATATTTTATTTAAAAATAATTGCACCATAGTAATTGGTAGAGAAAATTTAAAAATTCTTATTGGTTTTTGTAAAATTTCAAGCCTACCTTTCAATTTTCTTAAAAATGAAAAAAGACACGATTTTAAGAAAGCATTTGTTTTAAGAATTTGGGAAAAATCAATATGTTACTAAATCCTTCAGATATTCACATATTTTACTAAAAAGTAAATGCACTCTTATAATCAGCAAAGCAAATGTAAAATTACTATCTGGTGTTCGTGAAAAATCAAGCCAAAGTTGATATTCTTTTGATTTAAAAGAAAATGAAACAAAATTCACAAAATGGCTCGATAGTCATTTTGTGAATTTTGTTTTATTTGTTTTGTCGATACCACGGGTCTTTTAGCCTGTCTCTGTCAGGTACATGTCGGTTTTTCAGAAAAAATCACATATTTTAATGTGAATGTTAAAATGATTGAACAATGCATTAAATTTAAAAAGTGATTTTTTCACTTTTTCAAATTGAATGCATTGCCTAATCATTTTAAAATTCACATTAAAATATGTGCTTTTTTGAAAAACCGACATATACTTGACAAAGACAGGCTGAAAGATCCCTGGTCGATAGCTATTTTGTGGATTTTCTTTGATTTTTTTTTTAATGCAACGTATTTTTTCTGTTTTAATTGTAAATATTCTGTATACAAAATTTCCCGAATAAAGATGTTTAGTTAGTTATGTAAATTAAAAATAAATGCACTTTAATAATCAGCAAAGAAATATTCAAATTCTAATTCATTTTTGCGTAATTTGGAATAAAAAACTATATTTTCTTGAAAAAAAAAATAATCACTCGGTTTTTAGAAGCATTTGTGAAAAATATTGCGTTGGTAAATCGTATTGAAATTTACATATTTTACTTAAAAATAAATGCATTTTTATAATTGGTAAAGATAATTTATACAGGGCTTTCATTAATTCCCGAACCCCACGTGACTAAATTTAAAATTGCCGCGTAAATTATTGTATTTGTACGTTGGAGGCTTTGAAAAAAGTAACCAAACGTTACTAAAGTCAAATTTGACATAAACGTTTATGCGCGGTGCATCGTTAAACCAACCTTTGAGATCTTTCAAGATTCGCCCGGAATTTTCAGGTAAGCAAAAATTGTTTAATTATTCTGAAACATTGAGTTTTATTTCAATTTATTTTGCAGAGTCAATTTGCTAGGATAAGCAAATACTGCGAAAATGGTATTTACAACGAAAAAATTAATAAAAATTAGTTACATTTTTGAAGATGAGCCTATTTTTTAATCATTTTAAATATATTATTTTCAGTCGTCATAAAAATACGCCAGCGAATAAATATTTTTAAATCTAGGGAATTTTCGTGTGAGCCATACCACCTTGTACATTTGGTTGCCTATTATTTTTGGTCACGTAGGGTTCGGGAATTAATGAAAGCCCGGTAGATTCCAACTGGTTTTCGTGAAATTTCAAGCCAAAGTTGATATTTTCTTAAAAAATAAAATATCTTTTTAAATATAGAACATACTTGTCTAAACATTTGTAAAAAAAACAATGTCAAGCTTAATCATCATACAATTTGCATTGCTTACTTAAAATTAAATACACTTTAATAACCACCAAAGAAATGTAAATATCACGTTTATTTATTCTGTAATTTTACGTGAAAGTTGATATTTGGTTGAAAAAATAAATGTTTTCAAATTTGATCAACAATTGAATACGTTTTTTTTTAAAAATTACCTAAAAACTGGAGAATTTTAATCAAAATTTTACTTCATGCTTAACAAGGGAGTGGAAACACTTGTTAGAAGTTTTAAACTAAAGTCTTTTTAAAAACAACGAATGCCTGAACATTTACAGAGTACACATCGGACTATTCTGTATACTTAAAATAAAAAACTCCCTGCAGGTTTTAATGAGTGAACAAGAAGCTTAATAATCAAATCAAATGAAGAGAATATTAATAACAAATTAACTGGTGATTTTTTCTTTGAAACAAATAAGATTACATAACTGAAACGAACTGTGCGGGCAGATATCCCAGCGTGAAATTCCAATTAAAGCCGGTTCTCCTTCCTTATATATTTTTATTTGTTTGTGTGTGGGCTTTCGATTCCCTTCCCCCCTACAGCCATATAAAATATAAAATAAAATGTGTTCACGAATGTGCCTTCCCCCTTTTTTTATTTCGATCTCGCTCTATTACTTTTTTTATTTCAAAATTCCTCTTCTCTGACTGATAATAGGAAATGATAAACGTTGGATTTCTCGCAAGCGTCCTCGGAAGAATTGAATTATTCATGGCACGCGCCGCGGAAACTCGCCCTATTAAGATAAAAAATACAACATTTAGCGGACATACATATTTAATTAAAATAGTTTTCTGTGATGGATATTTCAATTGAGCGGAGGACAGTTGGAAACTTTGCGCTCCTGCTGCGAGAAAGGGTGGATATTTCTGACCTAAATTCACTCCCGGGAATTGTTTTAACACTCTGGAGAAATCTATGCCAAAATCTTCAGAAAGAAACGAATAACTTGAAAAGGAATTGTTTTTGTGAATTTGCATATTTTTATGCAAAACATTGACTTGAATTAATCGTTGCTTTCAAATCTGGGTTGGGTTTTGAATTTCTTGGTTGTTGTTCGGAGATAATATATTTTGACCAGAATTTATACAAGTTTTCCAAATTGGTGGTAGTCTTTTAGCATCATCTCTTTGATTTAGACTGTTCGGCCTCTTTTCAATTTCTATCGCTTCTCTAATAATCCTCGCGTGGAAGAAGTCTGTCTTTTTTAAAATTCTCGTTTTTTCGAAATTTATTGTGTGTTTAGAAATGTTTACGTGTTGAAATAAAGAAGATTGTGGATCAGACTTTCTTACTGCTAAAATGTGTTCATCTCGACGAGTACTAATTTTCCGGTTTGTTTGTCCTACATAGCTCTTCTCACACATACCACATGGAATTTCATATACGCCTTGAGCTTCAAGTGGGATAATTTCTTTTGGAGTTCGGAGTAAATTTTGAATTTTTGTTTGTACATTGAAACAAGTTCTAATATTGTATTTGGAGAAGACTTTTCCGATTTTATCAGTTGTTCCTTTAATGTAGGGAAGGGTGATGTTGCTACACGGACTTTCACTTCTTGTTTTTGGTCTTTTGTTTCTGTTTAATTTATTGATTGTTTTTTTGGAAAACCCATTTTGCATTAAAGCCTTTTTGACATTGGATATTTCATTATTTAAGTGGTGTTCGTCTGATAGCGTACGTGCTCTTAGTAGAAGCGATTTTGCCACAGACGCTATTTGAGCTGGATGGTGATGTGACTTCGCATTCAAGTACCTGTTTGTGTGTGTAGGTTTTCAGTATACGGTGTAATTTAAGTTTCCACTAGGATTTCGGATAATAAGAGTGTCCAGAAAGGGTAAACGTTTGTTTTCTTTAACTTCCATTGTGAATTGAATTTTGTTGTGGATATTGTTTAGATGCGATAAAAAATTGTTGAGGTTCTCAATACCATGTTGCCAAATAACGAAAGTATCATCCACGTATCGTAGCCAAAGTTTAGGTTTTAGAGGGGAAGAATTTAGTGCTTTAGTTTCGAAATCAACCATAAATAAATTTGCAACTATTGGTGATAGAGGAGAACCCATTGGTGCACCTTCCAATTGTTTGAATTTTATCCTTTATATGTAAAGAATGTGTTTTTAGGCAGTGTGACGCAAGATCTAAAATTTCGTTTGACTGATGATACTTGGATTTTATTATTGCTATCGTCTCGTCAATTGGGACTTGTGTAAAGAGAGATTTAACATCGAAACTTACTAATATATCATTTGCATCCAAAATTTGATCTTTAATTTTGTTTACAAAATCTGCGGAGTTGATTATGTATGAATCAGCGTCTTCAGTTAGTGGCTGCCATTTTTTTAGCAATATATGCTGCTAATTTAACTGTTGGGGAACCAATTCCGGAGACGATTGGTCGTAAAGGAACACCTTCCTTGTGTATTTTTGGTACACCATAAATTTTGGGGCAAATAGAAAATTTTTCCCTAGGAATTAGTTTCAACGCTGTTTTTTTTATCAATTTTGGAATTTTTAATTTTTGATTTGGTTGTTCTTTCTAAATAGGTGATCGGATCTGTCTCGATTTTTTTGTAGGTTGAGTCATCTAAGAGGGAACACATTTTTTTGTCATACTCGTCTGTTTGCATAATGACGGTGGAATTACCCTTGTCCGCAGGAAGAATTATAATAGATCTATCTTCTTTTAGTGATTTAAGAGCCGACATTTCTCTTATTGTTAAATTATTTCGTGGTGGTATGGCTTTTTTTAAAATAATAGCTATTTCTTGGCGAATGTTCTCAGCAATGGTATTATCTAATCCTTTTATACCCATTTCAATATTGCAAATAATCCAACCCCTTCCGAAAATAATATTGAAATTGTCACTACTACATCATTAGAAGAACAAAACAGAAGAGGAACACGAAGCCAAACAAAAAATTCACGCATCAAGTAGTACGTAAAAGTCAAACAAGTGGTTGCTAGAGCAATGGAATTTTGATAGTTATTCCTGACGATGATGACTGCGTCGTCATCGAAACGTCGAATTAAAAATAAAATGGACCAGAGCCAAGAAAATACGCGGGACCAAACCTGAAGAAACAGTGATATATGTTACGCCCGCGAAAATCTACGTTTTAACATAATAAACCTCTACGGGGAGAATATGCTACATTCCACACGTAAATTTAAAAAGCTACGTACTAAGCACGCGAAGCTTCTGTGCGATCTAACATTTCTATCAAGATGCAGAGCCAAGAAATTAACGCCCAGTTTTGTCAGACTAAAATACCATACAAACAACGATAAAACAAGACGGATTTTATCTAGAACGAGTGAATGCCTGCTGAGAGAATCAATTCAACGAAAAAGATCTGAAATTAACCAAGTAGGTACAACTTTATATAATCTTCATCTTTATCTCAGCAATTTAATCCATCCATCTATTTGGAACATTATTGAAAGATTGGCAGCTTTTAGAGCAGAAACGAGCTAAGATTTAAAATCAAAAAACCAAAAACTAAAATTTGATAAACTCCAATCACGTAATAAAGAAAAACTCCCGGATTGTAAATTAAAAACAGTGTGTAACCTTTCAAACAAAATTCTAAACGAAACAGAGAAAAAAGTTCTTTCAAAAGGTTTCAACTTTGCGGTAACACCTAAATTCATTCCAAACGAGGACATTATTTGCAATATTGAAATGGGTATAAAAGGATTAGATAATACCATTGCTGAGAACATTCGCCAAGAAATAGCTACTATTTTTAAAAAAGCCATACCACCACGAAATAATTTAACAATAAGAGAAATGTCGGCTCTTAAATCACTAAAAGAAGATAGATCTATTATAATTCTTCCTGCGGACAAGGGTAATTCCACCGTCATTATGCAAACAGACGAGTATGACAAAAAAATGTGTTCCCTCTTAGATGATTCAACCTACAAAAAAATCGAGACAGATCCGATCACCTATTTAGAAAAAACAACGAAATCAAAAATTAAAAATTCCAAAATTGATAAAAATACAGCGTTGAAACTAATTCCTAGGGAAAAATCTTCTATTTGCCCCAAAATTTATGGTGTACCAAAAATACACAAGGAAGGTGTTCCTTTACGACCAATCGTCTCCGGAATTGGTTCCCCAACAGTTAAATTAGCAGCATATATTGCTAAAAAATGGCAGCCACTAACTGAAGACGCTGATTCATACATAATCAACTCCGCAGATTTTGTAAACAAAATTAAAGATCAAATTTTAGATGCAAATGATATATTAGTAAGTTTCGATGTTAAATCTCTCTTTACACAAATCCCAATTGACGAGACGATAGCAATAATAAAATCCAAGTATCATCAGTCAAACGAAATTTTAGATCTTGCGTCACACTGCCTAAAAAACACATTCTTTACATATAAAGGACAAAAATTCAAACAATTGGAAGGTGCACCAATGGGTTCTCCTCTATCACCAATAGTTGCAAATTTATTTATGGGAGATTTCGAAACTAAAGTACTAAATTATTCCCCTCTATAACCTAAACTTTGGCTACGATACGTGGATGATTCTTTCGTTATTTGGCAACATGGTATTGAGAACCTCAACCATTTTTTATCGCATCTAAACAATATCCACAACAAAATTCAATTCACAATGGAAGTTGAAGAAAACAAACGTTTACCCTTTCTGGACATTCTTATTATCCGAAATCCTAGTGGAAACCGAAAACCTACACACACAAACAGGTACTTGAATGCGAAGTCACATCACCATCCAGCTCAAATAGCGTCTGTGGCAAAATCGCTTCTACTAAGAGCACGTACGCTATCGGACGAACACCACTTAAATAATGAAATATCCAATGTCAAAAAGGCATTAATACAAAATGGGGTTTCCAAAAAAACAATCAATAAATTAAACAGAAACAAAAGTCCAAAAACAAGAAGTGAAAGTCCGTTAAGCAACGTCACCCTTCCCTACATTAAAGGAACAACTGATAAAATCGGAAAAGTCCTCTCCAAATACAATATTAGAACTTGTTTCAATATACAAACAAAAATTCAAAATTTACTCCGAACTCCAAAAGAAATTATCCCACTTGAAGCTCAAGGCGTATATGAAATTCCATGTGGTATGTTTGAGAAGAGCTATGTAGGACAAACAAACCGGAAAATTAGTACTCGTCGAGATGAACACATTTTAGCAGTAAGAAAGTCTGATCCACAATCTTCTTTATTTCAACACGTAAACATTTCTAAACACACAATAAATTTCGAAAAAACGAGAATTTTAAAAAAGACAGACTTCTTCCACGCGAGGATTATTAGAGAAGGGATAGAAATTGAAAAGAGGCCGAACAGTCTAAATCAAAGAGAGGATGCTAAAAGACTACCACCAATTTGGAAAACTTGTATAAATTCTGGTCAAAATATATTATCTCCGAACAACAACCAAGAAATTCAAAATCCAACCCCTTTCGAAAATAATATTGAAATTGTCACTACTACATCATTAGAAGAACAAAACATAAGAGTAACACGAAGCCAAACAAGAAATTCACGCATCAAGTAGTACGTAAAAGTCAAACAAGTGGTTGCTAGAGCAATGGAATTTTGATAGTTATTCCTGACGATGATGACTGCGACGTCATCGAAACGTCGAATTAAAAATAAAATGGACCAGAGCCAAGAAAATACGCGGGACCAAACCCGAAGAAACAGTGATACATGTTACGCCCGCGAAAATCTACGTTTTAACATATATATATATATATATATATACAGGGTGTCCGTATTTCGAGGAAATGCATGGGGATCTCGGTTATTTGAAGAGTTAGAGAGTTGGTTAAATTACAGATTTAAAATATCTTTTTTTGTTTTCGAGATATTGCCAAAAAACTATTTTTTTCAAATTTCGTTTTTATTTTTTTATTCAAAAACTATTGGATCTAGGAATTTGCAACTTTTACATTATACAGGCACTTTTTAATCAGGAATTTAGTAGTGTACTTACATTTAAAATAACTTTAATATCTTCCCCGGAACCATAGCCATCTTTTGTTTTTCTTATGGGCCCCATATTGGATTTTCATATTTTTAGAAAGAACTTTTTTTTCTGAATTAAACGGTATATCACACTTATAATTTATTCTGCGTTTCATTTGAAACAGAGCAACCTTTTGTTTTTTGTAAAGAGTGCCTTGGAAACAATAATATTGATACGTTATTCAGTTATTGATGTGTCAATATGATACGATCATTATACATAATACATAAAATAAAGTTAAAAATGGTGTTTTCGAACCAAGAAAAACGAGATATGATCGAAGTTTATTATACTTCAAACAAAAATGTACGTATTTCATCCGAAGTCTATCTACAGCGCTATCCAGAAAGGCAACAGCCAAGTGAAAGTCATTTAATAAAACTACATACAAATTTATTGGAATATGGTTCCTTCGTAAAGCCACGACAAAGATATGGATATCACCAACCCCATAAAAATGAAAACCAAATTTTGCAAGCGGTAAAATGATTTCATTTAAATTACAATAAGATAATATTTATTCCCCTAGATTCAAGATAACCCTTCTTCCTCAACGAGATAACTTGCGAACCAGTTTGGTGTGACGTTTCAATACGTATGGAGAATTTTGAAAAAAAATAAATATCGCCCATTCAAAATTAAAGTTACTCAAGCTCTCCATCCTGGAGATGCTAGACGAAGGATGGACTTTTGTCGTATTTTATTGGGAAAATTAAACGAAAATTCGAATTTCTTGTCAAATTTGATATGGTCTGACGAATGCCGTTTTACCAACACAGGGATATTCAATAGGCATAATGAAGTGGAGTATAAATAATCCTAGACAACATGAAGAAAGACGACGACAAGTGCGATTCGGACTAAATGTATGGGTCGGTATTTTGGGAGACAATATTGTAGGTCCATACATTTACGAAGATACATTAAATTCACAGAGATATCACGATTTTTTAAGAACATTTTTAAGTGATTACGTAGACAATAACATCCCCTTAAATATGTTAAGAAATGTATGGTTTAAACAAGATGGTGCACCACCTCACAACAGCCAAATTGTCGCTAATTGTCTGTCCGAAATGTTTCCAAATAAAGTTATGGCAAATAATGGTGATATACGTTGGCCAGCTCGCTCACCTGATTTGTCACCTCTAGATTATTTTCTTTGGGGAGCTATAAAAGAAAAAGTTTAGAAAACTATTCCAGAGGACAAAGATGATTTAAGAAGAATTATAATAGTTACCATTCAGCAATTAAGAAGAAGAGACATTTTTCGGGCAGTCCAAAATTTAAGGAAAAGACTAGAATTATGTTTGGAGGTCAATGGTGATATATTCGAACACTTACTCTAAGTTTGTGATAATTTTAGTTCAAAAGATATTTAATTAATTTGTGTATTATTATTTAATATTATGAAAAACTTCATCAAGCAGCAGAGTGATTATTCTGGTTCCTTCCCTAAAAAAATATAGTTGTAGGCCTCAGGAATTTTAAAATGTGCAACTGTTTTCAAGGCACTCTTAAAAAAAAAACAAAAGGTTGCTTTGTTTCAAATGAAACGCAAAATAAATTATAAGTGTGGTATACCGTTGAATTCAGAAAAAAAAGTTCTTTCCAAAAATATGAATATCCAATATGGCGCCCATAAGAAAAACAAAAGTTGGCTATGGTTCTGGAGAAGATATTAAAGTTATTTTAAATGTAAGTACACTACTAAATTCCTGATTAAAAAGTGCCTCTACAATGTAAAAGTTGCAAATTCCTAGATCCAATAGTTTTTGAATAAAAAAATAAAAACGAAATTTGAAAAAAATAGTTTTTTGGCAATATCTCGAAAACAAAAAAAGATATTTCAAATCTGTTTTCGGATTATTGTTGGTCTCCAAATTTCACGTATTTGCCCTAATTTAACCAACTCTCTAACTCTTCAAATAACCGAGATCCCCATGCATTTCCTCGAAATACGGACACCCTGTATATTAGACTGTGCCAAAAAAAATCGACATTTTTTTATTACGATCTTCCTCTAGCATATGATTCCCCGTTCAAAATCCGGCAGGTTCCCAAAATCTGAAGCCAATCGGTTGATATTTAGAGGTGCATCAAGTATAAAACGTGTTTTTAAAAATTTTTCCTCGATATTCGAGAGGTTTTTGCCTACTGTTTCAAAATAAGGGGATGTTTGACGACTGAGACACATTATTACATTCCAATACAAAGTATTCAATGCGTTTCAGTCGCCAGATCTACTTTCGGAAAGATATATTGGCCAAAAACCCATTTTTTTAAGGCCTAAAATCCGTGACTTCAACTTTCAAGTTCACTAACTTCATATTTTTAGATCCGCGATGCATCAATTGTTGTTTGAACATAGTCTAGTATCACATAGCATTACTTGAATTCAAAATTCCAGAGAAAATCGGCCATCAGTTGAAATAATCTTCACTCGAGGGAAAACACGCACTACTTGAAAATGGACCAAAATGGCAAAAATTCAGATAGCCATAACTCAGCTGAGTTTAGTCGAAATTGTATGAATCTTTGAGATCTAAATAGGTTGGGATCTTCCCATTAAATATCATGCATATCACTGTGATACGAAATCCATTTCACCATTTCCCACTCCGATAAGAAAAACATTTTTTCATGATTTTCACTGCCTACTAGCTGTTTAACTAACTAACTAACAGCTAGTAGGCAGGGCCGCAAAAATCGTTCTCTCAATCAAACAACACAGCAATAAATTTCAGTAATTATTCAGTTCCCTAAAATTTCCAATTTCTACGATGATTTGGAGCGAAGTTACTAATTTTTCCAAAAAAGCTGCGTGTAGCTTTTTTTGGCTACAATTTAACCAATTTTGCGAAGAACAAAGGCAGTACCTTTTGAAAGTTGTCGCGGAGCACAGGCGGCGAATGCCAAGCGTTACAAAAAAAGCGTTCCTGTAATATACTTGTAAATACTCGAATAAATTCTGTGTTCAATACATTTTATTGATTTGATTATTTGTCGATTATTGTTATTAAAAATCAACAATTATGGTGCAAAATTGGTAAAATTGTGGCCAAAAAGGAGCAAGATGCAGCTTTTTTTGAAAAAATTCATAACTTTGCACCAAATCATCTGAAACTGGACATTTTAGGGAACTGAAAGGAAAATGACTGACACTTATTACTCTGTTGTTTGATTGAAACCACGATTTTGTTGGCACTACCTACTAGCTGTTTTTTGTAAGTTAAAATCATGAAAAAGTTTTCTCTTATCGGAGTGGGAGGTGGTGGAATGGATTTCGCTATATGCATTCCATTAAACGGAAGATCCCAACCTATTTAGAACTCAAAGATTCATACAATTTCGACTATACACAGCTGAGTTATCGCAATCTGAATTTTTGTCATTTTGGTCCATTTTCAAGTAGTGCGTGTTTTCCCTCGAGTGAAGATTATTTCAACTGATGGCCGATTTTCTCTGGAATTTTGAATTCAAATAATGCTATGTGATACTAGACTATGTTCACTTAGTCTTAGTCAACTTACCATTGGTTTCCATTACAATGGAAATTAATACAAAAAAAAAGAAAAAAATATTATAATAATATTGAACTTTTAATGTTTGAAACTTACAAGTTACATGTATTTGATTCTAATAACTATTTTGAAATAATAAGACAGTAATTTATTATACTTATATAGTGTACAAAAAACAGTTTTTACATTTTACGAGGTATTTAATGTTGGCTATTTTGGATTTACTGTTTTTTACTTTGAATATATATACTGCCTTTCAAAAAAATCAGAACACCAAGTATTTATTGCTCGATTTTAATAAAATTTACACAATTTGATCATGTAAACGAACTGTATCGATGATCAAAAAATCAACTTGAAAAACAAAAAAACAAATGAATAAAAATGAATAATGTGTTGGGCCTCCACGATTTCCCAAACACTCATTAACACGTCGAGGCATGCTAGAAATCAGGCTGTCAATATCGACTTGGGGTATTTCATTCTAAACTTCGATAATTTGACCTCTAAGTTCCATTACAGTGTTAGCGGGGCGCTGTAAGTTACTTATTCTAACACCTATCATATCCCAAACATGTTCTATTGGCGATAGATCTGGAGAACGAGATGGCCAAGGTAACAAATTGATTTCGGCACTATCAAAAAACTGTCTTGTAATGGCCGCTGTGTGAGGTCGAGCATTATCTTGCTGAAAAATGGGGTTCTGCAAGCCATTTACATAGGGCACTAACACTGGCCGTAAAATGTTGTCAATATACCGAATCGCGTTAAGACTTGCTTCTAAAAAAACTAGAGGAGACCGACTACCATATGCTATCGCCCCCAAACCATAACTCCCTGTGTAAGAGCCGTATGTCTTTCAACAGCAAATTGTAAAATTCTGCGTTCACCGCGTCGACGTCTCACTCTTCTGCGGCCATCATGAGCCCATAAACAGAACCGAGACTCATCGCTGAAGATAATGTTATTCCATTCATGGGTCCAATGTTGTCTTTCCCTGCACCAATCAAGTCTTGCTCTGCGATGCTGCGGAGTAAGAGGTAGACACAATTGTGGACGGTAGGATCTTATACCAAAACTGCGGATTCTTCTGTAAACAGTAGCCATGGATACTCTTTGGCCATTTAGAGCAAACCAGTCATTTCCCAATGCCCGCGACGTTGTAAATCTGTCCCTTAAAGTTGTAAGACGAAGAGCTCGATCTTCACGCTCAGTGGTGCTTCTTGAACGTCCTGATCCAAGTCTACGTCGATTCTCCCCAGCTTCGGACCATCTAGACCAGCAGCGTACGATCACCGATACACTACGGCTTACCCTTTCAGCAATAGCACGAACCGAAAAACCCGCTTCTCGCATTCCAATAATGCGACCCCTTTCAAATTCACTTAGATGATGATATTGTGCACGCCGACGAACACGGGGCATCTTTTTATGTTTTACAAACTGAAACGTCAAACTACTCAGAGGCTACTTGGATATTAGAAGCAATTACATTAAAAAATTAGCAGCTCTTCATAATGGTGAAATCAAGGAAAAATACCATTAAATAGTAACCAAAACAATTGATTTTTTGATCATCGATGCAGTTCATTTACATGATTAAATTCATTAAAATCGTCCAATAAATACTTTGTGTTCTGATTTTTTTGAAAGGCAGTATATATGAAAATTTTATCCCGTCGTAAATTTTATTAGCATTTATACTTTTCAAAGTCTATAAAATCTAGCAATAAATTTCCTTAATGGTGATTTACAAATAAGAGTATTATATGATTCAATAAGGAATTTTTAATAAAATTCTTTTAACCTAGGTCTGCTCACAAAGAAAGATTAACATAATAAACATACAAAGGCTAAGTAACCTATGTCTACAGAAATAAGTTCCAAATATCCGTAGGCTTGGGTTACGTATATGAATTGTACGTTTACCTTTGGCTTTTGTTAATAATTCTGTAAGTTTCTCAATAAAATCAGTATTTTGCCGGTTGTTTTACGGGTAAAAGTTTCCCATATTTAACAATTCCCCACTCTCCCTTAATATTATTTTTTAAACTTGCACTTCTTTTTTCATCTCACCTAACTTTAATGTTTGACACCTAACTGTTTGTATCTAAAATTTATTTAATTATAATACTATAAATAATTTATTTACATATCTATGTAGTGTATATTTTAAGCTTTAGTTAAAATCAGTGTTTTATACGCGTGGCATATGAAGCCCAATATGAAGTTCAAAAAAGCCTGAACAATTGGTTTGATCACGTGGAGCATAGCTCTAGGAGAATTTTTAAGTTGTGCCACATTTTTGTGCACCGACGAATGTAAGTCTTACCAAAAATGTTTCGTGTAAATATTTGAAAGATTTTTTATTGCTTTTTATTAATTGTGGTCCTAAATAACTCGTTTTTGGCCAATGTGCCCCAGCGAAGATAACAGTTTGAAGATCTCTAGTTTAAATTTGACGCATTTATAAAATCAATGAATGCCTTAACATTTACAGCGTATACATCGGGATTCGTATAATTAAAAGAAAAATGCTTAGTATTTCGCAACTGTATCCCGGCACCTTAACCATTATAACTATAATTATAATTATATATTTTAAGAAATTAGAAAGCTTAAAAGACCCCGGCACTTTCACCATTATAACAATAATTAATATATTATTTTTTTTATAAATTAGAATGCTCAAAAAGCCAATTTAACCCATCAAAACAGTTTGCATGTTGATGATAAACTCTCAACTGATTCGACCGCAGATTTATAGCGTGCATTTTCCCCCTGACACTAGAAATCCCATCAGCACACACAAGCCGGAAAATCCGCACGGCGTTAATGAGCCGCAATAATTTTCTTGTTTCGCCAGCGATACGACAAGGTGGGGAGGATTTGATATAGAAATAGTTGTAATTAGTCGTGTGCGGAGTTGGCAATTACACCCTCTCGTGGCCGTCTCGCGCTTAATCTCAGCTAGACGGTAATTTTCCGCGCGACCGTCATCAAAGCGCCCCCTTTTATTAACGAGTGCCCGTGACGCATTTTCCCTAAGAGCGGAACTCCGGGTCCGATTCATCCAGTGCGTGTGATAAGTGGGATTGCTTGTTTCCCCCCCCTTATTGTAAATCAATTTATAGCGGCTGGAGGGTAAGAGCGAGAGATCAGTCGGTTGGCCGTCGGTGCACTTCCTTCGTGATCGGTTTTAAGTGGCATAAATTTACTAACTCGCTGGAGAAGAGCGCCACGCACTGCCTCTCATTTATTTATATTCTTAGGGGGATTGAAGGGCCGTGGGGTGTTTACGGAGCGTCATCATTTTAATGGATTTTTCAGTTTCAACCGCGCGATAACAAAAGACTCACTGGAGTCGTAAGTAGGGTATATTAACAGATCCTACGCCCACAGCACCACCGCATTGGTCCAGCCTCCCAGCATCCAGCATCCTCCGAGATGAGCATCCTCCTCCCAGCATCCTCCGCAGATTCATCCCCCGAGGTGAGCATCCCCCTACCAGCATCCTCCGCAAATTCATCCCCCGAGATGAGCATCCCCCCTCCCAGCATCCCCCGCAGATTCATCCCCCGAGATGAGCATCCCCCTCCCAGCATCCCTCCACAGATTCATCTTCCGAGATTAGCATCCTCCACAGATGCATCCTCCGAGATTAGCATCCTCCACATCAACGCCATCTAGTGGAGAAAAGCGCAACTATGAAAATGTAAGTACACCACAGCGCCATCTATCGGCTTAAAGCACAACTATAAAAATGTAAGTATACATCAGCGCCATCTAGCGGCATAAAGCACAACTATGAAAATGTAAGTATACAGCAACGCCATCTAGTGTAAATGGTTGCAGCACTTACTGAACAGCGCCATCTACCATCAAAAAGTTCAACTATGAAAAACATATATGTTTGAATGGTTGCAGCACGTATACACAGCGCCATTTAGCATTCAAATTCAACGGATGCAAATTATGTTTAGGTAAAAAATTACGTGATATATTATAATAATATTTTATTTTTTAAAAATATATATAATATATTATAACTATATGTTCTCTTCTTCTTCTCCATATCGCTTTTCTTCTTCATCGCGCTCTTCACACCATGCTCGTATCTATTGAAAAATAGAAATAAAAAAATCAGTAATCAATGTTTACAAAAAAATCATGAAAATGAACATACTTTAGATTTTATTTTCACCGCATCTTGATAGATCGCGAAATCCAGGATTGCATCCATATAGTAATCTAGATCTAGCCTCAAGAGACCATACGCTAGTATTTCTAAATTGCCGTGATCTAGGGAATCACTACAGCATTCCATCCCATCTGCATGCTGTCGCAACATCTTTGACATCTTATCAACGGTATAATGCTCATATGCCTGCGTATTATCCATGCCCATTTGAGACATCTGATTCGAAGCCTAGATCATAAAATAATATATAAATACATCATAAAATAATATAAATTATTTCATAAACTAATAATATCAAGAAAATATTATTTTATACTCACATAGCTCACAGCGCTACTTAAATCGACGACTTAAGTTCTTGCAGACATTTTATTACTTTACGTTTAAGTGTATGAACTGAATGATAGAATAATGTAAAATATAACATGATATATACCACAAAACTTTCCAATTTTGAGGACATAATGTACGTCACAAACTACTTAATTGCAAGAAAGGTAGCCAATTCAAGAACAAATTTCCATGACGCACGTTAAAATAAAAAGTTTAACTATGAAAATGTAAGTATACATCAGCGCCATCTAGCGGCTTAAAGCACAACTATGAAATTGTAAGTATATAAATGGTTGTAGCACTTATACACAGCGCCACCTACCATTAAAAAGTTCAACTATGAAAAATGTAAGTGTATGAATGGTTGCAGCACTTATACATAGTGTCATCTGCCATTAAAAAATTCAACTATGAAAAAAAATCACAACATTGGAGATTTATCACTTAAGATAAGCTCAATGAATAAAAATATGTTTAGCTAAAAGAATAAGTTGATATAATAATATTTATTTATTCGATATAATGTATATTATTATTATTTATTTTCCATATCGCTTTTCATCTTCATCGCACTCTTCACACCATGCTCGGATCTAATGAAAAACAGAAATAAACAAATTAGTAATCAATGTTTACAAGATAATCATGAAAATGAACATACTTTAGATTTTATTTTCACCGCATCTTGATAGATCGCAAAATCCAGGATTCGATCCATATAGTGATGTAGATCTAGCCTTACTAGACCATACGATAGTATTTCTAAATTGCCGTGATCTAGGTAATCATACAGCATTCATTCCCTTCTGCATGCTGTCGCAACATTCAAGAACAAATTTCCATGACGCACGTTAAAATATTTCAAAGACAATTACACATCATTGACACTCGAAAGTCACAGAAAATTAAAACTTTCCATGACGCATGTTCGGGTTAATATTAGAAATTTGTTACGGACTTGCTAAAATATTTCACGGACAATTGCACATTATTGACTAGAAAGTTATAGACAAATAAAAACCTTCTATGGCGCATTCTAAAACCATTAACTTGCTATATTATTTGAAAGCGAAAATCTATTAAAAGCGCTAATGACATCAATTTCATAGTAATGGCTTATAGGAAAGCTGCAACAATTAAACTGTTCATGACATTGAAGTTTTAAAATGAAAGCGATGATTCAAAGTGTAAACAATTTTAAAGTGTAAGATATTCTTGTTTGAGTTACGTGAAGGTTAGTTTAATGGTAATTAGTTAAGTTATTCCTTTATTCCTTTTACTTCACTTTTTATTTTAATTCTATATGTACATTTCGGGTACAATGTACCCTTTATCAATAGAAAAAACTAATTGACATTAGTTTTTTCTATTGATAAAGGGTACATTGTACCCGAAATGTACATATAGAATTAAAATAAAAAGTGAAGTAAAAGGAATAAAGGAATAACTTAACTAATTACCAATTTTAAAGTGATTAGTACACACGGCCCATCGCAAATCTAATGACTAATTGAAGGTAAAATATATATTTTTTTAGAAAAAATGAATGAAAGAAAAAAAGAATAAATATACATGAGATGTGTAATTTTCATCATCATCAGTCAGTGATCATTACATAACAAATCTGGTAAGTTCCATATAAAAGCTTTCAATAATATAAATTTTAGTTACCATTATTCAAATTCTTTTAATCAGCAATAATTCAACTTGAATGTTAATCAATCGGCCTACTATATGGCTCAGGGATTTGTTGATCCGGTTGAGGAGCATCAGATGAAATCTGGGATGACTCTTCTTAGACAATCTACATACTCGATCAGCAAATCAAACGCGAAGAGTGTGTCCGTTGGAATCAACCCGACTGCGGGATTCATACCAATAGTTAAAGTATGGGGTACCAATTCATCATCACAATGCATCATTTTCACAATCGAAGAGTGGAAACAATTTTCTAAAATCAACTTCAATGCGATGACATTGGGGTAGCCCTTACATATAAACCAACACCAAATCACAGCAAAACCATACCGCAATATCACCACTATTTTGAATTCAGCAGAGGGATTTAATCGTGGTGTGAGGTGCATGAAAGATGAGGTAGCATTTGTAACGAATTAAGATATAAATATTAACCGATTAGTAGTTTTCCCATGACCTTTTAAATTCACGACTTCTGTAGAAAATAGATAACAAGACAAACACCGTAATCTGTTGAAAATTCAATCACTCACTGTGTATAGAGGATATTATCATTCAATATATATTTAATCAGTTTGCAAGTCACCCGTTGAAATTAATTTGTGAGAATATAATCCAGGACGTAAGAAAATGTAAGCAAGTCATAATTACCTGAAAACTGATTATAATTTTAATTAAATATATAATAGAAATGTTTGCGCAGAATAAACGATTACCAAATGTCATTACAAATTGAAACAAAGAAATTGACAAACTTCGAATAATACTATTTTTGACTATTATCGCTAATTGAGCATAAACATCATTAAGGATGACTTTTATAAAAGGGTAGAACACTTCATCAAACCAAAATTCAACGCTTAGGTGAAAATAACGAGTTAAAGATGACAAGCGAAATGGTGAATATTAGTGTGTGGCGTACGTGGTTAGTAAAGTTAATATTTTATCTGGGAATCCACCCGCTGGACCCAACGACCTTCGAAACCTATGGAAGGCTACAACTTAGAGAGCAGGATGAAATAAGGACCGCATTCCTGTGGTTTCTGGTGAGAGCGGCCCGGAAGGCGACTCTGATGGACGCTTACATCAGAGTCGCATTAGTAAATGCCAATTCTGCGCTGGACGAGGAGGCCGACGAGGAACCCTTCCACCGGTGGGATATGCAACCGGGGAGGCTACCTGCTGCAGCTATGCCGTTCCCTCACCACATGGTCCCCTGCCGCAGCTGGGGAAGTGGAGGAAGAGGATGATAACGAATTTGATTGGGTTGAGGAGGACCCCGCGTTCGAATATGACTCCGACCACGACTCCAACTATTGGTCGGATGAGCACGAGATATAGAATTTGAAATTTTTATTTTTTTTTGCTTTTACATAATAAAATATATTTTTTTTATAAAACAAATCTTGCTTGTTAAAGAAAAAAAAATCACACAAAGAAAAAGGAGAGAGAGAAGCCGCTAAATGATATAAATGAGCGTTGTCTATACGGAAGTTTTACATTTCTTACTAATACGTATGTTTCTAATAGTGTTTTTGCGGTGGTGGATTTATTTTATGTTTGTTTGGTGTTGTATGTCGAAGTGATCTAAGTTATTTTATACGTAGATCACTCTGAGATAGTGAGGAGTAATGTGAGGTGCATGAAAGATGAGGTAGCATTTGTAACAGGCGTGAACGAATTAAGATATAAATATTAACCGATTAGTAGTTTTCCCATGACCCACAGTATCAATTCAAATTTACGGCAGTGTCTCACCTAGATATCAATGTGGTTAAATATACACCTATAGCAGGATCCAGCTATATTGATTTACATTACACATATACATTCACCGTGCAGTTTCGCATACAAAATTAAATGTTCGTATGACAGTTCATTAGATAAAGTGGAAATGTATGCAGGAAAAGACTGTTCAAAAGTATTTGTTGACCGACTTACTACAACCACTTAAAACAAATAATTCCAATGTATAAATTAAGTGACACTGAACAATTCTCATTCAATAGTGCAGTTAAATGTCATATTTGTGAGGAAGTATTAATACCTACTGAAAAAGTTGCAGATCATTGTCACTTGACAGAAACGTTTGTTGGAGCCACTATATAAATTACCAAATTTTATCCCCACATTTTTCCATCATTTGAGCGGGTATGATTCACATCTATTTATTAAAGAACTTGCGTGTGATAGCAATGATATTGATATTATTCCGCAAAATAAAGAAAAATATATTTCATCCACGAAATCGATTAAAGTTGATGAATATATTAATAAGAAAGGAGTGAAACATAACTGCTTCGAATTCGAAACGTAGTATTGTTCTGCTCAGAAAAAAATATAGAACAATATAAAATCTCTCAAGGCGGTAACTTGTGTAGTAGTGCAATCGGTAAATATTATTAAATAATATTGGTACTTACTTTTACGATTATGGATAAACTCAACAATAATGACAACTTGCTCACTGTACGGAGGCTTGAATGCAAAAGAATGAATATTGTGTTATTGGGAATATTTGACTAATTACAAGCTTAAGTCATGTGTCGTCATTACCATTATTCACTTAATATTATAAAAAATGTCCAATACATTAGAAGTGAATCATTACTTTCATTTTTAAACTTCAATGGCATGAAAGATTTATTTTATTTATTTTCGTAAATGTTTATTTCCTTTTCAATACTTTACTTGTTGTAATTTTCCATTAAGTCATTTGTACTGTGGGTCATGGGAAAACTACTAATCGGTTAATATTTATATATTTAATTGATGAGGCGGATACATAATACATGATCATTTTAAAACTTCAATGTCATGAACAGTTTAATTGTTGCAGCTTTCCTATAAGCCATTACTATGAAATTGATGTCATTAGCGCTTTTAATAGATTTTCGCTTTCAAATAATATAGCAAGTTAATGGTTTTAGAATGCGCCATAGAAGGTTTTTATTTGTCTATAACTTTCTAGTCAATAATGTGCAATTGTCCGTGAAATATTTTAGCAAGTCCGTAACAAATTTCTAATATTAACCCGAACATGCGTCATGGAAAGTTTTAATTTTCTGTGACTTTCGAGTGTCAATGATGTGTAATTGTCTTTGAAATATTTTAACGTGCGTCATGGAAATTTGTTCTTGAATGTTGCGACAGCATGCAGAAGGGAATGAATGCTGTATGATTACCTAGATCACGGCAATTTAGAAATACTATCGTATGGTCTAGTAAGGCTAGATCTACATCACTATATGGATCGAATCCTGGATTTTGCGATCTATCAAGATGCGGTGAAAATAAAATCTAAAGTATGTTCATTTTCATGATTATCTTGTAAACATTGATTACTAATTTGTTTATTTCTGTTTTTCATTAGATCCGAGCATGGTGTGAAGAGTGCGATGAAGATGAAAAGCGATATGGAAAATAAATAATAATAATATACATTATATCGAATAAATAAATATTATTATATCAACTTATTCTTTTAGCTAAACATATTTTTATTCATTGAGCTTATCTTAAGTGATAAATCTCCAATGTTGTGATTTTTTTTCATAGTTGAATTTTTTAATGGCAGATGACACTATGTATAAGTGCTGCAACCATTCATACACTTACATTTTTCATAGTTGAACTTTTTAATGGTAGGTGGCGCTGTGTATAAGTGCTACAACCATTTATATACTTACAATTTCATAGTTGTGCTTTAAGCCGCTAGATGGCGCTGATGTATACTTACATTTTCATAGTTAAACTTTTTATTTTAACGTGCGTCATGGAAATTTGTTCTTGAATTGGCTACCTTTCTTGCAATTAAGTAGTTTGTGACGTACATTATGTCCTCAAAATTGGAAAGTTTTGTGGTATATATCATGTTATATTTTACATTATTCTATCATTCAGTTCATACACTTAAACGTAAAGTAATAAAATGTCTGCAAGAACTTAAGTCGTCGATTTAAGTAGCGCTGTGAGCTATGTGAGTATAAAATAATATTTTCTTGATATTATTAGTTTATGAAATAATTTATATTATTTTATGATGTATTTATATATTATTTTATGATCTAGGCTTCGAATCAGATGTCTCAAATGGGCATGGATAATACGCAGGCATATGAGCATTATACCGTTGATAAGATGTCAAAGATGTTGCGACAGCATGCAGATGGGATGGAATGCTGTAGTGATTCCCTAGATCACGGCAATTTAGAAATACTAGCGTATGGTCTCTTGAGGCTAGATCTAGATTACTATATGGATGCAATCCTGGATTTCGCGATCTATCAAGATGCGGTGAAAATAAAATCTAAAGTATGTTCATTTTCATGATTTTTTTGTAAACATTGATTACTGATTTTTTTATTTCTATTTTTCAATAGATACGAGCATGGTGTGAAGAGCGCGATGAAGAAGAAAAGCGATATGGAGAAGAAGAAGAGAACATATAGTTATAATATATTATATATATTTTTAAAAAATAAAATATTATTATAATATATCACGTAATTTTTTACCTAAACATAATTTGCATCCGTTGAATTTGAATGCTAAATGGCGCTGTGTATACGTGCTGCAACCATTCAAACATATATGTTTTTCATAGTTGAACTTTTTGATGGTAGATGGCGCTGTTCAGTAAGTGCTGCAACCATTTACACTAGATGGCGTTGCTGTATACTTACATTTTCATAGTTGTGCTTTATGCCGCTAGATGGCGCTGATGTATACTTACATTTTTATAGTTGTGCTTTAAGCCGATAGATGGCGCTGTGGTGTACTTACATTTTCATAGTTGCGCTTTTCTCCACTAGATGGCGTTGATGTGGAGGATGCTAATCTCGGAGGATGCATCTGTGGAGGATGCTAATCTCGGAGGATGAATCTGTGGTGGATGCTAATCTCGGAGGATGCATCTGTGGAGGATGCTAATCTCGGAAGATGAATCTGTGGAGGGATGCTGGGAGGGGGATGCTCATCTCGGGGGATGAATCTGCGGGGGATGCTGGGAGGGGGGATGTTCATCTCGGGGGATGAATCTGCGGGGGGTGCTGGGAGGGGGGATGCTCATCTCGGGGGATGAATCTGCGGAGGATGCTGGGAGGGGGATGCTCATCTCGGGGGATGCTGGATACTGGGAGGCTGGACCAATGCGGTGGTGCGGTGGGCGTAGGATCTGTTAATATACCCTACTGTCGTAAGATAAATACACGAGAGTTTAATTTCGACGTTAAGTAAAATATTAAATTTTGATTTTAAATACACTTCCTCGTAAAATGAATATACAAATCATATTCGCTAAATCACTTTACATTTCGCGAAATCATACATAAATAGAATGCAACAATTTTATAACGCGTTGTAACAGAAAATATAGAAATATAGAAATATTAAAATATTTTAATGAACATACAGAGAAATTTGTTGGGATGTGGGGATTGCCCCAAGGTATACCTTGGACAAACTGGATGCAGCATCCCAGACCGTGTTTCAGAACATCAAAAATGCTTTCGCTAATTATAAAAGTGTTCTAAGTGTAGTTTACCTGCCTCATGCAGAATTAGAAATTTAATTTGCGCGTATCAATTGACATGCAATTACCATCTACGCACGCATGAATTGATTTAGTGCGCCGAGTGAGTTTACGATAAAGTTCGACTGTCGAAAAATTAAATGGGGTCCCAATTAAAGGCCGGAACGCACGCCTCGGTATTCCCATTAGCGAACTTAATTTGCGGAAATATACAAGCGCGCTCGCGATCCGTCTTGATTTATACAGAGGCGAAATTTTCTAACTCTATTCGTAGTTGGGTAATGCGCGGAGAGAGGAGTCGGATAGCGCCCTTTCACAAAGATTGAAGAGCGGCGGGGAGTGTAATCAAAGTGCTCCAGATGCGCCGATGCTTTGATGTCAAAAATTATTCTCTCTGTTACCAATTACCGGTAAGTGATACAAAGAGGTCGCGAGCATGTAATTGCTGCATCGATTGCAAATTTATTTAAAAACTGGTTTATTTTTAAAGGGATTAATACACACATTATTGAGAGTATTTCCGCGAAACTGAAACGATAACGGGAAACTGGACAAGATCGGTATTTTTTTCGATCGGTAAAAGAAACCGGTTTATTTCGGTTCAGTTCAAATATCTGCGTTTAAATGTGCTAAATCAGTGATGAGCAGCCTTTTTTATTGGTGGGCTACGTAAAATAAATACAAACGTAGTAAATTCTGTATGTTTGATAATGACAAGCTAAATTTGTCGAAACTGTAGTCACATTTAATAAAAAGTGTTAAACAAACAAAGCAAAAAGTGCTTTATTGTGAAAAACGTGGTAGTTAGCAGCAACTTAAGGAAAAAAGGACATTTCCCACACGTATGAATTGTTTCTATACTTGTGGGAAAAGAACATCATTCCCTGCCCATTGTATAATGTACTATTGTATTATTAAAATGTTGGAGAATAGCTTATTTATATCTCGTATCACCATTCTGACTTCTTAATTGACTTATTGTGTAATCATAGGGGAAAAACACCCAAGAAAAACGACGTGACAACCACATCCAACTTCGAAAGAAAAAAAAACTGCTGAAACTAGATATTTCCTCCACAAACACAAATACAACCTAATCAACAAGCACACACCCATCCCTCTCTTCACCCCCCAATTTAAGATTAATACCGATGCAATTCTGGGCCGCCGCAACAACTGCTCCCACCCCCCTCAACCTCCAGACTCGTTTGACGGATAATCGAATGTTCGCTTGTGTGTGGAAGCTTATGTTATCGAAACGTCAAGTGACGCTTGTAAATTGAGTGGCCCTCGACTTGCTGTTGTTCAAATTCACGTCTAATCGATGTACGTGCGGAATTGGTCCAGACGCCCCGGCCGAACGATAACCGCCGCAGTAAAATTACACATTCAACACATAACTACAGATGTTGACTCGTGATGTTAATTTGACATGTTTATGTACTGCAATTAATTGAACGCAGAGGGGAGGAAATGCATACGCTGTTTCTGTTAATAATTGCAATAATATTAAGAGCCGGTTGGTAAATGCTCCAACTCTGCAGTTCATCTCTGAACTTTGATTATCAGTGATCTAGTTTGCAGCTCACAGATCAAATCAGTGAATAATAATAATAATCACTTTTATCTTGAACAAGTTTCTCAACTTTCACGTGCTGAAACATATTTAACTATGATTTAATGAAGAAAACACTTGGTTAATTTTCACTAATATTAGTGAAATTTAACCAAGTGTTTTCTTTATTTAATCATAATCACTTTTATTTACATTTACAAAATAATACAGAATAAATAATTGTAATGTAAAACGTCAAATAGAATAATACAAAAATGCTTAACACAAAACAAAGTAGAAACACTACAAAACAAAAAAATACACATTTAAATATTGTATCTAAGAATTTAGATAACGATTATGGTTATATGTAAGCGGAGCTGTTCCGAGTACAAGTAAAATATATTCAAGCATTAAGTACAAATACTCCACGCAAATTGTACTCGAGTACTAAGTACAAGTACGTAATCACGGGTACTTAATTACATTTATGAGTACAAAGTACTGAGTACAATAGATGAAAATACGAAAATCTGTAATTCAAAAATGTTTTTATATATTTTGAACTTCATTGGAATCAATATTTTAGTTTTCTGCATCAGATAATTAGAAAAACCAAACAATTGATTAACTAGTGTTTCCTCTCCCAGGCTAAGCATGAAGTAAAATTTCGAGTTTAGAAAAGCCCCGCGAAAATTTGTCTCGGGTCGCTGCGCGACCCTCGACAAATTTTCTACGCGGGGCTTTTCGAAACGCGAAATTTTACTTCATGCTTAGCCTGGGAGAGGAAACACTAGTTAATCAATTGTTTGGTTTTTCTAATTATCTGATGCAGAAAACTAAAATATTTGGATATTAATAAACACACAGACACAAAATTAAATGTTGATGTTTTCTTTGTAGACTTTCATTCAAAGATTCACCAAAAATTTAACAATAGCGGATATTAATTATAATTACGAATTTTTCAACAACAAATCTTTATTATCAGAGGATACAAAATAAATAAATACATCATACTATACAATAAATAAATAAATTTAAATTCTTCTTAATAACTGGCTTTCAATCAGAGGTCGTTCCGCCGAGAATTGATGATACTGATTTTATTATTTTCTTTGTCTGCTAGTGTGGTTGAAGTGATGAAATGAAGTCGAAAATGGTATATGTCGGGTTTTTGTGTTTTCGGGTAACATGCGGGTTTAGGCGTTTACAGTATTGGGAAAGGAATTGGAAGTTTGAAGGGATTTTTTTCCGATTTTTTCTGCAAGGTATAGTAGTCTGCTTTGAATTGGGTAAACATTCGTTCTAGTGTAGAGGAGTTGGATTAATGGGTTGTATAAAGGGTTGTTAGGATGGCGCATTTTTGTAAGGGCTCTGAGAGATGATCGTTCACTAACTTGTATGATTTTTATAGTTGGATTTGAGGATTGAAAGAGGAGTATGGATGCGTAATAAAGGAGTGGACGACAGATCATCTTGTAGATGTGGGTAGTGGTTATGATGGATATTCCCTTATTTTTATAAACATCTAAAATGCTGCGCTCTACTTATTATTTTATTTTTAACTGTAGCCGCGTATTTTTTAAATTTCAACTTAGTGTCAAATGTGACACCTAAGTATTTAATGTAAAGGGAGGGAAATATAGGAGTATGTGAGATGAATAGGTTATAAGGATAGTTAGGAGAGAGTCAATGAAAAGAAATTAAAAGTTGAGATTTTTTGGAGCTATTTTTTTGCGCTATTTCGCAAACAATGTCTTGAGTCTATCTATTAGTTGCTGCAGGGTTTGTAGGGCTTTGGAGGATATATAATAATAATAATAATAATAAATCATTTATTGGCCGATAATATACATATTATAAGGTATATAGGTAAACAATAATACATTCTAATATCGTCAAATGGACCTAAATCAGTGCCATTAATTCCTATTTCTTGGTGATTAATAGCACTGTTCTGCCTTTAGGCCAATGCAAAACTAAATTTAAGTACAACATGACACATATACACACATACAACCGTTACAATGAATACTGTGGTGGTTGGGCAAGATAAATTGTAATCAAAAATAGGCAAGTATATATTAACCTGGGGTGTCAGTAATTGGTGATAGATTCACGAAGATGCTTAGCAAACAATTTGCGGAAAACCATAACACTACTTTCCTTATATACAGGAGGTAGTTTATTATACACTTTAGAGACCTGGACCGAAAATACTTTTTTTGCAAAGGTTGATTTGTAGTGAGGCGGTGTTAGCAAGCCTCTAAAGCGTAAATTTAGAGTATGCACATCAGAACGAAACTTGATTTTTTCGTACAGGTAAGGAGGTGTTTCACAGAGAATTAATTTATGACAAAACACCGCGAAGTGCAACAGACGCCGATCACTCATATTAAGCCATTCAATTTCTTTTAGTTTGTGACATATATGTTGGTACTTTCGAATGCCGAAGATCAATCTTAAACAAGAGTTTTGTACTAGTTAAATTGTATAAATTGTCTTTTTGTCTAAACAGAAACTGAATACAACATCGCAGTAATTGAAGTGCGATAACACTAGTGAATCACACAATATAGTCTTCAGCCTCTGAGATAAACAGTGACGATTTAAAAATATGAGTCTAAGATTAGCATATGCTATATTGATGCACTTGGATATATGGTTGTAGAATCTAAGATCAGAATCTATTTGAAGCCCTAGGCTTTTTACACATGCTTTTATCACAACATTATCGTTGTTCATCGTTATTGATATTTGAGGTAGAACTCTCTCACGTATTTTTTTGGGACCAAAGAGTATTGCTTCCGTTTTTGAATTATTATTTATTAGTGCATGATCTCTGCATTTAGCTGATATATTGGAAAGATCCAGATTAATTTTGTTACATACAGAATTTACATCCTTCTCCGCAAGTGTGTATAGCAGTTGGGTATCATCAGCAAAGAGATGGACGTTATTTATATTGAGGCTAGAAAATATTTGTGAGGTATAAATAGAAATCAAAAGAGGGCCCAGAACTGATCCTTGAGGGACACCTCTATTTACTTCTACTTCCTCAGACATAAAATGATTAGATTTCACCATTTGCGATCGATTTTGTAGGTAGTTTTTAAACAGATTGCAAGAAATCAGATCAAATTCGATAAAGGACAAAAAAGATAATAGTGTGGTTGGTTCAGTGTATCGAAAGCCTTGAAAAAATCTAATAGTATCACCAGTGATAAAAGACCATTGACCTGAGAATGGATAATTGTATCAGTAATATCTGTGAGGCTAGTGACACAGATCTAGTTTTGACGAAACCCTGACTGTGTCATTGGTAGGATGGAGTTATCAGACAAGTAACGTTTTATTTGCGGTTCAATAGCTTTCTCCATAACTTTAGAAAGAGTACAAATTAGGCTAATGGGTCGTAGATCACTCGGATCAGAGACAGTACTTTTTTGGGTAGTGGCACTATGTATGATTTTTTTTGCCAGGCTAGTATTGAAAATATGTGTAATGGACGGAGTAATAAATGGACAACACAACTTTAGCATTTTTGCACTTATGCCATCGGAACCTGGCGAGGATTCAGATAGGTTATCTATAATTCTAGTTATTTCTGACTCGCTAAACTCTGCAAATGAGAATTTTTCCAATAACGGGTTTAGTAAATTTGATTTATAGTAGTGATCCAGATCATTGTTTACTCTAGTAGGTGGGATAGAGTTTATGAAATAATTATTGACTACATTTACATCTAATACATAACTGACTTTCTTATCATTTCGGTGACTTTTCTGTATGTTTAATTGCCTCAGCTCTTTCCATAACTCTTTCGGGTTATTTGACTTGAGACAAAGTAAGCTTTTTTTTCTTTATTAATACTAGATGTAGTCAGGTTACGCAATGATGTGTAGTAATCCCAGTGATTTTTATTATTTGATTTCTTAAATCTGTTCAGCGCATTGTTTCTAAGGTTAATTAATTTCTTAATATTGTCAGTAAGCCAAGGAGAATATTTTTTTGTAAATGTGGATGTTTTGAAAGGTGCATATGATGAAGGATTAAAATATTCGGGGTCAGGGTTATACATGTCGGAATAGAAAATATTGTATATTATGGGAGAGAGGGGTGATCCTTGTGGAACCCCTTGCTCAGGGGAGAATGTTGTGGAGAAATGATTATTAACTTTATTAGCAATTTTACCGCTTCGTTTTCATGACAGCTTTATTATTCAAAAATGTCAAAAATTATTAAGAGTCCGAGTTTCGTGAGATTATTTAAAGATTTTCGTAAGATTTTGAATTTTTGTTAATTTATAAAACGTTCATGAGATTTTATGTATTTCAAGATTTTTCTTGATTTATACAATTTTCATAAGATTTCATTATTCCGTAATTTTCGTAAGATTTTCTATATTTTGAAATTTTGTTAATTTTTAAAATGTTCATGAGATTTTATATATTTCAAGATGTTTCTTGATTTATATAATTATTATAAGAGTACAATATTTCGAAATTTTCGTAAGATTTCCAATACTTCGAGATTTTCATCAAATCATATTTATTTTTTTCAAGATTTTCAATATTTCAAGGTTTTTCCGTTTATCTTCAAAATAGATATTTGTAAATTTTCAAAATGTTACCACTTTTCATAATTTTTTGTCCACTTCTTAGATCTTGGCAGTTTTCATAAATCTCCTAAATTAATATTAGTAATGTTGACACTTTTCATATTATTCCAAGATTTTAGTTTAATTTTTATAACTTTACCTGTTATCTTAAATTTTCGTTAACTTTCAAATTCTTAACCGGTTTTCATAAACTTCCTAGATTTTCGTTTATACACAAAATCGTAACTATTTACGTTTATTGTTTTTATCAATTTTGAAAATGTAGAAAAATCGATGATTTATATATTTAATCAGTTTTCTTTTTATTTTATTATTTGTATCAATTTTTTTTAGATTAACCAAAATTTAGGAAACATTTGAAGTGTTAAAGAAAGTGCATTTTTTGTTTAATTAATGATATTGAGGGAAATTCACGAAAACTGCCAATATTTTAAAAAATGGACAAATATCTTGGAAACAATCGAGTTTTTATAAATCAATTAAAGTTATCTAACGAGTGTTTTCCACTCCCAGACTAAGCATGAAGTAAAATTTCGAGTTGAGAAAAGCCTTAAGAATTTGGATTTGGACGCGCAGCGTCCAAATCCAAATTCTGGCTTTTCTCAACTCGAAATTTTACTTCATGCGCCACGCGTATAAAACATTGATTCAGTGTAAAGTTCAAGATATACTGTTCATTTTATATTTAAATTTTCAGTCGACTTTTAAAACCTTGGCAGTTATTGTAAATCTATTAGATTTTTGTAATTTTGACAACATTTTCATTAGATTTTTAATACTTTCCCTTTATATAACATATAGGGGAAAGTAAAAATGAATTTCACAATATTTCAGTACAGTATTACTTGACCAAACGAAATTTTCACGCTTTTCTGAACTTAAAATTTGAGTTTATGCTTAATCAAGGATGAAAACACTCACTCTAAACTTAAAATTAAACTCAACAACCATTCCTTGTACACCTTAAAATGCGCACGTATCGGAATATAAAAGAAACATTCGCTAATTTCCTGTATATTTAGAAAAAAAAATAATTTTAGGTTCCTGAATTTTTAGAAAAATGTTTAAACAAAGCCCAAAGTCTTGATAAGATTTTAAATATCTAAAAAAGTAGATTTTACAAAAATACATATTTTAATAATAAAAATAATATTTGTATTTATCCAACAAGGTTATCCAATTACAGAAAAAACCTTTGAAAACAGAATAAAGGAAATAAACGAAAAAAGTAAATACAAATATAAATAATTTATTCCAAATATTTTAGATGTTATTTTTGGCACTCGACGCAATTCGGGTTGCGCTGCCCTGCTTAATTTCAATGTTAAATCTCAAACAGGGAGAAATTGATCTTTGTTTTAACCCATTATGTGCCGTCGATGCATATACGCAACATTATTAATTTTATGTTAATTAAATTACTCAATAACTTAATTTGATTTACTAAATTATTTGACATCACTTAAAAATGTTGACGAAAAATAATAAATATTTTGTTATTTAAATATCTTAATTATTACTCATTTAAATAAAATGTTTTCAGTGTATTTCTAGTTTCACAATATTTCAGTGTTTTATACGCGTGGCGCATAAAGTAAAATTTCGAGTTTAGAAAAGCCCCGTGAAAATTAGTCAAAATTCTAAACTCGAAATTTTATTTCATGCTTAGTCTGGGAGTGGAAATACACGTTCTAAACTTTAAATTGCACGTTTTTATACAAAATCGACGAATGCCTTACATTTACAACGTATACAATATTTATATTTAAAAGAAAAATTCATAGAATGTAATACAATAAGTAATTCGTAGAACTCATATAATGAAGTGTAGAATTTTACAAAAATTCACTTTTAGAGTTAACTCTATAATTGCTCGGCCGTTAATGGGTTAAGATGAGTTTCAGCGTACATCTGAACTGAACTTATAAAGTGTTAACTTGTTACCGGCGCTTTTCCGTAAGCGTTGTCAACTTTTTCATTCAACAATATTTCAGCTGCAACATAACCACGGGCGTTATTTTGTTACATATTTTAATATTCGGAGCAACGGTCCCAATTCACCTCATTCTATTTTTCAGTACACAATATTGTTTCATTCTCTTTTATTTTCCAATTGAGTAAAGTTCGCGCCATACATTGATATTATTTAAGTTAGATAGGTTGCCTAGTGGAATCTCGTCAAATAGCGCCCTCGAACATCAGACAGCTCAACCCAGCTCAAAACTCCTCTCGGCCATCCATGGGTAGAACTCTACGGCATCCGCTATTTCCAGTTCCAGGGTTGTCCAAAATATATACGGATTTCCCGGTTATCCCCGAGTTCGCCACATCTGCGATGGGACGCCGCTACCTGCGACCGGCCCGATCGCGCGAGCGAAACGTACGTGCGAAGCACAAAAGAATCGGGCATGACGTCAGGGGTTATAAAACCGCCGAATGCAAGGGATAGGAACATCCCCTACGTGTTTCGCGTATGTAGAATACATACGCGAACGTCACAACCCTCATCGGATAACTGAGAAAATGACGATTCGAACGACACCAAACACGATATGGTTAGTTCGAACCAGAAGGATATAAACCGCGAGCTGTCATGATATTTAATTGTTACTAATTTGCTATTAGACGAGGTTCCACATAGTAACAAATATGTATAAACAATTACTATGCTCCCCGTTATGCTTGGACGAAGTTTCATAAACTTCTATTCAGTATTTTCCTTATTATTATACATTTTCTAAGTCCAGGCTTAACAACCCTATTGTTTATATGTTTTTTGGAGTTGGTATTCGTAATTGTTTATGCATATTGTTGCTAGGTATACCAAACGATGCGCTTTATCATTCCACATCGTTTGTATTACTTTTAGGAAAATTCGGTCAACCCCTCCGGCTTAATTAAATTAAACGTCTATTAAACCCCGTTCTTAGCTCGAATCAAAATATGTCATATATGCCCGGACGCAGAATCACATCGCGCATATAATGACATATTTTGTATTTGAAAATATTAATATTTACTATTTATTTTGGCCATTTTTCTTTCGGCCAACGAAAGTTGGTGGTCGCCAGAGGGGTAAGACGGAAGAGGGTTGACCAAAAACCAAAAAAATAATAAAAGTCTGTTGACCCGTCAACATCACTTCGAAAAAGTCTTCGAACCGTGCATCGTCACTACGCTAAATTTCGGTCCGCGTCCGCGTCCGCGAAAGTTTTTACAAGTATTCTTTACGACCCAGTGGTTAATTGTATTGCTTGTTTTTTTTGCTTGTTTATTTTTCTATCTTCATTTGTAAATTTATATTCGTTGTTTAATTTGTTTCGTGTTAATACATATTGTTACTCTTTGACTAAAGTTTTCATTTACTTTTAAAGTTCAATTTCAAACCTATCATTTACCTTTTAACTTAGAATCAGTGAAGTAATTACCCTGGTAAGCATAATTTTATTATTCAGTGACTAAATAGCTAGGCGGAAGTTGCGATGTGGGTCTTCGATTAACACCTCAATTGTTTAACGAAGATTTTATATAAATTCCAACTGTGAAGCACCACACCCCGTAACAAACTGAAGTAGTGACCAAATTGAACCAAATTTGTATTGAATGATAAATTAACTTTTGGGTAACTAACGTGAAAGAGGAGGAGAAATATCTGTTACAAGAATATTGAACTAATAATAGTTTTGTCTACTTTCTTATTCAAAATTCGATTTTATACTAAATAAAATTGTTTTTACATCCCTGCACTAAAACGCTTACATTATGTTAATTTCCTCACTATCTCTAATAGAATTCTTTACCCTTCGTATTATCACAAGGATTGTACCCAACTGCCAGATTATTTTATACGACAGTTTTTCCCAGACGGTGAATCCGAATCGAGAGCACACGTTCAAGATACCGCCAGAGTAAACTAAGAACATTTCAATCTCTCACCTCGTGCGCCCCGCGATGAATTCAAATCGACACCACTTTCGTTTTCATTCCCCTTTCCGAATTCGCCCGTATTAGCCTCAAACCGCACGTACACTCCCGGATTCTTAAATTTTCCTCAATTCCGGTCGGATTTTTCGTCCCCAAATCGGAATTAATTAGCGTTTGTGTGCGCCGTTTAATTTGCAAATCGAAACCGCCCCCCAGGCTCCGTTTATTTTCCGCCTTCCTGGAGTGTATATACGTATATAGTGGCGGTGGGAAAAGGGGTTGTGGATTTCTTATGGGGATATTCGGTGAGGGTTTTGTTTTCCGAGGGAATTAGGTCGGTTCCTCCTTTTGGGAATCCGGAGTTAATTGAATCTTTCGTGTGCGATTTTCATATTATTTGGTAAAGAGATTTCCTGTTAGGTTTAGGGCTTAACAATAATTTCATTATACATTTTGCGGCAAAACAGACAGTGCAGTTTTAAAGGGCTATTAAAAAAACGGCGCAATTTAAAGAAATGGGGTTTATTTTATCTTAATCGGTACATCATGCCGTTTTATGCATTAGATCCTGAAGATGACATCAGTAACATGATGACCCCCAGCAGCGATAAATTGATGAAGGCGATTTCTAAAATTTTCAGCCGCATTTTGGCACATATCGATGGGTATAGCGGCGATTTCCTCCCGAATTCGATCCCTGAGTTCTTCCAAGGTGCGAGGTCGATGCCTAAAAACCTTTTCCTTCAGGTAGCCCACAGGAAGAAGTCGCAAATGCTCAGATCAGGGGAGCGTGCGGGCTATTCCACATCACCTCTCAGAGAAACAAGGCGCCCAGGGAACACCGGTCGCAGTTTCGTCATTTAAACTCAAGCAGTATGGGCCGTAGCCTCGTCCTGCTGAAATCAGATGTCTCCCAGATCTGCTTCCTCCATCAGTTCTTCCAATCGAGGTTGAAAAAATTTTCCAACATGAAATCATAACGTTGAGCAGTGACACTACGGTTCGTCCGTCCTCTTCAAAAAAATAAGGTCCAATCACCCCAAATTTGGAAACCGCACACCACACGGTGACTTTTAGGGAGTGAAGTGGTCTCTCGTGAAGTTGCCTTGGGTTATTTACAGCCCAGTATCGAACATTTTGTTTATTCACCCCTCCACAGAGATGGAAGTGGGCCTCGTCACTACTGAAAAAAGTTGACCTCGCATGGATCCGGTTCAACATTTCTTGAGAGCATTTCATGCGGTTTTCATAATCAGGGGGCATTAACTTTTGAACAAACATCATCTTGTAGGGGTGGAATGAGTCTTCATGCAATATCCGTCTTAGAGAGCAATCAGCAATGGCCAATGCAGTTGCATGCATGTGGGCAGAGGCCCTAGGTGACCGTTCGATAGCTTCTCTTGCTACATTTTCGAGTGTTCTTACCATTCTGGGTCTTCCTAAACCCCTACGTCTTTGTGTGGAACCAGTTTCTTCTAATGTACGCACCCAACTCGCGATTAAATTACGGCGAGGGACGGGATCACGACGCGCAAGATTGAAATGCAGCTGGAAGGCCTGCTGGGTGGCGACGGCAGAACGGCCAATTTCAAGAAACGTGCGGACTGCTAACCCCCGATGTTCTCCAGACCAAACCATGGTAACGACTATAGAAAACTAATATCTATACAAGGCCCACTCCCATATAGTCGCCGAGACTGCGTTCAGCGCCACTGGTGGTCCATTCTCCGTACTAAATGCCAAGCCAGCGGACCAGGCGGGAATCTCGTATATTTAAAATAAACTGTGCGCTTTGAAATATATTATATGTTTATTTATTATGACAATTTTTTTTAAATTATACAATTATTATTTTCAAACTGCAAATTTAAAATTATAATTGTATAATAAATATTGTCAAAATAAAAAACAAAAATGATATAAAAGAATTTTTTTAGTGAATTATTCCTTTTAAGGTCAAATAAATGTGTTTATTGATATAATGAATTGATTAAAAAAAATAATTACTTACCTTAGTATATCCTGCATGAAAAAAATATTTTGGTAAATTGGAAAATAAATATAAAATTAAAGTTTAGTTTTATACATTTATTATTAAATTAACAGTTTATTGTTTGTAATGCACATGACGATTCTTGAACCATATGGTACCTATTAAAAGATTTATATGTTTTATTATGGAGAAATAAATACTGAAATAAATCAAAATATATATTAACTCTTTTCCAAACCACCCAGGAGGTAGAGCTATTTGGCTAATTTTTTTTATATATGGTATCCCCAGTAGGTCTAATCCACATGTCTATAGTGAACAAAAACAAATATGCCCAGTTTCACTAACATCAGTTAAATCGAAAAATAGTTATTCATTATTTCCAGTTTATAACGGCTAAAAATTTGTATTGGTCCGGCTGCTTCGCAAGATAAACAATTTGAATAAAACGCTTTTATAAAATCAACGAATACATGAAAATTCACAGTGTATACATTGGGATGTGTATACTTAAAAGAAAAATTCCCTGTATCTACTAAGCACTGTGGTTATACTTCCTCTTCTTCTGCCTCTTCTTTGCATATTCCAATGCCTGGCTATAAATTGGATCCCTTTTTCTTTTTCCAACTCGGTCATCCTTGTTCATTAGAACTTTATTTACACCATTGCACCAATTATAGCAACATAACTTGCTAAAGTTGTATATAATCTTTTTTATCATCTCAGTGGTGTGTTCGCAAGGTTTAAATGTGAAAGGTTTGTGCTTCTCAATACTTTGTAATAATATGTTAAAGCAATTATCAAGGTGGCATATTTTTGGAAACAGATTCTTAAAAATATTGTAGCAATAAGCAAGTCCTTCCATTAATTGAGGTGTACAGTATTTTAATTTCTCGGGAATACTATCAGTGAATTCTTTTTCCTTCGTGATATTGTGCCATTCGTTTCGTTGATTTTTATCTTTGCATAAAATACAATCTCTGCATGTTTCGCATTTATAATAATCCCCTATCTTTTTTGTAACAAATCCACCAATATATCCTACAGACATTTTATCTACCGGTGAATATCTTTTCATTGTTTCTACTGCGTATTCATTGCACTGGGCAAGTTCAGTTTTGTTATTGCTTTGTTGTGTGATAAATTCTTCGACTCTTGTAATTAGGTAAACACTGTTATCATCTTTACAATTTGCTCCAATGGAATGAACTGTTACTAAATTATTTACTAGCAGAGTTCGGTAAGAATTGACGAAAGAATTTGCTCCAGGATTTTTATTTGGTCCACAATGTTGACGGATTTGACCTAAAAAGTTCTCTAAAGAATCTTGATTAAAAGTCCTTGGCTTAAAGAATGACATATTATCCCCTTGCAGCAAATCTTTCACCAATAATTCCATACCTTTGAGAGTAATAATCCAGTAATTTAATGACGGCGGAATAAATCTTTCTGTAGTACCTTTCTTCTGAAAATACATTTTTGATAAATTCTTCCTTGCTTCCTTCCAAAATTTCAGGTGAGGTGAGGTTTTAGAAACTGCACATCTTAGTGTTTTTCCATTGTTCGGATGTAATGTTTGCCCATTACAGCTGTCAAATAATTGATCCCAAAAATGTATGACTTGAGAAGTTTCTTTTGCTCGCTTTTCCAAGAATGTTCCATCTTCAGCTTGAAGTGACGTTCTTGCAAAAAGTCCAATTGCTGAAGCTACTGTGTGACTAAGCACTTGGGTTGCATGTGCCACCTTCATTTTAGACATTTTATGCTGATACATATGTTTATCGTTCAATTTTGGCATGACTCGAAGTTCTCCGCTGTGGTTGTCTATATTGTATGCCTGCTGTATCTCTTTCCACTTGCACGTAAACTTTTCATTATTTCCTTTCTCCCATATTAAATTTCTTGTTAAGAGGTTGTTGCGAATTCCTTTAATTAAATGCGGAGTATCGTAGAGCGGTATAATCTTCTTTCCATTTACGTTGAAGGTGAAATCTTCTTGTGCTTCTCCATTTCTGAGAGCTTCTTCTGCTGATCGTTTGTGTAAATAATTAATAGCAGCCACATTTGACGGTCCTTGATCACAAATTGTTGATACTACACGTAATCCACATTCTTGACATTTGACAATGACGTCTTTTATGGTCCGTACCAAATCAATTGTTTTCATGCCGGTTGCAGAAAATCCATAAAATACAGGTTGCTTCCATGTTTTAGTTATACCTTTTATCATGAAGACAGTAACACTGCTAGCGATAAAGTTTGACGTTTTTTCTCCAAAGTGTTGAAAACCCATTACATTGCCTGTATGAATATTCATTTGTAAATGTGGTTGTATTGACATTTCATCAAATAACAATACACAATTTTTCTCGTGGTCTTGTATTTTTTCAACACTTTCTTTTAAATTATTTAATATGACATCATTGAATCCTGGCATTACTGGTACTTGCTTTAACATTCTCATTACTGTATTCTTTGATGGCATACTTAAAATTTTAGAAAGCAACCTGTACATTTTGGGACTTTGCTTGTAAAATGTTACACCTAACACTTTATCTTTAAGAGAAAATCTTCTTCCGTTAGGGTGTTGTCCCTCCAAATTTAGTTGGCCTGTTACAAATTGTTTCATTATAGGATTTATTTCTAATGTGGCCATATTAATTATTTCACTCCTAGACATACTTTCGTATGTATCCAGCCGTTTTCTTAGGGTGCGCTGTTTCCTCCTAAGTATCCAATTAGTCCTTTTTAGACGAGTAGCTCTCTTGTATATTTTCTTTGCTTTTGGTGTTAGGTTTCCACTTTGACCAATTCCCTGTAATAATGGTCGTGGCGTAACTGACAGCATCTCTTCGTTTTTATTTTCTTTAGTCATGGCGTTTGTTTTTTCTGCAAGAAATAAGGGAACATAGTCCAGTAGTGCATCGGGCTCGTCAATTAAAAACTCTTCGTTGTCATCAACTGTTTCTTGTACAGTCTCCTGACATTTTGGTAAAAATAATGTCGGAATAGCGTTTAACAATATAAAGTTGTTACTTCCACAATACTTCTTCGCAAAATGAATGTGGCAGATTTTTTTCGTTGCATAAATCCTATCCGGACCTAAATTCCTTAATTCTTCATTATCACAAGCATCAACCCATATTTGGAATCTTGCCATATCCTTTTGTGGATTTTGAAATTGATGCCTGGGTGAAGTTTTATCTTCACATTTTTTAACCATACAAGTACGGTATTTAGGCAATTTTTTATTAATTTCACACACTCACACAATCAATATAACACAAAAACACAAACTATTCTAGCACTAAGGACTTAAAACTGTGTATTAATAATATAAAACAAGACTACAAACAAACCTTATGTAATAAAGAAAATTAAAAAATGACTAACCTTTATTGACTTACACCACCGCTGATATCTGGGAAATCGCGATGAAGACACAAATAAACGTTTGAGAATACTTTCAATCGAATAATTTGCTAATAATCGCAAAATAATGCTATTGCAGTGATTATAACCTACAAAATGCAAATATAATCTCTCTCAACAACAACAAAGAATGAGCCGAATCATAGAAAACTAATATCCGAATGAGCGGGAATATCTAGATGTTACATTTTCTATGGAGCATATGGCGGGACATTCAAATCCTTCAAATCTAGTACTGGATGCGCCACCTGCTGGTCCTTTTCTCAACTATTTTTATAATATAAACAAGTCCGTAAGAGTGAACCGACCCTGGTAACGACTAAAAACGGCATGACCCCCCCCGACACGATGATATCCCTCCCAGGTAGGTACCCCTACCACACAGGATGTACTGGGCGTTCCAAACTGCACTGTCTGTTTTGCCGCACCCTGTATATCAACGTGTTATTTTTTGGAATTTATAAGTTCAATATATACAAGCTAATGTAAAATTAATTTGTAAAATGCGAAACATGAAAGCACGTATTATTAAACAACCAAGGCTGAATTAAAATAAACCCCGCTCGGGCGGCCACAACTAAAATAGCCGACGAGGGGCCGATCGATACGATCAAACAGGGCAGGGTTGAGCTGTTGTGCCCCAGGAGGGCACGACACGTGAAATCGCCCGATCTACCCGCAGATTCGTCGATGTTAAATTAGTTCAGTTTCCAGAGATGAATTCACCCCTCACACACACACACTCACTCACCTTTCTACCCCTTCCTCCGACAACTGTATTTACTGTCTCTCGGTAAATATTCCATTTCGGCTCGCTAATAAACCGACACAAACGCACAATGCACAGACGGGAAACATCATCATACACCCCTCTGCTCATGGGGGGTAAGTGCTGTACGGAAAGAGGGTGTTTACGCACGCGAATATCAATAAATTATCATAGTCGGGCGAGAGAGGGGTTTAATGGGGGGTGGTTTTACACGTCCACATATTTATTTTTTGTTTATATTTGTTGTTTAACAAATATAAACAACGTGAATTTGATATAAAAAAAGAACATTCAAATGAGGAAAATAAGGATCCACAAGCTGGTTTTTAATTTTAAAGGAAATTATTGAAAAACATAATTACTAATAAATATTGATTGGAAACACTAAATTGTAATTACTGAGAGAGATTTGCCAGACTCAAACTGAATGATTGTATAAAGTTCATTGATAACAATAAATCGATGTATATATAAAATAAAAATTAGTGTACATGTATAATCAATTAATATATTAAAAGTGCGATTCTTTTCACAATCTATAACAAGTTAGTCTTACAAAGACTGGTTCTGGTTCTTTAGGGAGTGCGCATTTCTGCACTGCACTTAGGCCTCATTGGGCCCATTGTGCTCTTACAAAGACTATATCAAACACTCATTGAAACTACTTTTTTGTAAGTCTTTGTAAGACTAACTTGTTGTAGATTGCGAAAAGAATCTCGGCACTTTTAATGTTTGAAGTATTCTGCAACCAAGAATTGGCAATTTCATTTCTACTTATAAATTAATATTTGTCGAGAGACAGAAAATTCATGATGATAAAATCAAGTCTCTTAAAAATTCTGTTAACTTAATAGCTGCGTAATTTCTATACATACTTAACACGCAAAATAAATTACCATACCCTGACTAACCGAATCTCCATAAAACTCATAAACATCCCATCCCACGCTTAAATATTACAACAAAATCCCGCAACGGAATCCCATTAAAACCCCAATTATTGTCCCGGGGTCCGGTCCAAAATGAATCCGATTATTATTTCAGTTTCCGTCTCGCGATCGCAACGACCATTAATACATACTAGATTTATCAAGGGTGGGGGGGGGGGGGCACGTACCGTCCCGTCCCGGGAATTTTTGCAAAGTTAACAGACACGAACTTCCCTTTTTCTTTGTCGTTTGTCGCGCTGCAGCGCAATAAATATAGTGTTCTGCTGCTGCTTGCATTATCTCACACGGGGCGCATTATAAATTCGCCCCGCGGGGTGTTACAGTTTTATTCCGACCCTTAAGTGAAACAGAATTATGTTACTGTGGCGAATGTTGATAATGCAAAATAATGAAGTTTTGCATTGATTTAGTTTTGTAAAGATTTATTTTATTCTCTTAAATAGGATTTTTGTACGAACTTTTTGATGTACGAGTTTTCAACGAATCTAAGCCATCAATATTTAAATAAATATGTTTAGAATTAGACAAAATTCACTCATAAATTGATTATAATTTTCTTTTTTTTTTAAATTTTAAATAAGGATTCTAGAAAGCTCGAGTCTTACTCATTTTTCTTTCTCAAAACACAGACATTTGTTCATTAATGTATTCATTATTTTAAAAATTTCCAAAATTTAAAAACCTCGGTTTAACTTTCAATGAAAACACTAACAGTTTTTTCCCAAATTTATTTTATTTTTGCTTGATATACATTTCGAGTACTATGTACTATGTAAGCTATTGATATTGAGTACATAGTACTCGAAATATAGATCGAGCAAAAATTTAAAAAAATTGGGAAGAAAGTGTTTGTGTTTTCATTCCAAGTTAGTTGAAATCTTTACGTTACTCAAAAAAAAACATATTCCTATGTAGGTTTAATTCTAGATTATTTATTTAAAAAAATCATAATTTTTTGCTATCTGATAATAAATTCATTCGCTTTAATAGTATATCAATAAATTTCCAATTAAATCCAAACAATCTCCGAACTCCAGGACAATTAATTAAGAATTTGCTATTTCAGTGGCGGTCTCATTAAACACCCCCTATATATTTCGCTTCATTATATAAGTCTTTGGAAGTTTGAAGGGCTCGCACAACTCTTCCTCGTGAAGAGCCCCGCCGCCTCCGCCGACGACGACGACGTCGTCGGCGTCTCCTAAAGTCGCCGCACTTATCAGGGATGAAATATTAATCCGGCGGGGTTAATCTCTAGTTAAGTGTCGGTCTAATTAGGGCGCTCATTAGGGCGCGTTCTAATAACTAAACCGGCACTTCTTCCTCCCCCTCTTCGGCCCAACGGGTCCTGTTTTTTCATCGGCATAACTTTCCCATTTAACTTTTAATTGTGATTGGGATGTCCTCTCGTTGAGGATTAATAGTAATAAAAAAAGAACTAATGGTGCTTTCATTAAAACTAGACTCGACCGGATGTGATGACAGTATTTTTTCTTTTGTTTTTTTTTTGTTTTGATTATTTCATTTTTCAGGCAGTCGGGAACGGTTTGCAATTAATTTCAGCAGACGCAGAAAACGCTTTTTATAAACTACAAGCTTGCATGTGTTTGTGTGTGCGTTCGATGGATGTTTGGGGCGTATGGAAAGTTTCCTTTGAAAATGCAATCTGGCATTAATATTGAAAAGCCAAACTAAAACCTTTAATGTGAAATTAGCATCCTGATATTACTTGTTTTTACATAATTCTCAGTAGTAATCATAGAAGTACATATTCCGTTTTCGATGCAATATAATTTTAACCTTGATTATTCAATTTGGTTATAATTATTAACTAATATTCAATTATTTGTTTTATTTCGTATTGGCAAAACTTAAACAAACATACAGGGAGTTTTTCTTTCAAGTATACACATTCCGATGTATTATATATTCAATAAAGAAAAAACCTCTAAAGTACCATGGAAAATATTGTACGTTGGCAACTCTGGAAATATACATAATAATATTTATGCCTGACGTTTTATATGTCAATTCCTAAAGCGTGTAGCCAACTTAAATCTTAAAAAGATTAAATCAGGGCACTGTACATTTTCAGAAATTCGTTGATGTTTTAATATCATCCAATTTGAACCTTTCTAATAAGTGTTTACACTCCTGATTAAGCATGAAGTAAAATTTCGAGTTTAGAAAAGCCTGAAAATTTGGATTTGCCATGTTACATCACTAGTTTTGAATAGATTTTAAGAATCAGCTAACGGTTTTTGTTAAAACAAGAGATACATTTCTAAATTATTACTTTTAGTAAGTTTTCATGTGTATAATTCAAGCAATTATTTTCCGTTGCATTTGAGCCCGATAAATTAGAAAATTAAATCAAATCCAGAGTTAATGGAGCTCGGCGCAAATTAAGCCCACCCCTTCCACCAAGTTCCCAGTTAATTTTTGTGTATTAACGGGTGCCTTCTATCTGTGATTAGGCCGATTTCGGAGGGAAGCGCGGCGGAAATTAGCGAACATTTTTGGCAATTAAATAAATAATCCCGGGCGCAACTCCGGAATAAAGGGAGGGTTTATTCGCGATATAACTCACGTGGAAAAACGCTTTGGGTTTTTCGCAGGAGAGCGGATAGGAAAACGAGAATTAGTGGAGAAATATTTTGCGACGTTATTGTGTGTGATTATCTAGCTTCCTGCGTGCACAAATCATCTGTGCGATTATCCCCCTATACCCCCCAGAAAAGCAAGAAACTCGCGCATAAATAACTGGGATACAGTCGTACACGCCGACCTGTATAATGAAAACGGAAATTACATCGGAATAGGGAATTGCACCTGACTGGAAGCCGCCACCGGCGCACAATGTGCCAAATCCGAGCGCGAGCGCCAGGGGGGGATTTTGAGGAAAAAAATCAAATTAAAAATTTTGAGAAAAAAACATATCCACTCCATTGTAGATACACGAAACCCTTCTAATCTTGCATGTTTATATTTTTCAACCCCCTATATTATTAACAATTAACTCTTAAAGTTAAGCGATTTAGAAAACATCAATTTTACGGCATTTCACTCGCAAGTTTAAATAATTTATTACATGGATAGTAGGCGTACTATCAATATAACATTATACACTATTGTTTATAACATAATACTGTATATTATGGTTGAAAAATTAAGTCTCTAAATATTTTAGAACAAAAGTTAAAAAAAAATTGAATATGAAATATATTTTAAATATAAATTTTAACTTTAGAAAGTGTTATAAAAAAAATGTCAACTCGATGAGGTCTGGGACTATCACTAAAAATTAGTTCTATGTTTTCTCTAACTACCCTCAAAATTTCGTATCTCCACCGGTGCGTTTTTGGGGTCTTTTTAATTTTTTTATTTGACGCCACCAATTAAAGTTGGGTCGGGCGAGGCCCGTGTGCGGTGAGTATCGTGGAGTCGAGCGCGCGCTATTCTCGAGCAGCACGCAACATGATTTTTACGTTGGCCCCGAACAAAAAATAATAAAAACGCACTTAAAACGCACATGTAAAAATTCAAAAAAATTAGGGCAGTTACAGAAAATATTAACAAATTTTTATATGATAGTCACAGTTCTTCCGGTTTGCAATCTTCTAGAAAAATAATATAATAATAATTCAAGGCAGCAAAATTATATACAATTGTTATAATCATTACATAGGTTGTGACTTTCACCAAAAACTGTGGTATGTTTTTAAATGCCCTAAAAACTTCGTATCTCTACATGTGCGTTTTGTGTCAGGTTTTTGCGAATGACCGAGTCGATTTTTATCGGTTGCGCCTAATAAAAAATAAAGCACCTCAAAAAAACCTACAAATGTGAAAAGTATCTGCTGTAGTTTAAAAATAATTTAATCTGTTGTTTAAAATATGAATTTTTAATCAGAATATACATTACATTTTTCTGATTTTGCACAACGAAGTTATGTATTTTATACTGTTTTATTTACTTACTTTTTTAAAATGAAAAATTGTCAGTATCCTCATCAGTCTGTTCGTCTTTGCTGTCACTTGTGTCCGTTTCACAAATAACTAATTTTTTAGCGTCTGCAGGTAGTTGTTTTTTATGAATTTTTACATCGCTTCTCAAAGAAGAAATTATTGGATCAGAACATACAAGAAGCATATTAAATAAATCTCGAATTGTATTAAGCCTAGAGTTTTTCCTAGTATGGTTTTCTCTAACTCTCTTATATATTTTATTGGTTGCTTCCTGTGTCTCTTCCGAAAGTTCTCCGATTGGTAAAAGACATTGTCCAATTATTTTGCTCCCGTGAATTAAAATTTTATGGACACTAGGAGGCATTCTATACCATCCATATAACAAGGTGTAAAGTCGGGCCGGGCCGTATCTTCTGCATATTTATCAAACATCAATACATTTATATTACGAGAACTCGACATTGTTATAAGAATTGTATAAAATCTGTTCAATAATTCTTCATTCAATTCAGTGATGACAGCTACTTTCTCATAATTTCGAAAAAATATTCGAGCAACGTTGCCAGTATTTGAAGTACCTCCTCCTTGCACAACAATATCAACCCTTATCCCTAACTATTTACGTAATAGTTTTTGTATTCTAGTTTTCCGACTAAATATATTATTTTTCTCTTCTATCGTACATCCGTGAGTAGTTGTTTTCTTCAAATCTAATTTATATATTATGTATTTTCGGTGATCAATAAATTAGTTTGTCTTCTTTTAGATGTATTACTTTGTATTGTGAACTGTGTACCTGATGTACTTGGTATTGGTGAAATATTTTCTATATTTTCAAAGGGGTTTGTATTTTCAATTAAGACAGAACCCTCGTTGTATTTAAAAGGCAGCAGTAACCAATTTCTATTTTTTTTTTTTATGAAATTGATATGAGATCTTGAGCACATTTTCCACTTTCTATTAAGAGTACTGCAGAAACCCTTAACTTTTTTAAGAATGTCATCATTTTCACTATTGTTTTTCGTCGAAACATTTTCAATATATTTTATTAAATAATCAATGGTATTGCTTGACTGAATAAGGTTTTTAGGTTTTAGTTCGTACCATACCTTATATAAATCACCGTTTGTAATTTTAATTTTCTCCATTATCACTCAGCGTTTTGGATTAATTAAATTACACTAACACTAAACACTAGTTTAATTAAAGTAAACTATTTTATACACAAAAAAACACTACATCAAAGAAAGAGTATATAGTCAACAAATTAAATAACACTTAACACTAACTTAATTAATAATTACTTTATAATGTTCAATCGTTCGCTTATGGATCAGAAAAATATGTGAACTGTTGGAGACTTCGTTCAACACTAAACGCATATTTTGCTTTCAAGAAAATTAAGAATAATCCATTTCAGATACTTAAACCGTAAAAACTGTGTGACAAGAATGCCATTTGTTACGGTAAATGACAGCTTCAATCGGACCCCTAATAAAAATGTAAACACAAACCAGATGACCTTTATCAGTAACAGATGTACACCCTTATATATCAATAAGAAAAAAACCCATAAAACTATTTTTGTAAATGTGATTTAAATGCTGCAAAAAATACTCAGAGAAGAAATAATTTCCCTATGATATATACCTGTATATTAGAAAAATTGTAGATTGTGAGGATTATGACTATTATGTAAACATTTGTCAATATTTTCTGTAACAGCCCTAATTTTTTTGAATTTTTACATGTGCGTTTTAAGTGCGTTTTTATTATTTTTTTGTTCGGGGCCAACGTAGAAATAATGTTGCGTGCTGCTCGAGAATAGCGAGCTCGACTCCGCGATGCCACCGCACACGGGCCTCGCCCGACCCAATTTTAATTGGTGGCGTCGAATAAAAAAATTAAAAAGACCCCAAAAACGCACCGGTGGAGATACGAAATTTTGAGGGTAGTTAGAGAAAACATAGAACTAATTTTTAGTGATAGTCACAGACCTCATCGAGTTGGCATTTTTTTTATAACACTTTCTAAAGTTAAAATTTATATTTAAAATATATTTCATATTCAAATTTTTTTAACTTTTTTTCTAAAATATTTAGAGAGTTGATCTTTCAACCATAATATACAGTATTATGTTATAAACAATAGTGTATAATGTTATATTTATAGTACGCCTACTATCCATGTAATAAATTATTTAAACTTGCGAATGAAATGCCGTAAAATCGATGTTTTCTAAATTGCTCAACTTTAAGCGTTAATTGTTAATAATATAGGGGGTTAAAAAATATAAACATGCAAGATTATAAGGGTTTCATGTATCTACAATGGAGTGGATATGTTTTTTTCTCGAAATTTTTAATTTAATTTTTTTCCTCCAAATCCCCCCCTGGCGCTCGCGCTCGGATTTGGCACATTGTGCGGCGCCGCCCAGAGATCGTATTAAAACTTAGTATATGCCTTTGTGTGGGCTAAATATGAAAATCCCTTAAGGAGATAGCGACGTGCTGGATGTGTATTGTGCCCAAGTATAACGTAAAACGATCCCCCTCCTTTCCTTTCGCCCGTTTACTCTGGGAATGCGAGCGAACGCCAAACATTACCCTTTTCCCAGTGATTAACAGGGACGAGAGGAAGTGAGGGAGAGGATAAATCTTTCACCTACATTTTACTCCCCGACTAGCGCGAGTTTTATCTGAGGTGGGCCGCCATCCCAGGGAGATTCAAATCTACCTATTTTTCACTCGGGCATCTGCGCCCCGTTACACCGGGCTTTATTAAGGCTCCATAGTACGCGTTGTTCCATAGCGAAAATCCATATAAAACATGCTGCCGTATTCCGGCTGTAATTTTGTTATTTACACAACGATTTATTTCATCTTTTCAAAGTAAGAAAATGAAGGATATATAGACACATCTACTGTCTTGATTTTTTTTTAATAACTTTCACTTGATTACAATAAAATGACAAAAAATGGCATTACTTGTGATGCTTTTTTAGTGTACAATTTAATATTTTTTTGAAATAATAAAACAGCATAAAGGTAGTTCCTTCTTTCTACTGATTATTGGTTTTTATTAGAACACAAAACATGCTCTGTGCAAAATTTAAGAGATGTTCTTCTGACCCTTGTAAATCGCAACAATACAGCCCGTAAAGTGCCGCCGTCTGTTGCATTTTACTCGATGCTCTTGGCGTTTTCTGTAAAATTACAGAAATCATGCAGTGATATTATTACTATCCATTCGACACATTTTCGGCTCAGATTTTGTTTGATTGTGTTAGTTGTGGTGTTATTGGAAGATTGCGCGCGCGTAAGTATTTTTGAATTTTTTTTATTTATGCGTGTAAAGAGTATTATTTTGTATTATTCAAAAACGTCTGATATCGTCTCCACACGGTTAGGTTTATTTTGGTGTTATTAAGTGTTGTTAGATTTTGTGCAATTAATGTTCAAATTTGATCAATTTGAAAACGCGAACCACGCGTGAAAGGTGGATAAGATTTAATGATTTATTACATCGCACTTACCTAATATATCAATACCATTTTTTCAGGATTTATTAAACACATATTCCTCTATAATATTCCGCCAAGTATGAATTAATCGATTATGAAAAAATATAGTTATGATTATTTAAACGTAACAACATTATTTTAATGCAGTTAAACTTTGATGTGACTTAAATAAATTTTATCGAACCGTAGAGGGTAGGGATCACTACGAAAAAATAGCTCAAACTTTCCTCTATCACACCATATCAAAATCAAATTTTTATCGATCCCTGTAAGGGGCTTTTTTATTTTTTTGTTCAGCGCGACCGCCTACCGCGAAGGCGCTCGAGCGTTCCTATGCATAAATTTCATACGCAATTACTACATCTTTGTTATACATCCTAGTTCTAACGAATTTTATTAAACTAACATTCTACAGCATATATTTATTTAAAGTAGACTTTAGAATTGTAATTTTAATTATTTATAAGTATAACAAAGTAATATTAGTATTAAATTTAATATAACTTATATTACGCATTCGATTTAGCGCCCCTCGATTGTTACATTTTTTATTAATATTTCTTTCAAGTACGCCATAAAAAATAATCTGTAGATCAATTAGTTTCTAAGGGTTTGTTTGTTTTTATAAATAATGAGTGAGAAATCTTGTAATATGCACAAGTATTTATGAGATGATCAACATCTGGTTCATGTTTTGAGTAAATATCAATTCTTGGTCGTCTGTTCTGTCAATACCTGTGACAAATGGGGTGAGTGTGTTATTTTTAATAGGCCAAATACTTTATAACTGCTAATTTTACGAAAAGGGATTTTTAAAAGAGAATCAATTTAGTTAGTTCTCATTGCTTAAAGAGTTCGGATACATATATTTCTATAACCTATCGAAGTGTTGCACTTTTACTATTTAATTTTAATTGAACTTAGTTCTGTTAGTGTTAGTTAATTTGTGTATAAAACAATTTTAGTGTTCGGTGTGTTTAATTATTAATTTTTTTTTTATATTAAATTATATATTAATTTTTTATGGTGAGTTTCACCCTCCGCGATTCTATACATTTTATATAAGCCACTTTAAAGATTAAATATAATGAAATAAAATTGTTACTTTCAAATAATTATAATTACCATTCTAAATAAAGTTATGCTTGTAATGATTCGACCCTAGGTATTGTACAAATTTATAATTTGTATTTTATTTACGTTGTGTTGTGTATGTATACACCGTTCCATTTGTTTCTGGATCTCGCCTAGCCATGCTTTCGTGTTGTTATGTTGCAGTATCAACATTTACATTTTTTATTAATTGGCACTCCTGATTCCTTATTTTAACAGTGTTGCAATAATTTATGATATCATAAGTATGGGGTATAAATTCAAATTAATTAATGGGCGCAAAATTCTCTGTGAACAAAAACATGTTGTTGCAGCTAAAATTATTTTCCTTAGAAAATTTGTACAGTATCAAAATTCCAGTGAAGATATCCAATTCGTATACCTGGATGAAATATGGATATATCAGAATGGATCCGTGGTTCGACGCTGGGTACATGAAACGGATATAAAAAGTAATCCAACTAAATTCAAAAATGAAGGCAAACGCTTCACCATTCTACATGCTGGGTATAGGGGTGGGTTTTTGGATCGGTGCGATTTTTTATTACATTCGAAAAACAATGACCGAGATTACCATGCCACAATGGATGGTAATACTTTTCAAAATTGGGTGGTTAATCAACTTATTCCTGCTTTGGCTAAGCTTTCAGGGAAATGTGTAGTTATTATGGATAATGCTGCATACCATTCTGTGCAATTAGACAAAACTCCTTCATTTTCTTGTAAGAAATGCGAAATGCAGGAGTGGTTGGTTAAACACAATGTAAAATTCAATCCAAAATTAACCAAAAAGGAACTATGGGCTTTATTTATACCATTTCGATTTAATGACAAAATTTACGTAGTTGATGACATTTTGAGAAAGAACGGGCACGAAGTTCTTAGATTACCGCCATACCATTGTCAATACAATCCAATTGAAATGGCATGGGGGTTTTGTAAGACTTACTACAATAAGCACATAAATTCTAAGCAACCATCTAAGGATCGTGTTCAGAATTTATGGCTTGAGTCTCTCTCAAAATGTACATCCGATATGTGGCAAAATTTCTGTGATCATTGTGAAAAACTTATTTCGGATGGCTGGACAAAACACATGGGGAACCTTTCTTTTGAAACCATTCCTCCTTTTATTATTTCGCTTGGGGAATCTGGCTCAGAACAAACATCAGAAGATTCAGATGCAGGTTCTCTTGACTAAATAATGAAAGTGGAATGAGGGCTTAAAAATTGTTTGACATGAAAATTATCAGTATCACAAGAGGGTGGGAATAAATTTGCAATTCTACAAAAGAATACTGAGGGCCAACAGAAGAGAGAATGACCAAAATTAAGGTGGATGGATGGAGTTGATCAAAATGTGTTAACGGGAAGACCCAAGCGAGAAATACAAATGGATGACGAAATAAGTTTGCAGAGCCGAATTCATTCTATTTGTTATATACAATATTATTGGTGTGTTTGTATGTACAAAAACCAAGTAGTAAATTTTGTTAATCTTAAAACTGCATATTATTATCCTTTTATATCTGAAAATTTGTAAAACAGGCAACAGTGTAAGATCACAATAGTCAGAAATTATAACCTTAAAATCGAACATCTGACAGTGACATTTAAAAACCCTGATTTAAAACACAACCAGCCCCATTTACAATACTTAAACTGTCACTTTTCCATAGCTAGGCGAGATCCAGAAACAAATGGAATTTTGTATAGTAACCCTTTTAATTTATTTAACAGATTCGTTGTTTGTGTCAATATGCATTATCGGAAATACTGTGTCTTTCTTCCCTTTTAATGACCAGGAGTATGTGTGGACAATAAATAAAACAGGATGTGAGTTTAACGGATGCAAAGTTTATTGACCTCAATTATGACATTTCTAATTAATTTGTGTTTCTTAAATTATTTATGTTCTCGAAATACTTTATTTTCGTTTGTACTTAGAAGCCATGTGCATTTTAGTTAAACTCAAAAAGTATATGACTCTACTTGTGGGAGCAAAATTAAATAACCCCTGCATTTGCATTATGAGATGGGAAACCCACAAAAACCATCTCGGAGCTTACCAGACAACCAACTAGCGGGAACACTCCTCTGATTAACAAGCAGATCCCGACGTCATCCGTTGATTGTTTTGTGTTATTAACTAGCGGGAACATAACTCAGCAGTACTAACTCGGGACGACCACACCCGTTAATTGTTTTCAGGCAATTAACTAGCGGGAACACTCCTCCGTTTTCCACGCACAGCTCGACCACACCCGTCAATTGTTTTTTGTGCATTTAACTAGCGGGAACATAACCCTGCAGTACTAACTCGGGACGACCACACCCGTTAATTGTTTTCAGGCAATTAACTAGCGGGAACACTCCTCCGTTTTCCACGCACAGCTCGACCACACCCGTCAATTGTTTTTTGTGCATTTAACTAGCGGGAACATAACTCTGCAGTACTGACAGGGGACGACCACACCCGTTAATTGTTTTCAGGCAATTAACTAGCGGGAACACTCCTTCGTTTTCCACGCACAGGTCGACCACACCCGTCAATTGCTTTTTGTGCATATAACTAGCGGGAACATAACTCTGCAGTACTAACTCGGGACAACCACACCCGTTAATTGTTTTCAGGCAATTAACTAGCGGGAACACTCCTCCGTTTTCCACGCACAGCTCGACCACACCCGTCAATTGTTTTTGTGCATTTAACTAGCGGGAACATAACTCTGCAGTACTGACTCGGGACGACCACACCCGTTAATTGTTTTCAGGCAATTAACTAGCGGGAACACTCCTCCGTTTTCCACGCACAGCTCGACCACACCCGTCAAGTGCTTTTTGTGCATATAACTAGCGGGAACATAACTCTGCAGTACTAACTCGGGACAACCACACCCGTTAATTGTTTTCAGGCAATTAACTAGCGGGAACACTCCTCCGTTTTCCACGCACAGCTCGACCACACCCGTCAATTGTTTTTGTGCATTTAACTAGCGGGAACATAACTCTGCAGTACTAACTCGGGACGACCACACCCGTTAATTGTTTTCAGGCAATTAACTAGCGGGAACACTCCTCCGTTTTCCACGCACAGCTCGACCACACCCGTCAAGTGCTTTTTGTGCATATAACTAGCGGGAACATAACTCTGCAGTACTAACTCGGGACGACCACACCCGTTAATTGTTTTCAGGCAATTAACTAGCGGGAACACTCCTCCGTTTTCCACGCACAGCTCGACCACACCCGTCAATTGTTTTTGTGCATTTAACTAGCGGGAACATAACTCTGCAGTACTAACTCGGGACGACCACACCCGTTAATTGTTTTCAGGCAATTAACTAGCGGGAACACTCCTCGGTTTTCCACGCACAGCTCGACCACACCCGTCAATTGCTTTTTGTGCATATAACTAGCGGGAACATAACTCTGCAGTACTAACTCGGGACGACCACACCCGTTAATTGTGATCAGGAATTAACTAGCGGGAACACTCCTCCGGTTTTCACGCACAGCTCGACCACACCCGTCAATTGTTTTTGTGCATTTAACTAGCGGGAACATAACTCTGCAGTACTAACTCGGGACGACCACACCCGTTAATTGTTTTCAGGCAATTAACTAGCGGGAACACTCCTCCGTTTTCCACGCACAGCTCGACCACACGCGTCAATTGCTTTTTGTTTTGTCTTTGTTGTATAATATTTATTTTTGTTGTGTTATTCTTATTTCCCTCTGTGATTTGGAACTTGTGGTGCTTTTCGTGATGTTCTTCTTTCGAACTGTTTCTTGACTCTCCTGACTCTTGACTCCTTATGTTTTCCCCTACGCACAGCTTTTATTACTCTGTTTCCCACCCGATCGTGGAGATGGAAGATTTCGCGCAGACCATATATGGTTATAAAATACCACCCATCCCTGACGTCACGCAATTCCCCCGACTTCGCAAATTCGTTGTGTTTGCGCTTGGTTAAACCTTGAACTGAATCTTTCTGTATGTCTTAGCATTTCTCCACGTGCCGGTACTAGTTTATTATTTTAAGGCGATGCTGCATTTGTTATTTCTTTCAGATAAAATATTTTGATCGACTAATGTTATTCTCGTATTTACTGAATGTTGATTTTTCTTTAATATTTTCTTGGGTGATTTTTGTATTAATATTTTAATTTGATTTCGTCAAAAATAATATTTGCACATGACCCCTACTGACCTATTACATTCGCCCCCTTTTAAAAATATGAACTTTTAGAATGTTAAGATTTTAAAAATTCCCTTATTTTACGATATTATTATTTTTGGCGTCATGTCAGGAATCCTCTTCTAGTAAGTGTTGACTTTCCCTCGTTCGTAGTGTTCATTATTCTCAACGCTGCAGCCCCAATTACCTGGTTCGAGTCTGAAATTGAGAAACAAATCTGAGTACCCACATTAATGTCGGCATTCTACATTAATACTTTGCCTAAAAAGCTGTTCCTGATGTTGTTGTTTTTTTTTTTTTTTTACTAAAGAAGAAGTGTAAATTACGAGTATTTAAATGGTTATAATTTTATCAGATACTCCCCTTTTTTTTTTCGTCGATGGCATGAAAACGTAGATTCGGTGGCAGCTTGAAGTATCAAGACCTCGGTGACCTTGACTTTCTTGTGGGCTCCTGATAAAGGACTGGTGTTATTGAAATGCGGCAAACCAGCATCCCTGATTATTGATGTCGATTGAATTGTCCGTCCGGTCGAGAGTGGCACCTAGTGGTTCCGATGCCTCTGAAGACGAAGATTTGGTAGCAGCTTGGACTGGTGTTGTTGAAATGCGGCAAACCCTCATCCCTGATTATTGATGTCGATTAAATTGTCCGTCCGGCCGAGAGTGGCACTTAGTAGTTTTTATGCCTTTGTCGTGACCCCAACTTTTTTGTTACTCCCCCGGCCTCTTTAATGCTCAAAGTCTGTAACAAATTCTAGAACATATTTTGATTGATTTAATTTAAAATTTTGTTGTGTTGTTTCTGTCGAGTTGGAGCTTTCTTGTGGATTGTTTTCGTTATGAATTCGTTGCTGTTGAGATGACGTGATGGAGTCACATGGAGCTGAAGCGGTAATGTTTTTTTTTTTTTTATAAGTTTAACGGATGCAAAACTTCATTTAGATGACCCATCGCCCCCCCATTTTGATATGTCTGTTGAGATGTCGTGGTGGAGTCAGTTGGAGCTGAAGCGGCAGTGTTTTTTTTTAAAGACTTTATTTAGAAGACGATGTTGACGATGTTTCTGGATCCAAAACTTCATTTGGATGACCCATTGCCCCCCAATTTTGATACTTAGTCGGAAAGCCCGTTTGTAGGAGTGAAGTACTTGGCGGTTTTCACGCCGCTGTTGTGACGCTCTAAGCCTTCCCGGCCTCTGTTGTAACACTCCCAACTTTCTTGATGCTCAACTTTGAATCCGTAACAAATTCCAAAACATATTACGGTTTATTCAAATTTAAATTCTGTTGCGTTGTTTCTGTTGAGTTGGAGCTCTCTTGTGCATCGTTTTTGTTATGAATAGGTTGCTGTCGGGATGTCGTGGTGGAGTCACTTAAATTTGAAGCGTCAGTGTTTTTTTTTTAAGACTTCATTAAGATAACCCATCGCCCCCCAATTTGATATGCTTGTAGTCAAAAAGTCGGTCCAAAGGAGTGGCGTACTTAGTGGTTTTTATGCCGTTGCTGTGACGCTTCCGGACTTCTTGGTGCTGAAATTCGGATATGTAATCAATTCTAAAACATGTTTCGATTGATGTTAAATTTTGTTGCGTTGTTTCTGCTGAATTGAAGCTTTCTTGTGAATTGCTTTTGTTATGGATGCCGGTGAGATGTCGTGATGGTGTCACTATCAGCTAAAGTAGCAGTTTTTTTTTTTTTTGGATCCAAAACTTCATTTAGATGACCTATCGCCCCCAGTTTTGATACGCACGTAGTTAATAAATCCGTTTTAAAGAGTGGCGTATTTGGTGGTTTTCCTGCCGTTGTTGTGAGTCTCTCGGCCTACCCGGCCTCTGTTGTAACGCTCCCAATTTTGTCGTTCTTCTTAAATTCGGATATGTAATCAATTCTAAAACATGTTTCGATTGATGTTAAATTTTGTTGCGTTGTTTCTGCTGAATTCGAGCTTTCTTGTGAATTACGTTTGTTACGGATGCCGTTGAGATGTCGTGATGGTGTTACTGGCAGCTAAAGTAGCAGCTGTTTCTTTCTTTTTTCCAAAACTTCATTTAGATGACCTATCGCTCCCAGTTTTGATACGCTCGTTGTTAAAAAGTCCGTTCGAAAGAGTCTAGTACTTGGTGGTTTTCCTGCCGTTGTTGTGAGTCTCTCGGCCTTCCCGGCCTCTGTTGTAACTTTGTCGTTACATCCACGGCCTTCTTGTTACTCAAATTCGGATATGTAATCAATTTGTCCGTTCTTGTAGAATGTGACTCTGTTGACTTGATTCTTCTTGACGGACAGATGTTGTGGAATAAATCATCTTTTTTTTTCGCCTTCGATTTTGGATATCATTTGGAACCTTTTGCATTTTTGTAAATCTTCCCCATAGGTTGATTTCTCCCACCTCGGTACTCTTGATTATCCGGCCTTCTCTTCGCCCATTGATGACTTAGCTGCTTCATTGCGCCGGTTTCGGTGTTGCCAATGCTTTGTTGCTTTCATATTTTTTTTTTAAGTTTTCGCGCCCGCTTCAAACACCTTTCTGTTCTCCATTTAATGATTGATTTTGCCTGGTCATCGTGGTTGCTGTTATCATACTCAAATAAACACCTGCTACATGAAATTAAAATTGAAACTCAATTAATTTTTGTTTTTGTTAAAGGCCCACACCTTTAATTCAGTAATGCATCAGATATTTTATTATGTTGTACCTTATCATCGCCTTTGAATCGTATCTCTTAACTTAAACTGCATCTCGTAATTATGTTAATGCGACTTGCAACTCCTTAAGTAATTTTTTTTTGTTATATATTTATTTTTATTATTATTATTATTATTTTGTATGCTTATTTTGATAACTTGAGTCACTTTCTCATTTGACCTAGGTACCTTTGATTCGTTTGTTTGTTTGTTTTTATTTTTATAAAACCTTTTTCGATTTTTGTACCTGTTATTGTAATTCGTATTTTTTTTTTGTTTGTTTCATTTTAAAATTACAAGTTAGATTTTTCTTTTCGCTTATCTCATGCTAATAATTTTAAACTGTATTTTCTGCTAGCTTATGCGTCTACTCTGAGCGGCCACCTTTTTTTGCTGTTATTAATTATTACCTCTTCTTGAAATGACTATTTGTATATTTTGATTACTATTTTCTTTGCGCGCTCTTAAACGCTACTCGTTTGTAACATTTATTTTATGCCCACGATTTCTGGATACGGATGTTTATTTTTCTTATGAGGAGGTCAGGTCAGTAATCGCTTTTAAAATGATTTATTGCATTCCTAATAATTTTTTTTTTCGTGAGATTAATATTTTCTTTTAGATATTATTTATTTCTAACTTTGATATTTACTGTTTCTGTGCAGTTTGCTAGTATTCCTGAATTTCGAATGTTTTCCTTTTTCTATTACGTGAACTTATTATGCACATATTGTGCATTACCAAAATCCTTTCCCAATCGTCGTTTTTTTTTTTTGCTTATTCTTCCTTTTCTGGAGTGTCTTTATCTTTAAAAGTGGGTCAATGATTGAACTTGAAATACCAACACGTTTGTCTGATTTTTGAATTACTTGCGTTTGTTTTTATTTGTATATGGAATTTCTGTTTGTGCGTCTTTATACTTATTCTAGCTCTTTTTGTTTACGCGCCCATCTTCTGAATATAGGTCAGCGTTTGAACTTGAAATACTAACACGTATGAACTTGAAATCGCTATTATGAATTTTTTTCTTGTTGTTGTTTATTAAATAGTAATTACGTCTGTACCTTTTAAAACTTTGCTTCCGCTCTTTTTAAAACTCTATTATCTGAAGTATTCCTGTCCACAAGTGGACACAGCATTTTAAAATTATGTAATACATATTTATTGTCATCACAAACTATCCTGGTCACGGCACCAATGTAATGATTCAACCCTAGGTATTGTACAAATTTATAATTTGTATTTTATTTACGTTGTGTTGTGTATGTAGTAACCCTTTTAATTTATTTAACAGATTCGTTGTTTGTGTCAATATGCATTATCGGAAATACTGTGTCTTTCTTCCCTTTTAATGACCAGGAGTATGTGTGGACAATAAATAAAACAGGATGTGAGTTTAACGGATGCAAAGTTTATTGACCTCAATTATGACATTTCTAATTAATTTGTGTTTCTTAAATTATTTATGTTCTCGAAATACTTTATTTTCGTTTGTACCTAAAAGCCATGTGCATTTTAGTTAAACTCAAAAAGTATATGACTCTACTTGTGGGAGCAAAATTAAATAACCCCTGCATTTGCATTATGAGATGGGAAACCCACAAAAACCATCTCGGAGCTTACCAGACAACCAACTAGCGGGAACACTCCTCTGATTAACAAGCAGATCCCGACGTCATCCGTTGATTGTTTTGTGTTATTAACTAGCGGGAACATAACTCTGCAGTACTAACTCGGGACGACCACACCCGTTAATTGTTTTCAGGCAATTAACTAGCGGGAACACTCCTCCGTTTTCCACGCACAGCTCGACCACACCCGTCAATTGTTTTTTGTGCATTTAACTAGCGGGAACATAACTCTGCAGTACTAACTCGGGACGACCACACCCGTTAATTGTTTTCAGGCAATTAACTAGCGGGAACACTCCTCCGTTTTCCACGCACAGCTCGACCACACCCGTCAATTGTTTTTTGTGCATTTAACTAGCGGGAACATAACTCTGCAGTACTGACTCGGGACGATCACACCCGTTAATTGTTTTCAGGCAATTAACTAGCGGGAACACTCCTCCGTTTTCCACGCACAGCTCGACCACACCCGTCAATTGCTTTTTGTGCATATAACTAGCGGGAACATAACTCTGCAGTACTAACTCGGGACGACCACACCCGTTAATTGTTTTCAGGCAATTAACTAGCGGGAACACTCCTCCGTTTTCCACGCACAGCTCGACCACACCCGTCAATTGCTTTTTGTGCATATAACTAGCGGGAACATAACTCTGCAGTACTAACTCGGGACGACCACACCCGTTAATTGTTTTCAGGCAATTAACTAGCGGGAACACTCCTCCGTTTTCCACGCACAGCTCGACCACACCCGTCAATTGCTTTTTGTGCATATAACTAGCGGGAACATAACTCTGCAGTACTAACTCGGGACGACCACACCCGTTAATTGTGATCAGCAATTAACTAGCGGGAACACTCCTCCGTTTTCCACGCACAGCTCGACCACACCCGTCAATTGTTTTTGTGCATTTAACTAGCGGGAATATAACTCTGCAGTACTAACTCGGGACGACCACACCCGTTAATTGTTTTCAGGCAATTAACTAGCGGGAACACTCCTCCGTTTTCCACGCACAGCTCGACCACACGCGTCAATTGCTTTTTGTTTTGTCTTTGTTGTATAATATTTATTTTTGTTGTGTTATTCTTATTTCCCTCTGTGATTTGGAACTTGTGGTGCTTTTCGTGATGTTCTTCTTTCGAACTGTTTCTTGACTCTCCTGACTCTTGACTCCTTATGTTTTCCCCTCCGCACAGCTTTTATTACTCTGTTTCCCACCCGATCGTTGAGATGGAAGATTTCGCGCAGACCATATATGGTTATAAAATACCACCCATCCCTGACGTCACGCAATTCCCCCGACTTCGCAAATTCGTTGTGTTTGCGCTTGGTTAAACCTTGAACTGAATCTTTCTGTATGTCTTAGCATTTCTCCACGTGCCGGTACTTGTTTATTATTTTAAGGCGATGCTGCATTTGTTATTTCTTTCAGATAAAATATTTTGATCGACTAATGTTATTCTCGTATTTACTGAATGTTGATTTTTCTTTAATATTTTCTTGGGTGATTTTTGTATTAATATTTTAATTTGATTTCGTCAAAAATAATATTTGCACATGACCCCTACTGACCTATTACATGCTGTATGGGAATATTATTTTAATAAAATTCGTTAAAACTGGGATGTATAACGAAGATGTAGTAACTGCGTAATCTGCGTAACTGCGAAATCTATGCATAGGAACGCTCGAGCGCCTTCGCGGTAGGCGGTCGCGCTGAACAACAAAATAAAAAAGCCCCCACAGGGATCGATAAAAATTTGATTTTGATATGGTGTGATAGAGGAAAGTTTGAGCTATTTTTTGGTATTGAGCCCTACCTTCTACGGTTCGATAAAATTTATTTATGTCACTTCAAAGTTTAAATGCATTAAAATAATGTTGTTACGTTTAAATAATCATAACTATAATTTTTCATAATCGATTATATCATACTTAGCAGAATATTATAGAGAAATATGTGTTTAATAAATCCTGTAAATATGGTATTGATATATTAGGTGAGTGCGATGTAATAAATCATTAAATCTTATCCACTTTTCACGCGTAGTTCGCGTTCTCAAATTGATCAATTTTGAACATTAATTGCACAAAAGTGATGCGTCCAAAAAATTCAAACATTTGACACTTTATGAGTTTTGGAGTATCTAGAATGTAATAGTATTTTTTTTTTTGTCAATTTTCACTTTTATTTTTCCTTCCCCCACTACCGCTGGTGCGTTCGCTTGGATCGGCCACACTGTGCGGCGGAGGCGACTGACGAGTTGGTCCCCTCAGCTCACCGCTTCCGCCACCGTTCGGCTCGTCTTATGCTGCAGCGCGGCGGGCGCTCCACATATTTAGTTTGAATAGTATAATACAAGAGCGCTATGATTTGCATGGCGATACATCGAACTACTACCCACCGCCGTTGCCCCGCAGGAGAAACTGTTTGGCAAGGCACTACAGGCCCTTAAGGCTCCATAGTACGCGTTGTTCCATAGCGAAAATCCATATAAAACATGCTGCCGTATTCCGGCTGTAATTTCGTTATTTACACACCGATTTATTTCATCTTTTCAAAATAAGGAAATGAAGGATATATAGACACATCTACTGTCTTGATTTTTATTTAATAACTTTCATTTGAATACAATAAAATGACAAAAAATGGCATTACTTGTGATGCTTTTTTAGTGTACAATTTAATTTTTTTTTGAAATAATAAAACAGCATAAAGGTACTTTTTTCTTTCTACTGATTATTGGTTTTTATTAGACCACAAAACATGCTCTGTGCGAAATTTAAGAGATGTTCTTCTGACCCCTGTAAATAGCAAAAATACAGCCCGTAAAGTGCCGCCGTCTGTTGCATTTTACTCGATGCTCTTGGCGTTTTCTGTAAAATTACAGAAATCATGCAGTGATATTATTACTATCCATTCGACACATTTTCGGCTCAGATTTTGTTTGATTGTGTTAGTTGTGGTGTTATTGGAAGATTGCGCGCGTAAGTATTTTTGAATTTTTTTATTTATGCGTGTAAAGTATATTATTTTGTATTATTCAATAACGTCTGATATCGTCTCCGCACGGTTAGGTTAATTTTGGTGTTATAAGTGTTGTTAGATTTTTGTGTTTGTATAATTGTTTAACAATGCCACGAAAACCTAGAACGAAGGCAGGGCTGAGATTGAATGACCAACGGAAGAATCAAAGTAAAATTCAGAAATGGAATGCGTAAGTATTATTTTATAAGCAATAGCTATGATGAGGTTTTTCTATTCCAAATTCCAATTATAACATATTGCGAACAAGCGTCGGCAAATAGCGGCCGCCGAAGTCTTTTTCCCGTAGCGGGGGGCGTAGCGTCAGGCGCCGATTCGCATAGCGGGCGCATCGACGTGCCGGCCGGCGAATTCGGGGTCGCGTCACGTCGCGTCGGCTAGTAGGCTAGATATTTTTTTGCGGTGTTTGGTGAATTCAGGATTTTTTCTGGCCGGTCGGCGCGGGCGGCGCTTATTTATTACTCATCATCTATACAGGGTGTCACGCACCATAGGGATTTCCTAATTATTTTAGAGAAAACATCCAAAGATGTTTCTCCACGACCATTACTGAATGTAATAAAATTCCGAAATCAATTTTAATAATAGAATGTAAACATTCTCATTCTCAAGTTAGAATATTTATTCTGAAACACTTGCTTTCTATAACAAAGATGTAGTAACTGCGTATAAAATCTATGCATAGGAACGCTCGAGCGCCTTCGCGGTAGGCGGTCGCGCTGAACAACAAAATAAAAAAGCCCCCACAGGGATCGATAAAAATTTGATTTTGATATGGTGTGATAGAGGAAAGTTTGAGCTATTTTTTGGTAGTGAGCCCTACCCTCTACGGTTCGATAAAATTTATTTATGTCACTTCAAAGTTTAAATGCATTAAAATAATGTTGTTACGTTTAAATAATCATAACTATAATTTTTCATAATCGATTATATCATACTTAGCAGAATATTATAGAGAAATATGTGTTTAATAAATCCTGTAAATATGGTATTGATATATTAGGTGAGTGCGATGTAATAAATCATTAAATCTTATCCACTTTTCACGCGTAGTTCGCGTTCTCAAATTGATCAATTTTGAACATTAATTGCACAAAAGTGATGCGTCCAAAAAATTCAAACATTTGACACTTTATGAGTTTTGGAGTATCTAGAATGTAATAGTATTTTTTTTTTGTCAATTTTCACTTTTATTTTTCCTTCCCCCACTACCGCTGGTGCGTTCGCTTGGATCGGCCACACTGTGCGGCGGAGGCGACTGACGAGTTGGTCCCCTCAGCTCACCGCCCCCGCCACCGTTCGGCTCGTCTTATGCTGCAGTGCGGCGGGCGCTCCACATATTTAGTTTGAATAGTATAATACAAGAGCGCTATGATTTGCGTGGCGATGCATCCAACTACTACCCACCACCGTTGCCCCGCAGGAGAAACTGTTTGGCAAGGCACTACAGACCCTTAACGCGATAATGGAAACTTGTTATCAACGGCATAATCTTACTTGAGTACGCTTTTTATTATACTCTCATGTTATTCTAAAAGATTTTTGCTCACTTTGTATTTCATACTTTATCTAATTGATTACTTTCTTCAACTTTTATTCTTTACACTTTTAACAAACATAAAGATTATCCAATGGAAACATTTTTAAACTATCATTAACCAAAAAATTAAATTAGATATAAACTAGAACAGTTTTATCAATTTCGATACAAAATAATATCTTACGAATTCGTTTAATGTTGGCCAACTCAAAACAAGGTTCAATATACAGGATGAGTTACTAAGCGGAAATCAGATTATAGTGGACGTATCGTTGAAAATAGCAAAAAAATTTCAAATAAAAGTTGTTCAAAAACAAGTTTTTCATAACCTAAAATTATTGCTAAATATGGCGGCCTTGCGGGTATACCGGAAGTAGACACCAACTTCCTTATTTTAAATAGAACACCCTATATATTTTTACATTTTTGGACTGCTCGTTAAAAATAAACATGAGTTTATGCACACAACATTCGGTCTCAATTAAACCGTTTTCGAGTTATTTCATTTTTTTTTTCTATTAATTTGACGATTTTAGAGCTCGACGCCATTAACAATATCTTCAAAACGAAATAAGTCAGAGTTGTGCGGCTTACGGTTTTGGATTCGGGAAGAAATGTAGTATTTGTTTAGGTTTTTGCCATTAGTCAGATTTTCTAAATGGAGCCGAGTCCGCCGACGGTATTCTTCAGTACTTCAAACATGCATAACTTCATTTTTTTAAATGGAACCATCTATCTTGAGATACTTTATCTGATGCAAAATTAAATTTCCTTTTTATTGGTACCGGGTTGTTGCCATATCCTTCCAACAGTTTTTGAAAAATTTGCCATTTTGTAAACATTTTTATACATTTCGTATTATCGCGTTAGCCCTAGATACTGACGACGTTTGGTGATTTTGTTTTGACATTTAGTTAGTCAGTGAGATATTCCCTATTTTTTTTAAAGTTCATTTTAAAGCTTTAAACAAGTGATTTCCACTCCCAGACTAAGCATGAAGTAAAATTTCGAGTTTAGAAAAGCCCCGTGAACATTTGTCTCGGGTCGCGCAGCGACCCGAGACAAATTTTCTGGGCTTTTCTAAACTCGAAATTTTACTTCATGCGCCACGCGTATAAATCACTCAAATATTGTGAAATTAATGTATATTCGAACTTCGCTTAAAATCTGTGTTTTATACGCGTGGCGCATGAAGTAAAATTTCGAGTTCAGAAATACCCAGAAGCCACTTATCTCTTATAGTTTTCAAGAAACCAAATATATTTCTAAAATGTTGACCCCTAAAAGACTTCTTGAAATCTGTCTGTAACTTCTCTTAAGAATAAGATAAAAATTTGATTTGTATTTCTATTTGAACCTAGAGAATGTATCGCATTTATGCAGGGAATAAGGCGGGCATAAGTCGCAATTGAATTTTAGTAGGCAAGTAGTATGCTTTTGTTTTGTACTTTAGGCAGCCTAGACTATAGTCTCTAGACTCTAATTATCTAGACTCTAGTAGTTAAGTTCTGTACTCCAGGCAGCCTAGATAATAGTGTAGACTAATTATCTAGACTCTAATCAGTCTGTAGATAAGACTATAGTCTATATACTCATCCTTAGACTCTAATATCTAGAATAGAGTCTCTAAGCGCTGTACTATACAGGGTGAGTCGGGAGGAGCGCACCAAACTCTAGGAGTGTATTATACACGTGAAAATAATGTAAAAAAACTAATTTGTTCTTATCCGATTTTCATTTGTTTTCAAGTTATGGCGTAATTAAAAATGTTCATCTAGCTTTCCACTTCTATCTGAATTTTAACATTATCAAAGTATGCCATGTTCGAGGCTTATAAACATTTGATAATTCTGACGTTTTGATGAACTGTCAGTGTACGGTGAACAGTAACTGAACGTTTAAGTTCGAATTAATGTGATTGTTAGTGTTGCAAAATGCCACATACTTATTCAAATTTAGAATATGCAAATATGGTGTTTGTATATGGTTTCTGTAATGGAAATGCTACAGCTGCTGTTGAAGAATATCGTGAACGTTTTCCACACCAAAGACATCCTGATAAAAACATATTTATTAGAGTTTTCAACAAATTGTGCAAGACTGGTAAGCTTCCCAGTGCTAACATAACATATGAGCGCGCTGCTCGACAAGGTTTTGTAGAAGTAGAAAATATTCTGCATCTAGTAGAAGAAGATGCACAAAAAAGAGTGATGAACACGCTACACGAGCAAGGCCTATATCCTTATCACGTTCAGAGAGTACAGCACCTACAACCAGGGGATTACGCTAACCGTACGGAATTTTGTCGGTGGATAAATAATAATCATCGTAATGTATCGAGTATACTCTTTACGGATGAAGCTACATTTACCCGTGATGGGATTAACAACACTCGTAACTCTCATGTATGGTCTGATGAAAATCCCCACGCAACAGTCGAAAGCAATTTTCAACATCGGTTTTCTGTAAACGTGTGGTGTGGTATGGTTGACAGTTATTTAATCGGCCCTTTCATTTTGGAGAATCGTCTCACAGGAGGCAACTACCTCAATTTTTTTACAAAATGAATTACAAGGCCTGCTAGAAGATGTTCCTATAAATATTAGAATGCAGATGTAATATTAGCACGATGGAGCTCCTGTACATGTCGCTCGTCAAGTCAAGCAATATTTGGACGAACGTTTTCCAGGGCGTTGGATTGGTCGTGGAGGTCCAATTAATTCGCCTGCAAGATCTCCAGACCTCACACCACTAGATTTTTGTTTATGGGGCTGGATGAAAAATGAAGTCTACAAAATAAAAGTGGACACACGGGAATCACTAATTAGATGAATTGAGAATACTGCAGCCCATATAAAAGAAGAAAGAAATGAATCAATTGGGGAGAGCAACAAACGCTCTTCGTAGACGAAACAGAAAATGTTTAGAAGTCAATGGCGGTATTTTTGAACATTTGTTGAAAGAACGCTATGATTAAGAACATTTTTTTGTATAATAACTTGTTTATTTGTTAATATGCTATAACTTGAAACCAAATAAAAATCGGATAAGAACAAATGAGTTTTTTTACATTATTTTCACGTGTATAATACACTCCTAGAGTTTGGTGCGCTCCTCCCGACTCACCCTGTATATACGTCTTAAACTCTAGAGTTTTAACATTTGACTCTAAACTCTCCATTTTGAGCAGTCGACTTATGCAGACTAAACTAAAGTTTCTAGACAGTCTGACTAGTCTGTGGACTAGTTTGTATACTTTAATCTGTGAACTCTAAACTGTGGACTCTATCTAGTCTGTAGACTCTAGTCTATAGACTCCATCTAGTCTCTAGACTGTATCTAATCTGTAGACTCTAGTCTGTGGACTTTTGTACTCTAGGCAGCCTAGACTATAGTCTCTAGACTCTAATTATCTAGATTCTAATAGTTAAGTTCTGTACTCCAGGCAGCCTAGACAATAGTCTAGACTAATTATCTAGATTCCAATCAGTCTGTAGATAAGAGTATAGTCTGTATACTCATCCCTAGACTCTGATATCTAGAATAGAATCTCTAACCGCTGTATTAAAGACATCTTAAACTCTAGAGTTTTGACATTTGACCCAGACTCTAAACTCTGCATTTTGAGCAGTCGACTTATGTAGACTAAACTAAAGTTTCTAGACAGGTTGACTAGTCTGTGGACTAGTTTGTATACTTTAATCTGTGAACTCTAATCTGTGGACTCTCTAGTCTGTAGACTCTAGTCTATAGACTATCTAGTCTGTAGACTGTATCTAATCTGTAGACTCTAGTCTGTGGACTATCTAGTCTGTAGACTCTAGTCTGTGAGCTCTGTCTAGTCTGTAAACGCTAGACTGTGCACTCTATCTAGACTGTAGATTCTAGTCTGTGGACTATCTAGTCTGTAGACTCTAGTCTGTGGGCTCTGTCTAGTCTGTAAACGCTAGACTGTGCACTCTATCTAGACTGTAGACTCTAGTCTGTGGACTCTTATCTAGTCTATATACCAGTCTGTGGACTTTATCTAATCTGTTTGTTGACTCTAGTCTGTAAATAATAGCCTGTGGACTCTATCTAGTCTGTAAACTAGTCTGTGGACTCAATTTAGTCTGTAAACTCTAATATGTGGATTCTATCTAGTCTGTAGACTATAGTTTGTGGATTCTATCTAGTCTGTAGACTCTATCCAGTCTGTGGACTCAATTTAGTCTGTAAATTCTAATATGTGGATTCTATCTAGTCTGTAGACTATAGTTTGTGGATTCTATCTAGTCTGTAGACTCTTTCCAGTCTGTAGAATCTAGTTTGTGGATTTTATCTAGTCTGTAGACTTTATCTAGTCTATAGACTGTAAACTCTATCTAATCTGTGGACTCTGTCTAGTCTATAGACTAGTTTGTACTCTCTATCTAGTCCCACGACTCTAATCTGTAGACTCTATCTGGTCTGTAGACACCATCTAGTCTGTAGACTCTATTCAGTCCTTAAACTCTAGTCTGTGGACTCTACCAAGTCTGTAGACTCTAGTTTGGGGATTATATTTAGTGCGTAGATTCTAGTCTATGGACTAGACTATAATATGTAGACTTATTTCTAGACTCTGATACCTAGACTGTAATCTGTAAACTCTGTATTCTAGATACCCTATACTCTACACTTTGAAAAATCGACCCAGACTGTAAAGTCTGCACTTTGGACATCAAGCAGTCGACTCATGTAGATTCTAAACTGGAGTCTTTAGACAGCCTAGACTAGTCTGTGGACTCTAGTCTAGAAACTAGATTCTAGTCTGTAGACTAGGCTGTAGATTCTAGTCTGTAGTGCAGTCGACTTATGTAGACTCTAAACTATAGTCATTTGACAACCTAGACTCTAGTTTGTTTACTCTAGTCTGTAGACTTTACTCTGTAGATTCTAGTTTATAGTGCAGTTGATTTATCTGTACTCTAAACTGATGTCTTTAGACAGCCAGACCTAATCTGTTGACTCCAATCTATAGACTCAATTATGTAGACTCTTGCTACAGGCAGACTTTAATTTGAAGACTAGGATATAGATTCTAGTCTGTAATGCAGTCGATGTATGAATTTTCGAAATAATTCGAAAACTATTTGCTTTAGGAGTATAGTTGTAATACTTTTTTGTAGAAAATGTTCCCCCCAATCGTACCAAGTGATAAAAATGGGTGATTCCATTTAAAAAAAATGAATTACTAGATATTGAAGAGAGCACTTAGATATTGACATTTTAAGAACACTTATTGTCAAAATAGACAGTTTTCAATTAATTTACTCATAGAGGCATCCTTTGGGTACAAGGAGAGATTTAAATCATATTTTTATCTTATTCTAAGGAGAAGTTACAGACAAATTTCAAGATGTCTTTTAGAGGTCAAAATTTTTGAAATATTATTTTTTCTTGAAAACTATTACTAATATATAGGGTGTTTTATTTAAAATAACAAATTTAGTGCTACTTCCGGTGGAACCGCAAATGATATAAAGTTGAAAATATTTCACATGAGGAGAACTGATTCAACCGTATGAGAAGGATTTTTTTCAAATTTTTAGTGCAATTGCAACCCTATAAACTTTTAACGAACGGTCTAGCGTAAACACCCTATATATATATATATATATATATATATATATATATATATATAAAATTACTCTCAAAGTAATAAACTTAGAAGGCAGTGGAACACCAAACTGAATCACCCTCGATATTAGCCGAAAAATGTGACCAAGTAATCAATGAGGAACAAGTTAACGAAATATTAATTAATTTTAAATTTCTCTTAATTTTACATTACATCGCTCATCGCAATTTTCCAATAACATCAATACAAACAATATTTAATAACGTTTTATAAATACATCAGTAATATTAATTGATTTTAAATTACCGCTAATTTTACATGTTTTTGTAATTTAAACAATAATAATAAACGATAAAATAATAATGATAGAATTTACTATATTGAATATTGCATTGAATACATTACGTGGAACATAAACATTATTGGAACAACAATCCACTGGCCATTATGCGCCAACCCTGATTTACTGTTGTAGAGATAATAATTTTACCCGGTTTTGTTTTGGAAAATTTAACAACCGTCACAAAAATGTTTGTTGTTCGTGGTTTACAATATATACGTATATTTTATTATGTATGATATTGTAAATATTATTATTTTAATATTAAAATTATAATAGTGTATTTTAAACAAAAAAATCTTTGAAATAATAAAATAATAAAACTTACAATATCATACATAATACAATATACGCATTTTAATTAAACGTGATAAAAAAAATGAAGATTTCTCTGTATTCTTTGAGAATGATTTAACGTCAAAACTAGTTGAAATAAAAACAAAATGTTTTTGTAATATAGTGGGAGTTTCTCTTATAAGTTTACATGTGCATACGCTTCTATCTAAATATTTCAATATGAAGCTTAAAACGAGTATTTTCCACTCCCAGATTAAGCATGAAGTAAAATTTCGAGTTTAGAAAAGTCTGAAAATTTGGTTTGGTCGCTCCGCGAAGCGGAGTGGCCAAACCAAATTTTCAGGCTTTTCTAAACTCAAAATTTTACTTCATGCGCCACGCGTATTAAACACTTAAATATTGCAAAGTTCAAAATATACTGCTTTCGCACACTGCTTTAGCACTCTATTTGTTTATTTACAATATTTGAGTGTTTTATACACGTGGCGCATGAAGTAAAATTTCGAGTTTAGAAAAGCCCCGAAAATTTGTCTGCGCGACCCTTGACAAATTTTCACGGGGCTTTTCTAAACTCGAAATTTTACTTCATGCTTAGTCTGGGAGTGGATAACACCCGTTTTAAGCTTCATTTTGAAGTTTCGAGTTTAGAGAAGGCTGAAAAATTAGTTTGTAAATAAAAACAGCCATTAAAAGTTGCAAAGGAGAAATGTTCAAATATATCGTATGTTCAATAACAAAAAATCCTCTTGAGTGCCATGATTTCATCTTTTTTAAATTTAAGTTGGCTACACGCTTTGGGAATTGACATATAAAACGTCAGACTATCAGTTTTAATGTAATACTGGATGATTTAAATTACATTTAAATTAAAACACTTGGTTTATTTCACGTATTTAAACCTACTGTTTTAATTTAAATTTAATTTAAATCATCCAGTATTAGATTCAAAAATGTTTCACCACGGGTTAAGTGAGAAATTAATTAATGATATCAGTTTTAATATATAATTTTAGATTTGCCATTCCACAATTTATTCCATTTTACTCTAGAGTATTTTTTTAATTAAACGTACGATATCTTTTCCATTATTTAGGACAATTCAACAACAATGAAGAAATCTAACTAATATTTATAGAATTATATATTTTCTTACTGCAAACATAGTAACGGTCAAAACCACCGTGATGTTATTTTCTTACTATTTCAGCTCTTTTATAAATAGTAACACTCATCGATTATAAAAAAAAAACACTTTTTGTTCCTAACTTCACTTTTATCTTTATTCGTTAGATGTACATTTCGAGTGCTAAGCACTCATTATCAATAAGTAATGTCGATATTATTAGTTATTGATAATACCCACAATTTATTCCCTGTATTCATTCGTGTAATTTCCAAAAATCATCTACGATTAATAATGAGTTATTACTTTCACCGGACACTTCTTTTGATTTTTATGAGCGTTATCAAGGGGCCGGCTCCATCGCAGAGGATAAAGGACGTCTGAGAGCATGAAAAATTGATGGCCTTAATTGAAACGCGGTTTGATACTTTTCGGGCAAAGACCCTTCGTCTCGCTGGACGACACCGACCCTAGTTCCACACGAAATGCGAGTGCAAAGTGCCGGTTGTCTCTCGCCCCCCAAACGATTTTTCTTAATTAGGTTCTGATGCAGTCCATTCTGCTTTTATTACAATGCTGAGAGAAAAATGTGCCTTCTCGTAAAAGTGCGATCGATAAAATTGTAATAATAATTATTATGTATTGAAAAATAGTTGATATAGCATAGATATCGTGACAGAAAGTATTATATTGTAAAGGAGAAAGAGAAAATCTTTGTGGAACACCTTAAGAAGGTTCAAAAGAAAAGGAAAAGGAGGTATTAATTTTGACTTTCAGAGATCGTTTTAAAAGAAATTCTTCCTATTCATATGATATTTTTACTAAATGAATTTCTTTCAAAACGATCTATGAAAGTTAAATTTAATACCTCTTTTTCCTTTTCTTTTGAACCTTCTCAAGGTGTTCCACAAGGATCTCCTCTTTCTCCTTTACTATATAATTGTTTCTGTCACGAAATCTAACATCATGATCCTTCCTACTTTAATTCTTCTCAATATGTTTTACAATTTGCAGACGATACTGCAATGGTTACACATGCATATAGTCTTGCTGCTACAATAATGTAATTAAAACATCTATCTCCTAACATTCTAACTTGGTGTTCTAAATGGAGAATTTCTATCAACCCGAACTAATCCCATTTCATCGTCTACCTACTATTTCCATTAATAATTTTATAATCAGTCCATCTCTTTCATGTAAATATTAAAGTGTTAAAATTGACTCTAAGCCATCATTTTTTAAACATACTCAAAATTTAAAAATACTCTTGTAGCCAGAGCTAATCACTTACATTTAGAAATCAAGGTATTTCCAGAGAGGGAGCTATCAAAATTTACAAATTTATATGTCGACCATTACTAGATTATGGTTTTCTTTCTACTTTCGGCGTTTTACGTCAATATTTATGTTGATCTGACTTTGACGAAATCGACATTTTGCGTCAAAATCGCGATGTTTACGACAGAAAAGACAAAAATGGCATTATACCCGAAAACCGTAAATTTCACGAGGAGAGCGCATCTGCTAATGTAAGATAAAGTCAATTTATTTTTGCTCTAACATTTTTCAACAAAACAGTTGATATTTTTGAAAATCTAGTGAAGATATTTAAATTGCGATTGCAACCAGTCAACGTTTATTAATTTTTCAATAAATTTATTGTTTAATGTAGACTATTTTCTTCAGATTTAGTTAATTCTATAATTTTTCTTCAGTTTTGATTTAAAAATTGCAAAAAGTAGAAACTGTTCTAGAATTAAATAAGTGCTCGCGTGCGTATTTGACCCGAAATAAACCAATATATATTTTTTGTCTGTTTAGTTTCGGTTTTCGTTCCGATAAAAATAACAGTTTTTCCGGTTTTCGGTTTAGGGTTTGTCACAGGGGGAAGGTACCCCGAATGCACTTCCAGCTAGCTCAGAGGTTTAGCGATGGAGAGCACGAGCAACTAGTCGTGGGCGTAGTGGGCGTTGACAGTGGTAGCCTGGTCGTCAGAGGTGGTGAGTGGCGGCAGCGAAATCCGGACGAAAACTGCAAAGTCCGGTATACGACGATAAGGTCCGGACGGCTTTGGAAAAGTCTGGATGTATCCGGAAGGCGTCGACCGAGTCCGAAGAGCAGAGATAAAGACCGGACGGCGTCGGAAAAGTCCGGAAGGCGTTGCCGGGAGTCGAGCGGTGTCGGAAAAAGTCCGGAGGGTTCCGGAAAGCATCGACCAAAGGCTGCTTTGGCAGTAACAAAGACCGGATCGGCGACAGGCGGGACTGGGAGCAATTTTGGTTCTTCTGATTAGTGCACTTGCACTAATCAAAGAAAAGTTACACAGAAAAATAGTTGAAAAGTACTTAACACGTTCGCTGCCGGACCGCTCGAATTGATTTATTACGTTCCGGCCAAGTGGTTATCCATATAAGTCAAAAAAAAATACCCTCCATGCCAATGTGCGCTAAGATATATTTATATGTGTAGCGATGGCTTATGTAAGCAATTTTTCAAAATTTCTACTCATAGAGCAGAAATTTACAAAAAAGTGTCTCGGTCATATAGACCGTGTCGGCGTAGTGTAAAACTTAGTATTACGCTGCGCCGACTCGGTCATTTATTCGGTCAGGCCGCATGAACATTGAACTGCTGATTTAACCCTGCGCGCACACTGCACGTGTTTGTGTATTTTGTCATTTTATATTGTGTTTCAAAATCATATCAGGGCAAAACAGACATTACGACAGAAGGCCACTAACGGACGAAGAACTGCGTAACATTCTGAATGCGTCATCTGACCTAGAGGGTAAATTTATTTTTCTCGCGCTATTTCAGGTTATGTTATAATTTATTTGATTGTTCTCGTAAATATAGATGAGTATGAGATGAAATATATGATAGATGAAAGCAGTAATGAAGACCTGGAGGGTACAGTACGTGTCAATGAAGATATTCAAACCGATTCGCATTCTGATGAAGAAGATGAATCGGATACTGCACGCAAGAATATTGACGGACCTGAGTGGAAGACACCTAGAGGTAAGCAGCCAGCACTCATTCAATTCACGAAAGAATCCGGAGTTGAACAACCGTTATATGAACTCTTGAATGGTGAAGAGCCTATAAGCTTTTTTTCTGCATTGATAGACGATAATATTTTTGAATTCATTACCGAACAAACCAATTTGTATGCAACACAAACTGTTGTTGCTGGGAACGATGCTAGTGCTCATTCTAGATTACACAATTGGATTCCCACAGACATATATGAGATAAAGCCGTTTTTCGGATTACTGTTGTACATGGGAATAGTTCGTTTGCCAAGAATTTCAGACTATTGGAGCAGAGAGCCAATGTTCAAAAACGAGTTTGCTCCTGCGGCAATGAGTCGAAATAGGTTTGAACTGATTTTGAAGATGGTTCACTTTGCTGATAATAAAGACAATATAAATAATGATAGACTTCATAAAATTCAAACGTTGATCAATAAAGTGGTTCACAACTTTCAAACGGTATTAGTACCTGAAGATACTGTCTGCATTGGCGAATCATTGATACCATTTCGTGGTAGATTGATAATGCGTCAATACATAAAAAACAAAAGACATAGGTACGGTATCAAGATTTTCAAGCTATGCTGTAATGGAGGTTTTACTTATAATCTACAAGTTTACGCCGGCATAAATCTGGACAATAATCAAACAACACCGTCGGGGGTAGTGATGAAACTAGCTGAACCTGTACTTGATTGCGGAAGGACCTTGGTTACCGATAATTGGTACACCAGCCTACCATTAGCAGAACAACTTATAAATAGGCAAACGCATCTAGTTGGTACATTGAGAAAAAACCGCAAAGGTTATCCGAAATTTGTAGTCCAGAAAAATCTAAAAGTTGGAGAAAATATTGCACAAGAAAATTGCAAAGGAATAACTGTGCTTTCGTGGAGAGACAAGAGATATGTATTGATGCTCTCAACAAAACACTCCAATTCAACAGTTCAAGTGAGAAACCGTCGAGAACAAATCAAAGAAAAACCCGAAATAATGGCCTACAACCGAGGAAAATCGTATGTCGATCAGTCGGATCAAATGACCGCATATCAGTCGCCTCTTAGAAATACCATAAAATGGTACAGAAAGCTAGCTTTCGAAATCTTGTTAAATACTGCTGTGGTAAACGCGTGGATTATGTACAAAGAAGTAAATAATTCCGACACAGGCATTCTTGATTTCCGTAAATCCATTGCGTACAAATTATGCAGTGAGCGTCCCCCAGTCGCAGAAAATGCAGAAGCCGAAGAAAACCATACACCAAACAAAAAACGTCGACCGCGTCACGAATTAGGAGAAGTTGATATCAACAAACGAAAAGTGTGCAGAAGCTGTTATGAGACTGCGAAGAAGACCCACGGCTGGCGCATAGCAAGGAATCTGGACAAGATTAGATTATATTGTAAAGGTTGTGAAGGCGAACCTCATATGTGCCTAAAGTGTTTCAACAAAGTACACAGGTATTGTGTGGAATGACTTCTAGAAGAATTTCGTTTAATTTCATAAATTTACATTTATTCATGTCTAAAAATGTATAATTTACGTTTTTTGATATTTTGAGTACATATTGTTTTGTCAAGATTCGCCGTTTTTGTTTTACAATAAAGTTTGAGTTTGTATAGAATTTATATTTTGATTTTATTTTGTACCTAAATTTCAAAGTGTGGAAAACTGCACACCAAAAACTGGCATGTCGCACCCGTTCCTACACGCCTACTCGGTCACTCAACATTGATCAAGGTATGCCAGACCGAGTAGTTGGCATGTGAGACGGGAAAAATTGACTCGGTCCGAATGGGTACAGTGGGATAAAATGGGTTAATACCACTCATCTCTATATAGGGAGTTTTTCTTTTAAGTATACGTATTACAAATTCATCCTATTTTTTGTAAATCTTTAGATATTCCTTTTTTGTGAGTTTAATTTGAAGCTTTAAACGAGTGTTTCCACTCCCAAACTAAGCATGAAGTAAAATTTCGAGTTTAGAAAAGCCCTGTGAATATTTGTCGAGAGTCGCGCAGCGACCCGAGACAAATTTTCTGTTCTTTTCTAAACTCGAAATTTTACTTCATGCGCCACGCGTATTAAACAACAAAATATTGTTAAATGTATGCATATTCGACTATACTTGAAATCTGTGTTATATACGCGTGGCACATAAAGTAAAAATGAGGTTGAAGACTCTACGTATCCATTTTGTTTATCAATGCTCCTTACGTCACGGAATTGCGTCATTAATACATGCGTTTAGCAGCACAACGAGCGTACCTTTTAATTCCGAGATGCATTACCTTGGCATGTTTGTTTCACATGAAGTTGGCCGCCACTGGATTATTACTAATAGAATTTGTAAGAAAATGTGATTTTACATGAAAATTCAAACGTGTATCACTTGTCTGTACTAAATTTTTTATATCTCTCGGGATCAATTCCCAATAAAGATATATTCATTCGTGATCGCCTCATTAATTCCAAACCATGGCAAATCGACGTCTCTTTAGACGTTCCGATCGCATCATTCACCCTTACTGCTCCGAGAAAATAAACATTTAAATGTGCGAGCGGATCCGGGGGAAGCGGAATATTGGAGGGTCTTTATTGGGAGCCCTGAAATGTGTGTGTGTGCGAATGCATCGGTCCCAAGAAACGGCCCGAGATTAATGTCCGACCCCGGCGACGTAAATTTTATTAATTTCTGGGATTAGCCGACTTAAAGTTATTATCGTCAGATTAGTTTGCAGGGTTTAACCCTCGGCAACTGCGGAGTTTGAAACACACTCACATACATACAGACACACATACACGTACAGAGAGGAAGCGCTACCTGAATTAAAGCTGCTTCGCAGCTTTGCGAGATTGTCGGGGTTGAATGCCCATCATTAATACTCGTAAAGTTTAATTTTTATCCTAAAGTTTTTCTCAAAGATTTACTACTTTTTTTTATAAAAACGTTTTTAAAACTAATTTTAACTAATGTATTAGTGCAATTAATGATGATGCTTGATTGCCAGCAGGTGTTGTTCCATTCCTTGATTAAGTATACAGTTCATATATATCCAGTTGGCCAGTCTCTATATAAAATTTGATAACCGCGTATGCATGCTGCATCCAGAAGCGAGACCGGTGATTGGTGTATATAGTCGTTTGTCTTACTCTTACATTTTTTTATATATAAATAAATGATTGCAGAAAGGATACAAGTCAATTCTTCTGAAGTTTTCAGGAGATGAGAATAACATTTTTCCCCTCTTGTATATTGTTTTCCAGAATAAAGCTATTTTATGATTATAATAAAGGAAAAATTGAACCTGTTGCATCATATTTCATTACATCTTGTTATATAGAAAATTTTAAAATTACTTTGAAAATTTACCCTTTCTGCAGTCAAACCCAAAAAAATATAGGCAATTATAGTTTTTGTAGAAAATGTTAGTATTGATATTAAATTAAGTACAAACAAAATGAACAGTATATAATATTTAAAATCTTATTTTATTTGATTGGGATTAAATCTGTTAAAATCCCAAAACTACTCAAATTTGTTTATATTAATTTATTTAAAAATGTTAATTTCAAATATATCTGATTTATAAGCAGAATTCAGAACCCATTTTATTCTTATTGTACACTTCTGTTAGTTTATGAACTGATAATAATTTCAAAACTATCCATTTCTCAGAAATTGATTACTATAATTATGAGGGGGTTTTGCTTACCTATTAAATTACAAGCAAACACGTGTCCGCTAACGAGAATATTTTTTTGTGTGCGTTTGTGTGTACATCCCTAGACCATAATTATCATTTCGTGCTCGGTGGAAGTTTTCCCTTTTTAATAGTTTAGAAAAGGGATCGCTGCTGGTATGATGACTTTTCGGGGAGGGTGAATTATTCGTAATTACCTTGATTACAACGAGCCGGCGCTTTTACACGCTTTTATTAAACAGTAAATGTTACAAAACCTTATTCATAATTCCGTGATATTACAACTAGATACTATTCAGCTTGTACAGTGTAAATATGGAATAAAATCTGTTTTTGTAACTTTAAAATAAAGTTGAAATAATATATTAAACTTTTTTCTCATTCATCACTTGGTGAAATACGATGAAATATTTTTTAAAGCAAGATAATATACAGTATGTATAACTGGAATTTTATTAAGTAAATTGATTGTGAGTTACGTGAAGATCAAATTATTTTGACGAATAAAGCACTAAAGGTTATTAGTGCTTTATTCGTCAAATGTAATTTTATAATTAAATGCAAACTAAATATATTCTATTTTTATTATTATTATACCGAAACTATTCTTGCATTATTTAGCTACATTTCTAAAAATATTGATCATTATCACATCTTAGCGTTATATATTTTTAAATTTACTGTCAATCAGTGGTCTATACGCGTGGCGCATGAAGTAAAATTTCGAGTTTAGAAAAGCCTTGTGAAAATTTGTCTCGGGTCGCTGCGCGACCCTCGACAAATTTTCTACGCGGGGCTTTTCTAAACTCGAAATTTTACTTCACGCTTAGTCTGGGAGTGGAAGACACTCGTTACTTTACTGTATATTAATGTATAACTGTAATTTTAATAAATAAATTGATTGTGAGTCACGTGAAAATCAAATTAATTTGACGAATAAAGCACTAAAGGTTATAAGTGCTTTATTCGTCAAATGTAATTTTATTATTAAATGGATTCGATAGCTAACGCTATCTAATGCTCAAATACAATTTTGTAATTTTATTATTACAGCAAATAATCGGTGATAAATGAGATTCCATCAATAAAGTTACAATAATAATAATAAATTATATATGATATTTATTTTGGTAATTTGTCAGTAGGTATGGGGACACTTTGGACGATCTTGAATGACCCCCAGGCCATTCGTGGTCATCCAAAATGCCCGCCATGAGGGGAGGGGTTGGTAGGGGGTTTGGGGGTGGTAGGGGGGCTGCGGGTGGTAGGGGATACCACCCGGACTGTGCGCACTTTTCGCGCAAACTCCCATAAGAGCCTATGGGTGTGATAGAGAATTCTTAGAGATGAAAGAGTGAGATGGAGAATCCAGTGATCCCAACCTACAAATATTTTTAATTACAAGTTGGTTATATGTCAGATGCTGACCTCATTTTTTATTCGCGCCTAAATTCAAATTCATAAAGAGTTAATTTTAATTAAAAACTTGTTAATTCTCAGCGAGATTCGAACCAGGGTATATAGCGATGTTTGGTTTTCGAGTCGGCGGCTTTTACCACTGAGCTGATTGGATAGTTGATAAGACAACCGTTCAATGCTGTAGACTTAATAACACTTATGGTGTAACGTATTATTTTAAGGTAATAAGAAAAGTGTAATTAGACGGGGCGTACTAAATTTAAGGAAGAGATAATTTGAGTGGGTGTGTAAGGCATCATTGGAAAGAGATTTTCTCAAGGAATCCAAATGTGTAAACAGAAGAAAAGGCCCTTTGTCTTACAAGACATAAACAAGTCCAGGGGTTTTAATGGTTAGAGCAATACGGTATATAGAGGGTAGTCTTATAATTTATGTACGTCAATGACCAATAGCTGAAGAATGGTACATTTTAAGAAATGTGTCTATCCGAAGCTAAGAACTATTGTGAATTATAATTTTAACAGCAACTCACCAGATATCGACAATTACCAATAGCCGAAGAATGGTAAATTGTACGAAATGTGTCCATCCGAGGCAAAACTCCATTTCTTGACACAATTTTAGGAGCTTTGCACGTGTTAACAACACAACACACTAATCACAACTGATTGAGAATAAGAAATGTACACCTTATTGTACAATTATGCGAAAGCAAATTAGCGCATGCGCAGTTGTGTCATTATTTATTTAAATTTTACATCAACGGATTGTCCAAAATTTTCCTTCATTACATTACATATTCACCCATTAAAAATTAATCATCAATTATCCCCAAGTACACAAAAGTTTCCTTATTATATGCAATAAATAATAATAATTAAATTGAACAAAGTAGGGGTTATGTGATATCATTTTTAAGGTAATTTAGTAAGTGGACCGAATATTAAATTAGAAAAAAATCTATGTAGTCCTCAACAGAGAATAATGTTAAATAATTTGCGGTTTGTCTTTGATAAGGGGCCTAGTGTGAGTGTAGCGTGTGCCGGGAGATAAGAAAGGCGCGAGCAGGTAATATTCAATAAAATATTCGAGAAATCTAATACAATAGGTAAATTAAAATCCTTCGCAAGGTGTAAGCTCAAAAGTATACCGTTAAAGGAAGTGTGAATAATAAAAAATATATGGATGTGCTCAATAGAACAATAGATAATCGGTGTATATAAAAATAACAAAAATGTACAAAGATAATACACTCAAATTTTATCTAAGACTTCTATCAGGAAAGCGATAAATTTTTCATTTAATCACTGCTGTGTATAATCACCACCAGGAGCCACTACCCGGTACAGAAATGTCCAACTTATTGTACAATTATGCGAATGCAAACTAGCGCATGCGCAGTTGTGTCATTATTTATTTAAATTTTACATCAACGGATTGTCCAAAATTTTCCTTCATTGCATTACATATTCACCAATTAAAAATTAATCATCAATTATCCCCAAGTACCCAAAAGTTTCCTTATTATATGCAATAAATAATAATTAAATTGAACAAAAATAGGGATTATGTGATATCATTTTTAAGGTAATTTATTAAGTGCCCCGAATATAAAATTAGAAAAATTCTTGGAATAGCTCCAAAAGAATAAAGGTAAAGTGTTTACGGGCTGTATTACTGATAAACTCCCTGTGTTGAAAAATGCGTTATCACATTCGCTATTTATAATAACACAATTTAAAAGATCGCTTTCATTTTACTCTGTGAATTCACCTGAAATAGGAAAACACATTAGATTAGAATAAAAAAGGCTCATATTTTTCAACTTCCAGAGATTATAAAATATGTTTTACAATAATAAATTAGTATTTGATTCTCTGCTAATAGAAATGGAGTTCAAAACATTTATAAAATATGTCACCTTAAAGCGTTACCCTCTGATTAATACAGCGTGCCGGCCGGTGCTCACTATTTTAAGTCGTTCAAGAGTTTTGTGAACAATATTCCTTGTAGGGTGGATTTATTTGTAAATTTTACTCTGTGTGCCGTTTTCTATAGGATTAAAAAGTAACCATGTGTGAGTAAATTTATACATTAACAAATAATACGATAATTGATAAAGAATCTATATATATATATATATATATATATATATATATATATATATATATATATATATATATATATATATATATATATTTAAAAGGGTTCTTGCATTTAAATATTAATGTTTCTAAATGGACTATATATTGCGAATTTTGTTTCTTTAAAATTAATATTAGAAGTATTTAATAAGTTAATTCAAATATTTTTGTGCCTTTTAATCTAAAGTACATAAGGAATTTTTTTTCACAATAATGCATGTGTTTAAATTAACTTCAAACTAAAGTGTGTTTTAAAATTTTAATGTTTTATTTTATTATGAAAAGTAGTACTGTATGTCTTGTTAAAATATCAAAAATTCACCATTAATATTTTTCACATTAGACAATATCAACATTGATGTTATCAATAAGTCACCGAACTACGCGTAGTAGTTCGGCGACTTAAAATCCGCATAAAATATGCGGAAGCACCTACGCCTCTCGTTGTACCTAAGATTAATAAACTGTAAGTGTTTGATTATATATATATATTTATAAAATGTTACCTTTGACGACGCCTTACTCTTAGAACGAGAGGGTGAACCTCCTCACAAGCATACTATAAAATAAGAAATTATTTCTATAAGTATGGAATTATTGTAATCATTTTAAATTATGCTTACCATCTCTGCCTCTGTGGCCTCAACGGGGAGAGAGGTAGCGGGAGAGGGGGGCCCCTCCTTCGCCTCTCTCTCCTCTGCAGATACAGAGGGGGTTGGTGTCGGGCATTAAAGCCCCCACACCACACACAGGCGTGCCTCATGACAATACCCGTGCACACGGGGCAAACCATTTTTTAAAATGAATTATAATTCGCAGAGCGCATAATTCTCTCTATGCATTTCCGGACTGTTGTGGTTTCTATTTTCTACCGAGCAAAATTCTTATATAATCAATAAATAAGATTACAAACAAAAAAATGAAGAACAACATAAAACCTTTATCTGTAGAATGGTATAGACACGGGCCCAAATTATCACCACAACTATTCGAGGATTCTCATGTATATAATAAATTCCCCAGAATATCAAACGAAATTGTCTCAGCGCCGCTACTAATTGTTTCAGTGTGCGGTTTGCGGTTAGTGATTATGTGCTGTTATCTTGAATAAGCAAATTAATAATTTATTGAAATAATAAAAATAAAATGTATTTTGAATAAATCAGTAAAATTCAAGCAATTTAATATGATTGGAAACACGAATAATAAAACTGAATTTTAAAGTTTTAAATATATATTTTGTTTATTAGAGTTATAATACATATTCTAAATACTCTATACAATGAGAGTATAATATAGTACAATTACATATTTTTAAATCTAAGAATATCTTCTTCAAGCTCCTCTACAAAGGTTAGATCACAATTGTCATCCGTATCATAAACTTTATTATTTAATTGAACCGTGTAGTTTATAGGTTGTTGGTGTTTCACTGGCTGGTTTTAGTAAAAACTTTTATATAACAGAAATTTTTAATTGTTCCTCCACTACTAATTATTGTAGCCAACTGTAAACTAACATCCTTGTACAAATCTTCAACGAGCCATTTATTAGCATTTTGCAGCGAAATGTAATCTCTACTTTCAATAATTTTAATCAAATCTGTCCATCTACCAAAGTAGTAGAGGGTTACAGCCGATTCTAGAACCGCCTCCTCATTTGAGAGGATACTCCTCAAAATGATTAAATGAGTTAAAACCTCCTGGTAGGGAGGAGGTGTCTTTTTGGAATCTCCAAAGAACCTTCTTTCCTCCTCCTCATAAAATGAAGAGGAGGAGGTTACTTTACGGTTTTATTGATTCTAAAGAGGCAATATACTCTTAGTAATTTCAAGATAGTTTTCACCAAATAGAAGAGGTAGGGTTCATAGAATCGGCTAAAAATATCACCCTTGAGTGCTTACGGTCCATGGTCGAACGTATTGTCTAGCATTCATTAATGACAAATACAGTGTCTAATCAAAATCCAAAGGGGCCCTTACCCCTTAAGATATTCACCCGATACATTACAGCTTTTATGCGCTGTATCGCTATAGGCGGACCATGCACAAGACAAGATGTGTTCATCTCGATGGTTCAAGGGCGACTGATGAATAATACATAAGATGTCATATATGAATCTATTAATAAATATTGTCAATGCGGTTAAAGTGTTGTTAGCAACATCGATGATTGAAGGTATTGAATGCCTTCAATTGGATTCTAATGAGTGGGTAATCGACCTCCTTTAGGCGGGAAAATCATAAAGTAGTTAGTCCTTTTCAGAGGAAAAGTATGTGAGGTCGTTCTGATGTAAAAATATATACAGAACCTCTCCCAACATAATATTATGGGACTATATAAGATCTGCCGGATGGGTGTAACTTATTACAGTACACGTGTTGTTGTCAAGAATATATCTGCCAGAACTGTGTCACTAATTAGTGTTGTTGTTAATAACAAATTGAATAATAATTAAGTATTTGTGATTATTTTGAAAATAAATTAATTTATTGATTGAAGTGAAATTTTAGTGAAACGACAAAACCCGAGTAATAAACAAATTATTAGAGCACATATTCAAAATAATGGGCCAATTGATAATGCGAATTCAGCAAATGGCTCGGGAATTTTTTTAAGAGGGTGAAGATCCTTTTTCTAATATAAATCTACCGAATCATGGTGAGACTACTACTGTTGATGTTCCATGGAATATCAACGATACCAACGATGATTCCAACCCCAACAATCAACTTGTAAAACAAAAGAAGAACGCTATGAAAAATTTGCTGTCGCCGAATACGTATTTTTTAAATAAAAGTAATTCTAAACGGGTGTCGGTAGGTTTGGACATAGATCTTAATCTTGAACCAGTTATTAGAATATTGAGTAAGGGTGGGCAAGGAATTTCTTTAAATGAACAGACGTGGACAGTATTTTTAGGACAAAAAGTGAATATCAACCAAACATTTTTTTATGTTGATACGGATCAAACAATCAGCTTTAATAGAGTAAATATTTCATTTAGTTTAATGATTAATTGTAGTAAAGTCGCAAGACTTGATATCGGTGGAAATCACGTATTTTTATCGTATGAAGGTCTTCGTGAATTGTGGAAACTGGTTGATGTTGTTTCATCTCGTTTGGAATATTTAAAAAATCTTAAGTTTAGTGAATATTACTATTCTTGCTTGGGTTTATTAAATGAACAGAATGGGGATATGAAAACTCGTTTTCTAAAATAATGCAATTCAAATGTAATGAATATGCTAAATGCTTGTATGATTGATTAATTGTTACTTTATGGTAATGATAAGTTATTGTTCGGTTTTGATATGCAACATATAATGTTAGATTCTTATAATAATGGGAAGTAATAAGAAAGTAGTAATGTGTGAAAGAAAAAATATTATTCATAATATGTATGTATGGAAATTTGCGTATAAAGAAGCTAGGAAAGATGCATGGCATTTATATTATTAGGATTCTTTAAGATTTAAAGAATAAAATGAAAAGAATCGAATTAGCGATAAGTTTTTGTTTACAAAGTAGTTTTAGGGAGAATGTATATAACTCAAGGTTTAAGTAGAATATAGTTAATATAAGTGTTGGTATTAGGTGAAGTGGTAAATGTTTGTTAAAATTAAATTATAAAAATCAATAAACAGTTTTTTAAGTTGCCACAGTTTAATTGTATACCTTTAAAATACAATGTCTATTATCCCGTCAGTCGTAAAAGAACTATCAAATGGTTCGGTCGGGGGCTACTAAATAAATTAATAAGTAAGCTGCCTTTTGAAATTCATTTACCTGGATATAATTATTGTGGGCCTGGAACAAAATTAGAAAAGAGATTAGCGCGAGGCGCTAAAGGAATAAACGAACTCGACGAAGCTTGTAAAGAGCACGATATAGTGTACGATAATACAAATAATTTAAAAGAAAGGCATATAGCCGATCATAGGTTACGCAAAACTGCAAAAAAAATAATTCAGAAGGTTGGTCCAAGTGCCGGAGAAAAGATTGCATCGGCAGGAGTTGCAGCAGCAATGAAAGGGAAAACTTCATTTGGAATGGATCTAAAAAAGAGAAAAAGCAAGGATAGAAATCGCAAAAGAATGAGTCGGGGTGGTACTTTAACGTTTAACAAGGCAGTTCGACTGGTCAGAAACGCTATCAGTAGAAGAAAACATAAAAGTGTATTTGATGCTACAAAAGCTGCATATAATGTTTTGAAAAAATATAAGAGAAAAATTAAATTTCCAAAACGTAGAGTAATTCCTATACCGAAACAAGGAGGATTTCTTCCGTTGATTCCATTATTTGCAGCTTTAGGTGCATTGGGTTCCTTTGGAGGAGGGACAGCCGCTATAGCAAAAGCAGTAAACAGTGCAAAATCAGCTAAAGAACAACAAAAAGAAGCTGAGCGACACAATAGAGCTATGGAAGCCAAAGCAGTGGGTTTTGGTTATTACATAAAACCATATAAAGGAGGATGTGGTTTATATTTTCCCGAATATTCAAAAAACTGAAAATAATGTTTCTTCATAAAAGACCTCTAAATAATTTGGAAATTTTAAAAATAGCAAGATTATTGAAAATACCAACGTTTAGAGGTGTCTATATGAGAAATGCAGTACCGAAAAAAATTTAAAAAAATTAAAGTGCAGTTATCAATTTAGACAATTAAGAATGTGAAGGAACGCATTGGGTTGCCTATAAAAAAGTGGCAGTAGAGTAAAATACTTTGACAGTTTCGGTGATTTATAACCTTCCATTGAAATTGAAAAGTATTTAAGATCAGATGATAAGAATAATGTTATAAGCTATAACTATGAACGCTACCTGACAATCGATGATTTAAATTGTGGACAATTATGTTTAATGTTTTTAATAAATAATTAAGAACACAATTTAAACATCAGTCGAAGACTAAACGCAATGGTAAAAACTTCTCATTCGCTTACGTTTACGTTGACCGGAATCAGTTCCGAGTTAAGTTGCAATTTTAATCCACCGATTTATTTGAGCAAAGATGAAGATGAAGAATATGAGTTGGCTTTACTCAATTTTGAGTCATTCAATTCAATTCCAAACTTTGACATATCAAATAATTTATTTCACTACAAAATAGGAAACAACAAAAATATAGTAGAATTACCCGTTGGAATTTACGGTTTAGATGATATTACTGATTTTATAGAGACTAAAATAGAGGGGGACATTGACAATACGGCATTGGTCCGTAACGCGGTTTTAATAATACTCAGAAAGTGCACACAAAAACCGATGTAGAAATCGATTTTACAGCTGAAAAAAGTATAGGAACCTTATTGGGATTTGATAAGAAAGTACTAATGGGCGGGAAAAGTAATGAAGCAGAAAATATTGTTAATATCCACACAGTCAATGCAATTAAAATTTATTGCAATTTAGTAAGCGGTTCTTATAATAACGGTGAACCGGTACACGTGCTTTATCATTTTTATCCTAAAGTGCCGGCCGGATATAAGATGGTAGAATCGCCACATTTACCTATATATTAGTGGAGATATTATCAGTATAATTGTGGTAAGAGTGTTGGATCAATCAGGGAAATAGATAAATTTTGAGGTGAAGAAGTAACGACACGATTACACTTGCGTAAGGTTGAATGAGATGAAGTTATATAACTCAAAAACGTCGAATCGAAAGAGGAACCATATTGTTAAGAAGAAGAAGAACACAGCAAACCGGTCAGCCTATAAATTGGGTAGCGATATGAAAAATGTGTGCAGTAGCCTAAAAAAAGTGAAGAAGTTAACAACAGAAAATCGTATATTCTTAAAAGATTTGGGCTATAAACTACTAAAATAATGGACATTTTAAATGTTACCGACAAAGTTAAATCTAAACAATGCAATAGTAAGTTACGAGTATCATTCATACCAACCTTATGGATCGGCAAGTTTTGATAATAATGATGAAATTAGGATAACGGTTCCTGAAACTGACAATTATACATTACCAGGAGAGAGTTATTTATATGTAGAGGGTACTCTACGGAAAGTTGGTGAGGATGGGAATGTTAAAAATGAGGCTAGTAAGAATTCAAAATTAGTCAACAACCCAGCAGGCTTTATGATTAGCGATCTTCGGTATTTAATGAATGGTGTTCAAGTGGATTCCGTTCGAAACGTGGGAGTGACATCATGTATGAAAGGATATTTTTCGTATAATAAAAATGAAATGATTAAATTACAAAATGCATGGTAAGACATTGAGAAAAATGGTTTCTGCGATATAGTCGATGACAATAGACATTTTGCAATTAGTGTACCGCTTAAAAGTATTTTAGGATTTGCGGAAGATTTTAAGAAAGTTCAACCAATTGAGGACATTAAAAGATTGGATATAAAGTTGTCAGCGTCTCACCCAAAGTGTATGTATCACAAAGATACAGATTATACAATGTGTGCATTAACAAATGTGTATTATATCTACGATAAATTGTCAAATCCTATCAATTATTACATGCAAGATAAAGAAGAAGAAGAAACAATTTTATAAAAGAGGTTGCGACGATAAAACCTTAAGCAAATGGAGTAGAACAGAAAAAAGAACAAATCTACAACAAACTTGAATGCATATAATTGAGACGGAAAGTGAAATAATATCAGACGGCATTGGTTCACAATTGTGTTAACATGGAAACAGTTCGACAGTATACTTGTAACTTAAAGGATTATGTTATTAATTATTTAAGAAGGATTAACAATGCCTTATCAAAATATATCGGTAGAGACGGGACACCGTTTCTAGAAGATCAACGTGCTACTAATTCTACATTAATTTATTTGCTGAAACGAATGAAACCGTTGGAACTCGCTACTTTATGGCCCATATTACCGGACCACATACGTACAATGAAATGTTTACAAAGAAGATTGCCATGCAATGAACATTTCAACACGGCTAATTGGATGACACATGTTGATGGAAGAAGGATTGTTTCTTTTGCAAGAGTATCGTAAATTGTGATTGCTGTTATTGTTATTGGTCAATGTATATTGTTTAATAAATATTCAATGTATCCATGATTGAGAAATAAAAAAATGTTTTTTATAATATAACTTGTTTTAATTGCGGCAACTAAAAAAAAAAAATTAAACAAAAAAGAAAGAGAAAAAAAAAGAGAATGATGGTTAGAAGGAATCTCCTCCCGGTCTCCTCCTACTCTCCTCCTACTTTCCTCCCACAAAGAGAAAGGGAAGAGTGGGGGTAGGAGTGGGGAAAACGTCTAAAAATACGCTCCAGCCAAGTCGAGTCGGAAAATAATACTGATGGTCGATTTGCAGTTTCGGATATGGGAGACAGTGAGCTGGGTGGCTTGTTTCAATCAGTGCGGTTATCACAAGAAATTACACTTTCTCAAGATAACGGTGCTGTTCGATCTTCTGTCCGTGAATTGCAAATAACCAATACAGTTTTACCTGGAAGATCTTCATCAGCAGATGTAGTAAGAGCAACTAACCCCAATCTTAACGCTCCTCCACCGACATTTATACCACCCAACCAGATTCCTCCCTTAACCACTACTACTAACAATTTCGAAGAGTTTATGCGAGCCATCATTTGTGATAAAGGAACAATTCGTTCTATGCAAGGTCGCAAAGACTCTTTCATGACATCCATTGATGATCGATTGGAAAGAATTGATAGTATAATCGATAATTTGAATAGTTTTTCAAAGCCTCATGTGGTTGAGTTCGTTGTGCAATCTACTAATTCTAACACGCCTGACGTTAGTAATTACTTAGCTGCAAAACGAGTTCAGCTACGAGAGGAGCATTATTCATTGACAAGTTTAAAAAAAACGTTTAAAAGAAATTTAATTGCAAAAGCACATTACATTTTTGTAATTATTTTTTAAATTTGTCAATTTGTTTCAAGTCTAATTATTTTCAAACAATTGTAATGAGGTGTTTGATTGCTACATCTGCTTTTGTGGTCATTGTCTGTTGCTAGTCGTGTGTGGTTGATGTGTGTCGCTACTAGTCATTTGGATGTATGTTACCATCTGTCAGGGAATTATTTTATAGTTATTATTTAGTATTAGTTTTTTTATAGTTATTATTTAGTATTAGTTTTTATATTTAATTATTAATATTATTTGTAATATATAATTGTTGACAATTCAATTTCGCGGGACCAAACCCGAAGAAACAGTGATACATATATATATATATATATATATATATATATATATATATATATATATATATATATATACATATTATTTGTAATATATATATAATTGTTGACAATTCAATTTCTATTCATTCACCCTTTAAAAATTAAGTTGTACGCAGGGTTGGTTTTTTATAGCATTATTATGTCGGTAAATGTTGAAAATCACTGCTTGTCATTACAAATAATAAATGCGGTTATCACAAAAGTTTGTTTATAATAATTATTGTTAAAGGTGAAACCATTGCAATCTAAAATCAGTTCCTTGGAGGAGTTTATTAGATTAACGGAACTGATTATGGATTGCAATGGTTTCACCTTTAACAATAATTATTATAAACAAACTTTTGGTACAGCAATGGGGAATCCCCTCTCACCCTTTCTAGCTAACATTTTTCTAAACCACTTAGAATCCCAAGCCAAACGCACAATCTCAGATTTCCCTAAAACTTGGTATAGGTACGTAGACGATATTTTCGCTATAATAGAAGATACTTTAAATGTCGACAGTTTCGTAAATTCAATCAATAATTTATTTGACAGTATCAATTTCACATATGAACTAGAATCCAACCGCAAACTCACCTTTTTAGACATCATAATACACAGAAATGATGAAAGCAGATTAAGTTTTGAGATATTAAGGAAACCCACACACACCTTAAATTATATTCAAGCACATTCAATTACCCCATTTAAATATAAACTGTCGGCTTTTAACTGTATGATAAACAGAGCAATTAAAATTCCTTTAACTGAAAATATTAGGAAAAAAGAATTAAGTTTTATAATCGAAATAGCACGTTCACTAGGCTACAACCAGAAAACCATTATAAAACTAATTAACAAACACAAATACGAACATAATCTGAATACAGCTACAACACTCAAACAGTCAGAACCTAACAAAAAGAATGAAATATATGCTAGATTGTTATACGTCCCCAAATTCGAACAACAACTGAATAAACTGTACAAACAATTTAACATTAAACCAGCTTACTACACAAATTCAAAATTAAAGAACCATTTAGGAAACACCGTTTGTAAAGAAAACGACCTCCAACAAGCTGGTATATATTCCATTGAATGTTCAAATTGCGACCAATTATACATAGGGCAAACAAAAAGAAATATAGAAATCAGGTTTAAAGAACACATGTACCACCTAAAGTCAATGAACCCAGATAAATCAGCAGTCGCAGAACACCACCTCACAACAGGACACAAATTTTCCATAGATAAATTAAAATTATTAGATAACTCAAACAACCATAATTTAAACATGCTAGAAGCAATCCAAATGAAAAAACACAAAAATAGATTACTTAATTTCGATTTAACACCACTTAACAATGTATTATTAGATTTAATCCCCCTACCTGTACCCAACAATGATATTACCTGTTAACGCCACTGTCATTAAGAAATAAGATTAACCTAAACTACCTGTATTTACCGCCATTGTCAATAACAAATAATTAGCTTAAATCTGTATATATATGCCGCACTTTTGTTTGTAAATTTAGTTTAGTACAGCTATTGAAAATGTTCACATGGTGAACGAAATGTACATTTAGCGATCTAAATAAACCAGTGAAGAAAAAGGATTACTAACGTGTTTTATTTTATTAAAATCATCTTCACGTAACTCACAACGAAACATTTTATCCAATTTTAAATGGTCAACCTCCAAAAGTGTGGTGGACTAAAAAATGGAAAGTTGGACGCGGTCTGCAGAAAAAAAATTAATCCCAATTCATCCTTAGAATTGCAATATTGGGATAATCCGAATGAACTTGTAGATAGATTACGCTTATTATTAGCTTTACAAAGTGCTGGCAATAATGCGCATACAAATGAAATAATTTCAATAATTGAAGATTTGTAGGAAGCAAACATTATAAAGTAATATAAGTGTGGCTCCTGAAATAAACATATGTTATTATCTCATTAGACACCAGACGAGCAACCGGTGTATAATATCAGTTTAGGCAAACTTTGAAATTCTATATTTAGTGCAATGACTGTTGACAAATTTGGAAAACATGTACATGGGCATAGTGTCTCGAGCTATATTAAAAAATCTAACAATTTAGACAAGATAATTCAGAGGTATTTTAAATTCGATGAAACAGATAAAGATAGAAGATATAGGTTAATTTTGACACTTGCTGGAAACGAAAACGTATCTTCCGATGGATTCTATACAATTGATAATAAGGGGGGTGATATATTATATAAAAACACATTATACGCTGGAAAAGTTCTCAAAACAACTTACCTGGGAAATGCAATTCTATTCATTAATAAAAAGTATGTATTGTCTGAATTTACAAACCTTAAAATGAATGATACAATACAAATTAAGCGGAGATTTGCAGCGACTCCAGAAGGTGTCGATAAGAAGTTTTGCATTGAGATATTAATCGAACAAAATACTAATGAAACCCAACATTAAACGCGATGTAATTGATGAAATTCACGCCCCAGTCCGGAAACATTTTCGTAGACGTCGAGTAATATTGAAGAGTTTAAATGATTTATATCAAGCGGATTTAGTTGAAATGATACCTTATGCCAAGGAAAATAAAGGATACAAATATAAATTTATGGTTGTAATGATTCGACCCTAGGTATTGTACAAATTTATAATTTGTATTATTGTTTACGTTGTGTTGTGTGTGTAGTAACCCTTTTATTTATTTACCAGGTTCGTTGTTTGTGTCAATATGCATTATCGTAAATACTGTGTCTTTATTCCTTTTTAATTTGACTAGGAGGATGTGTGGACAATAAATAAAACAGGATATGAGCTTAACGTATGCAAAGTTTATTGACCTTTCATGACATTTCTAATGAATTGATATGTCTTATATTATCTATATTTACAAAATATATTACCCAACGTTTATGCTTAAAAGTCATGTGCATTTGGTTAAACTCAAAAAAATGTATGACTCTACTTGTGGGAGCAAAATTAACTAGCCCCTGCATTTGCATTACGAGATGGGAAACCCACAAAAACCATCTCTGAGCTAGCATCACACACTCGACACACTTGCGATTAGTTAGTGGGACAATCTTTCACATCGGCCCCACACATCAATCGCCATTCATTTTCGATTAATGAGCGAAACGACCTTTCACCTCGTTCCACTCATAATCGAGTTATTTTTTTCTTGTGGTTAGTTAGTAGGACACTTAGCGCAATACTAATTCGGATTGGCCTAACACATCAATCGACTGATTCGATTAGTTAGTAGGACATACCTCGTTTTCTCGCTTAATTCGGCCTTACACATCAACCACCATGCATCCCTCATTCTCACCCCCCCCCCCTTTCATCTTCCCCCTTTTCCCAGATGTTTAAATTATTTCGCTGGTTTTGTTTGTTTTATTTCAACTAAGTCGGTTTGATGTAGAATTAATTTAACTCTTACGTGATAGTATCTCCAGCGCTGTTATCCCTAACTCCATTCTCCATTTACGAACTCCATTCTCAATACTTAACTCTTTTTATCAACATTACTTCACTAACTCACATCCCACTGAAACTTCCTATTCTCAACTGTCCCCATTTACATTCAAATACTGATTGTCCCCGTCCCGGTCCCAAAACTAACTGATTTTTAGAATCGTTTCTTTGCTCTTTCCAAGTTCTCCCCTCCCCAAAGTTTTTTGCTTAAATTTTATCTACTACCATATATGGTCACAAAACCCTTCCCTCTCTGACGTCAACTTCATTTCCCTGACTTTGCACACTTGTTGTGTTTGCGTTCGTTAAACCCTGAACTGAATCTTTCTGTACGTCTTAGCATTTCTCCACGCGCCGGTACTTGTTTATTATTTTAAGGCGATCCTTCATTTGTTATTTCTTTCAGATAAAAAAAATTGATCGACTAATGTTATTCTCGTATTTACTGGATGTTGATTTTTCTTTATTATTTTCTTGGGTGATTTTTGTATTAATATTTTAATTTAATTTCGTCAAAAATAATATTTACACATGACCCCTACTGACCTATTACATGGTTATAAATTTGGATGGGCTTTACGTTTAATAACAAAAACTGGAAAAGAAGTTGCCTTACAAATGGAAAAATTGTTGAAAAAGAGGCAGATACCTGCAAATATTCAAACAGACAATGGTACTGAGTTTTACAACAACGATTTTAAAAAACTATGCGAAAAATATGGAATTAATCATTACAGCACATTTTCATCTTTAAAAAGTTCAATTGTTGAACGGTTCAATAGAACTATTAAAGAACTGATGTGGAAGGAACTTAGCATGCAAGGCAATTATAATTGGATTAGGATTCTACAAAATATAATTAATAAATATAATAATACAAAACATAGAACAATTGGTATGAAACCAAAACAAGTAAATAAAAAGAAGGAAAAATTATTGTTAAATTCTGTGTACAGTCATTTAAAAGTTTTTGATGGATTTAGGAAGAAATTTAAAGTTAGTGACCACGTAAGGATTAGCAAACATCGTCAAGCATTTGATAAAAATTACACCCCAAATTGGTCCAACGAAATCTTCACAGTATCCAAAGTTCAAAACACAAACCCCAGAACATATCTACTACGAGATATAAAAAACCAGGACACAATTGGAGGATTATATGTGGAAGAATTAAAAAAAGTTCAACATCAGGATGTATTACTCGTCGAAAAAGTTATTAAAAGAATGAAGAATAAAGTTTTAGTAAAATGGTTGGGTTTGGATGATTCACATAATTCATGGATATCAAATAAAAATGTTCTATAAATATTTAGTCTTTTATTAAATTATAAGGGGTTATGGATTCGCAACCACACGAGCGCGTTATCCTCCGGGCAAATAATGGCCGTATACTCCGACCTCTGGATGATGATATTTGCCGGGGTAGAGGAATTGGCGGTATCGAGTCATCCAGCTCGATTATGGTAACCTGTAAATTATTATAATTTCAATTTTCTCTTATTTACATGTACGTATTAACTTGTTTACTCGCTTGTTGTTGAATCTCCTGCAATATTCCTCTCTAATTTCGTTATAGATTTGTATGCGGTCTGTAATAAAAAAAATATAATATATAAAATATATGTAATACAAATGTAAATGTTTCTTTATAAATACAAAAAATATTTTTTTAAATGTTGTTTTATTTAAAATAAATTACTTACCCATGATTCACTTTAACACTTTCAAACCGCTATTCAGTTTGTTCCTCTCAACTTAGTGTGTTGGTGCTCAAATAGCTTGTAAACCGAGGAGGATGTATAAGGAGGAGGGGTATAAAGTAAAACACCTCTGGAAAGATTTTGAGTTAACTTCTACTCATAAAGGTGTGGTAAAATTAAAAGGTGGGACTAAAATTACCTTTACTCATAAAGGTGTGGTTAAATTAAAAGGCGGGGCAAAAATTGCAACACTTTTTGAAAATTTATAAGGCGGAGCTAAATTGCAATACTTTTGACCGTTACAATAAGGTTACAATATTAATATAAAATAACCGGCTATTTTTCCATAGATCAAATCAACTTTTGCATTGTCAAATATAAGAACACAAATTTAAGTTTATCTACAATGAGTTTTGTTAAAACTTTACAAGCAATCGCTCTAAAACAAGTGTGTTTAAATGTAATAGAAGATCGGTTAGATGTAAAAAAATGGTACGCCTAGCAGAAATACCAAAATGTTTGGGTAAGACAATTTTTGACAACTGGTGTTTTTATGTTTGGACATTTGGACATTTACGACAAGCAAATATGTATTCTGTTCTTTGTAAATGCCGACCATTTACATGTCACAATCCATTACCTAAATATATAGTGGATTTTTTATTAAAACCTAATGGTAATATTTCCAAAATTATGAACATTCCACAAAATCCATTTTTAGTGTTAGTTAAAAAAAGATTTTGGATTGATACACAGGGAAACCGATATTGCCGTTGGTGTAGAAAAAAAAAATTACAATTTAGAACCTAATACAAAATTATTCAGGATAAAATACGAAAAGAATATTTTATTTCGAAAAGACAAATTGCATATGTGGATATTAGAACAAAAACGTTATTGTGAATTTTGTTTCTTTACACCGTTATTTGAGCTAATAAAACATACAGTAAAACGTAAACGAACAGATAGTTCATCTCCATCATCTTCTACTTCATCAGTGTGGGACACATCTACTGACATGGATGAAGAAGAGGATTAAAATGATTGTAAAATGTGTTTTTCTCTGTGTGAGTGTGTGCACGTGTGAATGAATGTGTTGTTCCTCGTCATATTAAATTTACCCCTCCTCATAGTTAAACCTTCTCCTTTTCTTGATTAAGTTCACTATATAAAGGTAACGTATTGGCCCAAGCATCATATCGTGTGTTGACGTGTAAAGCAACTTACTCTTTTATTACATTTAAAGCATGTTTTTGTGCGAATATTGTGGTAAAAATTTTACAAGAAGAGACAACTTAAAACGACACGAAAAAAACTCGTGTGTTTCCAAGCAAAACTCATATGTAAGCAATAGAGGAGAAAAGCCAACAATCAAACTTATTCTAAATCCACTTCCATCAACATCTTTGGAAAATCCATCCACATCGAAACAAGTTTGTGAAATTCCAAATAATCGACAAAAACTTGCATCAACATCAAAGCACAGAATATGTGATGTATGTAACATAACAGTAGATAGCTCATGTTTTGCCGCCCATTTGAGAACTAATTTACACAAAAGTAATGCATTTATTATTGTTGATGATGGAGTAGAGGAAATATCTACAGCTTATGGGGGCAAAATAACAAGTTACCGAATCACCGAACACTATGTTGATTTAGACAAGTTTTCCCTTTCAGTGAGGGAGAAAATTATTACCCTCATTGAAAGTAAATTGGCGGTTATTGGAAATTTTAAATTAAACATGGAATCCTTTGCACTGTACATTTTAACAGCAAAAGAAAATGTTGAAATAAAATCGTTTAACACGTCGAACAAAATTATCACCACTGCAACGGATCTATATGAGACATACGCACACTTCCTCGACGAAATTAAAACCAAAATGTCAGAATTTCAAGAGAAAGATTCAGGAAAGTTAGAAACTTGGTGATTTTTAATGTTATTATTATTATTATAATTGTTTTTAAGGTTTGACATTATTTCAAATTACAAGCATTGAACTTAATTTAAATGTATATAATCCAATGAGAGCATCTAGTTACATCGAGTTACCTGCTTCAATAAAGGCAAAACGTGCAGTAGTCAATGTTTACAATACCGAAAATGCATGCTTTGCTTGGGCTATAACTTCAGCACTTCGGGTTCCAACAAGACTGGCACAGAGACCATGTTCATATCCACATTATTCAACAGTATGTGACTTTTCAAATTTACAATTTCCGGTTACAATAAAAGATATTAATATATTTGAAGGTAAAAATAATATTTCAATAAACGTTTATGGCGCTAATGAATATTTTAACGAAAATGAAATGGACTATGAATTCGTTCCATTACGAATATCAAAGAATAAGAAAATAGTTCATATAAACTTGTTGTATATTTCAATAGACAATCAGAATCATTATTGCTGGATTAAAAATTTGTCCCGTTTTCTTGGAACTCAAATATCATTACATGGTCATGAAAAATTTATATGCGAAGATTGTTTAATTTACTTTTCTAAAAAAGATGAATTAAAAAGACATCAAGAAGAAGATTATGGAAATGTAAAAGTTGTTCTTCCGAACTGTAGTAAAAAAATTAATAAATTGGGTGAAGAAGTTCTGGGAAATATATTAGAATTTAAAAATTATCAAATACAAATGAAAATTCCTTTTGTAGTTTATGATGATTTTGAGGCATTGTTGATAAATGTTAACAATAATACTATTTATACAGATTCGAGTAAACCGTACTCAATTAAATGTTTACGTCATGAACCTTATGCTTTTGCATACCACATAAAATGTTCATATGATGATAGTCTTTCAAAGTTTAATATATATAATGGAGAAAATGCCGCACAAGAATTTGTAAAAAAATCAGAAGACAATATTAAAATTATTTATAAAAATTATTTAGGAGTACGTAAAGAAATGTTACCATTAACACCGGAAGAAAAACTAATATATGAAAGAAATGTATGTCATATTTGCGAAAGAACATTGTCAGTAAATGATAAAGTTTATGATCATGATCACTTAACAGGAAAGTTTCGTGGCCCAGCCCATTCCGTTTGCAATATTAATTAAAAAAAATCCAAAATATATTCCAATATTTTTTCATAATCTTTCAAATTATGACAGTCATTTGTTTGTAAAAAAGATTGCATTAAACAAGGAAGATGTTGATGTTTTTGCACAAAACAAAGAAAAGTATATAACTTTTACAAAAAATGTGCACGTTGGTGAATATATTAATGATAACGGAAAAAAGAGAAAAGTATTTATAAAACTAAGGTTTGTAGATTCATTTAAATTTTTATCACAATCATAAGAAATATTGGGATCACTTTTGGACAATCATCAATGTGTTGAAATAAGAAAAAGGTTTCAGGAGGATGAACAATTTAATCTAATACGGCAGAAAGGCGTATTTCCTTATAGTTTTATGAATTCATTTGAAAAATTAAATTACAATCATTTGCCAAGTGAGGATGAGTTTTATGATCATTTAACGAATGAAAAAATATCCAGAAGAAACTATGAAAGAGCTTGTAAAGTGTGGGATGTATTTAATTGTAATTCATTACGTGATTACGTAAACACTTATTTGACATCTGATGTGTTGTTGCTTGTTGACGTATTTGAAAATTTTCGAAAAATGTCATTAGTTTTCTACAAACTCGATCCTGCACACTATTTCACAGCGCCGGGATTTGCTTGGGACGCTTTGCTAAGGATGACAAATGTAAAATTGTAATTATTGACAGACATTGACATGTTAATTTTTTTTAAAAAGGGTATCAGAGCTGGATTAAGTATGTGCACTCAACGAAAAGCTGAAGCAAATAATAAGTTTTTACCGAATTTTAATGCTTCCGAACCAACTTCATATATTCTTTATTTAGATGCTACTAATTTGTATAGGTATGCTATGAGATGTAAGCTTCCTGTTGGAAAGTTTCGCTGGCTTGATCAAAATGAAATTCTCGAGTTTGATATCGCATCACTGGAAGATGATGGTGAGATGGGTTATGTGTTAGAAGTTGATTTAAAATATCCAATAGCTTTGCAGGATTATCATAATGATTTTTCTTTTTGCCCAGAATCGGCAATACCTCCAAATTCAAAATATTCTAAATTAATGCCTACCTTATATGACAAAGAAAAATATATTATTTTATATATCGAAACCAAATTTTAAATCTTCAAAAAAATTTGGACTAATTTAGTCGCTGTGGAAATGGGTGTTCTCAAAATACAGTACACAAAACCACTGTATGTAGGATTTTCTATTTTAGAATTATCCAAAACTGTAATGTTTGATTTTTTCTATAGTTTCCTTAAGAGAAAGTACGATAACAACGTAACATTATTGTACACAGATACAGATTCGTTAGTTCCTCAAGTTTTTACAGAAAGTCTATACGATGATATAAAAATTAATATTAATAAGTTTGATACATCCAACTATCCAGTTGACAATTAGCATTACATCATTCCAAATAAATCTTACATCGCCAAAATGAAAGACGAATTTAAAGGTAAGATCATTGAATAATTTTATGGAACCGGTGCTAAGGCGTATTGTGTGAATTTACTCAATTCAAGCTCGATTAAAAAAGCTAAAGGTGATAAAAAATATGTAATAAAAAAACATTTAACGGTTAATGATTACATTACTGTAGTGGAGAATGGGGGTGCAATTTATAAAAAGAAATGTACAAATTTAGATCCAGTTATCATAATATGTTTACAGAACTTCAAAACAAAGTTGCTTTGAATTCAAAAGACGACAAAAGATACATTTTAAATGATAAATATCATACATTAGCATGGGGCCATTTACGTATAGCGGATTTAGAAAACGAAAAGGTGTTGGATAAAATGATTAACGATGCAATTCAAGAGCTTGATTAAACATTCAATTATATTTTTATTTTTTATAAACCTGGGTAAGAAACGCTTACTCTATCGATACAATTACATTATACGTATTATAAGGTTATTTGTATCTTTAATAAATGTATGTCTGAACAATTATAATTTCAATTCTATGTTTATGTATATTTGTTTTATTTTAAATATATTGTCTCAAGTATTACTTTTGTCTACTTTATTATAAAACCACTATCTATTATAAATATTTCCCCAGGTAACTGCTTTTAAATATCTGATTTAATTAATTTAAAATATATTTTTTTTATTTCATGAAACATTTCTAAAATCTTACTTAAGTTGTTCAAGCATACACCCTCATTGTAATTAAACAGAAAAAAATAACTAATAACTAAAATAAATAATAAAAAGAAATAACAAAAAAATATATATGAAAAAGTACTCCCTCTTCTTCCTTGTTAGACAAAATTCAAAAACCTCCTCCTCATCCTCCCCATCGTCCTCCTCATCCTCCTCCTCCTCCCACGAGATAGCCGATTCTAGAACCTCCTCCTCCGCGAGGAGGAGGAGGTTCTAGAATCGGCTATCTCTCCCTACTCAAAGTGCAACTAATTCCTGTTTCTACTCGCTTTATTTATAGTTTTACGAAGTAATATAATTAGTGTGTTTGTATACTTTCTAATAAAAATTTTAAACAGCCGAATTCAAGGATTGAATGCCGCTCAGCACGAGATGCATATTGACAATACTGGAATAAACTGTATTTTTAAAAACTCCCTTTTTCTGGTAATTATTTTGTTTTTATTGTCCATTATATTGACCTCTTGTTTGTTGACCTTGATCTTGTTCCTAAAGCAAATTTCGTTCCAACAGTTGTTACACAAAAGAGTCATAATTTGCGGATATGTAAGTAGGTCTTTACGGCGCGGTTGAAGAGAGAATGAGAGACGTTGCTTTAGCGTTTGTGTATAATCGATAATAGCTGTTCGTCACATAATTTCGATTAGCTATTAATGAATTATGTTCTGTTGGCATAATTCAGCCTCGATAATCTCAATTTCTAACATTGTAGTTACATATCTAGGTGTGCGATGTAAAATCTATAAACGATCAATGACATCATTTAAGTCTGTATACGAAATAGAATGCTGATTATTGATTGACATATACTTGTAACTTGATGAACTCTTGATGTTCTCTTCATCGCCGGATAGATAGCTCTTGTTTTCTTGTTCACTCTCGAAATCGTTCGTATATGATTGAGATGGTTTTTGTGATAAAAACTCTTTTTCATTACTTATCTCGTCCAACTTTTCCTGAATCTTTTTTCATTTAACTCTTATAGATTTTGTACGATTTTCCACTTCTTTATTAATTATCTCCTTAATGTTTTGATTACTGCTAACATTATCCTCTTCTTTTAAATCTAAATCACTTAGCGTTTGCCTATTCTCTCCAAGAGATAAGGTTTTTGACCTAATTACGTCTCTTAGCTCGTTATTGGTATTTCTTTATAATTGGTGCTGGAATAATTCTTTACCGCTTAATGTTCATATTCCATTTCGTCTCTTGGCATTTGTCTCTACTTATATTAGCATTCATACAATTAGAGATGCTTAGCTCTGGTAATATCTTTGACAATTCATGGTGTTGTACAGATTCGTGTCGACTAAGATTGTCACGTCTGTTAAACTTTTTATCGCAAAATTGACAACTGTATTTATTTTCATTATGCAACTTCTTATGCCTAAACAAGCCTGACAAATGTCCATAGGAAATACCACATTCTTCACATGCGTACATACTAGTGGTTAATACGATACTAATAAACTCATAGCGTTAACCCCTTATATACCCTCCTATTACCCTCTTTGTACCCTCTCATTACCTTCTCATTACCCTCTCATTACCCTCCCATTACCCTCCTATTACCCTCTTTGTACCCTCCTATTACCCTCTTTACCCTTCCATTACCCTCTTTTGTACCCTCTTTAACCTCCTATTACTCTCTTTACCCTCCTATTACCCTCTTTGTACCCTCACATTACCCTCCCATTACCCTCCTATTACCCTCTTTGTACCCTCTCATTACCCTCTTTACCCTCCTATTACCCTCTTTGTACCCTCCTATTACCCTCTTTACCCTCTTTACCCTTCCATTACCCTCTTTTGTACCCTCTTTAACCTCCTATTACCCTCTTTACCCTCCTATTACCTTCTTTGTACCCTCTCATTACCCTCCCATTACCCTCCTATTACCCTCTTCGTACCCTCTCATTACCCTCTTTACCCTCCTATCACTCTCTTTACCCTCCTATTACCCTGTTTTCCTGATATCTGATTACGCACTTAACGACATATCAATGATAAACATACACATTTATTGTGTTCCCTTAATGCGTAGGAAGGTTTGTTTATTAAACTTGCTGATTTGGAATTTACAATTTAAAGCGTTTTATTGATTGAAATTTAAAGACATTATAAGAAAATATAAAGTTTGTTTAAATTTGACGTTTTTAATATGGTTTACATTTTGATAAGATAAGGGGTTTCCGCCTCCGGTTTCCGCTTCCTCTTATACAGGATGTATATAAGATAAGGGTTTCCGGTTATACAGTATGTAGATAAGCTAAGAACAGGCTGCAGTTTGTAGTATCCTGTTTTAAATAATATAGAATGAGGCGCGCTCCACATACAAACAGTTTAAATTAACAATAGTGCTGAGTGGTTTAAACAAGTGTTTAAAATGTTTTGAAGTTAAAGGTAGATATATATTTATTTTATAAACATACATTCTAATCAAAAATATTGCCAATATTTGTAGTAGTCGTCGTAGTTCATTTTCAATTGTTTTATTATTCATCGTAAGATTGGCAGCATTCTATCTCTTTGGTAGATTTATAGTTATTAGGTATTTCTTTCTGTGATAACTGATCTTTTCCATTAATAATTTCGTCAATATTTTTCAATTTCAGTATCATCAATTTTGTATAATCATTTACTTCTTTGTTAAATCTTTGATAGTTGCTATTGTTAAAATTCTCGTCTTCCGGATTTAAATTAATTGTTGGGTCCTTAGTTATTTTCCGAGATATAAATTCTTATTTATACCTACATCTCTCACAGCATTTATTGATTCTACCTTATACATTTATATTCCTTATTTTTCCTTAATTTCTTTGACATTTAAAGGTGTACAGATTGGAGACAACTAAGATTATCACATCTGTTACATTTTCATCGCAAAGATGACATTTGTATTTATCTTTATATGTCACTTCTTATGTCTACATAAATAATAAATGTAGGAGAGACCACCTTCTTTGCATGTGTATATTTTAATAGTTAATGCGATACTAACAAATACTGGTATTACTCTCTTTATATTACCCTACGTACCTTGCATACCTGTATACAGGTATAACTGATACGTTACTTGTTCCCAAAAAATATGTAACTAAGCGAAAACTAATAGTTAAATGATTGGTAGCAACGGTTTTCTGATTATATATATTCTATTTTATTAGATTATAATCACATATTTTATAGCTTCATCAGTTTACTTACACTTTCATTAATTGTGCCTCTTTGTTATCTATTTAGCCTTTTAAAATTCTTCATAAAATTATTTCATTTTTATACGACAAGAACTCACAGTGTAGAACGTATAATACATTTTCTAAAAACAGAAATCTAGAGTTTTCTTGAAAATTGATGAAGGGTCATTAAATTTTAAATTATTATTCATAATCTATTCTATCATGGTAGTAATATTTTATTTATTATTTAAACGTGCTAAGATATTATGAATACCACCTCACAAAACATATGCTATGAACCCTTGAGAGGCCCAGAACATGTTTATCATGACATCAAGAAGCATAGCGATCTGTATAATTATTTTATGAGGCGTGAAAATTACGTGTTGAGACAAATAAAAAACACAAATAGTATATCGCTTTGGAGATGATGATATGTGGTATTAATTCATTTAACTTTATAGATGAGGAAAGGGGTGTTATGATTGAGTTTGTCACAGACCCTTGCTCCGAATGGGGGCATCCTATTGTTATTGATGATGGAGTAAATATTTATATTTTAAGAGACAGCCCATTTTCTATTGCTATTCCTATATCAGGCGATGATATATACCGTATGGAATACCAACTATTAATGGACGCAGAAATCAAAGAGTATGTGTTCATATAGCTATCTTTACCGCAGCAGTATATGAGTGTCTTATAAATTGGCAAAATTATATACAGAAGAATTTAACACATAAAAAACAGTCTGCTAGTAATATGACAGATTTTCTATAAAACCTCTTCTATTCATAAAAATATTAGTGTACTAACCAGTGCCCCTTCTATTATTATTTATTAGCTCGTGAGCAGCTTCAATTATATTTTGAATATTAATGATTGTTGTTGTAGACTACGCATGCGCGTAAATAATTCCTTTATGTTAAGAGATGATAATGATGAGCTCAAGGGTATAGTTGTTGACTAACCGCTGAATTGATCAGCCGTGTCTTAAAGATTTTATAGGTATTTCTCAATTGTTTCAGTTAAAATGGAAAAATTTACAATTGCAAAAGATTTTATTAAGAAAAACAGGCGTTTCAAAATGCAGGGACAAACGATCGAGTTCAATATCAAAGCAATACCCGAAAACACGGAGCCTATTGGTTGGGTTAAGGCCGCAATCGAGCAGATTGTGAAGAGGTCTACAGAACACCTGCAGCCTAATGACCAAGTTGGCATTACCTTCTGTTCCAAGGACTTCTCAAGAGGTCCTGGGTACATGAATTTTACGAATACGTCGAAACTCACTACAAAAGACGTATGGGATATCATCACCGGAATATTCCAATCAAATTCAACAGGCCTCAACACTGATACCTCAACCCCTGAGGCAGGGGGTCAAAATATAACACCTTTAGCGAAGAATGTGCGATGCGCAAAGGAATAGTGACTATTAACAATAAAGACAATTTGTGCTTCCCTCGCGCACTGGTGGTTGCAATAGCTCACGTTGTAAAGGATTCAGACTATAGAAAAGTGCGCAGAGATACGGGGAAAATACAAACAATTAGAACCCATGAATTGCTCGAGGCTTCAGGTATCCAAATTCCAGAAGAAGGTGCAGGTATTGTACAAATTCCAGAATCACCTTAAAGACTATAAAATTGTAGTGTATAAGTACGGTAGTAAAGGCAGAGACTTATTGCTCAAAGGGGTTAGTGAAAGTTATAAAAAACTTAATTTACTGTATCACAAAGGACACTATAACGTGATAACCTCTCTTACATCAGCGCTCTGTTGTGGTTACTATTGTAAAGAGTGTTGTGTGGCTTATAACACATAAAATAAACATAGGCGTGGAGGTACCTGTCAGGCTTGTCAGCAGTCACCTGCCTGCAAAATAGAACAGAAAATTAAATGTACTCATTGTAATAGAACCTTTAGAAATCAAGTGTGTTACGAAAATCATAAGAAACCTAATTCTCTGGGTAGAGGAACCGTGTGCGGTCAAATATGTATGTGTAATGACTGCTTGAAGACCGTGAAAAGTAATAGACAACACACTTGTCGGGAAATCTATTGTATAATTTGTCAAAAGCACCTGCCTCAGGACCATTTGTGCTACATGCAACCCGATACGAACACTCCTAAAACCAAAGACTTTTTGTTTGTATTTTACTATCTTGAATCAAGACAAGAAACTTAATTAGTGAACGGAGATTTTTGCATGAGCCCAACTTGGACGTTTTCAAAACCTGTTGTGAGTTTTGTATAAACAGCAGTGACAATACATGTGAAAAGTGTGGTGATAGACTCCAGATCTCAATGGAGCAGGAGAAATACAACTGGCTAAGACATACCCCTATTGAGTGGTTCATGAACTATTTATTGGCTCGTCGTAAACTGTATAAGAATGTTGTGGTCATTGCGCATAATGGACAGGCTCATGATCACCAATTCATTTTAAATTACATTTTATCAAAAACTGAATTAAAGCCTGAATTAATAATGCGCGGTACAAAAATTATTCAGCTGGTGATTGATAATGTGAAATTCGTTGATAGTCTGAATTATTTCCCTATGGCCCTCTCCGCTCTCCCAACAGCTTTCGGCCTTGGTGATAAATTCAAGAAAGGTTACTTCCCCCATTTGTTCAACAAGAGTGAAAATGATAATTATCTAAGGAGTTTTATTCCCCGGACAACATGAAAATATGTGATGATTGCGATTTCTCATGTAAAAAGTATGGGTGCAGAAGTAACTTTTTAAAGTGGCATGAGGAACATAAGGAAGATGTGATTAATTTCCAGAAAGAACTAGTGGAGTATTGTATCAGCGATGTTGAAATTTTATCCCAGGCATGTTTAAAATTTAGAGAATTGCTAATGAAGGTGGGTAATGTGTGTCTCCTGACCGAAGCCTGTACGATTGCATCGTCGTGTAATAAAGTGTATCGCCGTAATTTCCTCGAAGCAAACACTATTGGTATAATACCTAAAGGAGGATACAGATGTCGTGACAATCAATCAAAAATTGCTACTCAATGGCTTGTATGGGAGGAACACCATAAGGAAGTAAATATTATCCATTCTTCTAAACAAAGGGAAGCTTTAGTGGCAGGGGTAAAAGTAGACGGTTTATGTGAGGAAACAAATCAGGCCTTTGAATTCCATGGTTGTTACTATCACGGATGTACCCGCTGCTACAAACATGCTCGCGACGAACCACTTCATGACAATCCACAGGAAACCCTAAATTTACGGTATGAGTCCACCATATCAAAAACAGAGAGGTTGAGAGCAAGAGGCCATGAAGTTTTTGAAATGTGGGAATGCGAGTTTCGGCAGTTAATTAAAGATAATCCTTGCATTTCACAATTTACTGAGAATCATCATCTTGTAAATTTGACCCCTCTAAACCCACGTTATGCATTCTACGGAGGAAGAACAGGAAACTGTAAAGAATATTACGCGGCAACTCCTGGTGAAAAAATCAAATATATAGATATTTGTTCCTTATACTCATGGGCATGCAAGTACGGCCGATTCCCTATTGGACACCCAGAAGTTATTGTTGGTCACGAAGAGTGTGTGAAGCTAAATTTGAGTGCTAGCTGCGGAATAATTAAATGTTCAGTGCTTCCTCCCCAAAACTTATATCACCCTGTGCTCCCTGCGAAAATGAACAACAAATTAATGTTTGTATTGTGTCGAATCTGTGGGGAGCATATAGATATGGATGCAGATTGTAATCACACTGAGAGCGAAAGGACTCTTCACGGAACATGGGTTATAGAAGAGGTTCAGAAAGCGCTGGAAATGGGGTACAAGATAATCGATATCCAGAAAATCTGGAATTATCAGTCAATGCAGTATGACGCCACAACAAAGACTGGTGGTTTGTTTACGGAAATGATGAACAAATTCATCAAATATAAGACACAGGCATCGGGTTGGCCAGGAAGTTATTCTGCTCAAGAACAAAAAGATGTATTTATTGAAGAGTTTTTTGAGGCAGAGGGTATTCGTCTAGATTTCAGTAAAATTTTAGACAACCCTGGACTAAAATGTTTAGCTAAACTAATTTTAAATTCATTCTGGGGTAAGTTAGGACAGAGGGAAAACCAGCCCAAAACATCTATTGTGAATCTGCCGGAGGAACTGTTTGCTATGATAGCCAATCCATCCATTGAAATAAATGGTATTTTACCAGTGAATGAAAATGTTGTTGTGGCAAATTACGAGATCATTGAAGAAGCGTATGATCCCCTATCCACAGTGAATGTAACTCTTGCTGCATACACAACTACACAGGCGCGACTTAAATTATATTTTCACCTAGAAAAACTCGAAGATCGTGTATTATACTATGATACCGATAGTGTAATTTATATAGTGCGAGAGGGTGAATACGATGTGCCTACAGGAAATTTTATTGGTGATATGACAGATGAATTAGAGCCTAAGTACGGGAAGGGTAGTTTCATATTAAAATTTGCTTCTGGGGGCCCCAAAAATTATGGATATGAGGTGTTTGGTTCAAAGGGTATAAGTGCTACAGCGAAAGTGAAGGGTATTACATTGAATTACACAACATCCAATCTAATTAATTTTGAAAACATTACTAAAATGATATTAAATAAAAGTGAGCCGGTTCCTGTAATTACCACAAACATTAGACGTACAGCGGACCATCAAGTAGTTACTCGTACAGAGATTAAATTGTACAAGCCGAACTCTACAAAAAGAAAATTTAAAGATTTAAACTCTGTACTATACGGTTTTAAGCGACCAAGAATTGAGTGAGTTGTTTATGTAAAATTTGTATTTATTTTAATTGTTCAATATACGTTTGTAATTAAGTATTTTATGTATGTAACATTTTATTGTATTTGTAGTATTTTTATTATTATTTATCTATATATTATTTTTATTCTGTAATTTTATTTGATTTTTAAATATAATTTTAATAATAAATGTTATAAAAATATATGTCTTGTAACTATAATGTGTTAACTTTTAACTAATACTAACCAAGATGTCTTGCGAAAAGGTAAGTATCAAAACATTAAAATTTGTATTACATTAATTAGAATTATTTCATAATGTAAATTCATAAAATTTGTTATAGGCAACTCAATATACACATGATAAAAATGTGTTCGTGGACTGTTTAAGACACACATGGGCAACCCCCGGCCCGCTGTAAGATATGATCCATCCCGCGAGACATTTTGAAAAAACCCAATTAAAAAAATATTACATTAGGTACTTATACTCACGGGAGTGACAGTGAGGCGGCAAACATCAAATTCTTAGATGTTTGCCGCCTCACTCTTTGATAATCGCCGCCACTCGACTTGCTCGATCAAATTCTTTGAGGTTTGCCGCCTCACGGGCGACACATCAAAAGATTTATTGCTTCTCAATTATTCTAAACTAGTTTATTCCATAATATATAAAATTACGAAAAAACTAATCGTGAAAATGCAAACAGTGTCTTAATTAATAAGACAATTTAAGGCGATAAATATCCATTGAAACAACTACTTCCCGTGCAAATACACCTCCGGATATTGAATTATACAATGAAATATTTAAAATCTTATTTAATTTAATTTGTTACAACGCTCTATTAAAGTATATGTAACGTTTAGGTCAAATTCTCTTCAAACCAACTAACACTACAGAAGAGAATTTGACCTAAACGTTACATATACTTTAATAGAGCGTTGTAACAAATCAAATTAAATAAGATTTTAAATATTTCATTGTATAATTCAATATCCGGAGGTGTATTTGCACGGGAAGTAGTTGTTTCAATGGATATGTATCGTCTTAAATTATCTTATTAATTAAGACACTGTTTGCATTTTCACGAATAGTTTTTTCGTAATTTTATATATAATGTTTAAAGTGTGCAAACTATAAGAAGCGTAAGCTTATTTTCTAGAATTCAAATAGTTTTGAATTTGAATTTATCTTGTTAGATTATTCGTTCATTTTGCTTATATAAGCGGGATAATGGCCCGAACGTTAGTTCAGTTCTATTTGAGCTACCGAGGTGGTAACTTGGACAAGCGATATCCTAGCGAACTGCTCGAGCCGTCAACTTGCTTTGTGACTTTGTGTGCATCTTGAGTGGTTACTAACTATAGTTTGTTATTAAGTTTATTGAACAAAAAGTAAGCAAAAATGATGTCTGGTGGAAAGAAACGAAAAGTAGATACAGAGGGTCGCCATTTTCAAGAAAAATGGACTGAAGAATTCTTTTTTATCTTGCACAATGGTAAGTCTATTTGTTTGCTGTGTAATGAATCCATTTCAGTAATGAAAGAATTCAATATAAAGAGGCATTACTCAACTAAGCATGCTACGCTGCACTCACTGACAGTACAATTAAGAACAGACAAAAAGCAAAAGCTTACCGCAAATTTGTATTTAAGCAGAAAAACAGCAACAGATGTTTCATAAACAAAGAACACAACTTGATAATGTTGTGAAAGCTAGTTTTATAGTTAGCTCAAAATTGGCAAAGGCATTTAAACCATTTGCCGAAGAAGTATTTATCAAGGAGTGTATGTTAGAAGTTTGCGGTATTATGTGTCCTGAAAAGAAAAAAGAATTTGAAAAAATTAGTTTGTCAAGACGAACTGTTGTTCGACGTATAGAAATGATGGCTAATGATATAAAAACAACATTGACTGACCGTATGGCTGGTTTTGAATAATTTTCCATAGCATTAGACAAGAGCACCGATTTGTCTGACACAGCTCAACTGGCTATATTTATTCGAGGTGTTGATAAGGAGTTCACTGTTACTGAGGAATTGCTTGCTTTACAGCCGCTAAAAGCAACCACTACAGGAGAGGATATTTTTATTGAAGTTCAAAAGGTATTCACAAGTTTTGGCTTGCCATGGTCAAAATTAATTGGAGTATGCACTGATGGTGCACCTTCTATGGTCGGCTTACGTAAAGGTTTCATCGGAATTTTGAATGAAAAAGCAACAGAATTAAATGTGCAAATAGATGATTTGATAGTGCTGCATTGCATTATCTACCAACAGAACTTGTGTTCTAAGTCCATTCGACTCCGGAATGTTATGAATGTGGTAGTAAAAACCATCAACTTTATTCGATCCCGAGGGCTTAACCATCGTCAGTTCAAGGCGTTTTTGGATGAAATATCAGCTGAATATAACGACGTAACATATTATTGTGAAGTCAGATGGCTGAGCAAAGGAAAAATGTTGAAACGGTTCTACGAGTTCAGAAATGAGATAGCAGACTTTATGAAAATAAAAGATAAACCACTATCTGAATTAAATGACCCAAAATGGATATGTGACTAAGCATTTCTGGTCGATCTTACTGGCTATTTGAATGATTTAAATTTGAAACTTCAAAAAGTAGGACAGTTCGTAAATGATTTGTACAGCCATTTAAAAGCGTTTCAGATCAAACTACGTTTGTGGGAGTCACAGATGCTGTCTGGTAACAGTTACCATTTCAACACGCTCTCTGCGTATGAAATATGCTTATGCTCAATATGCTGAAGAACTCAAGTTACTGTCGGAACAATTTTCGAACAGATTTTGCAACTTCAAAAACATGGAAGACTGTTTCAGTTAATTTGCTACTCCTACAAGATATATTGTACAAAATGCTCCAATACACTTACAAATGGAGTTGATCGAGATTCAAGAAAACTCACTCATAAATTCCAAATTTGAAGACGTAGAGTTGTGCTATTTCTACAAAAAAATACCTAGAAGAAGACAATTTTCCGCAGCTTAGAAAATTTGCAAGAAGATTGATTTGTGCGTTTGGCAGTACTTATAAATGCAAACAGTTCTTTTCATTGATGAAAGTTAATTAATCAACACATCGTACAAGACTGACTGACGATAATTTGGAAAATTCTTTACGTCTTTGTGTCAGTGGAATTAATCCAAATATCGATGGATTAGTTTCCCAAAATCAAGCTTAGGTGTTTCATTGATTTCGGTGTATTTAACTTTCGTAGTTTGTAACAATTTCAAATTTAACGATTTAATTATAATGTACCATTTTTTTAAATTTCATTTTGTTATTTCAATAAATTGTACTATAATAACATTGTCGTATTATTTCATGTCTAATATCTATCGCAAAAAATATTATCACTACTTTAAAATGCACTAAGTACTTTTATACGCGGCCCACGAACGTATTTGCACGCTAAAGTTTGGCCCTCAACATGTCAAAGGTTGCCCATACCTGGTTTGAGAGATAATATTTTATTTCTGATTTTATTAGTACAAGCCTTATTCATAAAATATATTAATGCTACTTATATTTATAATCAATATATTACAAGATTGTGCCATATTTATAATTATTCCTTGATTATAGTTCAATTTGTATCCCTTGAGAGCAATGTATCCCCTAGATGTCGCTACTGTTTGATTACATCTGAAACTAAAATGATTAATTATTATTTTAACTTTTTATTATTTGAACTCACCTATCCAATTAGATTATATATTATGATATACACCTGATATCTTCTACATCTATACAGAATTGATGTTTAGCACGCACATCAAGATAAAATTATAAGACCTTCACAGTAAATCTTATACCTCTGAAAGAAGGTGCACAAGTATCAATATGCAAATTATAAGACATACCTTTTTATTCCTGTTAGGGGCACTAACTTTCATCCCATATTTTTTGTATTTATTTAATTATAAAACACCCATAAAACGTGTTTATTCATATGCAAACTCAACACACCAGCCATTTTATTTCTCTTATCGAACACACCGGAAGAAGCGAATGTGATAACGCATTTTTCAACACAGGGAGTTTATCAGTAACGCCGACCGTGAACACTTTACTTTTATTTTTTTGGAGTTATTCCAAGAATTTTTCTAATTTTATATTCGGGGCACTTACTAAATTACCTTAAAAATTATATCACATAATCAGTATTTTTGTTCAATTTAATTATTATTTATTGCATATAATAAGGAAACTTTTGGGTACTTGGGGATAATTGCTGATGAATTTATAATTCGTGAATATGTAATGTAATGAAGGAAAATTTTGGACAATCCGTTGATGTAAAATTTAAATAAATAATGACACAACTGCGCATGCGCTAATTTGCTTTCGCATAATTGTACAATAAGGTGGACATTTCTGTACCGGCTAGTGGCTCCTGGTGGTGATTATACACAGCAGTGATTAAATGACAAATGTTAAAAGTGCGATTCTTCTCGCAATCTACAACAAGTTAGTCTTACAAAGACTATATCAAACACTCATTGAAACAACTACTTCCCGGGCTAATACTCCGACGGACATTGAATTATACAACAAGTGTTTGCTGTTACATATAGTAACCTACTGCAAATGTAACAATTTGGGTAAAATTATTCAATGTCCGTCGGGGTATTAGCCCGGGAAGTAGTTGTTTCAATGAGTGTTTGATATAGTCTTTGTAAGACTAACTTGTTGTAGATTGCGAAAAGAATCGCACTTTTAACGTTTGAAGTATTCTGCAACCAAGAATTGGCAATTTCATTTATACTTATGTTTGAACGGTAACGTGACTGCCAGTCTAAGGTGTCAAATTGTTTAGTGCGAATGGCAAAGCTATACTGATGAGAGATAAATCTCGAAACGCGTCTATAGATGGCCTGAATAATTTGACCCAAATTGTTACATTTGCAGTAGGTTACTGTATGTAACAGCAATCACTTGTTGTATAATTCAATGTCCGTCGGAGTATTAGCCCGGGAAGTAGTTGTTTCAATGAGTGTTTGATATAGTCTTTGTAAGACTAACTTGTTGTAGATTGCGAAAAGAATCGCACTTTTAACGTTTGAAGTATTCTGCAACCAAGAATTGGCAATTTCATTTATACTAAATGACAAATGTATCGCTTTCCTGATAGAAGTCTTAGATAAAATTTGAGTGTATTATCTTTGTACATTTTTGTTATTTTTATATACACCGATTATCTATTGTTCTATTGCGCACATCCATATATTTTTTATTATTTACACTTCGTTTAACGGTATACTTTTGAGCTTACTACACCTTGCGAAGGATTTTAATTTACCTATTGTATTTGAGTTCTCGAATATTTTATTGAATATTACCTGCTCGCGACTTTCTTATCTCCCGGCACACGCTACAATCACACTAGGCTCCTTATTAAAGACAAACCGCAAATTATTTAACATTATTCTCTGTTGAGGACTACATAGATTTTTTATAATTTCATATTCGGTCCACTTACTAAATTACCTTAAAAATGATATCACAACCCCTATTTTGTTCAATTTATTTATTATTATTTATTGCATATAATAAGGAAACTTTTAGGTACTTGGAGATAATTGATGATTAATTTTTAATTGTTGAATATGTAATGTAATGAAGGAAAATTTTAGACAATCCGTTGATGCAAAATTTAAATAAATAAAGACACAACTGCGCATGCGCTAATTTGCTTTCGCATAATTGTACAATAAGGTGTATATTTCTTATTCTCAATCAGTTGTGATTGGTGTGTTGTGTTGTTAACACGTGCAAAGCTCCTCAAATTGTGTCAAGAAATGGAGTTTTGCCTCGGATGGACACATTTCTTAAAATTTACCATTCTTCGGCTATTGGTAATTGTCGATATCTGGTGAGTTGCTGTTAAAATTATAATTCACAATAGTTCTTAGCTTCGGATGGACACATTTCTTAAAATGTACTATTCTTTAGCTATTGGTCATTGACGTACATAAATTATAAGACTACCCTCTATATACCGTATTGCACTAACCATTAAAACCCCTGGACTTCATGTCTTGTAAGACAAAGGGCCTTTTCTTCTGTTTACACATTTGGATTCCTTGAGAAGATCTCGTTCCAATGATGCCTTAGACACCCACTCAAATTATCTCTTCCTTTAATTTAGTACGCCCCGTCTAATTACACTTTTCTTATTACCTTAAAATAATACGTTACACCATAAGTGTTATCAAGTCTACAGCATTGAATGGGTTTCTTATCAACTATCCAATTAGCTTAGTAGTAAAAGCCGCCGACTCGTAAACCAAACATCGCTATATACCCTGGTTCGAATCTCGCTAAGAATTAAAAAGTTTCTAATTAAAATTTACTCTTTATGAATTTGAATTTAGGCGCGAATAAAATTGAGGTCAACATTTGACATATAACCAACTTGTAATTAAGAATATTTGTAGGTTGGTATCACTGGATTCTCCATCTCACTCTTTCATCTCTAGAAATTCTCTCTCACACCCATAGGCGCGTAAAGTGCGCCCCGTCCGGGTGTGCCCCCTACCACCCCACAACCCCCTACCACCCGTCAACCCCCGACACCCCCCTACCCTCTCCCCTCCTCTCATGGCGGGCATTTTGGATGACCACGAATAGCCTGGGGGTCATTCAAGGTCGTCCAAAGTGTCCCTATACCTACTTTTGCCTCTTGAATATTTATTCTATAGTACATATATATTATATCTAGTTGTATTTTAGAAACTTTGGCAGAGTTATTATATAAACATTATATTATCTGAAAGTCGAATAATCCTTTCGGTTTAGATGAGTGCAGTCCCGTTTCGGCTATATCTGATTGAATCGGATTACGGTCTGAATATCTCAAACCCTCCTTCCGAGTCAGCACAGACCGGAATAACTTTCAGAACAGAAGCCGGTGTACATATGCAATTTCCTACAAATTATCGGATCCAGATTCTAAAACGTAATTAAGTTTCGGGAAGGACACGCGGATTATGCCGCAGGACGGATGAAGCTTTTTTTGTGCCGGTGAGCTTCGCTACGACGAAACTCGCATTATCATAAATATGCGAATTTGAAATTTAAAAAAGATCAGGAGTGGTGTAGGAGGGGGGATAAAAGGGGTTGGGATTAAAGGCCCGACGGCGACGCTCTCGATTCACGTATAACGGGCGCGCGGGCGATGGAAAATGTGTTTTTACTGTTTTTATTCGAACAGACTGTTGGAACAAAGAAAATGTATAGTGAGTGTGAGGCTCTTGTGGCTTATTTGCAAAATTGAAATGTTCACTTTTCAATTTATAACGTTGATAAAGGATAAAATGCGTTTAGTTAAAATCTACAACCCGGCGCATCCACCATTTCTTCGCCGCTATTTTTCGTTTTCGGTTTCATTACGGTTCAATTAAACAATAATATATCGTTAATGGATTCGATAGCTAACGCCATCTCATGTTATCTTATGATCGAATCCATTAATAGTTTTCACATATAAACTTGAAATAGTCAGAAATGTTCAGGATTCATCAGCCCTGGGTCGGGACCACACTGAAGAGGACCTTGAAGTCTGGAACGCGTCTGTGGGTATCTGGTGCCAGAATACTGAACACAAATTCAACTTTAATAATATATCGGTTTGGTTCCAGTTTTTGTTCCGAAAAAAATAAAGATTTTTTCGGATTCCTGTTTTCGGTTCAGATCCGGTTCAAATCCCTGATTTACACTCCGGTTGATTGAAATTGAATTACAAATAATTGATAGTGAAATGTTAGTTTGAATATATTTAATTTAAATTTAATTATAATTTGGAGTAGCTATAAAGCAAAGTATAGAAATTATCCGTATTAGAGAGAAACACGCGCCCTGGGTCTCGTAATTTGTAACTAAAGCAAGGGATTTAACAATAATTAGATGATAATATATCTCGCGCCGAAAAGAGGTCTTAGTTTAATTCCACGCCATTTAATTACTGGACATAAATCGAATCCGCCGAAATTAAACGCGTTCACCCAGGATGTTCACCTTCTTCAACTAGCTCCAATTTAATCCGAGGGGGATAAATTTCATCGAGAGACCAGGGCGCGTATATTTACTTGTTGCCACCTCCGAGAGCAGAGAGGACCCGACGAGCGAACTTTATAGTTTTATTGAAGATGCGAGTCTGAGGCGGGGCTGCGAAACTCATTATGTGTAGTTCGAGGCGGAACTTATGACGCCCGAACGGTCGGAAGTAATCGTTTAATTTTCGAAGAATTCCAATTACGCCCTTGTACTGCTTTGAAAAGGTCTTTGTCTCAAAGAAAACTTCGAGTGTTTTCTCTTCAACTTTTTCCCCCGCCGCGTGGTTAATCCAATAAGTGCGCGCGAGGGAAATTCGTTTAGGGTTGTGATAAATTTTTGTAATTGCTGCGTAAATAAGGGTTTTAATTTATCGAGCGCCGGGGGGGCAATTAGGGATTTTTCCCAGAAGCGCTCGGACTCAAGTTTTGCAATCAAAACCGGTTATCGGCGGATCGTATCGGGGGGATGAAATTTTTCCATTCCGGATCGTGCGGAATTAGGATGGGAAACTGCTTAATCTGTACTCGAGGAAATTGCAAAAATCTAAAATGGCGAAAACATCGGATTCACACAAAATTTTATTGTACTTCTTTTTCCAGAAAAAAAATTAACGGGCCTCCGGTAATTATCTGGATTATCTAAACTCGAAATTTTACCTCATGCTTGACCCGGGAGTGGAAAACTTTAACTATAACTTTTTAAAAATATTTAAATAATAAAATATTGACATGTAAAAACTCTGTTTTCTTTAATATTACCAAAGTTAGGGTGGAATTACTGCGATCAGTTGCAGTCCTACTTTAACAGTAGGGTATTTTAAACACCAAATTTTGAGATGTTGGGAAATGGTTATCAATGTGACAATTAAATCATAATTTGTCAAATAAATTGTCACGATGCAGAGATTTTCAACAAACAGAACGCTACAACTTGCAACTTTACAACACATACAGAGATTTTTTTTAGTATACTTTCACATATTCCATATAATCATTTTTAAAATTAATGAACTAAAGAAAACTAAGTCGAAGTATATTTTGAACTTTACTTTAAATCAGTGTTTTATACGAGTGGCGGATGAAGTAAAATTTCGAGTTTAGAAAAGCCTGATTTGGCTCGGTCGCTCCGCTTCGCTACGCGCCCGAGCCAAATTTTCAGGCTTTTCTAAACTCGAAATTTCACTTCATGCTTAGTCTGGGAGTGGAAAACACTCCTTAGAGTTTTTAGATTGAATGTTTTTAATAAGATCACGAATGGCTGAAAATGTATACTAAAAAATCGTATACCTAAAAGAAAAATTCTTTGTATTTAGAGCATTTTTTAAATTTGAACATACAAATAGACAGATAATAAAGAAGACAGATATTCCTAAGCAAGGAATTTTACCTGATCCTCCGATCCTACTTGATCCTCAGAGGCACGTTATTAAATTACTGGTAGATACAAAAAATTTGAGGCGGTGATAGGTAAATACATTTGTAATCGTAATCTTTGTGAGTTAATTGAATTGCCATATTAATGTCAGATTTCCCTTAAAATAACCAAAAAATTAAAATTTGATTTACAACATAACATAAGATTAATCTTCTCCTAACCTAAAACACTCAACCTGCATCACACCACAAAATTTTTGAAATGTCAAATTTGATTAGTCATATTAAAAAAAAACGCATAATACATACACTTCTGTGCAATAAAATTAAGTACAAGTCATATGCCTATTTTTCATAATATTTTAGTTGTATAAATCGGGTTTGTTTTAATTGCCTAGCAGCAGTTTCAATAAATAATAAAACACCATACCAATTCTTTACTGATCCCAACGTTTCTTAACTTTGAAAACAGTCTCTTTACTGATGTTCGCCAATCGAGCAATTTGTCTAATATAAAAACCATTTTCATATATAGTTAGAATTCGACTTTTTGAATTGTTGTCTAAATTAAGCGGTATTTTGACATTTAAAAATTGTCAGATTTACGTAACTAGGAAACGAATCATGTCCGCTTTAAACCATAACATATTTTGTGTACTTAATTTTATTGCACAGAAGTGTACATTCTTAAGTGGAGTGAAATAGTGCAAGGTATCAAATTAACTTATTTCGTTATTTATTTAATAAAATATTAATAAAGTTGCGTTATTGAATAAATTGCGCTTAATGGGTTAATTGGATGAACAATTAGAGACCAGTTGCACTAAACAAGTTGAACTGGTTCAACTCGGAACTTCAATTCAAAGTGAGATTAGAACAATAAGAACTGTCATCTTGAACTCAAGTTCAGTTTGAACATGGGTTCAACGTTTTTTTGTGCAATTGGGCCTAAATTCAAGCATAACATCATCACTCACTGCGAATGATGATGTCTGTTCATTTAAAGTTGGAGTAACAGAATCGTACCTACAAAAACTACAAGTAGTAGATATGTGGCCAGTCGGAGTTGCTGAGAGGGAATTTATACCACGCAAGAAAACAACTAACCATCAACATGAACATTGTCCAAGCAAGAGGTTGCAAAACCCCAATTAGTGCGCAGCAATTGGGAAAACAACACATTAAGATTATTTTGTTTAAACATCTGCTCATTGCAAAACAAAGATTATGAACTGGAAAAATACATAACATCACAGGATATTAATATTATATCAGTAAATGAACATTGGCTGCGAAAAGAAGAACTAAGGTGTCTACTCACTAGGCAGTGCATTTACTAGATTAGTGGAAGCTCATGGAGGAACATTACTTTCAATACAAAAACTTGTCAAATGTGGACAAATATTCTATTAAGGTGTTTGTAAGGTCTGCAGTATATTGTTAACTGAATATGATACTATCTTACTCTCAGTATATAGATCACCCTTAGATGACATCACATAATTTTTTTTGCTCTTGAGAATATACTAGAGAAATTGCAGTAATTAAATAAAACGGTGATAATAGCAGGAGATTTTAATATAGATTTTAATAGTGACACCATTTTGGTATTCTATGCCTTGCTACCATTTTTGGCACATTGTCCATGAAAGTACAAGGGTCACAAAAACCATTGCAACTTGTATTGATAATATTCTAGTCAACGGGAACGTACAATGCAAGGTAAATGTTGTTCAGCCTTACTTATCTGATCACTATGGTATTAATAAGTGTGGGTATGGCTATTGACAAAATTAACATTAATTTGAACAATCGGATATAATTAAAACTAATAACTAGTAATACTTTGAATGTACAAACGGAATTGCTCTTCCACGTGGATTGATTTATTATATTTATGTGTCACTTAATTAAACACAGTTATATTCCTTTCTTCACTTTTCTCTTTCTTTTTTGCTAGATGTACATTACGGGTACTAAATACCCATTATCAATAGCTAACTGTTAGTTAGCTATTGATAATGGGTACTTAGTACCCGAAATGTACATCTAGCAAGGAAAATAAAAGTGAAGAAAGGAATATATCTGTGTTTAATTAAGTGACTTAACACCTTCACGTAACTCATGCAACTACATTAATATTGATGTGTAATTACCCTCGCAGATGCTATGATGTTTTCCATACAGTAATAATGACTGCATTTATTGAGGCATGTCCTCTAATTAATGCAAAACAAGGCAATAGTAGTAGACAACATATGGTACAGCCAAGAACTAGCAAGCCAAAAACAAATAATTGATACAATAAAAACAATAAATCAAATTTATCCTATATTTGAAACGGAGGTATTAATTAACCAACTTAAAAAAGAATACAAACACAATATTGATGTAACTAGTAAGGCTTATGCTGATAACAAAATTTTCTCTACTATAAAAAACCCTAAATCATTAGGGAATTTTCTAAGATAATTAACTAATAAAAACTGAAACTCAAATATAAACACAACTGAGATTAACGCTCAGTCATTTCAAAATCACTTTGTCAATATTCACACTGAACAAACACATTGAAGTAATGTTTCATCAACATTAATGTTGTAACAATGTTGATATAACGTTTTGTTTGTTTTTTACTCAGTGGGTTGTTAAAGAAATAGTTTGTAAGCAACAAATACAAAGCAATTATGTCACATTACTGCAAAACCTAAAATACGTAACTCAATACTCTTTCTTTATGCGGCCTACAGATTGCTTTGAAGTGGGAAATATCATAGCATCTCTGAGAAACTCCTCAGCTCGGGATTACTACGACATGAATTCTCAAGTACTTAGGGATATAAGCGGTTGTAGTGCTAGCACACACCATTAACCTGTGTTTTGAAAAGGGTTACTACCCGGAACAACTGAAATTGTCTAATGTCTCACCGATTTTTAAAAAGGCGACAAATCTATAGCAAACAATTATAGGCCAATTTCAATAACACCTATAATATCGAAAGTATTTGAGAAAGTCATATATGCTCCTTTTGATGAATTTATAAAAACACAATTTAGCAAGAGGTAATATGGGTATCGTAAAGGGAGAACTACTATCGAGACTATGTGTGAATTAGTAACAAATGTTATTGAGGCATTTGAGTTTGGTACTGGGCTCTGCACTGCTTATATTTACATGAGTAAGGCATTTGATTGTGTTTGTCATAGTCGCCTATTAAACAAACTTTAATTTTATGGTTTTAGATGTAATACCCTAGAATTAATAAGAAGTTACCTAACGGGTAGACATCGGGTTGTCTCATATAATGGGATGCGGTCACGGGAGTCTGAACTGACCCACGGGGTGCCGCAGGGTTCCGTTTTAGGACCATTACTGTTCTTGATTTATGTGAATGATCTTGACAGTAATATTAACGCAAGGACATATATGTTCGCCGATGACACTACCATTGTACAAACCTGAGCAGATAATAGCACTAGTATAATGGATAATCTGCTACAACCAGCTGAGTGGTTCGATACAAATAAAAGGTCTCTCAATGAATGCTGATAAATCTGAACACCTCAAATTTGAAATCAATAGCTCCAACCGGCAAAGTAAAATTAAATTCTTAGGAGTGTATTTTTAGCCGGCACTTACATGGGAAGCGCAAATAAATCATCTTAGCAACAAAAATTAACAAAAATATATATTTGTTATGAAGAGTTTGTTTTCATTGATAGGCCACGGCATCTTACTATGGGGTAGATCACCACCTGCTAAACATATTTTTGTACTGTAAAAGAAATTATTAATATTATTATTATCATAGTTAAAAGAAATTATTAATATTATTATTATCATAGTTAAAAAGAACATTTTTGTTCCTTTCTTAAAATAGCGTTTTATAAGAAATGAAAACACACTGAATGGAATCATTAATTTTACATCAGATAAAGTAAATAATTTCCAGTAGAGGGTTACAGCCGATTCTAGAACCTCCTCCTCATTTGAGAGGAAACTCCTCAAAATGATTAAAAGAGTTAAAACCTCCTGGTAGGGAGGAGGTGTCTTTTTAGAATCTCCAAAGAACCTTCTTTCCTCCTCCTCATAAAATGAAGAGGAGGAGGAGGAGGAGGTTACTTTACGGTTTTATTGATTCTAAAGAGGCAATATACTCTTAATAATTTTAAGATAGTTTTCACCAAATAGAAGAGGTAGGGTTCATAGAATCGGCTAAAAATATCACCCTTGAGTACTTACAGTCCACGGTCTAACGTATTGTCTAGCATCCATTAAAGACAAATAATGTGTCTAATCAAAATCCAAAGGGGCCCTTACCCCCTTAAGATTTTCACCCGATACATTAAAGCTTTTATGCGTTGTATCGCTATGGGCGGACCATGCACAAGACAAGATGTGTTCATCTCGATGGTTCAAGGGCGACTGATGAATAATACATAAGATGTCATATATGAATCTATTAATAAATATTGTCAATGCGGTTAAAGTGTTGTTAGCAACATCGATGATTGAAGGTATTGAATGCCTTCAATTGGATTCTAATGAGTGGGTAAACGACCTCCTTTAGGCGGGAAAATCATAAAGTAGTTAGTCCTTTTCAGAGGAGAAGTATGTGAGGTCGTTGTGATGTAAAAATATATACAGAACCTCCCCCCAACATAATATTATGGGACTATATAAGATCTGCCGGATGGGTGTAACTTATTACAGTACACGTGTTGTTGTCAAGAATACATCTGCCAGAACTGTGTCACTAATTAGTGTTGTTGTCAATAATAAATTGAATAATAAGTAAGTATTTGTAATTATTTTGAAAATAAATTAATTTATTGATTGAAGTGAAATTTTAGTGAAACGACAAAACCCGAGTAATAAACACATTATTAGAGCACATATTCAAAATAATGGGCCAATTGATAATGCGAATTCAGCAAATGACTCGGGATTTTTTGAAGAGGGTGAAGAACCTTTTTCGAATATAAATCTACCGAATCATGGTGAGACTACTAATGTTGATGTTCCATGGAATATCAACGATACCAACGATGATGCCAACCACAACAATCAACTTGTAAAACAAAAGAAGAACGCTATGAATAATTTACTGTCGTCGAATTCGTATTTTTTAAATAAAAGTAATTCTAAATGGGTGTCGGTAGGTTTGGACATAGATCTTAATCTTGAACCAGTTATTAGAATATTGGGTAAGGGTGGGCAAGGATTTTCTTTGAATGAACAGATGTGGACAGTATTTTTAGAACAAAAAGTGAATATCAACCAAACATTTTTTTTATGTAGATACGGATCAAACAATCAGCTTTAATGGAGTAAACATTTCATTTAGTTTAATGAATAATTGTCGTAAAGTTGCAAGAATTGATATCAGTGGAAATCACGTATTTTTATCGTATGAAGGTCTTCGTGAATTGTGGAAACTGGTTGATGTTGTTTCGTCTCGTTTGGAATATTTAAAAAATCTTAAGTTTAGTGAATATTACTATTCTTGCTTGGGTTTATTAAATGAACTGGATGGGGATATGAAAACCCGTTTTTCGAAAATAATGCAAGGCGAATGTAATGAATATGCTTGTATGATTGATGAATTGTTACTTTATGGTAATGATAAGTTATTGTTCGATTTTGATATGCAACATATAATGTAAGATTCTTATAATAATGGGAAGTAAAAAGAAAGTAGTAATGTGTGAAAGTAAAAATATTATTCATAATATATATGTATGGAAATTTGCGTATAAAGAAGCTAGGAAAGGTGCATGGCATATATATTATTATGATTCTTTAAGATTCAAAGAAAAAATGAAAAGAATCGAATTAGCAATAAGTTTTTGTTTACAAAGTAGTTTTAGGGAGAATGTATATAACTCAAGGTTTAAGTAGAACATAGTTAGTATATGTGTTAGTATTAGGTGAAGTGGTAAATGTTTGTTAAAATTAAATTATAAAAATCAATAAACAGTTTTTAAGTTGCCACAGTTTATTTATATACCTTTAAAATAAAATGTATGTCTATTATCCCGTCAGTCGTAAAAGAACTATCAAATGGATCGGTCGGGGGCTACTAAATAAATTAAGAAACAAGCTGCCTTTTGAAATTCATTTACCTGGATATAATTATTGTGGGCCTGGAACAAAATTAGAAAAGAGATTAGCGTGAGGCGATAAAGGAATAAACGAACTCGACGAAGCTTGTAAAAAGCACGATATAGTGTACGATAATACAAATAATTTAAAAGAAAGGCATATAGCCGATCATAGGTTACTCAAAACTGCAAAAAAATAATTCAGAAGGTTGGTCCAAGTGCCGGAGAAAAGATTGCATCGGCAGGAGTTGCAGCAGCAATGAAAGGGAAAACTTCATTTGGAATGGGTCTAAAAAAGAGAAAAAGCAAGGGTAGAAATCGCAAAAGAATGAGTCGGGGTGGTACTTTAACGTTTAACAAGGCAGTTCGACTGGCCAGAAACGCTATCAGTAGAAGAAAACATAAAAGTGTATTTGATGCTACAAAAGCTGGATATAATGTTTTGAAAAAATATAAGAGAAAAATTAAATTTCCAAAACGTAGAGTCATTCCTATACCGAAACAAATAGGATTTCTGCCGTTGATTCCATTATTTGCAGCTTTAGGTGCATTGGGTTTCCTTGGGGGAGGGGCAGCCGCTATAGCGAAAGCAGTAAACAGTGCAAAATCAGCTAAAGAACAACAAAAAGAAGCTGAGCGACACAATAGAGCTATGGAAGCCAAATCAGTGGGTTCTGGTTATTACATAAAACCATATAAAAGAGGATGTGGTTTATATTTTCCCGAATATTCAAAAAACTGAAAATAATGTTCCTTCATAAAAGACCTCTAAATAATTTGGAAATTTTAAAAATAGCAAAATTATTGAAAATACCATCGTTTAGAGGTGTCTATATGAGAAATGCATTACCGAAAAAAATTAAAAAAAATGAAAGTGCAGTTATCAATTTAGACAATAAAGAAAGTGAAGGAACGCATTGGGTTGCTTATAAAAAAAGTGGCAGTAGAGTAAAATACTTTGACAGTTTCGGTGATTTAAAACCTTCCATTGAAATTGAAAAATATTTAAGATCAGATGATAAGAATAATGTTATAAGTTATAACTATGAACGCTACCAGACAATCGATGATTTAAACTGTGGACAATTGTGTTCAATGTTTTTAATAAATAATTAAGAAAACAATTTAAACATCAGTCGAAGACTAAACGCAATGGTGAAAACTTCTCATTCGCTTACGTTTACGTTGACCGGAATCAGTTCCGAGTTAAGTTGCAATTTTAATCCACCGATTTATTTGAGCAAAGATGAAGATGAAGAATATGAGTTGGCTTTACTTAATTTTGAGTCATTCAATTCAATTCCAAACGTTGACATATCAAATAATTTATTTCACTACAAAATAGGAAACAACAAAAAAATAGTAGAATTACCCGTTGGAATTTACGGTTTAGATGATATTTCTGATTTTATAGATACTAAAATAGAAGGGGACATTGACAATACGGCATTGGTCCGTATACGCGGTAATAATAATACTCAGAAAGTGCACATAAAAACCGATGTAGAAATCGATTTTACAGCTGAAAAAAGTATAGGAACCTTATTGGGATTTGATAAGAAAGTACTAATGGGCGGGAAGAGTTATGAAGCAGAAAATATTGTTAATATCCACACAGTCAATGCAATTCAAATTTATTGCAATTTAGTGAGCGGTTCTTATAATAACGGTGAACCGGTACACGTGCTTTATCATTTTTTTCCTAAAGTGCTGGCCGGATATAAGATGGTAGAATCGCCACATTTACCTATATATTTATCTGTTACTGGAGATATTATCAGTACAATTGTGGTAAAAGTGTTGGATCAATCAGGAAAATTGATCAATTTTAGAGGTGAAGAAGTAACGACACGATTACACTTGCGTAAGGTTGAATGAGATGAAGTTATATAACTCAAAAACGTCGAAAGAGGAACCATATTGTTAAGAAGAAGAAGAAGAAGAAGAACACAGCAAACCGGTCAGCCTATAAATTGGGTAGCGATATAAAAAATGTGTGCAGTAGCCTAAAAAAAGTGAAGAAGTTAACAACAGAAAATCGTATATTCTTAAAAGATTTGGGCTATAAACTACTAAAATAATGGACATTTTAAATGTTACCGACAAATTTAAATCTAACAATGCAATAGTAAGTTACGAGTATCATTCATACCAACCTTATGGATCGGCAAGTTTTGATAATAATGATGAAATTAGGATAACGGTTCCTGAAACTGACAATTATACATTACCAGGAGAGAGTTATTTATATGTAGAGGGTACTCTACGGAAAGTTGGTGAGGATGGGAATGTTAAAAACGAGGCTAGTAAGAATTCAAAATTAGTCAACAACCCAGCAGGCTTTATGATTAGCGATCTTCGGTATTTAATGAATGGTGTTCAAGTGGATTCCGTTAGAAACGTGGGAGTGACATCATGTATGAAAGGATATTTTTCGTATAATAAAAATGAAATGATTAAATTACAAAATGCAGGGTGGGACATTGAGAAAAAAGGTTTCTGCGATATAGTCGATGACAATGGACATTTTGCAATTACTGTACCGCTTAAAAGTATTTTAGGATTTGCGGAAGATTTTAAGAAAGTTGTATTAAACTGTAGACAAGAGTTGGTACTCATTCGGAATAACGATGATAACGATATAATTGTTCAAAGTGAAGCTGAAAAAGAAAAAGTAAAATTGACAATAGATAAAATTATTTGGAGAATACCTCAAATTGCAGTCGGTCTACGAGAACAGTTAGCCTTGACAAAATTAACTGACAAAAATCAAAATATCAATTTATGGTTTAGAAGTTGGGAGATTCATGAGTATCCGTCATTGCCGCAAACAACAAGACATACATGGGCCGTAAAGACGGCGCCGCAACTTAAAACGCCAAGATACATTATTTTCGGTTTTCAAACCAATCGAAAAGGCCAGATGAAGTCTTCAATGGCTCTATTTGATAATATAAAGTTGACAAACCTAAGTGTATTTTTGAACGGTACAAGATTTCCGTATGATAATTTAATCAATTTTTATCAATTTTGATAACAATAAATATGCTATTGTGTACGTTATGTATAGCAGATTCCAACAATCATACTACTATGTGCCAGAAAGTGAACCAATGTTTTCACCAGCAGAATTTAAAGAGAAAATTCCATTAGTAGGAATCGATTGTACGTATCAGGCAGACACTATTCACAAAAGTGGCGTTGAAATTAAAATTGAATTTACTTCAAAAGAACCAGTTCCGGCTAATACAACAGCATACTGTTTAATTTTGCACGATAAGGCGTTTTATTATGCACCACTAACAAAAGTGGTAAAAGAATTGTTGTAAAAGAGGTGTTACCCGTCCTGCTGCAATTCCCTGTTGCTATAAAACAAGGAGGGGCGATTGTCATTATAAAAGTAGTGTAATTTGCTTTACACATCAGTCAAGTACAAGAAGTGAATGAATTAACAAGTACACAAACAAATTATGGATACATTGGACTATATCATAATCGACATTCAAGGTTTTTATGATAGTAATGATAAATTACTACCGAAAGAAGTGGCTATTTGTGATAGCGAACGTCGAATTAGCCATTATTTGTTTGAGGCTCCCCATTCTGTAAATTGTTTACCTGCTAAGCAGCGTCGAACAGCACATTGGTTAACTTCAAATTTCCACCATTTGGAATGGACTAGTGGAAATGTACCACTCAATAAAATTGATAAAATTATTCGAGTGTTTAGTAAAAAAGCTAAAAACATTTATGTGAGAGGTGAGCAAAAATCACAATATCTACAGAAAATATTGGATCGGCCAATTGAGGACATTAAAAGATTGGATATAAAGTTGTCAGCGTCTCACCCAAAGTGTATGTATCACAAAGATACAGATTGTACAATGTGTGCATTAACAAATGTGTATTATATCTACGATAAAATGTCAAATCCTATCAATTATTACATGCAAGATGAAGAAGAAGAAGAAACAATTTTATAAAAGAGGTTGCGACGAAACAACCTTCAGCAAATGGATTACAACAGAAAAAAGAACAAATGTACAGCAAACTTGAATGCATATAATTGAGCAGGAAAGTGAAATAATATCAGACGGCATTGGTTCACAACTGTGTTAACATGGAAACAGTTCGACAGTATACTTGTAACTTAAAGTATTATGTTATTAATTATTTAAGAAGGATTAACAATGCATTATCAAAATATATCGGTAGAGACGGGACACCATTTCTAGAAGATCAACGTGCTACTAATTCTACATTAATTTATTTGCTGAAACGAATCAACCGTTGGAACTCGTTACTTTATGGCCCATATTACCGGACCACATACGCACAATGAAATGTTTACAAGGAAGATTGCCATGCAATGAACATTTCAACACGGCTAATTGGATGACACATGTCGATGGACCACCACCAATGAAGAAGGATTGTTTCTTTTGCAAGAGTATCGTAAATTGTGATTGCTGTTATTGTTATTGTTCAATGTATATTGTTTAATAAATATTCAATGTATCCATGATTAAGAAATAAAAAATGTTTTTTATAATATAACTTGTTTTAATTGCGGCAACTAAAAAAATAAACAAAAAAGAAAAAGAAAAAAAAGAAAGAAAAAAAAAAGAAAGAGAAAAAAAAGAAAGAAAAAAAAAGAAAGAGAAAAAAAAAGAAAGAGAAAAAAAAAAGAAAGAGAAAAAAAAAGAGAATGATGGTTAGAAGGAATCTCCTCCTAGTCTCCTCCTACTCTCCTCCTACTTTCCTCCCACAAAGAGAGAGGGAAGAGTGGGGGTAGGAGTGGGGAAAACGTCTAAAAATTCGTTCGTCCCCCCCCTTCGGCAGCGGGGAGGCGTCAAAATAAAATTACCCCCTCCAGTTACGCCCATTGCCACGCCCCATCCTTGGCTCCTCCCACGCCACACCCCCTTGGCCACTCCCCCGCCCCGCCCCCTCCTTGGCTCCTCCCCCCCGCCCCAGTTGGCTTCTCCCCCCACCCCCCGAAAAAAAATTTAACCTCGATGCCCCCTCACTTGTTTTACTTTCGCTACCGTTTACTGACCTCAAAATTGGGTATAAAAGAAGTCAGAACAAACCAAGAAATCACATCCGGTGCAAGTTTTGGAACGAACAACATCTCCACTCTAAAATGGAAGGTAAGTGGTCTTTATTGATATTTTGGGTAGGTAACAAGATCATTTGTATCGACGATTTTCTGAACTCCAGCATGGATGGGAATATGTTAGGTATTTTGTTTTTCTTTAATTCTCTTTAATCAAATGTATCTTATTTATTGTCTATTGTTTTAAGGTGAAGTTGAGAAAACGAGCACCACCAATTCAGATGCACATCCTAACATAATTGGACCTGATGTAAAAAGTATTTAAAACACGTGTTATTTAAATGTTTCTAGATTATCTATTGTTATTGTTTTCAGTTTCATTTGATGAATCATGGGATGATTTTGATTTGTTTACAAATGACAAAAAGAAATCAGTGGCAGATGATTCATCAAATAAATTGCTTTCGAAGGAGAAAGGCGTTGGATCGTTGAAAGCGAAAAAGGAACGAAAGACTAAAGGTTATTTCCGGGTTGATTAGATATTTTATTATACATTATTTTCTATTCCTAATTATAATTATAATTATACAGGGTGAACGAATCCTATGTGTTCAATGCCGTTACTTGTTGGATCGCCTTCTAACCACCAACCTTCGACATTATCCAAGCAGGGCCAGAAAAACAAATACAGCAGCAGCACACATTAACCACAACGCCCTCAGAGCATACACCTAGTCGAACCGCAAACAAAAAATCCTTCATTCCAAATCCAACAAAATATGCAAATCCAACCACCACAACAATCCTCATTTCAAATTATTGCACAACCTCAACCCTCAAACCAGTTTGTCATCGTGCGAAACGATTCCACGTATTACGCGATGCCGACTGGACAAAATTATGTCGCGGTACCGACTGGGCAAAATTATACATTTCCTCAGTCATTGGTAAACTTGGTGGTTTCCCAGCCAGGTTTTGATGCATCACTTGCAACCAATGACGTGAGAGGTAAGTCCTGTATTTTTTGTAATATTTAATGATATTTATTAATTGCAATGTTTTTTGTTTAATTGCAGGGACAAAATCGAGCACACCTGGGCCACAGCAATCAGCTCAGATGACTCAGTCTCCGTTGCGATTGTGGCCTGCAGGTGGGTGCCAAAGATCTTCCAGCCAAGTCGAGTCGGAAATAATACTGATGGTCGATTTGCAGTTTTGGATATGGGAGACAGTGAGCTGGGTGGCTTGTTTAAATCAGTGCGGTTATCACAAGAAATTACACTTTCTCAAGATAACGGTGCTGTTCGATCTTCTGTCCGTGAATTGCAAATAACCAATACAGTTTTACCTGGAAGATCTTCATCAGCACATGTAGTAAGAGCAACTAACCCCAATCTTAACGCTCCTCCACCGACAATTATACCACCCAACCAGATTCCTCCCTTAACCACTACTACTAACAATTTCGAAGAGTTTATGTGAGCCATCATTTGTGATAAAGGAACAATTCGTTCTATGCAAGCTCGCAAAGACTCTTTCATGACATCCATTGATGATCGATTGGAAAGAATTGATAGTATAATCGATAATTTGAATAGTTTTTCAAAGCCTCATGTGGTTGAGTTCGTTGTGCAATCTACTAATTCTAACACTCCTGACGTTAGTAATTACTTAGCTGCAAAACGAAATCAGCTACGAGAGGAGCATTATTCATTGACAAGTTTAAAAAAACGTTTAAAAGAAATTTAATTGTGAAAGCACATTACATTTTGGTAACTATTTTTTAAATTTGTCAATTTGTTTCAAGTCTAATTCTTTTCAAACAATTGTAATGAGGTGTTTGATTGCTACATCTGCTTTTGTGGTCATTGTCTGTTGCTAGTCGTGTGTGGTTGATGTGTGTCGCTACTAGTCATTTGGATGTGTGTTACCATCTGTCAGGGAATTATTTTATAGTTCTTATTTAGTATTAGTTTTTTTATAGTTATTATTTAGTATTAGTTTTTATATTTAATTATTAATATTATTTGTAATATAAAATTGTTGACAATTCAATTTCTTTTCATTCACCCTTCAAAAATTAAGTTGTACGCAGGGTTGGGTTTTTTATAGCATTATTATGTCGGAAAATGTTGAAAATCACTACTTGTCATTACCAATAATAAATTTTGATCTTAACGAGTTTCGATATAAACGACATAGTGATCTATTTGGAGGAAATGGCAAAAGAGGTCTTATTATAGGCCCTTCTAGCTGCGGTAAAACAAATGCAATGCTATCATTATTACTTGCAACCAACGGTTTACGTTTTAAAAACATATACTTGTGTTCAAAATCATTATTTCAAAATAAATACGCGTATCTACGATCAATAGTAAAAGACGTGCCAGAATGTGGTTATTTTGAGTTTTCGGATGTTGAATCACTTGGACCGCCTGAAAATATTAAAGAATATTCCATTGTTATATTTGATGATATTCCACCGACCGGTCATAATGTAATTAAGGAATTTTTTTCATACGATCGACACAAAAATGTTGATTGTTTTAAAATATGCCAAAGCTACAGTGCCATTCAAAAGCAATTGGTTCGAGACAATTGTAATTTATTGGTAATATTTAAGCAAGATGCAACAAATTTAAAGCATATTTTCAATGATCACGTAATAGGTGACATGACATTGAATACATTTCTAGAAACTTGCACAGAATGTTGTAAGCAACCTTATTCTCCATTCGTAATTGATTTAGATTGTCCTGTAACGAATGGTCGTTATCGAAAAGGCTTCGATAAATTTTTGACTATTTAAAAAGCGCTGTAACGATGCAGATGTTATCAGTGTTTACAGACACTTTGCGTTCTTAACATGGATAAAGACATTGCAAAGCAACTCGTGGAAGCACGTAGTGCTTTGCGTGATAAAATTCGATCGTTAAAAACAGATATTGCAGACTCAAAAGAACATCTTACCGCAACGTTATTACCCTTGAGTGAACCACTGAAACAAATCGCTAGTAAATTCAATGAAGAATTTGTTCCTATTGATTCTAGTTATGTTAAAGAAAAAGAAACGGGATTAGGTTCAAGTAGAAAATCGCAAATACGCAGAATAATATTTACTACACCGCAATCCAATGTAACCTCATCTGAGGAAACTATTAGGAAACGTCCGTTGAAAATTAAAGTACACAAACGAATATTTACACCCATTAAAACATTATCATCAACACCCAGAAGACCGAGACATCAATTGCATTTGAAAAAAGATATTATTACATCAACACCGATGGAGGATACTGCAACAGGATACACTGAAGAAGTTTATCAAACTTCACCGCCAAGAACAGGAAACGTCACACATGATGACGATGATGATGATGATGATGATGATGATGAAGAGATCGTAGATTCTGATGATGACGCTACAGTCCTACGGACTGCAACCACACGTTTAGATGAAGCTCATGACAGACTGGTAGACGAACTTAATACTTCGTCAGTCCTACAACAAACCCTGAAACAATTTCATCATATACCTCGCGCATATTTGATTGACTTTAAATTAGATCGTGGAGATAAATTCGATACTCGTTATGGAGTTCGTCAAACATTTGATGGTGTTTTGTATATCGGAAACGCGGCACTAAAGTTTGATGGAGCAAATGTTGTTATTAATGATGTGCCATATAAGGGCACTACCGGTCTATACGAATTACTTTTCAAAAAGGACCCTTACACTTTTAAACCTGACGATGTTCGAAATAATAAACGTATTTTAGAGCAAACATCTGCGACGCGATTTAATTATGATCCAAGCGGAAAACGTATTGGTGGTAAAGTTTTGAAATATGTAAACATTTCTAAGCCAATTTTAAATGGTCAACCTCCAAAAGTGTGATGGACTAAAAAAGGAAAGTTGGACGCGGTTTGCAGAAAAAAATTAATCCCAATTCTTCCTTAAAATTGCAATATTGTGATAATCCGAATGAACTTGTAGATAGATTACGCTTATTATTAGCTTCACAAAGTGCTGGCAATAATGCGCATACAAATGAAATAATTTCAATAATTGAAGAATTGAAGGAAGCAAACATTATAAAGTAATATAAGTGTGGCTCCTGAAATAAACATATGTTATTATCTCATTAGACACCAGACGAGCAACCGGTGTATAAAATGAGTTTAGACAAATTTGGAAATTCTATTTTTGGTGCAATGACTGTTGACAAATTTGGAAAACATGTAAATGGGCATAGTGTCTCGAGCTATATTAAAAAATCTAACAATTTAGACAAGATAATTCAGAGGTATTTTAAATTCGATGAAACAGATAAAGATAGAAGATATAATTTTGACACTTGCCATCTTTCGATGGATTCTATACAATTGATAATAAGGGGGGTGATATATTATATAAAAACACATTATACGCTGGAAAAGTTCTCAAAACAAATTACCTGGGAAATGTAATTCTATTTATTAATGAAAAGTATGTATTGTCTGAATTAACAAACCTTAAATTGAATGATACAATACAAATTAAGCGCAGATTTGCAGCGACTCCAGAAGGTGTCGATAAGAAGTTTTGCATTGAGATATTAATCGAACAAAATACAAATGAAACCCAACATTAAACGCGATGTAATTGATGAAATTCACGCCCCAGTTCGGAAACATTTTCGTAGACGTCGAGTAATATTGAAGAGTTTAAATGATTAATACCAAGCGGATTTAGTTGAAATGATACCTTATGCCAAGGAAAATAAAGGATACAAATATATATTGATGGTTATAAATGCTTTTTCTAAATTTGGGTGGGCTTTACCGTTAAAAACAAAAACTGGAAAAGAAGTTGCCTTACAAATGGAAAAATTGTTGAAAAAGAGGCATATACCTGCAAATATTCAAACAGACAATGGTACTGAGTTTTACAACAACAATTTTAAAAAACTATGCGAAAAATATGGAATTAATCATTAAAGCACATTTTCATCTTTAAAAAGTTCAATTGTTGAACGGTGCAATAGAACTATTAAAGAACTGATGTGGAAGGAATTTAGCATGTAAGGCAATTATAATTGGATTAGTATTCTACAAAATATAATTAATAAATATAATAATACAAAACATAGAACAATTGGTATGAAACCAAAACAAGTAAATAAAAATAAGGAAAAATTATTGTTAAATTCTGTGTACAGTAATTTAAAAGTTTTTAATGGATTTAGGAAGAAATTTAAAGTTAGTGACCACGTAAGGATTAGCAAACATCGTCAAGCATTTGATAAAAATTACACCCCAAATTGGTCCAACGAAATCTTCACAGTATGAAAAGTTCAAAACACAAACCCCAGAACATATCTACTACGAGATATAAAAAACCAGGACACAATTGGAGGATTATATGTGGAAGAATTAAAAAAAGTTCAACATCAGGATGTATATCTCGTCGAAAAAGTTATTAAAAGAATGAAGAATAAAGTTTTAGTAAAATGGTTGGGTTTGGATGATTCACATAATTCATGGATATCAACTAAAAATGTTTTATAAATATTTAGTCTTTTATTAAATTATAATGGGTTATGGATTCGCAACCACACGAGCGCGTTATCCTCCGGGCAAATAATGGCCGTATACTCTGACCTCTGGATGATGATATTTGCCCGGGGTAGAGGAATTGGCGGTATTGAGTCATCCAGTTCGATTATGGTTACCTGTAAATTATTATAATCTCAATTTTCTCTTATTTACATGTACGTATTAACTTGTTTACTCGCTTGTTGTTGAATCTCCTGCAATATTCCTCTCTAATTTTGTTATAGATTTGTATGCGGTCTGTAATAAAAAAATATAAAATATAAAATATATGTAATACAAATGTAAATGTTTCTTTATAAATACAAAACATATTTTTTTAAATGTTGTTTTATTTAAAATAAATTACTCACCCATGATTCACTTTAACACTTTAAAACCGCTGTTCAGTTTGTTCCTCTCAACTTAGTGTGTTGGTGCTTAAATAGCTTGTAAACCGAGGAGGATGTATAAGGAGGAGGGGTTTAAAGTAAAACACCTCTTAAAAGATTTTGAGTTAACTTCTACTCATAAAGGTGTGGTAAAATTAAAAGGTGGGACTAAAATTACCTTTACTCATAAAGGTGTGGTTAAATTAAAAGGCGGGGCAAAAATTGCAACACTTTTTGAAAATTTATAAGGCGGAGCTAAATTGCAATACTTTTGACCGTTACAATAAGGTTACAATATTAATATAAAATAACCGGCTATTTTTCCATAGATCAAATCAATTTTTGCATTGTCAAATATAAGAACACAAATTTAAGTTTATCTACAATGAGTTTTGTTAATACTTTACAAGCAATCGCTCTAAAACAAGTGTGTTTAAATGTAATAGAAGATCGGTTAGATGTAAAAAAAATGGTACGCCTAGCAGAAATACCAAAATGTTTGGGTAAGACAATTTTTGACAACTGGTGTTTTTATGTTTGGAGATTTGGACATTTACAACAAGCAAATATGTATTCGGTTCTTTGTAAATGCCGACCATTTACATGTCACAATCCATTACCTAAATATATAGTGGATTTTTTATTAAATCCTAATGGTAATATTTCCAAAATTATGAACATTCCACAAAATCCATTTTTAGTGTTAGTTAAAAAAAAATTTTGGATTGATACACAGGGAAAGAGATATTGCCGTTGGTGTAGAAAAAAAATTTACAATTTAGAACCTAATACAAAATTATTCAGGATAAAATACGAAAAGAATATTTTATTTCGAAAAGACAAATTGCATATATGGATATTAGAACGAAAACCTTATTGTGAATTTTGTTTCTTCACACCGTTATTCGAGCTAACAAAACATACAGTAAAACGTAAACGAACAGATAGTTCATCTTCATCATCTTCTACTTCATCAGTGTGGGACACATCGACTGACATGGATGAAGAAGAGGATTAAAATGATTGTAAAATGTTTTTTCTCTGTGTGTGTGTGCATGTGTGAGTGAATGTGTTGTTCTTCGTCATATTAAATTTACCCCTCCTCATAGTTAAACCTCCTCCTTTTCTTTTCTTGATTAAGTTCACTATATAAAGGTAACGTATTGGCCCAAGCATCATATCGTGTGTTGACGTGTAAAGCAACTTACTCTTTTATTACATTTAAAGCATGTTTTTGTGCGAATATTGTGGTAAAAATTTTACAAGAAGAGACAACTTAAAACGACACGAAAAAAACTCGTGTGTTTCCAAGCAAAACTCATATGTAAGCAATAGAGGAGAAAAGCCAACAATCAAACTTATTCTACCCCGATCCGCACAACAGGGAGATATCAAAATGGTAAATCCACTTCCATCAACATCTTTGGAAAATCCATCCACATCGAAACAAGTTTGTGAAATTCCAAATAAACGACAAAACCTTGCATCAACATCAAAACACAGAATATGTGATGTATGTAACATAACAGTAGATAGCTCATGTTTTGCCGCCCATTTGAGAACTAATTTACACAAAAGTAATGCATTTATTATTTTTGATGATGGAGTAGAGGAAATATCTACAGCTTATGGGGGCAAAATAACAAGTTACCGAATCACCGAACCTGGACACTATGTTGATTTAGACAAGTTTTCCATTTCAGTGAGGGAGAAAATTATTACTCTCATTGAAAGTAAATTGGCGGTTATTGGAAATTTTAAATTAATCATGGAATCCTTTGCATTGTACTTTTTGACAGCAAAAGAAAATGTTGAAATAAAATCATTTAACACGTCGAACAAAATTATCACCACTGCAACGAATCTATATGAGACATACGGACACTTCCTCGACGAAATTAAAAGCAAGATGTCAGAATTTCAGGAGAAAGATTCAGGTAAAGTTAGAAACTTGGTGATTTTTAATGTTATAATTATTATTTTTTTTCTTTTTTTTAAGGTTGGACATTATTTCAAATTACAAGCATTGAACTTAATTTCAATGTATATAATCCAATGAGAGCATCTAGTTACATCGAGTTACCTGCTTCAATAAAGGCAGAACGTGCAGTAATCAATGTGTACAATACCGATAATGCATGCTTTGCTTGGGCTATAACTTCAGCACTTCGGGTTCCAACAGGACTGGCACAGAGACCATCTTCATATCCACATTATTCAACGGTATGTGATTTTTCAAATTTACAATTTCCAGTTACAATAAAAGATATCAATATATTTGAAGGTAAAAATAATATTTCAATAAACGTTTATGGCGCTAATGAATATTTTAACGAAAATAAAATGGACTATGAATTCGTTCCATTACGAATATCAAAGAATAAGAAAATAGTTCATATAAAGTTGTTATATATTTCAATAGACAATCAGAATCATTATTGCTGGATTAAAAATTTGTCGCGTTTAATTGGAACTCAAATATCATTACATGGTCATGAAAAATTTATATGCGAAGGTTGTTTAATTTACTTTTCTAAAAAAGATGAATTAAAAAGACATCAAGAAGAAGATTGTGGAAATGTAAAAGCTGTTCTTCCGAACTGTAGTAAAAAAATTAATAAATTGGGTGAAGAAGTTCTGGGAAATATATTAGAGTTTGAAAATTATCAAAAACAAATGAAAATTCCTTTTGTAGTTTATGCTGATTTTGAGGCATTGTTAGTAAATGTTAACAATAATACTACTTATACAGATTCGAGTAAACCGTACACAGTTAAATGTTTTCGTCATGAACCTTATGCTTTTGCATACCACATAAAATGTTCATATGATGATAGTCTTTCAAAGTTTAATATATATAATGGAGAAAATGCTGCACAAGAATTTGTAAACAAATTAGAAGACGATATTAAAATTATTTATAAAAATTATTTAGGAGTACGTAAAGAAATGTTACCACTAACACCGGAAGAAAAACTAATATATGAAAGAAATGTATGTCATATTTGCGAAAGGACATTGTCAGTAAATGATAAAGTATATGATTATGATCACTTAACAGGAAAGTTTCGTGGCCCAGCCCATTCCGTTTGCAATATTTAATAATAAAATTCCAAAATATATTCCAATATTTTTTCATAATCTTTCAAACTATGACAGTCATTTGTTTGTAAAAAATATTGCATTAAACAAGGAAGATGTTGATGTTATTGCACAAAACAAAGAAAAGTATATAACTTTTACAAAAAATGTGCACGTTGGTGAATATATTAATGGTAACGGAAAAAAGAGAAAAGTATTTATAAAACTAAGGTTTGTAGATTCATTTAAATTTTTATCACAATCATTAGAAACATTGGGATCACTTTTGGACAATGATCAGTGTGTTGAAATAAGAAAAAGGTTTCAGGAGGATGAACAATTTAATCTAATACGGCAGAAAGGCGTTTTTCCTTATAGTTTTATGAATTCATTTGAAAAATTAAATTACAATAATTTGCCAAGTGAGGATGAGTTTTATGATCATTTAACGGATGAAAAAATATCCAGAAAAAACTATGAAAGAGCTTGTAAAGTGTGGGATGTATTTAATTGTAATTCATTACATGATTACGTAAACACTTATTTGACATCTGATGTGTTGTTGCTTGTTGACGTATTTGAAAATTTTCGAAAAATGTCATTAGATTTCTACAAACTCGACCCTGCACACTATTTCACAGCGCCGGGATTTGCTCGGGACGCTTTGTTAAGGATGACAAATGTAAAATTGGAATTATTGACAGACATTGACATGTTACATTTTTTTAAAAAGGGTATCAGAGGTGGATTAAGTATGTGCACTCAACGAAAAGCTGAAGCAAATAATAAGTTTTTACCAAATTTTAATGCTTCTGAACCAACTTCATATATTCTTTATTTAGATGCTACAAATTTGTATGGGTATGCTATGAGATGTAAGCTTCCTGTTGGAAAGTTTCGCTGGCTTGATCAAAATGAAATTCTCGAGTTTGATATCGCATCACTGGAAGATGATGGTGAGATGGGTTATGTGTTAGAAGTTGATTTAAAATATCCAATAGCTTTACAGGATTATCATAATGATTTTCCATTTTGCCCAGAATCGGCAATACCTCCAAATTCAAAATATTCTAAATTAATTCCTACCTTATATGACAAAGAAAAATATATTATTCATTATAAAAATCTAAAACAATGTTTAACACAAGGCTTAAAATTGCGACGGATACATAGAATTTTAGAATTTAAACAAGATAATTGGATGCAAAAATATATTGATTTCAATACTAGTAAGAGAGAACAATCTAAAAATGAATTTGAACGCAATCATTACAATAGTATGAATAATGTTGTATTTGGAAAAACGATGGAAAATGTTGAAAATCGCGTTGATATTAAATTATGTACGCATTGGGATTCTCATTTCAGGAAACCTGGTGCAGAATTTTATATATCGAAACCAAATTTTAAATCTTCAAAAATATTTTGTAATAATTTAGTGGCTGTGGAAATGGGTGTTCTCAAAGTGCAGTACACAAAACCACTGTATGTAGGATTTTCTATTTTAGAATTATCCAAAACTGTAATGTATGATTTTTTCTATAGCTTCCTTAAGAGAAAGTACGATAACAACGTAACATTATTGTACACAGATACAGATTCGTTAGTTCTTCAAGTTTTTACAGAAAATGTATACGATGATATTAAAATTAATATTGATAAGTTTGATACATCCAACTATCTAGTTGACAATCAGCATTGCATCATTCCAAATAAATATTACATCGGAAAAATGAAAGACGAATTTAAAGGTCAGATCATTGAATCATTTTATGGAACTGGTGCTAAGGCGTATTGTGTAAATTTACTCAATTCAAGCTCGATTAAAAAAGCTAAAGGTGTTAAAAAATATGTAATAAAAAAACATTTAACGGTAAATGATTACATTACTGTTGTGGAGAATGGGGGTGCAGTTTATAAAAAAATGTACAAATTTAAATCCAGTTATCATAATATGTTTACGGAACTTCAAAACAAAATTGCATTGAATTCAAAAGACGACAAAAGATACATTTTAAATGATAAATATCATACATTAGCATGGGGCCATTTACGTATAGCGGATTTAGAAAACGAAAAGGTGTTGGATAAAATGATTAACGATGCAATTCAAGAGCTTGATTAAACATTCAATTATATTTTTATTTTTTATAAACCTGGGTAAGAAACGCTTACTCTTTCGATACAATTACATTATAAGTATTATAAAGTTATTTGTATCTTTAATAAATGTATGTCTGAACAATTATAATTTCAATTCTATTTTTATGTATATTTGTATTATTTTAAATATATTGCTTCAAATATTACTTTTGCCTACTTTATTATAAAACCACTATCCATTATAAATATTTCCCCAGGTAACTGCTTTTAAATATCTGATTTAATTAATTTAAAATATATTTTTTTTTTATTTCATGAAACATTTCTACAATCTTACTTAAGTTGTTCAAACACACACCCTTATTGTAATTAAAAAAAAAATAGCAAAAACTAAAAACTAAAATAAATAATAAAAAGAAATAACAAAAAATATATATAAACAAAGTACTCCCTCTTCTTCCTTGTTAGCCCAAATTCAAAAACCTCCTCCTCATCCTCCCCATCGTCCTCCTCATCCTCCTCATCCTCCTCCTCCTCCTCCTCCTCCTCCTCCTCCTCCTCCTCCTCCTCCTCCTCCTCCTCCCACGAGATAGCCGATTCTAGAACCTCCTCCTCCGCGAGGAGGAGGAGGTTCTAGAATCGGCTATCTCTCCCTACTACTATTTCCCTCGGCAATTTACCACCCCTCCGCGTTGAGATTTTATCCCAACGTCATGTTAATGCATTTTTTTCCACGCGTTCGCCGAATTCGCCGAGTGTCCTCCGGCTTTGGCGAGGCGTTAAACCGTAATTTCCTCGCTTATCACAGTTTTTCCGCAGCTGGAACGGTTAATTATTTCCTCGGCGCCGTATTTATTGTCCCCGGTTGCGCGATGTGACCAATCAAAACACCTTTTAGCTTTTAAAACCGTGCGGAAAACCATTCTTCGCTAAAATCCGGATATTCGTGGTATTCGAAAATAGTATTCATATTCAAATTATCATATGAAAATATATCATTGAAATTTATTTTATCGCAATATCTATACGCAGAATGTTCTATTAACCCATTAACGGCCGAGCAATTATAGAGATAACTATAAAAGTTGATTTTAGGTAAAATTCTGCACTTCTTTTTATGATATTCATAAATGACTTATTGTATTACATACTCTGAAATTTTCCTTTAAATATACATGATGTATATGCTGTAAAATTAGAAGCATTAGTCGATTTCATATAAAAACGTGCAGTATGAAGTTTAGAACGAGTGATTCCACTCCCAGACTGAGCATGAAGTAAAATTTCGAGTTAAGAAAAGCCTGAAAATTTGGTTTGGTCGCGTAGCGCGAAGCGCGGAGCGACCAAACCAAATTTTCAGGCTTTTCTAAACTCGAAATTTTACTTCATGCGCCACGCGTTTAAAACAATGAAATATTGTGAAGTTTGAAATGCACCCACATAATTTTTTTTAAATGAGTAATAATCGAAATATTTAAATAACAAAATATTGAAATTTTTCTTCATACATTTTCAAGTCAAATCAAATAATATAATATACCAAATTAACTTATTTAGTAATATAATTAACCAAACATTTATAATGTTGCGTGTACGCATCAATGGCGCTTAATGGGTTAATCGAACAAAAAATATTATTTAAAATTATAAAAAAAAATAATCTTGTGATTATTCGTGAAAATGCCATTGTTATTGCAAAAAATAAGAAGTTAATGTATTATTTAGGAAGAAAATAATTTACTTAAAATAACTACTAAAATTTCAAACGTGAATGAGAGGACTGACTGTTTGTGTAGTATCTCAATTAGAAAATCTCACCGGCTGGGAATGAAATTTTTTAATTAGGGCATAATCTCCGAATCTCGGCCGTTTCGTCCATTCCTCTCGGCACGTTCGTAAAGAAACGATCCCTCCCAGTTTCCTTATTAAATATAATTCAGGAATGCCTGACAAGATGCGCTCCTTTCTCTCTGTGTGTATTACAACAGCCAATTTTTTACGATTTGACTCGCCCGCCGTTTTTCGAGGGCGGCTTAATGAAAAATCTCGAGGAAATCCTCGCTGTTCCAGGCCAGGAGTGGAAAGCCAGTGGACGTGTCAGAATCATCTATCACCGGGTTTATTTCTAATATTAATAAATGATGCCCCCCACCGCCCACTGCTTGTTCACTCTCCAGAGAGATTATCTAGATGAAATGTAATTGCTAAACGTTTTCTATCTCTTTCTTTATTGCTAAATTGCTATGAAATATTAAGTTTGATTTATTTTTGTATGCGTTCATTGTTTTCTCATTAAAGAAGTGGTTCTTAACTGGTGGTTCGCGAGAAGTAAAATATGGCCCGTGAAATATTTTAGAAACATTTAATAATTTAAAGATGCTGAATAATTTTGATTGTTAGTGAAATAATCGAGATGTTTTAATAATTCATTATTTTTGTCACATTTAAACGCTGCAATAGATTAAGAACGCGCCAGGCACACTAAGCTGAATCCGATTCTAGCTAGACAGCATTATTTTACGGGCTTAACAAGGGCTAAAAGACTGGAATAGTTGAAAATTAAAAAAAATTAGAAATAAAAGTTGGTGTTTTAGTTCCCAATACAGAATTTTGACTGAATTTTGAAGTTTTCACATAATTTTTAGAGAAAAATTGGTAAAAAATAAAAAGGAAAGAGAAAATAAATGAATTCCTAATAAATTAACATGTATAACGAAGTAGAAGCCTCCACAATACAAAAAATAAAATAAATGGTAAGTTAATTTATTTTCTGGTAAAATAAAGTATTATATTTAAAAAAAATTCTTGCTGAATATTATCACGCAGTTGAGCCAAATTTTGAGGCTTTCCAGGGTACACTTTTCCCATTAGGTAACCCCACAAATAAAAGTCACATGGTGACAGATCTGGAGAACGTGCCGGCCATGGGATCACCGCGGTGTGAGATTAACCTATCGGGATACGATGTTCTCCGCAGCTCCATAGATACCCGTGCCGAGTGGGTAGTTGCCCCATCCTGTTGAAAACAAACCCTCCTGACGAATTCGGCGCCGACGTAATTCGGGGAGGGGGTATTCCCGGATCATGGTTACATAAAGTTCGGCATTTACTGTTACAGTGCGGCCGTTCTCCTCGAAGAAAAAAGGTCCGATCACTCCTGATTTACACACAGCAGCTTATACGGTTACCTTTTCACTATAAAGAGGCCTTTGATGAATCCCTTGAGGATTATTCGGTGCCCAGTAACGGAAGATATGCTTATTTACACAGCCATTTAAATGGAAATGAGCTTCTTTAGAACTCAGAATAATCATCCCTGGATCCTCATTTATCATTCGCAATTTGTTTTGTGCGAACTGCACTCTTCTTGGAAAGTCTTCCTCTAGTAACTCTTGGACAACAGTGATTCTATAGGGGTGAAAGTTCAAGTCTTGATAGAGAATTCGACAAACACTTCTGTCAGACATTCGAAGAGCTTCAGCGTGACGAATAGCGGACCGCCGGGGGCTCCGTTATGCCTCGATGTTTGCGGGGGTCCTTACTGTTCTGAGAGAACCCCCTCTTCTCCATGTGGTTCCAAAAATTCCGAACCCACAACAGAATGGTGTTCCGCACGCGAGGAGGAACATTAAAATGTAAACGAAAATTTCGCTGTGTCAGCATCACTGAATCGTTATTACGAAAAAACGCCTCGACGGCAAAGGCACGGTGTTCAGCGGTCCAAACGTCTATTGTAACTAAGCTTCCACATCAGGAGAATGTGCCCAGGCCATTCCTCGTCCGCCCACCTCGTCCGACTTCCCTTATCCCACCCACATCCTTTCAAAAACCGTCAGGTAACGCTGCCAGACCCTGTAGTAAGTCATTTATAAAAATCATAAAAAGAAGTGCAGAATTTTAAATAAAATCAAGTTTTATAGTTAACTGTATAATTGCTTGGTTTTTAATGGTTTAACTGAAAATATTTTACAACAAATACACTTAATTTACATGCAATCATTGAATGACGATTAAATAGAAGGGCAACTAAATGCCAAATTTTTATTTCTTTTTATTCTATTCAATCTGTAATATTTTCTTTTCTTAGAAAAATATAAAATATAGATATTGTGTGTGTGTGGGTGTATTTTCAGGTACGAAAATATCTTTAAAATATCAGCCACAAACAATAAGCGCACTCGACGTATTCCTGTCTGTTCCGCTTTCCATTTTCTGCATACATAAATATTTACAGAGTCCCAGGACACGCCACCCTGAGGACTTGAGTAAGAGACATCTCCCGGGACGACGGAGTGCATTTCCCATTTCCGTGTGTTGTGTATGTGTGTGTGTGTGTGTCTAGCCGAAGTCATCGAGTGCTCTAAACGCCAACATTATTTATACATCTTGCAGAACATTTCATCAGATTTAAAGTAGAAAAATAAGGTGCAATAATCAGCTTTAGAACGTAAATAATATAAATTTATTTATTGTTGCACTTTCTAATACACTTAAATGACAGTGATATGATTTATGCTAATTCACGGGTTTCTAGATAGTTCGCGAATGGCGTGGAAGGATTCGCAACACGCCAGACGTAACATGTTGTTTACCTACGCCCTATCTAGTAACCGCATCATACCACACTGTCATCTTGACAAGTATGATTGACATTACGTACACATGCACGTCATAGCTTTGACAAGTACATTACGTGCTGACAGCTGAACAGCTGATTGCTTACCGTACAACCAAATGACATTTCTTTGATGTACAGGGAGTTTTTTTAAAGTATACGAATTCCAAATTAAGCTTATTTTCTTTAAATCTTTAGTTATTCGTTTTTTTTAAGAGTTCAATTTGGAGCTTTAAACAAGTGTTTTTTACTCCCAGACTAAGAATGAAGCAAAATTTCGAGTTTAGAAAAGCCCCGTGAAAATTTGTCGAGGGTCGCGAAGCGACCCTCGACAAATTATCTGGGCTTTTCTAAACTCGTAATTTTACTTTATGCGCCACGCGTATAAAACCCTAAAATATTGTGGATAACAATTTTTTGTAAAACACTCGTTTAAAGCTTCAAATTGAACTCTATTAAAAACAACGAATGTCGGAAAATGTATGGCTTTATCTCCTGTATATTGATCAAGCAGTAATTTAATTTTCATCATTGTCATGGTACTATTAAACATTATTACAATAAATAAGTTGTTCTTTAATGCTCATTGTTTATTTTGTTAGGGCGTAGGTAAAGTATCGTACGTTTCTCGAGTGGTATGGCAATTACGTACTGGCGGAATACTGCACTCGCCGCTGCGCGGTTCGTGCGCAGCTCATATGTAATATGCTGCATACCACTCTCGTTACGTAATATACTATAACTCTACTGGAGTTATAAAAATTATGTATAGAACAGTAAAGCTGTCGTGTAACTCAAATATTCATTGAATAATTCAATATCTGTCGGGGTATTAGCTCGAGAAGTAGTTGTTTCAATGAATATTTGGAGACTTATCTCAATGAGGCTAAGTTTTTGGCAGCAAGTCGATATTAATTTTAATTCGTTTTTATATTTTGCAAACTATTAACAAACTCAATTTTTCTTTATGTTAAACACAACTATTTTAATTTATAAATAAATTATTTTAAACTCGTACACAACAACTTTATTCTCTGCTTTATTTTGTTGGTCCTCTCTGTATTTTAAATTTAAATGCGGTCTCCGGAATACACACCGGATTTGCGTCGTGCATTATTTCACATGTGCACATAAGTCCGGCAGTCTGACGTAGCAACTCTCTTCCCTGAAATATACTGGAATTATCTGAATGAGTAACTAGTGCAAACACCGCCTCCGCTCGGTTTTGTTTTGGGCCCGCATATAAGGAGCGTAATCCGTTCGGCCTGTCCGGTCCGATGCAGCTTTAATGCGGAAAATTGGGGCTTTATCGGCGACGGTGTCCGTTACTCTCCATTCCAAATTTGATGAGACTAAGGGAGTTACAGTTGGAGAGGTCCGGGATACGGGTTAAGAGATGAGCGGAGCGAGGAGATGGAATTTTTTATAGAGGTTTTCTTGTCTTCGGAATGAAATTATTTCAGAATTAAAGAACTAATCTTATAAAATAAGTCTACAAATGTAAACGAATTGGGAATTTTATTGTAGAATAGCTCACGTTCATGCTTTTTAAGAATAAGTCAGAAACGGGGAGTAGTCTCTAAATATGAGCAATAATAAAAATTAGAATGTTATAAACAAAATCAGAAGTTTGGTCTAAAACACTGTTATTAGTCACAATATAAGGTTACAAACGCGTTCATAAACAATTGAAACAACAATAGTTTATTGATGCGATACAATGACAAAATATATAGATATGTAAGTCAATATAAAGCTACACACAGATTCAAATTGCAATCATGAGTCAATACAGGGTGCGGCAGGAAAACTTGCTGATTTGAAAGGTCAATAAAAGAAAAAGTATTTCACATATCGATTTAATTTTCTTATTATCGTATTGTACCCATCCTGAATTTTTGTTTCAAGTGGTTTTAGAAATGACATCGGACAAATGGCGGCCCTCATTAGCGATACACTGATCCACCCGGTTTTTGAAGTTTCGCTCCACTCTTTCGAGCATATCGACGGGAATGTTAGCAATGGCTTAGCAATTGTTGTCCTTCAGGTGTTGCAGGGTCCGTGGTTTATCATTGTAAACAATGGATTTGAGATATCCCCATAAAAATAAGTCACAGGGAGCCAAATCGGGGAAACGGGCCGGCCACAGTACGTCACCCCTCAAGCAGATCAAGCGCTCGTGGAAGTGTTCCCTCAAAAATTCAAATGAAGTTCACGTACATACATCCCCAAGTTCCATTTCGTCAAGTTTTGGGAGAAAAAATGCCTCAATCATTTCTCTGTTGCGATCTGCACTCACAGTAACAGTGTGTTCACCCTGTCTCCGGCCTCCTTTTAAGTGGGCAGGACAAATTGTAAGCCCTAATTATCTTTGCCTGCACTTCCCCCGCAAGGAGGTCTAGGCTGGCGCAGTCCTTAGGGTGCTGCGTATTTATATCCCGCAGCCCCTACCGAGGTGCACAATGTATGCATCATTATCCGTTTGTCTCGGACTTCGGTAGGGTTTGCCAGGACTCGTCTTTAAGCCTATCTGAAATATTACCCATCTGTGGTCAGACATGGACGCTTCTCGACTGACCTCCCATTTATCTATTTTATTAAAGATACCTAGGCTAGCCATTGTGATATCGATCACTGTCTGGCTGCGAGCATTCACAAAAGTAGGTTCTGTCCCGAGGTTAAGTATCTCTATATCGTTACTTATTAAAAAGTCATGCAAGGCCTCTTTTATCTGAAGTCCTGCTCCGCCATGCGATAGGGTCCGAATTTGATTCGCAGCCCATGATAAGCGGTAGTCCCTCCCTCTTGCAGTACTCAAAAAGCCTTTCCATTGCCCTTGTTAGGGGCGGAAGGGTGGAGTCTCCAGGTAGGCAGACCGCCTCCAGGACTACGTCTCTACCTTTGCCCATTGCTCCACTAAATCTTATTACGGTGATGTCGCCATCGGAAAGTTGTGGCAGAAAATGGGCTCCTATTTGCCTAGGTACGTAGATGGCAGTCCTAGGTTTCGTGTTTGGCCTGTAAAATAAATTACCGGTTAACTTGCCTATACCACAGATCCTAGATCTTACGATCTAGGGTTCCTGTATAAGGGCTACAGTGTCCTTAGTCGTATCGAGGTGGCGGCACAGTGTTGCAGTAGCCGCTCTTGAATGACTCAGGTTACATTGGATAAAATGAATTAACTTGTTAGCCATCGCTAACACGCTGGCGCTAATTGAGCGGTCTTAATCCAGTCACCTTTCGACTCAAGGAGTGTAGACTCGTCCGAGTCAGAAAAGGAGGCGTCAGTCGTTTCTGACGTTAGAGGTGACTCGATCAGCACATCCTTTAGTCTCGGCTTTTCCCTAACCGGCGAGATTTGTAGTTGCTCCAGTATAGATACAACAGCCACGTGCTCAGCCTGCTGAGGGGCAATCTTTCTTAGAAGTGATGAGTTGGATGTCTCAGGTGCGCTTTCAGTCGCCTTCTGAGTTACAACACCCTCCTCCTTCCCATCCTTTTTGGGATCCTTTCTGACCCACAAGATCAGGGAGGTAAATCTATAACTTAGGCGATGTCCCCCTGCCATTTAGAATTTTACGATCCTCCTCTCCTACTCCAAAGACGAGTAGTTGCCCGGGCGGGTCCTCAAATACAGCCCGGTGAAGGATCGGCCATTCTCCGATTTTAAGTTCGGGATTTTGTCTCGCCAACCTTCTTATGACTTTATCCTTTCCTTCAGGAATCTCAAAATCCTTCCTAGGAACCTAGAGGGCAGACTTCGAGATTTTGGGGAGACGGTCTTCAGTTATGGTTAAAAATCGAGCCTCAGGCCACGGTTTGATCATCGCTACTGTCTTCACAAGCCAATTCACAGTGCTCTGGTCCTCACAGTGAATTTTGACAAACTCGCCTGCATAGGACCAGGCCCTGCACCTCAGCGGAGGACTCGTAGTAGCGTTTGGTGGACCCAACACCACTGAGTCAAGCTCCCTGAAAAGTGCCTGCCTTATTAAGGTGGCTTTTTCTATGGAAAGCCTTCCAAACGGGTTGACCCATCCGTGATCAACAGTCTGAGGTGACTCTCTGCCGCATCCTTGTAGGATGCCTGGGTGTGCTTTCGCCCTCTTCCCGCTGCAGCTCCCACCCATTGGCCTACATGGTGTTTCGTGGTTGGTTCAGAGGAAGTGGCGGAGTGCAGCCTCTTGGTACCCTTAGCTGTAGCCGCATCCTTCTGATTTGCGGATTTCGATTTGTCCTGGGTCGGTCGACTCGGTCCAGGCTCAACCCTTCGGGGTCTTTTCCTCTATTTTTGAGGCGTTCCGGAGGCGGCTGCTTTAGTCCCAACGACTAGGTTCCCTCTTAATTTTTCTGTCCTTAGCCTCCCCCCCCCCCGATCCGACTTCTCCTCCTGCGAGCAGTAGTGAATCTTGCCAGGTCATCTTGTGGTAATCCAAGGGGACTAGCCGCAGGTTGACCACTTGCAGGTTTACCTGAGGATTTGCCCCTTTGAGGTTGCGGCGTGCCCGAGGGCCCAGCCATACCTCTAATTGGGGTGCTATGTGCCATTGCAGGCATTAGTTGTAGCGTATCAGAAGGCTCGTCCACTCTCAACAAGGTTGTTAGCTTCCATAGAGTGAAATCTTAACTTCATATTTTCGGTTCCAACCCACCATGGAGTCCACAAAGGGGAGTGTCCACTTGACACCCAGGATTGCCGGTCTGATAGTCCCCAGGAAGTGGTCTGCAGCATTAGAGGGGTCCCCGAAGCGGACTCCCGGCTACCAACAGAAGGCATACAGCACGGTTGTCCGTGCGCCTTCCACAACCCAGGGTCTACCCTGTCGACGCTCTGACGAGACGACGCAGCCGATTAATTGGAGTTGGGTAGTTCCAACCGCTTGTCTAGACTAAATCCAGGATAAAGTGGTGTGTTGATTCCACGCCCCCGCAGGTGACGCCTCCTCTCAGCCACCAGGACCCCTTCATCCGTCGACACGGGTAGCCACGCACGGCGCAAACACGTGGGGTTGGTATGTAGCCTCGCCACCTGGAGGCAAGGAGCCCCCTCACCAGGTCAAGGCCCCAACCGCATTCGAGGGGGTAATAAGAGGGGTGGTGTAGTGAGTAATAATTATTGATGGGTTTGCAATAAATAGTTCAATAGACTATTACAACAAATTGGAACAAATTGCAAGCCCATAATGCTGAATAATTATTAATCACTTAGCAATAACATTGCGCAAGTATTTATGCGTTCTGTAAGCAAGAATTGAGTGTACAGAAAAGGCAGTGTTAAATAAATCATCGTATAAAGTAGATGAACCAGGAATAAAAGTAGTTATTATTGCTCCCATATGAACCTCCTAAAACCCAATATTACAACAGTTGATATAAATCAGCGCCAGCCGACATTTAGTCCATCGTGTCAACTTGACATAAGTCGGCGTCAGCCGACAGTTGGACTATAATGATAGTTGACATACAAGTCGGCGGTAGCCGACATTTGGACTATTATAACAGTTGATATAAGTCGGCGCTAGCCGACATTTAGTCTATCCAGTCAACTTGAAATAAGTCGGCGTCAGCCGACATTTGAACTAAAATGACAGTTGACATACAAGTCGGCGCCAGCCGACATTTGTACTATAATTACAGTTGAGATAAGTCGGCGGCAGCCGACATTTGAACAATAATGATAGCTGACATAAGTCGGCGCTAGCCGACATTTAGTCCACCGTGTAAGCTTGACATAAGTCGGCGTTAGCCGACATTTGGACAATAATGACAGTTGGCATACAAGTCGGCGCTAGCCGACATTTGAACTATAATAACATCTGACATAAGTCGGCGGTTGCCGACATTTGAACTATAATGACAGTTGACTTAAGTCGGCGCTAGCCGGCATTTAACTAATCGTGTCAACTTGACACGAATTTGAATTGGACTATATTGAGATCGCCATGTTATTGTTTTTCTGTGTGACAGTTACGATATACATTTTAACAACTGTGACGTATTTTAACGTAGCGACCCTCGACAAATCTTCACGGGGCTTTTCTAAACTCGAAATTTTACTTCATGCGCCACGCGTACAAACCACTGACTTACAGTAAAGTTAAAAATATATACGCTTAGATGTAATGGTGATCAATATTTAAAGAGATGTAGAGAAAAGATGCAAGAATTACATGATTTGTTAATAGTTTTTAAATAAAAATAATAATAGTAGAATAAATTTAGTTTGAGTAATTTTTACATATTTTTGATATTTAAATCAACATCTCTTTAATAGGAAAAGTGCTATGATGGACACATGACCATATTTTTAACTAAAACTATTTCTAACTTAAATAAATTATGTTGGTTATTTTTGTTAATGCAATCGATCCAGATGGTAAAATATTAAACCCTAGCTAATGGTCTCGTGCAATGTGCAGGAGCACGCGAGGAGAGATATAGCAGAGCCGCTCCCGAGCAAATCACACTTATTTAATGTTTAATAAAGTGCAATCGATAAATTCGTGAGGTCTGAATAAAAGGTATAGGGAGACCTCATCGGTAAATAAACCCCCGGACCGGCATTAGTCATCGCCGCAGTGGCGCACTTCACAACAACCCCTGTAGCCTCCTGTTGGAAACACAGGAGGAAACGAGAGGGTGTCTTTCTCTCTGTATCTTATTTGTTTATGGGGTGGAAATCCAACTACATCCATGGGGATACTAATTTCACATGTCGCTGCTTACTTACACTAATTAATAGAATACGTCTACGGTATCCTCATATTCCCGAACTATGCGAAAAGGGGGAAATGATGAATAATTTATCGTTCGTGACGCGAGAATAAAGAGCTGGATACATTCCCGAATGTGCACGCTCTAGGAGGAGGGGGGGGGGCTAATGTATGCACCCTTGTCTGGAGAGTTTATTGCGAAAAGGAGCTGAGCTCGAGTGGAGGACGTTTGTGTTTTAAATTAATTTAATTAAAATTCGCATCATCCGGTGGCGGCGGCGGCGGCGACTCGCGCGCGCGCTCGCTCGATTTCGACTCGAATGCGAAAACGCTCGTTAACATAATTAATTCCAGCGTTATCAAACTCTCGAGCCCCGTTCTATTTTCCGTATAAAACTTTCAAGACCGCGTCTCTAATGTTTTTATTATTCGCTTCGCGCTAATTATGTTCAACGAATGGAATGTTTCACGTTGAATTTAATTTTCTAATTATTTAATTCTGAATGCACAATCTGTAAACTTTAAGACGTAGTATACATTCAACGCTAGTTACAGCAGAAGAAAATTAATATAACTTTTAAATACTATTTTATTTTATTGTGATGTAGTTTTGAAAACAGTTTACCCTTCTACTGGAACCATTGGAAACCTGGTTATTGCTTTTTTCCGATGCACAACAAAAAAACAAAAGCCACACAAGCTAAAATTGAAATATGAAATAAAGAATTAATGTTATATGGTGGTATTCGGGAGAGATGTCATATGACTCATTGATGTGGAATGTGTGGTTCAAATTTTTAAGAGAGTATGTCGATATATGTATTCAGAGAATGTGTACACGTACTTTTGTTAATATTTATTAGTCAATAATATCGTAGTTACATTTTTGTCTGCAAGAGAATAGAAATTGTTACATACATAATTATAAAAATATACATAGTAAGAAAACAGGCAACAAGTTTGTTGTCGTTTTACTAAAAGAGGTTTTAAAAAGTAGAGTCAGAAAACGCATAACATAAATATTAGACAATCCAAAATAGTTTATCACATTTATTTATATATAAATATAAAAACGAAATAAAATTAATATCGACTTTCTGCAAAATGTTTGTCTCATTGAGACAAGTTTCTAAATATTCATTGAAACAACTACTTCTCGAGCTAATGCTCCGACAGATATTGAATTATACAAAGAATATTTGAGTTACACGACACTTCTACTGTTCTATGCATAATTTATATGCAAGATGCAACATCCGGTCAAATTATTCTCTCACCAAACTAAATGAAACAACAGGAAATTGAAATAAATTGAATGAATTTTAATTGTCTTAAGCCATCGATAGACGCGTTTCGAGATTTATCCCTCATCAGTATAGCTATGCCTTAGACTTTTAATACAAAAATATTAAACTAAACAGGAAACTTACAGGAATTTCGGAGTGTGTCGTCGAAACAGGTACACAAAACTGGGGCGAGTGAAAATGAAGGAAGGAGACTTGTCTCAATGAGATAAACATTTTGCAGAAAGTCGATATTAATTTTAATTCGTTTTTATATTTGTAAATATTCTGCAAACTATTGACAAACCAAATTTGTCTTTATGTTAAATTGTCTTTACATTTATTTATACTGCCTCTGGCCCGTTAGGTGCTCCACGTATATATCTCTGCTCCACTTTATGGTGTCTGAGACCATAAGTTCATGCATCAGCGAGCTGTACCTTTTAGGGATGCCTAGGTGCTTCAGCACATCCTCATTTGCGCCCAGAGCTCTGAGCTGGAATGCATGCACTGACGTGTTGTATCCCTTCTCCCTCATCTCATTTGCTAGCTGACTGCACTTCGCTCTCTTTCTGTTAGCGCTGGCCCAGAAAGCATCCCTTCCATTTTCAAACGGTATCGCTATATCTATAATCTTTATAAATTTGTTTCCCTCGTTTCTTACCACTAGGTCAGGCCTGAGGTTCTGCGTAGAACCCTCCAGTTTTTTTATGTATTTGGACTTACCGTGATTTATTTGGGATTGCTTTAGCTAATCTGTCCTGGATGTTGTTGTGGCGCTGTTGCCAGGCTGCTGAGTGCATCTAGCTATGGCTGAGCACGTGTGGGAGGGTTTCATCTGCACGTCCGCAGCGGCGACATTTTTTGTTGAAATTCCCAAAGCGTTTTGTCGCGCTTAGGACAGTCCAGGCGAGCTCTATGGACGAATCTCCAGTTGCAGAACCGAGTTGCGAGCCCCGTCCCTATGAAATGGTTGCTGGAGGACCACAGGGAGGTGCACGCGAAGACGTTACCTTGGTCCTTTTTCTTCTTCAGGCTGGCGGCGAGGCTGTCGCGGAAGGCCCCTTTTAGGGATTTCTCGACCGCTTTGGGAGCCGTTAGCGGGATTATTGTGGTGGTCTCTGTGCCAATACTCAGGCACAGCTCCTGCTACGTAGGCTGCAATATCCATTCCGTGCCTAGGGACCGGCTTAATCTGTGGGAAGAGTTCCTGACACGGGTCCTCCATCTCTACCAAAGATATCTTCCATCGAACCCGAGAGGTATGTGGCCAGATCTTCTCTATTGGGATTCTTGCCGATTCTTTTCCTGACCACCATTTTGAGTTGGAATTTGGCGGTGCGGGCTGTTATCGGATCCCCCAAATTCAGCAGCTTGAACGCTTGTGTGAGCGTCGCAATATCGGTGAGGGTGCAGGTAGGGATTAAATCTGTTCCCCCTCTTCTATTCTCCAAATAGAGAATTTTCGTGCTTGCGCGCTGGGCAAGGTTGAGCCATTTCTTCAAACATTTGTTCAGCAGCTTGTCGTACGAGCGAAGATGTTTTTTCATTACTTGGGTTTCACGGAGGATGAATGATAGCTGCGGGGCGATGACGGTGTTAACTACATCTATCTTCTGCCATGGTGCCAAGAGACTTTCATGGATTGCACCCCCGTTATTCATCATCTTCTTGATTGTGTTTTGGGGGCAGGTATCTACGAGGAAGCCACCTAAGTGCTGGTACGCTTCACCATCTTGCAGTGTCGTCATGACCCCCCCCCCCTGGATATGAAAGCTGGAGTTGTGGACTATTCGTTTCCCACGGCAGTCAAGGTCGAGTGAAGCACATTTGGAGGGTTTGAATGTAAAGCCTTTACATTCAAACCCTCCAAATGTGCTTCACTCGACCTTGACTGCCGTGGGAAACGAATAGTCCACAACTCCAGCTTTCATATCCAGGGGGGGGGGGGTCATGACGACACTGCAAGATGGTGAAGCGTACCAGCACTTAGGTGGCTTCCTCGTAGATACCTGCCCCCAAAACACAATCAAGAAGATGATGAATAACGGGGGTGCAATCCATGAAAGTCTCTTGGCACCATGGCAGAAGATAGATGTAGTTAACACCGTCATCGCCCCGCAGCTATCATCACTTCGGCGCGAAATCCCCAGTTACGTCCATTATCAGCTGCAGGTCGTCCGGGTTATTTGACACAACGGCAAGGTCATCAGCGTATGAGAGGACGCTGACTTGTTCTTCACCCACCTGGAACCCCAGGCTCATCTTGGTGACGGCTCGATAGACAGGTTGAACAGGATCGGACTGAGTGGGCAACCTTATTTGACACCTGCTCCGATCAGAAACTCATCCGTGTCACCAGTAGATGTCCTCACAGTTGCTGAACTGTCCTTGTATGGTTCTAAAATTATCGTTATTATTAGCTCAGGAATCCCAATCTGGCGGATATTAAGGATGTGGGAGTGGGGAACAGAGGTGAAAACATTTGCAAGGTTAAGCCATGCTGGCGAGGTTATTATTTTCTCTCTCCTAGAGTAGTCCAAAATGATCTGGAGGAGGAACTTATGTTCGTAACAGCCCTCGTCTTGCCCAAAACCTTTTTAGCAATGTGACAGTATCTTATTGCTTCTAGCCCAAGCGGAAATTCTGGTGTCTAAGCAGCTTATATGTGGTGCTCACAGTGATATAGGTCTTCAGTTACTTGGATTATCCTTCGGGCCCTTCTTGACTATCAGGATGATCTGAGATCCGTAACTTTGTTGAACATCGACCCGAGAATGAAGCAGTTAGGGTCAAGTCTCTTCAGGTCGTTGTATTTGATACCGTCTCTTCCTGGTGCTGTGTTGCACATAGAGCTAAGACGCGATGACACTTCATTCCAAGTAAATGGAATTAGCAGTTCGTTGGCTGGTGCAAATAGCAAATCAAAGTTTTTTTTAAAAGTAATCCAACAGTGTGTACTTATCGATGGTGCAGTAGCTAGAGGGTCCGGAAGTAATCTGTTAGAACGTTCTTTTCCTGCTGCATCGGTAAGACTTCTGCAGAATGGATGCTGCATTACCATCAAACTTTTACTTTGCGATGGTTTTCTTTTTATGTTGTGTGTCAGTGTTTTGTGCCGGTGGCGCATGAAGTAAAATTTCGAGTTTAGAAAAGCCTGAAAATTTGGTTTGGCCGCTCCGCGCTTTGCGCTACGCGACCAAACCAAATTTTCAGGCTTTTCTAAACTCGAAATTTTACTTCATGCTTAGCCTGGGAGTGAAAAACACTCGTTTAAAGCTTCTAACTAAATTCTTTTGACAAACCCAGCATCGGAAAATGTACAACGTATGCATATGTATACTTAGAAGAAAAATTCTCTTTATGAAAATGTTCGGTGTTACATAAAACTCTCTGTATGTCCCTGCTCTATTTAATACTTTCGACACCATCAGCTTCCTCATGAGGGACAAGTACCTTCGGGAAATCCTTAACATTTGGAGGACTTCTTCATTCGCTGAGTCCCAGGCCCCTAGTGCACCAATCTGGAACAGTAGAGCCTTTCCTCGCAATTCCTCCACCAGTGGCTGATATTTTTCCCGTTTTGCATTTCCATTCGCAGCGAGGGCGTTCCTACCGTTTTCGAATGGTATCGCAACATCTATGAGGTGGATATTCTTGTTTGCATCGTCATAGATAGCGATATCTGGCCGCAGGGTTACGGCACTCCCTCCACCGTGTTGTTAATTTTTACACGCTCAGTGTTTGGTTGTAGCGCTTTGGCAAGGCGGTCTTGGATGTTATTGTGCCTTTTTTGCCACGCTACTGAGTGTATTTAGCAGTGGTTGAGGACGTGTGGGAGGGTTTCGTCGGCTTCACCGTAGCGACGACATTTTTTGCAGCCGTTACCGAAGCGCTCATGGCATTTAGCGAAACGCAATCGAGTCTTGCCCTGTGTATGAAGCGCCAGTCGCAGAAGCGTGTGGCCAGTCCTGTTTGCATGTAGTGGTTGCTTGCTGACCACAGTGAGGTGTATTGGAATACTTTATCCTGGCCTTTTTTCAGGCGGAGAGTAGAATCCAGGTGTGCTCGGTACGCTCCTTTCAGTGTTCTTTCTACAGCTTTCCTGGCCGAGGGGGGGATTGTGATTGCTGCTGCGTGGTCGATGTGGAGGCAGAGCTCCTGGTGAGTGTGGCCCCATATCGTTTTGAGCCCCAGCGGGTTCGATAATATTCGTGTCACGTTCCTTACTCTGGTCCAGAGTGAGGTTATGTCGCTTCCGTCTCGACCAAACTCCTTTTCCAGGTCGCCAGATAGGTATTTGGCGATGTCATCCTTGGATGGATCTCTAGCTAGCCTTCTGCGGGTGACCTCTCTCAGCTGATGCCAGGCGATGCGGTATACTCTGCTGTCTTGTGTGCTTAGCATTTTGTGGCCTTGGATTACAGCCGCAATATCGGTCGAAATACATACCGGGACTGCATTGGTTCCTCCCTTGTGTCCATGGTTTTTGCTGGCACGCTGCGGTAGATTTAGCCATTTATTTTGGAGTTTGTCAAATGCCCTCAGCGTCTTCTTCTGCACGTGCGTTCCTCTTAAGATAAATGCGATCTGGGGGAGAATAAATGCGTTAAGCGCATCTATCTTTTGCCAAGGGGCATGTAGGCTCTGATCAAGTTTTACCAGCTCGTCCGTCATGTTCGCGATGGTTTTGTGTGGTGTAGTGTCGATGTGGTATCCTTTCGGGACGCCAAAGTGGGTGTATTCGTCACCCTCCTGGAGTACCTGCATTTCCCCGTCCTGAATTTGGTACGCGTTTTGGTGTATTCGTCTTCTTTGTCTGCAGTCGGGGTCTACTGTGGCGCATTTGGATGACTTAAATGTGAGCCCACACTCCTTTGCTGTTGTACCTGCCGCCTCCAGGGAGCGGCACATATCCTCTTTGTTTGTGGAGATGACAACCAGGTCATCTGCGTAGGCAAGGACACCAATCTTATCCTCCTCAATAGGGGAACCCCTTATCCAGAATAGTGATGTGCGTATTTGATTAAAACCAACTTAAACAGAATGTGTTGAGCTAGAAATATGTACTTGGATCTTTATTCAGGTAGGAGATTTATTTATTTTTCATTTTTATGAAGACATTATCAAAATGTGACGTTTAACATTAAAATTTTAAAGCTGCATCCCGGAACATACGTTTTCACATTTTCCATCTAAAAACCATAGCAGACGTATTTGGAAGTTTTTTTGTCTCCTTTAACACACGCAATTTGATTTCATCAAACTATTCTTGGATACATGTATTAGTGCAGAAAGCACTACAAATCAAGGAAACCATGAATCGTACCATATTTAATGTTTTGCGAACTAAAAGTACAAGCATTTTCAATTTATTCGAAATGTACCTAAAGCTAAAATTGTTAAAACTAGCCACAAAAGTAAATATAAAATTGGTACAAAATGTAGTTGCGTGATTTTATATTCAAATATTTTATTTTAAATCCATTTATTTTCACACAACACTCACTACTTGTTAAAATCAAATATCATTGTTAATATAATCAGTCGAAATTGGCACATCGATCTATAACTAGTTTAACTGACAACTGAACACGAGCAAACAATCTGTTGTTTCCGTTTTATTAATCACGGCTGAAGTGCCGACGACAATCATAGTTACAATTCGGTGAACTATTTAAGTGGGCCTTACTGAATTATTCTCTAGTATCCGCTGTAGGACCAAAATTGGGAGTCGAACGATCAATTATTGAACTGCCCTGAATGAGTAACCACTGTCACAGGAAGGATAGTTTTTACAACTTTGGAATTAATCAACAAGCGAGAAGTTGCTACCGCACTTTATTATTAATATGCGAAATTTCCGTTTGGCAAGTATCTAGATTTTAATTAAATTGAAATCAACTTATGTGGCTTGGCGTAAATTGCAATTGCACTCGATATGTATTTCAAACATGAGTCTGAGGCAGTGGTGCACAAACTGTTTCAATTTACGTACTAATTTGTTTTGATCCCTATACAGGGTGAGTCACTAAGCGGAAATCGGTCTATAGTGGGCGTATCGTTGAAAATAGCAAAAAAAGTTTCAAATAAAAGTTGTTCAGAATCAAGTTTTTCATAACCTAAAATTATTACTAAATATGGCGGCCTTGCGGTTATACCGGAAGTAAACACCAACTTCCTTATTTTAAATAGAACACCCTATATATTTTTACAATTTTGGATTACTCGTTAAAAATAAACATGAGTTTATGCACACAACATTGGGTCTCAGTTGAACCGTATTCGAGTTATTTCATTTTTATTTTTTGATAAATTTGACGATTTCAGAGCTCGACGCCATTAACAATATCTTCAAAACCAAATAAGTCAGAGTTGTGCGGCTTACGGTTTTGGATTCGGAAAGAAATATAGTATTTGTTTAGGTTTTTGCCATTAGTCAGATTTTCTAAATTGAACCGAGTCCGTCGACGATATTCTTCAGTAATTCAAACATGCATAACTTAATTTTTTTAAATGGAACCATTTATCTTGAGATACTTTATTTGATGCGAAATTAAATGTCCTTTTTATTGATACCGGGTTGTTGCCATATCCTTCCAACAGTAAATTTGCGATTTTGTAAAAATTTTAATACATTTCGTATTATCGCGTTAGCCCTAGATACTCATGATGTTTGGTGATTTTGTTTTGACATTTAGTTAGTCATTGAGATATTCCCCGTTTTTTTTTGTTCATTTTAAAGCTTTAAACGAGTGTTTTCCACTCCCAGACTAAGCATGAAGTAAAATTTCGAGTTTAGAAAAGCCCCGTGAAAATTTGGGCTTTTCTAAACTCGAAATTTTACTTCATGCGCCACGCGTATAAAACACAGATTTTAAGCGAAGTTCGAATATACATAAATTTCATAATATTTGAGTGATTTATACGCGTGGCGCATGAAGTAAAATTTCGAGTTTAGAAAAGCACAGAAAACTTGTCTCGGGTCGCTGCGCGACCCTCGACAAATTTTCACGGGGCTTTTCTAAACTCGAAATTTTACTTCATGCTTAGTCTGGGAGTGGAAATCACTTGTTTAAAGCTTTAAAATGAACTTAAAAAAAACAGGGAATATCTCAATGACTAACTTAATCTCAAAACAAAATCACCAAACATCATCAGTAGCTAGGGCTAACGCGATAATACGAAATTTATTAAAATTTTTACAAAATCGCAAATTTCTCAAAAATTGTTGGAAGGATATGGCAACAACCCGGTATCAATAAAAAGAAAATTTAATTTCGCATCAAATAAAGTATCTCAAGATAGATGGTTCCATTTAAAAAAATGAAGTTATGCATGTTTGAAGTATTCAAGAATACCGTCGACGGACTCGGTTCAATTTAGAAAATCTGACTAATGGCAAAAACCTAAACAAATACTACATTTCTTCTCGAATCCAAAACCGTAAGCCGCACAACTCTAGCTAATTTTGTTTTGAAGATATTGTTAATGGTATCGAGCTCTAAAATCGTCAAATTTATCAAAAAAATTAAATAACTCGAAAACGGTTCAACTGAGACCCAATGCTGTGTGCATAAACTCATGTTTATTTTTAACGAGCAATCCAAAAATGTAAAAATATATAAGGTGTTCTATTTAAAATAAGGAAATTGGTGTTTACTTCCGGTATAACCGCAAGGCCGCCATATTTAGCAATAATTTTAGGTTATGAAAAACTTGATTCTGAACAACTTTTATTTGAAACTTTTTTTGCTATTTTCAACGATACGCCCACTATAGACCGATTTCCTATTAGTGACTCACCCTGTATAGACAGTAAACCAGTGGTTCCCAACAGGTAGGCGATTTGAGTTTTACGGAGGGCAATTAAAAATAAATAGAATGTTTATAACCACATGCGTGAAAATTGACAAAATATATTAATTTATGCTATAATTAATTAATAATAATATTTATTGATGTCCACTGGTACATACGTCAATAATAATTACAGAAATTAATAAATGTTTAGATTAGGCAAGAAGTAAAATCTTGTGTTTAAGAAAGCCTGAGAGTTTGTTTAGGTAAAAATAACCGAAGCATTTGAATTTTTTGGTATAAAAAAAAGGTTAGGACTGTATAACATTTTATTAATCGTTAACTTAGTTACGATTAATGAACATTTTAATTGGACAAAAAATAAGAAATAAATTTATTGGGCAAAAATATGAGCTTATTCTTCACTCAAATTTTCTGTCTAATAAATTTCTTTGAAATTGGCGACCCGGAAAAGACACGGATTTTTCACCAATTTAAAGTTTCGTAATTTCATAACAAAGTAAAATTGTAAATCCAGAGATCGCGTACACACATTTATTTATTTGTACAAACGATTCAATTTTTCACACACTATTGTCGCCTCACTTTTTATTCTTTTAACTCCATTTTCACGCTTTGTAGCAAAAATGAAAACCATCAAGGCGACAACAAATAAACGCTGAAGTTGATGGATTGCCCCCTTTGAAAGCCTGCAATTGAAACTTAATTTAAGATTTAATTGCCCTTTCAAAAAAAAAATAGGGGGTTGAAAACCTGAAGCGCACTTGCAAAGGGGGTGAACGCTCTAAAATCTCTAAAGGTGGATGAATAGCCGAAATGCACTGGCATTCTCTAATTCCCTAAACAAAATCCCCAAAGAGAGTTGATGACACCCTAAAATGCACTTGTAAAGTAAAGTCAAACTAAGTTTAAGAATGATTACCGTGTAATTGAAACTAGTCTCTGAAGTAAAATAAAAGTGGTATAAAAAAGTTAAGAGTTTTCTTTATATCAAAATTAAAATTAATGATTACATTCCCTACACGTATCAATAACAACACTATTGACAATATTGTTTCAAATTGTTATAATATGTCATCATACCCCATGGAAACAGGAATAACTGACCATAGAGAAATTGTTTTCAATATTCCAGTACATAGATCGCCATTTGCTAAGACTGAAGATTTACCAGTACGAACTATTACAACTGTGGGTAGATATAACTTCTTTAAACTGGCTAATGATAAATCCTGGAGTTTCTTAGACCAAATAATCGACCCCAACGATTGTGTGAGTGAATTTATATTGCGTTTTCTCAAATACTCTCAATCATGCTTTCCGCTAAAACCAAGGAAACTTAGTAACCAAAGACACAGCGTGAAATGGTTTAACAGTTCTGTTCCATACTTAATTCATATTTGAAATAGGGAGGCAAATGCGCGCATCTCTGTTTACGTTTTCCTCTTAATGCGCCTGTCTATTTTTTTCTACCCCTCACTCCTGAACCACTAGCGGACGAGAGTCAGTAGGGAGAGACTCAGGCACCGCCATGATAGAATCATAGTTTTTGGTTCGTGCACCGCATTTAATCGTTTTGGGCTCCGCCACATAATAGTTTTTGCCGCCGGCTTATTAATATCTAATCACTGTTTGTATACGCGTGTGTCCGTCTACGAGGAGGAAGTTAAAGTCCCGTCCGCAGGGAACGTCAGCTACCCGGACAGCAGAAAGTCAAGGTTAGTGTCCTTCAACCACAAATTCCTCCCCGTTAACAGCGTGCGTATTCGCCAACCTCGCGCCGGAGATATTCCCCCTTTTTAGGGACCCTCAAAAAATACAGTCCACTGACATCTCCGGGTTTTACCCGCAACAGTTCATTAAAAGCTATGAGAGATAACCTACAACTACTTGCAGAACTGTACAACCAAATAGGTGATCCGGAACTCAAATTGACGAGAAACAATTTTAGATATGCTTACAGACACGCTATTCAAAGAATGAAGCTAGATGTTAATAATTCGTTTATTATACACAACAACTTTGAGCCTAAAGCCATTTGGAAAGTTATCAACTCCGTTAGACCGGCCAAACCTAAAACAAATCCTACTATTTCTGCAGAAGTTTTTAACCCACACTTCAAAGATATTGCATATTCAATTATTGGTTTTTTGTCTACATCAGATGCGGATCCCATTAACTTAATGTGAGCTAATCACAAACACACTCGCGATTTTTTTAAGTTTAATGAAATATCAATAAATGAAGTTAGAGATGTAGTGTCGACGCTCCGTAACAGCTCTTCTAAAGATATTTATGAGCCCCGAATTGATCTAATCAAGTCGGTAGTCACCGCTATTTTATTCCTACTTACCGAAATGCTTAACAAATGCTTAAGAAACAACGTGTTCCCAGATGTTTTTAAGAGAGCTATTGTAATTCCAATTTTTAAGAAAGGCGAGGTATACGATCCTGATAACTATCGTCCCATTTCACTTCTGCCTCAATTTGGAAAAATATTAGAAAAAATTCTGTTAAACCAATTAGTCTTCTATCTGGAAGAAACGAACATCCTAGTAACTGAACAATATGGCTTCAGATAGGATCGATCAACAGCGGCGGCGATATCTACCTTTGCCGAAATAATTATTGATGCATTTGAGGAAGGCTCAGTATCAATGGCTACTTTCCTGGACTTGTTTAAGGCCTTCGACTGTATTTCCCGTGAAATATTGCTGCGTAAACTGTATTTTTACAATATGCACCCAGATAGCTGCTGGCTTTTACTCTCCTATCTCTCTGGAAGAACGCAGTGTGTCTTATCCAACGGAACCCTATCTGAAGCCTCAGCTATTGAACATGGGGTGCCGCAGGGTTCGGTATTAGGACCGCTTTTATTTCTACTCTACATTAATGACCTACCCTGTGCGTTGTCAGCCACGAAAACCGTTTTATATGCGTATAACACCACCATTATTAATAAAGCGCCGAATTTGACCTCAGCTACCGCTATTCACGATCAATCACTTAACGATGTCTCGGAATGGTTCCTAAATAACCATCTGAAACTCAATTGCAGTAAATCAGCTACGCTCACTTTTTCTTTAAAGAGCAGAGTGCAGCAGCAGGCTTCTACGAAGTTTCTGGGAGTCCATATTGACTCTTTTCTATCTTGGAATACCCATGGGGACACACTTGCTGCAAAGCTCTGTTCTACTATATTTCTTATTCGCAGTCTAGTACCTTTGGTTTCAAAAGATGTTGTTCGGACGACATATTTCTCTCTATTTTAGAATAAAATATCTTATGGGGTTATTGATTGGGGACACGCCGCCATCCGACACCGGATTTTTGGACTCCAAAGAAGAGCAATCAGAGTCATCGCTGGGATCAACTAAACAGACTACACAGTCAAGTAATCACTTAAGTTGCGTTTAATATGGGAAATGCAAACAAATATGTAGAGTGATGGGAATGTCAATATGTTCAGATCAATACATACTTGTCTGCGTTTTTACTGATCTGAACATATTGACGTTCCCATCACTCTACATACTTTTTTGCCTTTCCCATATTTAACGCAACTTAAGTGATTACCTGACATGCAATGATATTACGCAACTTTAATGATTACCTGACAGGCAGTGATATTAATAAATACAACACTCGACAGAAATCGGATTTGTATTTAAAAGCTACAAGGCTGACAAAAGCGCGGACTGGATAACGTTCTTACACCATCAAATTTTTTAATGTCCTGCCTACGACCATCCAGGAATTACCCCACAATAAGTTTTATCGAACAATGAAGGAGTTCCTATCAAGTAATGCATTTTTCTGCTGGGAGGATTAACTTAATTTTAATTTTAGTAAAGCGTTTAAATTTTAAATTTCAACTTTTAATATTATATTATTTTTATTATTAATTTCCTATTAATTATTTAAGAAGTGACTTATTTAAAACATGTGCATTGTTATTGCATCAATAAATATGAAATATAAAATATGAAATACGCTCATTGTTTATATTGCTAGGGCGTAGGTAAAGTATCGTACGTTTCTCGAGTGGTATGGCAATTACATACTTGCGATATACTGCACTCGCCGCTGCGCGGCTCATGCGCAACATTTCCGCTCATAAGTAATATGCTGCATACCACTCTCGTTACGTAATATACTATAATATAAACAATTACAAAAACAGCATTGTAAACAATTGACAATGATTACCAAAATTTAAGGAAAATATCTAAATTATACTTACGATTATCATCAATACTATTAATACTAATGATAATGAACGAGCGAATATCTTGAAAATAATTATATTTAAGATTCTATTTTGCTACGATTTTTTGTCTTTGTCATATTTTTTGTTATTATAATTTTATTTGCGTGGAATTTTATGTGCAGGGAGTTTTTTTTAAATTATATGACATTCGATGTGTTTATAAAAGCGTACAATTTTAAGCTTCTAGCGAGTGTTTCCACTCCCAGACTAAGCATGAAGTAAAATTTCGAGTTTAAAAAAGCCTGAAAATTTGGTTTGGTCGCGTAGCGCGAAGCGCGGAGCGACTAAACCAAATTTTCAGGATTTTCTAAACTCGAAATTTTACTTCATGCGCCACGCGTAAAAAACATTGATTTCACTCGATTTTCAGCGAACGGAGCGACCAAACAAATTTGGTTTTAGTCAGGCATATAAAATACTGATTTCAGGCGAAGTTAAAAACATAAAGTCGAGTTAAATACATTTCGTCAAACCAAATCTTGCGCTTTCAAAAATTGAGAAATTTGCTTTAGGATATGTAAGTGTAATTACAAGTAAAAATTAACTTCAAACTCTTGCATTTTTTAAGATTTTCTTTTATGAAACAAACATTTGTAACGCTATTACCGTGAGATCAAACTTTAGTAGTAGATTTTAAATTTCACTTTAAATCAGTGTGTTGTACGCGTGGCACATGAAGTAAAATTTCGAGTTTAGAAAAGCCTGAATTTGGATTTGGACGCTACGCGTATTCTTAAGGCTTTTCTAAACTCGAAATTTTACTTCATGCTTAATCTGGGAGTGGAAATCACTCAATAAAAGCTTCAAATTGGACGGCTTAAAAACACAAATTTTATCATAAACTTGTAGGTATACTTCTAAAATCATATTGAATTGATTTTATATTTAAATAAAAGCGATTGCATTATTTACAGTGTGCAGTGATTGATAAAACCAAAGTGTTTTATTATGTACATATTTGCCCAATCAATGAATAATTGAAAGCTCGAGTTCATTAAGAATTATTAAAGAGCGTTGAATAATTGAGCAGAGTTTGAATATGCATCAATTGATTGATTCAATTTGAGTGAAATAATATTTTTAATTTGTTTATTAGCAAGCTATTTCAAATGTTAATTAAAATTGACCCCGGAACGGTGGAACTTTATTAACTGAAATCATGATTTGGTAATAATAAATCCACGTGAATTAAAAGTGCCGAGTTTATTTTTGCAATCTACAACTGATTTGTCTTACAAAGACAAATTTATACACTCATTTAAATAACTGCTTCCCTAACCAATGAGTGTTCGCATTTGTTTTTATAATACTTATCTTGTCTTCTATAAGGAAACTGTTGTTTTTTGTTGGATTATATTTTTTTTAAGCGCGACTTTTTATTTTCTTTACAAGATAAAACCCTGCATCCCGTAAATTCCCTAATTCCCCATTTAAGCATTACCCAGAGAGAAATTAGCTTAATATAAATGTATTACTTTATTTTAACTATCCGGTATTACTAAAGCCCAGGGCTTAATTAACAACCTGAATGCAGTTTCCGATAAAAACTGGCAACTTAATTAAGCGCCGGTGTTAACGTTCTGCATGCTTCATTAAAATTCCGATTGTCAAGCTCGCTTTTCCTCCTTCACATAGAAGGGTTTTAAAAGCGATAAGATCGTGGAGCGAATATTCCCGTTAATGTCAATCTCGCGGCGTTGTAAATCAGCTTGAATTTATCGGGGGTAAGCCTACAAATTGCTGTTTTAAATGGCGGCGAGAGTGGATGTTGAGTCGGAGGGTGTTTTAAATCATTTTTTATTATTGCGCGTAGGTTGCATGTGAGTGTGTTTTTAAAAGGTGGGTAACGATTTGTTTCTGATAAAGAAGTTGGCGCATTGTAGATGACAAGAAAAGAAAATGGGTAAATTTATCATCAATAAACTTAGCAAAAGTCAGAAAAATAAGTAAGAATATAAAATTGATATTAGTGTGATGCTATTAATTTGAATAACAACTTATTTAACAATAAAAAAACTCTTAACTTCTTTTTGTACAACACTTATTTAATTTTCGTAAAGTTTAAAGTGTTTTATTGTTAAATTAACCTGTATAACGAAGTAAAAGCCTCCGCAATACAAAAAACAACTTATTTGGCTAATAGAAAGTAACCTGGACATATTGGCACCATTATCTCAGAACAAATGAAGATTACATCCGTGGTAGCCCAAGGATCCCACTTGGCTGAATGGCGACCAGACCAAAAGTCTAAAATCTTCCGATTTCTATCTCTTTTCTAAAATGTTGGAGGGTAAGGGGGAAAGAGACCGAGCACTCAAGGGGTAATCCATTATGAACACCAACCGCATTTTTTGGGTGACAATGTCAACCCGATATTAGCAGGTAGTAAGAAGTCCATCTGTTTTCAGCCGGCGCGTGGCGTTATCTTTTATCCGGTTTGGGGTGGTTTTGATAAGAAGATTTATTTGAAATTTATGAAATTATATAAAATGTAATTATAATTAATACATCACAATTGGTAAAATATATATCGTTGGATGTCCGTCTTCAGGGGTGATATGTAAACAAATTATGGGTCTTTGGAGTTGTCAAATAGTTGAGTTAGATATTCGAATGGGTGGCCTCATTGGCCTGTACCACCGCGACCTTTTCAGATCTATTGTAGATAATAAGTGAGTTACTCAACTGTTTCTAAGGAACTCTTTACAAAAAACAAAAGATTAACATTTTACATATAAAATGTACAAGGTAAGCGAAACTAAAAGAAAAATTCCTGCATGATTTAAGTTCTCAATTTTTAATGATTAATGTTTACAATTATAATAAATTTCATAGTTAATCAGCGCTGGCAAATAATAACTATTCATTATTATGTTAAATAGAATAATATGCATCGTTGACAATTATTTATAACAATTTTCTTTATAAATCACGTCGTTAAGGGTAATAAAATAAACCACGCGAATAAATAGCCACAGGTATAAAATACGAACAAAAAATGCGCTTTTTAGATAAAGAAAATTTATATTTAAACATTATTTTTTTATTAAGACCGTCACGCGATTTTTGCGTTCTGGCAGCTTTTAAGTGTAAAAATATTTATGCTGAAATTAATTATAATTATTAAAAACAGTCCTTTTACAAAAAAAGTAGCAAAGCTTATTTTTAAATAATTTATTTTAGAAGGATAATTTTCTTGTATGAATATAACACATTAATTTTGATGATTCTTGTATATGTTTATTGTATATATATTTTTATTGTGCTTTAATGCATAGCATAGACATCTCATGGTGTCTAGCTGAAATAAAACATGCGTCCTCACTAATGCTAGTTTTCAAGGAATCTGACTTCTCCAAACTTATACAATTTTGATATAACCTCTAGGATATTTGATACTTGTTCTGATACTTTCTTGATGTTCCGAAATTTTCAAGTAATATATATATATAACAACTTGCATTTTTCAACTAGAATAAATAATTTTATTAAATACGCCTATAAACGAGCTATCGCCCATTGGTCTTTCAGCCTGTTTCGTATAAATATTAAAAGTAAAAAATACGTTAGTTCTATAAGTTAAATATTTGTATTGTTTTGTATTTTTATATGAAACAAAACGAGTGTTTTACTTTACCCAATTTAAATTGTACTAGTCTTTTTTTTCTGTAAATAAGTTATTTTTATTTTTATCGTTTATTAATTTCTCATTTATTTTGATTGATGCTGCAAATAGTGAGAAGTGATAATATTAATTTTCATCAACATAAATTATTTTAAACTCTCTGTAGAGGTTTTGATTTGTACATCAAAAATAAAAGTAGATTTCTGTAGCCAATGTTTTTCCATTCTCAGTGTACGTTTATCTTTAGAGCAAAGTTAAGGTATTGATTTGTATATCATATTTAAAGGTAGGTTTCTGTAGCACAGTTCTAGAATTCTTAGTGTTAGTTTATATTTAGAAAAAAGTTAAGGTATTGACTTGTGGATTAAATTTAAAGGTAGGTTTCTGTAGCAAAGTTCTTGATTTTTAGAGCAAAGTTAAGGGTAGGTTTCTGCAGCGAAAATCAATACACATCTAACAGTTAAATCCTCAAGGGGTCGCTCTGATATTTCTCTTTTTAAAAAATGTTTGTTAACTATTCATTTAATGAAGTTTAAAATAATTTATTAATCCCTTGATTATTTTTACTATTTGTTTTAAACAAGCATTTCTCCCCAATTTGTGGATTTACTACTAAGTAAAAACCAACCAAATAACGTTTCATACAACAGGGAACGTTGTAATTCAATGTTTACGACGTTTCTTGTTGTTATAATGTTAATGAAACGTTAATTGGTTTGATTTTACTTAGTGGTAAATCCACGAATTATACGGGTCCCTCTAAAATTTTCCCTTTCTAAAAAAAATTAAAAAAACTGTGTTGTTGGTTTGGTCGCTCCGCTTCGCGCTACGCGACCAAACAAAATTTTAAGGCTTTTCTAAACTCGAAATTTTACTTCATGCTTAATCTGAGATTGGAAACACTCGTTGAAAGCTTCAAATTGAATTTTTTTAGAAAATAAACGAATGACTTAATATTTACATCGAATTACGTATATTTATAATGAAAATGCTCTCTATATTATATATTATTTATATACTATTTTGATGTAGGTGAACGTGTTTTTTTGTGCCAGCACTAATAAAAGATAAATAAAAGTAGTAAAATATTAAATTAAGGTAATAAATTACTCAAAAGAGCAAGAAAAGGGAAATACAGTCTTTTATTGTGATAAAAGTTTAAAAAAAGCAAATGTTTATTGTTACAACTTTTTTATTTAATTTTTTTCATTAACAAAGATTTAATTTATTACTATCATATAAATTTAGTGATTTTGATAGAGTTTAAATGCTTAACTAAGCACTATTTAACATGTGTGAAATTCAAAAACTGTCTACTATTTAATTATTAGTTGAAGGTATGACTTTGTAATTTATCTCAGACATTTCCATACCTAATTATAAAAATATTATTTAGTTAGTGCTTGCAAATACATTTTCTTAATTTTTATCATCTACAAATAGAGAAACATCTCAATATTTCTTGCCACATTCCTTATTACATTTTTCAAATTATTTACTAATGTTATTTAACAAATTAACTGACATGTGTACCCAATAAGACTGTTAATATATAATATTAAACAACATTTTTGATTTTACGAAATAAAGGAGTTGAATTTTTAAGATATTGACGAAGTGCCACTACATTTTGACATTCACATTATTATTATTAAGGCCTATTCGCACCCCGACCGATTAGCTTTAATCATCCACTAATCAATGATTAAACCTCTGATTAAATCAAATTTCTAGAACATAATCAATATGCAATTGTGTAAATAATTTGTAAATACAATTGTGTTTTTAAAAGTACTAATCATTGATTAAGTTAATCGATTTGGGTGCAACGGACATACGTCTAATATTATATTATGCTAGATTATAATGTTATATAAAAAATAAAACACTTAAAACATCAGGATTTATTGTATTTAGTGAAATATATTCCTGTCACTTTTGATAGCCACGCGATGTACGCTGATACTCTCGTGTAAATCGAATGGTTGAAACCCACTTGGCAAATTGGTAAAAGGGCTAACCAGCTGGTTATTCCAATTTGGTATAATTTTCCATCACTTCTCATCGTTAGAGGTCCACCGCTGTCACCCTAAATTAATCAAATAAAACTCACATACTTTTACAAAAAAAATATATTTTTTAGGGTTTTTAGAACGTATTAGTTTCTTCTCGCAAAAAAACTGTAATAAATTATATCTCATATTTTATACTAGTTCTTAAAATAAAATGTTACTATTTTCACTAATCGACATGCCTCTTACGTACATTTGTGCCTTGAAGTAATAAAAATGACTAAATTATTTTTAAAGAACATTCAAAATATTCTTTATAAATATATATTTAACTTGTTTCTCATTGATGACATGATGATACAGGATTAAATATTTAAAATACTAAAGCCCATTTGCACTCCGACTAATTAACTAAAGTTAATCAGTCGGGGTGCAAATGGGCTTTGGTATTTTTATTATTTAATCATGTTTCATCAAGTCATCAATGAGAAACAAGTTAAATATATATTTATGTAGAATATTTTGAATGTTATTAAAAAATAATTTAATAATCAACCACTAATCATTAGTCAAACCTCTGGTTAAGTCATAATTCTAGATAATAAGAATGTTTTAAATTTATAAGATATCCTACACATGTCTCTTTTATCATTATGCGAGTTTATAAATAATTTATACACTAAATTGCTGTGTATTTGATTTTATGTGATTTTATTTTAATTAAATTTTTAAATATTCTACATGAATAATATCATTATTCTTCTTTGAATATTAAATAATAATAAAAATCAATGCAGGTTATTTTTGAAAGTCTCATATATAAAACACTTCATTTCTCATCTTGAATATGCACAGGAATTTTATTGAGTAAGTTGTTTGTTATACCTTACATGCTTTTCCTTGTTCAACAGTTGATGTTCCGCAAACTTCCTTATCCGCATATTCAGCATCATTATAACATTTTTGATATTTGTTTATTCGCAATGTCGCTTTCCGCAATTTTTCCGGTGACTGGTAAAAATCTAGAAACAATTGATTGAATCATAAAATAGTCTAAAATGATGCCTCAATTCCCTACCATTTATTATGCCAAAACCTGTTACATAAGCTGTATTTCCAAGTAAATCCTCTTGATTATTCGTGTGTAATTTTACCAACTGTACAAATTTACCTAAATTTTAATAAATAGTTTAAGCTCAATTCCTACAACTTATACTACAGTATAATATTAATGCAATTGAGTTTTTCAGAATTCACTTATGAAAAGAAAAAAAAAACATTATTTCTGCGAGGAAAAAATCTATAAAAAATTAACAAAGAATCAGTTCGTTGTTAATTTTTCCTTTTTGATAAAATCTAGACCTAAACATTAGTCGTTTTATTCTTCCTTAAATTCATAAATGAATAACTTGATTAATTCTGTACGTACTTTTCGAACAACTATTTCTTCAATCCACACAATTATTTACACCATGACCAACCAAACAAAAATAGACTTTACCTTAATAATTACACAAGAAATAATTCTATAATAAGTTCTTTGTTATTTTTTTTTTATATAAAATCTAGACCTAAACATTTGTGGTTTTCTTTTTCAATAAGTTCAGAAATTATTAACTTGATTTATTTTGTCAGTACTTTTCGAACAACTATTTCTACAATCCACACAATTCTTTCCACCATGACCAACCAAACAAAAATTTACTTTGCCTTAATAATTACACAAGAAGAAATAATGAATTTATAAATAAATTAATTATATTAGTAAAGTTTAACCAAGTGCTTTATTTTAGAATCAAAAAGTTCTATTTATAAGATATCTTGAATAAGTTTCTCATCTTTTACGTAGTGAAACATTTTTAACTAATGTTTCACTCCGTGAAAAATGAGAAACTTATTCCAGATATATTATAACTAGAACTTTTTGGCGATATATATCCCGAATTCTAACATCTTTACCAACCTGTAGAATTGAACAGTTTTCTATTTTAGAGGTTTCTAGAGATTTTTGAATTTCTGAATTCAGACTTTGCTATAAAAGTACAATTATATAACTTGTTCCTCATTTCATGATCATTATCTGAAGAACCTCCACAGTTTGATGTTTTATGGGAGCCTCTAATTACACGTGCGGAAGTAGCTCATACAATTAAGATTTCCAAAAGACGAAAAACTCTGGTGCCCAACACAATTCCAACTAAACTGTTACAAGTTATGGACAATTAACGATCTATGGAAGTAGTGGTGCACCTCTTTAATCTGCTGTATACAGCAGGGCATATTCCAGAAGATTGGCTGTCGTCGACGTTTGTGACTCTGCCTAAGAAAATTGCCTCGAAAGCCTGCAATGACTACCGTACTATCAGTCTGATGAGTCATGTACTAAAACAATTTCCTAAAATAATACTTAATCGAATTCACCGAAAATGCGAGGCATATCTTAGTGACACACAGTGTGGCTTTCACAGAGGAATAGGTACGGAAGCTTTGTTTGGGCTTCAAGTTTTAATACAGCGCTGCAGTAACGTGTCTGTGGATGTCTATGCTTGCTCATAAACTATCAAAAAACATTCGATCGAGTCCAACATGAGAGGCTCATCGAAATCCTAGAACACGTGGGACTTGATAGCAGGGATATCCGCATAATTACCGCATTATACTGGAATCAAACTGCATCCGGTAAAGTAGACAACCACGTCACAGATCCTATTATCATAAAAGGCGAAGTGAGGCAGGGGTGTATGCTATAGAAGTAATGATAGCACACACTCCTGCCTCACTTCGCCTTTTATGATAATAGGATCTGTGACGTAGTTGTCTACTTTACCGGATGCATTCAATTTATACTCTGAAAATATATTTTCGAAAGCGTTGGAAGGTAAATGCGGAGGCATTGTCTTCATAAATAATATACGTTATGCAGATAATACGGTTTTGTTAGCCAGTAGTGCGGAAGACCTTTAGACACTATTAAATCAAGTTGTGGAAAAAAGCGAGAAGGCTGGCCTGTTAATGACTGTTAGCAAAACCAAGTGGATGGTAATAAGCTGAATCGGTAGTCCAACGGCTGTACTAACAGTAGCGAACGATCCCTTAGAACAAGTTAGGCAATTTAAATATCTCGAATGTTCTCTAAGCGACCCGTGGGATCAACTTAAAGAAATCTGAGCAAGAATAAAACAAGCTCGTGTGGCATTTAACTGAATGAGAAAGGTTCTATGTAATGGTGATCTTAAACTATTACGTATCTGTCCGTATCCGTTTGATAAAGTGTTACGTCTTTTCGGTAGTTCTTTACGTCACGGAGGAATGGACACTGACAGATGCCATGTGCAAACGACTAGAGGCATTCGAAGGATGCTCCGCATTTCCTGGGTCGATAGGGAATGTGTTGGTGCTGGCTTGATTAAGTAAAAATACAGAGATTCTTAACACTATAAAGAGACGTAAGCTTGAGTACCTAGGTCATGTCATAAGGTTCAAGATATATCGAATCCTGCAGAATATCATGCAAGGTAAAATAGCGGGTAGGCGCGGACCAAGTAGAAGGAAAACGTCTTAGCTAAAGAACTTGCGACAATGGTTCGGAGTCAGCACCACAACATTATTTAGACGAACAGTTGAGAAGACGTAGTGCATGCTGAAGATTACAAACGTCCTAGGAAGACACGGTATTTAAAGAAGAAGAAAAACACTTAACTAACATTTTTCCTAATATAAGAAGCCCAGAAGTACATTCTGCCTTGAAAAAGCCAACAAATACAGAGAGTTTTATGTAACAGTGAACATTATCATAACGAATTTTTTTTAAGTATCTATATGCATACGTTGCATATTTTTCGATGCTCGGTTTATTAAAATAATTTAATTTGAAGCTATAAGCGAGAGTTTTCAACTTCCAGGCTAAGCATGAAGTAAAATTTCGAGTTTAGAAAAGCCTGAAAATTTGGTTTGGTCGCGTAGCGCAAAGCGGACAAACCAAATTTTCAGGCTTTTCTAAACTCGAAATTTTACTTCATGCGCCACCGGTACAAAACACTGATGCAATGTAAAGTATAGCGGTGTGTTTTAATCTTCGTAATATGTCAGTGTTTTTAACCGGTGGCGCATGAAGTAAAATTTCGAGTTTAGAAAATCCTGAAAATTTGGTTTGGCCGCTCCGCGCTTCGCGCTACGCGACAAAACCAAATTTTCAGGCTTTTCTAAACTCGAAATTTTACTTCATGCTTAGCCTGGGAGTAGAAAACATTCGCTTAAAGCTTCAAATTGAATTCCTTTAATAAACCGAGCATCAGAAAATGTGCAGCGTATTCATATAGATACTTAAAAAGAAAATTTGTTTTGAAAATGTTCGGTGTTATATAAAACTCTCTGTATATAGCGAAATATTGGCAGCATTAAAATAAGTTTGCTGATTATATTGTACTTATATTTTTGTTAAAACTGCCGCTTTTCCCAAAACCTTACTAATAACACTGAAAATCCACATTGTAGACTTTACTTAGGTGATATAACTTTCGTTTTATCTTTATGTCACCTATAAATGTCTCGTGTTGTGTCTTGCATTTAATTTAATCGCTTGCGAAGCATATTAAAATCTTCGTTTCAATGTATTGTCTATTTACCAATTTTAGCAGCTTTTTTAAGTTTAATCAAACCAATATCATTCCTACCCCCTGAACTCAAATACTGCGGATGGATTTTGACTTGTCTCGCTCTAATGACCTGCGCCCCTCTAGCACTCCTGAAAATGCTGCCCAAAGCGACGTAAACGGTATTCCTAAAAATTTGGGAATTTGATTATTATTATTTTGTTTCTTTTTACTTTTGGTGTAGATAAATTTTAATTTACGCCTTGACTATTGGTGTGGTCTCATCAAGCCTTATACAATGCGCCGCTGTTAAAACCCATTGAGGGTGGATCAAACTGCCACCGCAAAAACTGTGATAACTCCTTTTGTCCTCCATGATCTGCATGAGGCTGGCCTGAAAGGGAAACTCCCCCAAATCAGGCTCTACAGGTTTGTTAAAACCCTAAAAAATATTATTCTATTAATAAAATTTTACATACTACTCAACAATCTCAATCTGTCCAATAAGCTAAGTGTCGAACAGATCCAAAACCCACCAGATTTAACTTAATAATTTTTTAATTTAAATCATTGTTTATAACAAATATACTTAACTGTTAAGATAGATAATAGTTCATTTTCACTTTAATGTTATACTTACAAAAACAACTGAAGAGCTCCTCACGATCCCTAATAAACTAATTAAGAGCACAGCAATAGTCATATCCCAAACAAGAAAAATCATTAAAATTGTTGATAACAAACGTGCCTTTGCAATTCACATTATTTAAAAAAAAATACAAATAGGTGAACTTGGTAATGGTTTGTTCGGATTTGCTAGGATTTGTTTGATTATGCAGTGGATGTGGCCCAGGGTCGTAGAATTAAAATTGTCGTCCGGAAATGAGCCATAATAATCTACGCCATCCTCTTTCGCTGTCAGTGGCTTTTTTAAAATTATTTTAGTAAAAAAAAATCTGGCAGCAGAAAGTAATGTATATTCATATATTATTAACTAGAGCGTACCTCATTGAACAAATGTTATCGATATAGAGGATATAATTATACATGCATGGGAAAACTAAATACCACAATAATCAACGAGGAAAAAAAAGATAAGTAATTAATAATTTTGCACTAATAAAAGAATATTTAATAAGCAAATATACTGTTTTTTCTTTGCAAAACAAAAAAATCGCTCATTTATTATTTTTTAAATATACTCGGTTTGTTTCACTATATTTATTTAACAATCACTTTTAACTTTGTACAACCCTTTTTATTTTAACTTGACTGCAATTTCGACAAATTCCATATAAAGCATATTTAATTAACGCGATAAGTTGCGTTAAAAATGCAGATACGGTCTTCGGATGTTGATTATAAAGTTTTTAGAACTAATTTAGATATGGATTCATTGCTATTTCGCAGGAATGTGTTCGAAATGTGCTTTCTGTATAAAATTCTAAACGAGTTAATTAACTGTTCCTCCCTTTTGGGAAATCTAGACTTTTAGCATCCGGGTAAAAGCTCTCTAACAAGATCAAAGGTTTTATTTAGAAAAAAAATGTATAAGACATCGTACTATAGAAATAATCCCGTACCCAGATTAATGCACTCAGTAAACTGCTTGCTTTCTTCGCCTAATTTTGATCTGTTTATCAATAATTATTTGTCATTTCGGAGAGCTTTGAGTCATAAACTTGAATACAACGTTTTGGGTTTTTTTTGTCTTCCTGTGGGGGCCGTCTTCATTGCGGATCCGCATGCACTGCAGCCTAGGTGGCTAATAAAGACTGTTATTCCTTACTTCACATTTTATTTTTATCGTTAGTTGTACATTTCGAGACACAAAAGATCTTATTATCAATAACAAACTGATTCAGTTTGTGATGTAAATGTTTTCGAGATGATTTACACTTACAAGAAAAAATCCTCTTAATGAAGTGGTATTATGCAGACCACGGATATCACGATGTTTGCGTTATGTTTTTTGTCGTTAATTAAGTAACAACAATATCTTGTGGTATTTTGACCTCCGCAATTGTTGTATCAATTCCATGGTTGGTCATTATTTTTGTAAAATCACATTACTTTTTCTTAATTATTTTAACTGTAAATTTTCTGAAATTTGTTGATTTTTAAAAGAGTTTGATTTAAAGCTTTAAACGAGTGCTTTCCACTCCCAGGCTAAGCATGAAGTAAAATTTCGAGTTTAGAAAAGCCCCGTGAAAATTTGTCGAGGGTCGAGGGCCGAGACAAATTTTCACGGGGCTTTTCTAAACTCGAAATTTTACTTCATGCGCCACGCGTATAAAACACAGATTTTAAGTGAAGTTCGAATATACATAAAGTTGACAATATTATAGCGTTTGATACGCGTGGCGCATGAAGTAAAATTTCGAGTTTAGAAAAGCCCAGAAAATTTGACCCTCGACAATTTTTCACGGGGCTTTTCTAAACTCGAAATTTTACTTCTTGCTTAGTCTGGGAGTGGAAATCACTTGTTTATAGCTATAAAATGAACTTAAATAAGAAACAGGGAATATCTCAATGACTAACTAAATGTCAAAACAAAATCACCAAACGTCATCAGTATCCAGGGCTAACGCGATAATACGAAATGTATTAAAATTTTTACAAAATCGCAAATTTCTCAAAAACTGTTGGAAGGATATGGCAATAACCCGGTATCAATAAAAAGGAAATTTAATTCTGCATCAGATAAAGTGTCACAAATGAAGTTATGCATGTTTGAAGTACTGAAGAATACCGTCGACGGACTCCGTTCAATTTAGAAAATCTGACTAATGGCAAAAACCTAAACAAATACTACAATTCTTCCCGAATCTAAAACCGTAAGTGGTACAACTCTGACTTATTTCGTTTTGAAGATATTGTTAATCTCTTCGAGCTCTGAAATCGTCAAATTTATCAAAAAAATGAAATAACTCGAAAACGGTTCAACTGAGACCCAATGTTGTGTGGATAAACTCATGTTTATTTTTAACGAGCAATACAATAAAGTAAAAATATATAGGGTGTTCTATTTAAAATAAGGAAGTGGGTTTTACTTCCGGTATAACCGCAAGGCTGCCATATTTAGCAATAATTTTAGGTTATGAAAAACTTGATTCTGAACAACTTTTATTTGAAACTTTTTTTACTATTTTCAACGATACGCCCACTATAGACCAATTTCTGCTTAGTGACTCACCCTGTATATCACAGCAATATAAATTGTATAATACAGGGGATAGGGGAGAACCTTGGGGGACCCCTTGTAGGAGGGGAAACGGAAATGAATACAATTGCAGGATTTTAATTTTGGATTTTCTCTCTGATAGGATGTTGTTTAATAATATTAATAATATTATCTAATAGTATGTTATTTTAATAATATTATAGGGTAGATTTAAAATGAAATATTTGTAAAGCAGACCTTGATGCCATACTAAATCAAACCCCTTTTCTACATCGATGAAGAGTGCTGCTGTTTTCCGACCTTCAGGGTGGGATGTTTGAATATTGGACGTCAGATTCGAAAAAAAAAATATATCAATTTGGTTCTATCCCCATAAATCAACTATACTCCCCGATTTTTGGAGGAAAAATCCAAATTGATATTCCGGGATAGAGGTTCTGCAGGATTATAAATTTTTTTCCTTGACCTAGTTTCCCAATCACAGGAAGGAGTGTATAAAGACATATTTACATATTTTACAACTCGATGCAAATATTATTCAGTAAGCGAAATTACCTCTAAATCAAGAGTGAGTAAATAACTCTCGAATTAGAACTTAAGGCCAATAAAATTATCACACACCGAATAAATTCCTAACATTTTTTCGCGGTTTCGTCGTTTCCTGTTTACACAAAATTCTCACCTCGGCAATTTGTCAAAACGCTCATAACTATTAGTAAATCTCACTATTTTTTTTTTTTACTCAAAAGTGGAAAAAAAAAACGATGTCGCAACCAGATTCGCTTGAATTAATAAACGTCTTTCACACACGCTCGGGTATTTTTAACATTTGTTTCCTTCCCTTGACACGCGGTAATTTATTTAAAGCAGACAGTATAAATCATAGATTATTTCATGATGGTGTAAATAAAAATATAAAGTGCATAAAAATAGGACTTATTTTATTTATACAATGCACTGCAAATAGCAAGTGTTCAGTTAAAAACCCGATCGAGTTGGCTGTAAAATTTTCAAAACTTTATGAAGTAGGCCGTACGTATGTGAATTTGTCAGTCCCTCCTGTTCAATGCCATTGCCAGGGAGGGGGATATGGGGGATAATATATAGAATGTTCAATAAAAAAACCTCTAGAGTGCCATGATTTTATTTATTTTTAAATTTAAGTTGGCTACACGCCTTAGGAATCGACATAAAAAACGTCAAACATGGTAATTATATTCTGTATTGTGGAGGCTTCTACTTCGTTATACATGTTAATTATTTATTTAACTTTATTTGTATAACACGTTTTATTTAATGTGACTGCAGTTTCGACAAATTTAGCATGTCATTATCAAACATGGAGTAACTTAAACTAGAGGTTTTACAGGTATATATACACAATTACAAAACAGCGGTAAAAATGGGGGTGTACATTAGGTCAACCTGGTCGTTAATTAAGGGAATTCCCTGATTAGCGCGGGCTTTGTGTATCTCTAGTGCTTCTAGCAAATTCATTTTACGACCCTTTTCGGCATGATGGATTATGGTAAGTACTTCTTTTTCAAAAGTGTGATTTTCGTCTAAAAGGTGTTTTGCAAACGACGACTTATCACTCTGTTTAAGCCGAAAAGAGCGCAAATGTTCCCCCAATCTTATGTTGAAATTACGACCAGATTGGCCAATGTATATCCCTTGACAATCTGCGCAAGTTAATTTATATATTCCGGATTTATTACATTTATCTAATTTTGTTTTACTATTAAAGATATGGTTATTGATTTTACAGTACGGTTTAAATGCAACTTGGATATTATGCTTTTTTAGAATATTTTTAACTTGAAAACTGACATTGCCAAAATAAGTTAAGGATTTATAATTAATTGTTTCTTTTTCAAATGATATTCCAGCGTATAAAAAATGTTTGATGTTATTAAATTTCTGTTTTTTAAGAAGTCTATCAACCAAATCACAACCATAACCATTGTTAATAGCCATAGCTCTAATCAAGTTAATTTCCTTCTCGAAAAAATTAGCTGACAAAGGGATTTTTAAGGCTCTATGAATCATTGAATTGAATGCAGCAATTTTATGTTTATAGGGATGTCTGGAATGGTTAGGGATAATTGAGTCGGTAAAGGAAGGTTTTCTAAAAATGTCAAAAGAGAGTTTGTTATTTACTCTGGTAATAGACAGATCTAAATATTTAATGTTGTTATTTATTTCGGTTTCAGCTGTGAATTTAATTTTAGGGTGAAGTTTTTTTAAAAAATCTAAAAATTGAGTGAGTTGTCTATCAGTTCCCTGGAAACAAGCTAATATATCATCGACGTAACGGTGCCAAATTTTAATATGTTTTTTAGCTAGTGACGAATTTAATATTATTTTTGTAAAATTATGCATAAATATATCTGCTAGCAATGGGCTTAAAGGGCACCCCATTGCTAGGCCTTCTGTTTGTTTGAAAAATTTATTGTTAAATGAAAAAAAATTCACAAACAAAATACACCGATCCGTCCCGTAGTATCCTATATGAATTCCCCAGCGCGTAATATATCCATCCATCTTAATTCAATTTATAAGGAACTAACCGAGTTCAAAGATCCTCATTCAGTTAAAAATTTAGTAGAATTAACAACAAATTTAACTAACTTTAAAATGGAACCAGGATATAAGCTTGTATCATTCGACGTAACTAATATGTTTGCTAATATTCCTCCATCAGAGTGTATTAAACTAATAGAAGAATCTTTCGATAAATGTAATATTAATGTCACAGTTGTAATAGGTCAGTAGGGGTCATGTGCAAATATTATTTTTGACGAAATTAAATTAAAATATTAATATAAAAATCATCCAAGAGAATAATAAAGAAAAATCGACATCCAGTAAATACGAGAATAACATTAGTCGATCAAATTTTTTTGTATAAAAGAAATAACAAATGCAGCATCGCCTTAAAATAATAAAGAGCACCGGCGCGTGGAGAAATGCTAAGACATACAGAAAGATTTAGTTCAGGGTTTAACGAACGCAAACACAACAAGTGTGCAAATTCAGGGAAATTACGTTGACGTCAGAGAGGAAAGGGTTTTGTGACCATATATGGTAGTAGATAACGTCTACACAACAAAATCAGGGGAGGGGAGAACTTTGAGAGCAGCAATGAAACGATTCTAAAAATCACTGAGTTTTGGGACAGGGACTAGGACAGTCAGTATTTGAATGTAAATGGGGACAGTTGATAATGATAAGTTTCTGTGGGATGTGAGTTAGTGAAGTAATGTTGATCAAAAGAGTTAAGTATTGAGAATGGAGTTAGAGAATAGAGAATGGAGTTAAAGAATGGAGAATGGAGTTAGGGATAACAACGTTGGAGAGACTATCACGTAAGAATAAAATTAATTTTCCATTAAACCGACTAAGTTGAAATAAAACAAACAAAACCAGCGAAATAATTTAAACATCTGAGAAAGGGGGAAGATGGGGGGGAGGGATGAGAATGAGGGAAGTATGGTGGTTGATGTGTAAGGCCGAATTGAGCGAGAAAACGAGGTATGTCCTACTAACTAATCGACCTAGTCGATTGATGTGTTAGGCCAATCCGAGTCAGTATTGCGCTAAGTGTCCTACTAACTAACCACACGAATGAGGGATGTATGGTGGTTGATGTGTAAGGCCTAATTGAGCGAGAAAACGAGGTATGTCCTACTAACTAATCGACCTAGTCGATTGATGTGTTAGGCCAATCCGAGTCAGTATTGCGCTAAGTGTCCTACTAACTAACCACACGAATGAGGGATGTATGGTGGTTGATGTGTAAGGCCTAATTGAGCGAGAAAACGAGGTATGTCCTACTAACTAATCGAAACAGTCGATTGATGTGTTAGGCCAATCCGAGTTAGTATTGCCCTAAGTGTCCTACTAACTAACCACACGAATGAGGGATGTATGGTGGTTTATGTGTAAGGCCGAATTGAGCGAGAAAACGAGGTATGTCCTACTAACTAATCGAAACAGTCGATTGATGTGTTAGGTCAATCCGAGTTAGTATTGCACTTAGTGTCCTACTAACTAACCACACGAATGAGGGATGTATGGTGGTTGATGTGTAAGGCCGAATTGTGCGAGAAAACGAGGTATGTCCTACTAACTAATCGAAACAGTCGATTGATGTGTTAGGCCAATCCGAGTTAGTATTGCACTAAGTGTCCTACTAACTAACCACACGAATGAGGGATGTATGGTGGTTGATGTGTAAGGCCGAATTGAGCGAGAAAACGAGGTATGTCCTACTAACTAATCGAAACAGTCGATTGATGTGTTAGGCCAATCCGAGTTAGTATTGCGCTAAGTGTCCTACTAACTAACCACACGAATAAGGGATGTATGGTGGTTGATGTGTAAGGCCGAATTGAGCGAGAAAACGAGGTATGTCCTACTAACTAATCGACCTAGTCGATTGATGTGTTAGGCCAATCCGAGTCATTATTGCACTAAGTGTCCTACTAACTAACCACACGAATGAGGGATGTATGGTGGTTGATGTGTAAGGCCGAATTGAGCGAGAGAACGAGGTTTGTCCTACTAACTAATCGAAACAGTCGATTGATGTGTTAGGCCAATCCGAGTTAGTATTGCGCTAAGTGTCCTACTAACTAACCACAAGAAAAAAATAACTCGATTATGAGTGGAACGAGGTGAAAGGTCGTTCCGCTCATTAATCGAAAATGAATGGCGATTGATGTGTAGGGCCGATGTGAGAGATTGTCCCACTAACTAATCGCAAGTGTGTCGAGTGTGTGATGCTAGCTCCGAGATGGTTTTTGTGGGTTTCCCATCTCGTAATGCAAATGCAGGGGCTAGTTAATTTTGCTCCCACAAGTAGTGTCATACATTTTTTTGAGTTTAACCGAATGCACATGACTTCTAAGCATAAATGTTGGGTAATATATTTTGTGAATATAAATAATATAAGACATACCAATTCATTAGAAATATCATGAAAGGTCAATAAACTTTGCATACGTTAAGCTCATATCCTGTTTTATTTATTGTCCACACATCCTCCTAGTCAAATTAATAGGGAATAAAGACACAGTATTTACGATAATGCATATTGACACAAACAACGAACCTAGTAAATAAATAAAAGGGTTACTACATACACAACACAGCGTAAACAATGATACAAATTATAAATTTGTATAATACCTAGGGTCGAATCATTACATTGGTGCCGTGACCAGGATGTTTATGATAACAATAAATATGTGTTACATAATTTAATAAAATGCTGTGTCGACTTGTGGACAAGAATATTTCAGGTAAATGAGTTTAACACAAAAAGGGAAGCAACGTTTAAAAAGGTACAAACTTAATAAAAATAAACGTAATTAATATTTAAAATAGCAAATAGCACGCATAGCGATTTCAAGATGAAAAGTGTTGGTATTTCAAGTTCAAACACTGACCTATATCCAGAAGATAGGCGCATAAACAAAAAAGAGGTAGAATAAGCATAAAGAAGTACCACGGAAAGCACAATCCGAAATTCCAGACACAAATAAAACCAAACGCAAGTAATTCAAAAATCAAAACAAACGTGTTGATATTTCAAGATCAATCGTTGACCTAGTTTTTAACGATAAACATACACTTCAGGAAATGAAGAATACACAATAACGATGATAATGAAAGGATTTTGGAATGCACAAAGTACGCATTATCAATCCACAAATTTACGTAAACAAACAAGGTAGAAAACTCGATGATGGTGGAAACATTAAGGTAAAATAATAACAGGTAAATAAAAACTACATAAAAGAAACACGTATAAATGCATGCTAAAATGCAAGCCTAGAAAACATTATAATTTATTTTATTAAATGAAGCCAATACTAAAATAAAGAGAAACATAAAAGTATCAAAGAACAAAATAAGCACTTACACAAAATAAAAAGGTAAACGAATAACAAATTACAAGCAAAAATAATCCTCGCAAACTTAGCAACAAACAAATTACTAATGAAAATGATAATAGAAGTAATAATAATAAGACATTACGACACGAAAAAAAAAATAAAAGAGATAAACAATATTGTAAGGTGGACAAAATGTTTATAAATGCTATAATACATTTTCAAGAGCAAATAATGACCTAGTTATGTTAAAAAATAAACATCTGAAGAAAAAAATATCAAAATAAGCATGAAAGAGACGAGAAAAACGTTTAACGTTCTAGATCGCACAAGGTACCTAAACAGAAATATATAACATACAAATAAATACTTCGAACACAGGTAGAAACTATTAATAACGAGCAGAACACAAGACAAAAATAAACAAAAGGTAATCGCATAAACCAAAGTAAAATACGAATTAAAATAAGGTACTTAAAATTTAAAAAAATAATAATAATAAGAAAAACGAAACAGAAAATATAACAATCGGTTTAAAATAAAACTAAGCATAATATAATGCTAAAGAAATTTAAAAATCATGGCCATGATAAAAAAGAAAGTAAATAAACTTAAGAAAAGCAAAGGTAAAAAAAACAATAAAGGCATTTATATTAAATACATTACTCATACATACAAAAAGAAACAACACAAAGAAGGAAGGTAAACAAATAAGACTTTGTTCGGACAATTTCATGGGAATCATTCAATGTAACAATTAAATTATGAATCTTAAGTACGGACCAAACGAACAAATTAAATATCATAAAAAGAAAAAGGAAAGAATTGAGTTCGAATGTGGTGTTTTAAGTTTGAGCTTTGTATGAGTTTGATTCCAGGAAGCAGTGATTCGAAATCAAAAGGCAACAACGACGACCAGGCCAAATCAATCGTCAAGTAGAAAACGGAAAGGTGATTAAAGCGGGGGCGAAGAGTTTAAAAACAAATTAAAGCAACAAAGTATTGGCAACACCGAAACTAGCGCGAAGAAGAAGCTAAGTCTACAATGGGTGACGAGAAAATAGCTAGTTACAGATCCGAGATTAAAAAGCATCAAGAACGCTGGGAGCGTCTTAACAAGAGCAAGCAACCATTCAACCCTCCCGGGCAGATCCTTAGGTCACAATCGTACGAAAACTGGGGGCGATGTGACATCTGAAGTTGTAGTAGAAGAAGTGCAACACCCAACATCGGTCAGTGATGCCACTGCGGCAGGTCAATAAGGTTACTCAAATTCAAAGAACCAATCACATCTATAAACATCGAGGAAAATAAATTCAGCAGAATTATATTCTACAAATACGGACAAAACATTCTATGTTTATAATTTAACATTAACCAAAAATATGTTTTAGAAATTGTACAGATTCAAAGTCGAGCGTTAAGAAAGCTGGGAGGGTCAGAACAGGACCAGAAAGCCATCAAGGACTTCACTCCTTCGTACGGACTTTTCGACTACAAGCATATGAAATCTGGGGGCTCCAGTTTTGGCTCCAGAAAAGAAGCACTGCCACTTCAGCTGCCAATTCAAAGTCAAACATCAAGAAAGCAGGGAGCGTCAAAATCGGACCAGAAAGCCATCATGTACCTTACTCCTTCGTACGGACTTTTCGACTACAGGAAAATCAAAACTGGGGATGATGGGTCATCTGAAGAAGTTTTTGATCCATAAATCAAACACTGCCGCTTCAGATGCCAATGACACCACCACTACATCTTAACCGCTACGAATTAATAACAAAAATATTCTAAAAAAGTTAAAAAAACTATAACTCGGCAGAAACACCGCAGCAAGATTTAACGTTGTAATGATTCGACCCTAGGTATTATACAAATTTATAATTTGTATTATTGTTTACATTGTGTTGTGTATGTAGTAACCCTTTTATTTATTTATTTACCAGGTTCGTTGTTTGTGTCAATATGCATTATCGTAAATACTGTGTCTTTATTCCCTTTTAATTTGACTAGGAGGATGTGTGGACAATAAATAAAACAGGATATGAGCTTAACGTATGCAAAGTTTATTGACCTTTCATGATATTTCTAATGAATTGGTATGTCTTATATTATTTATATTCACAAAATATATTACCCAACGTTTATGCTTAGAAGTCATGTGCATTCGGTTAAACTCAAAAAAATGTATGACTCTACTTGTGGGAGCAAAATTAACTAGCCCCTGCATTTGCATTACGAGATGGGAAACCCACAAAAACCATCTCGGAGCTAGCATCACACACTCGACACACTTGCGATTAGTTAGTGGGACAATCTCTCACATCGGCCCTACACATCAATCGCCATTCATTTTCGATTAATGAGCGGAATGACCTTTCACCTCGTTCCACTCATAATCGAGTTATTTTTTTCTTATGGTTAGTTAGTAGGACACTTAGCGCAATACTAACTCGGATTGGCCTAACACATCAATCGACTGTTTCGATTAGTTAGTAGGACAAACCTCGTTTTCTCGCTCAATTAGGCCTTACACATCAACCACCATACATCCCTCATTCGTGTGGTTAGTAGGACACTTAGTGCAATACTGACTCGGATTGGCCTAACACATCAATCGACTAGGTCGATTAGTTAGTAGGACATACCTCGTTTTCTCGCTCAATTCGGCCTTACACATCAACCACCATACATCCCTCATTCTCATCCCCCCCATCTTCCCCCTTTCTCAGATGTTTAAATTATTTCGCTGGTTTTGTTTGTTTGATTTTAACTTAGTCGGTTTAATGTAAAATTAATTTTACTCTTACGTGATAGTCTCTCCAACGTTGTTATCCCTAACTCCATTCTCCATTCTCTAACTACATTCTCAATACTTAACTCTTTTGATCAACATTACTTCACTAACTCACATCCCACAGAAACCACTTAAAATCCTAAGAAGCAATAACAAATAGTTTACAACTAAAGGAATCTCTTTATTTGAATATTTATTATTTACGTATAATACTTCAAATAATGATATTATTTTAAATAATAAGTAAACATATACGGTCTTATGCATAGTCCGTTAATCGCGACTAACGTGTGACTAACTAAGGTGTAGTTAGAAAATAAAATATGTCGTATGCATAGTCCAATTTTAGACGCGATTCGCGCTAGTCACTGTTTACATTTTTAATCATACCATACCGCTAGTTTTACATGTGACTATACGTAACCTCAAACGTCATTCGCGTAATTGTAAGTGTCCAAGTTCTCAGTTTCCTAAAATAATGAGCTGTGTTTTTGTTCAAATTAGTGCTGATAAGTTCGCAAATCCGCGTTTATGTTCAAATTAGTTAGGTTCGCGAATCACCGCGAAAATCGTATGCTATGCCTGTGCTCATAGAAATACGCACACTGTAGGAGGAACGAATTTCTCTAGAACGGCGGTTGGATGAGAGGCACATTCGTTTGCCCGTTTAAAAGGGTAAGCCTAGCAAATTACAACTTAATAATTTATCTTCATCGTACGTATAGAGTATTGTCTTTCTTCTTTCGATTTAAGTGCAGTATGCGTATTTTTGTGGGCACAGAGAAAGCGAACGTATTTGTGCTTGTTCAAGAACTTTATAACACCAGTTCAAACCACAATGAGGTCTATGGTGAAAAGTAACCTATTGAGAGCTATAAAAGTTAATTAAAATCCGCAATTGGCAATTAAACACTGGTAATTCTACGCTGAAGGAATTTGTTATAGTGTTAATTAATTGGCGACATTGGCACAGAGGTCGTAGCAATCCTCGTTACATAGAAAAATATTGTAAAGCAACAGAAAAAGCAATGTTACCGATACGAGCGACTAAAGATAGGCGCTACTAACAAGTATGTGTTAATGCGTACTTGGTAACACCTTAATTGTGATTAGTTAACCACACGTTAGTAGCAGTTTAATCAGAGGACTCTTCATGAGGACGATATTTTTTTAATTAATTTAAATAATTCTACAAAAACCATTATATTACTGTATTGGTACATATAACATACAGTTACTGTATGAGACTGTATTGCTACATATAATATATTGTTAACATTCAGTTACTGTATGAGGAGAAAAAAAATTATATTGTAATACAAATGCACAAACATTTTGCTTTTCGATGCACCAACCTCCTAATATCTAAATTAAACTGGTTTCAATCAACAAATGTCTCTATATATTTACGTTTATAAACGGCACAAAAAGGTGAAATATTCAAATCGGGTTTTTGTGTGAATTTGAACGCACACATTTTCTCCAATTGTTTAGTCAAGTTCGATTAATCGGACGCTGCGTTTCACGTCCTCAGTGATTTTTAAGCAATCGTTTTCGAAGTGAATTTATGATGTGAAGTGTTGTCTAATGAATAGACTGTGAAAATTGTGTTTGCGACTCTTCTGCTTTAGCAAAATCAATGGCCCTGGTTTCGACCGGGCTAGTTCTTTGATGAATTTATAAATAGGTTAGTGTTGGTTTTCTTTTTTGGGGGGAATGGATTTGTTTTACACCGATCAACGATTTTTGATTTATATTATAGCGATGGGAGCATTTTCAAACTAATCGATAAACGTTAGCTTAAAATTAATAGGGCTGGGGAAATGATTTTGTTGTACACCGATCAACGATTTTTTATTTATATTAAAACAATGAGAGTATTTTCAAATTAATCGATAAACATTAGCTTGTAATTGTTAGGGCTGGGAATATGGATATTCGCGGATATTCAAATACCATGTCACTTAATTTTTACATAATTAATTAATTTAGCTATTTGAATATTTAAATACTTTAATAAATTAGTATAAGAAGATGTCAAATATATTTTCTAAAACTAAAGATTTTATAAATTCAAATAGTTTATTTGTTTAAATATATGACTAATTTCAATGTTTCATATTTAAATATTCACGAATATTTGAATTCTCAACCCTAGAAATAACACCTGTAATTAATCGTTAATTATTGTGAAAATATAAAAAAACTGTAACAAATTAACTTGAACTTTCCTTAACAGAAAAATTTAAATAATATATTTTTATGTGAATTATGCCCGGTATTATAAACGAATAATAAATCATTAGATAACCATTTGTGGAGTAAATTTATTTACCATGTAAACTAATGGGCAAATTAAATTGCGTATTATAAAGCAAACCTACCAAATAAATAGCAATTCTAGAAATAAATAATTTAATTAGTAGACTACAGACCGATATTAAACATTTTCATTGTGGCCAAAGCTAGCACCACCAATTTTTCAAATTGAATTGTCAATATTTCAAATTAAATTGTCAATCAAACTGGAAATTTAGTATAATTCCTTATGTATATAGAGAATAACCGTGGAATAGGACAGAATTACACAGAACAAGAAAAAGAAAGCTTATTAGAAATTATAAAAGACTTAAACAAGTGTTTTCCACTCCCAGGCTAAGCATGAAGTAAAATTTCGAGTTTAGAAAAGCCTGAAAATTTGGTTTGGTAGTGGAGTATGGGGTGGGTCCCATCAAAAAACGATTAACTAATCTACAGACTAAAACAAATAATACGTTGACGAATATGTCAAAGGAAAAGGAAAACACGAAAAATAATACAACTAAAGATAAACTAATAAAAAGAACACCTAAAGGGGAAAAGAAGATAATAAAACTTGGTACTTGGAATGTAAGAGGCTTAAAAAATAAGGAAATGGAAATGATAAACGAAATTAAATTCTCAGAAATAGCAATTTTAGCACTGACAGAGACAAAGAAAAAAGGTCAAGGAGTAATAACATATGATAATGACGATTTATTGATATACAGTGGGGTGGATGGGCTCGCGCAGGAGTTGCTTGTCTAGTAAAGGAGAAACTCATCAAGAGAGTGAAGGGATGGAAACAAATAAACGAGAGAATATTAAACATTGAGATAGAGGTAAAGGGAAATAAATTAACGGCAAATATAATAATTTGCTATGGACCGGATGAGGATGCAAAGATTGCAGTGAAGAGAGAGTTCTGGGAAAAATTACAAGAAGTGGTTGAAGAATGCTTGGGTATGGTTAATATCATGGGGGACTTGAATGCTAGAGTTGGAAATAACATCGAGGAATGGGGTAGTGTAATTGGAAGATATGGAGAGGATAAACTGAACAGAAACGGGAAACTACTGCTAGAATTCTGCGTTGATAACCATTTGGTCATAACAAACACACAATATCAGCATAGAAGAATACACAAAATAACCAGAGAATGTATAGCTAGAAACGAGCAATCAATTATAGATTATGTAATAGTAAATAATGCATATAGGAACAGAATATTGAATACACGTTTGAAATCGGTAGTGATCATTACCTACTTGAAGCTGCATTAAGAATGGAAAACACATATGATGAGAAGGACAAATGGAAGGGTAAAGTATGTGAGCATAAAATTAAAACATATAAGTTAAGAGATGAAACAATACTCAAAGAATATATAACACTCGTAGAAAGAAAGCTATCAAACCCAAGTAAAAGCAATGATAACTTAGAAGAAGAATGGAAATATTTTAGAAATACGATAATCAAAGCAGCGGAAGAATGTTGTGGAAAAGTTAGAGTGGATGGAAAACGGAAGCTAACCCACTGGTGGAGCAACGAATTAAAAGAAGAAATTAGAAAGAAAAAGAAACTTTGGAGAAACCATCTTGCAAAGAGAACAGAGGAAACGTATACTAAATATAAGGAACAAAGGACAATGGTAAAGCGCTGGGTTAAGAAAGTAAAAACAGAAGACATGGATAAAGTGGGGGAAGTACTAGAGCAAAATAAAAGAGACAACATAAAACTTTTCTACAAAACATTAAATGGGATAAAAGGCAAGAAACGGGAAGCATCCAGGTACATAAAATGCAAAAATGGGAAATTATTAACCGAAAATAACCAAATAGTGGAGCGGTGGACAGAATATTTCATAGAGTTACTGATGAGTGACACGACTAATGAAGGGGAAAGAGATAAAGAAGCAGTGACCAGAATAGAGGACCGAACAATAACAAAAATACCTATCACTGTAAATGAGGTAAAAAAACGCGTTGAATAAGATAAAGATAGGAAAATCAGCCGGGTGTGATGGAATAGCTCCAGAGATGATCAAATATTTAGGAGAAAATGGGATCGAGTGGCTACGTCACATATATAATAAAGTGTGGCAGTTAAAGGAAATTCCTGAAGAATGGGCTACCGCCATCATTGTGCCTGTACACAAGAAAGGAAGTCCATCAAAGTGCGACAATTATAGTGGCATATCTCTATTGTGCGTAGTGACAAAAGTATTCGAGAGGATTCTGGAGAGTAGGTTAAGAGCAGAGGTCGAAGATAAACTACAACAAGAGCAAAGTGGATTTAGAGAGAACCATAGCACACAAGACCACTTGTTCATTATGCAGCAGATTATAGAGAAGGCCCTAAGTAAGAACAAAACTATATTTATGTGCTTTATTGACACTGAAAAGGTATTCGATACCATCAAACGGGACACAATATGGGAAACGTTAGAAAAGAAAGAAGTAAATTCTGAACTTATCGATGCAATTAAAAGTTTGTATCAAAAGACAATTAATAAAATTAGAGTGAACAACGTAATGTCAAAGGAATTTCTAACTACCGAAGGGGTGAGACAGGGAAGTGCTCTGAGCCCTCTACTCTTTATATCAACGATGGATGAAATAATCAAGGAGTACAAGAAGGAAATCAAGAAATACTACATAGGTTGTCATAATTTAAAACCGATAAATATAGAATGCTGTATGTTTGCGGATGATATTGTACTGCTGGCAGACACGGAGGAAAAGCTGGAGCACAATCTATTGATATACAATAAAACAGCAAAAAAAGTATGGACTAAAATTAAACAAAACAAAAACACAAGTATTAAAGATAACAGTAGATGAGGGAGAAAGAAATAAACCAGTAAATATAGCTGTAGAAGGTCAGAGGATAGAGGAAGCAGAAATATACAAATACCTGGGAACAACAATAAATATAAAGGGTACACAAGAAGATGGCATCAATAACAGGATTGAAGCTTGCAATAGACTTTTTTACGCGCTATGTAATAGAAGGTTTCTGCTGAATAAAATCATAAAACGGGATACAAAAATTAAGGTGTATCAAACAATCTACCTGCCAACGTTATTGTACGGATGCGAAAACTGGATATTAACAGAAAGACAACAAAAAAGACTAGAAGCGGCACAGATGAAATACATAAGGCTAATCACAAACACGAAGAGAACTGACAAAGTCCGCAACACAAAAATCAGAGGGGATTTGAATACCAACCACGTATTAGAGGAAATCGCAAAACGAAAACTGGGATGGTTCGGACACCTAGTGAGAATGAGCGATGCAAGACCAACAAAGACAGTTTGGAAAACAAGAGCTACTGGGAGAAATAGAAGAGGAAGACCTAGGAAGGGATGGAACGAAGGATTGGTGGAGATTTTAAGGTCAAGAAAGTTAAAATGGGAAGAGGCACTGAAAACAGTCCAAAATAGGGAATTGTGGAGAGTAGTTACAAGGAACAACCAGGAAGAGCCATGAATGAAAAAAAGAGTACGAGTTATTATACCTCGACACCCATTGAGGGTAAAAGAGGTAAATAGATATATATATATATATATATATATATATATATATATATATAATGATGAAATATTATCAAAATGCAATAATAGTGAAAAACTACTATAAAGTGATGATGAATTAATGATTGAGTCATTAAGCTCTATTATTTGATTTTGTACTTAACCCATTAACGGCCAAGCAATTATAGAGTTAACTTTAAAAGTTGATTTTTGGTAAAACTCTGCACTTCTCTTTACGATTTCTATGAATATCTTATTATTAATTAATTCGATTATTACTCATTAAAAAGAATACATTAGTATGTTTCACCTCTGTTAAGATAGCAGTGCCAAATAGGCAGAATGCACTGTAACCTATACTAGAATTAAGGGCTAATTAAGGGCTATTTTAGTGCCCTATTGTCGATTTTAGTGCTCCACCCTTAAGGGTGCAAATCGCAACATAGCCACCTTCACATTAAGCTGGCAAGGCAAACTAACAAATCAGGAATTAAAAAACATTTTCTGTACGACATAATTAAGGGCTAATTAAGTGCCCTATAAGCAATTTTAGTGCTCCACCCTGTACTTAGAAAAAAAATATTTTCTACCCCAATTTCACTTTTCTCAAAAATGGACGAGCAGACTGCAACGAAACTATAGAATAATTTAGAGCTCCTTGCCTACTAATTAAGTGCCCCATTAATGATTTAAGTGCTCCACCCTGTACTTAGCAAAAAAATATTTTCTAACCCAATTTCAGTTTTCTCGAAAATGGACGAGCAGACTGCAACGAAACTATAGAATAATTTAGAGCTCCTTGCCTACTAATTTAGTGCCCCATTGGTGATTTTAGTGCTCCACCCTGTACTTAGAAAAAAAATATTTTTTACCCCAATTTCAGTTTTCTCGAAAATGGACGAGCAGACTGCAACGAAACTATACAATAATTTAAAGCTCCTTGCCTACTAATTTAGTGCCCCATTGGTGATTTTAGTGCTCCACCCTGTACTTAGAAAAAAAATATGTTTTACCCCAATTTCAGTTTTCTCAAAAATGGACGAGCAGACTGCAACGAAACTATACAATAATTTAAAGCTCCTTGCCTACTAATTTAGTGCCCCATTAATGATTTTAGTGCTCCACCCTGTACTTAGAAAAAAAATATTTTCTACCCCAATTTCAGTTTTCTCGAAAATGGACGAGCAGACTGCAACAAAACTATAGAATAATTTAAAGCTCCTTGCCTACTAATTTAGAGCCCCATTGGTGATTTTAGTGCTCCACCCTGTACTTAGAAAAAAAATATTTTCTAACCCAATTTCAGTTTTCTCAAAAATAGACGAGCAGACTGCAACGAAACTATAGAATAATTTAAAGCTCCTTGCCTACTAATTTAGTGCCCCATTGGTGATTTTAGTGCTCCACCCTGTACTTAGAAAAAAAATATTTTTTACCCCAATTTCAGTTTTCTCGAAAATGGACGAGCAGACTGCAACGAAACTATACAATAATTTAAAGCTCCTTGCCTACTAATTTAGTGCCCCATTGGTGATTTTAGTGCTCCACCCTGTACTTAGAAAAAAAATATGTTTTACCCCAATTTCAGTTTTCTCAAAAATGGACGAGCAGACTGCAACGAAACTATACAATAATTTAAAGCTTTTTGCCTACTAATTTAGTGCCCCATTAATGATTTTAGTGCTCCACCCTGTACTTAGAAAAAAAATATTTTCTACCCCAATTTCAGTTTTCTCGAAAATGGACGAGCAGACTGCAACAAAACTATAGAATAATTTAAAGCTCCTTGCCTACTAATTTAAAGCCCCATTGGTGATTTTAGTGCTCCACCCTGTACTTAAAAAAAAATATTTTCTAACCCAATTTCAGTTTTCTCAAAAATAGACGAGCAGACTGCAACGAAACTATAGAATAATTTAGAGCTCCTTGCCTACTAATTTAGTGCCCCATTGGTGATTTTAGTGCTCCACCCTGTACTTAGAAAAAAAATATTTTCTACCCCAATTTCAGTTTTCTCAAAAATAAACGAGCAGACTGCAACGAAACTATAGAATAATTTAAAGCTCCTTGCCTACTAATTTAGTGCCCCATTGGTTATTTTAGTGCTCCACCCTGTACTTAGAAAAAAAATATTTTCTACCCCAATTTCAGTTTTCTCGAAAATGGACGAGCAGACTGCAACGAAACTATAAAATAATTTAGAGCTCCTTGCCTACTAATTAAGTGCCCCATTAATGATTTAAGTGCTCCACCCTGTACTTAGCAAAAAAATATTTTCTAACCCAATTTCAGTTTTCTCGAAAATGGACGAGCAGACTGCAACGACACCATAGAATAATTTAGAGCTCCTTGCTTACTAATTTAGTGCCCTATTGGTGATTTTAGTGCTCCACCCTGTACTTAGAAAAAAAATATTTTCTACCCCAATTTCAGTTTTCTCGAAAATGGACGAGCAGACTGCAACGAAACTATACAATAATTTAAAGCTCCTTGCCTACTAATTTAGTGCCCCATTGGTGATTTTAGTGCTCCACCCTGAACTTAGAAAAAAAATATTTTCTACCCCAATTTCAGTTTTCTCGAAAATGGACGAGCAGACTGCAACGAAACTATACAATAATTTAAAGCTCCTTGCCTACAAATTTAGTGCCCCATTGGTGATTTTAGTGCTCCACCCTGTACTTAGAAAAAAAATATTTTCTAACCCAATTTCAGTTTTCTCGAAAATGGACGAGCAGACTGCAACGAAACTATAAAATAATTTGAAGCTCCTTGCCTACTAATTTAGTGCCCCATTGGTGATTTTAGTGCTCCACCCTGTACTTAGAAAAAAAATATTTTCTAACCCAATTTCAGTTTTCTCGAAAATGGACGAGCAGACTGCAACGAAACTATAAAATAATTTGAAGCTCCTTGCCTACTGATTTAGTGCCCCATTGGTGATTTTAGTGCTCCACCCTGTACTTAGAAAAAAAATATTTTCTACCCCAATTTCAGTTTTCTCGAAAATGGACAAGCAGACTGCAACGAAACTATACAATAATTTAAAGCTCCTTGCCTACTAATTTAGTGCCCCATTGGTGATTTTAGTGCTCCACCCTGTACTTAGAAAAAAAATATTTTCTAACCCAATTTCAGTTTTCTCGAAAATGGACGAGCAGACTGCAACGAAACTATAGAATAATTTGAAGCTCCTTGCCTACTAATTTAGTGCCCCATTGGTGATTTTAGTGCTCCACCCTGTACTTAGAAAAAAAATATTTTCTACCCCAATTTCAGTTTTCTCGAAAATGGACGAGCAGACTGCAACGAAACTATACAATAATTTAAAGCTCCTTGCCTACTAATTTAGTGCCCCATTGGTGATTTTAGTGCTCCACCCTGTACTTAGAAAATAAATATTTTCTACCCCAATTTCAGTTTTCTCGAAAATGGACGAGCAGACTGCAACGAAACTATACAATAATTTAAAGCTCCTTGCCTACTAATTTAGTGCCCCATTGGTGATTTTAGTGCTCCACCCTGTACTTAGAAAAAAAATATTTTCTACCCCAATTTCAGTTTTCTCGAAAATGGACGAGCAGACTGCAACGAAACTATACAATAATTTAAAGCTCCTTGCCTACTAATTTAGTGCCCCATTGGTGATTTTAGTGCTCCACCCTGTACTTAGAAAAAAAATATTTTCTACCCCAATTTCAGTTTTCTCGAAAATGGACGAGCAGACTGCAACGAAACTATACAATAATTTAAAGCTCCTTGCCTACTAATTTAGTGCCCCATTGGTGATTTTAGTGCTCCACCCTGTACTTAGAAAAAAAATATTTTCTACCCCAATTTCAGTTTTCTCGAAAATGGACGAGCAGACTGCAACGAAACTATATAATAATTTAGAGCTCCTTGCCTACTAATTTAGTGGCCCATTAGTGATTTGAGTGCTCCACCCTGTACTTAGAAAAAAAATATTTTCTATACCAATTTCAGTTTTCTCGAAAATGGACGAGCAGACTGCAACGAAACTATACAATAATTCAAAGCTCCTTGCCTAATAATTTAGTGCCCCATTAGTGATTTTATTGCTCCACCCTGTACTTATAAAAAAAATATTTTCTACCCCAATTTCAGTTTTCTCGAAAATGGACGAGCAGACTGCAACGAAACTATACAATAATTTAAAGCTCCTTGCCTACTAATTCAGTGCCCCATTGGTGATTTTAGTGCTCCACCCTGTACTTAGAAAAAAAATATTTTCTACCCCAATTTCAGTTTTCTCGAAAATGGACGAGCAGACTGCAACGAAACTATACAATAATTTAAAGCTCCTTGCCTACTAATTTAGTGCTCCATTGGTGATTTTAGTGCTCCACCCTGTACTTAGAAAAAAATTATTTTCTACCCCAATTTCAGTTTTCTCGAAAATGGACGAGCAGACTGCAACCAAACTATAGAATAATTTAGAGCTCCTTGCCTACTAATTTAGTGCCCCATTGGTGATTTTAGTGCTCTACCCTGTATTTAGAAAAAAAATATTTTCTACCCCAATTTCACTTTTCTCGAAAATGGACAAGCAGACTGCAACAAAACTATAGAATAATTTAGAGCTTCTTGCCTACTAATTAAGTGCCCTATTGGTGATTTTAGTGCTCCACCCTGTACTTAGAAAAAAAATATTTTCTTCTCCAATTTCACTTTTCTCGAAAATGGACAAGCAGACTGCAACGGAACTATAGAATAATTTAGAGCTCCTTGCCTACTAATTAAGTGCCCCATTGGTGATTTTAGTGCTCTACCCTGTATTTAGAAAAAAAATATTTTCTACCCCAATTTCAGTTTTCTCAAAAATGGACGAGCAGACTGCAACGAACTATAGAATCATTTTGAGCTCCTTGCCTACTAATTTAGTGCCCTATTGGTGATTTTAGGGCTCCACCATGTATTTAGAAAAAAAATATTTTCTATCTCAATTTCACTTTTCTCGAAAATGGACGAGCAGACTGCAACGAGACTATAGAATAATTTAGAGCTCCTTGCCTACTATGTAAGTGCCCCATTGGTGATTTTAGTGCTCTACCCTGTACTTAGAAAAAAAATATTTTCTACCTTAATTTCAGTTTTCTTGAAAATGGACGCGCAGACTGCAACGAAACTATAGAATAATTTAAAGCTCCTTGCCTACTAATTTTAGTGCTCCACCCTGAAATCCCAATTGAGAACATGAAATAAACTCACCCTGTTTGTACATACATCTTAAATAATATCATTAATCAAGATCTCGTCGATCTTACGTACTATGAACCCACTATGATCCTAGTTTAAATTTATAGAGATAATTAACAATTACATGAACTATTATTAAACAGAGTGTCCCGCCGAAACACATTAAAAGTATATGGAGTGTTTCTGCTGTATGTTAAAAACTATGTGTAATTTTCATAAGTGTGCTGTGTTCTATATATTTCAGTAGTTGTAAAAATAAATTTGACAAAACATCAAACTTTGCATTTTGAATATTGATGTAAAGTTGCCTCTAAAATGCCAACTCCCGAAAGAGCCCAATGATGATTTATTTTTTAAAAAATGATATAAAAAATGTTCAAAATATACTACTATACTACTATATACTGCATTTAGTCAATTTTTATTCTCGATTCTTTTCAAATAAACACCCTGTACATTATTACATATTCTTAGGCGGAGTACAATTCTGCATTGATTTACACCAGCATACCCTATCTTCTTTAATTTGTAAGAAAAATAAGAGAAGATAGGTATACAGAGATTTCATTTAAACTATTAACACAAAAATCGCCAATGGGACTCTTAACTAGTAGTTAAATAGCTCTAAATAATTCTCTAGTTTGGTTGCAGTCTGCTCGTCCATTTTCGAGAAAACTGAAATTGGGGTAGAAAATATTTTTTTTCTAAGTACAGCGTGGAGCACTAAAATCACTAATGGGGCACTAAATTAGTAGGCAAGGAGCTTTGAATTATTGTATAGTTTCGTTGCAGTCTGCTCGTCCATTTTCGAGAAAACTGAAATTCGTGTAGAAAATATTTTTTTTCTAAGTACAGGGTAAAGCACTAAAATCACTAATGGGGCACTAAATTAGTAGGCAAGGAGCTTTAAATTATTGTTTAGTTTCGTTGCAGTCTGCTCGTCCATTTTCGAGAAAACTGAAATTGGGGTAGAAAATATTTTTTTTCTAAGTACAGGGTGGAGCACTAAAATCACCAATGGGGCACTAAATTAGTAGGCAAGGAGCTTTAAATTATAGTATAGTTTCGTTGCAGTCTGCTCGTCTATTTTCGAGAAAACTGAAATTGGGGTAGAAAATATTTTATTTCTAAGTACAGGGTGGAGCACTAAAATCACCAATGGGGCACTGAATTAGTAGGCAAGGAGCTTTAAATTATTGTATAGTTTCGTTGCAGTCTGCTCGTCCATTTTCGAGAAAACTGAAATTGGGGTAGAAAATATTTTTTTTCTAAGTACAGGGTGGAGCACTAAAATCACTAATGGGGCACTAAATTAGTAGGCAAGGAGCTTTAAATTATTGTTTAGTTTCGTTGCAGTCTGCTCGTCCATTTTCGAGAAAACTGAAATTGGGGTAGAAAATATTTTTTTTCTAAGTACAGGGTGGAGCACTAAAATCACTAATGGGGCACTAAATTAGTAGGCAAGGAGCTTTGAATTATTGTATAGTTTCGTTGCAGTCTGCTCGTCCATTTTCGAGAAAACTGAAATTCGTGTAGAAAATATTTTTTTTCTAAGTACAGGGTGGAGCACTAAAATCACTAATGGGGCACTAAATTAGTAGGCAAGGAGCTTTAAATTATTGTTTAGTTTCGTTGCAGTCTGCTCGTCCATTTTCGAGAAAACTGAAATTGGGGTAGAAAATATTTTTTTTCTAAGTACAGGGTGGAGCACTAAAATCACCAATGGGGCACTAAATTAGTAGGCAAGGAGCTTTAAATTATTGTATAGTTTCGTTGCAGTCTGCTCGTCCATTTTCGAGAAAACTGAAATTGGGGTAGAAAATATTTTTTTTCTAAGTACAGGGTGGAGCACTAAAATCACCAATGGGGCACTAAATTAGTAGGCAAGGAGCTTTAAATTATTGTATAGTTTCGTTGCAGTCTGCTCGTCTATTTTCGAGAAAACTGAAATTGGGGTAGAAAATATTTTATTTCTAAGTACAGGGTGGAGCACTAAAATCACCAATGGGGCACTGAATTAGTAGGCAAGGAGCTTTAAATTATTGTATAGTTTCGTTGCAGTCTGCTCGTCCATTTTCGAGAAAACTGAAATTGGGGTAGAAAATATTTTTTTTCTAAGTACAGGGTGGAGCACTAAAATCACCAATGGGGCACTAAATTAGTAGGCAAGGAGCTTTAAATTATTGTATAGTTTCGTTGCAGTCTGCTCGTCTATTTTCGAGAAAACTGAAATTGGGGTAGAAAATATTTTATTTCTAAGTACAGGGTGGAGCACTAAAATCACCAATGGGGCACTGAATTAGTAGGCAAGGAGCTTTAAATTATTGTATAGTTTCGTTGCAGTCTGCTCGTCCATTTTCGAGAAAACTGAAATTGGGGTAGAAAATATTTTTTTTCTAAGTACAGGGTGGAGCACTAAAATCACCAATGGGGCACTAAATTAGTAGGCAAGGAGCTTTAAATTATTGTATAGTTTCGTTGCAGTCTGCTCGTCCATTTTCGAGAAAACTGAAATTGGGGTAGAAAATATTTTTTTTCTAAGTACAGGGTGGAGCACTAAAATCACTAATAGGGCACTAAATTAGTAGGCAAGGAGCTCTAAATTATTCTATGGTTTCGTTGCAGTGTGCTCGTCCATTTTCGAGAAAACTGAAATTGGGTTAGAAAATATTTTTTTGCTAAGTACAGGGTGGAGCACTTAAATCATTAATGGGGCACTTAATTAGTAGGCAAGGAGCTCTAAATTATTTTATAGTTTCGTTGCAGTCTGCTCGTCCATTTTCGAGAAAACTGAAATTGGGGTAGAAAATATTTTTTTTCTAAGTACAGGGTGGAGCACTAAAATCACCAATGGGGCACTAAATTAGTAGGCAAGGAGCTTCAAATTATTCTATAGTTTCGTTGCAGTCTGCTTGTCCATTTTCGAGAAAACTGAAATTGGGTTAGAAAATATTTTTTTTCTAAGTACAGGGTGGAGCACTAAAATCACCAATGGGGCACTAAATTAGTAGGCAAGGAGCTTTAAATTATTCTATAGTTTCGTTGCAGTCTGCTCGTCCATTTTCGAGAAAACTGAAGATGGGGTAGAAAATATTTTTTTTCTAAGTACAGGGTGGAGCACTAAAATCACCAATGGGGCACTAAATTAGTAGGCAAGGAGCTTTAAATTATTGTATAGTTTCGTTGCAGTCTGCTCGTCCATTTTCGAGAAAACTGAAATTGGGGTAGAAAATATTTTTTTTCTAAGTACAGGGTGGAGCACTAAAATCACCAATGGGGCACTAAATTAGTAGGCAAGGAGCTTTAAATTATTGTATAGTTTCGTTGCAGTCTGGTCGTCCATTTTCGAGAAAACTGAAATTGGGGTAGAAAATATTTTTTTTCTAAGTACAGGGTGGAGCACTAAAATCACCAATGGGGCACTAAATTAGTAGGCAAAGAGCTTCAAATTATTCTATAGTTTCGTTGCAGTCTGCTCGTCCATTTTCGAGAAAACTGAAATTGGGTTAGAAAATATTTTTTTTCTAAGTACAGGGTGGAGCACTAAAATCACCAATGGTGCACTAAATTAGTAGGCAAGGAGCTCTAAATTATTCTATGGTTTCGTTGCAGTCTGCTCGTCCATTTTCGAGAAAACTGAAATTGGGTTAGAAAATATTTTTTTGCTAAGTACAGGGTGGAGCACATAAATCATTAATGGGGCACTTAATTAGTAGGCAAGGAGCTCTAAATTATTTTATAGTTTCGTTGCAGTCTGCTCGTCCATTTTCGAGAAAACTGAAATTGGGGTAGAAAATATTTTTTTTCTAAGTACAGGGTGGAGCACTAAAATCACCAATGGGGCACTAAATTAGTAGGCAAGGAGCTTTAAATTATTCTATAGTTTCGTTGCAGTCTGCTCGTCTATTTTCGAGAAAACTGAAATTGGGGTAGAAAATATTTTTTTTCTAAGTACAGGGTGGAGCACTAAAATCACCAATGGGGCTCTAAATTAGTAGGCAAGGAGCTTTAAATTATTCTATAGTTTTGTTGCAGTCTGCTCGTCCATTTTCGAGAAAACTGAAATTGGGGTAGAAATTATTTTTTTTCTAAGTACAGGGTGGAGCACTAAAATCATTAATGGGGCACTAAATTAGTAGGCAAGGAGCTTTAAATTATTGTATAGTTTCGTTGCAGTCTGCTCGTCCATTTTCGAGAAAACTGAAATTGGGGTAGAAAATATTTTTTTTCTAAGTACAGGGTGGAGCACTAAAATCACCAATGGGGCACTAAATTAGTAGGCAAGGAGCTTTAAATTATTGTATAGTTTCGTTGCAGTCTGGTCGTCCATTTTCGAGAAAACTGAAATTGGGGTAGAAAATATTTTTTTTCTAAGTACAGGGTGGAGCACTAAAATCACCAATGGGGCACTAAATTAGTAGGCAAAGAGCTTCAAATTATTCTATAGTTTCGTTGCAGTCTGCTCGTCCATTTTCGAGAAAACTGAAATTGGGTTAGAAAATATTTTTTTTCTAAGTACAGGGTGGAGCACTAAAATCACCAATGGTGCACTAAATTAGTAGGCAAGGAGCTCTAAATTATTCTATGGTTTCGTTGCAGTCTGCTCGTCCATTTTCGAGAAAACTGAAATTGGGTTAGAAAATATTTTTTTGCTAAGTACAGGGTGGAGCACATAAATCATTAATGGGGCACTTAATTAGTAGGCAAGGAGCTCTAAATTATTTTATAGTTTCGTTGCAGTCTGCTCGTCCATTTTCGAGAAAACTGAAATTGGGGTAGAAAATATTTTTTTTCTAAGTACAGGGTGGAGCACTAAAATCACCAATGGGGCACTAAATTAGTAGGCAAGGAGCTTTAAATTATTCTATAGTTTCGTTGCAGTCTGCTCGTCTATTTTAGAGAAAACTGAAATTGGGGTAGAAAATATTTTTTTTCTAAGTACAGGGTGGAGCACTAAAATCACCAATGGGGCTCTAAATTAGTAGGCAAGGAGCTTTAAATTATTCTATAGTTTTGTTGCAGTCTGCTCGTCCATTTTCGAGAAAACTGAAATTGGGGTAGAAATTATTTTTTTTCTAAGTACAGGGTGGAGCACTAAAATCATTAATGGGGCACTAAATTAGTAGGCAAGGAGCTTTAAATTATTGTATAGTTTCGTTGCAGTCTGCTCGTCCATTTTCGAGAAAACTGAAATTGGGTTAAAAAATATTTTTTTTCTAAGTACAGGGTGGAGCACTAAAATCACCAATGGGGCACTAAATTAGTAGGCAAGGAGCTTTAAATTATTGTATAGTTTCGTTGCAGTCTGCTCGTCCATTTTCGAGAAAACTGAAATTGGGGTAAAAAATATTTTTTTTCTAAGTACAGGGTGGAGCACTTAAATCACCAATGGGGCACTAAATTAGTAGGCAAGGAGCTCTAAATTATTCTATAGTTTCGTTGCAGTCTGCTCGTCCATTTTCGAGAAAACTGAAATTGGGTTAGAAAATATTTTTTTGCTAAGTACAGGGTGGAGCACTTAAATCATTAATGGGGCACTTAATTAGTAGGCAAGGAGCTCTAAATTATTCTATAGTTTCGTTGCAGTCTGCTCGTCCATTTTTGAGAAAAGTGAAGTTGGGGTAGAAAATATTTTTTTTCTAAGTACAGGGTGGAGCACTAAAATTGCTTATAGGGCACTTAATTAGCCCTTAATTATGTCGTACAGAAAATGTTTTTTAATTCCTGATTTGTAAGTTTGCCTTGCCAGCTTAATGTTAAGGTGGCTATGTTGCGATTTGCACCCTTAAGGGTGGAGCACTAAAATCGACAATAGGGCACTAAAATAGCCCTTAATTAGCCCTTAATTCTAGTATAGGTTACAGTGCATTCTGCCCATTTGGCACTGCTATCTTAACAGAGGTGTATGTTTCTAACTTCACAATATTTCAGTGTTTTATACGCGTGGCGCATGAAGTAAAATTTTGAGTTTAGAAAAGCCCCGTGAAAAGTTTCTACGCGGGGCTTTTCTAAACTCGATATTTTACTTCATGCTTATTCTGGGAGTGGAAACACTCGTTATAAACTTTATATTGCACGCTTTTATAAAAAATCGATTAATGACTGAAAATTTACAGAGTATACATTATGCATATTTAAAACAAAAATTCACAGTATGTAGAAATTTTCTTTTAAATATGCAAAATGTATACACTGTATATTTACAGGGATTAATCGATTTTTTTTATAAAAACGTGCGATATAAAGTTTAAAACGAGTGTTTCCACTCCCAGACTAAGCATGAAGTAAATTTTCACGGGGCTTTTCTAAACTCGAAATTTTACTTCATGCGCCACGCGTATAAAACACTAAAATATTGTAAAGTTAGAAATAAACTAATGTATTTTTTTAATCAGTAATAATCGAAAACATTAAATAACAAAATATTCACATTTCTCTTCATACATTTTCAAGTCAGATCAAATAATATAATATATAAAATTAACTTAAAAAAATGATAATGTTGCGTGTATGCACCAATGGCGCTTAATGGGTTAATGACGTTTTTATTTAAACCAAAATTGATTGTTTATTCACTAAATCACATCTAGTTTAAGAATCAGTTTAGCACCCATATATTTTGCCCTTAATTTTATTTAAGTTCAAGATTGAATTGAAAATTTTTGCTAGGATGAATAATTTATGAATATTTCATTGAATCGAGTTGTAAACTTTTCGAAAAGTATAGTGGGACATCATATTATTTTGAATGTAGAAATATATATAGCCGAGGACACGTTCTGGCGAGGAAAATTTATCACCGGACGGCTTCTTATTTTTTGTTGTTTAAGTTTTATCTTCATTTACCCAGTCAAGCTTTTTCCCTTTAGCCCGTTTTCCTCGTGGATAATATTTGTTTTATAAATCCGGGCATAATTCAAGCAGAGGGTATCGAAATTACAGGCCTACGTAAAAGTTCCCTTTAAAATGGAAATTCCGGCCCTTAAAATATATTTTATTCAAAAATACACGGGTGTATTTTATCGGAGTAATTGGATTAAGATTGAATTTATATAAAAAATAAAGGGCGTGTTGTTTTTTGTTCCATTCGTGAATTTTATATATTACTAATTCCCTTGTATTCCCAAGTTGTGTGTATATAGCAAACCCTTTTTCGCGCAATCTTTTATTGATATCCTGCAAACGAAAAGCAATGAATTTTACTGCCTTTTCGATTTCGGGAAGGCATTCCTCACTCGGCCCCATTTTACGACGGTGTCAGCACATGTTTTACCTTTTCGATCGTAACCATCCCTTCGGAATGAGAAGACGAAAAAAAAAAATAGTAAACATACACACGCTCGGGAAGAGACAGTTGAATAAAATATGTAACCGCAGAAGTTCGTAATGAGAACTGGCAATCGGGGAAGTTCCAGAGAGCGCATAAAATAAATACAATCGGAATCTACCTAACTAACTTAGCTCAACTGAGCAATTACAGTTTGGGAAAAGTCCAATAAAAACTGTCGTATCGTCCGTCGTCTCTCTAACGATTCGTCCCGTCTGGAAAAAGGGGCGCGCGGAAGGGAAACTTTAAAGCAAATTAGCAGGGTGTTTTTATCAAATTGCGCTTTAAATGCGATTCGGATAACCGGGGGTTGGGGGTGCACTCATCAATCAAGGGCGGCGGTACGCCCCCTCTAGGAGGGGCGGCTCCTCTTCTTGCACAAGCGGGGGGTGCAGAGACGATTTACTGCACCGACCGATAAATCTTCCCCCCCGCGTCGTCGTCAAGGCTTTTTTTCTGTGGGCTCGAGGAGGTCGATCAAAACATAAACATGTACAAATTAGTGAATTTGTCCAAAAGATTATAGAAAGCTTAATCGATTAAGAATCAAAGACTTTAATAAATACTGCGAAATCAAATGAATTCTTAATCGGAGAAGGATGTGATTTTTTTTTTAAATGGCAATGTTCAAAGGTTGTGACATAATTAACTTAAATTGTTGACAATTTCCAAGTTTTTCCAAAAATTTCCCTTTTCATAAGATTTTTATAATTAATGTGAACATCTTGAAAAAATCACTTAATTTTTGAATTTCACGAAAATTGACCGATGATTTTTAAAATAAACGGAAATTTAGGAAAACCGACAGAATTTTAAAAATTCGCGAATAGCGTCGACATTTTTAAGTTTAAAGAACATTTAGGAAATTCCGGAAAATTACCAAGATTTTACAAATTGACTAAAGTTTTGAAAATTTATTCATGAAATGTATAACATTTTTAAAAAATAACGGAAATATAAGAAATTCGTAATTTTTGATAATTAACAAAAATCTAAGAAGTTTATGAAAATCGTTTAACATTTTGAAAGTTAAGGAAATCTTTAAAACTTTACGAACGCATTAAGATTTTGAAAACTAAAGATATTCAAAAAAATGCCGTCATGATATTTATATCTTCAAAAAAAAATTGGAAAGGCGTCAAAATATTCAAATTAACAATTATTTTGGATAATCATTAATTTCTAGAATCAACGTTTAACCCAGAAAATTCACGTAAACCATAAAACTTTTAAATACTAGGAATATCTAAGATATTCAAAAATTTTAAAAAATTCTCAAAATATTGAAAATCTCATAAACATTTCAAATTTTATAAATCGAGACAAATATTAATAATTTAATGAAAATTTTAAAATTTCACGAAAACTGCTGAGATGTTAAAATTAGAATTTTACTTGAGATCAGTGTTTTACATGCGTGGCGCATGAAGTAAAATTTCGAGTTGAGAAACGCCCGAATTTGGATTTGGACGCCGCGCGTCCAAATCCAAATCGCCGAGGAGAATGTTAAATTTCAAGTGAATAAATTGGTCGAAAATGTCTTTTCGCTTTTCTCAACTCGAAATTTTACTTCATGCTTAGTCTGGGAGTGGAAAACATTCGTTCGACAATTGTCAATATCTTATTTTGTTTGTTTCTGTATTGTAGATAAAAAAATAGTAATATTAATAAAAGATGTAAAATGATGAATATCAAGAAAACAAATAAAATTTGTTAAAAAGGAAAAAAAAATAATAAGATTTTTATTAACATTATAAATTTTATAAATCGAGAAAAATCTTAAAATATTGAAAGTTTAATAAAATTTTAGAAAATACACAAAAACTGCTTAGATGTTAAAATTTGAATTTCACCTGAGATCAGTGTTTTACACGCGTGGCGCATGGAGTAAAATTTCGAGTTGAGAAAAGCCCGAATTTGGATTTGGACGCTGCGCGTCCTAATCGGAATTCTTGGGGCTTTTCTCCACTCGAAATTTTACTTCATGCTTAGTCTGGGAGTGGAAGACATTTGTTCGACAATTGTCAATATCGTATTTTGTTTGTTTCTGTTTTGTAGACAAAAATAGTGATATTAAGAAAATTTGTAAAATGATACTAAGAAAACAAATTAAATTTGTTATAATCGAAAAAAAGATGGCTTTTTCTATTTAAAATTGAAATTATTAATTTTTATAACAATCGATAAAAAGCTTGGATATTTACGAAAAAAAATCGTCGTTTTTAAAAGTGACGAAAATCTTGAGATTTCTTGAAAAACGTCGAGAATTTGTCAATTACCAAAAATTTTAGAAATCCAATAAAAACTCATTATTTTTTAAATTTAACAAATATCTTAGAATATAAACAAAAGTTGTAAACATGTTGACAATTATTGAACATCTTTTAAATTCACGAAAGTAGTCGAAATTTCCGAAAATTAACCTAAATCGTCCAACATTTTGAAAAGTAATTTAAATTCATACGTTGCAAATTTACGAAAAGCGTCAAAGTTTCTTTAAAAATTCACGAAAATTTAGAAAATTTATTATTATTATTAAAAGTATTTACATTTTTTAAATTTACGATAATCTAAGAAATTCATAAAAAATTGAAAAAAGTCTTTTGAAAATTCATGAAAAGTATAGAAATTTTTAAAAATTACAGAAATAAAAAATGGTGATGTGTCCATCATAGTACTTTCCCCCGTAAATTGCGTATTAAATCAGTTTTAAAATATTTGTAGCATTATTATTTTCAAAATATCTTCAACTTTTTGATAACTACAACTTTTATTTGAAACATTTTTCAATTGTATCAACACATACACTGAGACAAACCAATGACTAGATAAAAGAACATTATTTATTAATTATCTCAAAAACTAAGAGTGCTATGACAAAAAGTGAAGATACAAAAAATCTTTACTTTTTAATTTCCTACAACTTTTATTTGAAATATTTTTCAATTGTATCGACACATACACTGTCACACACCAATAACTAGATAAAACACACAACTTTTGAAATATCTCAAAAACTAAGAGTGCTATGACAAAAAGGAAATGAACAATACATCTTCATTTTGTTATTATCTACAACTTTTATTTGAAAGAATTTTTTGTTTGATGAACATATATTGAAAAAATCTGAAAAAACTGAAAAACGCTACGAGTAAAGTACCACTTCCGGTTTTCCGATTTTCACCAAAAGCTTTTCAGTTCTTCCGATTGTATCAAAAAGCTTGTTTTAAGTTTCATCTCGATATCTTTAGCGGTTTTTGCGGTACAGCGCACACAGACTCACACACAGACACACAGACAGACATTTTTCAAAAATGGTCTTATTCGACTCAGGGGACCTCAAAACGGATATTTCCGCTAAAATTTTTGATTCGAAAATTTTCACGAAAACAATACTTTCCCTTTGTATTACATACGGGGAAAAGTAAAAAAGTGATCAAAAATTGCTAAGATTTATAGATCTGAAAACCCAGGAAATAAGGCTTGGCGTTTAAAAATCCCTTCGCTAAATGCCCTCATAAATTGTCCACATTAGCGATAATTACCACATCTGTTAACACCGTTTCAATGTTCAAAGATAATTGTGAACATTAATAAAGTAAAGAATAATATATTATTGCAGATTTCATATAGTACAATTTTTTTGTTGGTATTAAGTAAATATTGTTATGTTTCACAATATTTACTTTATATTTCTTGAATAACTTTCTCATTTAAACATTGGTGAAACATTTTGAAATAATATTAAAGGATAAATTAAAACCACTGGGTTTGTTTCACTATTTGTTTCTATGTACTCGACTAGCTGCGCTTTTTACGGCATTATCAAGAGACTAATAAAACAAACCTAGTGTTTTATCCTTTAATAATATTTACTTTGTTTGTATAATACTTTTTTGTCTAATGTGACTGCGGTTTCGACAAATTTACCTTATCATTGTCAAACATTATCACTTTATGTTTGATAATAACAAGTTGAATTTGTCGAAACTGCAGTCACATTTAATAAAAATGTGTTATCGAAACAAAACAAAAAGTGTATTATTGTGAAATTAACATGTATAAGTAGAAGCCAAAACAATATTTTTTCTTCATTTGCATGCCCAATTGCAACTTATTAACCCATTAACGGCTGAGCAGTGCTAGAGTTGACTGTAACAGTTGAATTTAAGTCCAATTTTGCACTTTTTTTAAGATTTCTATGAATGACATTGTATAACATACTGTGAATTTTTCTTTTAAATATGCATAATGCATACGCTGTAAACTTTCAGGCATTCGTCGATTTTATATAAAAAAACGTGCAATATGAAGTTTAGAACGAGTGTTTCCACTCCCAGACTAAGCATGAAGTAAAATTTCGAGAATAGAAAAGCCTAAAGCTTTTCTAAACTCGAAATTTTACTTCATGCGCCACGCGTATAAAACACTGAAATATTGTGAAGTTAGAATTACACTGAAATTTGTTTGGTTTAATGAGTTATAAATGGAATATTTTAATAACAAAATATTTATCTTTTTCTTCATACATTTTCAAGTCAGGTCAAATAATATAACGTATCAAATTAACTTATTTAGTAATTTAATTAACAAAAAAATGATAATGTTGCGTGTATGCATCAATGGCGCCTAATGGGTTAAAGTTTAAACTAGAACTTGAATATCCTAGGACGCCTTTTGTTAACAGGATAATATCAATATTTTATAGCAATTTTAAAGCTTTAAGGGCATTTTTTCTTTATAACAATTTAAATACGCCCGGCGCATTCACCATAAATCAACAACTTCTCATTTCCGGCTATTAATAAAACACATGCTTCATTCCTGGCAAAGAAATAGTCAATTAGGCGATATTTTCTGGGGGAGCACAATCGCAGACAATGGTCTGCTGCGGATTTGTTATGGGTCAGCGAAGATCGCCCAGCAAGATTCGAATTTATGTATCTGGCTCCACATTGAATATCCGGTAAGAGGATATTCAATGTGGAGCCAGATACATAAATTCGAATCTTGCTGGGCGATCTTCGGACTTATTTTTTTTCTCGCCCCCGGCCCTAATCCCCTCTTTTCGAACGCCAGTTTTCTTAAATCCTCCAAAACACACTCACGCATATACCGCTCCTAGTGTTATTGTCAAATCTCGTTATCGACAAATCTCGAGATTTTTTTTTTCCACATGAGGTGGTATCGCTTAGCGTCCCTGCACTACGGTCTCCGTGGTCCTTTTGTGCTCCTCTGGTTATTTTACTCCCTGTATATTCCTGTGTCTTCTAAGAAGTCCAGGAGTTTGGGCCAGGGGATGTTCTTGAGCTGTTCTTCAGGAAGCACGGGCTTCCCGAGTTGCTCCGTGCGTTGCCGTTTATAGGCTTCGCATGTGCACAGTAGGTGTTGGGGAGTTTCCTCTTCTTCCAAGCACCCACGGCATATAGGGCTTTTCTCAAGACCCATCCTATGTTTGTGCTTATTCAGGTCACAGTGCCCAGTAACTAGTCCTGTGATTTTCCTTAGTTTCATTCTGCTCAGTCCTGATAGCGCTAATGCGCTATCAGGTACCGGGCCATCTAGGAAGAGTCTCCTGTGCCTCATTCCCATTTGGTTGTGCCATGCCTTTGTATGCTCCTCTGCTAACTTGCGTCGGATTATTTCCTTTCCGGTTTCATGTGGTATTCCGAAAGCGGGTTCAGGTCCTATAAATTCACCTGTTGCCCCTTGTTTGGCCAGCAAGTCGGCCCCCAAGTGTCCAATAATTCCTTGGTCCTTGGGTATCCATACTAGCTGTGTTTTTGTTGTTGTCGCCAGTGCGTCCAGCCTGTTTATGCAGTCTATAACCAGTCTGGACTGAACTATCGGCGAGGCTAGCGCTTTTAGGGCTGCCTGGCTGTCCGACATAATGGTAATTGGTCCTTTGTTGAGTCCCGACTCCATTATGTGGTGGGCACACCAGTCAATGGCGGCCACTTCAGCCTGGAAGATGGAGGCATGTTTCCCCAGAGCAACCGTGAATTTTTTGCTACGGTTACAGCCTCCATAGATGCCAGCCCCGGTTCCTTTAGTGTTTTTGGACCCGTCTGTGTACCAGATGGATCCTTTACTCGTTCCCGGGTATGTTCCATTTGTCCATTCACTCCGTGGGGTATGATTATTTTGAATCTGCGGGATGGGTGTACGATTTTAGTGAAATCGGACCTCATTTTTAGGATTTCTTCTTCTTGTAGCACTTTAAATGTTTCCGGTCTAGATGACCCTACATTTAAAGTGTGTCCATTTATGTGCAGTCTGTAGGCTGCCTGTCTGGCTTCCATCATAACATATAGATGTAGTGGTGGAAGCGATAATATGTGTTCCATGGCTGCTGTGGGCGTTGTTCTCATTGCCCCAGTAATCAGCAGACACGCCTGTCGTTGCACTCTTTCGAGTTTTACGGCTGCGCTCTTGGTTTGGGTTTTTTCTCCCCAAGCGAGCGCCGCTTATGTCACTATGGGTCTTATGACCACGGTGTATAGCCATTTGGTCATACTGGGTCTCAGTCCCCATGTGCGTCCTACCATTTTCCTGGTCGCAAAAAGTCCTCTCATGGCCCTTTTGCTGATGTTCTCCAGGTGGAAGTTGAAGTTCAATCTGGTATCAAGTGTGACCCCTAGATATTTTACTTCATTTTTGATTGGGACTTCCATTTCATACATGCGTAGCCATGTTATGTCATTGCTTTTTCGTCTCCTGGTAAAGGAGACTATCGCCGTTTTGGCCGGGTTTACAGCTAACCCTTCGTTCTTGCACCATCTTTCCACGGTAGTTAGTGCCCTCTGCATCAGGCTTGATACAGTGGTCCCAAACTTCCCGCTAACTAGAATGGTCAGATCATCTGCGTACCCCAGGGCATAAATGCCCTGGTTTTCAAGTAGCAGCAGAAGGTCGTCCATGACGAGGCACCACAGGAGCGGCGAGAGAACCCCTCCCTGGGGGCACCCGCCAGCGACCACCGCTTCTGCTGTCTTTCCGTATAGAGTGGTTGTTACAGTCCGGCTCCTGAGCATCTTGTTCATCCAGTGTCGGACCTGCGGGTAAATCCCTCTTTTCTCCATTGCTGTTGCTATGGAGTTGAAGGTTGTGTTGTCAAACGCCCCTTCAATGTCCAGAAAGGCCCCCAACGCAATGTCTTTGCATTGTATGGTCCTTTCGCATCTGCTCACTAGCTGGTGGATTGCCAGTTCGCATGACTTTCCCGCTTGGTAGGCATATTGTTGACGGTGTAGTGGTGAGTCCTTTAGGACTCCTTCCCGTATGTGCCTTTCTACTAGTTTTTCTAGTAGTTTTAAAATGAATGATGACAAGCTGATCGGTCTGTAAGATTTGGCCAGGGCATACGAAGCACGCCCTGGTTTGGGTATAAATACCACCCTTACAGTCCGCCAGCTGCTTGGAATGTATGAAAGGACAAGGCTAGCTCTGAGGATATCACATAGTGTTCACCTCAGCGCTGCTATCCCCTTTTGTAGCATGACAGGATATATCCCGTCAGGACCTGGTGATTTGAATGGTTTGAACGTGTAAATTCCCCACTCAATGTCACCAGGTTTGATAATTGTTTTCGCTGTATCCCAGTCCTGTTTTGGAGCCCATGTGTTGGGCTCGCTTAGGTCCCCGGATACAGGATTTTCAAGTATTACAGAACCCGGGAAGTGCGTCTGCAGTAATAATTGCAGGGTCCCTTCTACCGAGTCTGTGTACTCTACATCTTTGGTCAGCAGTGAGCCGATGTTCCCAGCATGATCTTTGCTGAGCGTCTTAAGTAGACGGGAGCTTGTGGGTTCACTTTCTATGTCCCCACAGAATTTTTGCCAAGAGTCTCTCTTGGCTTTTGTAATGGCATTGTTATATGCCGTGAGGGCCGTTTTGTACTGCGCTCATTCACCGTTTCTCTTGGCTATGTTGAATAGCCTTCTGGTGCATGCCTTTGCCCTATCAAGATCCCTGTTCCACCAGGTGACCCTGGTGGAAGTGGGTTTGGTAGTTCTTGGGCAGCTTGCTTCAAACGCCGTATTGATGGAGTCCGTGATGCTTTGCACCATGAACTCCAGCTCATGCGTTGTTCTCGCTCCTGTTGGACAGTCCCCGATTCGGCTGGCTAGTACCTCATTGTACAGGTCCCAGTCAGTTCTCCTCGGGTTTCTGTTTTGGGTTTCCGTTGGTTTTTCTAATTCGATATCGAATCGTATATATCTATGGTCTGATAGTGATGGTTCATCAGACACATGCCAAAGTTTTATCAGTTCACTTGCCTTGCGAGAGGCAAGTGTAATGTCAATTACTTCGCATCGCACCGCGTTTACGAACGTGGGTACATTTCCAATATTTGCTATTTCAATGTCATTCTCTAAGATAAAATCTAATAGTTTCTCACCTCTTGGATTGATGTCCGTGCTCCCACATATGATGTGGTGTGCGTTGGCATCGCATCCAAGGATCAGCGGTATGCCATCGTGGCTCCCGCGATTTATCAGCCGCTGGACGATGTCTGGCGGCGGTGGTCCTGGTTGGTTGTAGGGAAGGTAACCGGATCCGAGTATAAACTCCCTCCGTGTTCCCCTTTCCACTACTTCCAGCCGTGCTGCCACTAGGTCTCTGCAACATAGGTCCCATAGGGGCATTAGATTCAGTTCATGTTTTACGATTATACATGTACGTGGGTTACACATAGGTTCGGCCACTATCAGTCGCCTGCCCTGTATGTTTAACCCCTTTACAATTCCCTTGTAGAGCCATGGCTCTTGTACAAGTGCAATGTCAATATTCTCATTAAGGATATATGCACTGAGGGCAGCGGATGCCGCCCTACAGTGGTGTATATTAATTTGAAGTAATTTGAACATTACTTACCCTTCGGTGATTTGGGCAACGGACTGCTGTCCATTGCTCCCTCTCCGGGCAATGGAATGTCTTCCATTGTTTCCTCTGTGGTCTCCTCAGGTTTGGCGCCGGTCTTTGCCGCCAGGGCCCTGAGGGTAATCGTCGAGAGGCCGAAGTGTAGCTTCTTCCTCTCGCTGACCTTCCCCCAAGAGAACTTGTCCATCAGTAAGATGTACTGAGTTCCCCTGGGGTCCGGCCTCTCGTTAACCACTCTCCAGGTATCGGTGCTCAGGTTGTTCTGCACCGATATTCTGTTGAGGAAGGTGGTCGCCTCTATGGGTGGTCCTGAAGCCCAGGTTAGCACTCTCCTGGGTTCCGGTAAGTCCTTCAGATCAATGATCTGAAGTTCCTTCCCGTTCCCCAGGAGGTTTTTCTCCTTGGAGATGCTCTCGAGCCATGCTCTGGTTTGCATGTCGGAGCATATTACTTTCAGGAATCCCCCTTTGTGGGTGCATTCCTGAAATCTCGGCGATGCTTCGCCTTTCGCCGTGGCATCAATGCATTGGATGATCGAGGTTTTAATAACCTCGGCCTCCTCTGCACTGATGCTATTCTCGGGATATCCCTTCGGTATAATAGCGAGTGCTATGCCCGTATGGATATCGCTGAAGGTCCTCTTTGGCGGAGGCCCTTTCTCCTCCCTTGGGGTTTTCGCCGGTCTCTTGAGGAGTCCCGGAGGTGTGCAGTCGCTCGACAGGTTTCGCTTTGGCGTCCCTGACGAGCCGGGTGCTGACGTTGGTCCAGGGTATCGCGGATGCGTCCCCCCCCCCCCTAGCGTCGGCTTTCCCTGAGGTAGGTTTCGCTTAGGCGTCCCTGCCCTCAGGGCGAGCTTTTCTCTCTTCTGGCGTCGCTTGGTCGCCCCCGATGGCTGTTTAGGGCGTTCGGGTTCGGCTGCGGCGGCACCAGTGGAGGTAGGGTTCTCCGAAGAGCCCCCTATGGTTGTTGTTGGTTTTGTTTTGGTTTTAGGTTCCATTTTGGTCCCACGAGTACGGAGGAAATTACCGGTCGCTGTGCGCAGTGCCCCGATACGCACAGAAGGCTCACTACGTTGGGAGGTCGCCCGGTATCCCAACGGAATCGTTCGCGACACTTAACCCTGTGCCATACAGCTATTGGCACGATATCTGTACACCGTAGCTTGGGGGAAGTTGGTTCGCGGCAACTGGTTTAGGCCGGTCATGCGGGGGTGTCCCACCTGCCCGACCCTATGCCAGCTACTGGCCGAATGCTCGGTCACGCTCCTATCCACCACCTGGAGACGCGCTCGGTAGCCTCTGCCCGCAGCTTGCAGTCGGCCCCATTGCTGGTGCCAACTGGTTTCATCGAGAATGGTTTCATCGAGAATTAAACTAAACGATTTTATTCTGTGTCAATAAATATCGTATGCTATAAAATAAAACCTCTAGACTGTTATAGAATATATTGTAGGTTGGCAACTCTGAAATTATACATTATAATTATTATGTCCGAAGTTTTAAATGACAATTCCTAAAGCGTGTATCCAACATAAATTTAAAAATAGATAAAATCATAGCACTCTAGAGGTTTTAATTTATTGAACATACGATATTAAATCATGTAAAAACAATAATACGATTACGGACATTTTTACACCATTCACATTGTGATGCATAAATAGATTAAATTGATAAGTTCTTTTAGAAATAAACTATCCAGTAAACTTCTTTCGAAAACATTTTCTCGTTTGAAAAGAATCAAGGACGCTTGATTCTTTTTGCACGTATCTATCTTTTTCACCCAAGAAAAAGTTAACTGGAAATAAAAAACTCAATATTAGAAATCAAGAAACAAATTAATGAAAGTGTGCAAACTATAAGAAGCGTACGCTTATTTTCTGGAATTTAAATAGTTTTGAATTTGAATTATTATTGTTTAAATTAATGAATTAAGGCACTTAGAAGGAAAGAGGTGTAAGGTCCAATTTGAGAAGAATAATACATGCAATTTTTTCAAATGTGGATTTCTCATTTTTTTAGTAATCACTTGCATCCCTTTGCTTCTAGATGATTTAATTTATTTTTTCAATGAAACTTGATATCTTTAAGAATAATTCAAATTCAAAACAATCTGAATTCGAAAAAATTAGCTTACGTTTCTTACTTTTCAATGGCTATTTATTGTCTTAAGTTGTCTTATTAATTAAGACGTATTGTTTGCATTCTACACAAATTTTCGTAATTCTATATAGTGATATCTTTAGTTTTGTTCTCATTGATCACTTGATTAAACATGATTGCATATTAATTTTTTTACTTTTGATTTTGAGATAATGGTATCCTTGAATTCTACTCGTCTTAGGCTACAATTTTAAAAAACTAATTGACTTATTCTTGCATTTTTTAGCTACATCTCGGTAAATATTGATCACTATCACATCTAAGCGTTATATATTTTTAACTTTACTGTAAATCAATGGTTTATACGCGTGGCGCATGAAGTAAAATTTCGAGTTTAGAAAAGCCCCGTGAGAATTTTCTACGCGGGGCATTTCTAAACTCGAAATTTTTCTTCATGCTCAGTCTGGGAGTGGAAGACAGTGTTACTTTAAAATTTTCACAACTGTTAAAATATGCAAAGAGTTTTATGTAACACCGAACATTTTCATAATGAGAATTTTTCTTTAACGTATCCATATGCATACGTTAAACATTTTCCGATACTCGGTTTATTAAAAGAATTCAATTTGAAACTTTAAGCGAGTGTTTTCCACTCCCAGGCTAAGCATGAAGTAAAATTTCGAGTTTAGAAAAGACTGAAAATTTGGTTTGGTCGCGTAGCGCGAAGCGCGAAGCGGGGAGCGGCCAATCCAAATTTTCAGGCTCATCTAAACTCGAAATTTTACTTTATGCGCCACCGGTAGAAAACACTAATTCAATATAAAGTTTGGCGGTGCGTTTTATACTTGGTAATATGCCAGTGGTTTGTACCGGTGTCGGCTGGCGCTGACCTGTATGTCAACTGTCATTATAGTCCAAATGTCGGCTGACGCCGACTTTCGTCAAGTTGACACAATGGACTAAATTTCGGCTAGCCCCGACTTATGTCAAGCTGAAACGATGGACTAATGTCAGTCAACCTAGTGATTTACAGTAATAAATTCACTTTTTGAATATTGTGACTTTAAGAGACTTGATTGGCTGTCTTCTGACTATGGTAAGAGTTTGTCTGATTATGTCTCTATGGGCTGTATTTCGACTATTCTGGTATTATGACTGTAAGTCACTTGGTTGGCTGTCTTATAATTTAGAAGGATTTTGTCATTAAATCACAATGCTGACTTTATGTGATATATTGATTTAAATGACATATAATCATATTATCACAATAGTCGAAATACAGTTCATAGAGAGACATAATCAGACAAAATCCTAGCAAGGTCAATAGACAGTCAATCAAGTGACTTACAGTCACAATAGTCAAAACACGGCCAATGAAAATATAATTTGACGAAATCTTATGATTATCCAAAGACAGTAAAGCAATTTAAATGTCACAGATGTCAATATACAGTCGATCAAGTAATTTAATGACAAAATCCTATCACACTTAGAGATTAATAGTCGATGTTGCGATAGTCAAATAACAGTTGAAAAAGAAATGTAATTACTAAATACTATAATGCTCAAAAAACAGTTCAATAATTTATAGTTATAATACAATCAATTTACAGCCGTCTAAGCGATTTTTAACTTAAGCGAAGTCAGCGACACAGTGATTATATGATGATAAAAATGTTGTGATAGTCAAATTAACTGTCATTTAATTTTATAGATTAAATGTTGATTATATTGACTGTCTTTACTAAAGGGTTTTCCAATAAGGGTGGGTTGATGTTGACATCTAATAAAACAAGCTGTGTGTGAGGTATTAACGACATTTTTTGTTTATTTGAAAGGCCTATGTATGTCGTTATGTATGGAATATGACATCGTTCAAATGTCCGCCGCGTCATCGCACGGTGGCAGATATCCGAGAGCTCTAATTTTTAATAACTCTGCCGCATAGAACCGGTTGAATTTGAGCGATGGCCCAGGTTATGTTGACTTTGAGGGGATTAGTCGATTGCGGCTTATTAGCATAGACCTGCAACTTTAGAAAAAGACACAAGAAAAAGTCTAGCAAGGTCAAATCGCACGATCTTGGTGTCCAATTTACGTCACCTCGAGAAATAACCATACCCTCAAATTGTGCATGCAGAATGTCTATTGTCGTCCGCGTCTATATCGATTAATTCGAGAAAAAGAAATTGGTTATCGAGAAAAAGAAATTGGTGATCTGGCGCTCGCCATTGATGGTGATGGCCTCACCAACGTCGTTTTCGAAGAAGTACGGACCAATGATGCCGCCGGCCCAAAATCCGCGCCAAACAGTAACTTTTTGTGAATGCATTGCCACCTAGTGAACCTTTTGTGGGTTGGAGACGTCTTATATACGGTAATTTTCTTTGTTTACAATAGTCATTTATCCAAAAATGCGTCTCGTCACTAAAGATGATTTTATGGCTAAAATTGGGATCTTCTTCCAAACCCTCCAAAGCTTAGTCAGCAAACAAGCTTTATATATATATATATATATATATATATATATATATATATATATATATATATATATACAATGAGAGCTAAAATGATTTGTTCATTTTTAATAGGAAATAACACATGAATTATTTTAAATGCAGAAATAATATAAATGACATCTTAAAAAGTAATAATGGGAGTTTTACTTTTTGAATATAGTGTGTGTTAAATGTCCGCCACCCTTCTCCACACACACTTCTAAACGACGGACGAAATCTGCCATAACTCGTTGAAGCATATCCTGTGGAATAGCTTCAATTTCTTGTCGGATATTTCTTTTGACCTCCTCTATATTTCTAGGCTTACTCTTGAACACTCTACTCTTTAAATATCCCCAAAGAAAAAAGTCTGGAACAGTAATAGCGGGAGATCTCGGGGGCCAATTAAAATCACCGTTTCGAGAAATTAGTCTATTCGGAAATGTCTGTCGCAGGATCTCCATATTTATTCTTGCAGTATAACAGGTCGCACCGTCTTGTTGAAAAAAGTGATTTCTTTCTTCTTCTTCAATTTGCGGTATAAAAAATGTCTGGAGCATATGTGCATACCGTTGAGAATTGACTGGGACTGTTTCGCCGTTTTCTTAAAAAAAATTTGGACCGATGATTTTTGACGATGATACAGCACACCAAACAGTCACTTTTGGGGAATGTAAGGGTCTTTCATAGATTTCACACGGGTTTTCGGTAGCCCAGTATCGAAAATTCTGTTTATTTACCAAGCAGAAATTGATTGTCTCACCCGTTCCTCATTTTCAGGATTGCATGCAGAGCGAATCCTCCCGGCTGATTTTCTTCTCTCAACTGACCCATGATTTCGCCACTTCCTTACCCAATACGAAATAACAGTTCGAGCCGAAACATCCCGAACATTAAAATGTAGACGAAATAAACGTTGAGTTTGAATAATTGAACTTAATTTAAGATATTTTTCAACACAAAATATGCGTTGCTGTATGTTCCAACGCACCATTTTGACAACTGGCAAAATATCTCCAAAGTCTCCTCTTTCAAATTGTTATCAGTAATATAGCGATTAATAAATAGTTATATTTGTTATTGCCTATTAAAAATGAACAAATCATTTTGGCTCTCACTGTATATATATATATATATATATATATATATATATATATATGTATCACTGTTTCTTCGGGTTTGGTGCCGCGTATTTTCTTGGCTCCGGTCCATTGTATTTTTAATTCGACGTTTCGATGTCATCATCGTCAGGAATAACTAATAAAATGCTATTGCTCTAGCAACCACTTGTTTGATTTCTACGTACTACTTGATGCGTGAATTTCTTGTTTGGCTTCGTGTTACTCTTCTGTTTTGTTCTTCTAATGATGTAGTAGTGACAATTTCAAAATTATTTTCGGAAGGCTTTGGATTTTGAATTTCTTGGTTGTTGTTCATAGATAATATATACTGCCTTTCAAAAAAATCAGAACACAAAGTATTTATTGGACGATTTTAATGAAATTTACAGAATTTGATCATGTAAATGAACTGCATCGATGATCAAAAAATCAATTGTTTTAGTTACTATTTAATGGTATTTTTCCTTGATTTCACCATTATGAAAAGCTTCTGATTTTTTAATGTAATTGCTTCTAATATCCAAGTAGCCTCTGAGTAGTTTGACGTTTCAGTTTGTAAAACATAAAAAGATGCCCCGTGTTCGTCGGCGTGCACAATATCATCATCTAAGTGAATTTGAAAGGGGTCGCATTATTGGAATGCGAGAAGCGGGTTTTTCAGTTCGTGCTATTGCTGAAAGGATAGGCCGTAATGTATCGGTGATCGTACGCTGCTGGTCTAGATGGTCCGAAGCTGGAGAGAATCGACGTAGACTTGGATCAGGACGTCCAAGAAGCACCACTGAGCGTGAAGATCGAGCTCTTCGTCTTACAACTTTAAGGGTCAGATTTACAACGTCGCGGGCATTGGGAAATGACTGGTTAGCTCTAAATGGCCAAAGAGTATCCATGGCTACTGTTTACAGAAGAATCCGCAGTTTTGGTATAAGATCCTACCGCCCACAATTGTGTCTACCTCTTACTCCGCAGCATCGCAGAGCAAGACTTGATTGGTGCAGGGAAAGACAACATTGGACCCATGAATGGAATAACATTTTCTTCAGCGATGAGTCTCGGTTCTGATTACGGGCTCATGATGGTCGCAGAAGAGTGAGACGTCGACGCGGTGAACGCAGAATTTTACAATTTGCTGTTGAAAGACATACGGCTCTTACACAGGGAGTTATGGTTTGGGGGCGATAGCATATGGTAGTCGGTCTCCTCTAGTTTTTTTAGAAGCAAGTCTTAACGCGATTCGGTATATTGACAACATTTTACGGCCAGTGTTAGTGCCCTATGTAAATGGCTTGCAGAACCCCATTTTTCAACAAGATAATGCTCGACCTCACACAGCGGCCATTACAAGACAGATTTTTTGATAGTGCCGAAATCAATTTGTTACCTTGGCCATCTCGTTCTCCAGATCTATCACCAATAGAACATATTTGGGATATGATAGGTGTTAGAATAAGTAACTTACAGCGCCCCGCTAACACTGTAATGGAACTTAGAGGTCAAATTTATCGAAGTTTGGAATGAAATACCCCAAGTCGATATTGACAGCCTGATTTCTAGCATGCCTCGACGTGTGTGTTAATGAGTGTTTGGGAAATCGTGGAGGCCCAACACATTATTAATTTTTATTCATTTGTTTTTTGTTTTTCAAGTTGATTTTTTGATCATCGATACAGTTCGTTTACATGATCAAATTGTCTAAATTTTATTAAAATCGTGCAATAAATACTTGGTGTTCTGATTTTTTTAAAAGGCAGTATATTTTGACCAGAATTTATACAAGTTTTTCAAAATGGTGGTTGTCTTTTAGCATCATCTCTTTGATTTAGACAGAAGAGTAACACGAAGCCAAACAAGAAATTCACGCATCAAGTAGTACGTAGAAATCAAACAAGTGGTTGCTAGAGCAATGGAATTTTATTAGTTATTCCTGACGATGATAACTGCGACGTCATCGAAACTTCGAATTAAAAATACAATGGACCAGAGCCAAGAATATACGCGGGACCAAACCCGAAGAATCAGTGAAACATGTTACGCCTGCAAAAATCTACGTTTTAACATATTTATAATATATATATATAATATATATATATATATATATATACAGGGTGTCCCATTAGTGCGGTCTCGGAAGATATCTCAGCTCTCGTTAAAGATAGAAAAAAAATGTTTTCACGAAATTTGCTTGATTTTAAGAGCTGCATAACCTAAAATTATTTTCAAATATACAGGGTGTCCCATTATTCTATACTTAATACCAACTTTGTTATTTTAAATGGAACACCCTATATATTATTTTTTTATTTGATCCGCCTTTAAATAACCTACACAAAGATATATCATTATCGGCACTTTAGGTAATTCGTTACTTAAAAAAAAATATATTTTTTGAAAATTTTGGCAGTTTTAGTACTTTACTTAAAAATTCACTGTATTCATATTTTTTAAGATACCAGTCTGCAATTTTACACACATATGCAGTAAAGAATGTTCTATCCATTGACTATAACATATTTTAATATTACTTATAAAACCAATAAAAAACTACCCTCGAATATTTAATATTTAAAATGTACATTACTTCATTTTTTTAAATGGGACATCCTATATTTTTTTATTTTATCAAATCCGCAATAAAAAAATGCTTTATTTCTTGTATAACATACCCTATATCTATTTTCATTAGTTTTGGAGATATTAACATTTTTCTGTCAAATATGGGAAATTAGGTCACAATCAGCATTAAATTAGTTTTTAAAGGTTGTCTAACTTTAATGGTATTTAGATATTTCAGTTTTACTTTACTTTATTTATTTATGACATATTATAATTACATTTATAATATCAAAGTAAACAATATAAACAAATTTTGTCATTTATTAATATATCATGAATGCAATAAAGGAGGCCATGAAAAACAATTGATAAAGTAAACAAACGTATTTATTTGACATACAGATAAATAAAGTGCTGTTAACACTATTATTAATATTATTAAATTTTTGATAACGCAATAATGAATTTTTCAAAAGAAGAATTAATAAAAATGACATACGTTTTGGGTGCAAGTGAAGAAAATTGTTTTCTTGCAAGTTGAATATATGCACAAAAGTATCCAAATGCGGAACGGCATCCTAATGCAGCAGCGTTTGTGAGATTGAAGAACCGATTTGAAAGCACAGGAAGTATCATGTACCCTCTAAAATTAAAGAGAAAGAAAAGGACAACGAATGAAGAGAATGAACATTTGGTAATTCAGTCCATTGTTGAGAACCCTCAAATTTCTTCCCGCCAGTTAGAAAAACAACTTGATATTCCCAAATCAACAATAAACAAAATAACAAAGAGATTCAAATATTATCCCTATCACGTTCAGTTGGTGCAGGAATTAGGTGAGAATGATTTTTTAAATAGATTGGATTTTTGTAATTGGGCGTTACAAAAACATCAAGTTGAACCGAACTTTTTTAACAATATTTTGTTTACCGACGAAGCGATACTCCATAGAAATGGTTTCGTTAATAGACATAATTATCATTATTACGATGACCATAACCCGAACCATATTGTTTGTATAGACCATCAACATAAATGGTCTCTTAATGTTTGGGCTGGAATTATTGGGAATAGGATTATTGGTCCGTATTTCTTTAATGGAAATGTTACTGGTGATACGTTTTTAAATTTTCTTCAAAATCAGTTCGAAACCTGGTTGGATGAATTGCCGTTAAGAACGTTACAAAATGCATGGTTACAATTAGATGGCGCACCACCACACTATAGTCGACAAGTTAAACAATATTTAGACCAAACTTTTCCTAACAAATGGATTGGAGAAGGAGGACCAATTCTATGGCCAGCGAGGTCACCCGATTTAACAAAACTGGACTTTTTTTATGGGGTGTTGTGAAGGAAGAAGTTTATAAAATACCTGCAACAACACAAGAGGATATGAAAAATAGAATTAGTAATGTTATGCGTGCCATTACTGTAGACAACTTAGTAAGTGTCAATCAAAGCTTCATACGGAGGCTTCAAGTGTGCCAAAACCAAAATGGAGGCCATATCGAACACTTAATATAATTATCAAATTCATTATATGCTAATCTGTTAATATTAATACGGTTTACTTGTTTCCATTTGATATTATAAATGTACTTTGATATTATAAATGTAATTATATTATGTCATAAATAAATGATTTGAAGTAAAACTGAAATATCTAAATACCATTAAAGTTAGACGTCCATTAGAGATTAATTAAATGCTGATTGTGGCCTAATTTCCCATATATGACAGGAAAATGTTAATATCTCAAAAACTAATAAAAATAGATATAGGGTATGTTATACAAAAAATAAAGCATTTTTCATTGCGGATCTGATAAAGTAAAGAAATATAGGGTGTCCCATTTAAGAAAATGAAGTTATGTACATTTTAAATATTAAATATTAGAAGGTAGTTTTTTATTAGGTTTTATAAGTAATATTATAATGTGTTATAGTCAATGGATAGAGCATTTTTTACTGCATATGTGTGTAAAATTACAGATTGATATCTTAAAAAATGAGGACACAGTGAATTTTTAAGTAAAGTACTAAAACTGCCAATATTTTCAAAAAATATTTTTTTCTGAAGTAACAAATAACCTAAAGTGCCAATAATGATATATCTTTGTGTAGGTTATTTAAAGGCGGATCAAATAAAAAAATAATATATAGGGTGTTCCATTTAAAATAACAAAGTTGGTATTAAATATGGAATAATGGGACAACCTGTATATTTGAAAATAATTTTAGGTTATGCAGCTCTTAAAATCAAGCAAATTTGGTGAAAACATTTTTTTTCTATCTTTAACGAGAGCTGAGATATCTTCCGAGACCGCACTAATGGGACACCCTGTATATATATATATATATACAGGGTGAGTCGGGAGGAGCGCACCAAACTCTAGGAGTGTATTATACACGTGAAAATAATGTAAAAAAACTCATTTGTTCTTATCCGATTTTCATTTGTTTTCAAGTTATGGCGTAATTAAAAATGTTCATCTAGCTTTCCACTTCTATCTGAATTTTAACATTATCAAAGTATGCCATGTTCGAGGCTTATAAACATTTGATAATTCTGACGTTTTGATGAACTGTCAGTGTACGGTGAACAGTTTAATAATAATCATAAAGTTAACCACTCTACCTGAAGATTATCACACCTTTTCCGGCCACCTTGTATATATATATATATATATATATATATATATATATATATATAATTTATATATATATATATATATATAATTTATATATATATATATATATATATATATATATATATATATATATATATATATATATATATATATACAAGGTGGCCAGAAAAGGTGTGATAATCTTCAGGTAGAGTGGTTAATTGAATAATTCCAAGCAGAAAATTTAAGTAAAAAAATATTGTATTGTGGCTTATAACTCCTCACGAGCCAATTTAAAGAAATGGTAATTTGGCATCAATGGATCAAACAAGTGTTTAATTTAATAATAATCATAAAGTTAACAAATCTACAAAAATTAATATTTGAAGTATACATCAAAAATGAAAGATTAAATTAAATGTTCAAATTGATAACCATCCGTTTCTAAGCAGATCTGGAGCCGCCGTGGGATAGAATTAATTACTCGGAGCAACATCTCTTCAGTAATTAATTCCACTGCAACACGAATTCTACTCATGGCGTCTACATTGTCCGCTGGAGGTGTTGCATACACCTTTTCTTTTAAAAATCCCCAAACGAAAAAATCAAGTGGATTCATATCCGGCGACCTTGCTGGCCATAATATGGGTCCATTGCGCCCAATCCATCTATTTGGAAAATTTTCGTCCAACCATTCTCTTGAAATTCTTGCTGTATGAGGTGGTGAACCATCATGCATGTACAGCATGTTGTTTACTAAATTTAGTGGAACATTCTCCAAAACTTCTTCTAAAATATTTACATAATTTAAGGCATTTAATCTTTGATGAATAAAAAAAGGCCCAATTACACGTAAATTTAGAATACCAGCCAGACGTTAACTGAAAATTTCCTTTGATGTCCCATTTCTCTAACCGCCCGAGGATTTTCTTCAGCCCAAAAGTGATAATTATGACAATTAAATACCCCATCTCTAGTGAATGTACATTCATCACTCCAAAGAATTTTAAATACAAAATTTGGTTCTTCACGAATTTGATCTAAAATCCTGTCACAAAACATACGTCTACGCTCGTTATCATTTTCATACAGTGGTTGAACTTTTCTTGCATGAAATGGACGCATTCGATTTTCTTTCAATACTGCATGGACTGTTGTTTTACTGGGGACATTTAACTGTTGAGCTATTGGGATCTTCTTGAACTGCATTCAATATCTGTTCATCTAGGTGAACATTGCGACGTTCCCTAGGTCTCCCTCCATCTATGTTATTATAAACGAACGACCCAAAAGTACGTAGCCTTTGGTCTAATTTTCTAAACGTATTTACGCAGGGCTGTTGGCGATTTGGATATCTTCTTTGGTACTCATCTTTGGCACTAGTTGCATTACCATTGCAGAATCCAAATATCATGTACATATCTGCATACTCGTTGAATGTGTACATCTTCAAAAAGTATGATGAACTTATACAAACTTACACAAATAAATTATGACAAGTATATGTCAAAGTCAAGTGAAATTTAATAAGGTTACATATGAAAATACATAGTTGCCAGGTCTATTTTTATTAAAAAAATGCTTCTGAAGAAGTTATTAATTTGTTAAAGTTTCCAATTTATTTATCACCTATGTCATTTAAATTTTACAAATGTGTAATTGATTGTAAGTTCTATTGATTTTTTCCAAAATAATAGAAAATAACACTAATTTCCAGATATTCCTTTAATATTTTAACGACCTCGTGAGATGTTACGAGGAAGAATACAATATTTTTTATTTAGATTTTTTATCGAAAATTAATCAACGAATCACACTACCTGAAGATTATCACACCTTTTCTGGCTACCTTGTATATATATATATATATATATATATATATATATATTTATATATATATATATATATATATATATTTATGGCACTACACTCCTCAGTGGAGTTTCCCCGCTTCCTTTTGAAGCCCTTTCAATTCATTTGTTGGGGTGGATTAGTCCCCGCTGTACTATATGTTTTTCGTTTGTTTATGTCGTCCTATTCTTTGTTCTTCTTGCTATCTCCCTCCAAGTGTATCTATCTTGTGCCTTTTCCTGCCAGTTGTTTATTCCTAGCTTTCTGAAATCCTCCTCCACTTTGTCTTCATGTGTTTCTTGATCTTCCTCTTCCTCCTCTGTTGTTTAGTTGCCATTCCATTATGGTCCTCACGGTACTTTCTGCTCCAGATCTCCACACATGACCTAACCATTTTATTAGTGCACCTTTAATTGTGCTTATTACATCCTCACCTCCAAGTGCATCCACTATTTCCTCGTTTGTTCGTCGCCTCCTAAGATTTTCTTCAATTTGTATTGGTCCTAGTATTCTTCTTAATAGTCTTCTTTCCAGTATTTGGAGTTTTAGTTCATCTTTTTGTGTGTGTCATCTTCTTTGCTGCGTATGTTAATATAGGTCTAATTACGGTTTAATAAACTTTAAGTTTTGTTTTTCTACTTAGTAAGCAAGCTTAATAATACTATTAAAACAATCCAAGTGATTTTTATTAGTTTACCAGAGAAATAACATAACATTCCAACTCTCTCGAGCTATTATTAAATATCCAGAATTATATTCCAACTTAAGTATTTTGATAGTATTCAAATTATCATAATTTTATCTTAAAAAATATTACACACCTAAACCTAAGTTAATCCTAATTATATTTCTTCCTTAATAAAATGCATATATACTTTTGTGCTCGTCTTTCGTCATTCATGCCGTATTTAGTTCCTGAAGTGTACATCCACTTCGAAAACTGCGCAGCGAGTTTTCGCAAACTACTTTATAAACGTGCACGTGAAACGCGGATTATACAGCAAGTTAACGAGCGCAAAGTAAAGGAACAAACAAAAAATCTCGAGGATGATCCCCGTTATTAACCCCGGATAGATTTCGGCTAGTAAAATAGTGGCGTCTTCTCGTAATCTGCGAAATATGATTAAACATCGACTAAGTCTAAAATAACATTGAATATAGTAATGGGCGTAATCGAATGATATCAATAATGGATTGATGAGATTCGAAATAAATTGGTAAATGAATGACCGCGAGCCCGCATGATTTCTCGAGAGATTATTCAAAATATTGCTAGAGAAATCACTGTATTGATCACTGAAGCGATCGTTTGTAACATTGCTCGATAGATTATTCGAAAAATTGCTCAAGAGATCACTCGAATTGTTTGTACTAATTTGAGTGATCTTTCGAGCAATCATTCAAGAGATCTATCTAGCAATCATTCGAGCAATCTCTCGAGCAATCATTCGAGGAATCTTTTGAGTTATCTCGTGAGCGGTCATTCAAGAGATAGTAATTCAAGAAAAATGTTGAGTTTTCTCTTTAACAGTTAATAAAGAGACTTCTCGAGCAATTATTTGAGCTATCATTTGAGTTATCTCTTAATCAATCAATTAAAAGATCTCTCGAGCTATCATTCGAGCAATCTCTCAAGCAATCATTCGAGCAATCTTTTGAGTTATCTCTCGAGCAGTCATTTAAGAGATCTCTCGAGTAATTCGAGCAAAATTTTGAGTTTTCTTTTTAACAGTTATTTAAGAGATCTCTCGAGCAATTATTATAATATCTTATTATATTCGAATAATTCGATTATGCTCATCCGGACGATCCTAAAACGGATATTTTATTGCTCGAAAGATATCTCGAATAATTACTCGAGGGATCTCTCGAATGATTGTTTAAATGGAAATTTCATACTCAAATTGGGTTTGTTTAAACTTTTAAGCCTTATATTTATTTTCTTTCACTTTATTGTTGACAACATTGCAACATGTTTCACCAGACAGTGACTTCATAAGGCAGATGAATAATTAATTATGCATCTGCCTGATGAAGCCACTGTCTAGCATAACATGTTGCAGTGTTCAAAAATAAATTTAAATCTTACAAACTTGTTAATTTATCATTTCAGATGTTCATCTTATCAATTAAATAATTTATTTTTTTATTATAAATAATTTATTGCGGTAGATTATTATCTAAATTGTCATTTAAGTGAACATACGAGCAATCATTTCAGCAACGATTCGAGCGATCATTAAAGCGATTATTTGAGTAATCTCTTGAGCAATAATCTCTTGCGAAATAATTCGGGCAATCGTTTGATTGTCAGTTTAATAAAAATTCCAATTATTTCCAACACTATGTATAAAATATTATAAACATATCGATCTTTACGTAACTCTCTCATTCCAGAAAGTATCGCATTGTTTTTTGGGTCAAGTGATTCCAATCAAATTATTCTTTCAAACATAATCAAGATTAATAAAAAGCTTGCAATCTTGTACAAGCATTTAACTAACCGTATTTTTTTAATGCAAAGTTCCCAACTCTGGGTACTTAAGAAGGATAGTCACATTTCGCTTTAGCAACAGATGGCGCTATGCGAGATTTTTAATAACTATGATACACACATAGGTATTAGGGATGGTACAAACTGTGATTTTTGCGGTAACAGGTCGGAGCAGTGCCAGGTGCAGACACGAGCCTGTTCCGATAAAATGTGATTGCTCCGCAGCAAGAGTGGGCGAATTCTGAATACGTTTAATCATTTAAGAATGTTTTTATTGTATTGAAACTGTCCAAAAACAAAAGCGGAAGGGGCCCTTCCGCAATATGCATGATTAACACGGGTATAAAATAACAGAAAGTAGTATTTTGGCAACAGATGGTGCCATGTGAGATTCTCAACATGTATGATATACACAAGGGTACAAAACAACAGAAATGTGCCTTTAAGCAACAGATAGCGCCATGTGAGATTTTCAATATGTATGATATCCTCATCAGAAAATTGCCTCTTAGCAACAGAAGGCGCTGTGTAAAATTCTGAATATGTATGATTAACACGCGGGTATAAAACAACAGAAAGTTGTCATTTATCAACAGATGGCGCCATATGAGATTCTCAACATGTATGACACATATATAGGTATAAAACAACTGAAAGTTGCCTTTGAGCAACAGATGGCGCCATGTGAGATTTTCAATATGTATGATACACACACATAGGTATAAAACTACAGAAAGTTGTCTTTTAGCAACAGGTGGTGCCACGTGAGATTTATAATAACTACAATACACACATAGGTATTAGGGATGGTACAAACTGTGATTTTTGCGGAATAGGTCGGAGCAGTGCCAGGTGCAGACACGAACCTGTTCCGATAAACTGTGATTGCTCCGGAGCAGAATTGGGAGAATTATGAATGCGTTTAATCATTCAAGATTGTTTTTAGTGTATTGAAACTGTCGAGAAACAAAAGCGAAAGGGGCCTTTAAACATATTTTACCCTGTCAAAAATCAAACGAAAAACCTTTTATTAAATAAAAATACTCTAAAGTGTGTATATACTTTTATGTTTTCTTTTATTTCGTTACTATTATAATACATAACAATCAACATACTGATATAAATTATAGGTTATAGAATTATAATTTTAAAAACAGTATAGTTACTTGACTTAAGAACAGCATTCACGAAAATATAAATGTCATAATATGTTCAATAGAAGTCCATAAACTTAGTATTTTATTTTATATTTAAACAATTTTATTTAAAACAAATAAAAATATTACCAGAATTAAAAAAAAATGTCACCATAAGTAGTGTATTTGCGCTATTTATAGATTTATTTTTAAATTAAATATTTATATAAATCTCCACTTAATTACTATTTGAGCCAAATAGAATCGTGTTATCGAAACAGCCTAATAGCAGCTCGCAAATGGGAAACAGGCGGAATAATCGAGTCCGACTGTGACTAGTCCGCCCGGAGCAGGCGGAACAACTGAGTCCGACTGGAACAACTAGTCCGCCGGAGCAGGCGGAACAGGTCGGAACAAGCGAGTCCGACTGGAACAACTAGTCCGCCCAGAGCAATCGAGTCCGACTGTAACATCTAGTCCACCCGAAACAGGTCGGAGCAGATGGAACAGGTATCAAAATCACTAGACCAAGGAACAGCTACTTCGGACTTGTTCCGAAATCACATTTCCTGTTCTTTTGTACCATCCAAGAAAGTTGTCTTTAAGCAACAGATGGCGCTATGTGAAATTCTCAATATGTATGATTAACACACGGGTATAAAACAACAGAAACTTGTCTTTTAGCAACAGATGGCGCTATGTGAGATTCTCAACATGTATGATACATACATGGGTATAAAACAACAAAAAGTTACCACTAGCAACAGATAGAGTCTTGTGAGATTTTCAAAATGTATGATACACACATAGGTATAAAACAGCAGAAAGTTGTCTTTTAGCAACAGATGGCTCTATATGAGATATTTAATAACTATGATACACACATAGGTATAAAACAACAGAAAGTTGTCTTTTGGCAACAGATGGCGCCATGTAAGGTTCTCAATATATAAATCACACACATGGATATATAATAACAGTAGTTCACAACGAATCGTATCGCGGCAAGGACGGATGTCAAATCGCCGCGGCGGTTTGAGATCCGATTGAAGTTTAAAGATTGAAGTTTCGGACGAGCGCGCTCTTTCGAAACTTTAAACTGAATGCTTTGCTAAGAACATTAAATGACTGAAAACGTTTTTAAAGATAATAATCTAGTTAATATTAATTGAAGTAAAACTGACATGGTAGTTACAATCTGAAATGTTAAATGTCAATATTTAAGCTAATTTCTTACGTATTTTGTAATTTGCCTGCTGATTTTGACAAATTTAATAATAATTATAATTTATTATTTAATTTTCAGGCATTCGCTGATTTTATAATAGAGCTCAATTTGAAGTTTTGAACGGGTGATTCCACTCCCAGGCTAAGCATGAAGTAAAATTTCGAGTTTAGATAAGCCCCGTGAACATTTGTCGAGGGTCGCGCAGCGACTCGAGACAAATTTTCGGGCTTTTCTAAACTCGAAATTTTACTTCATGCGCCACGCGTAAAAAACACTGATTTAAAGTAAAGTTCAGAAACACACAAATACATCTTTAATCAGAGTGACGGAGTCAGGTATTTAGTCTGTTATCAACGATGTTCAGTGGTAATAATAAATAATTAGGTTTTAAATAGTTTTGCTAAGACAACTGGTAACGATATTTATATATTAATGGTTGCAAAAAAATAATAAAATAAAATTTATTCTTGAGGATTTGTATTGGTGATTCAAAAAAACAGGATTCGAACCTGTGATTCGAATCATATTTATCTCTTACGACCTTTATTCGAGTATTCATGATTTGAATCATATTAGGTGATTCGGATTCGTGATTCGAATCTTTTTTACGAGGATTCATCCCAGCTCTGGTGTAAAATTATGTAGGGCTTGTTGTTTAATAAGAATTTTAACCATACAGGGTTTTTTTCTTTTTATTATACATATCCCAATTATATGCTGTAAATCTTTTTTTTAAGTTTAAGCGAGTGTTGAATTTTCTATTTGAAAATTTTCGCAAAAACAAGACTTTTCCTTTGTTTTGCATATGGAGGAAAGCAACAATGAATACGTCAAAATGCACACGCACCGGGATATGTATAATTGTAATAAAAATCCAGTGTATTTTTATGTCTGCAGCTCTAGCAATAAAATAGCTCACGAACCTCTACTGGCTGGGCATTACTAGTATTATAGAAACATCCTGTATAACGAAGAGAGTTATTATAATTGAAATGATATTCTTAACGGATTATAATATATTAAATTTAATAGCAGGTCGCTATTAATTAATTCCACGGTATATAATACTCCCCGTGAATAATCGCGAGCCGCAAATTTCTAATTAATCGGAGGCTCGGTGTTTAATTAAGAAATAATTGCGACTAAATATTAATTAAAGGCGCGCCGCGGAATAAGTTCTTGTCCGAAAGCGGCGACATCCAAACCAACCGACCCCGTGAGTAATACCCTCGGTTATCCACCGGCATTATTATGTTGTTCGGAGACCCGGAGCGATGCCGAGACGGAGGGAAAAAATGAGATTTTCGCTTAATTGATGAAGATATGCGATGGTTCATTAGTCCTCCGAGTTATTGGTTCCGACGGGAATGGATGGACCCATTATCTCTTAAATAATCACCGGCTTAATTCGCCCTTGTACTGTGTGATCCATTTTGAGGTTCCTACTTTTTTAAAGAAAAAAAAAAACACAGAAAATTCAAATTTATTGGAGAATGTTTATTATCATTTGAAAGAACATTCTTTGGCAATTATTTTTTGAAGATTATGTCTATCAAATGTTGGCCGTTGCTACGTCGCAGATGGTACATCCGTTGAGTCCAATTTTCGATGACTCGTTCGAGCATTTCGACTGGTAACTGGCGAATGACACGCGTGATGTTTTCCTCCAAGGCCTGAATCGAAGCGGGTTTGTCCGCATAAACTTTAGACTTTACATATCCCCACGGGAAAAAGTCTAACGGTGTGATACCACTAACGGTGTGATATCAATCGACCGGCCCAAAACTTGAAATTATGTGCTCACCGAAATGTTCTCTCAATAAATCCATTGATTGAGGCGATGTGTGGGAAGTGGCGCCGTCTTGCTGAAACCAAATGTCGCCGAGATTACGAGCTTCAATTTCAGGCAATAAATAGTGGCACGATAACGGTCGCCATTGACGGTTACGTTCGCACCGGCATCATTTTTAAGGAAATATGGACCGATGATTCCACCGGCCCACAAACCACACCAAACCGTTGTTTTTTCTGGATGAAGTGGCAGTTATTGAATCTCTTTAGGTTGCTCTTCGTCCAAATGCGGCAATTTTGTTTGTTTACATACCCATTGAGCCAGAAATGGGCCTCATCGCTAAACAAAATTTGCCTCGAAAACGTCGGATCTTTTTGGAACTTTTCAAGAGCCCATAGAGCGAAGCGATGTCGCTTGGGAAGGTCGAGCGGCTTCAGTTGTTGCACAAGCTGTATTTTGTACGCTTTCAATTTAAGATCTCGACGTAAAATGCGCCAAGTCGTTCCATACGTCAGTCCGAGTTGCTGCAAACGGCGCCGAATCGACTCTCCACGGTCTTCGTGTACACTCTCAGCTACGGCCACTATATTTTCTTCACAGCGTGCTGGACGTGGTCTATTCGGTCGAATATTATCCAATAATGAATGCTGGGTCTCAAAATGGGTGATGGTGTTGCGAATAGTACGCTCAGTAGGCCGATTATGTTGACCATAAGTTATGCGAAGCGCACGAAACACATTCCTCACAGAACGTGACTTTTCGTAATAAAGTTGATCGATTTGTAAACGTTGTTCAGGCGTAAGTCTTTCCATTATGAAATGCCAAACAATACTAAACAAAAATAACATAACAGCATGACACGACTCACACGTGACTGTCAAATAAAGGCTATTGAAAAAAGTATCTCTACTTGGATCACCTTTTAGTAATAAATAGAGATTTAGTTGGGGGGTGGGGCAAGGGAGAATCCGGCGAGGGGATTAAGGCGGAACGAGGTTTTATTTGTAAACATCAAATATCTGAGCAAGGGCAGAAAGGAAGGGAGAAAAGAAACGATGCGGATTTTATAAATAATTAACCTAAACAATTTTGTAAGCCCTGCTATTTAAATCAATAACAGGATAATTGCGATGTTATTGATTATAAAACCGAATATGGGATGCTATATTTACATACCTAGTGTTAATCACTAATCCTGGCTATAGCAAAATGAAGTTGTTTATAATTAATTTTATTATAATCCATTGGACTAGGTTGAAAATCATAAACCTACACATCCAAGGTACGTCGATGGGCGTAACATGAACACATATGTGTTACAAGGTAAACAGAATTGGATCTTTCCATGTTTTCCCCGCAGGCCCTAGTTCGTGCGAGAGAGAACAATGACGTTGTATTTGGTTACGTTTTTGAGTCTATCATAACCTCTCTTTCCTGTACTTTCATACACAAAGTTTTCAATATTTAGTGTTAAAAATAAGTTTTATTAAAATAAGACTTTGTGTTAGTGTTAAGTGTAATTAAAATAATAGATTGTGTTACGTGTAATTAAATTAAAAAAATATGTTAACCAGCGGTGGCTCGCAGCCTTACTTCAGGGTAAGCTAATATGTATCAGTTATTGAAAAGTGACTTTGTTGTGCAATTCCTTGTATTTATTAAGCGCGATCCCAGCCTCAAAATTTGTGTGTCTTGGCGCTGTGGCCTACCTTGAAGTTAGGCTGCGAGCCGTCGCTGATGTTGACGTTGATTGGGTTATAATAAAAACATATTTGAAACAAAGATTATTTATAAGAATTATTTAAATTACTAATATTAAGTTTTTAAAAATAACAAGGATTTTAAGAGCAATATCTCTCAAATAAAATGAAATGTAAAGAGCAGAAAATTTGTATATTTGTATATTTGTATAAATTGTAAATAATTAAAATTACGAGGGTAGATTGAAAAGTTTCCGGAATGGGCAAGAAAACGCAGTAATTGAACAGGTTTTCTATTTTATTTTTCAACATAGTACCCTTGCAGGGCGATACACTTTTCCCAGCGGTGCTCCAACTTTTTTAAGCCTTCAGAAAAATATGATTTCGGGAAGTCTGCAAAATAAGCTTTAGTGGCGGAGATGACCTCCTCATTTGACGTAAAGCGCTTGCCTCCGAGCCAAGTCTTTATGTTTGTGAACAAAAAGAAGTCGCACGGGGCCAGGTCTGGAAGGTACGGGGGATGCGGCACCATCTTGTAGCCCAATTCAACCAATTTAGCATTGGCAATTCGGGATGAATGGGCCGGCGCGTTGTCGTGGTTGAAGAGCACTTTTTTCCGCTGCAAATGAGGCCGTTTCTCCTTCAATATGCCGTTGAATTGATCCAATAAATCGCTGTAGTATTGTCCCGTGATAGTTCTTGGACGTCCACTGCTTGGTTCATCCTTGGTGCTTGGTACAGCCAACACCTTCTAATATATCAGGCCTGAACACAGAGCTCCTGACGTAGCCGTGACGTCACAGAGATGGGCCATCGTCGCCGGCTGACTAATCGAATGACAGCGCATTCATTCGCATATTTTCATAGCGTTCGGCATTTCACGCGTTTATTGCATAGACAATTTGTATTAAAAATGGTTATAAAGTGTTGTGTTCCCATCTGTAGGGGAAACTACAGTGGTGGGCAACGTGTTAGCGTGTTTTCGTTTCCCAAAAACGTCGAAGATTGCGCTGCGTGGGTAAGAGCAATTCGCAGGGACAATTTTCGGTGAACTAAATATTCAAAGGTAAGTTAAAACTCAACAACCAATCAGTTGATATAATATTAACACAATTAGCTTGTAATCTATACATTGAATGTTATCCATTAGTTAGTAATTTGTCGTCAAATGAATGTACGAAAAAAACATAACCTCGAATTTAATACAAACAATATAGTGTATATTTGAAAATTTATTATATTGTAAGAGATATGATATATAAATACAATGTTAATAAACAATGCATAACTGTTAGGTTACTTACAATTAGTTTATATACATTAAATTTATTAAATTTTATATAAATATATATTTTGATCGTGCAAATTCAAATTTATAAATATTACATTGGATATATTGAAATATTATATGCAATGCACGTAAAATGTAATCAATTAACAATGATTATACATTGTTTTGCTAATTATGAATGTTTTTAAGGTATGTGAACATCATTTTAAAACGGAGGAAATTGAACGACAAACTGAATGGTACGATATTGCAACGGGGAACAAACTCAGTATGCCACTACAGATACCTCGTCTTAGAAAGGGTGCCAAACCATCAATTTTTCCAAATTGTGCGAGCTATTTGTCTGCTTCAACACCAACCTCGAGGGAAAGTGCTGAAGAACGGAGACACCGCAAAGACAATTATAATTTAAATTTGGCTATTGTAGAAAGTGTGCGGTCCAAATCTGAATATGAGAAACAGAGGAATTTTTCTACATTTGAACAATTGTTAGTGTGCTTGGAAAATGTTCACATACCTTTTGAATGGACTATTATTAAAACAACTTGTGCGGTGACATTTGTCTTATTGGACACTTCAAATGTGCCAGTTGTGAAATCATCAGCAGTAATTAATACAGAATTAAAACTCTCACTATACAAAGGACAAAGTAAGTTAAGTACATTTAAAAATAAAACGTATCCACTTGCGATTAATGATATGAATAGTTTAATAGATACTCTAAATATATTACAGAATGAAAATAATATAACCGATCATACAATAAATGATTATTTGGACATAATTCACAACATATTAGAAAAAATCATGGGGCTGGTAAAAGATGATAAAACTGAAAAAGTATTTTTCATACGTGAACAAATCAATTTGTTAAAATAAGTTCGAAACATTTGCTTTTGTATTGTATGTGATGTCTATACATTGAGAAATAAAGTATATCTTAACATGTGTATTGTTTCGTTTTTACTATTATTATGATATTATAGTGCGCATTACAAACATATCCCCTATATTGTCCTTGTTTATTTACATTTATTGATTAAAAAATATGCAAACAAGAATATGTATTGTCATTTATTAAATAAATTATATATATTTTCAATTCCACTGTTTTAAACGAGTATTATATTTATTTTTATAACACGCCGGCCAGCGATCACTTGCGCGGCGCGCTTATGCGTAGGCCTTCCGCTGTGACGTCACAATTCCCGTTTCCAGGCCTGTAATATAAGATGGTGTTGGTACAGCCACGTTTGAACTCGCTCACCCAGAAACTAATAGTCGAAAATGAAGGTGTGGATGTGCCATGAACTTCCTGCAAAATATCTCGTGTCTCCGTCGCCTTTTTCCCATCCATCCAGATATGATTGATGACTGCACAAAATTCGTTTTTATCCATTTTTCCAAAGGTGCCTGACTTGCTTCACAAGATATCCTAGTAAACAAAAACGGAACGACGCACGTGTCTGAAAATTTGACAGCTTACCTAAAATAAGTTAGCCTTGACAACCATCATAACAATTTAACGATACGCGCGCCATCTCTTGCCCATTCCGGAAACTTTTCAATCTACCCTCGTATTAACATGTTTTAAATATTAATTTCCCCTTTTTGCACTTTTCTTAAATATGTATTATTATTATTTATTATTTATACAGGGATTTTTTTTTATTATTATTATTATTTATACAGGGAATTTTTCTTTACAGTATACGAATTCCAAATTCAGCCTATTTTCTGTAAATCTTAAGATATTACCTTTTTTTAAGTTTAATTTGAGACTTTAAACAAGTGTTTTCCACTCCCAGAGTAAGCATGAAGTAAAATTTCGAGTTTAGAAAAGCCTCGTGAAAATGTATCCTTATATAAGGAAGGAAGAGTCATCAACTGCAAATGTTTAAAAAGTTGTCTACAAGGGGCATTGCAATGCTTATTGCACGTTGCTGGTACAATTTTTTTTTTGTAAAATGAAAATATCATTGCAGGTTAAACCCCAAAATAGGAGTCTATAAAAGAGGACTGATTGAATGAGTGCGTAATAAATTGTTTATGACACTCTTTGAGACTAAATGTTTAATATTCCTAATTAAAAAAAGACGTCTACTTACAACTGAAAGTGTGGAGTGAACATTATTTTCCAGATTAATTTTCTATTAATATTTAGGCTGAGAAAATTGAAACAATTTACATCTCTGATGCTCGTATTGCCAATTTTTAGCAGTGGGGAAGAAGTAATACATTTATTTTTCCCGCAGAATTGCATGAACACTGTTTTATATTTATTAACAGTCAGTTTGTTTTGATGTGACCACGATTCTATAATATTGAGATACTCTTGAGCTTTAGCGATAGCTTCAAATTCGGTATTTGCCACAATAATGGCGCTAACATCATCGGCATATAACAAAGGGAAAGCTAAATGCGCTATGTTATCAGCTAAATCATTGACGAATGTATTCAAGAGAGTAGGCGATAGGCACGAACCTTGCAGCGTACCCACTCATACACTCTAATTCTCAGAACAGACGCCATCGATCTCCACTGCTGCTGGGATCTGTTTTCTAACTATGACCTTATAATGTCATTGGGTATACCTCTAACACCAATGTGATCCATCTTTTCTAGCAGCAAGTGATGATCGATAGTGTCGAACGCTCTGCTAAAATCTACAAATATTTCTAGAATTATATTTTTATTGGCTAGAGCTAAGTGGATTTCTTTATTGCAAATAGTATAGCCTTTTCCGTTAAAAGGCCGGCTCTAAAATCGAATTGGTATGGTGTTAACAGTTTGTTGTTTTCGAGAAATTTGCTTAATCTGGCATTAAAACATGTAATGGGTCATAGGGTGGTCATGTGCAATATTATTTTCGTCTAAAATGTATAATGATAATTATCATTATTATTATTAGGAATCGAGTTCAATGGCATAAGAGGAGAGTCATTCAGTTTGTTTATTTTAAATATGTGGAGAGGCAAGCTAGACACACTTGAAATTATTTAGATAATCACGCGTGGGAATGGATATTTTAGGCGAATTATAAAGAATAAAGAAAGCGCAGCAAAAGGTTTCGGGATTTAGCTTGTGGGCTAGAGGGGAATCCAGGAAGATGCGTGCGCGCTGAAATCCCGAGGAACGGAGATTTCCACCTCCAATATTTCAAAGAAATCGCCGGAGAGGGATTCAGTCAAGCAGTCATGTGGAGAGTTAGTTTTGGGACAGGGACGAGAAGAGTCAGTATTTGAATGTAAATGGGTACAGTTGAGAATAGGATGTTTCAGTGGGATGTGAGTTAGTAAAGTAATGTTGATAATAAAGAGTTAAGTGATGTATTAAGAGTAGAGATTCAGTCAGGCAGTCGGGAGGACAGTGAGTCCGGAGACGTGTAGAACGGTGTAAGTTCAAAAAGTCGAAGTAATTATAAATACTAGTGAGCATTGTTCCAAATGAAATTGTCTAGCCAAATAAAACTAATTTGTTTCGCAGGCTCTTTTGCAAATACGCAAAAGTAAGATCAATTCAAATTCAAAACTATTTGAATTCGAGAAAATAAGCTTACGCTTCTTATACTTTGCACACTTTAAACATAATATATAAAATTACGAAAAAACTATTCGTGAAAATGCAAACAGTGTCTTAATTAATAAGACAATTAAGGACGATAAACATCCATGTTCTCACGGCTTCCTTTATTCCTAAATATTGGTACAATTTTTGAGCATTTTAAACAGTTTGGATAGAAGCCTTCTTGGAAACATTCATTAATATAGGCTGTGCTATAATTGAACCAACATGAACTACAATTAAACCAGGAATATTATAAACTCCTGATGATTTTTGTTGCAAATTGTTTTGATCACTTTTTTAATTTCAAGTCTATTAATAGGTTCTTAGAAGAAGAATATGTTTGATTTTTCGGTATATTTTAACATAATACTACTCACGAAATCACAATTTGAAAGTTTTCACAAATTAATAAAATACTCATTGAACTTTGTGGCTATATCATTCTTTTTAGAAATTACTTTATTATTTATTTTAGCCTGAGTAATTATATTTTTATTATTAACTCTGTTTAAATTTTCATTTAGTATATTCGAAGTTATTGGGTAGCAATATGGACTTAATTACATTTACCTTTTAACTTATGATATATTTTATTTTGTCACCCTTTCGTTGTTTTACTCCCTTTTAAAAAACTCAGTCAATGTTTGCAGTGATTTACTTTCGTCTGTATGAACTGTATTTTTTCTTCTTTTCCCATAATTTAAGGGCTTATAATTTAATTGGATCGACGAAGTTTTTCTTTTTACATATTGCTACAAATTGTGTGAACTTATTTCCCTTTAATATTTTGTTCACATCTTGTCCACCAATATAGGGAGCATCGAATTAGCAATGAACATTATTTATTTCCCAAGTTATGTTCTGAATGTTTATTTATTTATTTATTTATTTATTTATTATCCAACAGATTCATAAGATCTAATAATAGGATAAATTAGAAAAATACAATTATAGCGCAATACAGTATAGTCACAATCGTTCACAATATTGCACTGCATATACTTTGAAATACAATGATTTTTACATAACTTAAAAACTAAAAATAAAAAAAAATAAAAAAAAAAGAAAAAGTAGAATTAAATTAAATGAAAACATGAAGTAGCGTAGTTAATGTCGATAATTCCGATAACCACATCTAGCGAAATCTCAATACATTTATATGTTATTCAACATGTAATGCGATGTCAAATGAGCAGTGAGCATTGATAAATTAATATAAAATATATCAATATCATGAGGCAGCATGTTTATCGAGTTACACATAGACATGATGGGCGAGTTAAGATAGTGTGTTGTATTTGCTCGATTATTATAAAAGATATTCTTATGTCTACTACCTGACCTGGGAACAGCAAAGTTTAGCCTAGAGATGAGGTATGAATCATGCAACTGATAATTAATTAATTTGTAAATAAAAAGAATTTGAGCCATACGTCTTCTATTTTGTAAAGATATTATGCCAAATTCTCTTTCAAGTTTAACTGAGCTGTTGGCAATTTATTGTCTTAAACATTATTCTATCTTTTAATATTTTATTTAAAATGATTGATAAATTGTTTTCCGTGCAAACGCGCGGAATACTATAAAATAAATAATTTAGAGAACTTGATACTAAAAAAATTGAATAATGTCCCAGGCACAATAAGATTACCCTTTTCATATTTTCTTGCCTCTATGAAATCATCATCAATTGCATTCCCATGTTTAATTGTGAGATTTTTAAGGCAATCGTCACATTTTACAGATTTCTTTAAAATCTTGATGATTGCCCCACTCATAAATTTAACGGTGCATCGACCAATTTTAGTTTTTTCTAAAGAAATAAAACCTTAAGGTACTTCAACAGAATCTGTTCTGGGTTCCTCAAAAGGAACTACCCCAGAAATAACTTCACCTGTTAATAGTTCCCTCAGATTATCCAATCCCATAGAATAAGGCTCTTTCCTACAATTGGCACCAGGTGAATGGTTTGCCATATAATTGTTTATTACTAATGTTTTGTAAGAGTTTATAAAATGGTTTGGATCTGGACTAATATCCCTAACTCCATGGGCTCGAATATAGCTAAAGAAATTTTCAAGAGCATCTTGGTTTATTAGCCCAGTTAAAAGAAATTTAAACTTTTTTTGCGTTAGTAGCATTTTACTTATATATAAAATCCCCTTAATTGGGAATTTCAAATTATTTAGAGAAGGTAAACTCACAAAACAATTTTTGCTTAAAGAAAAAAATTCATTTCTGAAATACATTTCACGGCTTCCTCCCATATATCCATATGTGTGGAATTCGTTGCCACTGGGCATTTTAATGGTTTTGCTCCCTGAACTTTAGTGTATTGTATAACATTTACACTGTCAAAGAGATTATCCAATAATAAAATTAAGTCAGCAGTGTCTTCACTCTCTGGCGGAAGTTTGTTGTTATCCATTACATCTAAAAAAAAAAGAAAGTACAAGCTGTATTTATTTTGATTATTAATTTATCTTGATCTGTTTTTGTGGCTATTATTGTTAGAAAAGTGTTATGAAAAATGAGTCTATATTTCGTTATATATAGAAAAACTAAATTATCTTACTCCATTTTAACATTCTCTTCATTAGAGAGTCAACTGTATAGCTGAAGACGAGTGCAGTTTTTCAATTTCATCTTATTTATTTTTCCTGGTATCACATGCTCGTCGGTCAGTTTACTACATATCCTTAAATCGGGCTCGGATGCATCCAATTCATAGAATTGTTGGATATGCACCCACTTTACCACTTTTATCTCACCATTTATTTTAAAATGGAGATTTTTTGATAATAAATTGTTTCTGATACCTTTAAACAAATGTGGAAAATCTATTTATGGTACCCTGGTCACATACAGTGGCATCTAGGCCAGCAGAGAAAGTTTCCTTTGTTATGTTTTCGATTAATATTTTTAATTCAATTAATTGAATTGTGCCACTGATGAAAGTAAACACAATGGACTGTTTCCAATGTCGGAAGATGCCCTTTACCATAAATACACTAACATGGTTTGCAAATAGAGCACTTTTCGTCGTACCATTGTCTTGAAATCCTGTTATACTATCTTGTTTCCTAATGTAATGTAATGATGCGAGATATTTCCATTTCATCAAAAACTAAGACACAGACCTTTTCTCTTTCATCTTTCATTTTTTAAACATTTGCTTTTAATGATTGAAACATCTATTAATAAACAGATTTCGTTGACATATTTTGCAGCAAATTATTTAGTGTTATTGGAGAGGGCAAAGCAAATATTTTATGAAGAATCTTATAGCCTTTTCCACTACCTTTGTACAGAGATAATGCCAATATTTTTTCATCAAGTGTATATCTTCTCGAGCGGGCACTTAAATGTTGATTTCTTATCTGACAAATAATAAAATGGTATGTTGAATTATTTACACACCGCAAAAGGCTCTCATAACTCTGTCCTGTAATAATTTTGTTGGCATTTGCCATCCTTTCTTCATATGATGTAATTTTTCATTTTTCTTTGTCGTTTCGCCATTGTTACACTCCATTTTTTCAATTTTGATTAAAATTTATGTGCCTTTGGAGTTAACTCTAAAGCTTTTATTACATTCAAACAATTCAAACTCTGGCGACGTTTAGCTATAAATAATAAAAATAAAGAAAAAAAAATATATGTTCAAATTAAAAACGGACGGACACTATAGAGATGCTAATTTCTTTATACAGGGTGTCTCACCGAAACCCCACAGTAATAGTATTTTGATTTCTAATTAGTGTATTTAAATGAGATTTTCAGTATATATGTTATCTAGTGTGCTCTTTCAACATTATCTGACATTCAGTTATACCGGAAGTCATCACAAACTTTCTTATTTTGAATAAAATGCTATATTTCTTATTTTAAATTTGGAATCTACATACTTTTCTGAGAAAATAATCATTAAGTAATATTACCCTAAAAGTTAACCGATTTCGAAACAATTGACATTTAACATAGAAATGTTACTTTTTCATTATTCACTTCAATTTTTTTTTCTTGGTTAACATTCGAAAATTACAAGTGACAGCATCCTGGATGTTTTCTATTATCTCGAAAATGGTTAAATTTGGAGGTTGTGTAACTTAATAATTTACTCTACAGAATTTTATGCAGAATTCAAAATAAAGAAGTTGGTGTTGACTTCCGGTGAAACCGGAAGTCTTATAATCTTGATAATATCTTTATTAAAAAGAGCACACTTTATTACATAAGTGACTAAAACTTTATTACAATACATTAATAAGAAGGCCATATACTTTAAATGTGCGGCTTCGGTGAGACACCCTGTATACGGTTAAAATATGTGAAGTAGAATAAAATAATTATAAAAAATTATAAATTTATTTACCTACTTTCAATGAAATGTTTGGAGAATTAGGTGTCGAAGTCTTTGTAGAAGGCCCAGCCTCGATTCTGAAATCATCAATGGCAGTGGTAGATGACTCTAAAATTTGTTTAATAATATTTACATATTTTGGTTTCCTTAGAATCTACTTTTAGTAAATATGTATTTATCCAGTTTATATAAAAATATATACTAACAATGTCCTTTAATAATTACATTGTTAATTTATTCATTTAATAAACCAATGCAAGAAAATGATGAATATCCATATTATAACAGTTAAGAATGTATAAATAAATTAAGATACAAACAGGGTTATCTCCAAATATTTTAATAATTGATAGTAGAGCATTATAGCCGGGATGGGGACAGGAAGTAATCCCGGAAGTAATCCCGGAAGTGACTTCCCGTTTCCACTTCCGGTTTCCGCTTCCGGTTTCCGGTTTCCGCTTCCGGTTTCCGGATTCCGGTTTCCGCTTCCGGTTTCCGCGTTCGGTTTCTGGTTTCCGCTTCCGGTTCCGGATGTAGATAAGATAAGGGTTTCCGGTTATACAGGATGTAGATAAGGGTTACCTGTTATACAGGATGTAGATAAGATAAGGGTTTCCAGTTATACAGGAAGTAGATAAGTTAAGGGTTTCCGGTTATACAGGATGTTGATATGATAAGGGTTTCCGGTTATACAGGAAGTAGATAAGGGGTCCTTCCCGTATTGTGGTGGGAGAAAGTGGTGGAAGGTGTGTGCGTTGAATATACATTGTCGCAATAATGCAGTTTACAAATACGGAACGAGAGCCTCTAATGGATCGCATTAACAGGGCCATAGAAGCATACCACGAATGTAAATTAACCTCTGAACACTTAAAATATTTACCCGAATATTATTTGAAGAGGGTGGAAGGTCTGGAGCATTTAAACATCTGGCCATTTTTACCGCTGAGCTTCAGGGACAAGGAAAGATTACCCTGTTTTGAACACTACAATACGGGAAGGACCCATATCGATGGACCACCCTCACCAAAATATAAGTGTCATCAGTGTTTGAACACATCGAAAATTTCATCCACTTAGCAGAAATTCATTCCCAGGTGGTGACAACTTATCGGCAGTTAAAATGAATTATACCAATAACTCCTCAGTTGAGTCGGATGAAAACATCACACATCATTTATGGTTTCCGTTTTGGTCGATAATTATTGTAATAATATTTCTTTTCATTTACACAATATTGCATTTATGTAAAAGTTATGAAAAATAAATAATTTTAAACATATTTAAAACATTTTATTTTAAATTCTCCTTACATTATAATAATTTATCACAGTTATTAAATACAGTTCGGTGTGAATGTGTTCCATAAATAAAATGGTGATCCTTAAAAGGACCGTTTTTAATTCATGGTTGTTAATGAAAAATATTTTGGGTGAAGGAGGTGATGTATAAAAAATAATTTTAAGGATATGGAGCTGCTGCAATATCTATATGTCCCCAGGCTAGAGTCTCGATACCGTCTTGACATATATAGCGCTTATCATCGTGAGGTGATAGGGCCAATTTATTTTGACTGTTTGAAAAAATAGTATGTTAGAGAGCGGAATAAATTTTGTTTTCGAGTGATGGTGACAGAATTGTTTAAACAATTTTTGTAATCATCACCCGAAATATCCTTGACCACCACATTTTCTTAACCCCCTTTGCCTTCTTGGACCAATCACCCTCGACGTTATTGGCATACATTTTAGCCCTAAGCCCCACAAATTCCTCCATAATTTTGCCTCCATTCTCATCCTTCATCAAACCTAAAACGGCCTTATTTTGCTGTGGGATACGATACTGATTGTGTGGGGCAAAATTACTTGTATCAAATTTTGTTAAGTCCTGCTTCATGTCATCAAAAACGTCCTCAGTATCAATTTTAAGTGTCAAACTATCTGTGTCGATATAACATAACCTCACTTTATTACCATATTTGAACTTTAAATAGGCGTAATAAAAATGGTACATTAATAATTTTCTAAGATCTAAAACGGAAAAACCGATATAAATGGGCTTGTTGTAAACAGCCTTCAATCTATCTAATTGGATCGCTACCAAATTTTCGGTGAAAATTGAACAACAGTTAAAGTTTAATTTAGCGATTAAAATCTCAGCACCTTTACGATGACCGATATCCTCCCAACGATTCACCTATTTTACATCTACACGCTTATCAATGTTTTCCATAATCTTACCAAAAACGGAATTATTCATCAATTTGTAAAAATCTTTTTCGAAATCGTTTCTAGCATTTTGACGCATGGTAGTATTTAAATCAATATATTTCTTCAACCAATCCAATTGTTTGAAAGAAATTACTCGGTGAATTTTAATTAATTTTAACCCGTTACGTAGAGCCTGTTTTAGGTTACGTTAATGAATAATGTACTTTGATTTATTATTTAAATTTGGAATTAATTTAGTGTTGACAAATTTAGAAGTGGGAGGCACAACGTTTTCCGCAAGAAAAGGTAGATCGTTGTGTAGATTATGGATATTTTCTGGATACTCAATGTCCACCTCCAAAAAGTATCCCGTTGGTGAATCATCGGGCACATTTAAAACATTAAAAGTCGCAATTTCCGTCGCGCTTAACCACTGAAAGTCGGCGTATGGTAACATCTGAGACATAGCCCATCCATATAAATTGTTTGCGTCCCAGTACGTCAGATATGTGGAGGATTTTTCAGCATTAAATTCAGACATGTACTTGTTATTCGCTAGAGCGTAACGTAATGAGCATTGACTTATACCCCCACGAATACCTTTCCGAATAAGATGATGCATGTCCAAGTCCGTAAGTAGTTCTAATTTAATATCTGTCAGTTTAAGCATAGCATCCCACGCCAAGCCAGGAGCTGTGTAATAGTGAGCGGGATCCAAATTATATGCGTTCAAACAAACATCGCGAAAATTTTCAAAAATATCTGTTAATAATAAAACATCTGTTTTTAAGTATAGATCCGAATATTCCTGGAGATTTTGACAATTAAATTTTGACAAAACGTTTTCAGCATGCTCATACTCCGCAGCAGTAATATCTGCGTTTGTTAACGAGTTAAAAAATGATTTTTTAGGCGGTAATTCTGTTTCGACCAATTTAGAAAAATCATCCATATATTGATATGGAAAAACGCCCTTCTTTGTTAACAATTCAAAATGATCTTGATTAGGAAAATGTGTTCGAACTGTATTTAATTGGTTCATGTTTAAATTTTTAGCCAATTTTTCTAAACTTGATGCCATGAATCTAAAAGAATCTAAAAATCTTAAATTAAAATAAACATTGCGATCAATTCTTCGCTTATCTACATATTTATCTACTACAATGGATTTAGAAAAAGAGATGTATTTCTCCTTGTTTTGAGGAATTACAGTAATTTTATTTGTGTCTAAACCAAATTCTTTAATAAATAGATGGGAATCATACCCACTTAAATTATGGAAAAATATAGGTAGAAATTTCGGGAGTTTATAATTCAAATTACATTTAGAGTGGGCGGCTCCAATAAATTTTCGCGTCAAGTGACAATGATCTTTAACTTTGTCACACACTTGAATTTTTTTATTACAAATATGACATTCTGTCGAAGAGTTAAATAAATATTGTTCTTCTGGTGTTAATTTAGATATTTTAATTATCGGCTTTAAATGTTGATCATAAATTAATTTCGCATCTTCGCTCAATTTATCCATGAAAACTTTAGGGCAGTCCAAACCAGTATATGTAAAAAATTTATTTAAGTTTTGATTAAAACTACATTTAATGTAATAAGCAAAACTATACGGAGTATGAATATGTGTAGAGTAAGTATAAGATTTTTGTGGATCCGGTTCACAGGTTTGAATCGGGATGAGAAGAGATTCAGAATCAGCATAAACTACAAATGGTACCCGCATTTTAGAATTGAAATTTGAAAATGATAATAAATTTCCTGGTATCATGTCACCATTTTTATTTTTTATTAAATTGGTGGTTGGCATTACTGTATAGACATTATTACAGTCATATTGAGAGTGAACCAATAACGCGTTCTCGGTAGAGAAAAACGTCAAACACCCATCACATAAGAATTTTTTATGCTCATGGCTAGACACTTGGGTGGCTATTAATCTGGACATATCTTTAATCCAGACATAATGACTTTTTAATCCATCCTTGATGTAGAGGAGGTTAACATGTCTGTCGCGCTTGGATTTTGTAAAATAAATCGGCCCTACCACCTCGTGGACATGTTTTTCAACGTTAAACTCCAACCCGTACACATTGATTGAAATATTATTAGAAATTTCAAATTTTGAGATTTGTTTTAATTTAAATGGTAGCTCCATACCCGTTAAATTTAACACCGTACTGTAATGCGGGTAAGAAGAGGGACGCTGTGGAGCGTTTCCGTGGGCAACTGGATACAGTGCTGACGTCACTGACCACGCGAAACAGGCATCATCATTGTTTTTGATGTTAATACATCCTTCTTTTTGATGTTGGGTGGAAGATCTATGTATGAAGAGCCGCGGATGGGGGTATACTTATTGATGTTCACCTCCAGGTGGGACACCTTTATCAAGGCCCATCCGCTGTCTCGCTCCTGCAAGCGATAAAAAGCGCTTATAAGTAAATGTGTACATTAATTAAATCAATGATTTTTACAATAAAAACATATTTTAGAAAACTTACTTGGAACTCTTCACTCTTTGTTAGCACGATGTTACACAAATTCTCGTATACCTCCTCCAAGTCGTCGGTTGTGGTTACCACCACGAAGCGGGTGTTGAAGGATTTTAGCTCCGGTTGACACTCATCACCGGGTTTGGTGTACAACCCAAAGAGCTCGATGTTGACCTTCAACACCGTGTGCAGCTGACGTTCCACTAGACGGATAAACTTCTCTTTACGCTTCTCGAGAAATGTTGGGATGTCAACCTCTTCGTCCACCATGACTTGAAGGGCATAGCTGGCGATGCGGTTCTTAAAGGCTGACTTAAGTACCATCATTCCCTCATCGTCATAGCGCGCAACAATGTTAAGATGTCTCTGGGACCTCGAGTGCCCCGCAAGAAGTTGGGGTGTGCCAAACTCCTCCTGACATGTGTCACAGCGGATCTTCTTGGAGAACGTTCCAGCGAGGGTAACATCAGCAGCCCGCTTAAGTCCACTAGAGGGCACTACCTCAGCATGATACTTCATCACATGCTTTGTGAGGTTATGTTTAAGGGTGAAGGTGGATGAGCAATAATTGCAGGGAAACATTTTCGTAGCACTGTTTCACACAAACTGAATCGTAACACGGTTCTAAAGACAACTGAACAACTTTCGTAGCACTGCTCTACACAAACTGAATCGTAACACGGTTCTAAAGACAACTGAACAACTTCTAAGTTGGAATCGAATTATATAATGTAAGAATAGGTGGTGGTAATGATTTAATTTTTAATATCAACGGAAATTTAACCATTAGGGGGGATGTAAGTAATACTAAATAATAACAGTAGAGTATTTTAAAATATTTTATTGAGTAAGTTTCTTAATTTCAAAATCAATACAAATTTTATTAAAATGTATATGCTAACATTCCAGCATCAAAAATGAATTTTGTTTATGCTTATAAATAGAAATCCATTTTAATACATTTTTATATAATTCATTACTATTTGAATCCTTTGTACAAGATAATAAAATTGAACAATAATATGAATAAAATTGTAACGCTTTTAAATTATTCAATTTCCATGTAATAAGTTGTTTCAAACACATCAAAATACAAAATGTTTCTTCCGATATAGTAACACTCAACTCCCTCTGCTCAATCCATATAGCCATAATATTTTTATATTCATTCTTGGTAATCTTGTGATCTCCGATGGTGATGGGCCTTTGTAAATTATTCAGGTTGATGTTCATAAATTGTAGCCATTCCTCCTCAGTGAAGAAGATACATGAATGAGCGCCCCAGATTTTTACAACTGGAATGAATCCTAGGGCTGGGCTTATTCCGATGCTCACGTTCTTTGTAGACGATTTGTTTAGAGGATATGTTGATTGTCCCAAAAGTGTTAATTCAATCTTGAACGCATTATCGTAATTTGAAATTTGATTGTCATTGACATCATTGAAAGTACTTTCTTGATTTGTGGCTGACATCGTTGAATGATTCTAGAGAACTAATATTTGATTGAAAATGTTTGCTTTCGTTGAATGATTCTGGTAAACTAATATTTTATTACAAAAATGTGTGCTTATATAGCGATAGTCTTATCTACATCCGGACCCTTATCTAACCACAAGCTCAAACACGGCTAAACTTGTTCAAACTTGTCAAGGTTAAACTTGTCTGTCTTTTAAAACAAAATAGTTTTTTAATAATGCTTTAATTTTAATCAAAATTTGTGAAGCTGTGCAATAGTTATTAAATTGGTCAACACCGTTTTTACGAACACTTTCAACTCTCTTTGAAAATTCATTAAATGCATAAGTATTAACTTTATCAAAAAAATATAATAATCCATCTGTATATCTAAATACCCCAGTGATGTTTGTCGGAATTCCGGGAAAATCATTAGAAATCAATCCGAATTTAGCTACCTCAAATGTACATTCTTTTATTTAAAAAAAAAAAACGCCCATTATCACAAAAGATATATGTTTGCCCTCTATATGTATTTACAATGCCCCGTACTCCGGTACATGTTCTAATAATTCCGATATCTATCAAATTTTTCGTATATACTAATGATAAATTATCTGGATTAATTACAAAAATTTTATCATTTGAAAATATTGCAATGTTACCATCGAGTCTTTGATAAATTGCATTAATTTTAGTAAAGTTCTCAAGTAGAAAAGGTAACCATTGATTGATTGATTGGGGTGCGGTAATTTCATCATCGTTCAATTTTTTATACCATACCCACTTTTCATATATAATAAATAATGTGTCTTCCACCTAGGATTTGTAGTAGAAATAGCGTACAATTTGTATGTAATAGAAGTCAAAGTAATGTATATTACAACTCCCCTCTCAATACAATGATGCGCAACTATAATAACTCTCAAAACGTTGCTGATATCTTTTGTTGTAGTCGTAAACAATTTATTAACCAAATGTCCGCTGTATTAATTTAGTCACTATGTCAGATATCGTTAAGTATTGTTTAACTGAATTAAATATTGTATATGTAATAATTTTCTGCTAGAATATTGTATATTTTTCCCTGTAATTAGAAATGTGTATTTCTGTTGGGAAATAAATTATTATTATTATTATTATTATTATTATTATTATTAATATTATTATTATTATTATTATTATTATTATTAATATTATTATTATTAATATCCCGTAACAAACAAAGTTCTGACATAATCTGATCTGTGGTTTTAACAATTGGTGTTTGTGTTGTTGTTGATATATCGGATGCTATAGACGTAGATGTTGAATATATTTTTATTGTATTTTTCTTTTGCCCATATAAAGCATGAACAGCATCAATATCATCTTGAGACAAGTCAATAATTGTTTGATTTTCTTGTGGTGAGTAGTATGCGTACGTGATTGATGTAATATCAAATGAATGTTTAATTCCTAATGTATGCCCAATTTCGTGTAAAAGTACTTGCAACAAACTAATTTCTGACGATGAACAATTATAATGACACCATTTTTCATCTTTGTCCAAATATATTTCAACGTTTTTTGAATTCATTGTAGGTAAAAACGCATGTCCTAATATAATTCCTTTTCCATCTAGTTGGTAAGGACAATTTGCTTTTTTATAGCATTCATAAAATGTATAATTATATTTTTGGTAGGTTATAATTATATTAGTATTTCGTCTAGATCTCGTAAACTTTAAGTTTGTGTGTTTAGACCATATTTCAAACTCTTTACTGGCTATTTCAATGTCATTGAATGAAGCTCTGGGAAAATTCCATGTCAAATCCGTAAAATTCCACTTTTCGTCTGATTGCCCCACTGTAAACTCTTGCACATCTTTTAATCCACATCTTGCCCGTTTCATTAAATTTATTGTTTCGTTATTCAATTCTCCATCAATAGGTAAGTTATAATATTCTTGAAACGTTTCGATAGCATTAATCAACGATTCATTTTTATTTTGTTTTAAAAAATTATTTTCATCTAAATATCCAAACTGATGTAAATATTTATTCACATAAATTTCAGAACTTGCATTGATAAAGATTAAAAGAGTGATTAATTTGATAAACATCTTGTTGCGTTGAAGGTTAATAGAAAACTGATAATAATTACCATCATTAAACATATTTATATTTTTAATAATACAAACATTTACATTTATGTAGTTATAATACATTTGACTTATCTATCCAGCTATTTTGCGATTTATCTAATCCTAACCACTTGACGTGCACTTTATTTCCCTTTCTCCTTAACACTTTTTCCACTAGGTAAACATCCTTATGTTTAGATTTTAAAAGTTCTTCAGCATAAAACGCCCCCTGTATTGAATCCCCAGAACTATCTTCTAATAGGTAAACGGTAGGATTTGAAACTTTTACATGTGCTATTTTAAATAATTCAGTTGTCCAATTCGGTGTATAACCCTTATTAAATAATGCTTTTTGTTTACTAATACGGACGATATCACCCACTTTAAAAATCTTCTTTTCTGCTATTTTGATATGCGAGTAAATTGTTTTTAACAACTGCTTCTCCTTATCTTGAGTGTCATCACAGGGTCGCATTCCAGTTGTACTGTGTTTCCGCTTATTGTAATTAGACGTAATTTCACTTAAAACATCTATCCATTGATACTTTCTACGCAAACTAAATGCGCGATAAAGATGTTCTTTTAAAGTTCTTATCACACGCTCTGCCATAGAGGCTTTTATAACTGTTTATGTGGAATAGTGGTTAATTCCATTGCTGTGCATTACCTTCCTAAAATGTGAGTTGTAGAATTCGTTTCCTTGATCAGTTTGCAAGTTTGTAGGCGTTCGTCCATCTTTTAAAACATTTTTAAATGCATTAGCCACATTTACACCAGATTTATCTTTTAACGGAAGGGTCCATAGATATTTTGAGAAACAATCAATCACTACTAATATGAATTTAAAACCCTTGTTTTCTCTTGCATAAAGACCAAATTCGGCTAAATCTGCTTGCCACAAATCGTCTAATCCTTTGATAATTGTCCGTCGTCGTGGGAATTTTTTTCTTGCAGGTTTGTGTAGTTCTTTTACTATATCAGCTTTTATCTTACTCATTGGAATCAACTATTACTTTATATCAGTATTTTTTTTAGGAGGTACTCCAAGGTTCTGATTTTCACTAACACCCTCCGGGTTCTGTTTTACACTATTTAATACCTTATCAAATATACCCAATTTCTCTTGAATGTTCGTAAAACCTGATATATTTGATTTTTTTAAATCTGCCATGACTGATTTAAAATTTTTTAAATCAATAGTTATGGCTACTATTAATGTCTTTATCGTATTTATTTTATTATTAATGATTGTTAATTCATCCTTTATAGTATTTGTTTTATTAGTAATGATTGTCTGTAATTCATCCTTTCATCCTTTATAGTATTTGTTTTATTATTAAACATTGTCTCTAATTCACCCTTTAAAATATTTGTTTTATTATTTATCGATTCATTAAATTCCAGTTTTAACCACATACATTTTGTTTTTAAATTTTTTTCGATATCGTTAACAATTAACTTAAGTTTATTTTCAATTTCCATAGAGTCAGTTTTATCTTCGATTCGAGTTAAGATTTTAGAAATCTTTTCATAATTATTATCAACGTATAATTTAGTTGCAACATCATCCAATTCATCTGGTTCTAGAGCATGTTTTAGCCTCTTTTTCTGTATATTGTAATGACCGTCCGAAGTAATGGTAAAGCCTGGACCGGGAGGGCCGCTAGGTCCGATCGGACCGGGAGACCCGCTAGCACCAGTAGAACCGGGGGGACCTGTCAGACCGTGAGGCCCGCGAGCACCGGGGGGACTTGTCAGACCGTGAGGCCCGCGAGCACCGGTAGGTCCGATCGGACCAGGAGGGCCGCTAGCACCTGTAGAACCGGGAGGACCTGTTGGACCGGGAGGTCCGCGAGCACCGGTCAAAGACGTGTTGGAATGACGTCCAAACTTGTCGACAGACATTATGTGAATGATGTGCAACAATTAAATTAATAAATTATATCAGCTTCTCTCAGTTCTTCCTCGATCGATGCCATTTCATTGTCTTGCGAATTATTTCCAGCTCGTCGTGACGCATGTAATAACCATAATCTTTCAATTAATTCATTAGGATCATCCCAATATGTATATCTGTGAGTTTTATTTTCTACTATTAAATTTGAATCGAAACCACGACCGCCTTTAGACCTGTGTGAGCTTGCTTCAGACTTTGATCTGTGTTGTGAATGTGGCAACAATGGTTTAATAATATTTCTATATTTGTGTGACCGAGTGCCCTGAAGTTGTTGCCCAGGATCAAAATGTCGATGTAATGAATTGGTTCTTTTAAGAATATCCACATAATTTATTCGATCTGCTTCCTTGTATGCTACAGGATCCTTTCTGAATAGTAATTCATATAGACCAGAAGTGCCGATATATCTAACTGCGTCAATGATTAAATCATTTTCATCTAAATCAATGTCAGTATTGCCAATTTTAAATTTAGCATTATCCTTATTGAAATTTATACCATGAATTGTGTCAAAGTCATCAACCCCCTCATTTATTAATTTTTCCACATATTGTCTTGGTAATGTGGCGAATTGATCCAAATATTCCCGAATTATCTTAGAATCAGGTTGAGAAATTGTTGAAATATTTTGTTCCGACGGTTCGTGTGTAAAAACTTCTCCATCATCTATAAAGTCCAACCTTTTTGGCTTTTGTTTGTATTGCGAAAAGGGAGATGAATGAGCAATCTTATCAACATGAATAATATTACTGAAATCATATTTTTCCAGGATTTTCTCATTTTCTCGTTTTATTTCTTTATTTTCTCGGTTTATATCTTCATTACTCTTAATTATTTCTTCGTTAGACTTAACTAAGCTTTGTAAAAAAAAAAAAAAAACTAAGCTTTGTAAAGGTTCCGTAATTGGTTGAAAAATGTTTTTCTTCACTACGATTTAATTTTAAAGCCAACACTTTTTTTCTGATATCCTTTTAAACTTGTATTAGTTTCTTTTGAATGTCGCTCATCTTAATGAACTTCTTTTCTGAATGAGCCTCTTTTCCTAATAAGCCTTTTTACTGAATGAGCCTCTTTTCCTAATGAGCCTCTTTTCCTAATGAGCCTCTTTTCCTAATAAGCCTCTTTACTGAATGAGCCTCTTTTCTTAATGAGCCTCTTTTCCTAATGAGCCTTTTTTCCTAATGAGCCTCTTTACTGAATGAGCCTCTTTTCTTAATGAGCCTCTTTTCTGGATGAGCCTCTTTTCTGGATGAGCCCCTTTACTGAATGAGCCTCTTTTCTGAATGAGCCTCTTTTCCTAATGAGCCTCTTTTTCCTAATGAGCCTCTTTTTCCTAATAAACCTTTTGACGTAACACGCGCAACGTTTGTTGTTATAATGATGAGAGTGGTTGCTTAGTCTATGATTATATACTCATCGAATCCATTGCGGTACCTACCCGCATCAGAATCTTTATCTATTGTAATAAAACCATATTTTTCTTTCCAACACTCTGCACACAAAGACCTGAATTTTTCAAAAGTCATATCAATACTTACGTGATCAGTGTAAACGTGTTTTAGGTTAAGATCATCCTGTTTAAATAATATAATTAAATTTGCATTATCACGAATCAAGTGTTTAGGTATGCGAGTATATGTCTGGCAAAGGTAGAACGAATCAATGTTATTGTGTCTACCCATACTGAAATATTCGCGGATTTTATCCTGCTTATCACATGCTACATCGTCAAAAATAAAAATTGAGTTTTCCTTAGCTTCTTCAGGGCTAATTATTTCAGCATTCTCTCTATACGGGAAATATTCAATCTCTGGTATCCAACTAATAATATCTTGCAAATATTTATATTTTGGTTGATAAAGAGACTTTGAATAAATGTAAATGTTTTCAAATTTCAATCCGTTTACATTAAACAAGAGTGTTAACATTGCATTCGATTTACCACAGTTAGATGGGCCGCAAATAACTGCTCTAATAGAATTTGGTAATAGATCACCATGTTTTTTCTTATTATTTTTTAACCCACCCCCCACTACGTTGTCAAAATTTGTTACAGTAAGATATTGTTTCTGTTTAACAACTTTCATCGTACTGTTACCAACGATATCTTTCAGGGGTTATATATAGCGAAGCAGTCCTGATGGACGCTCAAATGATTGCGTACAGCGGTAGAGGATTCATCAATTCCATAATCAACAAGTTACCCATTGAATTACATATCCCTGGCTATCAGTACTGTGGACCTGGCACACACTTGGAAAAACGGTTAAAAAGAGGTGACCCCGGCATTAATCCATTGGATGCGGCCTGCAAACAACACGACATTACTTACTCTGAGAATAAGGATATTAGCGAAAGACATAAAGCGGATAAAATCTTGGCGGAAGCTGCGTGGAGTAGAGTAAAGGCTAAGGACTCTAAATTCGGTGAAAAAGCAGCAGCGTGGGCTGTTACCAACGCGATGAAGATTAAGACAAAAACGGGGATGGGTATTAAGAAAACAGCTTTGAGAAGTGGAGTAGTTATGAAGGCTCGGAAAGCTATAAAAAATTTTCGTCGAAAAATTGATAAGCCTGGAGGTGTTAAAGAAAGTAGCAAGATTGCATTATCGGCCGCAAAGATTGCTGTAAGAGCTGCTGGTGGAAAAAAGAGGATTCGAACTCCTAGAATTATACCTATTCCAAAGCAGGGTGGTATTTTGCCACTTATCCCGATATTTGCCGGTTTAAGTGCTCTCGGAGCCCTCACTGGTGGAGTCTCCGGCATTGCAAAGGCAATAAGCAGTGCCAAGGACGCTCGATCGAAACTTGAGGAATCACAGCGGCATAATAAAACGATGGAGGCTATAGCTCTAGGCAAGCAGGGAAAAGGTCTATATTTAAAGCCATATCGAAAAGGAATGGGACTCTTTCTAAAACAGCACAAGACAAAAAACTGTTATACTCGCTACCCAACCGCGCACTAACCGATACAGACTTGCTAAAAGGGGCTCGAAACGGGAAACATTTTAGAGGAGTGTTTATGCGTGATTCACTTTTTTTTTTTTCGGGAGAGAGGAGGAAAATGCATTATGCATACCTTCTGTTATCCCACCCACGTATGGGAAGGATAACAGTAGGTTATGTCCGACTCTCACGGACTAAAAACCCCCTCTTATAGATCAAATTCGAAATGGAATTTTTACTACTTTGTAGTGATGTTGGTGTGTTTGGTGACTTTGGATAAGTGACTGTTATTGTTACTCAAAATGAGTAGCATTTATTGGTGGCGAGTGGGTGGGGTATACTTTTTAAAAAAGGGTCAGAATCGTTACTGAAGCATTTTTAAAAAATTAATTGGTAACGTCCAGTTGTAGTGGCCGTTTTTTCCTAGTTCTGAAGTTTTCAGGAACTTCGAGGGTATCTTTTAAAAGGGAGACGTCGAATTTAGAGGAATGTGCAATTGCCAATTGACGGATAAAATCCTGTAATTTCGGTACTTTCGTTTCGTTTCGGATTTGATCGTTACTGACAAACCACGGAGCGCCTACGATCCTGCGGATCATGCGGCTCTGCGTGGCTTCCAGTCTGTTCATCTGCGTTTTCGAGATGTGTATCCATGACGGACAACCATAGGTCATTTTTGACCTAATCATTGCCTTGTAAATGTGAATTTTACTGGCGAGGAAAAGGGTGCTTTTTGTTAAAAGCAATGATTTTAGAGTCCCGAAGGCGGAATTAGCTTTAGTGATCGCAGATTGAACATGTTTTGCCCAGTTAAGGTGGTTATCCATTTGTAAACCAAGATATTTCACTTGCTTTACCCATGGAATTGGTGTGCCTCCAAAGGTGAGGTTTTCTTGTGGGGATCTATTTGATGGGGTGAAGTAAATTGCTTGGCTTTTTTCAGCATTTATAGCAATACACCAGTCGTTTGTCCACTCTTCCAGTTGGTTAAGTGCGGTCTGGAGTTTCGGAATCATAAAGGGCAGATGTTTGCCTCGATATAGATAAGCAGTATCATCTGCATATTGGGCCGTAATTACATTGTTTAATGTTGGCAGGTCATAAACATATATATTGAAAAGGAGCGGGGAAAATACGGACCCCTGTGGGATGACAGCAGTCATTTTGCGTGGCGGAGATGTGGCGTTTTCGAAACGAACCGAAAAGGTGCGGTCTTGTATGAATTCCCGGATCAGATGGATTAGATATGTGGGGTAGTTAAGTGACATGAATTTATATAACAAGCCTTCGTGCCACACTCGATCGAATGCTTTCGCAACATCGAGGAAGATGGCTAACGTGCTCTGCTTTCTGTTAAAGCCTTCGATTATGTAATCGCTGGTTCTAACAAGTTGGTGGTTGCATGAGAGGCCTTTTATGAAGCCGTGTTGCGTTTTGGGGATGATCATATGATCATTCGACCATTCACTGAGGCGGACATGGATAATTTTTTCGAATAGTTTTCCCAGTGTGCACAGAAGGGAAATAGGCCGGTGATTTTGTGGAAATTTCATGTCTTTTCCAGGCTTTGGGATTAAAATCACTATTGCGTGTTTCCACGCTTTTGGGAAATAACCTATCCTTAGGCATGCATTGAACAAGGTAGTTAGGAAAACTATTCCTTTGTTGGGGAGGTTTTTTAAGCATGTGTAGCTTATACTATCGTGGCCTGGCGCATTTTTACTTGGCGCATATTTGATAATTTTGCGGATCTCTGCAGGAGATGTTGGTTTCGGAGTATGGGTTGGGGTTCGCTCAAGGCGATCCAATGCTTCCTCAACTTCGTCGAGTAATTCGTCACAAGTTGTGAGCGGATTTGGGGAGAACTGTGACTCTAGGCTTTCCGCGAAGGATTCGGCCTTGTCCTCCGGAAGGAAGGCAAGTCCGTTTCTTCCGTGAATAACCGGAGTGGTCGTTCGATGTCTGGCTGTGAATCTCTTAGTGAGTTTCCACATTTGAGGTTTGTGTAATGATGCATCCTCGATTATTCGATTCCAGTTGGAATTTGAAAATGACTTGATTTCTTTCTGAATTTCTGCTTGGAGTTTATTGAGGTTTGTTTTCATTTGCGGGCAACGGGTGTGTTGCCATTGTCTGCGGATGCGGTTTTTCTCTCGAATTTTACTGAGGATGTTATTTGGAAGTGGGCGGCTGTTTTTTGGGACAGGTTTGATTTTCGAAACCGTCTCAACCGCATCCGTGATTGAGTTGGTAAGGAAAGTAATGGCCTCATTTATCTCCTCCTTATTCCTTATTTTCGGAATAGCAGTGAGTTTTTCGAGCATTTTTTGGTTGAACTGCTGCCAGTTAACCGTGGTTATAGTTTTCTCCACTTTGGATATAGTGACATGAATATCCAGAAACACAGGCTTGTGATCGGAGTGGAGTTCGGAAATTGACCAGATGTCATGGTCGCACTCGATTCGGTTTATCAGAAAGAAATCGAGAATATCGGGCCTGTAGCCTGCATGGCTATAGAAGGTTGGGGAGGGTTGGCTTACGGCTTTGATGTCGTAAGGGTGTTGAGTTATAAAGTTAAATAACTCGCGGCCTCGCCGGTTTGTGAGCCGACTTTGATAGCTAGGATGCTTGGCATTAAAGTCGCCGCCTATAATTGTGGGGACATCTTCGGAGAAGATGTTTTTGTAGTCGTTTTCAGTCAATGGTCTTGAAGGTGAGTGATATAAACTCATAATTTTGATTTTTTCTCCGTTTATACGGGCTAAAATGGAGGTATGTTCTAAGTGCTCTGATTGGGGATTTGGAAGAACAGTGTGTTCTATGCCATTTTGAATATAAATGGCTGTGCCGCCGCCTTTTTCAATGGGGCGGCTATTAAGATATAGTCGGTACCCGTTAATAAACAGGCCACGACGGTTTTTGGCGTGTGATTCGTTCACTAGCATGATGTGAACGTTGTGGCGATGCATGAATTCCTCTAATTGAGACGTTTGGGATGGAAGCCCGTTGGCATTCCAGGTGCATATTCTGCACATCTGATCGGTGGCAATTTGTAAATTTTGTGCAGCCATTTTAAAGCGGTGAGGCGTTTAAGTGGCGCATTAGGGGGGCGAGACGCTCAAGGCGTTCTACCCTTCGGATGAATTCCTCATCGAACATCATATCGTAATATGACATTTGGGCCTGTTGTTGGGCCGGTTTGGGAGCCGGTTTGGGGCCGGTTTGGGAGCCGGTTTTGGGGCCGGTTTGGGAGCCGGTTGTGGGGCCGGTTTGGGGGCCGGTTTTGGTTGAGCTACATTTGCGTAGCTCGATTTTTTGTATTGCGAACAACCTCGATAGTTCGCGGTGTGGGCGCTGCCGCAATTACAGCATTTTGGTGGAGGATCGTTATCGGGATCGGAACGGGTCCAATCGCCTGTTTGGTGATCGCCTGCGCATTTGACACAACGTGGTGCAATGTTGCATCTATGCGCGCTGTGGCCAAAATGTTGGCATTTGTGGCATTGGATTACCTGTTTAGAAGGCTTTTGCTTCTCCACAGTGACGGGAACGAAACTGATTGTTTCTAAGTTATAAATCCGTTTCCCCTCGGGGGTGTTCTCTAGGTGAACAGCCACCAGGGGGAATTTTCGGTGTCTGTTGCCCATGCGGCGAACAGACAGGACTGGGAAACTCTCGGTTTTGAGTTGTCTGATGATGGATTCATCAGTCACATGCGTGCCAACTCCGCGGATAACTACTTTCAACTCTTTCTCCTCGTTAAGAGTGTAAGTGTAGAATTGAGCATTTATGCTCCGAAGGTATTTGATAACTACTCGGTAGTTATCAGCGGATTGCACGCAAAATCTAACCGAGTTGGATAGATTTTTGGCCTTGAGGACGGGAATTCTCAGGTGCTTATATAGGTGGGCGGAAATATCGTCCCATTTGTGGACATCTTGGATATGGATGGGCGGAGGATTGCTAGAGAAATTCTCTAGCCCCTCGATTTCGTCGATCTTATCGATCGGAAGGGGTTGGTTTTTGTTTACCACGGTGGTGTGGTAAACAATAGCCGGAGTTGGTGGCGCAGGCTCAGCTTTCGCCGGAGCCTTTGCTTTTGCTGGTTTAACAGCGATGGGTGGGGTTGGGGAGCTGGTTTTGCGGCGGTCGTGAGACGTAAGCTTTTCCGGAGCCATCGAGGTTGAAGGCATCGCCTTCTTCCGGTGGTTCCGATCGATGTAGACTTGGAAGCCTTCATCGTTGGAACCATTCGGAGTGGCGGTGGAGATCGGCTTGGAGGCCGAAGTAGTTTTGGCTTTCTTAGCCGGTGGGGAGGGGCTGGCTCGCCGAGCAGTAGCTTCGGCGGCCGGTTGCTGGGGTGGCGCTAGCGGAGCTAGTTCCGGGGTTAATGTCATTTCAGACAAATTTTCGTCGTCGGAGGAGGATTCGTCGCAGACTGAGGGCGTGCGCGACGGCTCGGGCGTGTGGGGCCCGCTTAGAGCAGGCGAGAAGGCCGGGGACATAATGTCCACGATTTCCTCGCTGTAATCAGCGGGACGAGGGTTTCGGAAGAAATTATTCAGCTGCTGCTGAAGCTTCTGATTTGCATCAGAAGAGATACGGAGTTGCTCGTCTAAGGCGGCGAGTTGCGCGTCCTTGGAGCGGGATTGTTCGGTGAGGGTGGCAAGGGAGGTGGTAAGGGAGACGATTTGGTCTTGCAATTCGCAAAGACGAAAGTCTAAGTTGGGGAGCATTTGGGGTTGCTCTTAGGGTTGCTTGCGCCGGGATCTCTCCCCGGAGGGGTAGACAGGGTCGAAATGGGCTTCGGGGTCTTGGGACCGCTTTCCACGCCTGGACTTACCCATGGCGTAGAAGACGGGTGTTAGGTAGGCACCGGGTTCAAAATCCCCCGGGCCTGCTTATTGTTAAGCGGTATCAAGAGTAGAAATGCTGAGTGCAACACTCTAAAACTTGACTGCCTCCCGACAATCTCCGAGCGTTCCTCGCGGAAATCAAGGCAGATTCTCGGTTAGCGTGCTATGATAAGCGTGCTTAATTTCTTAAAACCTAAACAGGTCCCCCTGCAAAGGTCGTAAGAAATTTTCTCGTTCGCGCCTTCCGGTGTCAGGGCAGTATAAAATACGCGCTGACCACGGAGACGTTCTCCACACTGAAAGGGAAAAAGATTACAGCTGGGCGGATGGCGCCTTTTCCGTGTTTGACAAATACGAGCTAAGAAGCTCGGTCAAACCCGGTAAAGGGTGTTGGGTGAATGGAGTAGAGTGGTCAGTTCTCTCCAAACACCAGGTCCGGCGGCTCCTTTTCCGCGCTGGCAAAAACGAGCTAAAAAGCTCGGCCAGACAACAGTAAAAGGGTGTTGGATGTTCTGAAAAGAAAATTATTATTCTAAAAAGAACAACAATTTTCCTCAGAGCACCTTTAACTGTAAAGTAGCTGAATAGCTTAAGAATAATTAATAACAGAGAGAGCAGCTCGAAAGCGACGGAGAGGGCTTCAGAGTGGAGAGACGAACAACCTGACTGTTCGCCGTCTCAAGTCTGAATGCGTGATTCACTACCATCTAAACCTCTTTATATAGAAGCGGGTATTATTAACTTGGATTCCCAGGATGGTCGCGGGACGCATTGGGTGGCTTATAAAAAAGTAGGCAATAGTGTTCAGTACTTTGATATTTTCGGAAATCTTCCACCACCTATGGAAATAATTAAATATTTTAAAAATTGTAAAATTAGATATAATCATGATCAATATCAGACCTTTAATACGTACAACTGTGGACACTTGTGTATAGAATTTTTATATAAATAAATAAAATTTTTCTAAATGTGTCAGTCATGTCTCAGACCTTCACCTTACAAGGTACAAGCAGTGTACTCTCCACAAACTATTATCCTCCTATAGAACTTGAGCCAAATCGACAGTACTGTTTGGGGTTAATTGGACTTCATACATATAATTCAATACCAAATATTGAATTCGGTGTTAATAATAAATTTATTTACGGCGATAAAACAGTTAATATACCTACGGGCTCATACGAGGTTACAGTTATTGAAACTTATTTGCAAAAACAGCTGTTTGGTGATAAGAAATAAGAGGAAGTTGATAAACTATTTTCGCTTAAACCCAATAATAACACCTTACAGTGTGAACTTAAAAGTAAATTCGATATAGATTTTACATTTGATAAAACTATTGGTAAATTATTAGGGTTTTCGAAAAAGCTACTAAAGGCCGGTCAACTACATACATCAGATTTACCCGTGCAAATAATTAAAGTAGATAGTGTACGAATTGAGTGTAATATTACTTCAGGTGCCTATTACGACGAAAAATGATCACATACGTTGTTTGAATTTAGCCCCTCAGTTGATCCTGGCTTTGCAATAAATATAGAACCAAAAAATATATTATATCTACCGTTAAATACCCGTGACAGGATTGATAATATTACTCTTAGAATTATCGACCAAGAAGGCAAATTAATTAATTTTAGAGAAGAAAATATTTTGATTAGACTAGAATTAAAAACATGTGGATAGTTTTTTTATAAAAACGATAGGACATTTGTCAATCCCGTTATTCAGAGTTCATCCCTCAAACAGATAACACGTATTAATCTCTCAAGGTTAACCTCCCTTGGATATAAAATTAGAAACTATGAAAAACGTTTTCGAATAAGTACGGTATGATGATCGCATCAGTAAATATCAATACCACACTTAACAGCCTAGAACTACAAACTTTGAAAATAACGATGAAATTCGAATAACAATTCAAAATCAAGACATTTACACCTTTCCTGGAAACAGTTATATTTACTTGAGTGGTGAGGTTGAACACAATCTCACTGCTCGTAAAAAAATTGAGTTAGTTACAAACGCGTTTGCTTTCCTATTTGAAGAGATAAGGTATGAATTAAATGGTGTGGAAATCGATCGAACCCGAGACTTAGGGATCGCGAGTACTTTGAAAGAATTATTATCCTATAATGATTTTGAGGATATGAAAGAATTAGGGATAGCTGGATGGGCTAAAACTGGACATATTAAAACATATTTTCCCAACTAAAATTTTTATGCGCTGATACCTCTAAAATGTTTATTGGGTTTTGCTGAGGATTATCAAAAGCTGATTATTAATGTTCAACAGGAATTGATTTTACTTCGCTCCTCTAGTGATGTAAACTGTTTTGTGTGTGATGATAATGCTCAAGTTGTTTCACAAATTAAATTTAAACTGAATAAAATTGAATGGAGAGTACCACATATTCAACTGAATGATGATTTAAAACTGAAACTGATGGAACAAATTAAAAATGATCCAAATATTTTAATTCCATTCCGAAAATGGGAATTACATGAATTACCAACCTTGAAAAAATCTAGAGATGATATATGGGCCGTTAAAACCTCGAGTAGTTTGGAGAAACCAAGATATGTAATTGTAGCCTTTCAAACAAATAAAAAAGTGTGGCTAATGCGGATGCAACAAAATTTGATCACAACAATATAAGGAACATAAGAGTTTATCTCAATTCGGAATCATTTCCATATGATCACTTGAATTTGGACTTTAAAAGTAATGATTACTTGACTGTCTACAACATGTACTGTCAATTCCAGCAGAGTTATTATAATCAAATAAACAAACCCTATTTATCATTCACTGATTTCAATAATTGTGCTATGTTTGTATTTGACGTGTCCAAGCAAAACGAGAGTGTAAAATCTTCAGCGGTGGACCTGCGCATTGAGATGAAGGCCACTGAAAATTTTAAAGATAATACCCGTGCATACTGCCTCATTTTGAGTGATTCTCTTCTTGAGTACACACCTATTTCGGGGATTGTTAAAAAGATAATTTAACAAGTTTGAACAAGTTTGAGCTTGCGGTTAGATAAGTCTATCGCTATAAAAGCAAACATTTTTCAATACAATATTAGTAATCCAGACTCATTCAACGATGTCTACCACAAATCGAGTATGCTTTGACTTGATCCCTGTAACATTTACATACACGTTAGATGACAGTGACGATGATATAAACTGGATGCAAGTTGCTCTTGACAGACTTCGTTTCAAGAGACGGGTTCGTAATATGGAAAAAGTATTGGAACTAATTCTCTTAGGGAAAATTACATCACCACCAACACCTCCGTCACCAAAAGTCTTGTTTATACAGATCCAGGGTTTCAACATACCCGACTTTACTCCGAAAGAACTTGCTGCCACCTATGATGGTAAACATCCCATCGTTTACGTCTTCAAGCCTCCTACACCATTTCGTAAACTCCGTTTGGATTCACAGAAACAAGTTAGGTGGCTGGAAAACAATTATCACGGGATCCCATACAGCAAAGATGGTAGTGATTTAAATGAATTACCAAAACTATTTAAAAAAACTATCTGCGGATATTGTGTATGTAAAGGGTAGTCAAAAATTTACTTACCTAAAACAATTTTATGATAATGTTGTAAATTTAGAATTTGATGATCAATGTCCTAATTTTAGTAAAACTCTGTATGCTTGTCAATCACATAGGAATAGGTTTAGTATGTGTAGTATTGTAAATGTAGAAAAGTTGATTAATTATGTAAATAATAAAAAATAAAAAAACAATTTTTATTTAAATATTTTTTTATTTAAATTTTATGTTCATCCCAGGAACCTTAATACCCCCACAAATAACACATACAACTATTACAATAAATAGAACAAATCCAGATGATAATATAAAGGTGGTATAATTCATTTTAACTGTCGATAAGTGGTCACCACCTGGGAATGAATTTCTGCTAAGTGGATGAAATTTTCGATGTGTTCAAACACTGGTGACACTTATATTTTGGTGAGGGTGGTCCATCGATGTGGGTCCTTCCCGTATTGTAGTGTTCAGAACAGGGTAATCTTTCCTTGTCCCTGAAGCTCAGCGGTAAAAATGGCCAGATGTTTAAAAGCTCCAGACCTTCCACCCTCTTCAAATAATATTCGCGTAAATATTTTAAGTGTTCAGAGGTTAATTTACATTCGTAGTATGCTTCTATGGCCCTGTTAATGCGATCCATTAGAGGCTCTCGTTCCGTATTTGTAAACTGCATTATTGCGACAATGTATATTCAACGCTCACACCTTCCACCACTTTCTCCCACCACTTTCTCCTACCAGCCAGGACCCCTTATCTACATCCTGTGTAACCGGAAACACCTTATCTTATCAACATCCTGTATAACAGAAAACCCTTATCTACATCCTGTATAACCGGAAACCCTTATCTTATCTACATCCTGTATAACCGGAAATCCTTATCTACATCCTGTATAACCGGAAACCCTTATCTTATCTACATCCGGAACCGGAAGCGGAAACCGGAACCGGAAACCGGAAGCGGAAACCGGAAGTGGAAACCGGAAGTCACTTCCGGGATTACTTCCGGGATTACTTCCTGTCCCCATCCCGGCTATAATACTCTACTCTCTCGATTATTCCCAGTAATACTTGTAGGTACGGGGAATTTATTTTATCTACTTTACAGACTAATAAAGTTTGGATAGCAAATAATAACTAAATCACTTTTACTGTGTAACTATGTTATTATAAACTCAATCTGGGCAATAGATTATAAAATATTTACACAAAACAGAAAATCGATTAGCGAAATAAAGAATCAGGTACAAAAGCTTCCTAAGCATAGTAACCAAGCCTATTCAGAGTTAAGAAATTGAAAGCATAATGTTATTATAATATTCAGTTGCTTTATATAATAGATTATAAAACATTTGTACAAAAGAGTAAACTATAGGAATAGAAAAATATGCTAATTAGGCATATTAAGGAAACTCATACAAATAGATTTTCAATGGAAGTCCCTTAATGGTGCTTACATGTGTTTACAAAAGAATAACAATTTTAAGATAAAGGAAAAGTACATTAAAGTAATTTAGACTATAAAGGAATTCCTACAAAAACATAGTTTTATTTGAATTTGCACAATGTAATTTTTATACTAAACATTTAAATATTTACACAATTAATATATGAGTGACACTAGTTTATTACTTTAATGATAAAATGTTGAATGTAATTCATGCGTTTTTGTAAAGTAAAATTTTAAAATTACCGCGAATACTGCGTCAGTTCGAAACGCTCGAATAACGGTACACGAATGTGTGATAAATACGCGACCCGTGTTAGTCTGGTGAACTAAAGACTTTCGCGTGCTTTTTTCGTATATTTTTTCTTTCCATATTTATGGAACCTACCCGGAATATACTTCTATTTCCTCCCTTTCGTTAATCCATTTACTCAATTTTGGGAAAATTGTGTGTTATCTCTTACAAAGAAATTCCATAATCTTATTTAGTTCAAAAATAATCACTGATTACTAATATATTTATATTGAACATAAAATGTAATTATTACAGGAATCAGTGTTTATTTTCAAACTGAATGAAATTATGAATTTCTTAGTAAGGGATAATATACAATTTTCCCGAAATTATGTAAATGGATTAACGGAAGGGAGGAGCAGGTAGAAGTCTAGAAAAGTATGCAAATTAGGGTCATAATAGAAGTATATTCCAGGTAGGTTTTCACTACAAATTGGATCAATGTTTTAAATATATTTAAAGTACAATGCTGCTAGATAATGCAAACTAGAAACAATCTTATTTGGGTTATAAAAGAATTGATATTGGTAAATACCTATACATTCAATACGTAAATAAATAAATTACATATAATTTTTCAACGCAATTATAGAATATTAATTACATTGATAAATGATTTTTGATTTTTTTATTTTATAGTCATCAATTAATTTCAAAGAAAATATATATTCCGAAAGGTTTCTTTTATAACCCACATTTTAATTTAATTTAAATGTTTACACAATTGATATGATTTGCCTTCTGATGAAATAATAAAAGTGAGACTAAATATGAATTACTTTAATGAGAAATGGTTAAATGTTATAAGTTTAATTCGATTAAAATTAAACAGTTAATCTTGTATAGGTAAAATATATTTAGCATATTAAGATGTGGTGTCCACTAATTGTATTGGAAAAAGTAAATGTAGTTTTATTATTCATAAAATATTAAACTTATACTTAAAGACTAATAATGTAAGTATTTTAAAACACTGTTTCTTTAATTATTATATGTATGCTTCACCCTAATAATATCCATAAAGTAAAATAACAAATTTGAATAAATCTAAAATTATAATCTTCTTACCTTATATTCCGACATATTCTTCAATGTTGGAAGTCCCTGGTACATCAATATCCTCTGATGTAAGGAGAGCCCCGGATCCGAGAAACCTAGAAATGAAATGTTTAATTTAAAGATTTTTTAAATGATTAAAATCAGTGCCAGAAAAATAAAGGGTAATATGGAGATTCAATTTAGAAAATGGGTATTTTAAGGCTGATTGTTTTCAACCTTCTATATAATAAATTATCCATCATCATTTAAAGAGACTTTATTTATATACATGAAATGTTTTTTTTCCATTTTATAAGTTCACTGAAACAATCATATTTGTTTAATTGAAAATAAAATAAAAATTACAATTACTTACCAGGAATATTCAAACTCGGAACAGCAGACACTTTTAATCCCCTTCTTCCCGGGACGATGTCTTCAGGGCGAAAATGAGATTGACAAACAAAGCATTTGCTGTACATTTCATCAAAGGACATAATTTCGTAGTCCAATGGTTTTATATGTTCTACCCATTTATGAAAAATTCAAGGTATCGTTTAGAGAAACGGTTTAAATTTATTGTGCCAAACTTTAGCAAGACATCTGAAATAAAAAATAAATATTATTTCATTATTTTATTAATGAAAGGTACATAAACTTACTAAAAATTAGTTTATTTCAATATACTTTTATATAAATAAAATAAAATAATTTAAAACTTTCAAATATATATTGTAAACTCGCTACAATTGTTTCGCCACACTGTGGCTTCTTCAGGCGAAGAAATGATAAATTACATTTGTCAGTACAGGTATATATACAATGCTTATGGGGGGTGGGTTTTTCAGCGAAATTTAAATTTAGGAGTGGTGAGTTTGTTAAGTCTAATTGGTCGTTCAAAAGTTGTCCTGTGTATTTTCTTTTATTAATTTCCATGCTCTCCAAGATGTTAAGTTTCCGGCCTTTTTCTTCTCTGTGAAGCACTTTGAAGTTTTCGTCGAAGTGGTGGTTTTCTTCAATGAGGTGGTTGGAGTATGTGGAGTTGGTTTTCCTTTGTTCATAAGAGGTTTTGTGCTCTTTGATTCTTTCTTTGAACGACCTTCCGGTTTGTCCTACATATGTCTTAGGACAGTCTTTGCAATTTAGCGAATAGACTCCACTTTGTTGAGTTATACAGGTTTTATCTTTGTATAAAAAATCATACATAATCTTAACCCCATTTTAGGACCTGTGTGCATCGCTTATGATGCTATTATCGTTTTTCTGAAAAAAAAATCATGAAAATTGCAATAATTTTTAATCACGAAATACTCTTCAAAAATTCTAACGGATTTGCAAAACCGATGCTCACCGGACCTATTTTTGCCCCCTGAACATTTCTGTAAAGTTAGATTTTCACGAAATGGCCTCGGAAGGCTCAAATAAAAATGTTCACTCGTTTTGCAATTTTCCGAATACCGTCACGCTACCTAGTGGCTGTATAGCAGAAGTGGGGTATGTTTCAGTTCAGGGTGTCTTTAATAGATGGCGATCTTACGTGATAACAATTTGCGGGATTTCTTTGAAAAAGTCGTTATCTTAACGATTCTAAGCCACTGCTCGCAGATTTTTATGATCTGTTCTCGTGGCTTTTTAGATATTTTGTACTTTTTCTAATCTTTGCTTTCAAACTGCTGTTTTTACTGCAAACTTATTACGAAATTGCCATCTTAATAGCAATTCTGAGTTGTTTTCACAACTTTTATTATTTTAATATAGAATTTTTAACGTGTGTTTTTATTTGTAGGGCCTACAATGTTCTGGTTCAAAGGGGGAGTGTGCAGTTCTGCACTGCACTTAGGCCTCATTAGGCCCATTGTGCCACCTCCCGTAGATCACCCATCCTCAGTTTAGCCAGCCCACCTTGTTTAGGTATTCTAGCATAGCTGAGGTGGGTAGATCTCTTATGTAGGCCATTGTAGGCCATCTATCACCCAATATGGATTCCCTGATTGACGATAGTGCCGGGCATTCACAAAGAAAATGCCATGCAGTCTCGTCTTCCATGCTCCAACCTCTACAAGATGGGGGGTCAACTATCCCCATCTTATAGAGGTGCCCGTTTAGTCCACAGTGACCAGTAAGGATGGCAGTTAAGCGCCTGAGATTCCCTCTAGCCAGCTGCAGGTACCGTTTCGCTGATCTCTCATTGGGATACACAAGTGTTTCCTTAGAGAGCTTGCAGCCCTCGATATCATCCCAACGCATCCTGAATTTCTCCAGGGCATTAGTTTCTAACATGTTACACAGGGAGAGAGGAGCTAACCGCACTAGCGGCTCCGGTGAGAGTAGATTCATCCCAGCCGCAGCTCTTGCCAGCGCGTCAGCTCTCCCGTTACCTGTGTCTGTATCATGCCCTTTCACCCAGCAGACTTCAATGTTGTTGTGCATTGCTGCCTGTCTGAGTTTCCCGTGGCACTCTATTTCGGTCTCTGACGAAGCATAGGCTTTCTGCAGAGACAGAATCGCTTGCCTGCTATCCGTTAAGATTAGTATGGCTACATTTGTCACCTTGCGGTTTATGATGTACTCAGCCGCAAGTGTTATTTCCATCAGCTCCAGTTGCGTGATGGTTCCATGAATTCCCATCGGAACCTTTGCTTGGATTTTTAGGGTTTTAGAGAAAACTCCAAGGCCCGATCCTTCTCTCCTTTTAGATCCATCTGTGTAGATCCTTATAGCAGACTCTCTCATCCGCTTAGTGGGTTGAACAGTAATGTTGTAGGGTGTGTTCCGTATTAGTGTTGGTACACAGCAGTCATTAACAGCCTCTAAAAACGGTATATCTCTACAGACATTCCTCCAGAGGTGTCCTCTAACTTCCCCACAGCTGTTACTGGTCCAAATCCCACTGCACTGAAGGCGAAGTATAGTTGCCATGGCCTCCTTCTCCACGTGGATATCAAGTGGTGGAAGGCATAGCATGACTTCCATCGCCAACGTCGGAGTAACGTGCATGGCGCCTGTTACACTAAGACAGACTGTCCGCTGCACTTGCGAGAGTTGCTTCCTCGTGGTCTTCTGTTTGGTTCTGGACCACCAAACTGAAGCTCCGTAAGTCAGCATGGGCCTTATGACAACTGTGTACAACCACAGAGTCGTGCGTGGTTTCAAACCCCAGGTTTTCCCCACTGCGCGACGACATTGCCAGAAGGCCCTTATAGCTTTGTCTGTTTTGATGTCGATGTGCGCTTTCCTGCTCAGTTTCCTGTCGAGAGTGATGCCCAGGTATTTCACCTCGTCGCTGTACTGCAACATCGTATTCAATAATTTTGGTGCTTTTTTCGACACTTTCCTTTTCTTGGTGAACAGGACCATCTCCGTTTTGGCAGGGTTTACCGATAGGGAGTGATCATTGCACCACCTAGAAACTATGTTTAGAGCTCCTTGCATCTGGTCGCATAGGGCGTCTTCAAACTTACCACATACTAATATGGCCAGATCAACAGCATAGGCTATCACAAATAAGCCTAGTTGCTGTAATTCGTCTAGTAGGCTGTCCAGAACCATATTCCATAATAGTGGTGATAAAACACTTCTCTGAGGACAGCCTCTGTCAATTTTACAGGTTATACGTTCCCTTCCCTGTTCCACTGTGACTATACGATTGGCCAGTGCACTGCCAATCCATTCAGACATTTAACATGGTACTCCGCGCTTGCTTAGCACGTTTCCTATCATCGGTATGGTCGTTTTATCAAACGCACCTTCTATGTCAACAAAAACACCTAGGGTGGATTCTTTAACATCCAATGTTCTCTCGATTCTTCTCACTACACTATACAGGGCTAAATCAGTGGACCTCCCCCGTATGTATGCATGTTGTGTCGCCATCAGCGGCTGTCCGACTAGAGCTGATGTTCTTATGTGCCATTCACAAATCATTTCCTGTGTTTTAAGGAGAAACGAGGAAAGTGTGATTGGTCTGTATGCCTTGGGAGCAGTATAGTCTGCTCTACCGGGCTTCGGTATGAAAACAACCCTGGCTCGTTGCCAGACCTTAGGGACATATCCCAGCGCCAAACTGGACCGAAACAGCATCATTACAAACTCAGCTAGTTCATCCTGTCCCCACTGTAGCAGGGCGGGAATGATGCCGTCGGGTCCGGGTGTTTTAAAGGCGGAAAAGCTTGCAATTGCTCTAAGGGTGTTTTCTTCTTTTATCACTTCATGAGCCAGTTCCCAGTCTTCTGGTATTGCCGAAGTGATTTCAACCACATCCCTAGATTGCGTAGATAGGGCCAACAGTGTGTGGAAATTCAAAAAGATCGACGGGTACAATTACACAATATTGAATTATAACGCTTTTGATATTTTTAATAAGATAATTGCATGTCTGTTATAACATTTAAAATATCTCTTAGAAATTCATGTAACTCTGTTGTACCAAAATTTATTAATGAGAACATATTGATATGTGTTCATAAAATATAAAAGATTACGATTTAAAAGCCCAATTTCATGGAATGTAACTTTCTTAATAGGGTTGCATGAATGAATGTAGGTTTATAAAATAAAATAATTAACAATGAGTAATAACAACATTTATTAATAGTTTATATACGGGAACAAAATTTATTAATTATAATTATTTAACATTGGTGAAACAAACTTTTGACAACTAAATTTAAATAGAAATGAAAAGTGTAGCATCAATGAATTGTGGTGACCCACTGCATTTACACTATTTATCGTTATTAATTCATTCAGTGCATTTAACGTTTTCATTGGCTGTGTTTGTATTTTTATGTAATTCAATCTTATTATGGTTTTATACAATCTCTGGGGGATTATTTTTATTTAACAATATTATCACTACTGCTAACTACTACTTTTGCCATATAGTTGTAGATATCAAACTCTTATTTTATTTTAATAATTAATAAATATATCATAAACTAAAGATTTAATAATTATTTAATTATTTATTATTAAGTTTAAAATTAAGAGCTAATTCTGCAATTTGTAAAGAATCGCATTAATAGAACATTTACTGCAGAGCTGCCACTTCAAGATGGAATTCAATGGACGGGTTGAACATCAATGAGAGGATCGATTTGACCAGTGATGAGGACATGCCATTCTTGATGGAGAGAGGTAACAGAGAAGATCCGTATGATGTTTCTGGTAGTATTTTAATTAAAGATAAAATTAGAAAGCACTGGGGTTGTAATATTTAAATAAACCGAGATTTGTCATAGGGATTATAGATGTAAAATTATTATCTTGATTATTAGATCAAAATATATTTAAATTTTGTACATGTAAATTCCTTATTATATTAGATTAATATCATGTACTTAAACGGTGAAAGATAGAAAATCAGTTAAATGGGAAAAAAAAATATGCAGGACAATGAGTACTATCTATGACCAGTCTATACAAAATAGTTGAACGTTCCAAAGCACACAGTGAAAAAAACGATATTTTCTTTTCTCTTATAACTTGATTATTGATGATAGAAGGATAATTTTATAACATAACTTTTTTTACACCGGACGTAGATAGTACTAACTGTCCTGCAAATGTTTTCCCATTTTACTGATTCTTTATCTCTTACCGTTTAAAAGATACCCATGCATCACCTGCTTAATCAGGACACCCTGTACGTATCTAATGGACACACACAATTTTTGATTCAGAGTTGGCTATGAAAATATTGTTTTAGAATATTTAGAACATAACTGCTCATATATTGTTCAATGCTAACTCAAACAAAATATTATGCCACTTATTAATTATATACACACTCCGCAAAAAAATGTGTTTTTGTGTTTGTTTTACATTTATATACCGATCACACATGTAATACTGTCTTCAGTTAAGCACATAGTTACTTTAGATGTTCAAAATGTTGGCCGTTGGCAGTCAGACAGATAACAGAATGACAAGTGGTCGCTGCAGTTTACATCGGTCAATGTTTCAATGGAGCTTGCTGCACAAGCCGCTGTAATCTCCCGGCGAAGGTCCTCCAGCACCTACAAGGCCGTAGCCATGGATTTTTTTCTACGAATCCCCCCCGAAATATTTAAATATTAAAATTTTTTTAAATTTCAAAATCTTCGCTGTTATTTTCCAAAATGGAATTATTGAAAATTTTAGGGAGTGAGTTTAAGCCCCCCTATACCTCCTCCTGACTACGGCCTTGTTGGTACTGAAGGAACTTCGGCAGCAGATTACCGCGGCTCGTACAGCGATCTTCATTGACACATTGATATCATTGATACATAACTGCGAGGACCGTGGCGTTCCTTTATGCGACTGGCCGCCAAGGGCCAACATTTTGCACATCTAAAGTAACCATGTGCTTAACTGAAGACTGTACTACACGTATGATGAGTATTTTAATGTAAAAGAAACTCACAATACATAGTTTGCGTTCTTTAAAGAGTGTATACATATTTCTGGCGGACTCTGTATGTATAGTACTTGTAACATTTACTGTAATTTCCTGTAGCTAACTTTTTGAAATTTTCTACGATAACATTTATTTATAGATGTAAACGTAAAATAAAGGTTTTTTTTTAGGTAACCATTCTTGCCTTTTCTATTTCTTGAGAATACAAATTATAGTTATGGATATAATAACCACAATTGCATTTCCTATTTAGACGTATTCCATAAGCAATAAAATAGAATACATTATTCATGGAGTGTTACATTATAAGTGCTGATTATTTTAATCAGTCAGCGATTAAACTTCTTAATAACGTAATTTTATTCACAAATTGTTTATACATTTGCACTACGATAAAAGAGACATGCTTGAGATATCTTACAAATTTAAAACATATTCTCAGCTGTTGATTTAATTGTGGTTAACTTTTCAGCCACGATTAAGTTCCTGCGGTGCAGGCGGGCAAAAGCCTGAATAACACACTCTTCTGTCACCGTTTCTGCCTACTAAAATACCAATAACATAAGTATTTGCTGGTATTGCTACTTTTGATTTCCAGTGCAAGTAAAAGTGATGGTTCTCATTGATCAGGCGGTCTATTCACAGCATTGATGCAATTTGTCATCGGTGAGAAGTCGCACTGAAACGTCGTTTTGGAAACAATTTACTAAATCGTATAGAATAATTTCAGTGCAACTTCTAACTGATGACAAATTGTGTGGGTGCTGTGAATATCCCCTGAGTATTTTTGCAAATACCAAAATAAAAACAAATATTACATAACCTCCTTATCCATTTGCCTCTCAGTTATGTGATTATTACAGCAAAACCCAGTACTAATAAGTAGAATCAAACATGAATCCTAAAATATCGAAATCACATTACGATCACATATTATTTTATTTTTCACTTTCACAAAATCAAATACACAATTCAAAATAACCAACCAAACAATGAAATTGCAAGAATTTGACAGAAGTAAAATTAAAAGAATAGCGCAAAACGTGAGAAAGAGATGGATGCACTGCTAGTCTGGCTCGAAAATAAAAATGTATCGAGAAATAAATAAATGTTTTCCCCCTTTACTCCCCTCAACCCGCCAACGCGTAAAAAACCGGTTCCGTGCCGCTAACAATCGGAGTATCGCATGACGAGTAATTTTATAGAAATCAAATATGATGAACAACTGTGTTGTAAAACAAATTCCATGTCTACCATCGCCACCAGGGGCGCATTTTCCTCTAGACTCGATTTCGTCAAGGTCAAAAAGTGAAAAAGACCCTTAAAGGTAGTAGTTTGTGATCTTAACCGAACTTGCCGCACTCAGACCACTCCAGGCTCGGCTAGCTTCATATAGAATCGGTCCGCTAAAATTTGTCTCTTTCTGGTCTCTGGTTCTCTTTCTAACTCACGGGCCTTATGGGCCACAAACTAAATCGTTGACCGTAGGTGGCGATACTGTTGACATTGAAGTTGCACATTGCTTTTATATCGTTTTGTTTAAGTGAATGTGTGTTTGCCGCCGAAAACGCCATTTTATTTAGTGTTTTTTACATCGTGTAATTTTTATTTTCTAAAAATAATTCAATTATTCGTAGGATTATGGCTAACTTATGCATTATTTGTGGTCGTGGCGGGAATGAAGTGAAGAAATTATTTTATTTCCCAAAAAATCAGGAAAATCTGCGTTTGTGGCAAGTAGCACTTGGCGTTTCTTTGTTACAGATGTCATGAAGAAAACGGATTTGAAATTTTCATTTTTCAGATGAAGCGTTTGTTATCGGAAAAGCTGATTTACAACTAAACAAATGTGCTCTTCCCAATCGGTTCGTTGTTTGTCCCCTGATTCCAACAACAACAGATAGTGAGGTTAAGCCTACTATTTTTGTGGAAAATTCAGGTGTCGTTTGCTCCCTGGCTCGAACAACTACAACAGAAAGTGAATTTAACCCTAACGTTACTGCGGAAAATCCATTAATTATTGAACAATCAACGGCTCAGGTTATTATATTTTATAAGTAAATCTAGCAAAATTATATCATTTATTTTTCTTCAAAGGGTCTGGACGTTGATTTGAACCAACAAGTTTTAGATACAGATACAGAGCAGGTAAGTACTATAGATTTACAATCAAATAAAAATCTTTAACAGGTAGAATTGCATCCCGCACCATCCACATTGAAAAAGCGTAAGTCTCTATTGGACTCGTTAGTTAAGAAACAGGTCAACTCATCATCCCGGAAAAAATTACTGATGAAGGTAATTAAAAACAAGGAAGTTCATTTACGCAAACTAAGAAGAAAATTCAAACACACTCGGCAATCATTTTCACTCTCCCCGAGGGTGTTTCATTCAAGAGAATATATTTTTTTTAAAGGTAAAAATTGAAATGTTATTTAAGACAAATTTATGCATGAATTATAAGTTACGGGCTGCGGTGGCCGAGTGGGCAAGACATTAGTCTAATCGTTCGTTAGCCGCAGAGAGCGAGTTTGAATGCTACATACATTTGTAGATAAATCTGGATTTGTTTTAAGGAGGAGGTAGGAGGTGGTCAGTTATTCAAATATAAATATATCAAATAGTATGTAGTATATAGTTGTTTAATGTGGTAAGACCCCGTTTAAAGCTGCTCCATATAACGCTGTTTTCAAATAATTATAATAATAATAATAAATGTCTTTATTTAACCGAAAGAAAAAAAAATACAAAAGATATATATTATTATAAGTGTAGGCGAAGTTCAGTCAGCTTAACCTGTTACTGATCTTCCACTTAACCTACAGATTATGCAGATTAAAATATTTCAATATAAAAATATCATATGCGATTAGTGGAAAAAGTATATGCGCCTATTAATTGGGGTCTTACAGTTTTTATAATTATCTTTGAAACATTGAATGAACAATGTTTAACGTTTGAAACTATAACAAACTAGTTAAGTTGTTACTCAAGTTAGCGCAGTTACTCTATTTAAAATTGTTACTTTGACCCTAATTAAGTGTTGTAATTTATACAGATTGAAAAGGATACTACTTCAACAAATTTAAGATAATTAGTATTCTAAATTTCAATACGGCTTAGTATAGATTATTGTTATTCTTTATAGGACACAGTAGTTTGAATTAACGTATTTTTATTAATAAGTTATGGGCAAAACATTGTTCACTTCTGTATTGAACAATGTTTTGCCCGTATTAGTATTAGTTTAAAAGATAGAACGAATATCATTATACGAACGAAAGCTCTCTATAAACTTCTGCAGTTTCAACGTTTCTCAATTGAATTCAATCTGTTTCAAAATCAAGAGTAATATCAAAATAAAAGAATACAGTGATATTATTCGATTCTTATTTTTTTCAGTCGGGTTAGAGAATAGGTTAGCTACGATAGTAAAGGAATCCAGGTGCAAAGTAGTGTTGAAACAATTTTCCTTCACTAAATTAATATTTTTATTGCATTTCAGAAATGCTCGACCTAAAAGGCATACATTGTCATACAATGTATACACCGATGTATTATTGCTGGCGATGTTACATCTAGTAGTGCATTGTATTATTAGAATGTTTATAATTAAAATAATTAATACATGTTTTTTTTCCGATCGCACACTAAGGCCTACATAAAAAACGATGAACACGAGTATAAGATGAAAGTTGCTATTGATCTAATGTCACTAAAGTTCATAGTTGAACCAGTTCAACGTGTTTAGTGCAACTGGCCTGTATGCGTAAGGAAGGTATTGTGATCGGCCAAAAATGACCTCCCTTTTTTTTACGGAAGTATACGTTTCGGGGTCCCAGGAATCTGAATCAAGTCTCCTCTTTTGATGAGAGATTTCAGCGAAAACGGCTTGTAGGATTTTAATAACATTTTGTATTATACGGTAGAAGTATATTTTTTTATATTTCAAATAAAAATTTAGAGAATGACGAAATAAACATTTAATGCATCCAATACCATAACTCTATTATTTATTAACCCATTTTATTGAACTGCAATGGCTGTTTAAATACTAAGGAATGACATAAATATAGATATTTTTCAATAATATCTTCACTGCTAAATAATAGTCAACTTAACATTTTTAAACGGCTGCGTATAATTTTTAAATTTTATTACATTAGACATAATTTTTCTGAATCAATAATGCCCATTTTTCAATTTTTTGTTCAATATTTTTGTCGAACAATAATTAAAATAAATCTTCTTTTTAAGATTATATTTTTAATAAATTATATGACGGATGTAAAGTTAGCAATAAAATTCAGCAATAAATTTAAAAAATTCATACTTCTAAAATTATTTACTAAGAAAGAAAACTACATCAATATACATAGTACATGCACTCGAACGTACTGTCGAGTGCATGTACTATGTATATTTATGACATAACCAACCCTGATTTTCACCCCAATATAAATAAAAATCGTACTTGGTCAAAAACACGCTTTAATTTCAAATTAAAATTAACCAATGTTCCCAAAATGCCATAATAAAAGTGAGCATACCGTTAGACAGCTAATAAATTCAACATAGCTATTAAATTCAACAATAAATTTAGAGTCACCGCCCTCAGAACTTAAAACAAAATAATTTGAAGTTAGTCACTTACACGCGCACGCTTCTTTTTCAAATTAAAATTTAACGATGTTCCCAAAATGCCATAACAAAAATAAGCATAAAGTTAGATAGTACACACCCTTGGCTAATAATTGCAACAATAAGATTAGGGTCATTGTACTTTTATGTTAGATAATAATAGTTTGATGGACTTTTAATAAGTCATGAAATGCGACTCCTTTGTTCAACTCATTTATTAATAGTGACTATCTGGTCCTTTTAAATAAAAACAATTAATACATTATAACATAAGTAATTATTCATTCTACTAATAGATGGAGTTTGCGTTCATAAATTAAAATAAATTATAATTCAAATGATTCACATCATGACATCTCCAATTTGTTAAAAACAAAATATATTTTCAATAATAATAAACAAAATTCAAAATATGTTTCTTAACTGAAACTAATCGACATTTATTTAGCAACAAATTTATCTGGAACCTTGACGCCTCTTCTACTACTTGTATTCTCTGGTGAATTGTAAATAAATGTATCGTCCATCGAGGTTTTAGATTCCGTTTCAATGTCACTGGAATAATGTTCACTCGTATTGCAAGTTACATCATTATTTTTTGAAGAATCAGGAATAATTGCCAATAAATTTTATTTCTGTCTATTACATTACCCTTTGAGGTTTTAATTTTATATCGTCTAGGTTGTAGATTTTTAATAATTCTTCCTTCTTCCCACTTATTATTTGTTTGGACATTCACTCAATCACCAACTATCAATTCTGATAAAGGTTTTGTTCTTCTATCATAGTAAGTACTTGTATATTTTTTGGCGTTCTAAAAAATTATTTTTAGGTTTCTTACTATTTATTATTTTCGGATATAGTAAAGATTTTTTTTATCGGCACTAAACTATTCAAATGATATGACATTAAAAGTTGAGCAGGTGAAGCAATATTATTAACTGGTGTATTTCTATAAACATAGTTAAATATATATCTTTTCGTTCATGAATGGTTTTTTAAATAGTTGTTGTATTGATTGAACGGCTCTTTTGGCTAATCCATTAGATTGGCTATGATAAGGATTCGAAACTATGTGCTCGAATTTCTATGTTTTTGAAAATTCTTTAAAGTATTTTGAGGTACCGTGCCTAGCAAACATAGATTTTAAATGTTTTATAATTGTTAAAGAATAGGTATCCCCCTCCAATGGTTCCATTTTAAATGAATTGTGAAAAAATATCTTAACATGCTGCCAAGGTCTATTTGGAATTTCTCTATTTATCAAAGGTTCTTTTATATTTGAGTTTTTAAATTTCATGCATGTTCTACAATTTTTTATAAAATTAGTGATATCACTTGACATTCCGGGCCAAAATAATGATCGCGTGCTAATTCTAAAGTTTTTTGAATGCCATGATGTGCATAGTGTAATTGTGATAAAACGTTTGAACCAAACAAGATTGCAAGAATCTCATTCTATCTGCGCCCATCTTATTTGTGTATCAGTAAGTGCTTTTGATGCAAGGCATATTATTTAGTAATAATACCGCACCCAAAGCATCTTTGGAAGCATCTACTGATAACACTGTTTTCTCATTTATTTTAAAATATTGTAGAACTGAAGGTTTTGTTAATATTAACTTTAGTTTTTCTAAACTGTTATCATGTACCCTAGTCCAATTCCATACAGAATTCATTTTTATCAGTTCTATTAAAGGTGCCGTTATTGCAGACAAGTTATTAATAAATTTTCCAACATAATTGACCTTTCCAAGTAACCTTTGTAACGATTTTACTGCCTGTGGTTTTGACATAAGTATTACTTTATTTTTTGAATTATTCGGCTTAATTCCTTCAGCACTTATTACGTGACCCATAAATAAAAGCTCTTTTTGAAAAAATTTACACTTATCTCTATTAAATTTTACATTATTTTTTCTAGCTAAATCTAATACCAGATTGGTATTAGATTTAGCTAGAAAAAATAATGTAAAAGTTAATAGAGATAAGTGTAATTTTTTTCAAAAACAGCGTTCATTATGTTCTGTTTGTGTTGAACCTCAAATTATTAAGTCGCCTATGGACACATCAACACCTTTTATATCAAATATATTTTTTTAGTTTCTTATGGAATACTTCAGGAGCACATTTCAATCCATACGCCAATCTTAGAAATCGGTACCTTCCAAAAGGTGTTTTGAACTTTCCCCAGTAAGTAAAATTTGTCAAAATGCTTGCGATGAATCTAAGTGTGAAAAATATTTAGCACCAATCCTTCTTGCTGAAATTTCCACAAATGTGGGTAAATAAAAATGTTCCCTTTTAATGGCTTTGTATAATCCTATTGGATCTATACACCATTCCATTTGTTTCTGGATCTCGCCTAGCTATGGAAAAGTGACAGTTTAAGTATTGTAAATGGGGCTGGTTGTGTTTTAAATCAGGGTTTTTAAATGTCACTGTCAGATGTTCGATTTTAAGGTTATAATTTCTGACTATTGTGATCTTACACTGTTGCCTGTTTTACAAGTTTTCAGATATAAAAGGATAATAATATGCAGTTTTAAGATTAACAAAATTTACTACTTGGTTTTTGTACATACAAACACAGCAATAATATTGTATATAACAAATATAATGAATTCGGCTCTGCAAACTTATTTCGTCATCCATTTGTATTTCTCGCTTGGGTCTTCCCGTTAACACATTTTGATCAACTCCATCTATCCACCTTAATTTTGGTCATTCTCTCTTCTGTTGGCCCTCAGTATTTTTTTGTAGAATTGCAAATTTATTCCCACCCTCTTGTGATACTGATAATTTTCATGTCAAACAATTTTTAAGCCCTCATTCCACTTTTATTATTTAGTCAAGAGAACCTGCATCTGAATCTTCTGATGTTTGTTCTGAGCCAGATTCCCCAAGCGAAATAATAAAAGGAGGAATGGTTTCAAAAGAAAGGTTCCCTATGTGTTTTGTCCATTCATCTGAAATAAGTTTTTCACAATGATCACAGAAATATGGAACATATCGGATGTACATTTTGAGAGAGACTCAAGCCATAAATTCTGAACACGATCCTTAGATGGTTGCTTAGAATTTATCTGCTTATTGTAGTAAGTCTTACAAAACCCCCATGCCATTTCAATTGGATTGTATTGACTATGGTATGGCGGTAATCTAAGAACTTCATGCCCGTTCTTTCTCAAAATGTCATCAACTACGTAAATTTTGTCATTTGATCGATAAGGTATAAATAAAGCCCATAGTTCCTTTTAGGTTAATTTTGGATTGAATTTTACATTGTGTTTAACCAACCACTCCTGCATCTCGCATTTCTTACAAGAAAATGAAGGAGTTTTGTCTAATTGCACAGAATGGTATGCAGCATTATCCATAATAACTACACATTTCCCTGAAATCTTAGCCAAAGCAGGAATAAGTTGATTAACCACCCAATTTTGAAAAGTATTACCATCCATTGTGGCATGGTAATCTCGGTCATTGTTTTTCGAATGTAATAAAAAATCGCACCCATCCAAAAACCCACCCCTATACCCAGCATGTAGAATGGTGAAGCGTTTGCCTTCATTTTTGAATTTAGTTGGATTACTTTTTATATCCGTTTCATGTACCCAGCGTCGAACCACGGATCCATTCTGATATATCCATGTTTCATCCAGGTATACGAATTGGATATCTTCACTGGAATTTTGATACTGTAAAAATTTTCTAAGGAAAATAATTTTAGCTGCAACAACATGTTTTTGTTCACAGAGAATTTTGCGCCCATTAATTAATTTGAATTTATACCCCATACTTTTAACAACCCTATAAAGTGTTGTTCTACTCCCATGGAACTCATAATTTTCTTTCATATCATTCAAAAGATCTTTCAAAGTAAAATACTGATTTCTAGAGTTATATTGCCAAATTAGTTGTTGCAGATCTTTTCTAGCTAGGTGATTCCAAAAATGACTGTTTTTAGATCGTTTGCCAGAAGTAGTAGATTTCAATTCGTCAGGTCTTTGTCGTAAAATTAATTGTAATGAAGATCTCCCTACCTGAAACGTAATTATCTTTAATTAAATATATATGATAATTAAAATACTAGACAACCCCAAAAATATCTATTAAAATCGTAATAATATTGTGATGCTGTAGATTTGGATTACTTTGCCTAAAATGTTTGTAGGATTACAGAATTTGTAACCTTTTTGATTCAGAGATAATCTTTGGCATGTTAATATTTAATATGTGCCTGAAATTATTTTTCACTTTGACATTGACACAGCATTGCAACACTAGATTAATTTGATTTAATAATAAAATGCTCGAAGAAGCGACCGCGTGGCGAAATAATTGTTGCAAGATTAACAATAAACCTGTTGAAAATTAAAAGGAGGATTACTTATGATATCATAAATTATTGCAACACTGTTAAAATAAGGAATCAGGAGTGGCAATTAATAAAAAATGTAAATGTTGATACTGCAAAATAACAACACGAAAGCATGGCTAGGCGAGATCCAGAAACAAATGGAATATATTATAGACACACACGCGATGTTCCATTAATTTGTTACCGGCGCTTTACTCTAAGCGTCGTTAACTCAACATTTTTCAAATTCATTGTAACAACGGTCCCATTCTCAATTCCAAAATGTTGCTTCACTTTAATTCAAATAAGTAAAGTTCGCGCCCCACACACATTTCTCCGCAGCTACCTAAAACCAGGAAGAATCCTGTAAAACATCCTACTATCCGTGTCACAGCATTTTGGGCACGGAATAACTAAGTCGCACGAACCCTCTTCTACCTGCGTTGGGACACGACCGCTTGGAAAGCGCGTGTTTGCAAAGCGCACGTTTAACTCGGGAAAAACCGAAGTTTGCGATGACGTCACAATAGAAGCCAAAGGGATATGATTTATTCGCGGTTTATGGCAAAACCGCGAATCACACCAAAACACCACAACCACCATTCAATTGCTGAGAGAAAGACCATTAATTTAAGTACAAACACTAATAAGAGCTTCATAGTAGAAGCCTATAAAACTTCGAGCTGTCACAATGTGGAAAATGCTTTCACGACGAGTTTCCACGGGAAAACAACTATACATAACAATTTCATCACCTCCCTTTATGTCTGGGAAAGGTTAAAATATTTAATTCCTTAATATTTTAGCTATTATTTCATATTTACTTATAGCCGCGGCATAATGATTTATGACCCCCCTTTGTTTGTGGTTTATTTTAACATTCAACGGCAATTGTTTATTTATAGTTGTTGCTGACTATATCAAAAGATGCGCATTGTCATGCTGCATCTTTTGGTATAAATTTAATTTCCAAATTTCATAACAATCAACCGCTATTCAATATTAATTCAATAAGACACCATTTTTCGCCTGGAATCATTTCAAATTGGATATGTATATGTAGAAAATAATTGTCCCTGTATTTTGGTATACATATCAAGGGGAAATATAATTCATAAGTATTTTTTTTTTCATTTGTTTAATTTTTTTCTTTTGGGCCACTCCGAAATGGCTTCAGCGGAAGCCAGGAGAGAAATGGTGCTCTTACCCCCCAAAAACGTAGAGGGGGAAGGTTTTTCGGCGTTTGGCATAAAAGCCCAGCGCCCTAAGCAAAAGAAAGCAGTTCACACCAAGTGTCGAATCAATCAGTTCATCAACCAGTTCTCACCAAGTGCCGTCTCAAGTCCGCGTTATTGTTATCGTTGTAAGTTAATTTATTTTATTTTTAAATTGTTATTTCACCTAATTTTGTTTTCACTTGTATATTTTTTTATTGCTCATTTTTGTTTAATGTTATTTTCTTGTATATTCATTTACGACTTCTTTTCAATTTTAATTTTTCTTTAAATAAATTCTTTACTTGTTATTTTTCTTAAACAAGAATTTTTAATTCAAGTTACCTGACAGAATTACTCAGAGTCAATTTAACATAAGAATTTATTTTCATAAGTGAAATAAAAAATATAATCTATTCCTGTGTAAGCTGTTCCGTCTTCACGAAAAACCAGGTAAGATAAACTTCTTTATTATTTTTCTTTTGTGTGTAACCTCTACCCTGAGTTAATCGAGTAATCACGGGAAACCGATTAAAACGTTTGGCCAACAAGTTTACGTTTTGATCGGGAATTGCGACTCACAAGTCAACGTTCTTAAAATCCCCCGTTGATAAGTTTTCTTAACTATAACTGTCGGATGAACCCAATTAGTAGATTCTTTCACACGTCTAATAATGTTTTGTTTTTCCATGTCATTTAATGTTATTTTTAGCTTACTATGTAACGCTAGTGGAACCTTTCGTGGTGCACTTATTGTTGGAGTAACATTTTCGTTTATTTTAATTTGACATGGTTCAGAAAAACACCCAATTCCAATAAATAAATCTCTATAATTATCAATTGACGAAAATGTTATTCGTGATAATACAAACAATGTCTTAATTATTATTAAGACCACTTAAGACAATAAATATCCATTGAAACAACTACTTCCCGTGCAAATACACTTCCGGATATTGAAGTATACAATGATATATTTAAAATCTTACTTAATTTGATTTGTTACAACGCTCTATTAAAGTATATGTAACGTTTAGGTCAAATTCTCTTCAAACCAACTAACAAATACATTTTTAAAATGAAAGGAGAAATAACAAAAAATTAGAAGTGAAAGGACTTGGATTGTAACTAATGTCTTAGGCCATCTATATACGCGTTCCGAGATTTATCTCTCTTTGGTATAGCTTTGTTTATGACGATTAAAAAAACAATAGGATTAAATTAAATAAACTTGGAAAAAGTGCTGTGTATGGAATGAACAGGTAAGTTTATTTTAATTTCATTCCTAATTTTTTTTTAAAACAATCATAAGCAAAGCTATACTGAAGAAAGATAAATTTCGAAACGCGTCTATAGATAGCCTAAGACATTAGTTTTAATCCCAGTCCTTTCACTTCTTATTTTTTGTTATTTCTCCTTTAATTTTAAATTTGTATTTGTTAGTTGGTTTAAAGATAATTTAACCTAAACGTTACATGTACTTTAATAGAAGGTTTTAACAAATCAAATTAACCAAATTTTAAATATATCATTGTATAATTAAATATCCGGAGGTGTATTTGCACGGGAAGTAGTTGTTTCAATGGATGTTTATCGTCTTAAGTTGTCTTATTAATTAAGACATTGTTTGCATTTTTACGAATAACATTTTCGTAATTTTATATATTATGATTAAAGTGTGCAAACCATAAGAAGCGTAAGCTTAGTTTCTCGAATTCAAATAGTTTTGAATTACAATTTATCTTGCAAGAACAATTTAGTTCTATTTCTCAAAAGCTTTTAATCTTATTGTTAGCATATGAAGTTAAATTTGCGCTTGTTTTATTTACTCAGCCTGTTTTAAATTTGTTAATAAATGCATGGGAATTAAATTCGTAGATGCGCCTGTGTCTATTTTAAAATTTAATGTATATTTATTATCAATCAATACTATCCAGTTCTGTGAATTGTCCGTTATTACGCTGCCTATAAAAACTAAGTTCCCTTGCTCCTCTTTATTGCTGACGTTCACAAAATTCACTCTGCACATTTCTGCAAAATGACCTTTGCGCTGGCATTTATCACATTGCTTATTATAAGCGGGACACTTTTTCCGCACTTCGCACATTTCCAAATCGCGTCACTAAACTTACGCACTCCACTTTCACGTCTCTCCTGATGCTGCTGCTGGGACCTCGATGATGCCATCTTGTGATTACTGATGCGCGGTTGCCATTTCCACTTCTCTGTCTTTTTCTTCACCATGTCGACAGTCTCTTCGTCTCCAATGGCTGTTGTGATTGCTTTAGAAGTTTCAATTGTTCTGCATTATCCCCTTCTAATAATCTCTGCCTCATGTCGTCATTAATTAATCCGCAAATTAAGATACTTTTGATTATATTGTCTTTTAAATCGTTTAATTCACATGGCAATGCTAATTTGTTTAATTCTGTTACATAATTTTCAACAGATTCGCCACTTTTCTGTTTTGTCGAAAATAATTTGTAACGCTCATATTCAACATTTTTCTTCGGCAAAAAATGTTCAAATTTCTTTATTAAAATGTCCAAGTTCTCTTTTTCTTTTTCATCAAATGTAAAAGTATTATAAATAGGAAAACCTTCCTCTCCTATATAGTGCAGAAGCTGCGGGCATTGTGTTACTTCGCTCTTTTTTGTGTACTCCGTTGCTGAAAGGTAGTTGGTGAATCTGCTTTTCCAAAATTTCAAATTCTCCGCCACGTTGCCTTCCACTGTCATCCGGGCTACACCTTTTACTGAATCCATTTATTTTTATCTTCGCGCCATACACTAATCATTACTTAATTTTGTACTTATTGTCTACTTCACTTCGATAACCGACTGCGCCATGTACTATTATGTTAGATAATAATAGTTTGATGGGCTTTTAATAAGTCATGAAATGCGACTCGTTTTTTCAACTCATTTATTAATACTGACCATCTGGTCCATTTAAATAAAAACATTTAATACAATATAACAAAAATAATTATTAATTCTACTAATAGATGGAGTTTGCGTTAAAAAATTAAAATAAATTATAATTCAAATAATTCACATCATGACAGCTACCGCGATCAGAACTTTAAAAAAATGTTTTTTTTGTACTTCGTCCTTACACGCACGCGCTTGTATTTCAAATTAAAATTTAACAATGTTTCCAAAATGCCATAACGAAAATAATCAATATACAATACACAGCATGCCGTTGGACAGTACACACCCGGTATGCTTATTTTTGTTATGGCATTTTCGGAACATTGTAAAATTTTAATTTAAAAAAGAAGCGTGTGCGTGTAAGTGACTAAGTTACATTATTTTTTTGAGTTCTTAGGGCGGTGATGTCATAAATATACATAATACATGCACTAGAACGTACTGTTAATGTTGTTTTATGTATTAATAAATAATTTTAGAAATATGAATTTTTAAAATCTATTGCTCGAATCTACTGCTTACTTTACATCCGTGAAGATATGATTATATTGAAAAAAAAGTGTAAAATGTAATTTATTGAGGTTATGTCAAACATGAATAATAACGACCCAACAAATAAATAGCTACGTTACAACATAATGTATAGAATAGAATTAATAAGTATAACTTAACATTATTAAATCATTTTGAATTACTCCTACTTGAGAATGTGTGAAAAACAATGTTTGTTATTGTTGTTATTTAAATATTTCGATTATTATTTTTAGAGTATATTTCTAACTTCACAATATTTCAGTGTTTAATACGCGTGGCGCATGAAGAAAAATTTCAAGTTTAGAAAAGCCCGAAAATTTGGATTGGTCGCGTGGCACGATCAAACCAAATTTTCAGGCTTTCCATCTGGGAGTAGAAACACTCCTTCAAACTTTAAATTAAACTCTTTTATAAAATCGACGAATGCCTGAAAATGTTAAGCGTATATATTATGTATATTTAAAACAAAAAAGAAGTATTTCTTAAATATTAAAGTTGCATTTAAAATAATAAGACACTGTAAATGTATAATAAAGTATTTTTAACAATCTTGAGGCAGAATTGATATTTTATATAAGAAAAAAATAGATGTAACATGATTAAATTAAAAATAAGTTATTTCGTAAGTTTGTAATAATTAGAGTCAGGAATTATAAGCATTTATTTTTCAATTAGAAGCGCTTAAAAAAAGCACTTAAAAATGATTAAGAAGCACGAAAAAACATGAAATATGCACAAAAAGCAGAAACATGAAAAAAAAACACAATAATATAAAAATGTTTATTGAACTATTCTATTCAGTAAGTTTGTAACAATTTACAATTATATATTTCTCAAGATTTTCCATATTGAAATTTTGTCTATTCGTTAAAATTGTTTTATAAATGGAGAAGCTCCTTTCCACGTCTACTGAAATTATGGGTGCATACTTAAAGATTTTGAATGGTACATTTATTTCCAAATCCTCTACAGGAATTCCTTTCATGATATAATATATATACCGGAAAGTTTGGAAAGGATATCAAATCCTACATTTTTTTAATAACGTCGTCGAATTTTTTAGTAACCGTATCTCCAATCAGGCCTCGCACAGACTTTACTTATTTTTTCAAAATTTTAAATAATTTCGACGGAATCTACTAGTCTTATATTCTGTGCTTCCAATTTCTTTATATACTGATGAACGCATAATTTGATTGGAGAAACGCTAAATTTTGTCTTAACATATTGTTTGTTAAAATTCTGTGACATTTCTTTATCGATAATGCATTATCTCAGGTAAATCTAGCACAAATTCTGGAAATATTTGCAAATATTCTGCATAATACATTGCAGCTTCCAACCAAGTTCCCCACCTCGTTAAAATAGGCTGGGGTGGCAATTTAATATTCGGATGTTTGTCTTTAAAAGCCTGTACTCGAAGAGGCGCTTTGACAAAAATGCGTTTCCCATTTACTATTAACTTATTGACTAATGGAAACTGAAGTCTTAATGTTTCGTGATAGTCCATGAGCTAGGCAAGTACAGTGTATTAAATTTCCATAAAATACTTTCAGGGAACCTCCTGCTTTTACCATGTAAGGCGTGTAACGGGGCGGTCGAACCGGGGTTGGCTTTATATGTATTTTTGAGAAAAATAATAAATTATACTTAGAAAAAAGAAACTGTAAACTTACCATGTTTTGAATCGTTTCGTCTCGAACCACTTTTTCACTCGGGGAATTTATGAGATTCAATTAAAATTTAATAAAAAAAACTATCTCTTTAAAATTCAACAATAAATAATAAATTAAATAAAATCAAACAGTTACAACAAATATAAAGTTAAAAAAAAGTTGATTAAGAGATGGAATAATTTTACAACAAAAATTATGTTTAGTCAAACAAGTTAAATAATAATGATTTAAAATCTCATAAATTCAAAAGAACTATTAACTGAAATTACAGTCGATCGGTCACCACCAAAAACACCACTTTGACTTGACACTTTGAAAGCACTTGCATCGGTAATACTTCGAAGAATACTTTTTGAAGACGTTTTGAATACTGAGAGAATACTGAGTATTTTCTGGCCGTCGTGCGACTTTATAGCCCGAAAATTCACCAGGGGATGAGGGGTGCGTGTAAGCTGGCCGACACTGAGTCGTATGCACCAGGCCGACACGGCCAGTAATCATGGAGTCGCAGCCCATCCCCACTCAATTTTCAAATAATTTCAAAAGGAAGAGTGCGGGCCAATGATTATAACGCCAAGAGGTCCAGGTAGTCAGCCATTTTCAGTAAGGGTGACTTTTTTCATTTCATTCATAATTTCTAAAAGTAACTAAATCTTTCCGGATTATTTTACAAATTATTGATATTTTATTTAGAATAATAATAATTTTAACCGACGACGAAAACAGGACCGCAATAATCTATTTTGAGTGTAGTTTAAAATATACTGGCATAATTTCTTAAAGTAACTAGATCTTTTCGGATGTTAAATGTTATCCTATATTCTTTTTCATTTTCCTTACCTTACCTACCGCTGGGCAGAATCTCGAATTTTAACATACTGTGCGAGGCAAATTTAATTGCAAATTCGCCAAATTAAAGTCATTAATGATGTAGGAAATAAATTAATCCGTTCTGAGTGAATTGAGCGAAGCAAGAGTATTGAAATAAAAAGTAAAACAGTGTAAGCTTTTATTTTCTTCCAGAATTGAATTGTTGAGATATTCAGCAGTAATGAAACTTTTTAAACTTAAAATATAACTTATTTAATTTTGAATGCCTTAACTTAATTATAGTTATAGTAATTTATAATATAATTAAAAAAAATACAAAAACAAATTAATAACAGCAGATTTAAACCCCTGACCTTGACATTGACAACCATAGAGATTACCAATTACACCACCGAGAAGACAAAACTTTTCAAATGTGTTCGTATACATAGACTCTTAGAGAAAGTTATAGAATATAAATATTTTATAATATATAAAATATGAATTGCTCGCTAATGCCCATTTTAGCATACCTTAAGGCGACATAGCGCGGGGGCTTCTTAAACCCTCCCCCGCATTGCGGGTTCTTGCACCCCTAGTTACGCTGTTAGTACTGTAATAATTTTACTTTTGGGTAGTGATGGGCAAGATCGATAATCTCAAGGATCGATCAATCACTGATCGATTAGTTGAAGTATCGAGAAGATCGATCAAAAGATCGAGCTGTTCAAAAAGATCGAGCCACTCACAAAGATCGAGCCGATCAAAATGATCGAGCAGATGGAGCAGTCAATCTTATTTGATCATCACAAAAAATAACTCATTATTTAAATACTCGCTATTTAACTAAATGAATAAATATAATAAATTGAAAGTATGCTTTTCAGTATAATTATAATTAATTTTGAATTTGTAATTTGAAAATCCTGCAAATACGAAAAAGTGTGGATTAATAAATAAATTGTACACTATAATTCTCCCGATCCGCCACAATTTACATTCTAAATTGAATTATTGCTTGAAGTTAAAAATATATTTATATATTTGCACATACAGTTGAGGCATTAAAATTGTGCACGCTTCTGAGTTACAAAAAAACTGACACTGACAGTGTCATACTTAATGAAAGTCACATTTACACATTACAAATTTCCTTTCCTAATTATTAGAAAAAAAAATAGTGCAAATTTGCATAAAATAGTGCATATTTTGATAATTTTGTCCATATTAATGTCATATTTTAAATAAATTTTATGCATAAAATTCCGGTCCCTAGTTATGAGTAACACAAAGTTATATTTTATACATATTACATTAAAAAATAATGAGTTGATACATATTATTTACAAAAACAAGCAGCATTTACATTCATTTAATCTATTAATTACATTTTTATTTAAAAATGTTGATATCTTTTAACTTCTTGTAGTATTTAGAAAGCTGTTTAGTAAGATAGTTAAAATAATAATAATAAAGGTAAGTAAAGTAGATGTGAAAACTTTGAGGGTTACTTTATAATAACCATGAGAATATTAAATACATTTATTATTTATCGACAGACACAAATTGTTGTTTAATATATAAATAGTTTACTAGATAAAAATTAAAATGAACAAAAAACTATAAATCATGAATCGATATAGTAGAAGGTAAGTATTTTAAAATTGTGTGTACTCGATAGCGCACAGGCCAAGATCTTCGCGCATCATCCAGGCAACCTGTGTTCGATCCTTCAGTCGGGCCACTTTTTATTTTTGTTTATATTACTTTTCATTTGTGCTTATATTACTTTTTGTTTATCATTTATTACAAAATCAGAGTATTCCATTATATAAATATTTATATTTATTTTATACATTGATATTACTATTATTAATATTTTGTCCGGTTGTTGGCGTTAGGGTTTTCCAGAGAAATATTGTCGCACCTCTTTTACCTAGTTCTTAAAAAGGGCTCGAGCATAGTAATTATTGCTAATTTTACAGGCCATGTTTTATTTTTCGATTTCTTTTTTCATTATTTTGTAAAGTGTAAATAAATTATATGCTAACAAATAATATTATAATACATATACATTTCATAATTATTTGGTTTCATTTTTGAACTAAAATTATCACAAACTTAGAGTAAGTGTTCGAATATATCACCATTGACCTCCAAACATAATTCTAGTCTTTTCCTTAAATTTTGGACTGCCCGAAAAATGTCTCTTCTTCCTAATTGCTGAATGGTAACTATTATAATTCTTCTTAAATCGTCTTTGTCCTCTGGAATAGTTTTATAAACTTTTTCTTTTATAGCTCCCCAGAGAAAATAATCTAGAGGTGACAAATCAGGTGAGCGAGCTGGCCAACGTATATCACCATTATTTGCCATAACTTTATTTGGAAACATTTCGGACAGACAATTATCTTGTTGAAACCATACATTTCTTAACATATTTAAGGGGATGTTATTGTCTACGTAATCACTTAAAAATGTTCTTAAAAAATCGTGATATCTCTGTGAATTTAATGTATCTTCGTAAATGTATGGACCTACAATATTGTCTCCCAAAATACCGACCCATACATTTAATCCGAATCGCACTTGTCGTCGTCTTTCTTCATGTTGTCTAGGATTATTTATACTCCACACATGTTCATTATGCCTATTGAATATCCCTGTGTTGGTAAAACGGCATTCGTCAGACCATATCACATTTGACAAGAAATTCGGATTTTCGTTTAATTTTCCCAATAAAATACGACAAAAGTCCATCCTTCGTCTAGCATCTCTAGGATGGAGAGCTTGAGTAACTTTAATTTTGAATGGGCGATATTTATTTTTTTTCAAAATTCTCCATACGTATTGAAACGTCACACCAAACTGGTTCGCAAGTTCTCTCGTTGAGGAAGAAGGGTTATCTTGAATCTAGGGTAATAAATATTATCTTATTGTAATTAAAATGAAATCATTTTACCGCTTGCAAAATTTGGTTTTCATTTTCATGGGGTTGGTGATATCCATATCTTTGTCGTGGCTTTACGAAGGAACCATATTCCAATAAATTTGTATGTAGTTTTATGAAATGACTTTCACTTGGCTGTTGCCTTTCTGGATAGCGCTGAAGATAGACTTCGGATGAAATACGTACATTTTTGTTTGAAGTATAATAAACTTCGATCATATCTCGTTTTTCTTGGTTCGAAAACACCATTTTTAACTTTATTTTATGTATTATGTATAATGATCGTATCTTATTGACACATCAATAACTGAATAACGTATCAATATTATTGTTTCCAAGGCACTCTTTACAAAAAACAAAAGGTTGCTATGTTTCAAATGAAACGCTGAATAAATTATAAGTGTGATATACCGTTTAATTCAGAAAAAAAGTTCTTTCTAAAAATATGAAAATCCAATATGGCGCCCATAAGAAAAACAAAAGTTGGCTATGGTTCCGGGGAAGATATTAAAGTTATTTTAAATGTAAGTACACTAATAAATTCCTGATTAAAAAGTGCCTCTATAATGTAAAAGTTGCAAATTCCTAGATCCAATAGTTTTTGAATAAAAAAATAAAAACGAAATTTAAAAGAAATAGTGTTTTGGCAATATCTCGGAAACAAAAAAAGATATTTTAAATATGTTTTCGGATTATTGTTGGGCTTCAAATTTCACATATTTGCCCTAATTTAACCAACTCTCTAACTCTTTAAATAACCGAGATCCCCATGCATTTCCTCGAAATACGGATACCCTGTATATATATCTGTTAAAACGTAGATTTTCGCGGGCGTAACATGTATCACTGTTTTTTCGAGTTTGGTCCCGCGTATTTTCTTGGCTCTGGTCCATTTTATTTTTAATTCGACGTTTCGATGACGTCGCAGTCATCATCGTCAGGAATAACTATCAAAATTCCATTGCTCTAGCATCCACTTGTTTGACTTTTACGTACTACTTGATGCGCGAATTTCTTGTTTGGCTTCGTGTTACTTTCCTGTTTTGTTCTTCTAATGATGTAGTAGTGACAATTTCAATATTATTTTCGGAAGGCTTTGGATTTTGAATTTCTTGGTTGTTGTTCGGAGATAATATATTTTGACCAGAATTTATACAAGTTTTCCAAATTGGTGGTAGTCTTTTAGCATCATCTCTTTGATTTAGACTGTTCGGCCTCTTTTCAATTTCTATCGCTTCTCTAATAATCCTCGCCACTGTCTTACTGGCGCTAGCTTTATTGTTAGCAATGGTTATAAACATTACTTTAGTGATTCAATCAACGAAAAAAAAAATGAAATCGTTCAGTTAGTTTCCGAGTTATACCGACTTAAATCATCAAGAAGTACAAAATCAATCGTCAGGTACGCCACTGTCTTACTGGAACTAGCTTTCTTGTTAGCAGTGGTTTTAAACATTACTTTAGTGATTCAATCAACGAAAAAAAAAATTGAAATCGTACAGTTAGTTTCCGAGTTAGAACGACTTAAATTATCAAGAAGTAAAAAATCAATCGTCAGGTACGCCACTGTCTTACAGGCACTAGCTTTCTTGTTAGCAGTGGATTTAAACATTACTTTAGTGATTCAATCAACGAAAAAAAAAAATTGAAATCGTACAGTTAGTTTCCGAGTTAGAACGACTTAAATTATCAAGAAGTAAAAAAATCAATCATCAGGTACGCCACTGTCTTACTGGCACTAGCTTTCTTGTTAGCAGTGGTTTTAAACATTACTTTAGTGATTCAATCAACGAAAAAAAAAATTGAAATCGTACAGTTAGTTTCCGAGTTATAACGACTTAAATTATCAAGGAGTGCAAAATCAATCGTCAGATACGCCACTGTCTTACTAGCGCTAGATTTCTTGTTAGCAGTGGTTATAAACATTACTTTAGTGATTCAATCAACGAAAAAAAAATTGAAATCGTACAGATAGTTTCCGAGTTATAACGACTTAAATTATCAAGAAGTAAAAAATCAATCGTCAGGTACGCCACTGTCTTACTGGCACTAGCTTTCTTGTTAGCAGTGGTTTTAAACAGTACTTTAGTAATTCAATCAACGAAAACAAAATTGAAATCGTACAGTTAGTTTTCGAGTTATAACGACTTACATTATCAAGAAGTAAAAAATCAATCGTCAGGTACGCCACTGTCTACTGGCACTAGCTTTCTTGTTAGCAGTGGTTATAAACATTACATTAGTGATTCAAACAACGAAAAAAAAATTAAAATCGTACAGTTAGTTTCCGAGTTATAACGACTTAAATTATCAAGGAGTGAAAAATCAATCGTCAGGTACGGCACTGTCTTACTGGCGCTAACTTTCTTGTTAGTAGTGGTTATAAACATTACTTTAGTGATTCAATCAACGAAAAAAAAAATGAAATCGTACAGTTAGTTTCCGAGTTATAACGACTTAAATTATCAAGAAGTAAAAAAATCAATCGTCAGGTACGCCACTATCTTATTGGCACTAGTTTTCTTATTAGCAGTGGTTTTAAACATCACTTTAGTAATTCAATCAACTAAAAAAAATTGAAATCGTACAGTTAGTTTCCGAGTTATAACGACTTAAATTATCAAGAAGTAAAAAAATCAATCGTCAGGTACGCCACTGTCTTACTGGCACTAGTTTTCTTATTAGCAGTGGTTTTAAACATTACTTTAGTAATTCAATCAACGAAAAAAAATTGAAATCGTACAGTTAGTTTCCGAGTTATAACGACTTAAATTATCAAGATGTAAAAAATCAATCGTCAGGTACGCCACTGTCTTACGGGCACTAGCTTTTTTGTTAGCAGTGGTTTTAAACATTACTTTAGTAATTCAATCAACGAAAAAAAAAATTGAAATCGTACAGTTAGTTTTCGAGTTATAACGACTTAAATTAGCAAGAAGTAAAAAATCAATCGTCAGGTACGCCACTGTCTTACTGGCACTAGCTTTCTTGTTAGCAGTGGTTATAAACATTACATTAGTGATTCAAACAACGAAAAAAAAATTAAAATCGTACAGTTAGTTTCCGAGTTATAACGACTTAAATTATAAAGGAGTGAAAAATCAATCGTCAGGTACGCCACTGTCTTACTGGCGCTAGCTTTCTTGTTAGCAGTGGTTATAAACATTACTTTAGTGATTCAATCAACGAAAAAAAAAAATTGAAATCGTTCAGTTAGTTTCCGAGTTATACCGACTTAAATCATCAAGAAGTACAAAATCAATCGTCAGGTACGCCACTGTCTCACTGGAACTAGCTTTCTTGTTAGCAGTGGTTTAAACATTACTTTAGTGATTCAATCAACGAAAAAAAAATTGAAATCGTACAGTTAGTTTCCGAGTTATAACGACTTAAATTATCAAGGAGTGCAAAATCAATCGTCAGATACGCCACTGTCTTACTGGCGCTAGCTTTCTTGTTAGCAGCGGTTATAAACATTACTTTAGTGATTCAATCAACGAAAAAAAAATTGAAATCGTTTAGTTAGTTTCCGAGTTATAACGACTTAAATTATCAAGAAGTAAAAAATGAATCGTCTGGTACGCCACTGTCTTACTGGCACTAGCTTTCTTGTTAGCAGTGGTTATAAACATTACATTAGTGATTCAAACAACGAAAAAAAAAAATTAAAATCGTACAGTTAGTTTCCGAGTTATAACGACTTAAATTATCAAGGAGTGAAAAATCAATCGTCAGGTACGCCACTGTCTTACTGGCGCTAACTTTCTTGTTAGTAGTGGTTATAAACATTACTTTAGTGATTCAATCAACGAAAAAAAAAATGAAATCGTACAGTTAGTTTCCGAGTTATAACGACTTAAATTATCAAGAAGTAAAAAAATCAATCGTCAGTTACGCCACTGTCTTATTGGCACTAGTTTTCTTATTAGCAGTGGTTTTAAACATTACTTTAGTAATTTAATCAACGAAAAAAAGATTGAAATCGTACAGTTAGTTTTCGAGTTATAACGACTTAAATTATCAAGAAGTAAAAAATCAATCGTCAGGTACGCCACTGTCTTACTGGCACTAGCTTTCTTGGTAGCAGTGGTTATAAACATTACATTAGTGATTCAAACAACGAAAAAAAAATTAAAATCGTACAGTTAGTTTCCGAGTTATAACGACTTAAATTATCAAGGAGTGAAAAATCAATCGTCAGGTACGCCACTGTCGTACTGGCGCTAGCTTTCCTGTTAGCAGTGGTTATAAACATTACTTGAGTGATTCAATCAACAACAAAAAATTGAAATCGTACATTTAGTTTCCAAGTTATAACGACTTAAATTATCAAGGAGTAAAAAATAAATTGTCAGGTACGCGACTGTCTTGCTGGCGCTAGCTTTCTTGTTGGCAGTGGTTATAAACATTACTTTAGTGATTCAATCAACGAAAAAAAATTGAAATCGTACAATTAGTTTTCGAGTTATAACGACTTAAATTATCAAGAAGTAAAAAATCAATTGTCAGGTACGCCACTGTCTTACTGGCACTAGCTTTCTTGTTAGCAGTGGTTTTAAACATTACTTTAGTGATTCAATCAACGAAAAAAAAAATGAAATCGTACAGTTAGTTTCCAAATTATAACGACTTAAATGATCAAGAAGTAAAATACCAATCGTCAGGTACGCCACTGTCTTACTGACGCTAGCTTTCTTGTTAGCTGTGGTTATAAACATTACTATAGTGATTAAACCAACGAAAAAAAATTGAAATCGTACAGTTAGTTTCCGAGTTATAACGACTTAAATTATCAAGGAGTAAAAAATAAATCGCCAGGTACGCCACTGTCTTATTGGCGCTAGTTTTCTTGTTGGCAGTGGTTATAAACTTTACTTTAGTGATTCAATCAACGAAAAAAAAAATTGAAATCGTACAGTTAGTTTCCGAGTTATAACAACTTAAATTATCAAGGAGCAAAAAATCAATCGTCAGGTACTCCACTGTCTTACTGTCGCTAGCTTTCTTGTTAGCAGTGGTAATAAACATTTTTTTAGTGATTCAATCGACGAAAAAGAAATTGAAATCGTACAGTTAGTTTCCGAGTTATGCCGACTTAAATTATCAAGGAGTAAAGAATCAATCGTCAGGTACGCCACTGTCTTACTAGCGCTAGCTTTTTTGTTAGCAGTGGTTATAAACATTACTTTAGTGATTCAGTCAACGAAAAAAAATTGAAATCGTACTGTTAGTTTCAGAGTTATAACGACTTAAATTATCAAGGAGTAAAAAAATTATCGTCAGGTACGCCACTGTCTTACTGGCGCTAGCTTTATTGTTAGCAGTGGTTATAAACCTTACATCAGTGATTCAATCAACGAAAAAAAATTAAAATCGTACAGTTACTTTCCTACTTATAACGACTTAAATTATCAAGCAGTAAAAAATCAATCGTCAGGTACGCCACTGTCTTGCTGGCACTAGCTTTCTCGTTAGCAGTGGTAACAAACATTACTTTAGGTATTCTATCGACGAAAAAAAAAAAATACAAATCGTATTATTAGTTTGCGAGTTATAACGACTTAACTTATCAAGGAGTAAGAGAACAATCGTCAGGTACGCCACTGTCTTGCTGGCGCTAGTTCTCTCGTTAGCTGTGTTAATAAACATTATTTTAGGTGTTCCAACGACGAAAGAAAAATTAAAATCATACCGTTAGTTTCCGAGTTATGACGATTTAAATTAGTAAGGAGTGAAAACACAATTTTTAGTTACGCAACTGTCTTCCATGCATCATATTTCTAATAGCTGATGTCTATGAACATAAATAAGGTAGTTAGTAGGCCAATATATTTTTGGAAGCAGTATTTTAAATGCCAGACATAATTTTGTATTGAAATTCAGCAAGTAAATGGTAATACGCACACAGGATGTGAAAGCTCTCGTATCAAAATTTGGATGTGAATATTATTTCACCTGATTTTTTTGAGAGAATTTTTTTTTATATTCTGCTGGCGCTAGCTCTAAGCCAGCTTTTTCTCCTAATTTAATGTAATGGTTGAGCGGGAGGCGGATATTAATTGTTATTAATATACTGTTTATGACTTTAACAGATTTATTAATATAAAAGAATTAGTATAAACGGATTACAAGAGTAAGAGTGCTTTTCGCGATGTCTGAAATAAGACTGACAACTTATTCTAATCAAGCTCTGGAAGAAAGAGATTATAACAAAGGGACACGCATAACGTTAGGGGCAATGTCTAATGAGCGCGGTAGAAAACATTTACTTAAGATAATGATTTGAAATAACATCTTTAGTGAAAGTACTGATAAACAAATTGTTATTGATCGGTTTCTGACTATTTGTTGGCCCTAATGTTATCTGTGCGAAATATACATAATAATAATAATAATGAGAAATAATATAATAATAAAATGTAATATAATAATGATGTACAGGGTACATTACACTCCCCCCCTTATAAAAAATTTACAATGTAAATTTAAAAAGTTAAAAGAATTACTTGAATAGAGGGTAATGTGATAAATTGATTATTATTATTTTTTTTTTTTTTTTTTTGCCTAATTTGAAGAACTATAGATAATATAAATATGAATACACAATAGAATGAATTCATTTGTAAATACATATGTACATGAAATAATATAAAAATATATGATACTGAAAATAAAAATACACCAATACCAATAATTGTTTATACAGAAAATGCAGAGTACTTATATACACAACGTACATTTAAATTTGGTATTTCTTTGACAATACAAAACAGGTAAAGGAAAGAAAAATATTTATCTTTTGCAAACCCAAGTAATGACATAGTTTTTTTTTTCTTTTTTTTTTTGACTTTATTGATTACGATTGAATCTAATTCGTTCGCTTCTTCTTAATGGCGGAACTGCAGGAGCATCATTAAGCATGTCTGGAGCTATATTCATGTCTCTAATATTCATTGGTATATTTTCTGGTACATATGCGGCGACTCTGTTATGGTTAGGTCTTATTTGTCTAAATGAATGCAAAATTCTAGTGCGTTTAATAATCTTGTAAAGAATAAAGATAACTATAACAAAAAGCAAAATATATGATAGGAAAGAGTAATGAATTTCTGAAATCCAACTATAGTTCCTATTATTTACTATATTCTCACTAAGTTTTGAAATTTCATCGAGTTTATGACTAGCCATTTTTAGATCATTATTATCAAAGTAGTTAATTTTAACTTTTCCGAAAGATATATTTTTGAAAACATTTAAAACCTTTTTGGAACAACATTCATGGTCTAAAATATTAAAATTTGGCAAAATGTATCTCAGATTGCTTGTGAAGTTATAGGTAGTACTAGAAAAGGTTGTGTCACCTGTAAATATTTTACAATTGCGCGCTACCTGCAAGATTCCGTTATTGGATATTATTAAGTCGAAAGTATCTCTATTATTACAAGCAATAGAAATTGTCTTGTTCGCGGGTGAAATATATAACCAGGTGTTTTCCTCATTAAGTGTTTTCCATAGAACGTTCTTTAATGGTATAAGTCTCGTATTACAATATTTATTAAGTTTTCCGTTAACTAAAATATCTATTTCGCAAATATTATCTTCAGCAATACGTTCGGGTTGTTGTTTAGTTTGGCAAACATATTTGTTGGATATTCTAACGCATGAACTTAGGTCATCAAAAAGAGTGTAATGTTGTCTATCTTGTGACATGGCAAGATACTTTGATGTAGGTTCTATAAAAACGTAGTTATCGTGATTATGAGAGGTTGGTAGAGAAATAGTTTTATATAAGTTGAAAATGTTTGTAAAGGGGTGTTGTTGTAGAAATCGTTGGCCATCACTGTGCCGGAGATTCTAAAACAGTAGCATGTTTTAGTCTATCGAAGTGTACTAATTCATGTTTATTTTTAATTTTAATTGTACAGTTAGTGGGAGAATTGATTTTAATAATTTTGAAAGGACCAGAATATCTGGAAGATAATTTTTTGGAAACTCCTGGTTGAAACTGTTCATTTTGCAGATAGACTAAATCGCCTTCTTGAAATTGGGGGATCGCTGAATTTTTATCATAATAGAATTTGTTTTTTTCTTTGGAAATTAATAGATTTTTTCTTGCTATATCGTGGGAATATTGGAAACGTAATTTTAACTCGTCTACATAATTATCATATGTGTATTTAAACTCGGGTTCCCGTGTTAAGTCTCTAGGTGTATTAGGTTTATGGCCAAACATTAGTTCGTAAGGGGTGTAGTTTGTAGAAGAATGAACGCACGTATTATAAGAGAATGTAGCAAATGCAACGTATTTATCCCAATCTTGTTGTTTAGAGGTATAATGTTTCAAATAATCGGCGAGTGTTAAATGTGATCTTTCAAGAGCACCATTACTTTGAGGTCTGTATGCGGTAGTTAGTATGTGTTTAATTTTAAATAATTTCGTCACCTCTTTAAGCAAAATGGAGGTAAATTCTTTCCCTCGATCTGTCAATATACACTTAGGAATACCGAATTTACAGATAAAATGTTCAGTGAATGTAGTAGCAATAGTTAAGGCTTCGTGGTTAGGAATAGGAAAAGCTAGAGAAAATTTAGTTAAGTCATCTTGTAAAGTAAGTATGAATCTATTCTCAAATTCTGTAAGTGGCAAAGGGCCAACTACATCAAGAAATATTTTGTCAAGAGGTTTAATTGAGGTTGTGGTGATTTCCATAGGCGCGTGTTTCTTTTTACGATTTAATTTATTTTCTTGGCAATATTTACAACTTTTGACGTAATCGTATATTGTGGATTTCATATTTGGCCATTTGTAGTTCATTTTGATCCTACGATATGTCTTATGAAAACCGGGATGTCCTGCGCCTGGACTGTCATGATTTTCTTTTAGGATGTCAGGGATATCTTTTGTTTGCGGGAGAATAGCTTTATTATGATATATATTAATTAGTATATCTGTGTCTTTGAAAATATACCTAATAATAGAGCGAATTTTATTCCATTGTAAATTATCGAGAGTTGTGGTAATTTTTGGAATGCTAATAGAGTTAATGTTGTTTTGAATTAATTCGTCACGTAAGATTTGAAGGGTTTTAAAAATGATCTCAAATGTTGAGGAATTCCAAAAATGTTGTTTGTAGAAACAGTAGAAGATGAAATTGTCTTTGTCTTTAAATTTTACAATGTCAAAAACTTTGAGGGACTCCTGTTGGAGTGTGTTTAAATGATTATATTTTTCTATATTTTCTTTGGAATTGATATAATCTAAATTCAAGTCTGTAGAAAGAAAAAATGCCTTATTACCATGAGAAATTGTAATATTTTCATCTTTCTCGACTACGTTTGCATTTTGTATTATTGTGTTCTCTAATTTTTTCAAAAAATCTGTGTAATCTGAAATGGTATTTGTGATATAAGTGTTCGCGGTAGGAATGTTAGTGATGTTCGAATCATTTTTAATTTGAATTCTACTAAGAGCGTCTGCATTGTGATTAGATTTCCCCGGCTTGTATTCAATGTAGTAATCGTATTCTGATAGGCATAAACGCCATCGCAAGAGTCGGGACGATTGGTCCTTTACACTGTCAAGGTATTTTAAAGCGATGTGATCCGTAACTATTTTGAATCGTCGACCAAAAACATAGGGCCTAAAGTGCTTGACAGCAGACACAATAGCTAACAATTCCTTAGAGGAAACGTCATAGTTTTGTTCTGCTCTGCTCATGGTTCTACTATAATACGCGATTGGCAAATCTTGTGAGGGTGGGCCTTGCGAAAGTACGGCACCGATTGCGTAATTCGATGCGTCAGTAGTTATAGTAAACTCTTGAGAAAAATCAGGAAATTGTAAAATTGGTTCACTTGATAATAGGGTTTTTAGTTTTTCAAAACAATCCTGTTCAAGACTGGTCCACCTGAATTTAACATCTTTTTTCAATAATTTTGTTAAAGGAAAAATTAAGTTACTAAAATTTGGAATGAAACGTCTATAATAGCCTGCTAAACCGAGAAACGACTTAATGTTTTTAGTATTTTTTGGCTGAGGAAAAAGTTTTATACATGATACTTTATCAGGATTTGGGAGCACACCGTTTTTAGTAATAAGATGGCCTAAATAAACTATTTCGTGGCGTAAGAATTGGCATTTCTCCGGCTTAGGTTTTAAATTAAATTTCTCTAAACGAGTAAAAACAGCTCGTAATTTATCTAAGTGATTTTCGAGGTTGTTGGAATAAATAACGATATCATCGAGATAGCACAGACAGCGCAAATGGTTGGGTAGACCCGCTAATGCAGAATTCATTAAGCGTTGGAAGGTTGCGGGGGCAGATTTTAGCCCGAAAGGCATACGTAAAAATTCATAGTGCCCAGAAGGTACACTAAATGCGGTTTTAGGAATATCTTTCTGATGAATATTTATTTGATGGAAACCGGATGTTAAATCGAGAGTAGAAAAGTATTTGGAGTGACCGAGTTGGTCGAGAATTTCCTCTATGTTAGGTAAAGGATAAGCGTCGCCTACCGTAACGCTGTTTAATTTTCTGTAGTCGACGACCAACCGCCAACTTTTGTTTCCCTCGGAATCAGGTTTTTTAGGAACAATCCAGATAGGTGAGTTCCAGGGACTGAAAGAAGGTTTTATGATGTTTTGGTTTAGCATTGAGTCAATTTGATTTTCTACTTCGGTTTGCAAAGACTGGGGGAACCTATAAGTTTTTGATTTTATGGGTATGTCGGTAGAGGTGTGAATTTCGTGGTAAACTAAATCCGTGCTGGATAAAATATCTCCTTCTAAATTAAAAATATGGTTAAACTCGAGACACAGTGAAATTAATGAGTTATATTCTTCTGAATTCAGATGACTCGTCTGTAACTTCTCTTTTAATATGTTTAATCTACTGGAATTATTATTTACGAATTCGGATGGGTTGGATTGTAAATCTTGATTATTGCCAGATTCGGAAATTGTAATTAAAGGCTCAAAGTGGCTATTTGAATGAAAAATATGAATAATTTCGTTATTCGGATTCCCAAAAACAAAGTTATGATTTTCAGGAGTATGAACACATATGCAAATATTTAATTCTAATGCTGCAATTTTAATGACGTCGTCTGTTGCAAAAGCATTAGGAGTTCTGAGTATATATTCTGCTTCTTTTGGTGACAGACAATTTTTAATATGTTTTGAATTCAATAAAAATATTTTAAGCTTTTCTACTGATTTAAAGAAACCCGTTAAGTAAATAATTGAATGGAAAAGACAGTTACCGTCGCTTGGCACTTTTTGTGTTGAAAAATGTTTTGAATGTTGAATGCATTTAGAGCTAAATGTGTAATTTAGAGTAGGTTGAATAAAATTTTCGGAATAACTTGCAACATAATGGAATTTTTCTTTCTCAGGAATATATACCGTATAGTGATGTGGATAGAAGGGGTTATTATTAGAAAAATTACATAGAAAATCTACAATATCGTTGATTGGTATATTAAATAAACCTGTACCTAATAGAATCGTACGAATGTTCAGAGGTTTGTTATACAGTTTAGGAAAAATATCTAAGAAGTTAGTGAATTTTTGTGCCCAATTTGTTGGATTACAGATTAAATTAATACAAATCCCAAAATGTTTCCCTTGTGTTATAGTAAAAAGACGATTGTCAATGGAATTACACTGCAATTTTGCTTCCAAATTATGACTTATAAAATATGATGAACCACAGTCTGACATTATTTCACCTGCAAAACCTGCATAACCAAAAGGTGTGCCATCAGATTTTGTGGTGCGATCATGAATAAAATGAAACGTGACTTTGCTTTGTTTTAAAGAAGAATTTAAAAATGAGAAAACAGGTAAAGAGTGATTAACAGTTTGTGGTTTTAATTTGTTAAGTATATTTAAATAAATATTATAACTTTTAATGTCTTTACTATCGTTCGAATATTCACTTGTATTTATTTTATTTAAAGATAATTGTTTCTTTGTTGACTCTAATGGCTCTAATGTAACAGAAATATTATCGCATTCATAGTCATTATCACTAGTATTTAGCAGTGTTGTTATTGCTGTATTATTTGATTTATCTACGGTGACAATACTACTACATAAGTAAATTTTAGGAAATATTTCTTGTTTATTTACAATTCCCACAATTATTTCTGGGTTATCGATTTTAATCTTAATCACTTTTTCTGTTCTAGCTTTTACAAAAATTTTATCAGAATTTAGTTTATTTACTTCGATGTTTAATGGGGTTGGACTTGTTGGACTTGGCAAGGGTGTTTTATTTGCATTGATTGCATTGATTATATCTTTTTGAAGATTAGGATTTTTGAATACATTACGAGGAATTTTAGGAGATGTTTTCGGTTCACATTGTATTTGATTAGGTTTGGAATTTGGAACAATAGATTTATTAGGAATTTGTTGATTGATTTGATTAGTTCTGTTATTGGGTGTACTTTTCTTTAAAACTTTCTTGATAGTATGTAATTTTAATAAAGCATTTCCAAATTTAATTGTATCATTATTATAATCAATAATAGAATTAAACTTTTTAAGAATATCATTCCCAATAAGTCCATCTTGAGGGATCGGAAAAGAACTAGGAACTATGTGAAACACATGCTCAAATTTATAATTGTTATCAAATTCAAAATGTAAGGTGCAATAACATAAGGTGTGAATCGGTTTGTTAAATGCATTGATGCCGTGCAAGGTAATTTTCAAATCGTCAAAAACATACACGTGAGGTTGTAGTCTGTTTAATTTTATTAAAGAGACTTCAGCGCCAGTGTCGATTAAAAATGTACCTTGGGATTTTAATTGAGGTGAGATTATGTTGACATAGGAAGAAATTGCGTCGATGTCTATTGAAAAAAATTGATGTTCTGGGACTTGAGATGCTGTCCGAAGTTCGTCCGCAACTTCGGACTCCAAAGAGTTTAAATTTAACTGCTGAGAAGAAATTAAATCAGAATTTATGAATCTATTATTAGAATTTTTTGGAAATGATTGATTTTGATGTAAATTATTATCACGTTGCCGAGGTGAAATATCTAAACTACGCGGTTGATAATTGTGTGTTGAATTATTTTTGTTAACATTAGAATGTATGGTTTGTGGCTCTCGGGTTGAGTTATTAAAATTTGGCTGTTTAAGATTTTGTGAATATCGTAAATTAGTATTTTGTTGCTGAGATCTAAAATTTCCTTGTGAGTTGTTATACATTCGTTTGCGACATTCGTTTATAGAATGACCAACATTTTTACAATAATTACATGTGATTGTTGAATTTCCATTGTTTTTGGGAAACGAGTTGTACCTGCAGTTTGCTGTAATATGATCATTTTTGCCACATATTTGACATTGATTTAAATTTATTTGAAAATTGTTTTGAGGCGATGAAAAATCTTCTGAAGATGCAATATTTATAGCTTTTTCTAGTGAATCACAGTTTCTCGCTTTCAAAATAACGCATAAATCTCTATTTAGACCGGCCATAAAAACGTTTAAGCATTGTTTGTTTAACAAATCTGCTTGTGCTTGTAAAACAGCATCATCTAATGTAAGATCTAATGAATTAATTAATTCTTGATATAACTTTTTGATTTTGTTACCGAACATTACTACTGACTCATTACTTTCTTGTTTGATGCACCTAAGTTCTGATTGTAAATGATCGAAGGATTTTTTAACTGAAAAATTCTCGCGAAGCAATTGTTTAAGTTCGTTCCAAGTATTAGTAACACGACCTCTAACAAGAGCACCTGCATCGCCAGTGATTCTATTTTTAATGAAAATTAATAATGTTGCCTGTTGCTCAGCAGTAACCAATGTCATAGCATTGTTGCACTGACCAATAAAGTCTTCTAAATTTGATTTTTTTGAGTTATCGAATCTAGCTTCGGACAGAGTCAAAAATGCTAAATTTAAAGTTTCCATTATGTAAACTTTTTTGTTTGTAAAAAAAAAATAGCAATATGAAAAATAATTTAAAAAGATTTGAAACAATTTAAATTCAGTTTTGAAAATTCAATAATTTTGAAAAATAAAAAAGTCAATGTGGGTTGCAAAAAATAAATGAGTGTATTCTTTCCTACCTTAGAATCGAGAAGAAAATTACGATGAGCATTTCGTCGCACGATTTAATCACTCGTCTTCTGGTGGTACGCGCACTTCCTGGTGGGGCTGTGGAAACGGTTGTTGTGTTACCCTCTCGGGTAATCTGCTTAGCGCTTTTCTGAGTACGACGACTCAGTTTTGATATGGTAGCTCGTTGTTTAAATGCTTGGGACTTCACGACGTGGATGGCTTCCTTCTGGCACTCTGTGGATATGATCGTTACAGGAGTAGGACGCTATTGAGATGGTAGCTTGGGAACGGCACTACGATTTTGGCGTCCTTCTATGTGTTGAGGAACGTACTTCGGATTTTATGCACAATTTTGTATTATTTACTCGCGAAAAAACCCGCTAATTACTTTTTACACTTATTTATTTCACGTTTACCGACTGCGCCAGTGTAATGGTTGAGCGGGAGGCGGATATTAATTGTTATTAATATACTGTTTATGACTTTAACAGATTTATTAATATAAAAGAATTAGTATAAACGGATTACAAGAGTAAGAGTGCTTTTCGCGATGTCTGAAATAAGACTGACAACTTATTCTAATCAAGCTCTGGAAGAAAGAGATTATAACAAAGGGACACGCATAACGTTAGGGGCAATGTCTAATGAGCGCGGTAGAAAACATTTACTTAAGATAATGATTTGAAATAACATCTTTAGTGAAAGTACTGATAAACAAATTGTTATTGATCGGTTTCTGACTATTTGTTGGCCCTAATGTTATCTGTGCGAAATATACATAATAATAATAATAATGAGAAATAATATAATAATAAAATGTAATATAATAATGATGTACAGGGTACATTACATTAATTAAAAAATTCTCATTTCGGGGGGCTGGGGTTAAAAATGTTTTATCATTTTTTAGGGTTGTGGGGGTAGCGTTAGCTTTTAAATTGGTGGCGCTAGCTGGCGCTAGCTCTGAGGAATCCGAATAGTGTAAAAAAACTTAAAAAATCCAAACTCGGGGGGCTAGTATCAACCTAGCCCCCCGAAAGTTCAAACCCCCGTAACTTTCTTGTCGTAATGGCGCTAGCTTTAATTTTTGTGGCGCTAGCTGGCGCAAGCTAAGGCCCGTCTTGCGCAATAGTTTTTTTCAAAAAAATAAAACTTCGGGGGGCTAAGTTGACTGAGCCTCGTTTAACACTACTTTTATTTTGCTCATTTTGCTTTTTTGCATATTTTAGCTTATTTTGCTTATTTAGCTTTTTTCTGCATATTTTTAATATTTTGCTATTTTGCCAATTTTAGCTTATCGGTGCGTATTCGTGCTTTCGTGCGCTTATTTTTTTTTCCATTTTATTGCAAACATTATTTTTTTAACGAACATTCAATAGCGGGAATACTATTACACTTGGCACAAAAATCGGAAAATCCCCGAGCAACGTGATTTACAAGATTTACGTATGTGCTCAGATTCGAGAGAATATAAACACAAAACTCTTCGGGCTATCGAAGGTATACTGTGCTATATTTTATATCACTACAAAATTATAACTCAAGTGTAGTATAAAGTGTAGTAAAACTAACTGATGTGCTAAAATATAATTGAAAATGCCATAAGTCACAGACAAATCTTTGCCTGCAAGTTGGTTGAAAGATTACCCTGATTTAGTCCTCGAAGGGTCGAGAATATTTTGCAGATGTTGCATAAAAACGGGGAGTAAAATGTTACATATATTTATATGTAATTTACCAAAATTCTGAAGGTTTGGAGTTTTTAGAACGTGGTGGTTATTTTAATGTTATCCTATATTCTTTTTCATTTTCCTTACCTTACCTACCGCTGGGCAGAATCTCGAATTTTAACATACTGTGCGAGGCTTAAAAAGCAAATTTAATTGCAAATCCGCCAAATTAAAGTCATTAATGATGTAGGAAATAAATTAATCCGTTCTGAGTGAATTGAGCGAAGCAAGAGTATTGAAACAAAAAGTAAAACAGTGTAAGCTTTTATTTTCTTCCAGAATTGAATTGTTGAGATATTCAGCAGTAATGAAACTTTTTAAACTTAAAATATAACTTATTTAATTTTGAATGCTTTAACTTAATTATAGTTATAGTAATTTATAATATAATTTAAAAAAAATACAAAAACAAATAAAAAACAGCAAATTTGAACCCCTGACCTTGACATTGACAAGCATAGACATTACCAATTACACCACCGAGAAGACATAAAACCTTTCAAATGTGTTCGTATACATAGACTCTTTGAGAAAGTTATGGAATATAAATATTTTATAATATATAAAATATGAATTGCTCGCTAATGCCCATTTTAGCATACCTTAAGGCGACATAGCGCGGGGGCTTCTTAAACCCTCCCTCGCATTGCGGGTTCTTGCACCCCTAGTTACGCTGGTAGTACAGTAATAATTTTACTTTTGGGTAGTGATGAGCAAGATCGAGTATCTCAAGGATCGATCAATCACTGATCGATCAGTTGAAGTATCGAGCAGATCGATCAAAAGATCGAGCTGTTCAAAAAGATCGAGCCACTCACAAAGATCGAGCCGATCAAAAAGATCGAGCAGATGGAGCAGTCAATCTTATTTGATCATCACAAAAAATAACTCATTATTTAAATACTCGCTATTTAACTAAATGAATAAATATAATAAATTGAAATTATGCTTTTCAGTATAATTATAATTAATTTTGAATTTGTAATTTGAAAATCCTGCAAATACGAAAAAGTGTGGATTAATAAATAAATTGTACACTATAATTCTCCCGATCCGCCACAATTTACATTCTAAATTGAATTATTGCTTGAAGTTAAAAATATATTTATATATTTGCACACACAGTTGAGGCATTAAAATTGTGCACGCTTCTGAGTTACAAAAAAACTGACACTGACAGTGTCATACTTAATGAAAGTCACATTTACACATTACAAATTTCCTTTCCTAATTATTAGAAAAAAAAAATAGTGCAAATTTGCATAAAATAGTGCATATTTTGATAATTTTGTCCATATTAATGTCATATTTTAAATAAATTTTATGCATAAAATTCCGGTCCCTAGTTATGAGTAACACAAAGTTATATTTTATACATATTACATTAAAAAATAATGAGTTGATACATATTATTTACAAAAACAAGCAGCATTTACATTCATTTAATCTATTAATTACATTTTCATTTAAAAATGTTGATATCTTTTAACTTCTTGTAGTATTTAGAAAGCTGTTTAGTAAAATAGTTAAAATAATAATAATAAAGGTAAGTAAAGTAGATGTGAAAACTTTGAGGGTTACTTTATAATAACTATTAGAATATTAATTACATTTATTATTTATCGACAGACACAAATTGTTGTTTATTATATAAATATTTTACTAGATAAAAATTAAAATGAACAAAAAACTATAAAACATTAATCGATATAGTAGAAGGTAAGTATTTTAAAATTGTGTGTACTCGATAGCGTACAGGCCAAGATCTTCGCGTATCATCCAGGTAACCTGTGTTCGATCCTACAGTCCGGCCACTTTTTATTTTTGTTTATATTACGTTTCATCTTTGCTTATATTACTTTTTGTTTATCATTTATTACAAAATCGGAGTATTCCATTATATAAATATTTATATTTGTTTTATACATTGATATTACTATTATTAATATTTTGTCCGGTTGTTGGCGTTAGGGTTTTCCAGATAAATATTGTCGCACCTCTTTTACCTAGTTCTTAAAAAGGGCTCGAGCATAGTAATTAGGAAAAACCTACGATTGCATGTTGTTATTGGCCAAGACAGTAGTAGAGTTTGTATAAATATAGATTCCAAAAATGAAAATTGATTAAAACACTTGGTTTGTATTACTGATATTTTTATTAAATAACATAGTTCTGTACTGGTTTTGAAAATTAAATTCACTTGGATTTGTTTCTCTTTCAAGCCGAAACTAATAGAAAAATAAAATACTATATAAGTGAAACAAAACAAGGTGAATTTAGTTTACAAAATCAATATCTTTTCGAAAATGTTTTAAAAAGTGATTAATTAGGAAAAGGTGTCCAACAAAATAGTTCTTGTTTATAATTCTTAAAAAGATCCAAGGTCCAAACTAGGTGTAGCTAAAATAAAAATCAGTAAAACAAAGTATTTTAATTTTTTTTTCTCGCATTTTATCCACATTTTAGCTAGTATTTTTATTTCTCCTCTGCAATTTTTATTGTTTTTACAAAAATGAGCTTAATTTTCATATGAAATCCTCATCATTTACTAATTTCTAATATATAATTTTAAAACAACATACTATGTTATTCATTTTTCTACAAAAAGTCAATCCTCATAAAAAGTTTTGGATGAAACAATAATTTGTGATCGACAATTATGTTTATATGCAAAATATGACCTTAAAAGACAGTTTAACTTTTTTAAATTTATTTGTTTTTATTATCATTTATCGTACATATTTGACGTTTACAATTATTTTGAATTGATAAATATGAAAAAAATCATTATATTTGTATTTCTGATAACATTTTTCTCTAAAATTTAAATCAGATGCTCTCTTATCATACCTTTGTTTTTCAAGTCATCCAAAAGTTGTAAAGAATGACTTTTTGCCGAAAATGATTAATAAAAATGTATTAATAAAAACCGTTTTAACTTTGTTTGTATAACACGATTTATTTTTATGTGACTGCAGTTTCGGCAACTTTAGCTTGCCATTATCAAACGTGAAAACTTCACGTTTGATAGTGGCAAGCTAAAGTTGCCGAAACTGCAGTCACATAAACATAAATCTTGAAAATTAATATTAGTAAATTCGTTCTTTACAAAAACATTTTGATTACTTCAAAACACTATATTTATTATCAAATCTTAAATTTACTATACAGGGCACTCAAAACTAAAGATATACTAAAAGTGTGATAAGAGAGAAAAATGTTATTACAAACAGGTTTTTGTAATCATGAATTAAGTCTACAATTGTTGTATTTATAAAGAATTTTCTCTTTTCTATGAACTTTGGACAATTTAGTCAATGTAAAAAAATTGTCTTAGAAATATATCATATCAAGATCAAGTTTTATATTTACATTAGAATTAGCATGAAGTAAAATTTTGAATGGTAATAGTACGATAAATCGTCAAAACATGAATAAGTTAAAAACAAACAAATGTTCAACAAGGGTTTTTTTAAGTAACCGAACACTTTTTGTAAAATTGAATCTAAATCAAAATACTTAAGTACTTACTCACTAATTTCAACAGAGAAATTAACAAATAAGTTAAGAATGTTTAAAATTTATAAAAAAAGATAAAATTGATAAAATTAAGAACAAAATAAAATAAATAAATTAGAAATGGTGAACATTTATAAAAAATAGGATAAAATTGATATTGACAACTCAAATGTTGCTGCCATAATTTGGGTGAAAAACGAAAACCGGAAGTGGATGTTTACTCTTAGCGTTTTCTTCGCATCTCGTAAATTATTAACATAATCGAAAAATCTTGTAAATGAAAGTTGTGGAGAATCAAATAATTAACATTTAATGTGTATGTATCTTTTGTCGTAGCTCTTTTAGTTTTAAGGATATCTTGAAAATGGTGAATAATTGATTTTTATTATTCTACCTGAGTAAGCATAATAAGTAATTTTAATAGCCAATTTAATAATTCTATATTATTTTAATTCGCGGTCGGTACCTGTGTTGGCCACAGAAGATTTTTTTAATATGAACCCATCATCACTTTGAAATTTATAGGATTAATTAATAATGGCATGACCTATTATATACAGAGTGTCCCGTTAATGTGGGGAAATGGCTTAACCATAGATTCCTGGGGTCAAAATATGATGATTTAACACAACTTATCTCTATCCAAAAGTTTACGGTTAAGCCGGAATTAGTCTACATAATTACAAAAAATAATATTTATTTTATTTATAACAATTGAACACTTTATTCAATTCGAATCACATTTACTATGGATTATTATGTTATTATAACACATCATTTCAGTTAATATGACTATAATCGATTGATACTAAATATAAAAACAGTAGTACCACAACATAAAAACATGAATATGTTTGTATCCACTTTATTGGCACGTCATCTATCCATCGGTTTATAAATAATTATATTATTATAACCATACTGAAGATAACAATTTATTCTCAAAATACACTCGTTAATTAAACACACTTAATTAAACAATGGCGGCGACAAAGAAAAAACATTTGTTTTCAATCACCCGAATAACTAGATTATGATTTTACTACATAATAAGAAATAATTTATTTTAATTGGATTTTTTTCTGGCAAAACCGATAAAGATATAAAAAATTATTAAGAAAGAGAAAAGCTTCAAAATGAACTAATCTTTCAAACAGTATTTTTTAATCTTCATAAGGTGCGCCAATAAAAACATAATTAAGTTTTTGTATAGTGGTCCTTCTGTTTTTTATACTTAATGTTAATCGACTATAGCCATATTAACTGAAATGATGTGTTACATTATGATAATGAACCATGGTAAATTTTATTCAGATCGAATAAAGAGTTCAATTGTTATAAATAAAATTAATACTAATGTTTTCAACTTTGAAGACAAATTCCGGTTTAATTTTTACCAATACGCTGGTAGTTATTGTTTCTCCCTTCCCCCTTTAACTCCTTAACGAGTGACCATTGCGGAATAAATACTCATTTTACTGAAAAATTATGTTTTACAACAGTTATTTTAATGACAATTCATGGTAGCTAGTTTTTCACTTTAAATAATCCTTATTAAATGATATAACAACTCTTACTTCATTCCGATTAATTCAACGTAATGTACGAGATAAAAATTAACATCAAAAATTGTACATGTAAATTCCCTATGATACGCCCTCAACGCCGACATACGGTATATTTTGATTAATCAAAATGTTTGATATTTAACATTTTGATTCATAAAAATACACAATTAATGACAAAAGTTATTAACTATCTGTTTTTTTGAAATCATTATCAAACACAAATTTCAAACGCTGAAAAAGTTGGGAATTTAGTCATTCCCGGCGGCGAGTGTGCCGCCGCGGGCCCGCAGACAAATGAAAATTCGGTTCATCTGTCGTGCGCGCACAGACAAATGCACGCAACGCTGCCCCGGGTTACGCTCGCATTGTACACGGATGTGGTGTTTGGAATGCAAAAGTAAACTGAAACCGGCGGTCTAGTTACTTTAAGAAATTATGCCAGTATATTTTAAACTGACCTGCGTGGCGCATGAACTAAAATTTGGAGTTTAGAAAAGTCTGAACATTTGGTTTGGTCGCCTCGCTTCGCTAAGCGACCAAACTAAATTTTCAAGTTTCATTAGAAGCTTCAAATTGAACGCTTTTGAAAAACTTCGAATTTCTAAAAGTTTACAAATCGGGAGATGTATACTTAAAAGAAAATTTCCCTGTAGGTATTATTTATAATTGTTCTCATTTTTTAAGTTTTTGTTGTCCAAATGAATTTGTTTATTTAATGTATTATCTACTGATTCTAATGATCACTCTATTGGAAATTAGCGAAAATCTAATATTTTAATAAAAAATGTAAATAGGTAATAATTTGTTTATTACTACATGAATATTTTTCCTTTTTTAATTTCATTTCTTGTTGTCTAATTTTTTGGGAGTCTTTTTTTGTATGGTACCCAAAAATGTACCATACAAAACAGGAAAGAAATGTATAGGGCCTCAAAATAGATTATTGCGGTCCTGTTTTCGTCGTCGGTTAAAATTATTATTATTCTAAATAAAATATCAATAATTTGTAAAATAATCCGGAAAGATTTAGTTACTTTTAGAAATTATGAATGAAATGAAAAAAGTCTCCCTTACTGAAAATGGCTGACTACCTGGACCTCTTGGCGTTATAATCATTGGCCCGCACTCTTCCTTTTGAAATTATTTGGAAATTGAGTGGGGATGGGCTGCGACTCCATGATTACTGGCCGTGTCGGCCGGGTGCATACGACTCGGATAAAGCAGGAACCAACGGAGGTGTACGTTCATCGCCTAGGGAAGTTCCGAAAACCATCGACATCACCATCACCGGTGACATCATCTCGGAGCGGTGAGAAGGAGAGGCGCAGCGGCAACTTCGGAAATCGACGAGACCCAGGCGCAAGGAGCGCAAGTGCAAGCGAAAGTGGCGTGCGCGCATTGTGTTTTCGTTGTGGAAAGAGTAATCACATTGCATCGAAATGTCGATATAGGGAATACACCTGTCACGTATGTAAACAAAAAGGTCATTTGAGTAATGTCTGTAAAAATAAGAAATTTTATTCAATTGAACTTCAAGAAGAAAATGTGAATAATAAAAATAATGTTGTGGACACATTATTTTCGTTAAAAAGTAGAAACGGCAATCCAATTATAGTTCAAGTTTTAATAAATAAGTACCCATGCCAAATGGAGCTTGATTCAGGGGCGGCGACAAGCGTAGTTTCTCAAACGTTTTGGAGAAAATATTTTAAAGATATTCCATTATCGGGAACTACCATTAACTTAATAAACTATACTGGTGGAAAAATTTTGCCTATTGGGAAGGCATCAGTTAGTTTAACTTATAAGAATTGCACGAAACCGTTAGATATTTATGTCATTAAAGGCGGTGGCCCACCCTTGTTAGGGCGTAACTTTCTTGAAAAATTTAACTTAGGTTTCAAGGAAATACATTTCATTCAGGAAGATGATAACATCTTCAAAGAAATTGTTGACAAATTCCCACAAGTTTTTTCAGATAATTTGGGCACACTACAAAATATGCAATTAAAAATAAGGTTAAAAGAAAACGCGATTCCAAAATTTCAAAAACCGAGAGCGCTACCATATGCGATAAAGGGCAAGGTTGAAACGAAAATAGAAAGATTAAAAAAGGCGGGGATAATTTCACCCGTAAAGTATGCGGAGTGGGGTACACCAATAGTACCCATAATGAAAAAAGATAATGGTGTCCGTATTTGTGGAGACTACAAAGTAACTCTGAACCCGTATGTGGAAATTGAGCGACATCCATTACCTCGAATTGATGATTTATTTTCAAAATTGCAAGGGGGTCAGCAATTTTCCAAGATAGACTTATCAAACGCCTATCAACAAGTTCTGTTGGACGACAACTCCCGTAAGTTAACGGCAATTTTTACACATTTAGGAACATTTGTTTACAACAGACTGCCGTTTGGTATAAATTGCGCCCCGGCTCAATTCCAACGTATAATGGATCGGTTACTAGGACATTTAAATGGTGTATGTGTTTTCTTGGATGACATTCTCATTACAGCACCGAGTAAACCAGAGCACATTAAAAGAGTATATCAGGTTTTAAATATTTTGAAAGAATATGGTTTAACGATTAAAACAAATAAGTGTTCATTCTTTCAAAATTCTTTAACCTATTTGGGGTTTATCATAGATAAGGAGGGTCTACATAAATCACCAGAACGCGTGGAGGCAATTAAAAATATGCCAGTGCCACAGAATGTAACTCAGATTAGGTCATTTTTAGGAACAATTAATTATTACCATAGATTTATACCGAATATGCCCGACATTTTACATCCGTTGTATGAACAAATCAAGAAAGATAATGAATGGAATTGGTCAGAACATTGTGAAAAATCATTTATTAGAATTAAAGAAATGATAATGTCAAACAACTTTTTAGCACATGGTGATGCAAATTTAGAACTAAACTTGACGGTAGATGCGTCAAATTATGGTTTAGGGGCAATCTTATCCCAAGTTTCAAAAACCGGCGTAGAACAACAGGTGGCGTTTGCATCACGTACATTAGCAGACGCTGAAAAAAATACTCTCAAATTGAAAAGGAGGCTCTTGCTATCGTGTACGGAGTAAAAAAGTTTTACCAATTTGTTTATGGTCGAGAATTTAATCTCTACACTGATCATCAGCCTCTTGTTTCAATTTTTGGGTCAAGAAGGGGAATACCGGTGATTGCAGCGAATAGATTGCAGAGATATGCATTTTTCTTGAGCGGATTCAATTTTAAAATTAAATATGTAACTTCAAAGAGAAATCATGCAGATTTTTTATCCCGTATGCCTATTGAAGATTTTAAAAGTGAAAGTGATGAAATTAATAATGTTAAATATATTAATTATTTAGGAGATTCGGAGATAACAATCAATTTTGAGCAAATAAAAGAAGAAACTAGCAAAGATTCGTTATTAATCAAAATTAAAGTATTCTCAATGAATGGTTGGCCTCAAATGTGCAAATTAGATTCTGAGATTAAACCATTTTATGTAAGAAGAAATGAAATTACAATTGACAATAACGTTTTGTTATGGGGATACCGAATAATAGTTCCATTAAAATTGCGCAATATAATACTCAAAGAATTACACAATACTCATCAAGGTATAGTCAAAACAAAGGCACTAGCACGCTCGTATGTATGGTGGCCTTCACTAAATGTTGATATTGTAAAATTGTGTAAAGCTTGTGAGGTATGTCAAGAATTTCGGGCAACACCGAACAAAACACCGTTGCAGGGTTGGCCCATTGCAAGTAATGTCTGGGAACGAGTACATATTGATTTTTTAGGTCCGTTCCATGGAAAACATGTTTTAGTAATTTGTGACTCTTTTTCAAAATGGATGGAAGTTTTCCTTATGCATAATATCACAACCCAAAGTACAATAGATTGTTAGATTCCGATCATTTCATTACTAGGAGACATCACGTATCTATTTAATCACCTCGTTATTAATAACATCGATCACGTACTATTTTTATTTTTGGAGATTTGCGTGAGTGCATTAGATATTCTAAACCCTAAACATCCCTTATGTAATACGGATGTGATTATTACGGTGCACCCGCCAGTACACGTGCAACCCTAATTATGAATTCAAGGGACAGATCTTCCGATTGTACTTCAAATCTAATTATTAATTCAAAGGGAAGATCTTCCAAATTTTAACTTGATTATAAATTCAAAGGGCATAGCTTCCAGGTACCTCAAACTCAATGTGAACGTGACATGAAGGGTACCACCCTTCGGACACGCCCACATCAAAAACTTTAAAGCTGATTGATAAATACATGTCTCCACCTCCAGTTTCTAACATCTCTTCCCAATAGAAATGAAGCTATCAAAACTTACTTTTCATTTAAAACTAAAGAACAGAGCAAGTTTAAGTCAGTGTTAAGTCAGTAATCGAGTCTAGCTATTTCCAGTTAACAATCGTGTCGCACTATTTCCTAAAAGTCAAACTCCGCGATAAACTACTAAGTACTAGTTCAAAACAAAGTGACTTCAACTTGTTCCGAACTATATTACTGTTAATCCGAGTATTACGCAAAGAATTCGTTGTAAACTGTTATTTGTGATTGTGAATATATATTGGTTAGTTAAGTGAACTACTGTGTTTAATTTCGACGTGTCAACATCCCAGGAACACAACATAAAATTGGCGCAGTCGGTAGGATCTCGTTGACAAGAATATCGAGCTGAAACCTTCTTCAGGGAGCATCGTCATCTTGGGGGAATCCATTCCTTCGCAACGGAACGATCAAAAAACATACACCAGATCAACAATCCGGTAAGTGTTTTCTTATTGTTTTCTTGGTGAACGTAATTGACGCAAAATGACCGAATCCACAGTGTCCACCTCTGACAAATTTCCGATCACATTCTTGTGTTCACTAATTCCACAATCTTTCACTGGCAATCGCTACGAATTAGGGCAATTTATTGCAAATTGTAACAATGCTGTTACACTCGCAACAGATGACCAACAAACCCCTTTACTATATTTTATTCTCTCAAAAATATCTGGAAAAGCAAAAGACCAATTGGCTCAGCACTCATTCGACACTTGGGATCAATTAAAAGATAAACTAAAAATTTTATATCAAGACAAAAAACATTATTGTCAAATAATGGAAGATCTAAATAATTGCTCCCAAGGACGAAATCAAAGCATCTCTGAATTTTACCAAATATTAGAAACCTTAAATTCTCGTGCTATTTCAGCAATTAATCAATATACAACTGAAAAAGGTGATATCCCTGGTAAAATTAAAGCCATAAACGAAATTTCATTAAACAGATTCGTATATCATTCAAAATCAGAAATATCTCAGATGCTTAGATGGAAAGATTTCGATTCTTTAAACTCCGCTTTTAGTGCAGCAATTTCAGAGGAACGAGCCCTCTCAATTAATCAAAAAAATCAAAATTATTCTTCATTTAACAAAAAACAATTTAGTTATCAAGGACGCTCGAATCCTAATAATCAAAACCTCAATTCTAAACCTATTAACTTAATTAGAAAATGTGACATATGTAATAAAACTAATCACGATACAAACAATTGTTTCTTAAAAAATAAATCAAAATCATGTAATTATTGCAAAAAACCTGGTCACACTATTCAAGAATGTAGAAAACGTGAGTACAATAATAAACAGAAAAAATAAGCTGAATCACAAGTTCATTTAAACTTCAAAACGTCTCTCGAGTCCAACACCACTCCGAGGGACTTGTCTCACATTCAGGTGTTTCAAAACTAAAAATACTACTTTCTGATGAGGATTTAAATTACGTCATTATTCATTGTGATAATGCACGTAATGAAAATAAAAAATTAAAACTTTTAATCGACACAGGTGCAGGTGTTTCGATAATTAAAGCAGGCAGAATAAGTCCATTCACTAAATGCGATTTCAATGATAAACTAATTCTTCAAGGTCTAAGCCCAAATAATTCGATCGAAACACTTGGAAGCTGTATCATTCCTCTAAAACTTCAAAATCAAATTCTATTATCAAAGTTTCAAGTATTAAATTCCGCATCTAATGTTCCATTTGATGGACTTCTAGGTAAAGATTTTTTCGAAAAAGAAAAAGTCACCCTAAACTATTTCGACAAAACTTTAACTCTTAAGGGAGTAAAAATTCCTTTGCAAACAGAATCTTCTCCTTCGGTACATAAAGTACTTCCTATAGTACTTACTGCTAGGTCTGAAACTATTGTAGAGATAGGAATTATGAACCCTGAGATCAAAGAAGGTATAATGCCTGAAATAGAAATTGAAAAAGGAATATACTTAGCTAAATCTATTGTAAAAGTAAACAAAAACAAAAAAGCAATTACTACAATCTTAAACACTAAAGTAACTAATGAAGAAATACACCCATTTTCTGTAACTCTTGAATCTATCCCCAGTGATTATAAAATACTTAATTTTAATACAAATTTTGCAAAAAATAATTCTAACAAACTAAATCTCTTACACGATAACTTAAGATTAAATCACCTAAATCCAGAAGAGAAAAATTCTATTACTAAAATCTGTAACAAATTCGTTGATATATTCCAACTGCCTGGTGATAAACTAAGTCAGACTGATACAATTAATCATCAAATTAAGGTAACAAATCCGAATCCTATTTATACAAAAACGTATCGCTATCCTGAAATTCACAAAAATGAAGTAAATAAACAACTAAATAAAATGCTAGAGGATAAAATAATTGAACCATCAAATTCCCCTTGGTCTTCTCCCCTCTGGGTTGTCCCAAAGAAGTTAGATGCATCCGGTGAACGTAAATGGAGAATTGTCATTGATTATAGGAAGTTAAATGATATCACAGTAGGTGATAAATATCCTCTTCCTAACATCGAAGACATTCTTGACCAATTAGGTCACTCAAAATACTTCACTACATTGGATTTAGTTTCTGGTTTCCATCAAATCCCCATGAATAAAGTCGATCAAGAAAAAACTGCATTTACCACTCCACTAGGTCATTATGAATTTTAAAGAATGCCATTTGGATTAAAGAACGCCCCCGCAACATTCCAAAGACTGATGAACAATATCTTAGCCGGTCTTCAAGGAATTCAATGTTTTGTTTATTTAGACGATATCGTCATATATTCACTCCAACAACACGAAGAAAAATTAGAAAAGGTTTTTCTTAAACTAAGGCAAAATAATCTAAAACTTCAACCAGATAAATGCGAATTTTTAAAACGAGAAGTCGCATATCTAGGTCATATAATTTCTGACGAAGGTGTTCGACCTAATTAATGTTAATGCCATAAATAATTTCCCAACTCCAAAAAAACGTAACTTCGATTAAATCATTTTTAGGATTAGTCGGTTATTACCGCAAATTTATTCCGAATTTTGCAAATATTGCAAAACCTTTAACTCTTTTATTAAAGAAAGACACTCCTTTCAATTGGACAGAAATTCAAGAAAATGCACTTAAAGAATTTAAGAACATTTTAACTACACAACCCCTGTTACAATATCCTAACTTCAATAAAGAATTTGTTTTAACAACTGATGCCTCAAATGTTGCAATCGGCGCTGTTTTAAGTCAAGGTGATATTGGAAAAGATTTACCAATTGCATACGCATCACGCACATTAAATGCATCTGAATCCAATTACACTACCACAGAAAAAGAACTTCTCGCAATTATATGGAGTATTAAACATTTTAGACCCTACTTATATGGTAGAAAGTTTAAAATTGTTACTGACCACAAACCACTCACATGGTTATTTAATTGCAAGGATCCAGGTTCCAGATTAGTGAGATGGCGTTTGCAAATAGCAGAATATGATTATGAGATTATTTACAAACCCGGAAAAATAAATTCAAATGCAGATGCTCTTTCTCGAATCGCACCTGTAAATTTATTAATCAAACATTCGAAGAATTTATTCAATTCCATTATAAAACTATTGATATACCTTCAATAGAAATCGTATATTCTAATAAATTAAATCATTTTCCTAATATATTGATATATTCAAAGGATCTAGACGAACATAACGTATTCAGTGAAGAACTTAAACAATCTTTTGATACACTAAATCTCTCTGAACCAAACTCACTACATTCATTTATAAAATTGACTAACAATAATAATAAAACGAGTTTCTTATCTATTGCCAAGAACTTTCACTTTGATAAGTTAACATACAAGGATCTTTTTTATAGTCTTAAAACTATTATAATAGATTTACTTAGTGAACATTCAAATCATGACCTTAAAGTTTATATTTATAGTCCCACTAAAAATAATAAAAATATAAAACCAAAGATGTTCTCTGAAATGATTTACTTTTTATTCAAAGACATTAAAATAACTCCGATAATCGTAGAAAATAATAGACAACAAGTTAATTCAGATGAAGAAATTAAGAATATTTTAGCAGAAAATCATGATTCAAAATTAGCAGGACATTCAGGATTTTCTAGAACCTATAATAGAATTAAGCAAAATTATTATTGGCCGAATATGAAGAGCGATATAAAGAAATATATAAAAAAATGCCAATCGTGTCAAATAAATAAAACCAATTTTAAGCCAACTAAAGCACCTATGGAAATAACTTCGACTTCAGACAAACCTTTCGATAGGCTTGCAATAGATATTGTTGGACCACTCCCTCAAACTGAAAACAACATTCGCTTCATACTCACGATGCAAGATGATTTGACAAAATATTCATATGCAATACCTATTCCAAATCATGAATCCAAAACAATAGCTGAAGAACTTGCTAAATTCATAACAATGTTTGGTATCCCTAAAACCATCTTAAGCGACCAAGGTACGGATTTTACTTCTAACCTAATGAAAGAATTAACAAAATTATTTCATACTAAACATATCCTATCCTCTCCGTATCATCCTCAAACAAATGGCGCACTGGAAAGGTCTCACCTTACTTTAAAGGATTACCTAAAACATTACATAAATGAACAACAATCTAATTGGGATGAATTTATACCTTTTGCGATGTTTTCGTATAACACGCATGTGCATAAATCCACACATTTTAGTCCGTACGAACTCCTTTTCGGTAACAAACCATTCCTTCCCTCATCAATAATTCAAGAACCTCAGATTTTATATACCTATGATGATTATGTCAAATCTTTAAAACACAAACTAAATATAAGCCATCAAATTGCTAAAACTAATATTGACAATTCAAAAACTAAATCAAAAAAATATTATGATAATAAAATACAAATTCACGATTTTAAAGTTAATGATTTAATATTACTAAAAAATCATAAAATTAAATCCGGACTTACTAAAAAACTTCAGTCTAATTTCGCCGGACCTTTTAGAATAATCAAAATCAACAAAAATAAATCAGTTGTAATATTAAAGAAAAACAAACATATAACTTACCATATTAATGAAATTAAACCTTTCATTACAGGTGATACTTGACTACACGATGAAATTCACTCTCATCCTACTTTTTATCCCTTTTATCCATTCTTTACTTAATGATGATTATGAAATAACATACCTAAATAATAGTTCAGGCTTATTTTACCATCAGCTAGGAAAAGCGAAATTGAGTAATTCTCATTTTACATTATTATCTTATTTCAATTTAAAAATAATCGATGAACAATTTGTCCAAATTCAAAAATTTTATAATATTACCTTGTCGAAAAGTTGCATTAATACAAACTATTTAAATGAGCACTTACTATTTTATAGAAAAAACTCACTAAATTTAGTAGAAATTGAAATGAGGAGATTAAAGGACAAAATCCAATCCGTCAATCATTTAACAGGTCATACGTTCAAAAATGAACGAGCAAAACGAGGTTTGTTTAACGGTGTTTCGTATGCTGTCAATTGGCTCTTCGGCATTCCAGATGCAGAAAATGCTAGATTTTATGACCAATCAATTAAATCACTTTTTGATAATAACAAAAATATTCAAAAATTAATGTCTCAACAAATTAAAGTAGTTTCAGGGGCAATCACTAATTTTAATGCATCCATTCAAAATTTGAGAATTAACGAAGAAAAATTAAACGATAATATTAACCTATTTAATAACTTTTCAAAGAAAATGTCAGATAACCTTAAGGAAGTAAAAATACAACAAGTAATTACCGAACAAGTAACTATTTTGACACAATTAATTTCAGAAATAGAACATTATTGCGATCAATTAATATCTTCTATTACTTTAGCCAGAAAGAATATTTTCCATCCTCATGTCCTCTCGCCAGGAGATCTTGTAAATGAATTATCACAGATAGTGATTCCCAATGGAAAAGCATTGCCCTTTGCACTAACATTTCCAGAAATACATCAATATTTCGAAATATGTAAACTTGATGTTGTATACATAAACAAAAAAATAATTTTTGCAATTAAAATACCTTTGGTCGACGATCTAGAATACAATTTATATAATATTTTACCTTTGCCAATTCGACATAATATGACTCAAACCTATTCGTTTATAAACCCCACATTTTCCTACATCCTTCTGAGTGTCACTCGTGTCTATTACGTTCCGCTGAGAAACTTGGGAAAATGCACCGAGACATCGAAAAATGAATTTATTTGCACCCAACTACAAACTACGAGGACATCAGAAAAGCCAATTTGCGAAACAATGATTCTAAATTCCCATCTTCGCAAAATTCCAAGTTCCTGTGACATGCGCACCAGCCAGTTCGAGCTAGAGATATGGCATCCTCTGGGCAACAACGAGTGGTTATTCGCAGTCACTCTTCCAACCGAAATCACGATCAGCTGTCCATCTAAAAACGTCGTTAACAAAGAAATAATGTCGACAGGACTAATCCAACTGAATTCACAATGCAAAACATACACTCCAACTATGGTTCTAGAAGCAACATCAAACACGTTTCATGAAGTACATCACATGGCACCAAATTTTAACATCCTTAGCGATGATTGTTGTAATAATCATTCGCACATCGAGGATTATCTTCCAATAAAGCTAGCACCAATCAAAATCGTCAACACTGGGTTAGATGAATTAAAACTTGCCAACTTTAAATTACACCAAATGGACCAAATTCTTGAGAAGAACTCGCAAAACAACAACTACAGTTCCGCATCAGGATTGTTTTCGGCAATCTCATCTGCAGTCTTCAGTATACTCGCACTTCTTCTGCTATATTGCATTCTTCGTTGCTGTAGAATCCCAAGATTATTTAAACAAATATGCTGCAGTACTCCAGATTCCAGATGTTTAAAAATTTTCAACACTAACATTACGGCTCCAGTAACCCGAGAACAGCTAGCCAGAATAATTGAAGATGAGGACCAGCAACACATGAACATTGGACCAACAATCGAACTCCAACCGATCTCTAATTCCAGATCTAATAGAGATACCCCATACAGGACCCAATCCTTCTCGCGATCAGCAGGTATCGACATGGAATAAAATGTGTAGTGAGTGAAAAACAAAAGATCAGTCGTGTGAATTGTGATTTCGAACCTCAGACTATCATGAACGATTAAATTAATTGACAATTGACATTTTATCATTATTTCTATTAATTTCTATTTTTCGTATTTTCATAATTTTTAATTAGCATTTAACTTTTAGTAATTTCTAATAATTTTCGTATTTTATTACCTTTACTAGTTAATCAATTCTGTGTATACTTTTTATAACTTTATGTTTAATTTAAAATGTTTATCTATTTTATTACTTTATGCAAATTCATAAGGCCATTTAACCCTTATAAATTATTTTTATGGGGGAGGTGTTAGATTCCGATCATTTCATTACTAGGAGACATCACGTATCTATTTAATCACCTCGTTATTAATAACATCGATCACGTACTATTTTTATTTTTGGAGATTTGCGTGAGTGCATTAGATATTCTAAACCCTAAACATCCTTTATGTAATACGGATGTGATTATTACGGTGCACCCGCCAGTACACGTGCAACCCTAATTATGAATTCAAGGGACAGATCTTCCGATTGTACTTCAAATCTAATTATTAATTCAAAGGGAAGATCTTCCAAATTTTAACTTGATTATAAATTCAAAGGGCATAGCTTCCAGGTACCTCAAACTCAATGTGAACGTGACATGAAGGGTACCACCCTTCGGACACGCCCACATCAAAAACTTTAAAGCTGATTGATAAATACATGTCTCCACCTCCAGTTTCTAACATCTCTTCCCAATAGAAATGAAGCTATCAAAACTTACTTTTCATTTAAAACTAAAGAACAGAGCAAGTTTAAGTCAGTGTTAAGTCAGTAATCGAGTCTAGCTATTTCCAGTTAACAATCGTGTCGCACTATTTCCTAAAAGTCAAACTCCGCGATAAACGTCTAAGTACTAGTTCCAAACAAAGTGACTTCAACTTGTTCCGAACTATATTACTGTTAATCCGAGTAATACGCAAAGAATTCGTTGTAAACTGTTATTTGTGATTGTGAATATATATTGGTTAGTTAAGTCAACTACTGTGTTTAATTTCGACGTGTCAACATCCCAGGAACACAACAAGATAAACTAAGAGAAACTTTTGCAAGGTTTGGCATTCCTAAATTGCTAGTTTCCGATAATGGAAGACAATTTGATTCAAAAGAATTCAGATATTTTTTAGAAACGAATAATGTAAAATTTTTGACATCACCCCCGTATCATGCTCAGTCTAATGGATTTGCCGAAAACAATGTTAAGTCAATTAAACAGTTTTTATTAAAAGAGCCAAATAAGGTAATTAATAAAAATTTGAGTAATTTTCAAGCGTCAATTAATAGATTTTTATTAACATACAGAAATACAGAGCACTGCTCCACGGGAGAGTCACCTGCCCGCATAATGTTTGGTCGTCCACTACGAACAAGGTTAGATTTTATTAAACCAAATGAAAATAAATATCGTAAAAATAAATCTTTGAATGAAATTGAAAGTAATTTAATTAAGGCACAAGTTCGTAATAGACGAAATTTTAAGGGACAGAGAAAGGTGAATCTCCAGGTGGGACAGAAAGTGTTAGTTAAGGATTATAGGCAATTAAAAACTAAGTGGGTTAGCGGAATTATTGTAAGGAAATTAGGAGCGGTAATTTACTATGTAAAAGTGGGAAATAGTGAATTGCTGTGGAAACGTCACGTAAACCAAATAATTATGAATGAACAAGACACTTGTGATGACGTAAGTGAACCTTTGTGCGCGAATAAGTGCGAAAAGATAAACGCGACGGAGGACTTGAGCGATAATGAAAATAAATTTTCAGTTAATTCTGATGGAAGCAGCAACAGGAAATATTAAAAAAAATTCACATGAATCAATAACTAAAATTCAAGATAATGAATCCGATGCTGAATCCACCTCAGAGGATCCGGTTACGCCACGACGTCCGCCGCGACTACGTCGTCCGCCGGAAAGATATCAAATTACATTTTGATTTGTTATATATTTTTTTGTTGGGTTGTTAAAAATAGTTCAGGGTTAAGTCGGGAGGAATGTAGTGTTTGATAAATATTTGTTTATTTCCCTCTCGGCTCTCACTAGCTATAATCGCGCATGTGCGGAATTTTGGGTTCGTCTCCGGAGCCGTGCGCAATGAAGAGTGTAAATCGGTATAGCTGAGTGCCCGGAGCTACGTTAATTGGTTATTAATTAGTTATTGTGATTACCTGTGTATCTGTTACCTGTGTGAATAAAGAATTATACAAAAACATTTCACATACAATTAACATGAAATTGACAGAATTTAATTAGAATTGATTGCACTTATATCTTATTAATTATCTCAACTCATTTTTGTAAAATATCAAGCCAAAGTTGGAATTATGTAATAAAACCAACCATTTAAAAAGAATGTCTTTTTTAAAATAATTGTAAAAAAATTAAGTTTTATACAATCAATATTAAATTGACAGATATTACTTGAAATTAATTGCACTTACATCTTATTGAAAGAAAATTAAATTATTTCAACGCATTTTCTTCAAATAAGCCAAAGTTGAAACTGTAATAAAATCAACGATTTTTAGGAGAATGTCTTTCTTGAAAAAAATTGCAAAAAATTAAAGTTCCATACAATCAACGTGAAATTGACAGAATATACTTAGAATTGATTGCACCTACATCTTGTTGAAAGGAAATTAAATTATTTCAACGCATTTGCTTAACATATTAAGCGAAAGTTGAAATTATGCAATAAAATCAACAATTTTAGGAGAATATTTTCTTTAAAAAAATTGTAAAAAATTATTGTTTTGTACAACTAACATGAAATTGAGAGAATTTACTTAGAACTGATTGCACTTACACCTTATTAAAAAAATTAAATTGTGCCAACGCATTTTTTTAAAATATCAAGCCAAAGTTGAAATTACGCAATAAAATCAACGATTTTAGGAGATTGCCTTCTTTGAAAAAAATGTAAAATATAAAGTTTTATACAATCAACATGAAATTGACAGAATTTGCTTGAAATTGATTGTACTTAGATCTCATTGAAGCAAAATTAAATTATTTTATCGCATTTTCTAAAAATATCACGCTAAAGTTGAAATTATGCAACGAAATCAACCATTTTAGGAGAAGGTCAAAGAAAACCTTCTCCTAAAATCGTTGATTTTTTTTTTAAATAATTAAAGTTTTACACAATCAAGATGAATTTGACAGAATTTACTTAGAATTGATTGCATTTATATATTATTGAAAGAAAATTAAATTATTTCCGCGCATTTTCTCAAAATGGCAAGACATAGTTCAAATTATGCAATAAAATCAACGATTTTAAGAGAATGCTTTTCTTTAAACAATTGTATAAAATCAACAGATTATCAAATCAACATGAAATTCATAGAATTTATATAGAAATTAATAAACTTTGATTGGTTGTAATTGAAATATAAATATCTTCGCTAGATATTCCAAAATATCAAATCAAAGTTAAAATTTGATTTAATATATATTTATTTTATCCGTGCATTCTTTTTAATTAAATTAAGTTCCATTGATTTTGAATAAGTTTTGATCATTTTGAACGTTAAAATAAAAATGGTTAAATTAAAAATATGATAATCTGTGTGATTTTAAAATTAAAATTGGTTCTTTAGTTTAGTAATAAAAAGGCAGTTAAATTCCTTTCTTCATTGTTTTTATTTAAGTACTATATGTACATTTCAAACTGTAACGGGGCGGTCGAACCGGGGTTGGCTTTATATGTATTTTTGAGAAAAATAATAAATTATACTTGAGTTGTTTAAATAATTAAATTACGACATATGCCACTTCCGGTCGAAATCCTATCACGTTCCGTTAGCTCAATTAAAAAAACTGTAAACTTACCATGTTTTGAATCGTTTCGTCTCGAACCACATTTTCACTCGGGGAATTTATGAGATTCAATTAAAATTTAATAAAAAAACTCTCTCTTTAAGTTTCAACAATAAATAATAAATTTAAAAAAAATCAAACAGTTACAACAAATATCAAAAAAAAAAGTTGATTAAGAGATAGAATAATTTCACAAAAAAATTATGTTTAGACAAACAAGTTAAATAATAATGATTTAAAATCTCATAAATTCAAAAAAAAACTATTAAGGGGATTATTGCAGTGTAACACGTCGATCGTGTTGGAAAGACCCACATAGTTTAGAGTAGCTCATCCGATGCCAAATTTACAGCACAAGTGGGGCGAATACAGTCAGAGAGAAAAGCGGCAGTTCGCTGTGCATTTGTGCATTGCTCCTTGGCATGAATGGATGGGGTCTCGCGTCGCGTGGAATAGACGAAAAAAAAGCGTATAAAAAAGACGGACCGAAGGAAAGTGTCGATTCGTATTATTTAAACACGCTGATAATACATACAAGCTATGTATTGTTTTCAATTCGTTAGAAAGCGATCCTGTGTTATTTTTCGGTATTTACAAAACTGATGATTCTTATTCTTGTCATTATAACACATTATTTTTACTTTTAAGACTCCAGTTTCGACAGCCGAACAAACTATGTGTTTTATTTTATTAAATTATAGATTATTACTTAAAAATATAATAATAAAATAATTCATGTTCATAAGCTCATTGTGAATATTTATATGCCGGACATATATGAAAAAAACGGAACATAGGATTTTCAATGATATTTTTTAAATGGGAATATTATCTTCCCTAACTGCTATTGCCATGAAAATAATGTGTATTAATTTGGCCTCTGCCAAATTGGGTAAATACCACAAATTTTGGGGAGAATTTTAATTTATATTCGGTCAAATATTCTAGTTTTTATGAATGTAACAAATAAATAATAGATTGAAAAAAATTAAACGGAAAGCTGCCCTATTTATTTATGTTTAGTACAGGGTTTATAAAATGATGATGTGTATAAATAGGCTCAGTCAACTTAGCCCCCCAAAGTTCGACTTTTTTGAAAAAAGCGATTGCGCTAGACCGGCCTTAGCTAGCGCCATTTAGACAAGAAAACTACGGGGATATGAACTTTCGGGGGGCTAGGTTGATGCTAGCCCCCCGAGTTTGGATTTTTTAAGTTTTTTTACACTATTCGGATTCCTCAGAGCTGGGCTACCAATTTAAAAGCCAACGCCACTCCCACAACCCCAAAAAATGATAAAACATTTTTATCCCTGGCCCCTAAAATGAGATGTCTTAAATCAAATTGGGTGGAAAATATAACTTAGAGCTAGCACCAACAGAATATGACTATAATATTCTCTCAAAAATATCAGATAAAAAAAGTTCACATCCAAATTTTGATGCGAGAGCTTTCAGATCCTGTATGCGTATTACCATTTACTTCCTGAATTTTAATACAAAATGATGTTTGGCATATAATATACCGCTTCCAACAAATATTTCGGCGTTGTAATTACTTTATTTATGTTCATAGACACTGGCTATTAGAAACATGATGCCTAGAAGACAGTAGCGTAACTGACAATTGTGTTTTCACTCCTAGCTAATTTAAATCGTTATAACTCAAGAACTTACCGTACGATTTAAAAAACTCTTTTGGCATTGTAATTACTATACTAATGTTTATAAACACTGGCAACGAAATAGCTTGCGCTAGTAAGACAGTGGCGTAACTGACGATTGTTTTTGATAATTTAAATCGTTATAACTCGGAAACTAACCGTACGATTTCAAAAATTTTGTTGGCATTGTAATTGCTATACTGGAGTCTATAAACACTAACAACGATATAGCTAGTAATATTAAAGGATAAATTAAAATCACTTGGTTTGTTTCACTATTTGTTTCTATTTACTCGACTAGTTTCGCTTTTTACGGCATTATCAAAGTTCACTCTTGATAATGCCGTAAAAAGCGAAACTAGTCAAGTAAATAGAAACAAATAGTGAAACAAACAAAGTGTTTTTAATTTATCCTTTATTATTATTTCAAAATGTTTCACCAAGTAATAAATGAGAAAGTTATTCAAGAGATAGCTAGTGCTAGCAAGACAGTGGCGTACCTCACGGTTGTTTTTATTTTACTACGTGATAACTTAAATCGTTATTACTCGGTGGAAAACACTCGTTGGGAGTTACAAACTGAACGCTTTTCAAAAACAATGAATGCCTGAAAATTTACCTAGTACACATCGGGTTATATGTGTACCTTATCAAAACATGGGTATCTTTTCGATGCTACAAAATTGTGATTAAGCTCCTTTTGTTGCTATTCAATTGACTTTATTTTTATTCTAACACAATCTATCTCAATATCCTAATTCTACAATATACAGGGAGTTTTTCTTTAAAGTATACGTATTCCAGATTCACTTTATTTTCTTTAAATCTTTAGATATATGTTGATTTTACAGGAATTCAATTTGAAGCTTTAAGCGAGTGTTTTCCACTCCCAGGCTAAGCAGGAAGTAAAATTTCGAGTTTAGAAAAGCCCCGTATAATAATATAAGCGTGGCTTTTCTAAACTCGAAATTTTACTTAATGCGCCAGGCGTATAGAACACTAAAATTTTGTTAAATTTATGTATATTTGAACCTTACTTGAAATCAGCGTTTTATACGCGTGGCGCATGAAGTAAAATTTCGAGTTTAGAAAAGCCCAGAAAATTTGTCTCGGGTCGCTGCGCGACCCTCAACAAATTTTCACGGGGCTTTTCTAAACTCGAAATTTTACTTCATGCTTAGTCTGGGAGTGGAAAACACTCGTTTAAAGCCTTTAATTGAACTTTTTTTAAAAAACAAGGAATATCTCAAGATTTAAAGAAAATAAGCTAAATTTGGAAAACGTATACTTTAAAGAAAAACTCCCTGTATGTTATTATGTTGTATTCAACTTAAATATTATTAGGTTCTAGGTTAAATATCCAATCCATGTTACATATCAAATATTTAGCTTAAATGTTTTGATAGTTGTTGCTTACATTATACGGCTCAGTCAACTTAGCCCCCCGAAGTACGACTTTGTTGAAAAAAACTTGTCAGTTAGGCTACTGTTTTCTAGGCATCATCTTTCTAATAGCCAGTGTCTTTGAACATACATAAAGTAATTACAACGCCAACATATTTCTTGGAAGCGATATTTTATATGCCAATCATGATTTTGTATTGAAATTCAGCAAGTAAATGGTAATACGCATACAGGAGCTGAAAGCTCTCACATCAAAGTTTGGATGTGAACTTTTTTTTACCTGATATGTTAGAGAGAATATTTTTTTCATATTCTGCTGGCGCTAGCTCTAAGCAATCTTTTGCACCCAATTTGATTAAAAAATCTCATTTCGGGGGGCTAAGGTTTAAAATGTTTAATAATCTTTTGGGGTTGTGGGGGTGGCGCTAGCTTTTAAATTGGTAGCGCTAGCTCTGAGGAATCCGAATACTGTAAGAAAACTTGAAAAATCCAAACTCGGGGGGCTAGCATCAACCTAGCCCCCCGAAAGTTCAAACCCCCGTAACTTTCTTGTCTAGACGGCGCTAGCTCTAATTTTTGTGGTGCTAGCTAAGGCCCGTCTAGCGCAACAGTTATTTTTTAAAAAGTCGAACTTCGGGGGGCTAAGTTGACTGAGCCGTATAAATAGAGGATTGCAATAACATTCAATTACAATTCATTTATTCCTTATTTACATACTATCAAAATATGACTCATCATAAACCAGCCAAATTTGAAAAAAATATATTGGGCTCGGTGCAATGTTGAGCAAGAAGCTTGTTATTTGAAATGCATTATAATAACTACCTTATTATTATTATAGTTCTATTTTTTCTAAAATAATTAACGATGAATAAGCACGCAGTTAAACCCTACATTTTTTTAAACATTTGTCAAACAAAATATTACCTGTGCTCAGTAAAAAATAGTTGATTTGTAACATTAATCTACGAGAACGCCATATTGGTGTTATTCTTACTATTCTTATAGTTTTGATATCATTGATTCGTTGATGAAGTCGCAGTTGGTTCAAATAGTTCCAATTGCTAGAAACTTTACAATTTACTTTAATAGTTTTATTGCGAGAAGTTTAATGGCATTTAACAACTGCTTTAACAACGAAAGATGTAAGACGAAATAATGATTTGAACAAGACTGATTGTTATTCGATTTCTTCTGGCTTATTAATCAGCTTAAAAAACTTTAAAAAATAATTTAATAATACCGACACTGTCAAATAATAAGGAAAGACAATATTAAAGGTATATTACACATCTTTATTTAAATTATTGAAACATTTCGTGTTTTCTATATTAGTGAACATGCAGCATAAAGAAATACTCCATTAGCAGTCAGAAAGCATGAAAATAAAACACTAGTACAATAAAATATCGATTATAATTGCGAAATATTAATTTTACGAGAATAAATGCTAACGACGCGAGCCGATTTTGTTAACTATGATTGAGAAAAGAAACGAAAAACAAACGCGAAGCCGCGCAGCGTTCACCGGCCCAGGGATAAACGCTGGCCGCCTGCTGCTCGCCCCTCCAATAATTGTGCAGATGAGTGTACAACGCGTTCGACTAAGAGAAGATCCGCAAGGCGGCGGTATTTTACGGTCTTATTTTTCAAGATTTTTATTTTAACCTGACTCGGGCATGAGCTATCGCATTCTTCTGAAATGTTCACATTATATTCCTTATAGTATAAACTAGTAAGATAAGGCGAATATTTTTTTTTAATTTTGAAAAATTTAACATTATTTTTTTCATACCTCTGAAAGCAAATTGTTTAAAAAAAAAGTACTTCGATATTTTACTCGATAATTGGGCTTAATATACGCTGTCAAAATTTCAACTTTCTAGGACCTTTTGTTTTTAAATAAGCCTAACATTAAATTTCAGACCACTGTTATATTCCCCTTAATTGAAATTACCGTCGATCGGTCACCACCAAAAACACCACTTTGACTTGACACTTTGAAAAACACTTGCATGGGTAATACTTCGAAGAATACTTTTTGAAGACGTTTTGAATACTGAGAGAATACTTAGAGAATACCTCCTATTTTCTGGCCGTCGTGCGACTTTATAGCCCGAAAATTCACCAGGGGATGAGTTGGGGGTAGCAGAGCCCTGGAAGGGTATCTTCACCCTTACCTCATTGGTTGAGGACGTGGTAGGGATGCTTACTCCCCGCGGCCCATTGGTCAACCCTTGGCGTGAATGATCACTCTCAATTCTCATTGGCTGATCTAATGCTCGACGCTGATTTGCTGAGCGTCATTTTAGCAACAGCGGAATTGAGAGTGACACGTCTCTGATTTTGCAAATTATACGAATATTTTCAAATATTTTTATAATTTGCTTAGTCTTTTAGTTTTGTACATTTGTGTACTATTTGGTGTTTTTGTTTTTGGTGGAGCGTTGATTGACGGTCTGATGCTCTTTTAGCACTTTTATGAATTTAAAATGAAATGTTAAAAATAAAAATGTTTGTCTAAACTATTAAAAATACATATACAAAATATACCTACATATATGATGTTCGAAAATAAACGTCACGATTAATGCGTGTACTCAAATTACGTGACATAGTTAATGAAATATATAAAAAAGGAAAACTGATTTTAAAGTCTGATTGAAATTATATTTCAACTTATGAATATGTACAAATTCGATTAAGGCATCAGATTAGAATAAGTTAAATTAATTAAGAGTATGTTTAATTAAATTATGTTGGAGAAAAATATGTTTTGTTAAAACTGTACACTACAGAAATATTTTACGATGCCTTAATTAGGGTCGACGTATTTTCGGGACTGGAACACCGGGCGGTAACCGTGGGCATACTCTTCCCTTTTGTTGTCTGTAAGCCGGTGTTCTTCGCAATCCGCACGTTCGGGATATTAATAATCCCGATCGGACGGATTTGGGAATTTCGAAAAATTAGGAAATTTTGGTTTTATTGCTTGTCCAGCTAAGCTTTGAAGATTTTGTTAATCCGAAACTGAAATTCGGAGATTTTGCTAATCTGGACCGAAAAGGTTTTATTACCTATCCCGAAAATACGCCGGCGGTTTATTGTTTTATGACCCTATTAACAATACAAAAAGGAAAACATTTCTTTGCGAACTTAACGGATTTTCGAATTAAATTACGTTTAATTTTTCTTACAATATCAAATGAAATGAAATGCAATGGGATCCGATGTTAAATTGAAGAAATTTATATCGCGGATTAAAAATTAAACGAGTTACGACGTGTCAAAATGACACGCCGGTAACAAAACACTAAGTGTCAATTATCAATAGGTAACTAACGTTATCTAACTATTGATAATGGACACTCAGTGTCCGAAATGTACATATAGTACTTAAATAAAAACAGCGAAGAAAGGAATTTAACCGCTTTATATTACTATTATAACAATATTTACATAACTCACGAATACATACCGAGTGTCTGGGATAAGGGGCGAACATAGGAATATAACATGTAAAATTAAATATGTGTAATTATTAGCCCCCCTATTAATTTTAGAGAAAAATCGTAAAGGAATATTTTTTTAGAGAATTAAAAACTGTAATAAATGTATCCATTTAATTTAAATTTGTACCAGAATCCACCTTAAAAATAAAAAATATAAGTTGGTACATTGCCATTTAATAAAAACCCTTGACATGAGTTTGACAAATGTCATGTTATAGTGAAAATAATTTTGCTAGTCAGATATCAATTCACGCATTATAATTGTTATGAATAATAATCTGAGTTATTCCAATGAAGAGAGGGTATTCATTATAAAAACATTTTACAGTGGCGTCAGTTTACGCAGAGTTCGTGACTTATTTTCGGTTAAATTTAACAATCGACGAATTCCGTCTGTATCAACCATTACCAAGTTTTTGAAAAAGTTTGAAAATACAGCAAGTGTAGCGGCAGATGATTCAAAAGGTATTTTAATAGTCCAATTTCACAAATATTAATTCAAAAACATTAACCTTACAGGCAAACGGAACAGAAGATGCAACAATGAATTGGAAGAAAGAGTTTTGGGTTTGATAAATGCTGAACCAACAACAAGCATACGATGTATTGCTCGTGAGTGCAACGTGTCTAAATTCTCTGTACATAAGATTCTCAAGAAGCATGGATACCATCCCTACAAACATCAATGTCATCAGGAGATACTACTAGTGGATGAAGAAAGCAGGCGTGTATTCTGTGAAATAATGCAGGATCGATCAAACACAGACCGAAACTTTTTGCAGTCTATCTGTTTTACTGATGAATGTACCCTCACTCTTAATAACGAGCCCAACACACAGAACATGCGATACTGGACCCAGGAAAATCCACGGATACGCTTGCAAACTAGAACCCAGTTCCCGCAAAAAATAAATATTTGGGCTGGTATTTTTAACAATAATATTATTGGGCCATTTGAAATTTATAGAAATTTAAATTCGAATTCTTATTTAGACCTTTTAATCGACCAGGTTGGCCCTGCGTTAGAAGAAGTTGCACGTGAAAATCAGAAGATATGGTATCAGCATGATGGATGTCCGGCCCATTATGGTTTAAATGTGAGGGAATATTTAAATGCTAATTTTCCCAATTGTTGGATTGGTCGCGGTGGCACTATCAACTGGCCACCAAGATCTCCTGATTTAACACCATGCGATTTCTTTTTTTGGGGTCATCTGAAAAACAAAATTTATAAAAAACGCCATCCAAATACTGAATCTTTGCGGGAAGCAACTTTTGTGAATTGAAAATTAATTACAGATAGGCAGTTGGCTAATGTAAGGCAGGCATTTTATAACAGATTGGGTTATTGTCTACACCGGAATGGAAAACTTTTTGAGTACTTGCTTTAACATTTCCCATTGGGCGTAGATACAGTAAAATAAAAATTTAAACAAAAATAAATCACGAACTGTTTGTAATCTGACACCACTATAAATTATCTTGATAATAAATTAATTATCTTTCTTCCATTAATTACGTGTTATTATTATGATTTATCCCAAACGACAAGCATGCATTAATTATTTTTCATCATTTAAATTTCTTTGGTAGCATTTTGATAATAAGGATTCTGGTACAAACGCAAATTAAATCGATACATTTAATACAGTTTTTAATACTCTAAAAAATATTCCTTTGCGATTTTTCTCTGAAATAAATAGGGGAGCTAATAATTACACATATTTAATTTTACATGTTAAATTCCTATGTTCGCCCCTTATCCCAGACACTCGGTATATACTTTGTTAGTTTATTTATTCATTTCGATATAATTTAAGCTTATGCAATTTGTTCGTCAAATGTTTTATTTTAATTCATCCGGCGATAAATAAAGGTTTTTTCATTCTCTATCACTTTAATCAAGATTTATATTTCAAAATACCCAACCGCTAAGTTTACTGAAACACAAATATTTCGCATGTATTTGTGTTTGTTCTAAATTTGAACATACAAAAAACATCTAATTGATTTATTTCACGTTGTAACTTTTACAATAATGGAAACTGATTGATCGTGTAACGAGGGTTTCCACTCCCAGACTAAGCATGAAGTAAAATTTCGAGTTTAGAAAAGCCTACAAAATTTGGTTTGGTCGCGTAGCGCGGAGCGACCAAACCAAATTTTCAGGCTTTTCGAAACTCGAAATTTTACTTCATGCGCCACGCGTATAAACCTCCGACTTCAATTGAAATTTTCAAGCAATTTGTTAAAGTCAAATAAATCCAGTATGTCAATTATCAATTGTTTAAATGACTTTGATGAACTTATCAGCATTTTTAATCTGTAATTTCTCAATGATTTATGTTTGTAATTATTTAAATAATTGAAGCAAACTCCTTTTGTATTTTCAATTTTTCAGTGATAACAAATTTACAATAATTTATTAAAACATTTTGTTTTGAGTTTACAAAAACAATTTACTTTTATAAATAATTGTAAATTTGTTATCATTGAAAAATTGAAGATACAAAAGGAGTTTCCTTCAATTGTGTAATTTTATAAATAATTACAAACATAAATAATTCAAAAACAATATGGTTTTATAAATTATTGTAGTTTATTATAGTTTACGGGTTTTATTTATAACTTAGATTTATCAATGATTTACTTTGACGCATTTTTTTATAGAGGATTATTTTTAAATTACAGGAAGCGGTTTTATTTTTAACATCCACGCACCGAATCCAACAACTGCGAATTCTTTCGTGTAGTACGGGTAATTATATTTTTACATTTTAAAATGGCGCAATTGTCCCGAGATTGGGAAATCGCCTGCGGTCGGTGAGCGCGCACTGTTATAGTTTTAAAGATTATCTCGCGCTGAATGCGAAAATACGCGTCGTGTGACTAAGACTCTGTATCATTTTTTTCGAAGGTTACTTGTAGGGTAATTGCATCGTCCTTTGCATTTAAGTGTAATAGATAAATAAAGAACGCTATAAAAATGTGTTAAAATGCGGACAAATAATAAAAAACAAAATTAGTGGTTGCACTTCTTTATAAAAATTTTTGAGCAATGCAGGTATTAATAGATGATGTTAAAAGCATATGTTTATTCAGGAAAAATAATACACAAGGTGAAATATTTGATGACGAAATAATGAATTGTAATTTAATTTCCATTACTTTGTAAAGTAACGCACTGAGCAAACACATTAAGGTAACGTATCATTAACATTAAAACAACGTTTAATGTTATTACAATGTTTATTAAACGTTATTTCTTTGTTTTTTGCTCAGTGGGAAGCTATTGAAAATGAGTACATAGTACTAAAAATGTACCGTTTTGTGCAATAAAAAAACCTCTAGAGTGCCATGGAAAATATTGTAAGTTGGCAACTCTGAAATTTTATATTATAATTATCATGTTTGACGTTTTATATGTCAATTCCTAAGGCGTGTAACCAACTTAAATTTAAAAATAATTAAAACCATGGCACTCTAGAGGTTTTATTTATTGAACATACTATATGTTATAGTTTAAAACGGACATGATGGGTTTCCTAGTTACGAAAATATGTAAATATATCAATTTTCTTAATGTCAAAATGTTGCGTTATTTAGACAACAATTCAAAAATTCGAATTCTGATTAAAATAGAAGATTGTTTTTCTATTTCGGCTTTGTTGTACTTATTACGAGCGATTTTTCCAAAAAGTCTTAGTTTCGTTTTTTAATAAAGGTGTTATTTTCAGGTTATGGTGTTTTATCATTTATTGAAACTGCTGCTAGGCAATTAACACAGACACGAATTATACAACTAGAATATTGTGAAAAATAGTTATGAGACTCGTGCTTAATTTTATTGCGTAGAAGTGTTTAGCAAAAACAAAAAATTATGTAACGAACCCACTGAGCAAAAAAAAAACAAACAAATAACGTTACATAAACATTGTAGCACCATTCAACATTGTTTTAATGTTGATGAAACATTACTTAAATGGATTTGCTCAGTAAGAAAGAGTTAGTGTTTTCATTCAAAGTTACTTTGTAAAGTATTTATGTTGTGTATGAATTGAAAAGTGTAAAAGTTATACTTACTTTTAAACATAGCACGTATCAAGTATAATATGTATTGAAATGTATAAATTGTTAACTTTTAATGTTGTTTGTACAAAGAAAAATACACACACAGACACACACTGTTTAAGGTATACAAATATTCTGATACAGATTGGAGTAGATCCCGGTTCTAATTTGGAAAAGGCTGAATTATTATAAATTGATTCAAGGTAAACATGGTTATAATGATGTTGTTAGCATGGATTTACGCAGAATTATATCATCAGACATTTTTTTTATACGGGTGTTAAATTGATTCAGTCAATTATTATAAGCTTCATCTAAATTTCAATAAAAATGAAATGATGGGGGTGAAAATTATGTCGTCAGTTTTATTAGATCTAACCTATTGCAAAATTGTCAGTGCCAACTATTTGAGTTCGTTTGTAGCCGTAGGATTTCTTGATATAATTTACACAAATAATTGTATGACTCAATACCCATTTTGCCTATTCTGAAGCCAGTTTTATATTAGAAAACTATAACAATAATTTTGTTTAAGATCCACTAAGTTTTGTTAGAACTTATCTTAATATATTTAAAACATAAATGGAGCCCACTGAGCAAATCTATTTAAGTAATGTTGCATAAACATTAAAACAACGTTTAATGTTGCTACAATGTTGATATAACATTATTTCGATATATGTTTTTGAGTTTCGTAAAGAGTATAATCAATAAATAAGTATCCTTTCTTCACACTTTATTTTCTAGTGGTTAGATATATATTTCAAGTGCTAAGCACTCATTATCAATAACAAGAGTTGTTATTGATAATGAGTGGTTGGCACTTGAAATATATATCTAACCATTAGAAAATAAAGTGTGAAGAAAGGATACAACAGTGTTAATTATTTATAACATTATTTGTCTGTTTTTTGCTCAGTGGGAGAATTGGTGATGTTTTATTTTTGTAACAATTCTTTATTACTTTATCACAAACTTAATACATTAGAATAACATTACTTTTACTTAATATTAAGTCGAGGAACGAACACATATGTGAGAATAATTTAATAATAAAACAATAAACAATACTAGTTCAAACTTTAATGTGTTTTTGAACGTCACTTTAAGTCAGTGTTTTACACGCGTGGCGCATGAAGTAAATTTTCTACGCGGGGCTTTTCTAAACTCGAAATTTTACTTCATGCTGAGAGTGGAAACCCTCGTTACACGATCTATCAGTTTCCATTATTGTAAAACCAAATGTTTAGGCTTTTCTAAACTCGAAATTTTACTTCATGCTTAATCAAGGAGTGGAAAACACTCGATGAAGGCAAGTCAATAAACGCTCTTAATGATCCATGTATTTTCCTGCTAAAACGACATTGTGATTTACTGGAGAATTATTAGTAAAAAATTAGAAATTGTGAAGTTACCAACTTTTTTTTCAATTACAAATAATTCGGTGAATTTGTCAATCGATACAGGGATTATTTGACAAATTCACCGAATTATGTTTAATTAATTTCTCACTTAACCCGTGGTAAAGCATTTTTGAATTTAATTCTGGATATTTAATTAAAACACTTGGTTTGTTTCACTAATTTATAAATTAGTGAAGCAAACCAACCCACTGAGCAAAAAACAAACAAATAACGTCATATCAACATTGTAACAACATTACACGTTGTATATATGTTGAAGATACGTTATTTCTATGTGTTTGCTCAGTGGGAAGTGTTTTAATTAAACATCCAGAATTTGATTCACCGCATCATTTGTAATTGAAACAAAAGTTAGTAAATTTACAATTCACAATTTTAATTGTCATAATAAATATTTTTGTATATTTCGTTGTCTTATATTGATATAATAATAACAATACGTGTAACACTATATTTAACAAACACACTGGTAGAGGAAGTTGAACAATTATTTATTTTCTTTATTTATTAAATGTATTCATTTGTATCTTTTCAAACTCCAATTTTATTCATTCAATATTATGCTAATGGGTATTAGATGGCGTTAACGCTTTCGAACATATGAAATTCTAGATTGCATTTTATCTAGAATTTCATATGTTCGAAAGCGTTAACGCCATCTAATACCCATTAGCTTAAGTACCATCGTTTGTATACAGCAATTGTTCGTTCACCACAGGGCTTTATTTTATAGAATACAAATATCAAAAATATGAATTTGTGTTCAGTACCCATTCATTCATTCATTAAGGCTTCAACGCCATCATCAGTATAGTCTCGAACCACTTAACTGCTTAAAGAATACTGAACAGCTTTGAATATTTATTATGGCTTGTGCAATTTACATATGTTCGAAAGCGTTAACGCCATCTAATGCCCAATAGCCTAAGTAGCATCGTCAATAGCTTGCAAACTAAACATTTGTATACAGCAATTGTTCGTCTACAGCAGGGCTTTATTTTGTTTTCTATAAAATAAAGCCCAAAATGAATGAGTACTGAACACAAATTCATAATCTAGAATTATTTTCTCAGTTAACACTCATTGGTTTAAACCACATATGGGCAACCCCCGGCCCGCTGTAAGATATGATCCGGCCCGCGAGACATTTTGAAAAAACCCAATTAAAAAAATATTACATTAGGTACTTATACTCACGGGAGTGACAGCGAGGCTGCAAACATGAAATTCTTTGATGTTTGCCGCCTCACTCTTTGATAATCCCTGCCACTCGACTTGCTTGATTAAATTCTTTGAGGTTTGCCGCCTCACGGGCGACACATCAAAAGATTTATTGCTTCTCAATTATTCTAAACTAGTTTATTCCAGATTATTCGTTCATTTTGCCTATATAAGCGGGTGGATGGCCCGAACGTTAGTTCAGTTCTATTTGAGCTACCGAGGTGATAACTTCGACAAGCGATATCTTAGCGAACTGCTCGAGCCGTCAACTTGCTTTGTGACTTTGTGTGCATCTTGAGTGGTTACTAACTATAGTTTGTTATTAAGTTTATTGAACGAAAAGTAAACAAAAATGATGTCTGGTGGAAAGAAACGAAAAGTAGGTACAGAGGGTCGCCATTTTCAAGAGAAATGGACTGAATGGACTTTTTTATCTTGCACAATGGTAAGCCTATTTGTTTGCTGTGTAATTAATCCATTTCAGTAATGAAAGAATTCAATATAAAGAGGCATTACTCAACTAAGTATGCTACGCTGCACTCACTGACAGGACAATTAAGAACAGAAAAAATCCAGAAGCTTACCGCTAATTTGGAAAAACAGCAACAAATGTTTCATAAACAAAGAACACAACTTGATAATGTTGTGAAAGCTAGTTTTATAGTTAACTCAAAATTGGCAAAGGCATTAAAACCATTTGCCGAAGGAGAGTCTATCAAGGAGTGTATGTTAGAAGTTTGCGGTATTATGTGTCCTTAAAAGAAAAAATAATTTGAAAACATTAGTTTGTCAAGACGAACTGTTGTTCGACGTATAGAAATGATGGCTAATAATATAAAAACAACATTGACTGACCGTATGGCTGCAATGCTGGTTTTGAATCATTTTCCATAGCATTCGACGAGAGCACCGGCACCGATTTGTCTGACACAGCTCAACTGGCTATATTTATTCGAGGTGTTGATAAGGAGTTCACTGTTACTGAGGAATTGCTTGCTTTACAGCCGCTAAAAGGAACCACTACAGGAGAGGATATTTTTATTGAAGTTCAAAAGGTATTCACAATTTTGGGTTGCCATGGTCAAAATTAATTGGAGTATGCACTGATGGTGCACGTTCTATGGTCGGCTTACGTAAAGGTTTCATCGGAATTTTGAATAAAAAAGCAACAGAATTAAATGTGCAAAAAGATGATTTGATAGTCCTTCATTGCATTATCCATCAACAGAACTTGTGTTCTAAGTTCATTCGACTACAGAATGTTATGAATGTGGTAGTAAAAACCATCAACTTTATTCGATCCCGAGGGCTTAACCATCGTCAGTTCAAGGCGTTTTTGGATGAAATATCAGCTGAATATAACGACGTAACATATTATTGTGAAGTCAGATGGCTGAGCAAAGGAAAAATGTTGAAACGGTTTTACGAGCTTAGAAATAAGATAGTAGACTTTATGAAAATAAAAGATAAACCACTATCTGAATTAAGTGACCAAAAATGGACATGTGACTTAGCATTTCTGGTTGATCTTACAGGCTATTTGAATGATTGAAATTTGAAACTTCTAAAACAAGGACAGTTAGTAAATGATTTGTACAGCCATTTAAAAGCGTTTCAGATCAAACTACGCTTGTGGGAGTCACAGAGGCTGTCTGGTAACAGTTACTATTTCAACACGCTCTCTGCGTATGAAAATATTGCTTATGCTCAATATGCTGAAGAACTCAAGTTACTGTCGGAACAATTTTCGAACAGATTTTGCGACTTCAAAAACATGGAAGACTGTTTCAGTTTATTTGCTACTCCTACAACATATATTGTACAAAATGCTCCAATACACTTACAAATGGAGTTGATCGAGATTCAAGAAAACTCACTCCTAAAATCCAAATTTGAAGACGTAGAGTTGTGCGATTTCTACAAAAAATACCTAGAAGAAGACAATTTTCCGCAGCTTAGAAAATTCGCAAGAAGATTGATTTGTGCTTTCATTGATGAAAGTTAATAAATCAACACATCGTACAAGACTGACTGACGATAATTTGGAAAATTCTTTAAATTGTACTCTAATAACATTGTCGTATTATTTCATGTCTAATATCTATCGCAAAAAATATTATCACTACTTTAAAATGCACTAAGTACTTTTAAACGCAGCCCGCGAACGTATTTGCACGCTAAAGTTTGGTTCTCAACATGTCAAAGGTTGCCCATACCTGGTTTAAACAATTAGGTAAAAAATTAAACACCGCGGTTTGTTACCCACTGAGCAAAGAAACGTTGCATGCTACGTTGCATCAATGTCGCGGCGTAACTCGAAACTTTGCGTTTTAAGTTGCATGAATCTTGAAAAAACATTGCAAAAACGCTGAATGTCCGCCTGCACGAACATTGCATGCTAACGTTCAAAGAAAAATGTTGCTGCAACGTTGAAAAAGCAGCGCCCATGCAACACGAGTGACCCCGAATTAAATATTGCGCTAAGATTACGAGAGAAAGATTCCTAAAACGTTCACTTAATTGCTGTACATCGGGTTGCATATAATACGGATTTTACGCATTCATCGTATGCAACTTAACATACATACATTTGTATGTTGGATTGCATACAAATGAGAGTAGTATGCAATCCAACATACAAATGTATGTATGTATATTAAGTTGCATACGATGAATGCATAGAATCCGTATTATATACAACCCGATGTACACCACGTTGTAGGAATGTTTCTCTCGTAATCTTAACGCAATATTTATTTCTGAGTTTAAATGGGTTAAAAAATACAAAAATATATTCTTAACAAGATAAAAACTGTCTTACAAAAAGTAATGTATTGTGTAAGGGGAGCTGTACCCCAGTACCTAAGTACCCAGTACCCTTCCAGTAAGCAAAGAAACGTTGTATGACACGTTGAATCAATGTTGCCGCGTAACACGAAACGTTGCGTTTTGAGTTACGTGAATGTTGAAAAACATTGCATAAACGGTGAATATTTGCTTGCAAGAACGTTGCATGCTAACGTTCAAAGAAAAATGTTGCTGCCCCGTTGAAAAAGCAACGCCCATGCAACACGAGCGATTAATCTTATTTGTATGCAATCCAACATACGACTGTATGTATGTTAAGTTGCATACGATGAATACATAGAATCCTTATTGCACACAACCTAATGTACAGCAATTAAGTGAACGTTATAGAAATATTTTTCCCGTAATCTTAATGCAATATTTATTTCTGTGTTTAAATGGGTCAAAAAATAGAAATATATATTGGTAACAAGAAAACAAGAAAAAACTGTCTTACAAAAAGTAATGTATATATAGTCTAGGGGGTTCAGTGCCTCAGTACCCTCCTACTGAGCAAAGAAACGTTGTATGACAAGTTGTACAGGGTGAGCAACAATGTTTGCAGACAAGTTAAATTTCGCCCTGAAAAATCTGGGGATTTTAATCGCTCCAAGGTCATACCAAGGAAAAATTAATAAAGAGTAACTAGATAAGACTAAGCACCCTGTACCCTTGAACTCTGAAAACACTAAAATATTGAATATTTAACTGATGAGGCGGATACATGATGAAACTCCATAATACATATTTAGTCGCTCAAAATTGTTTGTATTAGTTTCAGCCTAATTACCTCATTACCCCCCCCTCCTATTAACTTAATTGCATTAGTATATAAGCTTTTACCTGTACTTTGTCAAATCATTATTTCATCTGCCTGATAAAGCCACTGTGTGGTGAAACATGTTGCAGTGTTCAACAATAAAAGTGAAACCCTCCCAACAATAAAATATTGTTAACAAGTGAATTTCAATTGAAATCAGCCTCTTATACACGTGGCGCATGAAGTAAAATTTCGAGTTTAGAAAAGCCTAAAAATTTGGTTTGGCCAGCGACCAAACCTAATTTTAAGGCTTTTCTAAACTCTAAATTTTACTTCATGCTTAATCTGGGAGTGAAAAACACTATTAAACAATATTAAATATTAAATAAATCAAGTAATCCTCTTTCTCCAATGGATTATTTTAATCACTAGATGTACATTTCGTTCACCAAGTAAACATTTTCAATAGTTGTACTAAACTCTTCTTAAAATAACTTTTTGTTAAAAATAGAAATATCAAATAAGAAACAGAAATTCCAACAAGTAATGTCTGTAATTGGTCACGCCCATGTTCGTAGGTAATTGTTCGATTCACCTTGACTCAAATTCAGAAACGAAAAAAAAAAACGGAGCGCTCGTACAGAAAAATTCAATTCGTGACAATGAAAATTGTTGTAATTAAAATTTAAAAGAAAAAAAGGAACGCCGACATGAAAATATTTCAATGAAGATAAATTAAACGAGTTGTCATGATGCATGTTCAAATTACCTTCACTAAAATATCATAGCCCATTTATCTAACTTTATGAATTAATTACTGCTTTATCTAAAGTATAATATATGATATAATTCAATTAAAAAAAAGCAGTAGCAATAATATTTTTGAATGTATATTTTAATTTATCTTTAATTAAACAATAATTACGATACATTAAACCTCTTTGTATAACTTTATAAGATAATTAGTTTCAATCATTTTATCGACTGAGCAAAATAAATGTAACTGATAAAATATAAATAATAATATTTTTAGTTATTATATCACAACATCCACTAAGTAAACACAATTAAGTAATATTTCATCAAAATTAAAACGACGTTTTATCTATTTTTAACAAAAAGTTATTTTAAGAAGAGTTTAGTACAACTACTGAAAATGTTTACTTGGTGAACGAAATGTACATCTAGTGATTAAAATAATCTGGTGGAGAAAGAGGATTACTTGATTTATTTAATATTATATTAAACGAGTGTTTTTCACTCCCAGATTAAGCATGAAGTAAAATTTCGAGTTTAAAAAAGCCTGAAAATTTGGTTTGGTCGCGTAGCGCGAAGCGCGGAGCGACCAAACCAAATTTTCAGGCTTTTCTAAACTCGAAATTTTACTTCATGCGCCACGTGTATAAGACGCTGATTTCAATTGAAGTTCACTTGTTAACAATATTTTAGTGTTTTCAGAGTTCAAGGGTACAGGGTGCTTAGTCTTATCTAGTTACTCTTTATTAATTTTTCCTTGGTATGACCTTGGAGCGATTGTAATGCTTTTGTCCTCTCGCGTTTCAATTATTGTTCAACACTCTATAATCCAGCAATTGATAAAATTACGGAACGTCGTATACAAAATGTACAAAATTCCTGTTTGAGGTTTATTTATGGAATACGTAAATTTGAACGAATATCACATAAGCTCACTGATGCGGGTTGGGTAAATATGCGTAATAGAAGGGACACGCAAGCTGTCATTTTTTATCACAAAATAATGTTTTTTCATAAACCACCATATCTGTTCGATAAACTTAAATTTAGGGAAGATGTTCATACATTAAACACAAGGTTTAAAGGTCTTCTATCACCGCCACTTCATCGCTCCTCTCTTTTTCAACGATCTTTCTCCTATCAAATATACAAAGTGTATAATACAATCCCGGTCCATTTAAAAAAATTAAATCTACTCCAATTTAAACGCCAGTATAAGCTTCATTTAAATAGATAATCGTTTTTTTATTTGCAATTATAATGGATCAGTAATATCGTGTAAATGTAAATGTGTTATTTAGGAAGGAAAAATTATTAAATTCATATAATTATATATATTACCTTTAATAGTGTCTAGGTTAAGATGGAAGAACAGTTGGGTATTTATTACCCGATACTGAATCTCACCTCGTGATTTGTGTACCATGATTTTATAGTTTTTTCATTAGAGTACCTTTATGTTACTGAGTATACAAATAAAGTTATTATTATTAAAGTTATTATTATTATTATTATTATTAAAATCCCCAGATTTTTCAGGGCGAAATTTAACTTGTCTGCAAACATTGTTGCTCACCCTGTACAACTTGTCATACAACGTTTCTTTGTTCAGTAGGAGGGTACTGGGGCACTGAACCCCCTAGACCAGTGGTCTCCAAACTACGGCCCGCGGGCCAAATCCGGCCCGCGACTTGCATGAATCCGGCCCGCGATTGTTTGTAATATTTTTTGTAAATGTCATATTTTGAAATATTGTAACAATTGTTCCTTACATTTTTCATAATTTTATAAAATTAATCGGATCTTGGCCGACTTTATTATGTAGAATTGTATTTGTGGCCCGCGAAGAAGATAGTTTGGAGACCCAGGCCCTAGACTATATATACATTACTTTCTGTAAGACAGTTTTTTCTTGTTTTTTTGTTACCAATATATATTTCTATTTTTTGACCCTTTGAAACCCAGAAATAAATATTGCATTAAGATTACGGGAGAAATATTTCTATACCGTTCCTTTAATTGCCTTTAATTGGGTTGTGTACAATAAGGATTCTATGCATTCATCGTATGAAACTTAACATACATACATTCGTATATTGATATAACGTTATTTGTTTGTTTTTGATCAATGGGAAATATGTCTGCATTTGTTAAAATGTCTTGCCTAGTTAAATAAAATTAGCTATGGTTACAAAAAAATAGATTAACTAACAATCAAATAATTCACAAGTTAAATGAAACACGATTTTAACTTTGTATAACTGAGACTGAGATCAAATAATTGTCTTCTAATACAGTAGAACCTCGCTATACCGGGCCCCCAGATACCGAGATTCGGATATATCGGGGTCATTTTTCAGGTTTCTTTTTTTTTGATGTTAATTTTAACAATTGACTGCGTACCGCCCTGATTAGGTAAAACGTTAAGGCGTCATTAGTATATTATATAGTATGTCTTGTTATGTAGGTGGCTACTGCACATACCTGCATTAAGCCTATTATGTTAAGAGGATTAGTAAATACTGGGTCCCTTGAATATATATATATATACAAGGTGGCCAGAAAAGGTGTGATAATCTTCAGGTAGAGTGGTTCATTGATTAATTTCAAGCAGAAAATTTAAGTAAAAAAATATTGTATTATGGCTTATAACTCCTCACGAGCCAATTTAAAGAAATGTAAATTTGGCAACAATGGATCAAACAAGTGTTTAATTTAATAATAATCATAAATTTAACAAATCTACAAAAATTAATATTTGAAGTATACATCAAAAATGAAAGATTAAAGTAAATGTTCAAATTGATAACCATCCGTTTCTAAGCAGATCTGGAGCCGTCGTGGGATAGAATTAATTACTCGGAGCAACATCTCTTCAGTAATTAATTCTACTGCAACACGAATTCTATTCATGACGTCTACATTGTCCACTGGAGGTGTTGCATACACCTTTTCTTTTAAAAATCCCTAAACGAAAAAATTAAGTGGATTCATATCCGGCGACCTTGCTGCCCATAGTATGGGTCCATTGCGCCCAATCCATCTATTTGGAAAATGTTCGTCCAACCATTCTCTTGAAATTCTTGCTGTATGAGGTGGTGCACCATCATGCATGTACAGCATGTTGTTTACTAAATTTAGTGGAACATTCTCCAAAACTTCTTCTAAAATATTTACATTATTTAAGGCATTTAATCTTTGATGAATAATAAAAGGCCCAATTACACGTAAATTTAGAATACCAAGCCCCATTTCTCTAACCGGATTTTCTTCTGCCCAAAAGTGATAATTATGACAATTAAATACCCCATCTCTAGTGATCTAAAATCCTGTCACAAAACATACGTCTACGCTCGTTATCATTTTCATACAGTGGTTGAACTTTTCTTGCATGAAATAGACGCATTCGATTTTCTTTCAATACTGCATGGACTGTTGTTTTACTGGGGACATTTAACTGTTGAGCTATTTGTCTCGTACAAATATTGGGATCTTCTTGAACTGCATTCAATATCTGTTCTTCTAGGTGAACATTGCGACGTTCCCTAGGTCTCCCTCCATCTATGTTATTATAAACGAACGACCCAAAAGTACGTAGCCTTTGGTCTAATTTTCTAAACGTATTTACGCAGGTCTGATGGCGATTTGGATATCTTCTTTGGTACTCATCTTTGGCACTAGTTGCATTACCATTGCAGAATCCAAATATCATGTACATATCTGCATACTCGTTGAATGTGTACATCTTCAAAAAGTATATAGAACTTATACAAACTTACACAAATAAATTATGACAAGTATATGTCAAAGTCAAGTGAAATTTAATAAGGTTACATATGAAAATACATAGTTGCCAGGTCTATTTTTATTAAAAAAATGCTTCTGAAGAAGTTAATAATTTGTTAAAGTTTCCAATTTATTTATCACCTATGTCATTTAAATTTTACAAATGTGTAATTGATTGTAAGTTCTATTGATTTTTTCCAAAAAAATAGAAAATAACACTAATTTCCAGAGATACGTTTAATGTTTTAACGACCTCGTGAGATGTTACGAGGAAGAATACAATATTTTTTTATTTAGATTTTTTATCCAAAATTAATCAACGAATCACACTACCTGAAGATTATCACACCTTTTCTGGCCACCTTGTATATATATATATATATATATATATATATATATATATATATATATATATGTATCACTGTTTCTCCGGGTTTGGTCCCACGTATTTTCTTGGCTCTGGTCCATTTTATTTTTAATTCGACGTTTCGATGACGTCGCAGTCATCATCGTCAGGAATAACTATCAAAATTCCATTGCTCAACCAAGAAATTCAAAATCCAACCCCTTCCGAAAATAATATTGAAATTGTCACTACTACATCATTAGAAGAACAAAACAGAAGAGTAACACGAAGCCAAACAAGAAATTCACGCATCAAGTAGTACGTAAAAATCAAACAAGTGGTTGCTAGAACAATGAAATTTTGATAGTTATTCCTGACGATGATGACTGCGACGTCATCGAAACGTCGAATTAAAAATAAAATGGACCAGAGCCAAGAAAATTCGCGGGAACAAACCCGAAGAAACAGTGATACATGTTACGCCCGCGAAAATCTACGTTTTAACATATATATATATATATATATATATATATATATATATATATATATATATATGTATATATACATATATATATATATATATATATATACATATATATATATATATATATGTATATATACACATATATATATATATATATATATATATGTATATATACATATATATATATATATATATGTATATATATATACATATATATACATATATATATATATATATGTATATATATATACATATATACATATATATATATCTAAATATATATATACATACATATATATATATATATATATATATATATATATATATATATATATATATATATATATATATATATATATATATACAGGGTGTCCCCGAATGGTCTGTACAACGCTCTACCGCATATTCTCTGAAACAAAATAAGACGATTTAACTAAACTTATCTCTATCCAAAAGTGGTTCCTAAGCCATCTACGAGGCCTCAAAGATATTATTTTTATTCATTATTTTTCAAATATTTTTATTTTGAAACTAGGTAAGAAAACCTAATTTGGCACATTTAATTACATTGATACCATGCACTTTTTGCGATATGTTTCTTTATCCTACGTTTAAAGTAAGTGGTCAAACTAGGATCATCGACTTCTTAAAATACCTAAATCTTTTTATTCAACAGGTCAAATCATAAGGAATACTTTATTTCTGCAAGATCATTCAATTTTACGTATTTTTGTCTCTTATAAAATTTTGCTATTTTCCCCACAAAAAAAATATTTTTATTTGTCAAAACAACAAAGAAATAAAATTCTAAAAAAAAGCTGATTCTTTATTTACAAAAATAGAAATTGAGACACCTGTGAAATTCAGTTATTGGTGATTTTGTGACAATGTCAGTCATGTACTCAATTAATGAATTAACTGATATTGTTTTAGTTTTTGGGTTTTGTGAAGGTAATGGCCGCAAATGTGTAAGAGTGTACAGTGAAAGATTTCCAAATCGCCGAATACCAAACCATCAAACATTTGCTTCCGTAGAAAGGCGACTTCGAGAAACTGGCCGCGTAGAATACTCTGGAGGGATTGTGGTAGAAGACGCACTGTACGAACTGTGGATATTGAAGAAGAGATTTTAGAACGGATAGATAAAGATCCATCTAAAAGTACCCGGCGTTTAGGTGCTGAACTAGGCGTATCTAAAAATGTTGTGCATAAGGTGTTTAAAGAGCAACTGCTATACCCATATCACATTCAAAAAGTTCAAGAGCTAATGCCTCAGGATCACGATAGCGACTTCAGTTTTGCCAATTTATTGTTAATAACCAAATTGACAATTTGAATTTCGCCAAGACAATTTTGTTTACAGACGAAGCGTGTTTTACCCGAAGAGGTATAACAAATCTTAAAAATGAGCATGTTTATTCCGAAGATAATCCACATGCAACTAAAACCATGCATTTCCAACGGAAATTTAAAATAAATGTTTGGGCCGGTATAGTAAATGATATTATTGTAGGACCAGTAATTTTACCACAAAATTTAAACGGAGAACAGTACTTACAACATCTTCAGGAATTGCCAGTCTTACTGGAGGATGTGCCGCTTTTACTTAGGCGTGATATGTGGTTTATGCATGATGGGGCTCCACCTCATTTCACTTTACCGGAGCGTACTTTTTTAAACCAAAAGTATCCCGGTAAATGGATTGGGAGAGGCAATGACGCACCAGTGTCTTGACCTCCACTTTCCCCGGATATCACCCCAATGGACTTTTTTTTGTGGGGAACTATTAAATCTATTGTTTATGGTAAGCCTATAAATACGCACGACGAATTATGGGCGCGAATACAGAATGCGTTTCAAACAGTTAAAAACAATGTTGGTGTTTTACAACGTGTCCATTTTAATTTGCGACGTGTAAATTGTTGTATTGCTGAAAATGGCAATCAGTTTGAACATTTGTTGTGAAACTAATAAATTTGTGTTTATTGTTAGGTACCTATCTTTATTTCTACTTTGTTAATTGTTTTGAGAAGCAAAATATTGTTCATAATTTTCTTACTTTTTTTTGACAAATAAAAATATTTTTTTGTGGGGAAAATTGCAAAATTTTATAAGAGACAAAAAATACGTAAAATTGAATGATCTTGCAGAAAAAAAGTATTCCTTATGATTTGACCTGTTGAATAAAAATATTTAGGTATCTTAAGAAGTCGATGGTCCTAGTTTGACCACTTACTTTAAACGTAGGATAAATAAACATATCGCAAAAAGTGCATTGTATCAATGTAATTAAATGTGCCAAATTAGGTTTTCTTACCTAAGTCCAAAATAAAAATATTTGAAAAATAATGAAAAAAAAAATAATATCTTTGAGGCCTCGTAGATGGCTTAGGAACCACTTTTGGATAGAGATAAGTTTAGTTAAATCGTCTTATTTTGTTTCAGAGAATATGTGGTAGAGCGTTGTACAGACCATTCGGGGACACCCTGTATACAGGGTGTCCGTATTTCGAGGAAATGCATGGGGATCTCGGTTATTTTAAGAGTTAGAGAGTTGGTTAAAGGGCAAATACGTGAAATTTTGAGCCCAACAATAATCCGAAAACAGATTTGAAATAACTTTTTTTGTTTTCGAGATATTGCCAAAAAACTATTTTTTTCAAATTTTGTTTTTATTTTTTTATTCAAAAACTATTGGGTCTAGGAATTTGCAACTTTTACATTATACAGGCACTTTTTAATCAGGAATTTAGTAGTGTACTTACATTTAAAATAACTTTAATATCTTCTCCAGAACCATAGCCAACTTTTGTTTTTCTTATGGGCGCCATATTGGATATTCATATTTTTGGAAAGAACTTTTTTTTCTGAATTCAACGGTATATCACACTTATAATTTATTTTGCGTTTCATTTGAAACAAAGCAACCTATTGTTTTTTTTAAGAGTGCCTTGAAAACAGTTGCACATTTTAAAATTCCTGAGGCCTACAACTATATTTTTTTAGGGAAGGAACCAGAATAATCACTCTGCTGCTTGATGAAGTTTTTCATAATATTAAATAATAATAAACAAATTAATTAAATATATTTTGAACTAAAATTATCACAAACTTAGAGTAAGTGTTCGAATATATCACCATTGACCTCCAAACATAATTCTAGTCTTTTCCTTAAATTTTGGACTGCCCGAAAAATGTCTCTTCTTCTTAATTGCTGAATGGTAACTATTATAATTCTTCTTAAATCGTCTTTGTCCTCTGGAATAGTTTTATAAACTTTTTCTTTTATAGCTCCCCAAAGAAAATAATCTAGAGGTGACAAATCAGGTGAGCGAGCTGGCCAACGTATATCACCATTATTTGCCATAACTTTATTTGGAAACATTTCGGACAGACAATTAGCGACAATTTGGCTGTTGTGAGGTGGTGCACCATCTTGTTGAAACCATACATTTCTTAACATATTTAAGGGGATGTTATTGTCTGCGTAATCACTTAAAAATGTTCTTAAAAAATCGTGATATCTCTGTGAATTTAATGTATCTTCGTAAATGTATGGACCTCCAATATTGTCTCCCAAAATACCGACCCATACATTTAATCCGAATCGCACTTGTCGTCGTCTTTCTTCATGTTGTCTAGGATTATTTATACTCCACACATGTTCATTATGCCTATTGAATATCCCTGTGTTGGTAAAACGGCATTCGTCAGACCATATCACATTTGACAAGAAATTCGGATTTTCGTTTAATTTTCCCAATAAAATACGACAAAAGTCCATCCTTCGTCTAGCATCTCCAGGATGGAGAGCTTGAGTAACTTTAATTTTGAATGGGCGATATTTATTTTTTTTCAAAATTCTCCATACGTATTGAAACGTCACACCAAACTGGTTCGCAAGTTCTCTCGTTGAGGAAGAAGGGTTATCTTGAATCTAGGGGAATAAATATCTTATTGCAATTAAAATGAAATCATTTTACCGCTTGCAAAATTTGGTTTTCATTTTCATGGGGTTGGTGATATCCATATCTTTGTCGTGGCTTTACGAAGGAACCATTTCCAATAAATTTGTATGTAGTTTTATTAAATGACTTTCACTTGGCTGTTGCCTTTCTGGATAGCGCTGTAGATAGACTTCGGATGAAATACGTACATTTTTGTTTGAAGTATAATAAACTTCGATCATATCTCGTTTTTCTTGGTTCGAAAACACCATTTTTAACTTTATTTTATGTATTATGTATAATGATCGTATCTTATTGACACATCAATAACTGAATAACGTATCAATATTATTGTTTCCAAGGCACTCTTTACAAAAAACAAAAGGTTGCTATGTTTCAAATGAAACGCAGAATAAATTATAAGTGTGATATACCGTTTAATTCAGAAAAAAAAGTTCTTTCTAAAAATATGAAAATCCAATATGGCTCCCATAAGAAAAACAAAAGTTGGCTATGGTTCCGGCGAAGATATTAAAGTTATTTTCAATGTAAGTACACTTAAAAAAATAGTTTTTTGGCAATATCTCGAAAACAAAAAAAGATATTTTAAATCTGTTTTCGGATTATTGTTGGGCTACAAATTTCACATATTTGCCCTAATTTAACCAACTCTCTAACTCTTCAAATAACCGAGATCCCCATGCATTTCCTCGAAATACGGACACCCTATATATATATATATATATATATATATATATATATATATATATATATATATATATATATATATATATATATATATATATATGTTTCTTCGGGTTTGGTGCCGCGTATTTTCTTGGCTCTGGTCCATTTTATTTTTAATTCGACGTTTCGATGACGTCGCAGTCATCATCGTCAGGAATAACTATGAAAATTCCATTGCTCTAGCAACCACTTGTTTGACTTTTACGTACTACTTGAGGCGTGAATTTCTTGTTTGGCTTCGTGTTACTCTTCTGTTTTGTTCTTCTAATGATGTAGTAGTGACAATTTCAATATTATTTTCGGAAGGGGTTGGATTTTGAATTTCTTGGTTGTTGTTCGGAGATAATATATTTTGACCAGAATTTATACAGGTTTTCCAAATTTGTGGTAGTCTTTTAGCATCATCTCTTTGATTTAAACTGTTCGGCCTCTTTTCAATTTCTATCGCTTCTCTAATAATCCTCGCGTGGAAGAAGTCTGTCTTTTTTAAATATATTATCTCCGAACAACAACCAAGAAATTCAAAATCCAACCCCTTCCGAAAATAATATTGAAATTGTCACTACTACATCATTAGAAGAACAAAACAGAAGAGTAACACGAAGCCAAACAAGAAATTCACGTATCAAGTAGTACGTAAAAGTCAAACAAGTGGTTGCTAGAGCAATGGAATTTTGATAGTTATTCCTGACGATGATGACTGCGACGTCATCGAAACGTCGAATTAAAAATAAAAAGGACCAGAGCCAAGAAAATACGCGGGACCAAACCCGAAGAAACAGTGATACATATATATATATATATATATATATATATATATATATATATATATATATATATATATATATATATACATACCATACAGGGGAGTCTGTAACCCCTACGTGGCGCGTCCCCAGGTGGCGGATAGGGGAGTAGCTCGCTAGATATAGAGGGCAGGAGGGAAATAAAATACCTCTCGCGGACCAACAGACTGAGGGAAGGAAAACCCCGAGAAAAAACCACACCGATCGGCTTGCGCTGTAGCACACTGGGAGTGCCCCTGCGGGGGCTGATGTGAGCTTGCTCTGCCGAGGTGGTAGCTACAGCGTATAGTCAGTGACCAGCCCCTTCGGGCCCTGATCAGGAAGTGCGCATTGAACACGAGGATCGGAACCCGTGTCGCTCCGGGCGAGCGCCAGTCCGTCCGTGTATTCCGGGACTGGCAAAGCGGAAGCTGGGCCTCAGGGAACTGGGGTAGGTTCGATGAACCGAGGGTACACCCGCTCCCAGCAATTTCCGGCCCGCCCCCTTACGCACGATGCGCTGGTGAAAGACTTATATGGATAATTACGTAAAAGCGACGAAGGAGACCTCGGCCGAGCCGAGGAGACAGAAGTTCCTTGCCATAGGAACGAACATAGAAGAGCTCCAGAACTACCTGAGCGCGAAGTACAACGCAAGCGGGGAGATCAAGCGCATGGTGGCTGCGATACGCAAGCGCTACGACGCCTATATGGATCTGGCGGAGGAGCGCTTGCCCGGCGAGGAGGCAGTAGCCGCGACGCAGACATCGCCTCGTCTGCAACGTGATGGCGCCGCAGAGACGAGTACTGCGAACACGCAGACCTCTCCTGGCTTGATGGCCAACCGGTCGGACAAGAAGAGGAAGCCGGCGGATTCCCCGGGAGTCAAGGAGAAGAAGCGCGTAAAGCAGGACAAGAGAAGGAACGGCACGCCGAACGTTGCTGCAGGCATCTCGGCCGCCAACGACCCTCGAGCTATCCAGGGCCAAGTTCCTGCCGAGCAGATGGAGTGGGAGAAGGTGGAGCGGCGAAGACGGAGACATGTCAAACCGCGACCCACGCGTCCGGACCTGGTCATCGTGCGAGCGACGGAAGGCGGCCCATCATACGCAGACATGCTCAAACAGCTGAAGGAGGACCCATCCCTGAAGGACGTTGGTGACAGCGTAACGAGGGTGAGGAGAAATGCGGCCGGAAACCTAATGCTGGAGCTGAAGAGGTCAGCAGCAGCCAGCGAGGTACAAGCCGCCATCTCCCAGAAGCTGGGAGAGAAAGCAAGCGTCGCGACGCGGCAGGACGAGTCGACGTTCGAGATCCGGGACCTCGACGAGACCACCTCGGCGGCAGAGGTTAGCGAGGCGCTAACAAAGAGCCTGGGAGGACCCACGGTAGTCAACGAGGCTATCAAGTCGATCCGGAAGACGTACGGAGGCACGCTGACGGCTGTCGTCCGCCTCCCCACAGACCAAGCCCGGAAAATGCTGGAGTGCGGTCGGTTGCGGATCGGCTGGGTGAACTGCCGCATCCGAGTGAAGGTGGAGGTCAGCAGGTGCTACCGGTGCTGGGCGTTTGGACACCTGGCGCGAGACTGCAAAGGGACCGACAGGTCCAAATGCTGTCTCCGATGCAGCGAACCGGGCCACCAGCGCAGGGCATGCGTGAGCAAAGAGCCAAGGTGCGTTCTCTGCGATAGCAGGAACAACCATGCAACGGGTAGCTTCGGGTGTCCGGCTTAACAAAAAGCGGTGAAGGCTGCTGCTGGAAACAAATGAAAATCCTTCAGTTGAACCTCAACCACTGCGAGGCGGCGCAGGACCTGCTTATGCAGACTGTGCGTGACCTGGAGATTGACGTAGCCATCCTATCGGAGCAGTACAGGGACATTGCAAACTCACGCAACTGGATCCCTGACGCGTCGCACCGAGCAGCCGTCTGGGTCTGCGGTCGAAATTTCGTCCAGGAATCGCCGCGAGCTCCGACGGTTGGATTCGCCTGGGTCAAACTGGGGGGCATCTACGTTTACAGCGTCTATGCTCCCCCCAGTGCTTCTCAGGCCGAGTTCGAGGACCTGCTGAACGAGCTGGCCGAGGACGCTAGAGGTCGACGACCCCACATCATCGCCGGAGACTTCAACGCGTGGGCAGCGGAATGGGGTAGCAGGGAGACCAACAGGAGAGGTGAGGCTCTGTTGGACTTCGTAGCGACCCTGGAAGCCACCCTCCTGAACACCGGTACAACGCCAACGTTCACCCGAAACGGCAACTCCTCCATCATCGACGTGACTTTTGCCAGTGAGAGTCTCTCCCGCCGAGTCACGTCGTGGCAGGTCAGTGACCACTATACCCATAGTGACCACCAGGCCATCATGCTTCAAATTGCCGCAGAAGGTGGACGGACCGCGAGAAAACCACCCACCCCAGCGAAGTGGAACGCCAGGTCCTTCGACTGCGAGTCGTTCCAGGTCATGATGGCAGAGGACGTGCAGCTTGCGGGACCCGCAGATCTCATGTGCTCGCAGCTTATGGCGCAGGTCACCAACGCCTGTGATGCGGCAATGACGACGGGCTCTGGGAGGAGACGTCACACGCTGGTCTACTGGTGGAACGAGGACATCGCAGGTCTCCGGAGGGAGTGTCATCGCTCTCGACGGCAGGCACAACGCGCTAGGGGCCGCGAGGACTTCGATGTCTTGAGGCTCCGACACCAGCAGCTGCGGGGCGCCCTGAAGAGAGCCATCAGGGAAAGCAAGAGGTGTACCTGGCGCGAGCTCTGTAACGCCGTCGACGGAGACCCGTGGGGGCGGCCTTACACCACGGTCATGTCGCGGCTGTAAGGCTCGGCGACTGCCCCACCGTCCTGCCCAGTGTTCCTGGAGAGGATAGTGGCCACTCTGTTTCCAGACCAGCCGGAACTCGCCGACCCTGAGGATCTGCCGACAAACCGTCGCTCCGACGCGCCAGCGATCACTGAGTTGGAGCTGCTTAGCGCCTGCAGCAGGATTGGGGACACAAAGGCACCAGGTCCGGACGGCGTTCCAAACGTCGCCCTGAAAGCCGCCATCAGGTCCCGGCCGGACGTCTTCCTCAGGACGTACAACGCCTGCCTCGCGGAAGGAGTCTTTCCTAGAAGGTGGAAGAGGGCGAAGCTGGTTCTGCTTCCGAAAGGGAACAAGCCACCGGACGACCCGTCATCATACCGTCCGATTTGCCTGCTGGACACAGCGGGCAAAGTGCTGGAAAGGATCGTCTGTAACCGACTAGAGAGGTGCACCGAAGGAGCCCGCGGTCTGTCATCGAGCCAGTACGGTATTTGGAAGGCGCGGTCCACAGTGGATGCAATCAACGCCGTTATCGACAAAGCACGCCAGGCTACTGCTGGGAAGCGGTGGAAGGGAGGATCCAAAGAATACTGCGCCATTGTCACCCTAGATGTGCGGAACGCGTTCAACTCGGCAAACTGGGGCCGCATCCTGGTCGCGCTGAGGAGGATGGAGGTTCCCGAGTACATCAGACGCATAATCGTGAGCTACTTTAGCGAGCGAGTACTGGAGTACAACACGGATGCGGGGCTCAGGTCTCGCGACATCACTGGTGGAGTTCCACAGGGCTCAGTGCTCGGTCCCCTGCTGTGGAACATCATGTACGATGGGGTACTGAGGCTGCGACTACCCACAGGGACAAAGACGATCGGTTTTGCAGACGACGTCGCGCCGGGAGGACGTCGTGGAGACGGCAAATGAGGCCGTCGAGAAGATCCGTAGATGGCTCGCAGCGAACGGCCTGCAGCTTGCCGCGCACAAGACGGAAGCAGTCCTTGTGACCTCCAGGAAAGCCAGGGAGATCATCACTCTGAGAGTCGGAGGGTGCGACATCCCCTCGCAGCCGTCTCTTCGCTATCTGGGAGTCCAAGTAGACGCAAGGCTCTGTTTCAAGGAGCACCTCCGGATCGTCAGCGCAAAGGCGGGAGCAGTCGGCTTTGCACTGGCGCGGCTTATGCCGAACATCGGCGGCCTAAGTCAGGCGCGACGGAAGCTCCTCTCCAGCGTCGTGACGTCGGTGTTGCTGTACGCAGCCCCGACCTGGGCAGCAGCCACGGTGGTTCCATCGTACGTGCGGCAGATGACGTCGGTCTACCGGAGGAGTGATCTGCGGGTGGCCCGAGCATTCCGCATGGTGTCGTACGATGCCGTGTGTGTAGTCGCCGACATGACACCGATCCAGCTACTGGCGGAGGAACGGGCGCTGGTGTACCGTCGCAGGCGCGAGGACCCGGCCACCGACCAAAGCGCCATCGTCGAGGAGGCCAGGACGGCGACGAAGGAGCAGTGGCAGCGGCTTTGGGACGAGTCATCCAGGGGACGCTGGACGCATCGCCTCATCCCGAACATCGCAGCGTGGTCAGCGAGAGCGCACGGAGAGGTGGACCACTACCTTGCGCAGCTCCTGACAGGACACGGTGCGTTCAGGGCCTACAGGCATCGCTTGGGGCTTGAAGACGCGGCCGCGTGCCCCACCTGCCAGTCAGCACCGGAGGATGCGGAGCACGTGTTCTTTTGCTGCACGCGCTTCGAGGAGGACCGTCGGACCCTGCAGCTGAACTTCCAGCAGCCCCTGACACCAGAAACCATCGTCGACCAGATGATGGCCAGTGAGACCACGTGGAACGCGACGTCCACCTTCGCGGCCGTGGTCACTGGGAAGCTCCGCCAGGCGGAAAGGCAGAGGAGAGGAGAGCCTGTGGCGTAGAGCCGGAGGGCTGATAGCCTTACTGACGGGCTGAGAAACCAGCCGTCCCCCTCCCGCGAAGTAATGCTTGACGGCGGTCCCGCGGGAGGTTGTGGGCGACAGGAGGTGTTTTTAGTGGGTATACCCAGACTTTCGAGAGTCCCACACATTGTCTATAAAAGATTTTCACCTCCTGGCAAAAAAAAATATATATATATATATACATATATATATATATATGTACATATATATATATATATATACATATATATACATATATATATACATATATATATGTACATATATATATATATATATATATATATATATATATATATATATATATATATATATATATGTACATATATATATATACATATATATATATATATATATGTACATATATATATATATATATATATATATATATATACACATATATATATATACAGGGTGAGTCGGGAGGAGCGCACCAAACTCTAGGAGTGTATTATACACGTGAAAATAATGTAAAAAAACTCATTTGTTCTTATCCGATTTTTATTTGTTTTCAATTTATAGCATATTAACAAATAAACAAGTTATTATATAAAAAAAATTTCTTAATCATAGCGTTCTTTCAACAAATGTTCAAAAATACCGCCATTGACTTCTAAACATTTTCTGCTTCGTCTACGAAGAGCGTTTGTTGCTCTCCCAATTGATTCATTCCTTCTTCTTTTATATGGGCTGCAGTATTCTCAATTCGTCTAATTAGTGATTCCCGTGTGTCCACTTTTATTTTGTAGACTTCATTTTTCATCCAGCCCCATAAACAAAAATCTAGTGGTGTGAGGTCTGGAGATCTTGCAGGCCAATTAATAGGACCTCCACGACCAATCCAACGCCCTGGAAAACGTTCGTCCAAATGTTGCTTGACTTGACGAGCGACATGTGCAGGAGCTCCATCGTGCTGATAGTACATCTGCATTCTAATATTTATAGGAACATCTTCTAGCAGGCCTTGTAATTCATTTTGTAAAAAATTGAGGTAGTTGCCTCCTGTGAGACGATTCTCCAAAATGAAAGGGCCGATTAAATAACTGTCAACCATACCACACCACACGTTTACAGAAAACCGATGTTGAAAATTGCTTTCGACTGTTGCGTGGGGATTTTCATCAGACCATACGTGAGAGTTACGAGTGTTGTTAATGCCATCACGGGTAAATGTAGCTTCATCCGTAAAGAGTATACTCGATACATTACGATGATTATTATTTATCCACCGACAAAATTCCGTACGGTTAGCGTAATCCCCTGGTTGTAGGTGCTGTACTCTCTGAACGTGATAAGGATATAAGCCTTGCTCGTGTAGCGTGTTCATCACTCTTTTTTGTGGAATTGCCAATTGAGTGGCAATTCTCCGTGAGCTAGTAGTTGCATCTTCTTCTACTAGATGCAGAATATTTTCTACTTCTACAAAACCTTGTCGAGCAGCGCGCTCATATGTTATGTTAGCACTGGGAAGCTTACCAGTCTCGCACAATTTGTTGAAAACTCTAATAAATATGTTTTTATCAGGATGTCTTTGGTGTGGAAAACGTTCACGATATTCTTCAACAGCAGCTGTAGCATTTCCATTACAGAAACCATATACAAACACCATATTTGCATATTCTAAATTTGAATAAGTATGTGGCATTTTGCAACACTAACAATCACATTAATTCGAACTTAAACGTTCAGTTACTGTTCACCGTACACTGACAGTTCATCAAAACGTCAGAATTATCAAATGTTTATAAGCCTCGAACATGGCATACTTTGATAATGTTAAAATTCAGATAGAAGTGGAAAGCTAGATGAACATTTTTAATTACGGATAAGAACAAATGAGTTTTTTTACATTATTTTCACGTGTATAATACACTCCTAGAGTTTGGTGCGCTCCTCCCGACTCACCCTGTATATATATATATATATATATATATATATATTTTAGGAACGTAAAGCTCAACAATTTCAAAAAGGGTTGACTAACGTTAATAAATGCATTGTTTAAGGCTGTGTAGTCAGCATGCTTAAAATCAAAATCAAAAGTAAAATTATTTTCTGTCTCTAGCCATGCATTGCTAGGGGCAGATTGAAGTGTTAAAAAACACTCCAATGCTGGATGATGGGTGTCACAAGGGACGATCGGGAATTGTGATTCAGAGAACTGAATATTATTCTTGTTAAAATCTATGGGCACAAAAATCGAATCAAGAGTAACTGAGTTGTTATTACAAATTAAGTTCACTTGATGATAGTTAAGGAAGCCAAATAAGTTAGCGACCAGTGTAGTTTTTGGACAGGTGGAATCCGTATTTACTCCATAGATATCATTAATCCAAGTCGCGTGAGGTAAATTGTAGTCACCATACATGAACAAGGTGTTACAATCAGCAATCGACTCAATAATCTCACAATGCGTCTGATACGTAGTATAATCGCAGTTAGGAGGAATATATACTACTCCAAATATAACGGTATCACAACCATAGCAAATGCTCACATACAGTTCTTCGTGAAGAGAGTTATAACTGTAGACTACATTAGAAGTGTAACGTTTGGATACTGCAATTAGAACTCCACCCCGCGGGATTTCCCGGTAGTTACATTATCACGATCGCACCGATAAACGTTATAATCAAAAAAACCTAGATCCGAATTGGAAATAGAGTTTAACAACCATGTTTCAGTCAAAATAATGACAGTATGTTCCATCAACGCTATAGTGGTATTCATTAAGTTTAACTTAGAACGTAGACCACGCACATTCTGATAATAAACAGGTAATTTTGAGGAAAACGTTTTATGCAATGATGGAAACGGAGGTCCACTAGAGAGCGCTAGATTTCTTGAACAGGCGTTGTTGCTTGATGATGATAATATCGAAGATCATCTGTATAATTATTGTAATTTTCAATCATAGACTCTGTGTAATTTAAGCGTTACAGAATAAATTCATGAAATTTTTAGTCGATGGTCATCAGCATTAAAACGTTGTTTTAATGTTATATCAACATTGTAGCAACATTTAAAAAACAACATTGTTTTAATGTTGATGAAACATTACTTAAATGTATTTGCTCAGTGGGTTTATAACTCTGTGGAGTTTAATTTAATATTAAAAATAATTTCAAAGCCTTCTAGAGGATAAAACTTTTAGATCATATGATATTACCTAAAAACGTTTTTCATTTGAATAGGCGAGTTTACTGAACGCCTAGCATACATAATTAATCAATTAACTTTACGCGTGTGTGTGATTTTTTTTTTTAATTGAGTAAAGAATCCGTTAAAACGCCGTCTGGCTTCTAATTAGACATGCTCAGGGTTAATGTAATAAAATAAATACAACTATGCTCAATTTTATTACACGAATCACATAACAAACAAAAAAAAAACGCAACTGTTAATCTAAATGTTTACAATAAATTAAATGCTAAGATTAACTTTCTAATAATCACTAATCGCGGCTGTTTTCATACTTGAATAAGCACGAAAAGAAGACAATTTCGTTTTGAAAATGAGGTAATTTCTTTTGTGATAAAAAATCATTGGTTTAAACGAGAAATAAAACTCATCGCACTAAGTGAGTTTTACCTTTTTCTAATGTTTGTAAATAACAAACAAATAACGTTATATCAACATTGTAGCAACATTAAACGTTGTTTTCATGTTGATGAAATATTATAGTATATCCAAGAATCCAGGCAATATGTTAATGGTTTAAAGTCCCTGCATTGTTGACAAGAGTACATGTAAACATTCAACATAACCTAAAAACACGTCCGAAAACGTTATGTGCTAGATGCCTAACGTTGAGTTATAAATGGTTAAAAAGTGGTGAATTATGGTTAAGCTGTAGTGACGCAGCAAGGAGAGGGCCCAGGCCCACACCAAATAATATAAAACTGCCATTTCTCAATATGAATTTGAATGTGCATTGAAATGTTCTAACAAATTCACTTTTCCTCGGACTAGGAGTTTTCGGCTGGATTTATTACGAGTGGTGAAGCGGCAACGCTGTGGGGTATTACCAACAAAACGTTATAAAGAGTTTTATGTAACACCGAACATTTTCATAAGATACTTTTTCTTTGAAGTATCCATATGCATACGTTGCACATGTTCCGATGCTCGGTTTATTATAAGAATCTAATTTGAAGCTTTAAGCGAGTGTTGTCCACTCCCAGGCGTAGCGCGAAGCGGGCAAACCAAATATTCAGGCTTTCCTAAAGTCGAAATTTTACTTCATGCGCCACCGGTACAAATCACTGATTCAATGTAAAGTTTAGCGGTATGTTTTAAACTTCGTAATATGTCAGTGTTTTGTACCGGTGGCGCATGAAGTAAAATTACGAGTTTAGAAAAGCCTGAAAATTTGGCTTGGCCGCTCCGCGCTTCGCGCTACGAGACCAAACCAAATTTACAGGCTTTTCTAAACTCGAAATTTTACTTCATGCTTAGCCTGGGAGTGGAAAACACTCGCTTAAAGCTTCAAAGTAAATTCTTTTAATAAACCAAGCATCGAAATATGTGCAATGTATGCATATGGATACTTAAAAGAAAAATTCTCGTTATGAAAATGTTCGGTGTTACATAAAACTCTCTGTATATATAACGCTTGCTTTAACGTTGTGTTTAGGAAGTTTAGAGATGTCTGAATGGCAATGAAAACAACTAGATATTAGTTGCATTCTCGGATAAACTTTACTTAAATGGATTTGCTTAGTGGGCCGGTTTCTTCAACGTTACTTAAGTCCTAGTCGTGTCTCAAACAGTGTCCTAGGTCATAACCGCGTCGTAAAGTGTTGCACCAACTGATTTACGTCAAAAAAATCGCTTAAGCCATGCTCAAGTCCTAAATCAACGTTTGCTAGAACTTAGGACACGGATTCTAACCTAACAATTGTGACAACTGCAAAATTATTACCTTATTCAAAGAATCCTCCTGCTTTGTTCTCCACAATATTTGTCTACAAAAGACGATAGAAGACGTTTTTCTTCTGCGGTATAGTTTGCACTGCTTTTTCACTAATTTTTAAATGTAGCTTCGCGAAATTAGATATGTTGTGGCAGAATACGGTTAACAGATTATAAACAATAAATTCAATTATCCATAAATGGCGTGCATTTTTCCACGAATCAGGTGGGAGACATTTAAAATAAAAATTCCCGCCAAATCAACAGCCAATACAGTTTGTGTAAATCCCCACGTTGCCACTTATTCGCACAACTAAGAATGATTTACATAAGCCATTGCTAAAATCTGTTAATGCAGCGCATTTCAATTATGAGCCCTACTTAAAGTTAGGCCCTGCTTACATAAGCTTAGGACGTTGCTTTAAGATTTAAGCAATGGCTTGTTTAAGTTATTCTTAGTTGTGCGAATAAGTGGCAACGTGGCGATTTACACAACTGGCATTTGCTGTTGATTTGGTGGGAATTTTTATTTTAAATGTCTCCCACCTGATTCGTGGAAAATAGACGCCATTTATAAAGAAATGAATTTATTGTTTATAATCTGTTATCCGTATTCTGCCACAACATATCTAATTTCGCAAAGCTACATTTAAAAATGAGCGAAAAAGCAGTGCAAACTATAACGCAGAAGAAAAACGTCTTCTATCTTCCCTTGTAGATAAATATAAACATATTGTAAAGAACAAAGAGAAGGATTCTTCAAATAAGGTAATAATTTTGCCGTTGTATCGATTTTTAGGTTAGAATACGTGTCCTAAGTGTCTTAGGACTTGAGCGATTTTTTGACGTAAATCAGTTGGTTAACAACTGCATGCATGTTGGAGAAACCGGCCATTAATCTTTTTAAAATAACCAGATAATCTATAATCTAATCTAGGATCTATAACAGTGCTGTGAATGTTTGTTTATAAATCAGTTGAATTGAAGTTTCAAAAATTCTAAGTAAGTTTTGCATAATTTTCGTTATCGCGTTTCTTCATACACGTATTTATTTTAATGCGCCAACAAATTTAATTAACAATTAATTATTGCAAGTTTTTGGTAAGTAAAGTTCTGAGAATATATTACCAATTATTCCTAAAAGCTTAATTAACGAATCGAAAAGTTATGCGAAGGGATGTCTGCTAATATTACGTCAGTTAAACCATTGAGTAAGTAATTTAATTTATATAAATAATGATTAAACAACCTAAACCACCTTCATAAAATATTCGCAGCTTTTGGAAAATAAATAGAAACTAGAATTCTCCCACTGAACAAAAAACAAACAAATAACATTGTAGCAACATTAAACGTTATTTTAATGTTGATAAAACATTACTTAAATGTATTTGTTCAGTGGGCTCAATTTTCATTTCATTTCAGTGAGTATTGATTGATAAGGCTGATAAATGTTAAAAGTTCATCTTCACTTTTATATAAATTAAACAATTTAAACACTTTCAAATATATATATTGTGCATTAGCTACAATTGTTTGAAGAAGTCACAGTGTGGCGAAACAATTGTAGCGAATGCACAATATATATTTGAAAGTGTTTAAATTGTTTTACTGATATAAGAGTCAGTGAGTATTTATAGATTCATTTTGATGATGTCATGTTCTTACTACAGGTAAAAGATAGGATAACAATTTTTCCTTAACTAACCAAAACATTCGGTTATTTAAAAAATGTTGATAAAATAAATCCGTTAAACATTGTATTATAAGCAGGGTTGTTGTGTTTAAAACACTTTGTTTTAAAACAGTGTTTTAAACATGTTTAAAAACAGACGTCGTAATTTAAACGGTTTTATTTTAAACATGTTTTAACTTTGTAATTTGTTTAAAGCATGTTTTAAACTTGTAATTTGTTTAAAGCATGTTTTAAACGTTGAATTTGTTTAAAACGTTTTTTTTTTACAACAACAACAAATCTTTATTATTAGAGGATACAAAATAAACGAATACATTATGCTATACAACAAATAAATAAATTTAAATTCCTCTTAATAACTGGCTATCGACCAGAGGTCGAGAATTAATGATACTGATTTTGTTATTTTCTTTGTCTGTTAGTGTGGGTAAAGTGATGAAATTAAGTCGAAAATGGTAGATGTCGGATGTTTGTGTTTTCGGGTAACATGCGGGTTTAGGCGTTTACAGTATTGGGAACGGAATCGGAAGTTTAAAGGGATTTTTCAGAATTTTTCTGCAAGGTATGGTAGTCTTAATGTAGTTAGTTGTATGAGTTACGTGAAGGTGTTAAGTCACTTAATTAAACACAGTTATATTCCTTTCTTCACTTTTATTTTTCTTGCTAGATGTACATTTCGGGTACTAAGTACCCATTATCAATAGCTAACTAACTAACTATATAGTAGTCTGGTTTGAATTGGGGAGTTTTTTTTTATTATCTTAAATTAACCAAATTATATTTTATACTACTTCATTAAGATTTTTGTTTACATTTTTAAATTTTAGCTAAACTGTTGAAGGTATTTTCAATTACATTATTAAACATAACATTTTATTACAATAAAATATAACAACTGTGTGTGCATAAATGTCAGAGGTATATATACTGTAAATTTTGCGACATTCGTTGCTTTTTTTTATAGATTTCAATATGAATCTTTAAATGAGGGTTTTCCACTCCCAGACTAAGCATGAAGTAAAATTTCGAGTTTAGAAAAGCCTGAAAGTTTGGATTGGCCGCGTAGCGAAGCGAAGCGGCCAATTCAAATTAGGCTTTTCTAAACTCGAAATTTTACTTCACGCGCCACGCGCATAAAACACTGAAATATCGTAAAGTTTAAAATATACGGCTTTATCAATCTAATATGTAGATGTGAATAAAACGTGAGTCAAATTCTGAGCTTGTTTAAAAGAGTAATTATCTAACGTATATTAGGTTGCCTATAATCGTAGTTGTATGTGTTTTTTGAACTGTAAATCAGTGTTTTTAAGCGTGGCACATGAACTAAAATTTAGATATTGATAATGAAGGTTTAAATTAAATTACACTTGGTTTGTTTCACAATTTTTTACTTTACTATTTACTCGACTAGTTTCGCGTTTTACAGCATTATCTCCTGATAATGCTGTAAAACGCGAAACTAGTCGAGTAAATAGTAAAGTAAAAAATTGTGAAACAAACCAAGTGTAATTTAATTTAAACCTTCATTATCAATATTTAAAAATGTTTCACCAAGTGATAAGTGAGAAAATTATTCAAGAAATAAAATTTCCAGTTTAGAAAAGCCTAATTTGGATTGTCCGTTCTGCTTCGCTACGCGGCCCATCCAAATTCTTAGGCTTTTCTAAGCTCGAGATTTTACTCTATTGATGAAATTAACGTGGCAACATCGCGTTTTCATATGCTCCAACTTCACTCTAGTTACATTTGGAGTAATTTAGAGGTTATGTTGCAGTGTTTATTCAATTCAAGACAGAAGCTCTTGGCACTAGTTTTTGTATACATTTATTTCTAATTTCTAGATCTTTAAATGTTCGCTCTTAAAGAAATAATATCTTTATTAATAATAACTATTATTACTAGTTTATACATTTTAGAAAACACAATTTTATAATATAAGATGCAAATTTTGCAATGATAATAAATTTGAAATTATAACGGTAAGTGGGTACGTTAAAATAATAAATGTAACGGTAATCAAATACCAGGTATCTTAGAAACTAATTATCCGAATTTAATTAGGAATTAAAAGCGAGCAGCCAACGAAACGTCCGCTTAAGGGAGTCCATACGTAAAATTCAGTATTATTTGGTCTATCATTAAATGAAATTCGAGCGATTTGATTTCCTTTAAGCACGTTATGTTAATTCATATCAGCCAGGTTATTATACATTGCATCTATAATTTGAATAACTTTTTTTATTGTTAATGAAATGTGAAAACAAGTCAATAACCGCTTTATTATTATTATAAGTATTCCCACTGAGCAAACACAATTAAATAATGTTTCATCAATATTAAAACAACGTTTAATCTTGTTACAATATTGATATAACGTTATTTGTTTGTTTTTTGTTCAGTGGGTTAAGAATGATTGCTATGTTATTTTTATGAGAAAAATTGTTAACTAAAATACATAATAATTAATATTTTAATTTAAACAAAACACACTAAATTTGTTTAAGCAATGAATGAAATGAGTAAGGATTTTCGTAATCATAATATTATAATATTTATAACAGCTGTTTTCGACTCCTGAATTAGGCACGAAGTAAATCTTTCAAGTTTAGAGCTTGAAATGTTTGCTTCATTCTTGATCAAGGGTTTTTTTTAAATTACTAACTCACTGAGTTAATTTGATAAATTATATAGTGTGTTCAATAAAAGAAAAACCTCTAGAGTGCCATCCCACTGAAAAAACACAATTAAGTAATGTTTCATCAACATTAAAACAACGTTTAATGTTGCTACAATGTTGATATAACGTTATTTGTTTGTTTTTAGCACAGAGGGATGATTTAATCTTTTTTAAATTTAAGTTGACTACACGCTTTAGGAATTGACATGTAAAACGTCAGACCTAATAATTGTAATACAAAATTAAACACCTGCCAGCCTATTTTAGGCATTCCGTGGCACTCTAGAGGTTATTTTTTATTAAATATATGAAATTATTTGATTTGATTTGAGAATTTGTAAATAAAAATGTAAATATTTTCTTATTTAAATATTTCGGTTATTACTCATTCAATACAAAATGTATAAGTATTTTTTAATGTATTTTTAAACCAAATTTTCAGGCTTTTCTAAACTCGAAATTTTACTTCATGCTTAGTCTGGGAGTGAACAAACTCGTTCTAAGCTTCAAATGTAACTCTTTTATAAAATCGACGAATGCCTGAACATTTACAGCGTATACAGCGTGTATATATGAAAGAAACTTTTCCAGTAAGTAATATAACAAGTCATTCATAGAAATCATAAAAAGAAGTGCAGTTTTGTAACTAAAATCAACTTTTAGAGTTACCTTTACAAATGCTCGTCTGTTAATGAGTAAGAAATTCATTGTTCATATCTAGAGAAAACAATGGAATAATTATAATTCTTTATTATAGTACTGAAATCAGTAAAAAAATTATTCTTTATAAATATGAATGGAATTTGATACATGCTTCAATTAATTAAACTGATAAGAGATTAATCTTATTAAATTACAAATACAACAGACTGAAAATGATCATGAGAACATAACATTTGAAATAAATGTTTACAAAATAAAGAGTTTATTTTTAGAATAGCCGAGTCTATCGTATGCACATAAATTTAATCTAGAAATTTTCTGGTTTTATTCGTAACGATGAGGTCACCTTCTGCAAGGTTTACCGGAAAAAGAGGGCGCGCACACTGCGCATCTGACACTCGGCGCGCGTTCCCACTGCTGCCAACGTCGATTTGAATTGAATAAAAGTCCTTGGTGCAGTCGAGGTCCGGTGATTTAATCTCGGCAGAATGTACAATTCCAACCTTTAACTAAGTTGTACAGAAATGGCAATTTAAATTAATTTAAGCTGTAAGAGCGAAAAGAAGCCAGATTACTTCACATTGAACAAACACATTGAAGTAATATTTCATCAACATAAATACAACGTTTAATGTTGTTGCAATGCTGATATAACGTTCATTATTTGTTATTTGCTCAGTGGGTTTATATAAATTCAAAAATAAATAGTTATTTAGGTAACTACCTACTAAGCAAAAAGCAAACAACATTTTATCAACATTGTAACAACATTAAACGTTGTTTTTATGTTGATAAAACATTACTTGAATGTGTTGGCTCAGTGGCTCCAATTTTCTTCAACTTGAAGAGGTGCATCCAGTGGCGTAGGAAGGGGAGTACGGCCAGCCCTGGGTGTCATCACCGAGTGGGTGACTAAATCGCAAACATGAGTTTTAAAAACTATAAATGTGTCAATAGATTTACATGACATTTATATGAACATCTTTTATCACATTTTTAAATTAAAAAGGTGATAATAGATTTTCATAAAAATGTGATGTAAATCTATTGACATTTGGCCCGTTCATCAGAGACAACAGTTGGGAGTTTACTGGCAACTGTTGGGGAATTATTTGATGACCGGATTGTTAATCGTAAACGTGTTTGAAATCTTTGAAATTGTACAAAATAGACCGACCGGAGTACAGTTCATTAGATATCAACATGCAGCACAAACAAATCCAAACATGTTGAATGTTGAACATTTTATGCGCCACGCGTATAAAACACCGAATAAAAGTGAATTTCACAATTTAGATAACTTATACCTATAATTTAACCCGACGCCCTAAGGGGCAACAAGGGATAGCAGAAGAAGAAGAAGATACCTATAATTTAAAACTTCTTATTTAAATTTATGAAATTTCGGATGCCTGCCTTAAATGAATAATAATTTTAATTTTAAAAAATATAACTCCCTTTTAAAATGCATTGATAATTTAAGCACTAGTGCTGTAAACGACAGCTTCACGCATATTAATCGATGTATATATGAATATATTGATAGGCAGGTCGTACATAAAATTTGGAAATAACAATTTTAAAAACGTGCTATTTTTTTACTGATCAGTTTAAATATCTAAAATATTTTGACAAATAAAGGAGAAATACCAATTTTAAAAACGTGCTATTATTTTTTATTTTATTTTTTTACTGATCATGGCGCCTTCTTTGACTAATTTTGTGTACCCTATGTCAATAGAGGTGACTAATACACATTATACATTTTTTCACGAATCCTAATCATTAATTACGTCTTGTATGAAACAAAAACGTTTTGAACACTTACAATCGGTAAAACCCCCTTTAAGCAATAATCTCTTTACTAAAAATGCTTTAAAAGGCCAGTGATAAACAAAAAAGGCGAACGCGCCGGGAAATTTTGCTGTAATTTATACACTTTTACATTTATTTGTGACTATTAGCAAATGGATAATGAATTACAGAGTTCAACGTTTTTTCCCAAGCAGAAATAAATTGTTTTGTTTGTTTCTAAGCGGGAATAAACTTCAAACCAAAAGCGGTGTGGTCTGTCAAATTCTAAAAGATCATCTAATAAAAATAACGCAAAAACTAGTAACATTTCCGTCGGAGAGTTTAATGACTTTTTTGCTGAAATCTCAACCAAACTTATGATCTCATTGGCAGAATCTGACGTTGACCCTATTATATTAATGTGTAACAACTCTCCCAACTGTAATCAATATTTTGTTTTTTCCACTATATCAACTAGTACTGTAAGGGATATTATACGCAAGCTGAATAACAGTAAAAGTAAGGACATCTACGGTCTTCGCTGTGATGTTTTAAAATCAGTATTAAATGTAATCATATCGCCTCTCACAACACTTTTAAACAGATGCATAGAAAATAATATTTTCCCGGAAGCATTAAAACAGGCTCTAGTTATACCAATTCATAAAAAAGGGGATTATATTGACCCCAATAACTTCCGCCCCATCTCACTACTTCCCATATTCTCTAAAATCTACGAAAAAATTCTTCAACTACAGCTACTTGATTATTTTGAGAACCAGAACCTGCTTCTTAATGATTGGTGGAACTAACAACCGGTTGTTTTGAAGAGGGATCGGTGTCAATGGCGAGCTTTCTTGACTTGTCGAAAGCATTCGACTGTGTGTCCCACTAAACACTTCTACGTAAATTGTATTTCTACAACATACATCCAAGTAGCTGTAAATTGATAATGTCATATCTGTCAGGCCGGAGTCAATGTGTCATATACAATGAAAATGTATCTAAACCACTGCCTCTCAAACCTGGGGTTCCCCAAGGATCCATTTTGGGGCCTCTGTTATTTTTAATATACGTAAATGATCTACCCCAATCAATTACAACTGCGAACGGGTGTGAAGTTACCAATAGATTCGCCAATAGATCATAAAAAAATAAAACAACAATATATTTGATATTTTTCTCCACAGGCCTACTCATTGTACACCATTCTAGATGATAACATTGATAAACCCGGTTTACTACCCCTTTCTACCCCTATCCCTCACCTAATTCCGTTTGATTATCAACTTTCATTATGTGCTCCTCAAAATTTTCAAGTTATTTTTATATACACATGTTCCCCATACGTCTATTAATCAATTAGAAAAGAAAAAAAATTCACACCGCACCCCCGTAACCCCCCAAAAATAAAAATGCATACTGGATTAATAACTATTTTTCGCCATTAAATATTCCAAATATTAAAACTGTTTATGTACACACGTATTGCTTGCCTATGTTTCAACAAATATAAAATAAAAAACAAACTACCCCCACCCCATATGATCTTTTTTTTTTCGAAAAATTATTTATTTGCGGTAATTGCTCCTCTCACTATTGTAAATATTTACTTATAGGCGTTTTCTTCATACTTCAATTGTTCATTTATGATAAAAATATTTTTCACACCGTAGGTCCCCCACCCCTAAAATATGCGAATTTGAAAAATGACTGGATTTTTCATGACAAATAATTAGATTTCAGTAATTGCTCCTCCAAATTATAAAAATATTTTTACACAGGCGTGTTCCCCATACTTTCTTTATTCAGATTCTACAGTCAAATTATTCACACCGAACTTCCCCCGCCCCTAAATAATTGCGAATATAACACGTGATCATCTCTCGATGTTTATGATAAATAATTAGTTTTCAGTAATTGATCCTCTGAGTTTTGCAAATATTATTACACAGGCGTGTTTGCCATACTTCATTTATTCAGATTTTACAATCAAATTTTTCACACCGAACTTCCCCCACCCCTAAATAATTGCGAATATAACACTTGATATGTTTTAGATTTTTTATGATAAATAATTAGTTTTTAGTAATTGCTCCTCTAAAATTTGAAAATATTTTTACACAGGCGTGTTCCCCATACTTCATTTATTCAGATTCAACAATCAAGTTTTTCACACCGAACTTCCCCCACCCCCAAATAATTGCGAATACAACACATGATATGTTTTCGATTTTTTATGATAAATAATTAGTTTTCAGTAATTGCTCCTCCGAAATTTAAAAAAAATTGCACAGGCGTGTTCCCCATACTTCTTTTATTTAGATTCAACAATCAAATTTTTCACACCGAACTTCCCCCACCCCTAAATTATTGCGAATATAACACATGATATGTTTTCGATTATTTATGATAAATAATTAGAATTTAGTAATTGCTCCTACAAAATTTAAAAATATATTTGCACAGGCGTGTTTCCCATACTTCATTTATTCAGATTCAACAATCAAATTTTTCACACTGAACTTCCCCCACCCCTAAATAATTGCGAATATAACACATAATATGTTTTCGATTTTTTATGATAAATAATTAGTTTTCAGTAATTGCCCCTCCGAAATTTAAAAATATTTTTGCACAGGCGTGTTCCCCATACTTCATTTGTTCAGATTCAACAATCAAATTTTTCACACCGATCTTCCCCCACCCCTAAATAATTGCGAATATAACACATGATCATCTTTCGATTTTTTATGATAAATAATTAGTTTTCAGTAATTGCTCCTCCGAAATTTGAAAATATTTTTGCACAGACGTGTTCCCCATACTTTATTTGTTCAGATTCACCATAAAATTTTTTACACCGAACTTCCCCCACCCCTAAATAGTTGCGAAAACAACACATAATATGTCTTCAATTTTTTATGATAAATAATTAGTTTTTAGTAATTGCTCCTCCGAAATTTGAAAATATTTTTGCACAGGCGTGTTCCCCATACTTCATTTGTTCAGATTCAACAATCAACTTTTTCACACCGAACTTCCCCCAACCCTAAATAGTTGCGAAAATAACACATAATATGTCTTCGATTTTTTATGATAAATAATTAGTTTTCAGTAATTGCTCATCCGAAATTTGAAAATATTTTTGCACAGGCGTGTTCCCCATACTTCATTTATTCAGATTCAACCATCAAATTTTTCACACCGAACTTCCCCCACCCCTAAATAATTGCGAATATAACAAATGATCATCTTTCGATTTTTTATGATAAATAATTACTTTTGAGTAATTGCTCCTCCGAATTTTGAAAATATTTTTGCACAGGCGTGTTCCCTTTATTTTATTTATTCAGATTTTACAATCAAAATTACTTCACTGAGCTTCTCCCACCCCTAAATATTTGTTAATATAACACATGATCATCTTTCGATTTTTTATGATTAATAATTAGTTTTTAGTAATTGCTTCTTCGAATTTTGAAAATATATTTATCTAGGCGTGTTCCCCATACTTTATTTGTTCAGATTATACAAACAAAATGTTCACAACAAACTTCCTTCGCCCGTAAATAATTGCGAATAACACATGATCATTTCTCGATTTTTTATGATAAATAATTAGTTTTTAGTAATTGCTCGTCCAAATTTTGAAAATATAAGAGGCGTATTACCTATACTTGATTTGTTAATTTTGATAAACACAATATTTAAACTAGAGCTTTCCTATTTCTAAATAATTGCGAATGATCAACTTATTATTTTTATTTTGAAAATATTTTTAAACAGAGATACTTTAAATGCTCAAGTTTTTTATATTTAATGATTATTTTTTACAACAAACGTAAAAAATTTAATAGCTCTTGTTTTTTCTGGAGAAAGTACCGAATTAAATTGTGATAATTTAGAGAAAGTGAAAAAAAAGATATATATATATATATATATATATATATATATATATATATATATATATATATATATATATTTATGGAATACAACCCAGAGTACTTTAAGCAACAAATCTACGTTTGTTTAAATTTTAGGCACTCAAAATGTCATTCATTTAAGCAAAATCCCTTTACCGCTCGACAATAAAACTATTAACATTGTCGTCCGGTTTTGAGATAATTCTAAGCAACACATTTTTGGGTCTGTCAACTTGGCTCCCCCAACTCAAAATTTTCAAATAAAAAATATTGCGCCCGAAAGGTCTTAACTTGCGCTCACTTGCGCCCAAATATAAAAACTTGCGCTGTTAAGGGTAGAAAGTTATAGCGATTTGAAAATAGGGGGGGGGGGCTAAGGACGCCAGCCCCCCCATCTCGGAATTTTTAACTTTTTCTTTCATAAATACATTCTATGGAACTTGCGCTGTCGATACCACCTAATTTTACAAGTTGCGCTGCAAAAATACAGCCCCTATAAACGAAATAAAGGAGGGTGCCAGCCCCCCACTTTACATTTTTTAAGTTTTATTGCATTGTACACAAAGCTTAGAAGTTGCGCTCACTTGCGCCATCGAAATTTCTTCAATATCAGTTCTCATGAAAAAGTTATGGCATATTTTATATATACTCGAATCCAGTGCGCGTATTCCCATAATCTCCATGCAACTACAGAAGAGTAATACAATAAACATACTTAACTCACAACCACTGTCCTTCTTCGTCGAAAAGCATACATTATACAACCAAAACAGTAATTTTCTATAATATTTGCATATTTATTCCAGTGCCGTATCATGGTGGAAATATATATTTTTATTATTACTTAAATAATTTTATTTCCAAGACAAATAACAATAATTCGATTCAATTAATAAATATAACTTTAACAATGTATTTAAAATGCATGTCTGCTGATTAGAAAAGTTGCGCTGTTTTCCCAATAGCGTTACAAATAATTTATTATTTAATTTAATTAAATATTTTCAAAACCAAACGTGAAAATGTAAATTTTTTAAGTGATTTTACTTAAACAATGCATAAGAAATGCATCTATGCAAATGAGAAAAGTTGCGCTGTTTTCCCAGTGGCGTCACAATTAATTTATTATTATTTAATTAAATTAAATATTTTTCAAACCAAACGGAAAATTTTGAATTTTCTAAGTGATATTACTTTAACAATGCATAGGAAATGCATTTATGCTAATGAGAAAAGTTGCGCTGTTTTTACAGTGGCGTCAGTGATCATTCCCAAAAACGGATGGTTCCCGTCGGTCACCCTACATTGCATATAGCAACATATTAACCTCTACTTCTTTTGATCTTGAACAATGATTTTTGCTTGGAAGCAAGTCATTGTATTCTTTCCATAAGCCATTATGTCTTCTGCAAAATGGTATAAAATGACCCGGTATGAAACCCACAACACCACGTAAAATAAACAGTTTGTTCTGTACATTTAGTTTAAACGGAATATTTTCTAAATTAGTTACTAAGTTCAATGTTTTACTGTCCGTGTTAACGGGTTCTATGAATATGAAATTGTTTAACTGTGTTTCAAATAATAATTTATTATTACACAAACTGCAATTTTGTTTAAATTCCGTGCTTAAATTATGTTGTAAAATGTTTTCTAAGTTATGAATGTTGTAATTTGAAAATTCTACAGAAATAAAATCTTCATTCTTAATTTTTATTTGCGAACATATATCACATCTATTGATATTTGTTTGACATGAAGGTAAACATGCATTTAATAATTTAGTTAAAAACGTAAATGCATTTAAGCATATTATGTTTTCTGGAAGAATGGACTTTTGTGCAATTTCGTTTAAAATGTGTGCTCTTAGAGTGTAAATACTTTTTGTCACGCCTTTGTCTATTAGAACCATAAAAAAAACACGTATTTTGAGAATTTTCTTCAATGAAATTTTTAAACTCGCCACTGTCGCAGTATGACCCCGCTATTAATTGTGTTAATGCGTCAAACGCACATGTATTCTCTAAAACCACTAAATTGTTATCAATTTTTATTGGTTGCAAAGATACACAGCTTCCGTTTCTCAGTAATCCTATATTAGACACTTTTTTAGATAATGGACTAAAAAATAAAATCTCATTATTCGGTTCTAAGTACGACTATCTCTTTCTTCTTTTATTCAGTCCCCTCCAATTCTCCTCTTCAGACATTTCCGGTATTTCTAAGTTGTTCTGCCCTTCCTCATAACACTGTTTGCATACATGTTTGTCTTTGATTTTAAATTGACAATTTTTGTTTAAGTGTAATTGAATTGTACAAATTTTGCATGTTGATTGGCACCCATCTTCCATCAACATCTGACAGGATGCATAGAATTCCATATTATCCTAAAAAAGTAATGTTTTACTATTTTGTAAAAATAAATACTCACGTTTTCATCACAATTGGGGATTGCATCGGGCATTTGTGCTTCATCTATTTCGATGAATTCAACCTATAAGGAAACGTATATTAAATATCTTTCACTAAATTCTCATTAATTACTTGGTGCAACATGATTCAAATATATGAATAATAATTTGAATGTTTTTCTGACTAGTATCGGCTTCTAGCCATTAGTTAGTAAAATAAACCAAGTGTTATTTAATTCTAATTATTATTTTTTAAATAAATTAACTTATGAACATTCAGGATTTACTATATTTATAGTATGATATTAACCAAATAGGTTTTATTTTTGTTATTTTATGTTATGTAACTTGGTTAACCAATTGGTTATTTATTTTTGTTAAAATATATAACAAATTTCAGATTTAAACCAGGATTTAAATTTAAAATTAAAATGTATAGTAAATGATGCTATTTTCATTGGAAAATTGTGTTTACAAAATAATTGATTATTAATATGACTATCACCAAAAACTTAATAATTGATTGAATTATATTATTAACACAATAATTATTGTATTAACACAATAATATTAAATAATACCCTCTCCTCCCAAAATTATATCCAAACACAAGGACTGCGACATTGTCCAAGTAACAGAAGACATTACAAAATATATATCCCTTCATGACAACATTTCAAACGCCTCTATTTCCCAATTCCTTACAGAACTCTCTGAGTCAGTCAATAAGAATACCCCTACTTACACCAAACCTACCTACAAATACCCCCTCCTAAAATATATACTGATTAAATATAAACGACAACTTTACAGAGACATACAACAGACGGACGAACCAATACTAAAACAAAAATTCAATGCACTAAACAAAGACATTCACAAACTAATCAAAGATTACAAACGAGACAAATGGATACGAGCATGCGAAGAAATAAACAAAAGACAGGGCAAAAACTACTGGGACGAAATAAAAAAATTAGCTAAATACAGAAAGACGGACATACTACGAAATCTACGACATCCGACGACTAATGAAACGACACATGATCCCAACGAAATATCTGACATCTTTGCCGGGTATTTTGAAAACAATTTTACTGAAAAACAATCTATGACTTATAACGGAGACTTCTACAACACTGTTAATTCCTGGTACGTTTCCTTTATAAATAATCATAATCCCTATCCCCCTGATGACAACATAGAAAAGGAAGAGTATTTCAGTGTGCTACACAAAGGAAAAAACAGCGCGCCTGGTTATGACAATATTCCTAGAACAATCCTCAAATCCCTTCCAGAAAACATACATAAATATATCATCAAAATCCTTAACTTCATATACCATACCCAAACCATTCCCCAGGAATGTAAGCAGGGTATAATTACGGGCATACTTAAACATGACAGCGATGCGCTAGAAGTCTCTAGCTATAGACCAATTACCCTTCTTCCAGTCCTGAGAAAAATATTTGAATCCATCCTCAAAAACAAACTCTTATCCCATATCTCCCAACATATCTCTCCTTATCAATTTGGATTCCTCCAACATAGATCGACCACTCTCCCACTCAGTATCCTAACTTCCAATTGCCAAATAGCACACCTCGAAAATAAAAAATCAGCCGTATTATTTCTAGACATCAAAAAAGCCTTCGATTCAGTTTGGCATCGAGGTTTGCTGTTCAAGTGCTACTCCCTAAACATCCCATCACACCTAATCTACTTCATTGACAACTTCCTAAATAATCGACTCCTTAATGTTCGCATCCGTAATACCATCTCCCGATCCTTTATCCCCCAACAAGGTGTACCTCAAGGATCCCCATTATCACCCCTCCTCTACAACATCTACGTCCATGATATATACAATCCCAACCCACAGTACCTTAATTCCTCAGCATACTTCCTTCTCTTTGCTGATGACACGGCTCTTGTGGTACATGAACCGAGCCTTCCCAAGGCTCTGTAACGGTTCGACCCTAGTTATTATACAAATTTATAATTTGTATTATTATTTACGTTGTGTTGTGTGTGTAGTAACCCTTTTATTTATTTACCAGGTTCGTTATTTGTGTCAATATGCATTATCGTAAATACTGTGTCTTTCTTCCCTTTTAATTTGACTAGGAGGATGTGTGGACAATAAATAAAACAGGATATGAGCTTAACGTATGCAAAGTTTATTGACCTTTTATGACATTTCTAATGAATTGGTATGTCTTATTTTATTTATATTCACAAAATACATTATCAAACGTTTGTGCTTAGAAGCCATGTGCATTTAGTTAAACTCAAAAATATGTATGACTCTACTTGTGGGAGCAAAATTAACTAGCCCCTGCATTTGCATTACGAGATGGGAAACCCACAAAAACCATCCCGGAGTTGTTAGCGAAGCATATGTAATATAATAATAATAATAATAATATCCCTTATATTTTGTTTGTAGTGATTTATTCCTTCCAATCGGCTTTTATGTATTTGTAAAAGAATTGGGAAATAATTCATTTTGTTAGTACTGATTTATTCCTTCCAATCGGCTCTTACGTATTTGTAAAAGAATTGGGAAATAATTCATTTTGTTTGTAGCAATTTATTCCTTCCAATCGGCTTTTACGTATTTGTAAAAGAATTGGGAAATAATTCATTTTGTTTGTAGTGATTTATTCCTTCCAATCGGCTTTTACGTATTTGTAAAAGAATTGGGAAATAATTCATTTTGTTTGTAGCGATTTATTCCTTCCAATCGGCTTTTACGTATTTGTAAAAGAATTGGGAAATAATTCATTTTGTTTGTAGCGAATTATTCCTTCCAATCGGCTTTTACGTATTTGTAAAAGAATTGGGAAATAATTCATTTTGTTTGTAGCGAATTATTCCTTCCAATCGGCTTTTACGTATTTGTAAAAGAATTGGGAAATAATTCATTTTGTTTGTACCGATTTATTCCTTCCAATCGGCTTTTACGTATTTGTAAAAGAATTGGGAAATAATTCATTTTGTTTGTAGCGAATTATTCCTTCCAATCGGCTTTTACGTATTTGTAAAAGAATTGGGAAATAATTCATTTTGTTTGTAGCGATTTATTCCTTCCAATCGGCTTTTACGTATTTGTAAAAGAATTGGGAAATAATTCATTTTGTTTGTAGCGAATTATTCCTTCCAATCGGCTTTTACGTATTTGTAAAAGAATTGGGAAATAATTCATTTTGTTTGTAGCGAATTATTCCTTCCAATCGGCTTTTACGTATTTGTAAAAGAATTGGAAAATAATTCATTTTGTTTGTAGCGAATTATTCCTTCCAATCGGCTTTTACGTATTTGTAAAAGAATTGGGAAATAATTCATTTTGTTTGTAGCGAATTATTCCTTCCAATCGGCTTTTACGTATTTGTAAAAGAATTGGGAAATAATTCATTTTGTTTGTAGCGAATTATTCCTTCCAATCGGCTTTTACGTATTTGTAAAAGAATTGGGAAATAATTCATTTTGTTTGTACCGATTTATTCCTTCCAATCGGCTTTTACGTATTTGTAAAAGAATTGGGAAATAATTCATTTTGTTTGTAGCGAATTATTCCTTCCAATCGGCTTTTACGTATTTGTAAAAGAATTGGGAAATAATTCATTTTGTTTGTAGCGATTTATTCCTTCCAATCGGCTTTTACGTATTTGTAAAAGAATTGGGAAATAATTCATTTTGTTTGTAGCGAATTATTCCTTCCAATCGGCTTTTACGTATTTGTAAAAGAATTGGGAAATAATTCATTTTGTTTGTAGCGAATTATTCCTTCCAATCGGCTTTTACGTATTTGTAAAAGAATTGGGAAATAATTCATTTTGTTTGTACCGATTTATTCCTTCCAATCGGCTTTTACGTATTTGTAAAAGAATTGGGAAATAATTCATTTTGTTTGTAGCGAATTATTCCTTCCAATCGGCTTTTACGTATTTGTAAAAGAATTGGGAAATAATTCATTTTGTTTGTAGCGAATTATTCCTTCCAATCGGCTTTTACGTATTTGTAAAAGAATTGGGAAATAATTCATTTTGTTTGTACCGATTTATTCCTTCCAATCGGCTTTTACGTATTTGTAAAAGAATTGGGAAATAATTCATTTTGTTTGTAGCGATTTATTCCTTTCAATCGGCTTTTACGTATTTGTAAAAGAATTGGGAAATAATTCATTTTGTTTGTAGCGAATTATTCCTTCCAATCGGCTTTTACGTATTTGTAAAAGAATTGGGAAATAATTCATTTTGTTTGTAGCGAATTATTCCTTCCAATCGGCTTTTACGTATTTGTAAAAGAATTGGGAAATAATTCATTTTGTTTGTACCGATTTATTCCTTCCAATCGACTTTTACGTATTTGTAAAATAATGGGGAAATAATTCATTTTGTTTGTAGTGATTTATTCCTTCCAATCGGCTTTTACGTATTTGTAAAAGAATTGGGAAATAACTCATTTTGTTTGTAGCGATTTATTCCTTCCAATTGGCTTTTACGTATTTGTAAAAGAATTGGGAAATAATTCATTTTGTTTGTAGCGATTTATTCCTTCCAATCGGCTTTTACGTATTTGTAAAAGAATTGGGAAATAATTCATTTTGTTTGTAGCGATTTATTCCTTCCAATCGGCTTTTACGTATTTGTAAAAGAATTGGGAAATAATTCATTTTGTTTGTAGCGATTTATTCCTTCCAATCGGCTTTTACGTATTTGTAAAAGAATTGGGAAATAAATCATTTTGTTTGTAGCGATTTATTCCTTCCAATCGGCTTTTACGTATTTGTAAAAGAATTGGGAAATAATTCATTTTGTTTGTAGCGATTTATTCCTTCCAATCGGCTTTTACGTATTTGTAAAAGAATTGGGAAATAATTCATTTTGTTTGTAGCGAATTATTCCTTCCAATCGGCTTTTACGTATTTGTAAAAGAATTGGGAAATAATTCATTTTGTTTGTAGCGAATTATTCCTTCCAATCGGCTTTTACGTATTTGTAAAAGAATTGGGAAATAATTCATTTTGTTTGTACCGATTTATTCCTTCCAATCGGCTTTTACGTATTTGTAAAAGAATTGGGAAATAATTCATTTTGTTTGTAGCGATTTATTCCTTTCAATCGGCTTTTACGTATTTGTAAAAGAATTGGGAAATAATTCATTTTGTTTGTAGCGAATTATTCCTTCCAATCGGCTTTTACGTATTTGTAAAAGAATTGGGAAATAATTCATTTTGTTTGTAGCGAATTATTCCTTCCAATCGGCTTTTACGTATTTGTAAAAGAATTGGGAAATAATTCATTTTGTTTGTACCGATTTATTCCTTCCAATCGACTTTTACGTATTTGTAAAATAATGGGGAAATAATTCATTTTGTTTGTAGTGATTTATTCCTTCCAATCGGCTTTTACGTATTTGTAAAAGAATTGGGAAATAACTCATTTTGTTTGTAGCGATTTATTCCTTCCAATTGGCTTTTACGTATTTGTAAAAGAATTGGGAAATAATTCATTTTGTTTGTAGCGATTTATTCCTTCCAATCGGCTTTTACGTATTTGTAAAAGAATTGGGAAATAATTCATTTTGTTTGTAGCGAATTATTCCTTCCAATCGGCTTTTACGTATTTGTAAAAGAATTGGGAAATAATTCATTTTGTTTGTACCGATTTATTCCTTCCAATCGACTTTTACGTATTTGTAAAATAATGGGGAAATAATTCATTTTGTTTGTAGTGATTTATTCCTTCCAATCGGCTTTTACGTATTTGTAAAAGAATTGGGAAATAACTCATTTTGTTTGTAGCGATTTATTCCTTCCAATTGGCTTTTAAGTATTTGTAAAAGAATTGGGAAATAATTCATTTTGTTTGTAGCGATTTATTCCTTCCAATCGGCTTTTACGTATTTGTAAAAGAATTGGGAAATAATTCATTTTGTTTGTAGCGATTTATTCCTTCCAATCGGCTTTTACGTATTTGTAAAAGAATTGGGAAATAATTCATTTTGTTTGTAGCGAATTATTCCTTCCAATCGGCTTTTACGTATTTGTAAAAGAATTGGGAAATAATTCATTTTGTTTGTAGCGAATTATTCCTTCCAATCGGCTTTTACGTATTTGTAAAAGAATTGGGAAATAATTCATTTTGTTTGTACCGATTTATTCCTTCCAATCGGCTTTTACGTATTTGTAAAAGAATTGGGAAATAATTCATTTTGTTTGTAGCGATTTATTCCTTTCAATCGGCTTTTACGTATTTGTAAAAGAATTGGGAAATAATTCATTTTGTTTGTAGCGAATTATTCCTTCCAATCGGCTTTTACGTATTTGTAAAAGAATTGGGAAATAATTCATTTTGTTTGTAGCGAATTATTCCTTCCAATCGGCTTTTACGTATTTGTAAAAGAATTGGGAAATAATTCATTTTGTTTGTACCGATTTATTCCTTCCAATCGACTTTTACGTATTTGTAAAATAATGGGGAAATAATTCATTTTGTTTGTAGTGATTTATTCCTTCCAATCGGCTTTTACGTATTTGTAAAAGAATTGGGAAATAACTCATTTTGTTTGTAGCGATTTATTCCTTCCAATTGGCTTTTACGTATTTGTAAAAGAATTGGGAAATAATTCATTTTGTTTGTAGCGATTTATTCCTTCCAATCGGCTTTTACGTATTTGTAAAAGAATTGGGAAATAATTCATTTTGTTTGTAGCGATTTATTCCTTCCAATCGGCTTTTACGTATTTGTAAAAGAATTGGGAAATAATTCATTTTGTTTGTTGGATTCTGCTCACTTTGTTTTACTTTGTCACCATGTTCACTCGTACTTACAGTTATTTCAATCTCAGTTTGAACTTACACTTAACTTCCCCTCGCCGTACCAATATGATTGGGCTTTTCTTTCCTCTCGCGACTTCAGCTTCACTGTCTTATTTCCCCTTTCGCCTGATCTTTTAAACGGCGATTAATTCGAAAATTTGGAGGTGGAAATCGGCTTCCACCGCTCGCGATTCTTTCCGGAATCCCCTCTCGTCTATCTAGTTCATTAACCCTTACTGCTGATCGTGTTTTATTTTTAGATCTCTCCTTCTAAAACCTACATATGCATTTTTCCCTCGCGCTCTTATCTTAATGACTTCAAGTGTTTCTGTCGCGTGTTTCCCGAACTATTCAACAAGAAAAATAAACTGAAATCTCATTGAACTCGATTCCTAATAATAATAATGATAATTTTCTTTATACATTTTAGACGAAAATAATATTTGCACATGACCACCCTATGACCCATTACAGCTCTCTCCACTCTCCAAGGGCTGATCGATTCTCTATCCCTCTGGTTCGCTAAGTGGAGAATATCCATTATTCCCAATAAATCCAACCTATTCATACCTTTCCATAGACCTCTCAACTCTCCATTTAGCGTAAGAATATCCAACGTCATAATCAATCCATCTCCTGCGGGTAAATACCTTGGTATCACTTTTGACCCTAAACTATCCTTCAAACTCCATTCCCAAATCACAAAAACAAAAATACAAAATAGGGCGCGGCATTTCAGGTCGCTAACCTTCCAGAAAAAAAGTATCACGACAAAAACAGCTGTCCACATTTATAAAATGATCTGTCGCCCCTTATTAGATTATGCTTCAATCCTCGTCCTTCAACCCTAAACAACATTCAAGTAGCAGAACGATCAGCCCTCAGAATCCTCACCAAAATACGACATCCTAATAATCCGCTCCATAACCCCTCCAATATCCTTTTGTACGAACAAACTGAAATAATCCCTATTGACCAACGAATTTCCCAACTATCCCAAAAATTTGCATCGAACCCACACATCCATGACATCCTCAGTCACCTCTGTCTAGTGCGAAACCCAAACGTTCCTCCTAAATTCAACAACCCGGAAACCACCATTCATCAATTCATCTCATCGCATCAGCATAACTAACCGACCAGACAAGACAATGACAACATGTATACAGGCTGAAAGACCGACGGTCGCTAGCCAAAAATTATTATTATTATTATAATAATATTATTGTAAAGATAAACTGTAATTTTTGATGAAACAATAAAGATGATTGTATGTATGTATTAAATTATATTACCTGATTGTTATAATAAATGTCCTGCTGTATGTCCTGCTGGTGTGGTGTATATTGTTCGGATTTCTAAAAGAACACAATTATATTTATTATATGATTTAACGATATCAACTACAACAGTAATTGTATATTCTCTAATCTGATGTAATATTTTCAATTATGATGAACTTGTAATTATTATAGCAATAAATCATTTAAAAAATTAGCAATCTGATATCAGTTTGATTAATATTTCGTTAACTATATAATTAAGTAATTTGATGTTAATTATTACTAGATAAAATCAAAATACACATAAACATATCATTCGTTTATGCAGAAATATATTTTTTTTATTAATAATTCATCCATTTAACTGTTTTATTTTCTTTGTTTAAAATTGATCTCAATTAATCAAGACTATTGCCACTTTATTGTGCTCAAAGAATACATTTAACATAGTCAATTGTGTTTTATTAATACCATAAACGGACAGATAAGTTCAAATGTAATCATTACCTTTTGCTCAATGTTAGACTTTGAAGATGCCGTCACGAGCTTCATTTCACCAAATAAATAATCTATGTGTTGTCTCACAAATTCGTCAGCGCGCATTGGCAATTTTTTGTTTGAGAACACTCTGTGTTTTAAGTGATTAAAATCACTCTCCACGGACGCTGAAGACGAAATTAATGGCGAAGATAGAAAATATTTATTTAGAATGGCTGACCACAAGGGTACATATTCCATCAATTTCTGAATATGCTCTACTACTTCTGGAAGCACTTGCTGATTGCCCCTGTCACCAGTCTCTTGGCTTTGTTCAGAAATGTATTTCGCGTTGTTTTTAATTTTGATAAACCAATCTATAAATGGTTTAGAAGTTGAGGTTTCGCAGTCTTCTAATTCCATCGCCGATGAACTACCGTCATCAATATCCTCCTCATCGTCCTCAGTAGAAATAAAAGTTTCCTCTGTTCCTGTCGCAATTCTTCTTTTTAGCCACGATTTTGCTACTTCAGCCTGGGTAATTAGTTGCGTAATAATTGAAGTTCCCTCTGTGTCTGAATATTCCACAAGACAAATTGCGCGAAGAAGTGCCTCCATATCATCAATATTCTCACATTTTATCAATCTTAAATTGATCTTGATTGATCTTAAATAAAATTGCCTTGTGCGTCTATGAGTGGTTTTAAAGCAATGCCATTTAGAACACAAATTTAAAATATGTGCTACATCGTTTCGGATGTAACACATTGGAATATCTTCATTTAATCCATAAAACAAGATTATTGCACGCTTTTATATAATTGGACAATGATTTAAATTGTGTAAAAATATTGACGACAGAATACATTAGAGCCAGTGACATATCGACTACTATTTCGTTGGGACTGTTGGATGCTGTCCTTTTCCATACGTGCAACCAATGGGAAATGTCTGCGGTAGTATGACTGTTTGATATCATATTTCCCACAGAAAATTGTTTTCGTAATGCCCTATCGTGAATTACAATACTGTACAAAAATACAGAATTGGACTTAATTGAATTATAGACATTTTTCTTACAACTCCTCCAGTTGCATCAATTGATAATTTTGAGTAATTAGATTTGCAGTATTTTCTGTAGACGTGAATTTGAGAGTTACTGTAGTAATAGATATGGAACGGGTAATAGCTGATTTGCTTGATTATTGTACTGTACTCTAATGTATTTTTTAAATGTATTAATGATAATATCACATCATTATGCAATCGCTTTTCCTTCAGGTGTCGATATTTTGCATTTCTAATACTGCTTCCTGAAGGTATGTCGGCAGGTTCTCACTCTCCGAATTTCATGAATTTGTTTGCTTGTTCATTTCGGAACATACTCGGTGCATTTTTTTCATTAACTACATATTGAATGCAGTCCTTTCTCTTTTGTCCAGATAACTGCCTCTTCTTTTTTTCGTTATGGAACATTAAAAACTCTCCTGTCAATTTACAGCTAAATTTAATAATTTCGTCTTCACAAGAATCTCTTGACGATACACATTCGAATTGGCTCTGGCAAATTGTACAGGTAGCAAATATTTTTATAATATTATCAGTGATGTTTATCTTGGCTCTTTTAAAACTAAGTAAGCAGTGTACATTCGCCGACTCCAAAAATTTTCTATAAAAAAAAATGAGGTCCATGATCCTTTTTTTTAAATTTTGTAGTTTCTGGACAAGTCTCTTTTTTATAAGGAATAATAACTGGATCAAAATGTAATTTGTAATCTACCAATGCTATAGCTATTTCAAAGTTTTTGGAATTTATAACGTCGTCTGAAGGGATACTCGATGCACCGGAATTATTTGCGATCGAACTAAATGGACTTGTATCTAAACAATGGTCATTTAGTGGTACATCTAAGAGTTGCCATATATTGTAATAATTCTTTATACATAATGTATATACTCCATTTGCAGATAACGTTACGGTTAGGTGATTGCTAATATCTGAAGATAAATCTCTCCAAATCTGTTCAGACTTCACAGCAAATCCCTTGTTTCTTAATATTGATGTTCGATCAATACTGAGGAGGCAACTTATGATGTGGGAAATTTCTTCACTACTCCTCTGTCTACTTTTCGGCCTATTGAGGTAAATGAAAAGTGAAGAATATGATTAAATTAAAGTACACACCTATACACCTATATCTTATCTATACCGGGTGAGCATTTTCAATCCGGAACATATAGAGTTCGAGTAAAGTATGGAATGTTAAAGAAAATATTGTCATGTGTTCATCATATAATTTTTCCTATCAATTTAAACAAGCGATGATTCATGAATACTAAATTCATTTCACTTCAATTCTCAAATTGGTTAAGCATTTCAATTGAAATCAGTCGTTTTATACGCCCGCGCGCATGAAGTAAAAATGCTCAGAAGTGTTTAGAGTGAAATAAATTTAGTACGTCAAATATCAATTGTTTAAAAGATGAAGGGAAAAGTGCTATGATGGACACATCACCATTTGACCGTAAACAGAATTAAGAACACTACAAAAGATAAGATAGTAGTATAAAATATACCAATTCAACATACAAATTCAATTTAAAAAAATTGCCAAAGACGTCATACGTCCAACACTAGTGACGTCACCATATTAATGAGCATTAATGAGCAAAAATCGACCTGGTTTTAAGAAAACCGATTTTTTAATTAAAAAATCCATACTTTTCTCGAAATCTGTATGTTTCGGTTTGAAAATGCTCAATATGTTATACATACCAGGTGAATATTCCTATACCGAATAATGTTATTTGCAGATTGTTGCTCCCATTTTAACTTCGAGAGTTTATAATGACACCAATCGAAATAAGATATTTTGTCCTCATCTAATGATATCCGAATTAGTTAACTTTCAGTTGAATTTATTTATTATTTTATCGACAATAAGGGATCAATCTGATTTTAAAAAATCACATTTTTCAAATGCTTAGTGGTATGCATCAATAATTAGAAAATAAAGAACTAATAAAACTGTACTTAAATATTATTAAATGTAAAATAAAAGTTAACTTCGAATCAGTTAATTTTCAATTGTATTTTTAATTATTATTTATCGTTTATCTCGCACCCGGGGGTAACTATTTCCGCAATCAACGTTATTTTTCTAAAAATACTTTTTTCTCAATGTAATATATTTTATAAAGGAAAATTAATTACTGTTATCATAAACTGATAACTTGACTTCAGACAAGCCATGACTCGCCGTGATTATTTTAATGACGTTTTTGACCAATTCTATTAAATAATAATTAAAAATACTATTAAATTCGGATATTAGACGAGGAAAAAAATCTTCTTTCGATTGGTGTTATCATGAATCCTCTAAGTTAAAATGGCTAGCAGAAATCTGCAAAAAAAAGTGTTTCCCATGCTAATTCCCTATGTTCGGTTTAGGAATATTCACCCGTTATTAAAACAAAAAACGCCATAACTCTCTTATTTACTGACCGATTTTAACTAACTAAAAACCAAAGACAACGGCCATTTGCTAAATAAATACTAAGAAATGAGATGAATATTTTTTTAATAATAACTCTATGGGCAAACAATATCCAACTTAATTTTTGTAAATCGGCCATTACATTAATAAGTGAACACTTTTTGGGGGTACATTAGGGATTTTTGCAAACACCGAATATGCCAATGTTCAATATAAATTTTCCAATGTTCGATTTGTTCTGGATCAAAGCATTGATTGCGATTTTTAGTACTTCTAATGCAAATTTTGACTAATGTAAATTGGGTACATGTAACGTCAAAGTTAAATATGTCAGTTATAAAATCTTATGCGTTAATTGATATTCTAAATAATTTCAAGTGAAATTGAAGCAATGTATAAACTTATCTTTAAATATTAGCAAACGTATGTAACAGCAGGGCCGGCAGAAGACGTGGGTACTGTGGGTAATACCACCCACCTGAAAATTTCCTGGGGTGGTCATACTACCCACCTGAAAATACGTTTCGCCGGCCCTGTGTAGCAGGAATTTGTTTATCTATTAGTTTTGCATTTAAGCAAAATCTGTTCTCTGCTTTCTTATTGTTCTTTGGTGCTCTAATATTAACATTCTATTAGTAATGTTAGCGATTGACACATTTCATTTTGATGTTAAATATAAATTGGCCAGATTGGGCTACAACCATTAAAATCGTAGCCTATGAAATCGTACTCAACGCTTTAATGCGTCCCAGAACAAATCGACCATAGGAAAATTTAGATTGAGTATTTTCTGGCATGTTCAGTGTTACATAAAACTCTCTGTATATTATAACGACATGGTGTTTTCGGTTGTTACTGGAGGCTAAATACTATACTGTGTCAAAAGTTATAACAATAGTGCGAGACACTTTTAATTTGAACTCAAAAATATCGTAAACCGGTACTAATACAAATAAAGTTATTCTATACTTTTTTGTGCTTAAATGTTCAAAGTTTAAAATAACTTTTTTAAAAACGAAAACACTTTATTTATATATTTTTTTTAATACATAAAGTATCTCAAAAATAATCAAATACTCATACTTGAATTTTTTTTTAAATATTAGTTATACTCAAGGGCGGCCCTAGGCGACTGCCACCGCAACGAGCGCCATGATGTGGGGAGCAGGAAACGCAAAAATTACGTTGTTTTTACACACTTTTGTTTAAATACGGGGGGCTCCAAATCACCCCCCTCCACCCCATATATTTTTACATTTTTACAATTATATTTTTTCGTGATTTGGGGGCCACCATGAGATCTCGCACTACCTAAAAAAATTGCTAGGGCCACCATTGGTTATACTATTTTTTATGAATTTTCTTTTTAGAAAGTTTGTTTTAATAATTCTAAAAAATAATCAAATACCCATATTTCAATTTTCTTAAAAAAAATATATTTGATTATTTTTTCAGATAGTATTATTTATTAAAAGATAATGTTATTTATTAAAAGAAATCTATGTAAATAAAATGTGATCGATTTGGAAAAAAATTTTTTAACTTTTAACATTTGAGCAGAAACAAGTAAATAATAACTTATTTGTATCAGTAACGATTTATGATATTTTTGAGTTTAAAATAATAGTGTACTAAAAGTTTATATTGTTTCAATTAACTTTTGACACAATAACTTCATTAACCTCTAGTAGCAATTGAAAACGATGATTTGATAGCCTTTATAAAATATGTAAAATTCGCTAAAATCTCTGGTGTACCCCTAAAAAGTGTGCACTTATTTATTAATATAATGCCCAAAATTAATATCAATATTTTTAAACATTTTATTATAGTAGATATTCTTCTATTCTGGTAATAATATTAAATTCATATAGGTTAATACATAATAGAGTTACGACGTTTGTTGTTTTTTTATCGAATACCGTTCGTTTGTATTATATTTCTACAGTGCTCACCATTGGGATTTCAAAAACTATTTCAAATATGTTTTATTCAAAATAAAACTGAGTTGTCAAATGTCATCTAACGTTATTTTATTTTCAAGATATTGCAGATAAAAGATGCACATCTGTTTTGCTATAACTTTGCAATATACCCCAAATTTAACAGATTTTATGCAGGATATCCCATTTTCAAGGTACGACACAGTAGTTCAATTTTTATTATTTCATTATTTTTGGGAAATAATGTGTCAAATGAAAATGGTCAAATTGTCATATCTCATAAAATGAAATACCCTGTATAAAATTTAATTTCATCGTATTTTTAACGACATATTTAGATTAAGTAAATGCTGATCAATATCACTTTAGTTACAAAGTCCATAAGAATACAATTTTATCGAATTTTACTTTTTCGATCAGGATTTGAAACAAATCCTAGATACAAATATTCAATTATTAATACTATATTCATTAAATTGGATGAAAGTTTATACTTTTGACTGTGAATTTATTTTAAAGATATTGTGAAAAATGAGAAAATCGATTAAATGTTATTCTCACAATAACTTTCTTAATTAAAGAGGTATGGCCTTAACATCTTATCTTCTTCTTCATTTTATACGTAACTTAAATTAGTCATTACAAATACATTGGAATTTTATTTTCGATGTGACGATTATCTTTTTTGACTTATGACATTCAGCAAAAACTTCGTGCAGTTATGGTTGACATAAGAAAAAGTGAATTTTGATATCATGTCTGGAAAATGGTACAATTGTCAATTATGTTGCCTACATTTTAAATTTCAGCTGCTGTTAAAACAGTGTAACAGTGTTTGATCGATTTTCACTTTTTCGCCATATCTTTAAAACAAATTACGCTAGATTAAATTTTGTAAGCCGTCTTATTTTGTATTAAAAATTGAAGCTATTGTCTCATTTAACCGTCTTACTATATTTAATAGTTTACGAGATCCCAATAGTGAAACCATGTATACAGGATGGTCCGTTAAGTTATGCGAAATACGCGAAAAATGTGTATATTTTTTAAGTCGTGTACTTTAATGTAAAGCAAGTCTGTTTCACATTAGTCCACTTTAACCTGGGAAAATAATTTCATAAAAATATCACCATCTAGGTGTACATCATCACGATACGAATGTAATATACCTCTCACTTGTATAAATTTAATGTTTTCATGAATCACTCTGTATATTATTATCATTATAGTGTAATTATTTCATTGTAACGATAATTTTGGAATAGCAAATAATTCGTAAATCAAATAGTTTTCACATTCCGAAATCGATTCTTAGGAATTCTAATCTTGTTTTGTTATTCCATTTTATCTTATCTTATCACTGAAGAAATAAAATTGTTCTGGTGTTAAGGAGGACACTTCTATTTCGACAGTTGAGCAAGACAGCCAATTCAATTACAAATTCTAAACTATGAATCTTTGACTTCTAATTCTTATTCTGTTTCAAACTGTAAATTGATGTATTAAGTAGCAATTTAAATATCAAGTAAAAGGTTTATCTTCGAATCTCTTTGTTTGGACCCAAGTTGACTAAATCGCGTCTTCGACGACAAATCCGGGAAATCTAAATATAAACAAAAGAACCGTAACGACAAACAACACCTTCGTACGGTACACAAACACTCTTTCATTCTAACCTAGCTAATTTGTGAAAACAGTGGTAGGCTCCTTGTTGTAAAGTCAACTCTTTATGTATACTATATTCAAGAACAGGCACCATGTTCACCACAGGGTGTAGCATTTTCGTTGGTATCTTTAAGTAAAGTATCATTAATATGAATGATAGACAAAAACGAATATATGTTTGCATAGCTCTTTTTTAGAGCGTATGTGCCAATCAAAATTCGTCCATCTTCAATTGTTTCCAATATCAGATCTTGTTTTAAATTTAATCTGAGATGTGACATAAAATTATATTATTTTAAATACCTTATATATTTTTTCGCAATTTTAGTAAGCTTTCCAAAAATATTTCAAATGTAATATTTTAATTCATATCAAAAAAGCCATGATAAGAAATAAATGAATTAGAAACAACAACAATATATTATTATCTTATTATTAGCTTAAAATAGAAGATGGAAACCGCATGTTTTAAGTTGACTCGTTGAAATGTTACAAATTATTGAAAAAATACTTTAATTCTCTTTACTCTATTCCAGTGTATTAACAGTTATAACAGTATGCCACTTTTTGTGCGTTCCGGCTCACACTTTTAAAATACAAGTCGACCAATTTTCTTCACGTTTTGAAGCACAAATCAAAATTCTCACAAAAATCGCAAAACTGATTTTGTCTGAACAAGTGCCCAGAATTACTAAGGCGGACTTCTATGTTTTTATTTAATTTTTCAAAATAAGAATTTGATGAAATTAAATTTAGTAAAGCAATAATTCCAATGTTTAAATCTGTATTTTTTAAATAAATATCGAATAAATTTTTTTAAATTTATTTTAAATACTTAAAAAAATAAGGGCTATTAATTATTTCATTTATTTACGGAAATCTCCTTTCTACAAAATAAATTATAAGAATTTACATAAATCATCATAAACAACAAATCCCCAAATAAGACAACTAATCAATAAAACCTTTGAACTTCTTTATCCCAAGCGGTTCGACAACTCAAAATTAATTATATATATATATATATATATATATATATATATATATATATATATATATATATATATATATATATATATATATATATATATATATCTATATATATATATATCTATACATATATATATATCTATATATATATATATCTATATATATATATATATCTATATATATATATATATCTATATATATATATATATCTATATATATATATATATATATCTATATATATATATATATATATATATATATATATATATATATATATATATATATATATATATCTATATATATATATATCTATATATATATATATCTATATATATATATATATCTATATATATATCTATATATATATATATCTATATATATATATATCTATATATATATATATATCTATATATATATCTATATATATATATCTATATATATATATATATATATATATATATATATATATATATCTATATATATATATATATATATATATATATATCTATATATCTATATATATATATATATATCTATATATATATATATATATATATATATGTATATATATATATATGTATATATATATATATGTATATATATATATATGTATATATATATGTTAAAACGTAGATTTTCGCGGTCGTAACATGTATCACTGTTTCTTCGGGTTTGGTCCCGCGTATTTTCTTGGCTCTGGTCCATTATATTTTTAATAGAGCAAAGGGGTTATATATATATATATATATATATATTACGGAAAATAACTACATATTAACGCACCCAGCTGAAATTAACATTTCTTGGTAATCGCGATTCAATACAAAAGTTCAACTTTGACTGCATATATCGAACATAATTTTAAAGTTACGAAAATGCCAAGCAATTTAAATAAGCTAATGTTTAGCAAATTTCAACTATTTTCTTGTAAATGAATTTTTACCTTAAAATACTCACATTTATACTAATTTGCTTCATTTACCGCACTTTATAAAGCCCTCATCGCATATTGACGATTGAACAAGCTTTGATTTAAGTTGTAAAATGTTTTTCAATAATAATAATTAAGACAAGCTCTTAAAGTTGTGGGCTTTAATACAATTTTGATCTTTTTTAAATATAAAAAAATCTCGAATAAATATATCTGTTTATTTTTATTTCGTTTGGTTGAAAATGGTTGAAATTCAACAATATGTGTACGTATCGTTTATTATATTTTTTGAAAAATTCTGAAAAAATACCCCAATTAAGCTATGACGTTAGAAACAAACTCAGCTAATTTTGTTCTTGTGGAACAATGTGTTTGTACACTAACACTTACATTTTCAAACAGGATAGAAGTGAGGAGAAACGAAATTCTGACGATGATCGTCCACCAAGAACATAATTAATTAATATACAAGTAATAGCAATTTCAAACTTATTAAAATCTAAATCATAATTCCTTCTTTAGAAATTTAAATGAGCTGCAATATTATACATTTTAAAAATCTACTGTAGCCAATACAGGCACCAACCGCAAATTAAAATAATATATGATTATTCCAATCACGTATTCACCTATTATTAATGCTTACTATAGAGCAATAAAATTCAAAAATTCAAGAATTTGAACTTACTAGAACAAAAATAAAAAAAAAACAAGAAAAAGTATATAGTCAGACCGTAACTTTTCGCAATATAAGGAACACTTTAGCTTATAAAGTAAAGTTCTATTTATATAAAAATAACATTTATTTATAAGCAAGAAATTAAAATATTCAGAATATCTAAAGTATTCTATTTATACAAGTTGGACAGAAAAAGAGTGAAACGTTTCAGGTTAATTAAGTTTAAGTAGAAAATCGTAATGAAAAAATATTGTTTGGTTCTTCGTTAGCATTTACGAGGCTATTGAAATAATAAAAATAAAATTACTTTTATTAACATCCAGCTGAACAGTGCAAATGTTTGTGTAATGATTATTCGATTCTTAATAACAAAAATTATACACAGAATGTTAAAAACAAATTCTAGTCACATATTTATAAGACCTATTAATGACCTCGTTAGGCTTACTAGATTATAAATAAAATTATATAATTAGAAATTTATAAATAGAAAACTTTAGAAATAAATTGTGTACTTATTTAGTAAGCCTCGCGAGGCTATTATAATTCTAAATGTTTTTAACATTTTAAGTGAAACTGTTCTATTAATAATCAACATTACATACACATTTGCAATGTTTAGCTGCATGTTAATAAAAACAATTTTAATCAAAATATTTCAAAAATAGTACTGATTTTTAGTCAAATATAACGCTTCATTAGCGTTAATGAAGAACAATTCAATATTTTTTAATAAATTTTCTACTCAAAATTAATTAAGTATAGTATATTAATTATATTATTAGAAACGTGCATGTGAAAACAATTGTAGAGTTGTAGTTATAGTTATTTAACAGACAATTGGCTTTTCGTAGCGTAATTCTTTAATTAATGTAATGTAATTCTGAATTATACAAATAAAGTAAAAAAGTTTTTTATTTGTGAATTAAGATTGTACACATTTCCATAAACATATTTTATATGTTTTAAATTTCAAACAATAAAAATATTATAAATATCTCATTCGAAAAAATATTGAAATTGGAGAAAATAATAATTCAAATCAACATCCCTGCTTTTTACATTGCCAATTTGTGCGAAAAACTATGGTATTTCGGTCATATTTGTCAATATAGAACAAATTTGTAGATTAAATTTCAACTAAATCACAATGCTATTGTAGGAACAATTATGTTCTATAAGATATTACATAATTAATGTATTTTAAAAAAGTGTTTGTATTGAAACATATTTCTGAATAAGTGCGAAATAAATTAAATATAATTATGAAATTATTTCTGCGCCCTTTTTTTTAGAAAGAAAGTAGGTAAGTAAAAATTGCAAAAACTTACATTTTCCTGCACAATAAAACAAACTTCACAATTGAAACACAAAACGAATAGAACTTGCTTCGATCAGGGTTGAACTATATCTGGTATGGGGGTAAAATTATTTTTTCCTTTCTTCTCAATCAAATAGTGTATTTATTTTTTTACTTACCTTCGGAGTACAAGTGTTCTGAATTCCTCACACTTCACCTAAGAGGTCTTTATTACCTCGCACTTCGGATTGTATACATTCACAGATTCAAGTATAAATAAGATAAACGAAAACATGAGAATTAGTTGGTCCATTAAGGGGAATATAACAGTGGTCTGAAATTTAATGTTAGGTTTATTTAAAAACTAAAGGTCCTAAAAAGTTGAAATTTTGACAGCGTATATTAAGCCCAATTATCTAGAAAAATATCGAAGTACTTTTTTTTTAAACAATTTGCTTTCAGAGGTATGAAAAAAATAATATAAAATTTTTCAAAATTAAAAACAAATATTCCCATATCTTACTAGTTTATACTATAAGGAATATAATGTGAACATTTCATAAGAATGCGATAGCTCATGCCCGAGTCAGGTTAAAATAAAAATCTTGAAAAATAAGACCGTAAAATACCGCCGCCTTGCGGATCTTCTCTTAGTTGAACGCGTTGTACACTCATCTGCACAATTATTGGAGGGGCGAGCAGCATGCGGCCAGCGTTTATCCCTGGGCTGGTGAACGCTGCGCGGCTTCGCGTTTGTTTTTCTTTTCTTTTTTCAATCATAGTTAACAAAATCGGCTCGCGTCGTTAGCATTTATTCAGTAAGTAAACAGTAGCCTAACTGACAAGTTTTTTTCAACAAAGTCGTACTTCGGGGGGCTAAGTTGACTGAGCCGTATAATGTAAGCAACAACTATTAAAACATTTAAGCTAAATATTTTGTAATGTACCCTGTACATCATTATTATATTACATTTTATTATTATATTATTTCTCATTATTATTATTATTATATATATTTCGCACAGATAACATTAGGGCCAACAAATAGTCAGAAACCGATCAATAACAATTTGTTTATCAGTACTTTCACTAAAGATGTTATTTCAAATCCTTATCTTAAGTAAATGTTTTCTACCGCGCTCATTAGACATTGCCCCTAACGTTATGCGCGTCCCTTTTGTTATAATCTCTTTCTTCCAGAGCTTGATTAGAATAAGTTGTTAGTCTTATTTCAGACATCGCGAAAAGCACCCTTACTCTTGTAATCCGTTTATACTAATTCTTTTATATTAATAAATCTGTTAAAGTCATAAACAGTATATTAATAACAATTAATATCCGCCTCCCGCTCAACCATTACACTGGCGCAGTCGGTAAACGTGAAATAAATAAGTGTAAAAAGTAATTAGCGGGTTTTTTCGCGAGTAAATAATACAAAATTGTGCATAAAATCCGAAGTACGTTCCTCAACACATAGAAGGACGCCAAAATCGTAGTGCCGTTCCCAAGCTACCATCTCAATAGCGTCCTACTCCTGTAACGATCATATCCACAGAGTGCCAGAAGGAAGCCATCCACGTCGTGAAGTCCCAAGCATTTAAACAACGAGCTACCATATCAAAACTGAGTCGTCGTACTCAGAAAAGCGCTAAGCAGATTACCCGAGAGGGTAACACAACAACCGTTTCCACAGCCCCACCAGGAAGTGCGCGTACCACCAGAAGACGAGTGATTAAATCGTGCGACGAAATGCTCATCGTAATTTTCTTCTCGATTCTAAGGTAGGAAAGAATACACTCATTTATTTTTTGCAACCCACATTGACTTTTTTATTTTTCAAAATTATTGAATTTTCAAAACTGAATTTAAATTGTTTCAAATCTTTTTAAATTATTTTTCATATTGCTATTTTTTTTTTTTTTACAAACAAAAAAGTTTACATAATGGAAACTTTAAATTTAGCATTTTTGACTCTGTCCGAAGCTAGATTCGATAACTCAAAAAAATCAAATTTAGAAGACTTTATTGGTCAGTGCAACAATGCTATGACATTGGTTACTGCTGAGCAACAGGCAACATTATTAATTTTCATTAAAAATAGAATCACTGGCGATGCAGGTGCTCTTGTTAGAGGTCGTGTTACTAATACTTGGAACGAACTTAAACAATTGCTTCGCGAGAATTTTTCAGTTAAAAAATCCTTCGATCATTTACAATCAGAACTTAGGTGCATCAAACAAGAAAGTAATGAGTCAGTAGTAATGTTCGGTAACAAAATCAAAAAGTTATATCAAGAATTAATTAATTCATTAGATCTTACATTAGTTGATGCTGTTTTACAAGCACAAGCAGATTTGTTAAACAAACAATGCTTAAACGTTTTTATGGCCGGTCTAAATAGAGATTTATGCGTTATTTTGAAAGCGAGAAACTGTGATTCACTAGAAAAAGCTATAAATATTGCATCTTCAGAAGATTTTTCATCGCCTCAAAACAATTTTCAAATAAATTTAAATCAATGTCAAATATGTGGCAAAAATGATCATATTACAGCAAACTGCAGGTACAACTCGTTTCCCAAAAACAATGGAAATTCAACAATCACATGTAATTATTGTAAAAATGTTGGTCATTCTATAAACGAATGTCGCAAACGAATGTATAACAACTCACAAGGAAATTTTAGATCTCAGCAACAAAATACTAATTTACGATATTCACAAAATCTTAAACAGCCAAATTTTAATAACTCAACCCGAGAGCCACAAACCATACATTCTAATGTTAACAAAAATAATTCAACACACAATTATCAACCGCGTAGTTTAGATATTTCACCTCGGCAACGTGATAATAATTTACATCAAAATCAATCATTTCCAAAAAATTCTAATAATAGATTCATAAATTCTGATTTAATTTCTTCTCAGCAGTTAAATTTAAACTCTTTGGAGTCCGAAGTTGCGGACGAACTTCGGACAGCATCTCAAGTCCCAGAACATCAATTTTTTCAATAGACATCGACGCAATTTCTTCCTATGTCAACATAATCTCACCTCAATTAAAATCCCAAGGTACATTTTTAATCGACACTGGCGCTGAAGTCTCTTTAATAAAATTAAACAGACTACAACCTCACGTGTATGTTTTTGACGATTGGAAAATTACCTTGCACGGCATCAATGCATTTAACAAACCGACTCACACCTTATGTTATTGCACCTTACAATATGAATTTGATAACAATTATAAATTTGAGCATGTGTTTCACATAGTTCCTAGTTCTTTTCCGATCCCTCAAGATGGACTTATTGGGAATGATATTCTTAAAAAGTTTAATTCTATTATTGATTATAATAATGATACAATTAAATTTGGAAATGCTTTATTAAAATTACATACTATCAAGAAAGTTTTACAGAAAAGTACACCCAATAACAGAACTAATCAAATCAATCAACAAATTCCTAATAAATCTATTGTTCCAAATTCCAAACCTAATCAAATACAATGTGAACCGAAAACATCTCCTAAAATTCCTCGTAATGTATTCAAAAATCCTAATCTTCAAAAAGATATAATCAATGCAATCAATGCAAATAAAACACCCTTGCCAAGTCCAACAAGTCCAACCCCATTAAACATCGAAGTAAATAAACTAAATTCTGATAAAATTTTTGTAAAAGCTAGAACAGAAAAAGTGATTAAGATTAAAATCGATAACCCAGAAATAATTGTGGGAATTGTAAATAAACAAGAAATATTTCCTAAAATTTACTTATGTAGTAGTATTGTCACCGTAGATAAATCAAATAATACAGCAATAACAACACTGCTAAATACTAGTGATAATGACTATGAATGCGATAATATTTCTGTTACATTAGAGCCATTAGAGTCAACAAAGAAACAATTATCTTTAAATAAAATAAATACAAGTGAATATTCGAACGATAGTAAAGACATTAAAAGTTATAATATTTATTTAAATATACTTAACAAATTAAAACCACAAACTGTTAATCACTCTTTACCTGTTTTCTCATTTTTAAATTCTTCTTTAAAACAAAGCAAAGTCACGTTTCATTTTATTCATGATCGCCCCACAAAATCTGATGGCACACCTTTTGGTTATGCAGGTTTTGCAGGTGAAATAATGTCAGACTGTGGTTCATCATATTTTATAAGTCATAATTTGGAAGCAAAATTGCAGTGTAATTCCATTGACAATCGTCTTTTTACTATAACACAAGGGAAACATTTTGGGATTTGTATTAATTTAATCTGTAATCCAACAAATTGGGCACAAAAATTCACTAACTTCTTAGATATTTTTCCTAAACTGTATAACAAACCTCTGAACATTCGTACGATTCTATTAGGTACAGGTTTATTTAATATACCAATCAACGATATTGTAGATTTTCTATGTAATTTTTCTAATAATAACCCCTTCTATCCACATCACTATACGGTATATATTCCTGAGAAAGAAAAATTCCATTATGTTGCAAGTTATTCCGAAAATTTTATTCAACCTACTCTAAATTACACATTTAGCTCTAAATGCATTCAACATTCAAAACATTTTTCAACACAAAAAGTGCCAAGCGATGGTAACTGTCTTTTCCATTCAATTATTTACTTAACGGGTTTCTTTAAATCAGTAGAAAAGCTTAAAATATTTTTATTGAATTCAAAACATATTAAAAATTGTCTGTCACCGAAAGAAGCAGAATATATACTCAGAACTCCTAATGCTTTTGCAACAGACGACGTCATTAAAATTGCAGCATTAGAATTAAATATTTGCATATGTGTTCATACTCCTGAAAATCATAACTTTGTTTTTGGGAATCCGAATAACGAAATTATTCATATTTTTCATTCAAATAGCCACTTTGAGCCTTTAATTACAATTTCCGAATCTGGCAATAATCAAGATTTACAATCCAACCCATCCGAATTCGTAAATAATAATTCCAGTAGATTAAACATATTAAAAGAGAAGTTACAGACGAGTCATCTGAATTCAGAAGAATATAACTCATTAATTTCACTGTGTCTCGAGTTTAACCATATTTTTAATTTAGAAGGAGATATTTTATCCAGCACGGATTTAGTTTACCACGAAATTCACACCTCTACCGACATACCCATAAAATCAAAAACTTATAGGTTCCCCCAGTCTTTGCAAACCGAAGTAGAAAATCAAATTGACTCAATGCTAAACCAAAACATCATAAAACCTTCTTTCAGTCCCTGGAACTCACCTATCTGGATTGTTCCTAAAAAACCTGATTCCGAGGGAAACAAAAGTTGGCGGTTGGTCGTCGACTACAGAAAATTAAACAGCGTTACGGTAGGCGACGCTTATCCTTTACCTAACATAGAGGAAATTCTCGACCAACTCGGTCACTCCAAATACTTTTCTACTCTCGATTTAACATCCGGTTTCCATCAAATAAATATTCATCAGAAAGATATTCCTAAAACCGCATTTAGTGTACCTTCTGGGCACTATGAATTTTTACGTATGCCTTTCGGGCTAAAATCTGCCCCCGCAACCTTCCAACGCTTAATGAATTCTGCATTAGCGGGTCTACCCAACCATTTGCGCTGTCTGTGCTATCTCGATGATATTGTTATTTATTCCAACAACCTCGAAAATCACTTAGATAAATTACGAGCTGCTTTTACTCGTTTAGAGAAATTTAATTTAAAACTTAAGCCGGAGAAATGCCAATTCTTACGCCACGAAATAGTTTATTTAGGCCATCTTATTACTAAAAACGGTGTGCTCCCAAATCCTGATAAAGTATCATGTATAAAACTTTTTCCTCAGCCAAAAAATACTAAAAACATTAAGTCGTTTCTCGGTTTAGCAGGCTATTATAGACGTTTCATTCCAAATTTTAGTAACTTAATTTTTCCTTTAACAAAATTATTGAAAAAAGATGTTAAATTCAGGTGGACCAGTCTTGAACAGGATTGTTTTGAAAAACTAAAAACCCTATTATCAAGTGAACCAATTTTACAATTTCCTGATTTTTCTCAAGAGTTTACTATAACTACTGACGCATCGAATTACGCAATCGGTGCCGTACTTTCGCAAGGCCCACCCTCACAAGATTTGCCAATCGCGTATTATAGTAGAACCATGAGCAGAGCAGAACAAAACTATGACGTTTCCTCTAAGGAATTGTTAGCTATTGTGTCTGCTGTCAAGCACTTTAGGCCCTATGTTTTTGGTCGACGATTCAAAATAGTTACGGATCACATCGCTTTAAAATACCTTGACAGTGTAAAGGACCAATCGTCCCGACTCTTGCGATGGCTTATGCCTATCAGAATACGATTACTACATTGAATACAAGCCGGGGAAATCTAATCACAATGCAGACGCTCTTAGTAGAATTCAAATTAAAAATGATTCGAACATCACTAACATTCCTACCGCGAACACTTATATCACAAATACCATTTCAGATTACACAGATTTTTTGAAAAAATTAGAGAACACAATAATACAAAATGCAAACGTAGTCGAGAAAGATGAAAATATTACAATTTCTCATGGTAATAAGGCATTCTTTCTTTCTACAGACTTGAATTTAGATTATATCAATTCCAAAGAAAATATAGAAAAATATAATCATTTAAACACACTCCAACAGGAGTCCCTCAAAGTTTTTGACATTGTAAAATTTAAAGACAAAGACAATTTCATCTTCTACTGTTTCTACAAACAACATTTTTGGAATTCCTCAACATTTGAGATCATTTTTAAAACCCTTCAAATCTTACGTGACGAATTAATTCAAAACAACATTAACTCTATTAGCATTCCAAAAATTACCACAACTCTCGATAATTTACAATGGAATAAAATTCGCTCTATTATTAGGTATATTTTCAAAGACACAGATATACTAATTAATATATATCATAATAAAGCTATTCTCCCGCAAACAAAAGATATCCCTGACATCCTAAAAGAAAATCATGACAGTCCAGGCGCAGGACATCCCGGTTTTCATAAGACATATCGTAGGATCAAAATGAACTACAAATGGCCAAATATGAAATCCACAATATACGATTACGTCAAAAGTTGTAAATATTGCCAAGAAAATAAATTAAATCGTAAAAAGAAACACGCGCCTATGGAAATCACCACAACCTCAATTAAACCTCTTGACAAAATATTTCTTGATGTAGTTGGCCCTTTGCCACTTACAGAATTTGAGAATAGATTCATACTTACTTTACAAGATGACTTAACTAAATTTTCTCTAGCTTTTCCTATTCCTAACCACGAAGCCTTAACTATTGCTACTACATTCACTGAACATTTTATCTGTAAATTCGGTATTCCTAAGTGTATATTGACAGATCGAGGGAAAGAATTTACCTCCATTTTGCTTAAAGAGGTGACGAAATTATTTAAAATTAAACACATACTAACTACCGCATACAGACCTCAAAGTAATGGTGCTCTTGAAAGATCACATTTAACACTCGCCGATTATTTGAAACATTATACCTCTAAACAACAAGATTGGGATAAATACGTTGCATTTGCTACATTCTCTTATAATACGTGCGTTCATTCTTCTACAAACTACACCCCTTACGAACTAATGTTTGGCCATAAACCTAATACACCTAGAGACTTAACACGGGAACCCGAGTTTAAATACACATATGATAATTATGTAGACGAGTTAAAATTACGTTTCCAATATTCCCACGATATAGCAAGAAAAAATCTATTAATTTCCAAAGAAAAAAACAAATTCTATTATGATAAAAATTCAGCGATCCCCCAATTTCAAGAAGGCGATTTAGTCTATCTGCAAAATGAACAGTTTCAACCAGGAGTTTCCAAAAAATTATCTTCCAGATATTCTGGTCCTTTCAAAATTATTAAAATCAATTCTCCCACTAACTGTACAATTAAAATTAAAAATAAACATGAATTAGTACACTTCGATAGACTAAAACATGCTACTGTTTTAGAATCTCCGGCACAGTGATGGCCAACGATTTCTACAACAACACCCCTTTACAAACTTCACCTGGACTTTACTTCGAGGGATTAGGACAATTAAATTTGCAAGAACAATCATGGAAGCTAATTGCTCACCTAGACATATCCGCTTTACAAGGAAAAACCGCAAGCATTGACAATACATATCACAAAACTTTAAATTTTTGTACTTCCGCTTTGTTCGGTATATTTTCAAGTTGCAATACAACACTAGTTCTATTAAGTCACGAAATCAAAGAAATTGAATCCAAAAGCTATGTATTACACCAGATTATCGGACATCGCCAAAAACGCGCATGGTTTAACATTGTCGGCTCAGCTTTCAAAACAATTTTTGGCACTCTTGACGAAAATGATGCAAATAAATACACTCATGCCATTAATTCCATTAATAATGACGAGGGGCGTTTGGCCAAATTACTACAAGAGCAATCATCAATAGTACAATCAACTATTAAAAATATGAACCAAACTGTTAATAACTTCAATGATAATGAACAAGCAATTAACAAAAATTTCGAACTCTTCCAAAATTATACTCAGAGTTACAATAAAAAAATGTGGGACCTAGAAACTAAAACTGCTTTAGACGAACATATTGCTTTATTGACGTCAATGGTAAATAATTTATTAAGGGAGTATGACAATTTAATTAACGCAATTCTTTTTGCCAAATCGAATCAAATCCACCCTATCGTATTGACACCCGATCAATTAATTCAAGAACTACAAACTACACTTCAATATTTACCTTCCTCCACAAGCTACATATTACCTCTCGAAATAGAAAATGCAGTTGATTTGTTAGCAGTAACTTCTTTAACTGTTTTTTATTCAAAAAATCAAATAATTTTTATAATTTCCAACCCATTGATTTCGCAAAACATTTTCAACTTATATAAAACTATTTCTCTACCAACCTCTCATAATCACGATAACTACGTTTTTATAGAACCTACATCAAAGTATCTTGCCATGTCACAAGATAGACAACATTACACTCTTTTTGATGACCTAAGTTCATGCGTTAGAATATCCAACAAATATGTTTGCCAAACTAAACAACAACCCGAACGTATTGCTGAAGATAATATTTGCGAAATAGATATTTTAGTTAACGGAAAACTTAATAAATATTGTAATACGAGACTTATACCATTAAAGAACGTTCTATGGAAAACACTTAATGAGGAAAACACCTGGTTATATATTTCACCCGCGAACAAGACAATTTCTATTGCTTGTAATAATAGAGATACTTTCGACTTAATAATATCCAATAACGGAATCTTGCAGGAAGCGCGCAATTGTAAAATATTTACAGGTGACACAACCTTTTCTAGTACTACCTATAACTTCACAAGCAATCTGAGATACATTTTGCCAAATTTTAATATTTTAGACCATGAATGTTGTTCCAAAAAGGTTTTAAATGTTTTCAAAAATATATCTTTCGGAAAAGTTAAAATTAACTACTTTGATAATAATGATCTAAAAATGGCTAGTCATAATCTCGATGAAATTTCAAAACTTAGTGAGAATATAGTAAATAATAGGAACTATAGTTGGATTTCAGAAATTCATTACTCTTTCCTATCATATATTTTGCTTTTTGTTATAGTTATCTTTATTCTTTACAAGATTATTAAACGCACTAGAATTTTGCATTCATTTAGACAAATAAGACCTAACCATAACAGAGTCGCCGCATATGTACCAGAAAATATACCAAAGAATATTAGAGACATGAATATAGCTCCAGACATGCTTAATGATGCTCCTGCAGTTCCGCCATTAAGAAGAAGCGAACGAATTAGATTCAATCGTAATCAATTAAGTCAAAAAAAAAAAAAAAAAAAAAAACTATCTCATTACTTGGGTTTGCAAAAGATAAATATTTTTCTTTCCCTTACCTGTTTTGTATTGTCAAAGAAATACCATATTTAAATGTACGTTGTGTATATAAGTACTCTGCATTTTCTGTATAAACAATTATTGGTATTGGTGTATTTTTATTTTCAGTATCATATATTTTTATATTATTTCATGTACATATGTATTTACAAATGAATTCATTCTATTGTGTATTCATATTTATATTATCTATAGTTCTTCAAATTAGGCAAAAAAAAAAATAATAATAATAATCAATTTATCACATTACCCTCTATTCAAGTAATTCTTTTAACTTTTTAAATTTACATTGTAAATTATTTTATAAGGGGGGGAGTGTAATGTACCCTGTACATCATTATTATATTACATTTTATTATTATATTATTTCTCATTATTATTATTATTATGTATATTTCGCACAGATAACATTAGGGCCAACAAATAGTCAGAAACCGATCAATAACAATTTGTTTATCAGTACTTTCACTAAAGATGTTATTTCAAATCATTATCTTAAGTAAATGTTTTCTACCGCGCTCATTAGACATTGCCCCTAACGTTATGCGCGTCCCTTTTGTTATAATCTCTTTCTTCCAGAGCTTGATTAGAATAAGTTGTTAGTCTTATTTCAGACATCGCGAAAAGCACCCTTACTCTTGTAATCCGTTTATACTAATTCTTTTATATTAATAAATCTGTTAAAGTCATAAACAGTATATTAATAACAATTAATATCCGCCTCCCGCTCAACCATTACAATTTGATATGTAACATGGATTAGATATTTAGGTTTGCTTAGAGAGTTGCTCCCTCATCAGGCAAGAAATGAATCTTAAACTTAATATGAGTAATAACCTAATAATATTTAAGTTGAATACAACATAATAACATACAGGGAGTTTTTCTTTAAAGTATACGTTTTGCAAATTTAGCTTATTTTCTTTAAATCTTTAGATATTCTTTGTTTTTTTAAAAAAAGTTCAATTCAAGGCTTTAAACGAGTGTTTTCCACTCCCAGACTAAGCATGAAGTAAAATTTCGAGTTTAGAAAAGCCCCGTGAAAATTTGTCGAGGGTCGCGCAGCTACCCGAGATAAATTTTCTGGGCTTTTCTAAAATCGAAATTTTACTTCATGCGCCACGCGTATAAAACGCTGATTTCAAGTAAGGTTCAAATATACATAAATTTAACAAAATTTTAGTGTTCTATACGCCTGGCGCATTAAGTAAAATTTCGAGTTTAGAAAAGCCACGCTTATATTATTATACGGGGCTTTTCTAAACTCGAAATTTTACTTCCTGCTTAGCCTGGGAGTGGAAAACACTCGCTTAAAGCTTCAAATTGAATACCTGTAAAATCAACATATATCTAAAGATTTAAAGAAAATAAAGTGAATCTGGAATACGTATACTTTAAAGAAAAACTCCCTGTATATTGTAGAATTACGATATTCAGATAGATTGTGTTGGAATGAAAATAAAGTCAATTGAATAGCAACAAAAGGAGCTTAATCACAATTTTGTAGCATCGAAAAGATACCCATGTTTTGATTAGGTACATACATAACCCGATGTGTATTAGGTAAATTTTCAGGCATTCATTGTTTTTGAAAAGCGTTCAGTTTGAAACTCCCAACGAGTGTTTTCCACCGAGTAATAACGATTTAAGTTATCACGTAGTAAAAAAAAACAACCGTGAGGTACGCCACTGTCTTGCTAGCACTAGCTATCTCTTGAATAACTTTCTCATTTATCACTTGGTGAAACATTTTGAAATAATAATAAAGGATAAATTAAAAACACTTGTTTCACTATTTGTTTCTATTTACTTGACTAGTTTCGCTTTTTACGGCATTATCAAGAGTGAACTTTGATAATGCCGTAAAAAGCGAAACTAGTCGAGTAAATAGAAACAAATAGTGAAACAAACCAAGTGATTTTAATTTATCCTTTAATATTACTAGCTATGTCGTTGTTAGTGTTTATAGACTCCAGTATAGCAATAACAATGCCAAAAAAATGTTGAAATCGTACGGTTAGTTTCCGAGTTATAACGATTTCAATTATCAAAAACAATCGTCAGTTACGCCACTGTCTTACTAGCGCAAGCTATCTCGTTGCCAGTGTTTATAAACATTAGTATAGTAATTACAATGCAAAAAGAGTTTTTTAAATCGTACGGTAAGTTCTTGAGTTATAACGATTTAAATTAGCTAGGAGTGAAAACACAATTGTCAGTTACGCTACTGTCTTCTAGGCATCATGTTTCTAATAGCCAGTGTCTATGAACATAAATAAAGTAATTACAACGCCGAAAAGCGGTATATTATATGCCAAACATCATTTTGTATTAAAATTCAGGAAGTAAATGGTAATACGCATACAGGATCTGAAAGCTCTCGCATCAAAATTTGGATGTGAACTTTTTTTATCTGATATTTTTGAGAGAATATGTTTGTCATATTCTGTTGGCGCTAGCTCTAAGTTATATTTTCCACCCAATTTGATTTAAAACATCTCATTTTAGGGGGCCAGGGTTAAAAATGTTTTATCATTTTTTGGGGTTGTGGGAGTGGCGTTGGCTTTTAAATTGGTAGCGCTAGCTCTGAGGAATCCGAATAGTGTAAAAAACTTAAAAATCCAAACTCGGGGGGCTAGCATCAACCTAGCCCCCCGAAAGTTCAAATCCCCGTAGTTTTCTTGTCTAAATGGCGCTAGCTCTAATTTTTGTGGCGCTCTAAGGCCGGTCTAGCGCAATCGCTTTTTTCAAAAAAGTCGAACTTCGGGGGGCTAAGTTGACTGAGCCTATTTATACACATCATCATTTTGTAAACCCTATACTAAATATAAAAAAAATAGGGCAGCTTTCCGTTTAATTTTTTACTTTCCCCCGTATGTAATACAAAGGGAAAGTATTGTTTTCGTGAAAATTTTCGAATCAAAAATTTTAGCGGAAATATCCGTTTTGAGGTCCCCTGAGTCTAATAGGACCATTTTTGAAAAATGTCTGTCTGTCTGTCTGTGTGCGCTGTACCGCAAAAACCGCTAAAGATATCGAGATAAAACTTGAAACTTAAGCTTTTTGTTACAATCGGAAGAACTGAAAAGCTTTTGGTGAAAATCGGAAAATCGGAAGTGGTACTTTACTCTTAGCGTTTTTCAGTTTTTTCAGATTTTTTCAATAAACGTTCATCAAACAAAAAATTCTTTCAAATAAAAGTTGTAGATAATAACAAAATGAAGATGTATTGTTCACTTACTTTTTGTCATAGCACTCTTAGTTTTTGAGATATTCAATAAATAGTGTTTTTTATCTAGTCATTGGTTTGTGTCAGTATGTGTTGATCTAATTGAAAAATGTTTCAAATAAAAGGTGTAGTTATCAAAAAGTTGAAGACATTTTGAAAATAATAATGCTACAAATATTTTAAAAGTGATTTAATACGCAATTTACGGGGGAAAGTACTATGATGGACACATCACCATTTTTTCAATCTACACTTGCGTGCATAGAAATCGGCCCACTGTTAACTTTTGACTTTAACTAGTTTTTTTTTAGAAACTATTCATCAGATCAAAAAAAAAATATGCTGCTTGAAAGACAATTTAATATGCTTTAATATGAGAAATTTATTAAATTGTATGTTGGCTTAACATAATGAAATTAATACATGAAACAAATTAACTTTTTTTATTGCAAAAATTAATATTGTTATTAACACTTATCTAAATTAACACAATTTTTAATAATGGGTATGACCCCCTCTTGCACTAATAACATCTCTCACACGATTGGGCATAGATCGAATCAAGTTCGCTATTGTTTCTTGTGGGATGTTAAGCCACTCTGCTTCTACTGCAACAATAAGCTCTGGGATCGAAGTTGGGGCACGAAGTCTAGCTCGAATTCTTCGTTTTAGCTCATCCCATAAATGTTCAATCGAGTTTAGGTCGGGACTGCATGATGGCCACTCCATAACCCGAAAACCGACTTCTGAAATGTAATCTTTCACGATTCTTGCGGTGTGCGGCCTCGCATTATCATGCATAAAAAGGAATTCGTCTCCAATGTAGTCGACATAAGGTACCACATGGACTGCTAAAATCTCCTCGATGTACCTAGCACCCGTTAAACCTCCTCTCTCGTGACCACGGTCGCCCCTGCGGATGAAAGCAGGGTCAGTTCGTGCTCCCATAGAAATTGCACCCCAGATCATGGAGGAACCACCTCCATAAGCAATCCGTTCTTCAATGCAGCATTCTGCAAAGCGCTCTCTTGGTCTCCGGTACAGTTTTTTTCTTCGGTCGCTACCATAGAGGCATATCCTAGTCTCATCTGAGAACAGAACAGACCCCCACTGTTCCACTGTCCAATTCAGATGATCCCGTGCAAAACGCAGGCGTGCTTGACGATGAGCTGGGGTAAGTTTTGGACAAATCGCAGGTGTTTTAGGGGTCAGGTTACTTTCCTGCAGTCTTCGTCTTACTGTCCACTGACTAATAGCCACTCCTCGCGTTTCACGGAGCTGTTGTTGCACTTGCACCGCATTAAGGTGACGATTTCTTTATGTTGTTGACACAATAAAGCGGTCATCACGAGTCGTTGCAAATCGCTTTCTGCCTGTTCCCGGTCGCCTATGAAAGGATCCAGTCTCCCCATATCGTTGAGTCACTCTTCGAGCCGCTGCGCGTTTCATATTGAGTTGTTGAGCAACTGCTCGCTGGCTAAGTCCATTGTCGATTAAGGCAATTACTTGGGCGGCTTTTTCCGGTGCAGTATGCATTTCACTAACACACTTGAAAACTAATCAAATTATGAAAAATGAATATTGTCCAAATTTCAATTGCAAAGGCAATAATTTCAATCTTTCACAAGTTTGTTATTCTCGTTATAATCACCACATAAATACGTTTCATTTTTTTTACCGGTTGAAACGATAAGCACTCTTGATAAATTTTAACTAATATTAAAGCAAATTAAATTGTCTTTCAAGCAGCATATTTTTTTTTTGATCTGATGAATAGTTTCTAAAAAAAACTAGTTAAAGTCAAAAGTTAACAGTGGGCCGATTTCTATGCACGCAAGTTTATTATTTATTTGTTGCATTCATAAAAACTAGAATATTTGACCGAATATAAATTGAAATTCTCCCCAAAATTTGGGGTATTTACCCAATTTGGCAGAGGCCAAATTAATACACATTATTTTCATGGCAATAGCAGTTAGGGAAGATAATATTCCCATTTAAAAAATATCATTGAAAATCCTATGTTCCGTTTTTTTCATATATGCCCGGCATATAAATATTCACAATGAGCTTATGAACATGAATTATTTTATTATTATATTTTTAAGAAATAATCTATAATTTAATAAAATAAAACACATAGTTTGTTCGGCTGTCGAAACTGGAATCTTAAAAGTAAAAATAATGTGTTATAATGACAAGAATCATCAGTTTTGTAAATACCAAAAAATAACACAGGATCTGATGACGCTTTCTAACGAATTGAAAACAATACATAGCTTGTATGTATTATCAGCGTGTTTAAATAATACGAATCGACACTTTCCTTCGATCCGTCTTTTTTATACGCTTTTTTTTTTCGTCTATTTCACGCGACGTGAGACCCCATCCGTTCATGGCAAGGAGCAATGCATAAATGCACAGCGAACTGCCGCTTTTCTCTCTGACTGTATTCGCCCCACTTGTGCTGTAAATTTGGCATCGGATGAGCTACTCTAAACTATGTGGGTCTTTCCAACACGATCGACGTGTTACACTGCAATAATCCCCTTAATACAAATTATATACACATTCCTAATGCTGACATAATAAATCATATGAAGATAAACCTTTTTAAAAATAACAAACAATATATTATTATACCGCATTAAAAATCAGTCAATATCTGCTATAAATATCAACATTTTCCGTTTAATTTAATTAAATAATAATAAATTAATTGTGACGCCACAGGGAAAACAGCGCAACTTTTCTCATTAGCATTAATGCATTTCCTATTCATTGTTAAAGTAATATCACTTAGAAAATTCAAAATTTTCTGTGTGGTTTTGAAAATATTTAATTTAATTCAATAATAATAAATTAATTGTGACGCCACTGGGAAAACAGCGCAACTTTTCTCATTAGCATAAATGCATTTCCTATGCATTTTTAAAGTAATATCACTTAGAAAATTCAAAGTTTCCCGTTTGGTTTTGAAAATATTTAATTTAACTCAATAATAATAAATTAATTGTGACGCCACTGGGAAAACAGCGCAACTTTTCTCATTAGCATAAATGCATTTCCTATTCATTGTTAAAGTAATATCACTTAGAAAATTTAAAGTTTCCCGTTTGGTTTTGAAAATATTTAATTTAATTTAATAATAATAAATTAATTGTGACGCCACTGGGAAATCAGCGCAACTTTTCTCATTAGCATAAATGCATTTTCTATGCATTGTTAAAGTAATATCACTTAGAAAATTCAAAGTTTCCCGTTTGGTTTTAAAAATATTTAATATAATTCAATAATAATGAATTAATTGTGACGCCACTGGGAAAACAGCGCAACTTTTCTCATTAGCATAAATGCATTTCCTATTCATTGTTAAAGTAATATCACTTAGAAAATTCAAAGTTTCCCGTTTGGTTTTGAAAATATTTAATTTAATTCAATAATTATAAATTAATTGTGACGCTACTGCGGAAACAGCGCAACTTTTCTCATTAGCATAAATGCATTTCCTATGCATTGTTAAAGTAATATCACTTAGAAAATTCAAAGTTTCCCGTTTGGTTTTGAAAATATTTAATATAATTCAATAATAATAAATTAATTGTGACGTCACTGGGAAAACAGCGCAATTTTTCTCATTGGCATAAATGCATTTCTTATGCATTGTTTAAGTAAAATCACTTAAAAAATTTAAATTTACACGTTTGGTTTTGAAAATATTTAATTAAATTAAATAATAAATTATTTGTAACGCTACTGGGAAAACAGCGCAACTTTTCTAATCAGCAGAAATGCATGTTAAATACATTGTTAAAGTTATATTTATTAATTGAATCGAATTATTGTTATTTGTTTTGGAAATAAAATTATTTAAGTAATAATAAAAATATATATTTCCACCATGATACGGCACTGTAATAAATATGCAAATATTATAGAAAATTACTGTTTTGGTTGTATAATGTATGCTTTTCGACGAAGAAGGACAGTGGTTGTGAGTTAAGTATGTTTATTGTATTACTCTTCTGTAGTTGCATGGAGATTATGGGAATACGCGCACTGGATTCGAGTATATATAAAATATGCCATAACTTTTTCATGAGAAGTGATATTTAAGAAATTTCGATGGCGCAAGTGAGCGCAACTTCTAAGCTTTGTGTACAATGCAATAAAACTTGAAAAATGTAAAGTGGGGGGGCTGGCACCCTCCTTTATTTCGTTTATAGGGGCTGTATTTTTGCAGCGCAACTTGTAAAATTAGGTGGTATCGACAGCGCAAGTTCCATAGAATGTATTTATGAAAGAAAAAGTTAAAAATTCCAAGATGGGGGGGCTGGCGTCAACTTAGCCCCCCCTATTTTCAAATCGCTATAACTTTCTACCCTTAACAGCGCAAGTTTTAATATTTGGGCGCAAGTGAGCGCAAGTTAAGACCTTTCGGGCGCAATATTTTTTATTTGTAAATTTTGAGTTGGGGGGGCCAAGTTGACAGACCCCACATTTTTCGTAAATTTAATGTTCCTATAAAATCAAATACGAAAGCACTTGTTGTTAAAGGTAGCAATAATCAATTTTACTACATATTAACACTTACGGCTTCTCAGCACCTTTTATTATTTGTGGATATAAAAATCATGTGGCAGACAATTTCAAATATTGCAGTATTTTAACGACAAAGAAGTTGATTTATTGTGTTTTTTGTGAGACAGCCCATGAATAGAGTCAGCGTTTTTGGTTTACAAATGAGTCAGAAATGAAATGTATTATCAAAAAATAAATAAAATGAAAACTGGATTAATTGCAAAGTGTTATTATAAATATTTGGATATTAATTTTTATAATTTTTAAATACTAGACCAATTGGACGGCATCAGGGCAAATGGGAACAAGTCAAAATTATTAACTTTATAGGGTAAACAAATAACGTTGTTTTTCTTTAAACACCGTTCGCACCAAACTTCCTACATTGCGATTATGAAAAAAAAAAATGAAAAACGCCTACCGTAGATATATTCATTTATAGACCGTGTGCCGCTAAAGAGGAGGTCTTGAAAAAACAAACTCAATGAAGTCCTTTGTTTATTGAATATTCTGTAATGTACCCATCTGTATATTTATTTCATTTATATAATTTAATACTTTGGTATCGTGCATTTTTGATAATCATATTTAAAGTTATTTATGTTTGTTTCACTTATTGATGTTTGTTGACTTAAATATTATTCATTGCTAAATGATATTATCAGCATGCATTTGCTAATGCTAGAGCACAGATAAGCCTGGGAAGAATAAATAGTTAATTAGAATTTGTACTTAATGGAAAATTCCGCTAAAGACGATAAAGTTCACCCCGGCTTATGCGTGCCCCTTCTTACGCATTGTTTGCTTAACGAAGAACCATTATTCATTACTATTAGATTTTATTTCGGGCACTTCTGATTTGACTCTCGAACGCAAGACAGTAAAAATACGCAATTTTCTTTAGAATCAATTTCCTTAAATTTTATTTTGAATAGCAATTTATTTTTCTTTTACTTAAAATTAAAATCTATCAACGAAAAAAAAATGGCAGCTAATGGGGATATTAACACATTAATTCATTTTAGTAGTCAATTAACTGTAACTTTTGATTCTACTTCCAATAACTTAGAATATTTTATTAATTGCTGTAGCGATGTTTTTCAATATATACCCGAGAACTTACAAGATCAGTTTTTGCTATCAATAAAAAATAAAATTTTGGGTAATGCAGGTGTATTGGTTAGAAGTAGGGCAATAAAAACATGGGATGAACTTAAGCAATTACTGAGAAACAATTATTCTTCAAAATTTTGTCATATTTGCAGTTTAAATTCACATGATACTCGAAACTGTCGTTATAATAACTTAAATATATATCTACTGTTCAGTGCAATTATTGCAAAAGATTTGGACACATTATTCGTGATTGTTTTAAAAGACAAAATTCATCCGATTTTTGGAATAATGAAAATTCAAATATTCGTAGAAAGTTTAATTCAAATGATAAATTTAATTCCAAGGTTTCTGATAATGAGTGTAGTAATTCTTTTAATTTAATTGAAAGTAATATTAATTTTATGTCTAAATTTATAACTAACAACTATAAACATCAAATTCCAATAAAAGCATCAGATTTACAAGAAAAATATAAATGTAGCCAAAATATTCCTTAATCAACTCTTCAATCTACTGAAGTTGATAATGATATAAGTTGCAATGATAAAAAAGTAAACGTAGATAATGATAGTAATCTTAAAAATAATCAAATTATTTCTGAAAACTCGAGTCTTGATGTAAAATTTCAACTAAATAATGATAATAAAACGAGAAATGAGATACTTAATAACAATATAAATAATATTTTTCCTAATGATAAAATTATTTCAAAAGTATGTACTATTGATGTTTCTCCTGATATTACAGAAAATGTAATTAAAAATGCTAATTATGTTCACTGTGAAATTAAAGAAAATTGTGATAATATTAATATAGAATTTGGTATTAATAGTGGAATTAAAAATGATTCTATTGTTGAAGTAACGTCAGATAATTATTGCAATTTAAATATTATTTCAAGTCAAAAATATAATAATAGTGATGAAGATACGGTAAATATTTGTGCTACATTTGAAACTGAAAATGTTAATAATAATCCTGAGTCTAATATTTGTTTAGATAGTAAATTTTGCCATTCAAATAGTGATATATTAGGAAATTCGTTACCAAATTGCGTAATAACAAATTATAATTTGAGTGATATTGTTCAAAACAAAAATAATAATTTTTGTATTTCAACAGAAGCATTAGAAAAAGATATTAGTAATCATTTCACAAATCTTTCGAAGAGAGAAGAAGTTATAAATAAAATAAGTAATGTTTCTAGTCAAAACCACATTTTATGTAATGACTATATTAATAATAAAAGAAACAGTAATCTTGGTAGAATTTACTCTAATTATTCTATAGATGAATTTAAAAATAATTTTAAGTTAAATTCACGATTTATACCAAAGAAAATGAAAAAAGTGTTCAGAAATCATCAAATTATAACCAAAAATTGCAAACATGATAAGAGTATTGGAGAAAGGTTTAAACATCTAAATTTAAATAATGATTTAAGTATAATTTCTGTCAAAAATACAAATAAAAGATTTTTAAGAGGAAGTCAAATTAGGAAAAATAATCGTCGACAATTAAAGATTTATAAAAGTAATTTAATGAATTATCAAAAAGATTTGTTAAATAATAGTAAATGTCGTTTTAAAAAATATTTTCCAAATTTTAGCAATAGAACTAAAAATTATAAAATGTTTTGTGTAAAATATAAGAAGATTTTGAAAATAAAATGTTTTTTCAAAGCAGATTTCAGTGATGAATTAATAAATTAACATAAATTCACTCTTATTTTTTATTCAAATTTACTTACGTACATATATTTAATTATAATAATTTAGATGCAATCAATTAAATTAAGAATATATTCAATGGAATATTTATCTTTTGTTTTGTTATAAGATTAAATAAGTTTTATTTTTTGATATTCAAATTTGATATTTTATTGACGAGAGCATGATGTGCAATATTTAATTAAAATTAGTTGATTTATGTTTTTATATGGTTCTTCTTGCAAAATAATGTTTGTGATTTATTAGGAAAAAAGTATAACGAATTTAAAATAGGTTTCCATTGCGACAAGTGTGTTCGATATAATTACGGTCTATAGTTAAAATAATAAAAACGAAACTTTCTTTAAGTCTTGATAGATAATTATTATTTATTTGACATAATGTCAAATTCTTAAGGAGAGCAAGTTTATTTGGGTCTTAGAGGTATTGTATTCATGCTGCTATATTTGGATTTCACTATGTTTCTTATATTCCTTTATTAAAAAGAATAAAACAAATTATCTAAAAAGAAATTTTTAAAACGTATTTAATTTTTTTTTAGTAATTGGAAATATTTTTTTTATTAAATTAGGATCTATTATGTTCTATTGTTGATTTACTCAATATAAATAAAATTGTATGTGTTATAAATAGGTGTTATTATGACATGTTTCTGTACTATTGTTAATTGTTTAGTCAATATAACCTTACTCAAAATGAGTGTGTTTTCAGGTTAATTGAACTATAACATAGTATCCATATCTAAAACATTTAAAAAGTACAGTTTACTTTTCATTTAAAGATTATTGTTTTGGTAAATTGATAACATTGGGTTCCTGGTTTGTAAAATTATTTCAATTACATAAATAATGTGTTATTTTTTTCAGGAAATGGTAAAGTGAATTTTATTGTGTATGTATTTTTTTTATATGTTTTTGTATAAATCTTATTTATTTTATTGCAGATTTTTTAATACTTAGTAAATGTTGAGAATGTTTATTGTTGTTTTAATTTGAACAATATAAAATTGATCTAAAATGAAGATAGAATAAAAATAACAAGATTCTCTTTCAAACTTAAAATTGGGTTTATTATTGCGTGTTTTGTATATATCTTTGATTTTTATTGATTTTTTTTTCTGTTTTAAATAAAAAGGAAAAAAAATAGTATCTCAAGTTTTCACAATGATTTATCTATGTATTGTATATATGTTGTTTTGTAACTTGACTATTTTATCTTAAATTTGTTTTAATCTTTAATTCTAAAAAAAAATACTTATGTGCAAGAATGTTTTTCAAATTTATGTTATTGGGTTTATTATTGTGTTTATTGTATATATATTTAATTTTTAATGAATTATTTTCTCTGTTTTAAATTTGAAAATAAAATAAAATGATAAAAAAAGAAGATAAAAAAATAAATATCTCAACTTTTAAAAAATGTTTTTGTAAAACTGTGTGCATTTATGTATTGTATATAATTATGTATGTTGTTCTGGACTTTTACAAATGTATTTTATATTCTTTTTAAACTCTAATTCTTAAAAAAATATATCATATTACATATGATCTATTTTTTTGTTGTTTAAGGGGGGAAGTGTAATGTACCCATCTGTATATTTATTTCATTTATATAATTTAATACTTTAGTATCGTGCATTTTTGATAATCATATTTAAAGTTATTTATGTTTGTTTCACTTATTGATGTTTGTTGTTTATTTTTACTTAAATATTATTCATTGCTAAATGTTATTATCAGAATGCATTTGCTAATGCTAGAGCATAGATAAGCCTGGGAAAAATAAATAGTTAATTAGAATTTGTACTTAATGGAAAAATTCCGCTAAATATGATAAAGTTCACCCCGGCCTATGCGTGCTCCATCTTACGCATTGTTTGCTTAACGAAGAACCATTATTCATGACTTAGATTTTATTTCGGGCACTTCTGATTTGACTCTCGAACGCAAGACAGTAAAAATATTACTTACTCCGATTAAATTCAATATACTTCGTTAAGCAAGCTAGTTAAAGTCTCTAAATATTTATATTGTAATATTCACAAGTTTCTCAGTTAAGAAAATAGAATTGATATTCGTTATATAAAAACATAAAGTTATTTTAACCTCACCCAGAATAAAAGAACCTACTTAATATTTAAATAAGTGTTAAATATTGAAAATACTAAATAATAAACTTTACAATTCGAAACCAATAGATTATTATATATAGGGGTAGGGGAAGTTCGGTGTAAAAAATTTAATTGTAAAATCTGAATAAAGAAAGTATGGGAACCACGCCTGTGCAAAAATATTTATATATTTCGGTGGAGCAACTATTGAAACCTAATTATTTATCATAAAAAATCGAAAGATGATCATTTGTTATATTCGCAATTATTTAGGAGTGGGAGAAGTTCTGGGTGAAAAATTTGATTGTAGAATCTAAATACATGAAGTCTGGGAAACACGCCTGTGCAAAAATATTTTTAAATTTCGGAGGAGCAATTACTGAAAACTAATTATTTATCATAAAAAATCAAAAGCATATAATCTGTTATATTCGCAACTATTTGGGGGTGGGGGAAGTACGGTGTGAAAAATTTGTTTGTTGAATCTGAATTAATGAATTATTATTTCAAATTTCAGAGGAGCAATTACTAAAAACTAATTATTTATCATAAAAAATCGAAATCATATGTGTTATATTCGCAATTATTTGGGGGTGGGGTAAGTTCGGTGTGAAAAATTTGATTGTTGAATCTGAATGAATGTAGTATGAGGAACACGCCTGTGCAAAAATATTTTCAAATTTCGGAGGAGCAATTACTGAAAACTAATTATTTATCATAAATAATCGAAAACAATCATGTGTTATATTCGCAATTATTTAGGGGTGGGGGAATTTCGGTGTGAAAATTTTATTTATTGAATCTGAATAAATGAAGGATGAGGAACACGCCTGTGCAAAAATATTTTTAAATTTCAGAATAGCAATTACTGAAAACTAATTATTTATCATAAATAATCGAAAACAAACATGTGTTATATTCGCAATTATTTAGGGGTGAGGGAATTTCGGTGAGAAAAATTTGATTGTTGAATCTGAATAAATGAAAGATGAGGAACACGCCTGTGCAAAAATATTTTCAAATTTCGGAGAAGCAATTACTGCAAACTAATTATTTATCATAAAAAATCGAAAACAAACATGTGTTATATTCGCAATTATTTAGGGGTGGGGGAATTTCGGTGTGAAAAATTTAATTGTTGAATCTGAATAAATGAAGTATGAGGAACACGCCTGTGCAAAAATATTTTCAAATTTCGGAGGAGCAATTACTGAAAACTAATTATTTATCATAACTAATCGAAAACAATCATGTGTTATATTCGCAATTATTTAGGGGTGGGGGAAGTTCGGTGTGAAAAATTTGATTGTTGAATCTGAATAAATGAAGGATGAGGAATACGCCTGTGCAAAAATATTTTCAAATTTCGGAGGAGCAATTACTGAAAACTAATTATTTATCATAAATAATCGAAAACAATCATGTGTTGTATTCGCAATTATTTAGGGGTGGGGGAATTCGGTATGAAAAGTTTGATTGTTGAATCTGAATAAATAAAGGATGAGGAACACGCCTGTGCAAAAATATTTTCAAATTTCGGAGGAGCAATTACTGAAAACTAATTATTTATCATAAATAATCGAAAACAATCATGTGTTATATTCGCAATTATTTAGGGGTGGGGGAAGTTCGGTGTGAAAAATTTGATTGTTGAATCTGAATAAATGAAGGATGAGAAACACGCCTGTGCAAAAATATTTTCAAATTTCGGAGGAGCAATTACTGAAAACTTATTATTTATCATAAATAATCGAAAACAATCATGTGTTATACTCGCAATTATTTAGGGGTGGGGGAAGTTCGGTGTGAAAGATTTGATTATTGATTCTGAATAAATGAAGGATGAGGAACACGCCTGTGCAAAAATATTTTTAAATTTCGGAATAGCAATTACTGAAAACTAATTATTTATCATAAATAATCGAAAACAAACATGTGTTATATTCGCAATTATTTAGGGCTGAGGGAATTTCGGTGAGAAAAATTTGATTGTTGAATCTGAATAAATGAAAGATGAGGAACACGCCTGTGCAAAAATATTTTCAAATTTCGGAGGAGCAATTACTAAATACTAATTATTTATCATAAATAATCGAAAACAATCATGTGTTATACTCGCAATTATTTAGGGGTGGGGGGAAGTTCGGTGTCAAAAATTTGATTGTTGAATCTGAATAAATGAAGGATGAGGAACACGCCTGTGCAAAAATATTTTCAAATTTCGGAGGAGCAATTACTGAAAACTAATTATTTATCATAAATAATCGAAAACATATGTGTTATATTCGCAATTATTTAGGGGTGGGGGAAGTTCGGTCTGAAAAGTTTGATTGTTGAATCTGAATAAATGAAGGATGAGGAACACGCCTGTGCAAAAATATTTTCAAATTTCGGAGGAGCAATTACTGAAAACTAATTATTTATCATAAATAATCGAAAACATATGTGTTATATTCGCAATTATTTAGGGGTGGGGGAAGTTCAGTGTGAAAAGTTTGATTGTTGAATCTGAATAAATGAAGGATGAGGAACACGCCTGTGCAAAAATATTTTCAAATTTCGGAGGAGCAATTACTAAATACTAATTATTTATCATAAATAATCGAAAACAATCATGTGTTATACTCGCAATTATTTAGGGGTGGGGGAAGTTCGGTGTGAAAGATTTGATTGTTGATTCTGAATAAATGAAGGATGAGGAACACGCCTGTGCAAAAATATTTTCAAATTTCGGAGGAGCAATTACTGAAAACTAATTATTTATCATAAATAATCGAAAACAATCATGTGTTATATTCGCAATTATTTAGGGGTGGGGGAAGTTCGGTGTGAAAAATTTGATTGTTAAATCTGAATAAATGAAGGATGAGGAACACGCCTGTGCAAAAATATTTTCAAATTTCGGAGGAGCAATTACTAAATACTAATTATTTATCATAAATAATCGAAAACAATCATGTGTTATACTCGCAATTATTTAGGGGTGGGGGAAGTTCGGTGTGAAAGATTTGATTGTTGATTCTGAATAAATGAAGAATGAGGAACACGCCTGTGCAAAAATATTTTCAAATTTCGGAGGAGCAATTACTAAATACTAATTATTTATCATAAATAATCGAAAACAATCATGTGTTATACTCGCAATTATTTAGGGGTGGGGGAAGTTCGGTGTGAAAGATTTGATTGTTGATTCTGAATAAATGAAGGATGAGGAACACGCCTGTGCAAAAATATTTTCAAATTTCGGAGGAGCAATTACTAAATACTAATTATTTATCATAAATAATCGAAAACAATCATGTGTTATACTCGCAATTATTTAGGGGTGGGGGGAAGTTCGGTGTCAAAAATTTGATTGTTGAATCTGAATAAATGAAGGATGAGGAACACGCCTGTGCAAAAATATTTTCAAATTTCGGAGGAGCAATTACTGAAAACTAATTATTTATCATAAATAATCGAAAACATATGTGTTATATTCGCAATTATTTAAGGGTGGGGGAAGTTCGGTCTGAAAAGTTTGATTGTTAAATCTGAATAAATGAAGGATGAGGAACACGCCTGTGCAAAAATATTTTCAAATTTCGGAGGAGCAATTACTGAAAACTAATTATTTATCATAAATAATCGAAAACATATGTGTTATATTCGCAATTATTTAGGGGTGGGGGGAAGTTCGGTGTCAAAACTTTGATTGTTGAATCTGAATAAATAAAGGATGAGGAACACGCCCGTGCAAAAATATTTTCAAATTTCGGAGGAGCAATTACTGAAAACTAATTATTTATCATAAATAATCGAAAACAATCATGTGTTATATTCGCAATTATTTAGGGGTGGGGGAAGTTCGGTGTGAAAAATTTGATTGTTGAATCTGAATAAATGAAGGATGAGGAACACGCCTGTGCAAAAATATTTTCAAATTTCGGAGGAGCAATTACTGAAATTTAATTATTTATCATAAATAATCGAAAACATATGTGTTATATTCGCAATTATTTAGGGGTGGGGGAAGTTCGGTGTGAAAAGTTTGATTGTTGAATTTGAATAAGTGAAGGATGAGGAACACGCCTGTGCAAAAATATTTTCAAATTTCGGAGGAGCAATTACTGAAAACTAATTATTTATCATAAATAATCGAAAACAATCATGTGTTATATTCGCAATTATTTAGGGGTGGGGGAAGTACAGTGTGAAAAGTTTGATTGTTGAATCTGAATAAATGAAGGATGAGGAACACGCCTGTACAAAAATATTTTCAAATTTCGGAGGAGCAATTACTAAATACTAATTATTTATCATAAATAATCGAAAACAATCATGTGTTATACTCGCAATTATTTAGGGGTGGGGGGAAGTTCGGTGTCAAAAATTTGATTGTTGAATCTGAATAAATGAAAGATGAGGAACACGCCTGTGCAAAAATATTTTCAAATTTCGGAGGAGCAATTACTAAATACTAATTATTTATCATAAATAATCGAAAACAATCATGTGTTATACTCGCAATTATTTAGGGGTGGGGGAAGTTCGGTGTGAAAGATTTGATTGTTGATTCTGAATAAATGACGGATGAGGAACACGCCTGTGCAAAAATATTTTCAAATTTCGGAGGAGCAATTACTGAAAACTAATTATTTATCATAAATAATCGAAAACAATCATGTGTTATATTCGCAATTATTTAGGGGTGGGGGAAGTTCGGTGTGAAAAATTTGATTGTTGAATCTGAATAAATGAAGGATGAGGAACACGCCTGTGCAAAAATATTTTCAAATTTCGGAGGAGCAATTACTGAAAACTAATTATTTATCATAAATAATCGAAAACAATCATGTGTTATATTCGCAATTATTTAGGGGCGGGGGAAGTTCGGTGTGAAAAGTTTGATTGTTGAATCTGAATAAATGAAGGATGAGGAACACGCCTGTGCAAAAATATTTTCAAATTTCGGAGGAGCAATTACTGAAAACTAATTATTTATCATAAATAATCGAAAACAATCATGTGTTATATTCGCAATTATTTAGGGGCGGGGGAAGTTCGGTGTGAAAAGTTTGATTGTTGAATCTGAATAAATGAAGGATGAGGAACACGCCTAAGCAAAAATATTTTCAAATTTCGGAGGAGCAATTACTGAAAACTAATTATTTATCATAAATAATCGAAAACATATGTGTTATATTCGCAATTATTTAGGGGTGGGGGAAGTTCGGTGTGAAAAGTTTGATTGTTGAATCTGAATAAATGAAGGATGAGGAACACGCCTGTGCAAAAATATTTTCAAATTTCGGAGGAGCAATTACTGAAAACTAATTATTTATCATAAATAATCGAAAACAATCATGTGTTATACTCGCAATTATTTACGGGTGGGGGGAAGTTCGGTGTCAAAAATTTGATTGTTGAATCTGAATAAATAAAGGATGAGGAACACGCCCGTGCAAAAATATTTTCAAATTTCGGAGGAGCAATTACTGAAAACTAATTATTTATCATAAATAATCGAAAACAATCATGTGTTATATTCGCAATTATTTAGGGGTGGGGGAAGTTCGGTGTGAAAAATTTGATTGTTGAATCTGAATAAATGAAGGATGAGGAACACGCCTGTGCAAAAATATTTTCAAATTTCGGAGGAGCAATTACTGAAAACTAATTATTTATCATAAGTAATCGAAAACATATGTGTTATATTCGCAATTATTTGTGGGTGGGGGAAGTTCGGTGTGAAAAATTTGATTGTTGAATCTGAATAAATTAAGGATGAGGAACACGCCTGTGCAAAAATATTTTCAAATTTCGGAGGAGCAATTACTGAAAACTAATTATTTATCATAAATAATCGAAAACAATCATGTGTTATATTCGCAATTATTTAGGGGTGGGGGAAGTACGGTGTGAAAAGTTTGATTGTTGAATCTGAATAAATGAAGGATGAGGAACACGCCTGTGCAAAAATATTTTCAAATTTCGGAGGAGCAATTACTGAAAACTAATTATTTATCATAAATAATCGAAAACAATCATGTGTTATATTAGCAATTATTTAGGGGTGGGGGAAGTTCGGTGTGAAAAATTTGATTGTTGAATCTGAATAAATTAAGGATGAGGAACACGCCTGTGCAAAAATATTTTCAAATTTCGGAGGAGCAATTACTGAAAACTAATTATTTATCATAAATAATCGAAAACAATCATGTGTTGTATTCGCAGTTATTTAGGGGTGGGGGAAGTACGGTGTGAAAAGTTTGATTGTTGAATCTGAATAAATGAAGGATGAGGAACACGCCTGTGCAAAAATATTTTCAAATTTCGGAGGAGCAATTACTGAAAACTAATTATTTATCATAAATAATCGAAAAAAATCATGTGTTATATTCGCAATTATTTAGGGGTGGGGGAAGTTCGGTGTGAAAAATTTGATTGTTGAATCTGAATAAATGAAGGATGAGAAACACGCCTGTGCAAAAATATTTTCAAATTTCGGAGGAGCAATTACTGAAAACTAATTATTTATCATAAATAATCGAAAACATATGTGTTATATTCGCAATTATTTAGGGGTGGGGGAAGTTCGGTCTGAAAAGTTTGATTTTTGAATCTGAATAAGTGAAGGATGAGGAACACGCCTGTGCAAAAATATTTTCAAATTTCGGAGAAGCAATTACTGAAAACTAATTATTTATCATAAATAATCGAAAACAATCATGTGTTATATTCGCAATTATTTAGGGGCGGGGGAAGTTCGGTGTGAAAAGTTTGATTGTTGAATCTGAATAAATGAAGGATGAGGAACACGCCTGTGCAAAAATATTTTCAAATTTCGGAGGAGCAATTACTGAAAACTAATTATTTATCATAAATAATCGAAAACAATCATGTGTTATACTCGCAATTATTTACGGGTGGGGGGAAGTTCGGTGTCAAAAATTTGATTGTTGAATCTGAATAAATAAAGGATGAGGAACACGCCCGTGCAAAAATATTTTCAAATTTCGGAGGAGCAATTACTGAAAACTAATTATTTATCATAAATAATCGAAAACAATCATGTGTTATATTCGCAATTATTTAGGGGTGGGGGAAGTTCGGTGTGAAAAATTTGATTGTTGAATCTGAATAAATGAAGGATGAGGAACACGCCTGTGCAAAAATATTTTCAAATTTCGGAGGAGCAATTACTGAAAACTAATTATTTATCATAAGTAATCGAAAACATATGTGTTATATTCGCAATTATTTGTGGGTGGGGGAAGTTCGGTGTGAAAAATTTGATTGTTGAATCTGAATAAATTAAGGATGAGGAACACGCCTGTGCAAAAATATTTTCAAATTTCGGAGGAGCAATTACTGAAAACTAATTATTTATCATAAATAATCGAAAACAATCATGTGTTATATTCGCAATTATTTAGGGGTGGGGGAAGTACGGTGTGAAAAGTTTGATTGTTGAATCTGAATAAATGAAGGATGAGGAACACGCCTGTGCAAAAATATTTTCAAATTTCGGAGGAGCAATTACTGAAAACTAATTATTTATCATAAATAATCGAAAACAATCATGTGTTATATTAGCAATTATTTAGGGGTGGGGGAAGTTCGGTGTGAAAAATTTGATTGTTGAATCTGAATAAATTAAGGATGAGGAACACGCCTGTGCAAAAATATTTTCAAATTTCGGAGGAGCAATTACTGAAAACTAATTATTTATCATAAATAATCGAAAACAATCATGTGTTGTATTCGCAGTTATTTAGGGGTGGGGGAAGTACGGTGTGAAAAGTTTGATTGTTGAATCTGAATAAATGAAGGATGAGGAACACGCCTGTGCAAAAATATTTTCAAATTTCGGAGGAGCAATTACTGAAAACTAATTATTTATCATAAATAATCGAAAAAAATCATGTGTTATATTCGCAATTATTTAGGGGTGGGGGAAGTTCGGTGTGAAAAATTTGATTGTTGAATCTGAATAAATGAAGGATGAGAAACACGCCTGTGCAAAAATATTTTCAAATTTCGGAGGAGCAATTACTGAAAACTAATTATTTATCATAAATAATCGAAAACATATGTGTTATATTCGCAATTATTTAGGGGTGGGGGAAGTTCGGTCTGAAAAGTTTGATTTTTGAATCTGAATAAGTGAAGGATGAGGAACACGCCTGTGCAAAAATATTTTCAAATTTCGGAGAAGCAATTACTGAAAACTAATTATTTATCATAAATAATCGAAAACAATCATGTGTTATATTCGCAATTATTTAGGGGCGGGGGAAGTTCGGTGTGAAAAGTTTGATTGTTGAATCTGAATAAATGAAGGATGAGGAACACGCCTGTGCAAAAATATTTTCAAATTTCGGAGGAGCAATTACTGAAAACTAATTATTTATCATAAATAATCGAAAACAATCATGTGTTATATTCGCAATTATTTAGGGGTGGGGGAAGTTCGGTGTGAAAAATTTGATTGTTGAATCTGAATAAATGAAGGATGAGGAACACGCCTGTGCAAAAATATTTTAAAATTTCGGAGGAGCAATTACTGAAAAATTATTATTTATCATAAATAATCTAAAACAATCATGTGTTATACTCGCAATTATTTAGGGGTGGGGGAAGTTCGGTGTGAAAAATTTGATTATTGAATCTGAATAAATGAAGGATGAGGAACACGCCTGTGCAAAAATATTTTTAAATTTCGGAATAGCAATTACTGAAAACTAATTATTTATCATAAACAATCGAAAACATTTGTGTTATATTCGCAATTATTTGGGGGTGAGGGAAGTTCGGTGTGAAAAATTTGATTGTTGAATCTGAATAAATGAAGGACGAGGAACACGGCTGTGCAAAAATATTTTCAAATTTCGGAAGAGCAATTACTAAATACTAATTATTTATCATAAATAATCGAAAACAATCATGTGTTATACTCGCAATTATTTAGGGGTGGGGGAAGTTCGGTGTGAAAAATTTGATTGTTGAATCTGAATAAATGAAGGATGAGGAACACGCCTGTGCAAAAATATTTTTAAATTTCGGAGCAGCAATTACTGAAAACTAATTATTTATCAAAAATAAACGAAAACAAACATGTGTTATATTCGCAATTATTTAGGGGTGGGGGAATTTCGGTGTAAAAAATTTGATTGTTGAATCTGAATAAATGAAGTATGGGGAACACGCCTGTGCAAAAATATTTTTAAATTTCGGAGGAACAATTACTTAAAACTAATTATTTATCATAAATAATCGAAAACAATCATGAGTTATATTCGCAATTATTTAGGGGTGGGGAAAGTTCGGTGTGAAAAATTTGATTGTTGAATCTAAATAAATGAAGGATGAGGAACACGCCTGTGCAAAAATATTTTTAAATTTCGGAGCAGCAATTACTGAAAACTAATTATTTATCAAAAATAATCGAAAACAAACATGTGTTATATTCGCAATTATTTAGGGGTGGGGGAATTTCGGTGTAAAAAATTTGATTGTTGAATCTGAATAAATGAAGGATGAGGAACACGCCTGTGCAAAAATATTTTTAAATTTCGGAGCAGCAATTACTGAAAACTAATTATTTATCAAAAATAAACGAAAACAAACATGTGTTATATTCGCAATTATTTAGGGGTGGGGGAATTTCGGTGTAAAAAATTTGATTGTTGAATCTGAATAAATGAAGTATGGGGAACACGCCTGTGCAAAAATATTTTTAAATTTCGGAGGAGCAATTACTGAAAACTAATTATTTATCATAAATAATCGAAAACAATCATGTGTTATATTCGCAATTATTTAGGGGCGGGGGAAGTTCGGTGTGAAAAATTTGATTATTGAATCTGAATAAATGAAGGACGAGGAACACGGCTGTGCAAAAATATTTTCAAATTTCAGAAGAGCAATTACTAAATACTAATTATTTATCATAAATAATCGAAAACAATCATGTGTTATACTCGCAATTATTTAGGGGTGGGGGAAGTTTGGTGTGAAAAATTTGATTGTTGAATCTGAATAAATGAAGGATGAGGAACACGCATATTTTTAAATTTCGGAGCAGCAATTACTGAAAACTAATTATTTATCAAAAATAATCGAAAACAAACATGTGTTATATTCGCAATTATTTAGGGGTGGGGGAATTTCGGTGTAAAAAATTTGATTGTTGAATCTGAATAAATGAAGTATGGGGAACACGCCTGTGCAAAAATATTTTTAAATTTCGGAGGAGCAATTACTGAAAACTAATTATTTATCATAAATAATCGAAAACAATCATGTGTTATATTCGCAATTATTTAGGGGTGGGGGAAGTTCGGTGTGAAAAATTTGATTGTTGAATCTGAATAAATGAAGGATGAGGAACACGCCTGTGCAAAAATATTTTGAAATTTCGGAGGAGCAATTACTGAAAACTTATTATTTATCATAAATAATCTAAAACAATCATGTGTTATACTCGCAATTATTTAGGGGTGGGGGAAGTTCGGTGTGAAAAATTTGATTATTGAATCTGAATAAATGAAGGATGAGGAACACGCCTGTGCAAAAATATTTTTAAATTTCGGAATAGCAATTACTGAAAACTAATTATTTATCATAAACAATCGAAAACATTTGTGTTATATTCGCAATTATTTGGGGGTGAGGGAAGTTCGGTGTGAAAAATTTGATTGTTGAATCTGAATAAATGAAGGACGAGGAACACGGCTGTGCAAAAATATTTTCAAATTTCGGAAGAGCAATTACTAAATACTAATTATTTATCATAAATAATCGAAAACAATCATGTGTTATACTCGCAATTATTTAGGGGTGGGGGAAGTTTGGTGTGAAAAATTTGATTGTTGAATCTGAATAAATGAAGGATGAGGAACACGCCTGTGCAAAAATATTTTTAAATTTCGGAGCAGCAATTACTGAAAACTAATTATTTATCAAAAATAAACGAAAACAAACATGTGTTATATTCGCAATTATTTAGGGGTGGGGGAATTTCGGTGTAAAAAATTTGATTGTTGAATCTGAATAAATGAAGTATGGGGAACACGCCTGTGCAAAAATATTTTTAAATTTCGGAGGAACAATTACTTAAAACTAATTATTTATCATAAATAATCGAAAACAATCATGAGTTATATTCGCAATTATTTAGGGGTGGGGAAAGTTCGGTGTGAAAAATTTGATTGTTGAATCTAAATAAATGAAGGATGAGGAACACGCCTGTGCAAAAATATTTTCAAATTTCGGAGGAGCAATTACTGAAAACTAATTATTTATCATAAATAATCGAAAACAATCATGTGTTATATTCGCAATTATTTAGGGGTGGGGGAAGTTCGGTGTGAAAAATTTGATTGTTGAATCTGAATAAATGAAGGATGAGGAACACGCCTGTGCAAAAATATTTTCAAATTTCGGAGGAGCAATTACTGAAAACTTATTATTTATCATAAATAATCTAAAACAATCATGTGTTATACTCGCAATTATTTAGGGGTGGGGGAAGTTCGGTGTGAAAAATTTGATTGTTGAATCTGAATAAATGAAGGATGAGGAACACGCCTGTGCAAAAATATTTTTAAATTTCGGAATAGCAATTACTGAAAACTAATTATTTATCATAAACAATCGAAAACATTTGTGTTATATTCGCAATTATTTGGGGGTGAGGGAAGTTCGGTGTGAAAAATTTGATTGTTGAATCTGAATAAATGAAGGACGAGGAACACGGCTGTGCAAAAATATTTTCAAATTTCGGAAGAGCAATTACTAAATACTAATTATTTATCATAAATAATCGAAAACAATCATGTGTTATACTCGCAATTATTTAGGGGTGGGGGAAGTTTGGTGTGAAAAATTTGATTGTTGAATCTGAATAAATAAAGGATGAGGAACACGCCTGTGCAAAAATATTTTTAAATTTCGGAGCAGCAATTACTGAAAACTAATTATTTATCAAAAATAATCGAAAACAAACATGTGTTATATTCGCAATTATTTAGGGGTGGGGGAATTTCGGTGTAAAAAATTTGATTGTTGAATCTGAATAAATGAAGTATGGGGAACACGCCTGTGCAAAAATATTTTTAAATTTCGGAGGAGCAATTACTTAAAACTAATTATTTATCATAAATAATCGAAAACAATCATGAGTTATATTCGCAATTATTTAGGGGTGGGGAAAGTTCGGTGTGAAAAATTTGATTGTTGAATCTAAATAAATGAAGGATGAGGAACACGCCTGTGCAAAAATATTTTTAAATTTCGGAGGAGCAATTACTGAAAACTAATTATTTATCATAAAGAATCGAAAACAAACATGTGTTATATTCGCAACTATTTAGGGGTAGGGGAATTTCGATGTGAAAAATTTGATTGATGAATCTGAATAAATGAAGGATGAGGAACACGCCTGTGCAAAAATATTTTCAAATTTCGGAGAAGCAATTACTGAAAACTAATTATTTATCATAAATAATCGAAAACAATCATGTGTTATATTCGCAATTATTTAGGGATGGGGGAAGTTCAGTGTGAAAAATTTGATTGTTGAATCTGAATAAATAAAGGATAAGGAACACGCCTGTGCAAAAATATTTTTAAATTTCGGAGTAGCACTTACTGAAAAATAATTATTTATCATAAAAAATCGAAATCATATGTGTTATTTTCGCAATTATTTGGGGGTGGGGGAAGTTCGGTGCGAAAAATTTTATTGTTGAATCTGAATAAATGAAGTATGGGGAACACGCCTGTGCAAAAATATTTTCAAATTTCGGAGGAGCAATTACTGAAAACTAATTATTTTTCATAAATAATCGAAAACAATCATGTGTTATATTCGCAATTATTTAGGGGTGGGGGAAGTTCGGTGTGAAAAATTTAATTGCTGAATCTGAATAAATGAAGGATGAGGAACACGCCTGTGCAAAAATATTTTGAAATTACGGAGTAGCACTTACTGAAAAATAATTATTTATCATAAAAAATCGAAATCATGTGTGTTATTTTCGCAATTATTTGGGGGTGGGGGAAGTTCGGTGCGAAAAATTCGATTGTTGAATCTGAATAAATGAAGTATGGGGAACACGCCTGTGCAAAAATATTTTCAAATTTCAGAGGAGCAATTACTGAAAACTAATTATTTTTCATAAATAATCGAAAACAATCATGTGTTATATTCGCAATTATTTAGGGGTGGGGGAAGTTCGGTGTGAAAAATTTGATTGTTGAATCTAAATAAATAAAGGATGAGGAACACGCTTGTGCAAAAATATTTTTAAATTTCGGAGTAGCAATTACTGAAAACTAATTATTTATCATAAATAATCGAAAATAAACATGTGTTATATTCGCAATTATTTAGGGGTGGGGGAAGTTCGGTGTGAAAAATTTAATTGTTGAATCTGAATAAATGAAGGATGAGGAACACGCCTGTGCAAAAATATTTTGAAATTACGGAGTAGCACTTACTGAAAAATAATTAATTATCATAAAAAATCGAAATCATATGTGTTATTTTCGCAACTATTTGGGGGTGGGGGAAGTTCGGTGCATAAAATTTGATTGTTGAATCTGAATAAATGAAGTATGGGGAACACGCCTGTGCAAAAATATTTTCAAATTTCGGAGGAGCAATTACTGAAAACTAATTATTTTTCATAAATAATCGAAAACAACCATGTGTTATATTCGCAATTATTTAGGGGTGGGGGAAGTTCGGTGTGAAAAATGTGATTGTTGAATCTGAATATATGAAGGATGAGGAACTCGCCTGTGCAAAAATATTTTTAAATTTCGTAGTAGCACTTACTGAAAACTAATTATTTATCATAAAAAATCGAAATCATATGTGTTATATTCGCAATTATTTGGGGGTTGGGGAAGTTCGGTGTGAAAAATTTGATTGTTGAATCTGAATAAATGAAGTATGGGGAACACGCCTGTGCAAAAATATTTTTAAATTTCGGAGGAGCAATTACTGAAAACTAATTATTTATCATAAATAATCGAAAACAATCATGTGTTATATTCGCAATTATTTAGGGGTAGGGGAATTTCGGTGTGAAAAATTTGATTGTTGCATCTGAATAAATGAAGGATGAGGAACACGTCTGAGCTAAAATATTTTTAAATTTCGGAGTAGCAATTACTGAAAACTAATTATTTATCATAAATAATCGAAAACAAACATGTGTTATATTCGCAATTATTTAGGGGAGGGGGAATTTCGGTGTGAAAAATTTGATTGTTGAATCTGAATAAATGAAGGATAAGGAACACGCCTGTGTAAAAATATTTTTAAATTTCGGAGTAGCAATTACTGAAAACTAATTAATTATCATAAATAATCGAAAACATATCATGTGTTATATTCGCAAGTATTTGGGGGTGGGGGAAGTTCGGTGTGAAAAATTTGATTGTTGAATCTGAATAAATGAAGGATGGGGAACACGCCTGTGCAAAAATATTTTCAAATTTCGGAGGAGCAATTGCTGAAAACTAATTATTCATCATAAAAAATCGAAAACATATCATGTGTTATATTCGCAATTATTTAGGGGTAGGGGAAGCTCGGTGTGAAAAATTTGATTGTTGAATCTAAATAAATGAAGTATGGGGAACATGCCTGTGCAAAAACATTTACAAATTTCGGAGGAGCAATTACTAAAAACTAATTATTTATCATAAAAAATCGAAAACATATCATGTGTTATATTCGCAATTATTTAGGGGTGGGGGAAGTTCAGTGTGAAAAAATTGATTGTAAAATCTGAATAAATGAAGTATGGCGAACACGCCTGTGTAAAAATATTTTCAAAACTCAGAGGAGCAATTACTGAAAACTAATTATTTATCATAAACATCGAGAGATGATCACGTGTTATATTCGCAATTATTTAGGGGCGGGGGAAGTTCGGTGTGAATAATTTGACTGTAGAATCTGAATAAAGAAAGTATGGGGAACACGCCTGTGTAAAAATATTTTTATAATTTGGAGGAGCAATTACTGAAATCTAATTATTTGTCATGAAAAATCCAGTCATTTTTCAAATTCGCATATTTTAGGGGTGGGGGAGCTACGGTGTGAAAAATATTTTTATCATAAATGAACAATTGAAGTATGAAGAAAACGCCTGTAAGTAAATATTTTCAATAGTGAGAGGAGCAATTACCGCAAATAAATAATTTTTCGAAAAAAAAAAAAAAAGATCATATGGGGGTGGGGGTAGTTTGCTTTTTATTTTATATTTGTTGAAACATAGGCAATACGTGTGTACATAAAAAGTTTTAATATTTGGAAAATTTAATGGCGAAAAATAGTTATTAATCCAGTATGCATTTTAATTTTTTTTGGGGGTTACGGGGGTGCGGTGTGAAAATGTTTTCTTTTCTAATTGATTAATAGAAGTATGGGGAACATGTGTATATAAAAATAGCTTGAAAATTTTGAGGAGCACATAATAAAAATTGATAATCAAACGGAATTAGGGGTGGTATAGGGGTAGAAAGGGGTAGTAAACCGGGTTTATCAATGTTATCATCTAGAATGGAGTACAATGAGTAGGCCTGTGGAGAAAAATATCAAATATATTGTTTTTTTATTTTTTTATGATCTATTGGCGGAATCTATTAGTAACTTCACACCCGTCAAATACGAACATCATTTTATATGCGGATGACACTACGTTGATAATCAACATAAAAAACTGGATGACGTTAAAAAAATGCACATCGAATCCCTAAAAATGGTCTCGTGCTGGGTCTTAAGTAATCAGCTCAATCTTAATGACTCTAAATCCAGGACTCTAACTTTCTCACTCTCCAAAGAAGTGAAAGAAAAGGCCTCAGTAAAATTTTTAGGTGTGCATATCGATTCTAAATTGAACTGGGATTCACATAGCGATGCTCTTGCTAGTAGACTGTCCTCCAGCACTTTCGCCATACGTAATTTAACAAAGATTGTTTCAGAAGAAACATTACGAGTGGCTTATTTCGCTCTGTTTCAAAGCCACATGGTCTATGGACTGATTGTATGGGGACATTCTGCTATAAGGCATCGGATTTTTGGTTTACAGCGCAGAGTTATCCGCATAATGTCTGGCTGTGGGTATACAGAGGATCGTGGTCAGGTTTTCATACACATGAAAATACTAACTTTGCCATGTTATTATATTCTCGAGTGCCTGCCGTATATTAAAAATCATAGTAACATTTTCCAGACCAGCTGTGATATTCACAATTATGATACAAGACACAAATCAAATATTTATTCAAAGGGGAATAGGTTAACTAAATCACAGACGGGTGTTAGATACCATGCCATTCAATTTTTTAATGTCCTTCCTGATCAAATTAAATCCATAGAAGTAAACAAATTTACAAAACTGATTAAAGAGGTCCTTCTTACACAAGCCTTCTACAGTTGGGAGGAGTACCTTGAGTACGATTTTACCACATTAGTATAGAGCGAACTGACATTCTACTTCGTTTGATTTCTTTCTTTTAAATCGTTTGTGTCGTTAGTAATTCTATTTATCATCAGTTAAATTTTAAGTATTTTTTTTTTATTATGTTAATTTATTTATATTTTAAACACTATTTTTATCCCTTGACTTTTAAGACATTAATTTAACTACTTTTGACTGCTCTCTTTTAAATCGTTTGTATCGTCTGTGATTTTATTTTTATTTTAATGTTTATTTATTTTAATGTTTATTTATTTAGTTATTATTTTAAAACTGTATTTGTATCATTTATGTGTTTCTATTGTTTGGGGTTGGTGATCTCACACTTCTTCTCACATCTGAAATCTGTTTTTTATTTTTTTAAATTTTTTGTCACATAGGTATAGATATTATTATTCATATTTACGATTATTATATAAATTGTTACTACTATTTTTATATTACATGTATTATTGACGTGTGTAAAACAATAGTTAAAGCACTAATAAAAAAATATATATATTGCGCCGCTGAAAATTCCAAACCTATTTTAAACTCAATCGACAATATATCGAAGCCTCTATAATAAACTTCGCGCCGCGGGCCACATTTCCTGGCACTCTTTATAAATGCAAATTCAATCACACAAAACAAATCTAATGCGATATGAAAAAAAAATCACCCAATCTGAATATTGAATTATCTGCTCGGAAATTAATATTATGTACGACCTGCCTAACAATATATTCATTTATGCATCGATTAATATGTCTGAAGCTGTAGTTTACAGCACTAGTGCTTAAATTACCAATGCATTTTAAAAAGGAGTTATATTTTTTAAAATTAAAATTATTATTCATTCAAGCTAGACATCCGAAATTTCATAAATTTAAATAAGAAGTTTTAAATTATACGTATAAGTTATCTAAATTGTGAAACTTACTTTTAATCAGTGTTTTATAAGCCGCGGCGCATAATGTCAATACATGACATTTTTATGAAAATCCATTATAACATTTTTAATTGAGTTAATTACGAATAAGTTTCGACAGCTTCGCCATCTAATGCTCTATAGTGGCATCGTCAATGACAAGAAATCACAAATAACATATACAGGTCAGTGTTTTATACACGAACGAGCAATAGATGGCGTAGCTATCGAAATTTCTGGCTAGTTTTTACATATTGGCTTGAAATAGTCAGAAATGTTTAGTATTCCTGGATCGGGACCACACTGAGGAGGATCTTGAAGTCTGAAACGCGTCTGTGGTGAATACCGATTACAAATTTAATTGAGTTCATGATAAATTAGTTTTGGAGAATTTTCGTTATCGCGTTTCCTTTATACAATGCGCCAACAAATTAAATTAAGGGGATTATTGCAGTGTAACACGTCGATCGTGTTGGAAAGACCCACATAGTTTAGAGTAGCTCATCCGATGCCAAATTTACAGCACAAGTGGGGCGAATACAGTCAGAGAGAAAAGCGGCAGTTCGCTGCAGACCCTGCCGACTCCATATGATTCAGAAAGTTCACGTATATAGTTGACCGACTCACTCGATGGGAGGGCGCAAATGGCGAAATTTCAAGTTTCCCCCAATTTCGAACATCTGATGGCTCAAAAATTAAATTTCCCGCAGTTTCGAACTTTTTGAGAAAGATATTTCAATCAGCACCTCATCAAAAGTGCTGATAAAACGAAATATTTTAGAGACGGGCGTGGACGAGCATTATATAAATAAACAAAACCGTGAGTATTGGAATATTTTCGATTTTTAAGCTATTTTGTACATAGAAAACTAATATTTTGTATTCATTTCGTCAATTTCGTTCGATCAAGTCGTCTTTTACTTAAGTGAAACTTAATGTCTTTGTTCGGATTTTTGCAAGAAATTTATTTTATAAATTTTCGCCTGCGTTCCGATCTTTCGTTTTGTCGTTTTGTGTCGCTAAAAACGGTACCCCCAATAAACCCCACGGATGGGGTGACTATCCCCCGGACCAGGGGCATTCCAATCCGTCCTTCCTAGAAATTTCGCCTGCCACGGAGATACGAGTTGTTTTTGAAAACAACCAGTGCCCGCTTTCTCCTTGAGGGAGGAAAGAAAGAGATTCGTATGCACAGATTTACAAGAAGAAATGGGGTAAGCTTTTAACATTTGTTACAATCGTTCATTTAAATATCAAAATAAACATGAGAAAATTTGTTTGAATCTTTAAAAATAAATATTAAATTTATTTCATGGAGGATAAGTTCTAATTTACGGATATTCGGTTCGCCTTTGCAATGGAAGTGTTAAATCGAAGATATATGTTATGTATACCTAGATGGTAAAATTAAAGAACAACGTATACTTTAAATTTAACATTTTGTTGTACAGAAATAGTACATAAATTTAACAAAATAGAATCTATTACGTTTCTATAAAATATATATATTTTTATTCTGGCAGTTGTTTTTTGTCATTAGCTTTTAGCCTTTTATTTTTATTGAATCATAAATTTAAAAAAGTTGATACCATCAAATGAAAAACAAATTATTTGTCGGAATATTTAAAATATTGTTCATAATTACTACTCTATTTTTAATCCTATTAATGCATTTAAAGTTGATATTTATATAGCATGTATACTTGCAAATATACATTTTTAATGTATACTGCACGAAGAACTCAATCCAAGACTTATATTCTTTCTTAGGTGTATGAGAAGTGGCTGGAGGCTGTTGGTAGAGAAGACCTTTTTAAAAATCGAAGATACACCTTTATCAAGTCTAATTACATTTACGACAGGCACATTGATGAGGGGACAAAATGTTTTACCAGCAAAACGAATTTATAACTAGGGATTGTTTTCACATTATACCTCGATACACCGGCTGGTAAGCTAAATATTTGTTACTTTTATATATACACATATATCTTCAAATACCTAATTTACACCACACATTACATTTTATTAAAAAAATACATTTTATTAAGCGAGCGTGCAAGGAGAACGGTATATCTAAATATATATATTTTATTCATAGCGCTCGTGAATGATCCAGAACTTCTGGAAACATCCAAGGACGTGGAGTCTCCCGTGGGGTTACCTGTGTAGTTTCTCACTGACAAGAAGAATTCTCCCTTAATTGCTGGCGTGAGCAGTAGTAAACCCCTTTGGGATAATTCTGCTACTGGGAACAGTTTGAAACCCCATCATAATAGTCCATCTAGTTACAAAGTAGTACGACTTCTGAACATGATAAAATGTCTGGAGGTAAAATTGTTAAAAACATTAAATGTAACACGAAAATGAAAGCTTTCCCCTCAAGCAAAGATGCTGCATTCCTATGCCCGAGATATCCAAAAGGTTGCAAGAAAATTGTATGCTCAAAATGCTTCTAATAAGGAGCATCTTGATCATGCACTTGATGTTCTTGAAACTGGAGAAATGTTTCGGGGACATATGAATGAATTATCTTTTAACTTTTTCATGTCACAGATAAAGTTGAACATTATAAAGCTCGTGGAAGACGTTTCTCGATGGAAGATAAAACTTTTTCATTAGCTATGTATAAACAAAGCCCTAAATTGTACAGATTTTTGGCAAAAGTATTTGCTCTTCCATCGAGACAATGTCTTCACAGTTTACTGAATCGAATTCCTTTTGGTCCGGGAATTAATAAACCAATTATGAGTTTATTAAAAAGTGTTTGTGACAAGATGAACGAAGACTAGAAGTATTGTGCCCTTTTATTTGTTGAAATGTCAATACGGGAATATATTTTAATAAAATTGATTCCTCCATTGATGGTTTTGTCTGTTGTGGTGAGCAAAACAAATTGCTTTTCGCTGACAATGTAATGGTTTTTATGGTTTGTGGGATACACATCAAATGGAAACAACCCATAGCATATTTCTTTGTGGAACATGGTATGGGTGTTCCAGATCTAATCAGGAACATAAAAATTATTACAAAACAACTACAAGACATTGGTTTTCATGTTGTTTGCACAATATGTAATCAACATGCAACTAATGTTAGGTTCATAAAACAATTATTGGAGGAATCTAATCGTAGGTTCATTTTGGAAGGTAAGGATAATCGCTCAAGGGGTTTCTTGATAGGAAATCAGGAAATAATACCTTTGTTTGGTCCACCTCAAAGACCTAAGGGTAATTTTACTCCACCGTGCATTGCTAACTGGATAACTACGTTAACAGGTTTTCAATGCACTCTTATCTAGTATTGGTTTTAAATATGTTTATCCTTGAAACATAAACCAAGATCCCTTGGAAAATTTCTTTGGAAGTAAATCGTACATGTTCATCATTTAAGGGATTGTATAAAGCGTTAATTATTAATAATTTCACTACTTTAAATTCTCCTTATTTAAATTGCGAAAAAGATGCTTGTGGAGGGGCACTAAACTTTTTACAAATATTTAGAACCGACTTTTTAGCTCCAAATTACTTCTCCCTCAAATATCTCTGATGTGTTTGAATTTAAAAATTCATATGATTTTTTAAAGAAAGTGCGGGACTGCAATACATGTAGAAAAGAGTTAGTGTTGAGTTAGTTGATTGTAGGGACTACAATAGAAAAGCTCTTTTGAAGCCGAGCACTAATTTTTTTAGATATGTTTCCATATCTTTTCAAATTATTATTTCTTTTTGTCAAAGATATGCATTTTTGGTGATATTGTTAAATATTTAAAATCAAAAGGTAATTTATTAAATTCCAATATTTCATTCTCCTGCTCAGACCATAATTTGATTGATATCATTGATAATTACATGATCTCCTTTTACATTCATTTGTGGGTACAAAACCTAAGTAGGATTCTAAAAGGAACCAAACATGTAAAAATCAATGATACTGTCAAACATTTGGCCTCAATTAAATATAGAAAAATAAGAGCGGAAAATTTGGCTATTTCAAAAAAGAAACAATTGATAAAAATGTAATTTAAAATATTTGTAAAAAGTTACTTTAAGGGGGTATTACCACTAGGACAGCGTTTTTTTTTTTACGGTTTATCAGAATTTTTATTTTTGGAAAATTTAATACATGCGATCTTGCGGTTTCTTGCAACTTGTTTATAGATTCATAAACTATAAAAAATGAATTTTAATTCTTTTCAATCGTCCGGCTAAACCTCTAAATCTGGCCTCAAATAAGGCCGTGTCCGCCGTGTTTTTCCTCATGGCAGCAAAAATTTTTTCGATTCTGTGATTTGAAACGTAAAATGAAGTAGTAGTCATTAATCTGTATTAAATTATCTGGGGTTTGAACCACCGACAATAAAAAATCTCGATAAATAACAAAATGGAGGCCATTCGAAAAAAGTGGTCGCTTTTTGCCCCCCTTTTTCTGACTTTAAGGCTCTATGAAAAATATCAAATGTTAATATATTTGAATGACGGTAGTTCAAACTCCAGAGGAAAATGTGGAGAACCGAACACTAAAAGCTCAAGTCAATCCGTTTCATAGTTTGAAAAGAAAGTTTCCGGCCAGCGAAAAAAAAGTGGTTTCGAGAAAAACGCGTTTAAAGTTTTGACACAAGTTTTAACTATTTTTGGAGATTTTTGGCTTTAGTCAGCTATGCCAGCTCCGTACACTAGGCCCTCCTCTTTCTCTAAAAACTGGGTTTGAATGATTTACTCCTGCCAGCGTTGTTGGATGGCCTTATGAGTTGCTGGAGTCAGGCAAAATTCGTCTCACATCTCGCGCTCCGCGTCGGTCCGCACCGGAAAGCCTTGGCTTGCAGGCCGATATGGATTCCCAGTGTCTCTATCGTCTTAAAAACTGCCGAGTATCCGTCGTTGAAAATGCTGGTAGCTATGAAAGACGCGATAGCGACGGTTTTTGACCACAGTTGAGGTGCTTCGAAGCCAGCTTCCAGACACAAGCATTCAAACTTTCGTTTGAGTTCTGCGTATTTCCACCCAGCCAGCTACTCAGCATTGTTTACTTCAACAAGCAAAAATCTAACTAACGAATTCGCCTATTGTAAAACGGCTATCGGACATGAAACAATAGATATACACGATTCCATTTGTTTCTGGATCTCGCCTAGCTATGGAAAAGTGACAGTTTAAGTATTGTAAATGGGGCTGGTTGTGTTTTAAATCAGGGTTTTTAAATGTCACTGTCAGATGTTCGATTTTAAGGTTATAATTTCTGACTATTGTGATCTTACACTGTTGCCTGTTTTACAAATTTTCAGATATAAAAGGATAATAATATGCAGTTTTAAGATTAACAAAATTTACTACTTGGTTTTTGTACATACAAACACAGCAATAATATTGTATATAACAAATATAATGAATTCGGCTCTGCAAACTTATTTCGTCATCTATTTGTATTTCTGGCTTGGGTCTTCCCGTTAACATATTTTGATCAACTCCATCCATCCACCTTAATTTTGGTCATTCTCTCTTCTGTTGGCCCTCAGTATTTTTTTGTAGAATTGCAAATTTATTCTCACCCTCTTGTGATACTGATAATTTTCATGTCAAACAATTTTTAAGCCCTCATTCCACTTTTATTATTTAGTCAAGAGAACCTGCATCTGAATCTTCTGATGTTTGTTCTGAGCCAGATTCCACAAGCGAAATAATAAAAGGAGGAATGGTTTCAAAAGAAAGAATCCCCATGTGTTTTGTCCAGTCATCCGAAATAAGTTTTTCACAATAATCACAGAAATTTTGCCACATATCGGATGTACATTTTGAGAGAGACTCAAGCCATAAATTCTAAACACGATCCTTAGATGGTTGCTTAGACTTTATGTGCTTATTGTAGTAAGTCTTACAAAACCCCCATGCCATTTCAATTGGATTGTATTGACAATGGTATGGCGGTAATCTAAGAACTTCGTGCCCGTTCTTTCTCAAAATGTCATCAACTACGTAAATTTTGTCATTTGATCGAAAAGGTATAAATAAAGCCCATAGTTCCTTTTTGGTTAATTTTGGATTGAATTTTACATTGTGCTTAACCAACCACTCCTGCATTTCGCATTTCTTACAAAAAAATGAAGGAGTTTTGTCTAATTGCACAGAAGAGGATTACTTATGATATCATAAATTATTGCAACACTGTTAAAATAAGGAATCAGGAGTGGCAACTAATAAAAAATGTAAATGTTGATACTGCAACATAACAACACGAAAGCATGGCTAGGCGAGATCCAGAAACAAATGGAATGGTGTATACTTGCTTTTATTTGTTAGCGACATGACTCGATTTTAAAGCTATATAACTTGATTTTCAGTCTACTTGACTTAATTTTTCAGCTACTTGCCTCATGCTGAAGCCACTAGACATAATTTTCAAGTTGCTTTGATTTTCTAGGTTCGTTACTGATGTTTAAGCTACTTGCTTTTATTTTTTAGCGACATGACTCGATTTTAAAGCTATATAACTTGATTTTCAGTCTACTTGACTTAATTTTAAAGCTACTTGCCTTATACTGAAAGCACTAGACTTAATTTTCAAGTTGCATTGATTTTTTAGGTTTGTTACTGATGTGTAAGCTACTTGATATTATGTTTTAGCAACATATATGACTTAATGTTCAGTCTACATGACTAAATGACTAAAACCACTAGACTTTATTTCCAAGTGCTGGGCTGGGCTTGATAAATGGGCTTATTTTTGTTGCCACTTAACTTGATTTATGTGCTACTGGACTTAATTATCAAACTACTTGATTATAGTGTTTAGCTACTTGAATTGATTTTTCAAACTACTTCAATTTATTTCTAAGATATTAGACTCAATTTTCAAGCAATCTAAATTTTCTTTGGTTTGACAGGTTAGGAACTCATTATCTGGAAAAACTAATGAAAGATGAAAGTTAAAGAAAGCTTTAACTAATAAAATAATTTCTTGAATTAATTTCTCATCTGGCACTTGGTGAAACATATTACACTATGTAAAGTTAATTAAAGGAAAGGCAATTGGTATTGTTTCACAATTAAATCTTTATTCCGACTAGTTTCGGTTTGTTAGACCATTTTCAAAGGAACACATTCCTTTGAAAATGGTCTAACAAACCGAAACTAGTCGGAATAAAGATTTAATTGTGAAACAATACCAAGTGCCTTTCCTTTAATTAACTTTACATAATAAAATAAAATGTAGAATATATCTTTATTGTGCTAATGGTTAATATTGTTTTATAATTATCAATTTTCAAAATAATATACTCAAAACTATATAATACCTAGACAACACAATTTTGTGATTTGTAAAATAATTATAATGAAAATAGATAGTTAAAAATTTGTAAAAAAATATAAAATTATTGCAGTCTTATTGATAAACTATTGTAAGGTTAGGATTCTAATGCGAACAGTTAAAATATTCGAATATACCTCATGGTTAATGTGTGAGTAGAAAACACTCGTTTGAAGCTTCAAATTAAACTCTTTTAAAAAAACAAGTAACATCTACAGATTTACAGCATAAATGTTGTAAAAGGAACATGTGTACTTAAAAGAAAAACTCCCTGTATATTTTCAAACAGCGATTATTTTTAAAACTAATTTTTAAAATTAATGGATATCCCGATGTATACGATGTAAATTCGTTATTTTTATGAAAGCGTCCAATTTGAAACTTCTAGCAAATGTTTCCACTTCTTAATTAAGCATAAAGTAAAATTTCGAACTTAGAAAAGCCTTAAAAATTTGGAGTGAAGTTCAGCTGAAGTTGAACAATCCAAGTGAAATATCTTTATGCTCGACTAGAAATGAAACAATAAATTTTTCTCGTATTTTTGCATTAACACTTTACTATAAAAAAAAACAAAAGAACAGAAAAACCGAAGCAATGATGTTTTAGCATGAATTTATGGAAACTCGTTAATGTATTTGCGCAAAAAAGCGTGTAATTGATGAAAGCCGGCGGCTATTAATTAAAATCGCGCGAATATAATTCCATTAGCAAGATTAAACCAAATACTGCGAATAAATAAATCGAACGAACCGAGTGTATAATTTTCCCCCACAAATTCGAAACATTTTATAAACGCACGTATTTCCAATTAGTGCGTTATTAATTGTTAAAAGCTAATAATTGCAATTATGGAAAATGCACGTTTACCAAATTCGTAGGAAAAATATATAAATAATTAATTAATATAAATGAAAATTGATTACTGAAAAAAAATAATTATAGAGTTAAGTACTTATATATTAACACGTTTTAGAGCTGATTTCTTTTAATTAGGCAAGAAATGTGGGCATCTGGATAGATATTTTAAAATTAGGAATATGGATTTGTGTTTAATACTCATTCATTCACCGAATAACTATATACGCGTTTCAGGTTTTAACGCCATTATCAGTATAGTCCCGAACCAGTTCTTCAAGAATACTGAACATTTTTGACCATTTATTATGGCCTGTGCAATTTAGACATGTTCGAAAGCGTAAACGCCATCTAATGACCATCAGCTTAAGTAGCATTGTCAATAGCTGGCAAACTAAACGTTTGCATACGTATACGTTTGTATTTCTGTACAGAAACGTTTAATTTGCCAGTTATTGACGATGCTACTTAAGCTAATAGTATATGTACAGTGTCCAAGCCGATGGCGTTTACATATGTAAATTGCACAGGCTATAAAAAAAAGACCTTTATTGGCATAATACTATATTACAGACAGTTCACAAGCCTAGCATACGATAAAATTTTTCAAATAAAATAAATTCAAGACAGGGCAGAAAGACCTCTGGTCGATAGCCCAGACAGACTAACTCCATAGTGTAATAATATATATATGTATTATACTATACTACTGTAATTGTCTGAATAAAGATGTACTACTACTACTACTACTACTATATTACATCCATATCTACACTAATCACTGCCCCCTCTCTTCCTTCTGCTCTCCCTCGCTTCTCCCAACTTCTCCAGCGTCCTTACTCCGGCCCCATCCTCTCTCATCCATTCCGTCACTCTTCTATTCCCTGTTATTCCCACCCATTCCTCCATCACCCCCTCGCACTCCTCTGCCAGATGACTCCACGTATCCCTCCCACGCTCACACATTACACACCTCCCATACTCTTCCCCCATCCACACCTTCCGTCCTCTCTCCCCTGACCCACACCTCGCCCTTGCCAGCACCACCCTTTCCTCCCTACTCCATCCCCCCTCCACTAAATACCTCGGTATTCTCCTATGCACCTGCCACCTCCCGTACCTATCGTTGTATTCACTCTTCTCTATACATCCTTGCCTTTCCTGTGCTTCCACCTCCTTTTCATTCTCTTTCACCCATGCATCCATCTTTACTCCATTCCCCAGCCACTCCATCACCTTCGCCTCCGACAAACCCACCCTCTCATATATTCTCCTTCTCTCGCTCCTGCATTTACCCTCTCTCCCATTCACGCACGCCACCCACACCGCCTTCACCAGTATCTCTTCCTCCAGGTCCCATAACTTCATCTCATACCTAGCCATTCTTACCATTTCCTAGCACTCTAGTTTCTCTCTATTCGTTTCCTGTAGTACTATGTATCCGGGTGTCGACCTATTCAACCCCAACATACGCTTCAAGAACCACAACTGCTCCCTCTCTATATACTCATACCCTCTCGTCCCCCATACTTCCACCCCATACATTAACACTGACCTCACACACGCATCCCATACTTTACACGCCACTCTTACATTGTTCCCCATCCACTTCCCCCACTTTTCCCACGCTATCCCCCACGCCTTTGTAGTGCAACACCTCACATGCTCCTCATACCCTCCCGTCCCTTTGAACAAAAACCCTAAATACTTGAATTTTTTAACCCTCTTAATCACCTTCCCCTTCCACTCTAATTCCTTTACCCTCCCCTCCCTCTCTAGGCTATAATAAATTGTCAAAGATGTTCAGTTTTCTTAAAGCACTGGTTTGGGACTATACTGATGATGGCGTTGAAGTCTAAAACGCGTATATAGTTATCCGGTAAATGAATGAGTACTGAACACAAACTCATATTCTTGATATTTGTATTCTATAAAATATAGCCCTGTTGTGGACGAACAATTGCTGTATACAAACGTTTAGTTTGCCAGCTATTGACGATGCTACTTAAGCTAATGGGCATTAGATGGCGTTTACGCTTTTGAACATATGTAGATATTTTAATGTTTGTTAAGTTTATCTCTGCGAGTAATTAAACAATTTTCCTAATAATAATGCCATCTCGATGCCGTAATTTCCTTTATTCAAGCTAGGAAAAATATACAATAATAATGTACAGTGTCCAAGCCGATAGTGTCAAATATTACTACATAACAAAAAATAAAAAGAATGATAATGAATAAAGTTATAATACAAAGTAATACACTAATATAATAACAAGGATACATTTACTTTTGATAAGTTGAACAAGCCGCTTCTAAGAACATTTAGTTTTATGTGGACAAATGCATTCCAATTTCTCTCCTAGTAAAATGAAATGAGTTATGTGTAATTTTTGTAAATAGTCTAAGGTCCTAGATTTAGACTATATATACACTTTTTTATTACTATTAATAATTAATGAGTATGCTTATGCTAAGAAGTTTTAAGATTTCTTAAAATATTCTGCAAAAAGTTGTTGGAGTTTAGGCTTTCTTTAATGTTACATTTATACTGTTGTTATATTTAAAATTACCATTAAACTTATATAAAAAAATAACAGCATAACTTCTATGATACAGTAACAACAAGGAGAGACAATTATTTAAAAAAAACGATATTTAGTTCAAGCAATACTTTACGATATACAGTCGCTTATTTAAAAATTCTAATTCTATTGAATTTATTTATTATTTATTACCTATGATGAAATGTGTGACTTACGTGTTGATTTATAGTTTTTTATATACCTCGATATATACATTGTGCATTTTTAGGCATTCGTCGTTTTCGAAAGGCGTTCAATTTAAAGCTTCTAGCGAGTGTTGTCCAGTCCCATATTAAGCATGAGGTAAAATTTTGAGTTTAGAAAAGCCTGAAAATTTGGTTGAGTCGCTTCGCGAAGCGGAGCGACCAAACCAAATTTTTAGGCTTTTCTAAACTCGAAATTTTACTTCATGCGCCACCCGTATGAAACACTGAAATATTGTGAAGTCAAAAATACACTTTGAAATGAGTAATAATTGAAAAATATGAATAATAACATTTTTACATTTTTCTTCATAAATTCTCAAATCAGATCAAATAATATTGATATATTGTATTATTTGATCTGATTTGAGAATGTATCAAGAAAAAATGTATAAATGTTGTTATTTAAATGTTTTGATTATCACTCAATTTAAAGTGTATTTCTGACTTCATAATATTTCAGTGTTTTATACGCGTGGCGCATGAAGTAAAATTTCGAGTTTAGAAAAGCATTAAAATTTGGTTTGGTCGCGTAGCGCTACGCGCTACGCGACCATACCAAATTTTCAGGCTTTTCTAAACTCGAAATTTTACTTCATGCTTAGTCTGGGAGTGGAAATACTCGTTAGATGCTTCAAATTTAGCGCTTTTTAAAAATAACAAATGTATGACAATTTGCAAACTGGGTAATATATATTTAAAAGAAAAAATCCATGTATATTCTCGTTTTTTGTATTTTATATCAGATTATTTATTAGTTTATCGCCAATCGGCACTAAATACATCTATTATTATCGCCATTTGCGGCACTAAACCGTCCCATTATTTTACTACTTTCAACAAGTAACATTATGGGACAATACTAACAAAATATAAGGAGGTCGAATCCTGTCAGTTTAGTTGTCAAAAAAAACATGAGTAGTGAAGAGTTTGAAATACCATGTACTCCACCAGAAATACGTGAAAGAGCGATAGAAACAACGCTCGAAATTCTTCCAAGTAAGTCTAGACATATTTATAATCGTCAACACGATTTATTCACAAGTTGGTGTGACAGAAATAACATTAAAAAAATTAGCGAAAACGTTCTCTTGACATATTTTTCTGAAAAATCCAAGGAATATAAAGCAGCAACATTATGGTCATATTATTCTATGTTAAAAGCATCTCTTTCGGTAAAAAACGACGTTGATATAAGCCAATATAAGAAACTTACGGCGTTTTTAAAACAGAAATCAAAAAATTATACGGCAAAAAAATCGAAAGTTCTCACACAAGAAGAAATAATACAGTTTCTATTGAATGCACCAAATGAAATATATTTAATGATGAAGGTAAGATAGTAATCAATTATCGAAGCATATTTGTTATTAATGTAGATATTATTTTAGATTTGTGTTATTTTTGGCGTTGCCGTAATAATGAATTAGTAAATCTTAAAGTTGATGATATAGAAGACAAGGATACTGTATTGATTGTGCATATAAGACACACGAAAACTAATAAACCAAGAGTATTTGTCGTAACATCAGAGTTCGAAGGACACGTTAAACCGATTGAGTTATATAAAAAATATGCCAAACTTCGTCCCGCACAGACCAAACATGATAGATTTTTTATTACATATAGAAAAAGTAAATGCACAGTGCAGCCTGTGGGTATCCACACTTTTGGAAACATACCATGTAAAATTGCGAACTATTTAAATTTGCCAAATCCGTCAGAATATACTGGTCATTGTTTTCGGAGGTCGTCTGCTACTTTGTTTGCTAATGCAGGGGGCAGCAAAGAAAATTTGAAACGTCATGGAGGGTGGAAGAGTGATACCGTTGCTGAGTCCTATGTTGAGGAATCAATATTGAACAAAACGAAGATTGCAAAAACGATTTTGGGTAGTGATCAAATTGCGCACCGTTTTGATATCAATGACAACACTGCCACAACTTTACATCAAAATGAAAATATTCATTTTCCACAAAATTTTTCCGTTGATGGGTCAACATCAGGAATAAATTTAAATAATGCCACAGGATGCACCATCAATTTCCACATATACAACAAATAGAGTGGTTTAATATCTTGATTAATTCGTAGTGTTTGTTTAAATAATAATACATATTTTCTATTTTTTTTTTTAATTTAAATAAAAAATCCTATACTTTTTCATTTATTTTTAAGATTGGCGATAAAATTTTGTATGCACCACGTCAGTAAAATATCTTTATCGAACTCGTCTTTATTCACCTCGCTCGCTCCGCTCGCTCGTCTCATAACCTCAGACTCGTTCGATAAAGTCTTATTTTACTGACTTGGTACATAAATAATTATTATTGAAAATCTATTTAAATAATATAATGTAAACTCACCTGTAAGTAATAAAAGCGAACACCAATCCCACAAGAGAAATACTACTCCCCAACACAATAAGCAGTGACAACAGGCTCTCCTCAGTCAGGGCCGGCTCGAGGGCCGATCGACTCAAATTGGGGAAGCCGTGCAGCCTTGACGTGTAAAGGGTCTCCATGCCCTCCTCCTTTGTGCGTCTACCTGAAATAAAGCAGAGATAAGGGGCTGTCTGAGGTAGACTACGATCGGAATTCGCTCCCTTAAAGTTATAGGGCCCTCTTCCCGGCATACCCGGCATCTCGGAGGTAAACTTATTTACAGACGAAATTGGAAACACTAAAGTGAAATTATGGCGTCTCCGAGGAACGCGAATAACTGAGGGCTCGACTTGGGGGAGTTAGAGGTCTTGAAGGTGTTCATGCAGTAGACCGCTACATCAGAATGTTTGTTTCATTTTTTTTTTATTAATTTATATTCAAATTTTTATTTAATATCAAATGTATCTAAACATAAAAACAAAAATGGATACTCGCGGGTAATTTCTAGATTATAAGATAAAAATTCAATGCCAGCAAAATGTTCACGATGTATACTTTTATATTTATAAAGCTTTTAGCTTTATTAAATACAATCCAACACTTTAACTTTGTTTGTATAGCACACTATTTTTATTTTCGTGACTGCAGTTTTGGCAACTCAACTTGCCATTATCAAACTCAACAACAACTCAACTTTCCATTATCAAACAAACTCTATTTGATAATGGCAAGTTGAGTTGCCGAAACAGCAGTCACCAAAATAAAAATAGTCTGTTGTTAGAGCAAAGTTAAAGTGTTTCATTTTATTGAATTAACATGTATACCGAAGTAGAAGCCTCCACCGTTCATATTTTAACTTTATACTTTTATTTCTTGAATTAATTTCTCATTTGGTACATTAGTGGAACATTACACTATGTAAAGTTCTTGAAAACTATGTGTTAACTCCTTTGCAAATAGTCTAGAAAACCAAAACTAGTCGGAATAAAGTTTTTAATTTGTGAAGTAATACCAAGTGTTTTTGCTCTGAATAACTTTACATAGTTTATACATTTAATAAATATCCGAATTATTTACTGAAATTCTATTTTACACATTTTATAAACGAAAGTTGCTCTTGCACAAATAGTTTAAAAATGTAGGTTAAATTCCACTCATTAATTACTCGTGTAGAATTTTACAATTTTGTTGAATTGGTACACTTTTACATTTAAGTCAATTTATCCTAACTTTCACAGTTCTAAAGTTTTTGTAAAATTTTATAATGCGTGTTGGTTTTGACAATTTTATTTAAAATAGTAATAATTATTTAAAATCTGGAATTTTTCTTTAATGTTAACATACAGGGTATTTTTTTAAGTATAGTTTCACATATTCCATGTATATATTTGTAAAATTAACGAACATATGATCAAACCTAAAAAGTGTATTCTGAACTTTACGTTAAATAAGTGTTTTATACGCATGGCGCATAAATAAACAATTGAGTTTAGAAGAGCCTGAAAAGGCCTTTAATGTTTTTCTAAACTCTACTTCATACCTAATCTTATTTACAAATTAAAGTATTACATTTTAAAATACATTAAATGTTTCTGTGTTCTGCATTTAAAAATATCTCTCGGTGTGAATCACAATTTCAGTTAACACGGACGAAATATGCAATTTAAAACACAACACCGAGTTTTAGTTTATAAATGAAATCTCATTATTCAGGATATTTCATTTGTGTGTTTTCGCAATTTTTACCCGCGCAGATTTAATCTGTCCCCCAATTAATATTTCTCGGCAGGCGATAAAAGTTGCAAAGCGGGATTAATTTAATCCAACGCCGGATAGAAATATTTTTAATCTCTTTTAACGCCAGCCAGGCCGAAACTATTAAGCGTCGCGACGCCGAGACGGCTTCCTGCACCTGACGATCTAATTTAGCCGTTAATTATTCATGTTTTTTTTCTGTTATTTTTACAAAAATTAATCTCGAACCGACAAAAAAAATAATGCAGTTTTATATAATATACACTTATTATTTAATTAGATTTCATGGAATAATTAATAATTGTATATTTTGTGCAGCGCTGTGGAGTCGAAGGATTCCACACCTTATCAAAGGGGGAAAATTAAGGTGTCGGCTCTTGGGAAACAATCACCCCGATTTTGAAAGAAATAATATTCAATAAGTTATTGGCCTTATACTCAAAATCGGATCACCCTCGATTACCTAGCAGCTCGTAGGCAGAGGTACCACACAGTTACTTTAAATATAATGAAAGAGAAAAATATAATAATAAATAACTCACCCTAAACATCAGGTCCTGGAACAGCATTTACAGGAACAACTCACTGTGTATATATATATTTCGTATTTTCAGGTAAATGCAAAAGGTTCGTTAAATGAAAGATTAAGGTTTCCGAAAACATTAACAAAGGTTGTTTATTACAAATAAACAAATAAAAATAACGAATTTACAATCAGAGAAATATATATATACAATTAAATAAAACTACACCTTACGCGACGCGACTACTTCTTAACGGTTTCGACCACTTCGTAAACAAAAATGATTTATGCAACACTACTTACTGGTTACCGCACTATTCACCAGACTCGAGACGATTGTTCTTCACCCCCGTGAACCAACAGTTTTGTTAACCACCTTCTCCCTTCCCGTAATTCTCGCATGGAGGAATGTGAGAGCTGGAGGTGGTTAAGGCTCCTGCCTCTGATTGGTTCAGCGGTTAGGGGTGCCGTGCGCAAGTGAGTTGCGCTTGATTATTACGCGCCTTGGCGTAAACGGATGATGCAATCGGCATCCGAATTGCTAATTATTTGTTTAATAATCATAGCTTTTATATATTAAATTAATGCTGCTAATTATTATTATTATATATATATATACATACATATATCCATATATATTCTGATTCTAAATCTTATGGTTGTTGTCACTTTGAAGTATGCAAGTTTTCATATTTCTGTTGTTAGTGAGTTTAGAAATTATCGTATGTTTACATAAGTGAAATGATCGGTCGTTATAAAATATGTACAATAATTTACGTATCTACTATGTCTGACGTGATTGATTTAGCTATCAATAAAACAATCCGCGAATAGAAAAGAAAAATAAACATGAATAAATATTCGGTATTTTCCCTTAATCCGAATTCCAAGCAGCTAGGTTGTAAATGCAGCCTCTTTCGTAATCCGGAGGGCGGTGCCTAGCTGTGAGCATTTCGGGAGCAAATCTGTCGTGCTTTTGTTGTGATCACGAAATGCCCTAATTGTGAAATTTCCCCGGATTAGGGCCGCTGCTTGGAATTTTGCGTTTTATGATCCAAAAGGGATTTGTGCCGCGTAAGGTCATAAATCTAAAATCTAAACCCTAATAAAAATATGAAAATAAACTAATCCTATATTTACAAATAATATTTACAAAAACCCGAACACTCCGTATATGTAAGCGAACTTAATTCATTTGATACTAAATGATTATGAAGGTGAAAATAAGGTGATTAAAAACAATGTGGGGTCCGTTGTTATCGCGAGAAAGAATAAAAATATTTAAATCGCCGAAATAATCATAGTTGCGGCGTTTCCGGTAAAACGCCGGTAACAACCTCTGCACAAAATATATAATTACTAATTATGCCATGAAGTCTTATTAAATAATAAGTGTATATTATAACGTGTGTCTATAAACTGTAAGCATCCCAGTAGGTTCTGACTTCAGAAACATACGTCTTAATTAGACATATAATTAAATTTATTTGACGTTTCCGAGACTCACCGAATCGTATGACCTAATCTAATATCATATGTTCAATAAAAAATAACCTCTACAGTGCCATGGAAAATATTGTAGGTTGGCAACTTTAAAATTGTATATTATAAATATTATGTCTGGCGTTTTATATGTCAATTCCTAAAGCGTGCAGCCAACCTTAATTTTAAAAAGATAAAATCATGGCACCCTAGAGGTTTTTTTATTGAACATACAATATATATATATATATATATATATATATATATTTCTTTTTAAAGCAACCGAGATGCTGACAGTTTATAGACACTCGTTATAAAGCTGTAATAATTTTTAAACTGTTAACGCCTGGCGCATGGAGTAAATATTCCGAATTTAAATAAACCTTGAAAATTTTGAAATGTTTTCTAGAGTTGAAATATTTACTCCATCCTTAAGTAACAAATGGAAAACACTCGTTATAAAACTGTTGAACCCCTTATTTTCTGGAAATTGTCGATTTCTCGCATTCCAGTTATTTTAGTTACTTAAATATATGTCATAGTATATTTCAGTTAGTGTGTGCACAAAAGGCGACTCTAATTATCCAAAGCATAAAAACCTTTTTGTAACCCCCTAACGAGCTTTACTCGTTACACGTGGATCATTACTTAGATAATTAATGGTCTACAATCTCTGCCACAAGACTCGAAAAGACCTGTAAAGCCCGTTCGCCCTTTTAAAAAAGTTACCGCGTTTCAAAATATATTCCCTTTAATACGCGTTTGGAATTTTAGATATTCATTACGAGCCCAACTTCGGTTTTATATAGACCAGTTGACGGTTTTCATAATTTATTTCATACAAATCCGACAGCCATTAATGAATTGCAACACTTTAGATTTATATTCAATCCTGATTAATAACAGATATGTGGAAATTGAAATAGCCATATTGATATGTAAACTGGTTTTACTTAATTAAAGAAATGTTTGAAAAAAAATAGTGATGTGTCCATCATAACACTTTCACCATCACTTAAACAATTGATACTTGACATAATAAACTCATTTCACTTATAAATTGGTTAAAAACAAATTCACATTAAATCATTGTTACATACGCGTGGCGCATGAAGTAAAATTTCGAGTTTAGAAAAGCCTGATTTGGCTCGGTCGCTCCGCTTCGCTACGCGCCCGAGCCAAATTTTTAGGCTTTTCTAAACTCGAAATTTTACTTCATGCTTAGTCTGGGAGTGGAAGACACTGGTTGGTTTTAACATTGAAACAATTGAAAATTGACGTAACAAGTTTACTGTCGTGTTATTGACGGAGAATGTCAATTTTGATGCAAGTTAAAAAAGATTTAAAAGATAATAGGTAAATTACAGTCAATTTAATGATGAAATATTATCAATTTTGAATGGTCAAAATAGGCTTTATCCTGACTATAGATCACTATAATAGCCATATTCACTTAAAAAAGACTACAATAGTCAAATTTTCTTTTCAATGTGACGATAATAGTTAAATATTCGTTTCAAAGTGACGATACTAGTCAAATGCTGGGGTTATCATGGACCATAGATCACTGTAATAGTCACATTTTGACGTAGGACTTTGATTGCAGTTCTTCAATAGTGAAATGTTTGTTATAATGTGACGCTAATAGTAAAATGTGACAATAATTGTCACATTTTGGCAGTATCGGGACTATAGATCACTATAATAATCACATTTTCACTATAAAACTACGATATTAAAATGTATGGTATAATGTGGCGAAATTAGTAAATTTTTCTTTTTAAAGTGACGATAATAGTCAATTTTTTATTTTAGACTGACAGCAATAGTGAAATTTTGGCTTTATGGTTTTATTTATAATTTTTACAGTTGACATTCGTTATATTATTCAAGGTGAAATGCTAATTTTATCAGTGATTTGTACGCGTGGCGCATGAAGTAAAATTTCGAGTTGAGAAAAGCCCGAATTTGAATTTGGACGCTGCGCGTCCAAATTCAAATTCTTCGGGCTTTTCGCAACTCGAAATTTTACTTCATGGTTAGTCTGGGAGTAGAAGTCACTCATTTAATATTTTTAAATTGTTGATGAATTTTAGTTAATTATCAAAGTTTTGACGATTTTTAGTGAATTGCCCTAATTTTACTCAATTTTTAACGCTTTTTGTAAATTTACAAGATTTTCTTTAATTTTCGAAATTCTGAGGTATTTCCTGAATTTCCGTTGATTTTGAAAGTTTCGATGCTTATCTCACATTTTCAAAATTTCCATGAATTATCAAATTACTGGCAGTTTTCACGAAGTTCCAAAATAATCCTTAACTTAAAAAATGTTGATTTTTCATGAACTTCCAAGATTTTAGTTAGTTTTCAAAATTCTGACGGTTTTTCTGAATTTTCAAAATTTTCGTTCATTTTAAAAATTTCGTTACCTATCATAAATTTTCAAAATTTCCTTCAATATTCAAATTCTTGGTAATTATAATGAATTTCTTAAATATACGTTAACTGGAAAAGCGTTAAAGTTTTTTATGAAACTCCAAGATTAATTTTCAAAACTTTTATGAAAAGTATCAACACTTTTAAGATTAACGAAAATTTAGGAAATTCAGAAAAACTGTCAGAATTTTTAAAAATATAAGGAAATCTTGGAAATTCACGAAAAGCGTTGTAAATTAACTAAAACTACCCAAAATCTTGAAAATTCATCGACACTTTCAAAAAACTAAACGAGCGTTTTCCAATCCCAGATTAAGCATGAAGTAAAATTTCGAGTTTAGAAAAGACTGAAAATTTGGATTGGTCGCGTAGCGAAGCGGAGCGACCAATCCAAATTAGGCTTTTCTAAACTCGAAATGTTACTTCATGCGCCACGCGTATAAAACACAGATTTAATATAAAGTTCAAAATATACGTCGTGTTGATTAATTTTGCAAATGTTTATATGGAATATGCACTGATCTCTATAATGCATTAGGTCTAACCGCTAGGGCGCGTTCCAACATGGACGCCGCTAGTGTCCCTGTATTTAAGAGAGTAGCGCAAACTGGCATCCATTTTGACACCTTTAGGCGCCAAATTCAAACTTAACCAATCATATTCTACAATGATTGACGCGCGTCTTGTAAATTTGATTTAGTTTGACACTAGGCGCCGCCATGTTGGTCAAAATTGGGCTCGTTCATCAGAGACAACAGTTGGGAGTTTACTGCCAACTGTTGGGGAATTCTCTGATGACCGGATTGTTAATCGTGAACGTGCTTGGGATTTTTGCGATTGGTGTTGGCGGGTTAAAGTTTATAAATTGGCCGGAATACCGTTCATTAGATACCAACATGCACCAAAAACAAATCCAAACATTTTGATTGTTAAACATTTTGATGAACGGGCCCATTGAGGTTTTGTGACACCAATATGGCATGACATTTGACATGAACGAGTCAATCAGTGTTTGTTAAGATGGTGTTCCAGTGCATTTTCTGCGGAAGCTAACCCGACTCATCAGGAAATTTGACGCTGCACAAGTAAGTACAACGAAATAAACTGTCAAAGTAAATATCATCTATTTATATTGTTATATTATAATGTGATTATTTCTAAGATTTCCATCCGTTGAAAAATCGTCCAGAAAATGGCTGAAACAAATGGATTTGCCGAATACAAAAATAACCAAAACAATGATATTGTGTTCCAAACATTTCAAGCAAAACAAGAAATACCCGACCGTGAAAAATAAAGCTGTCCCGACTATTTTTGATCAAGAGTACAAAATCAGTTGTGTTTACTGTAATCGAGAAGAGGAGAAAGTAATCGACTGTTTCACAAGTATGCGAACAAGTGTTTACGACTCTATATGTTCTATTGAAGTGATTTGAATTTGCCGCTCAAACGTGTCACAAAACCTCAATTTGCTGCCGTTAAAATGGGCACGTTGTCAGATAGCGGAATATGGCCTATGCCCAATCTAGTGCTGTATAAAGATCAGTGGGAATATGTAAAAGTATACTTAAACGAAAAATAATAATAATTTTGAAACCTAGCCGGATACATTTCTAGCTTTTTCATGAGATAAAAGCACTTGCACTTGCCTTTTTTCGATTTTCCAACTACAAAAGATGAACCCAAAATCTTCTCAGGTTGCTCAAATGTAATAAAGTGGAGAGGTCTAAAACGTCCTCGTCACTTTCGTTGTCTAAAATCACTTTGACAAATATCGATGATCTGTCAAACTGTAATTCGAAAAATTCACATTTTCAAAACAATTTTAATAAAATAACTGCCATAAAGTAAATACGCATTAAATGTCAATGTTTCGATTAACTACAACTTTATTAAAAAGATTTTTTGATTTAATAAATATTAAAGAAATATCAAAAAAAATGCCAAGAGTAAACTACCATTTCCGGTTTACGGATTTTCACCAAAAGTTGATCAGATACTACTATTGTAATAGAAAGCTTAAGTTTATAGTGTCATCTTAACAGCCGATTGAGCTTAGACTTTATGGTGGCGACAAAAGGACAGAATAACAGACATTTTTCAAATCAACTCGGAGACCTCAAAATGGATATATCCACTAACACTTTTGTTTTGAACATTTTTGCGAAAGCAATACTTTCCCTTTGTTTTGCATATGGCGGAAAAGGTTATAGCTTTTTAATACTTGATGTTGAGTATTTCACATTTTAAAAGTTTACAAATTGTTCTTTCTTCTAACTAAATCTTGTGCTTATAAAATTCCAGCAGTTTTCTTTAGGATTTGTAAGTATAATTAAAAGAAGACATCCGAAAGCAAATTACTCCAGGCGCTTGAATTTTGGAAGATTTGATTACACGAAATAAACATTTGTAATATTTGTTAACGTGAGATCAAACTTAAGTAGTGTATTTTAAACTTAGTAGTATAAATTCAAATTCAAAACTATTGAATTCGAGAAAATAAGCTTACGCTTCTTATAGTTTGCACACTTTAAACATAATATATAAAATTACGAAAAAACTATTCGTGAAAATGCAAACAATGTCTTAATTAATAAGACAACTTAAGACGATAAATATCCATTGAAACAACTACTTCCCGTGCAAATACACCTCCGGATATTGAATTATATAATGAAATATTTAAAATCTTATTTAATTTGATTTGTTACAACGCTCTATTAAAGTAAGTAAAGTAAAGTAAGTTGTCTTATTAATTAAGACATTGTTTGCATTTTCACGAATAGTTTTTTCGTAATTTTATATATTATGCTTAGTAGTATATTTAAAACCTTGTATTGATTGATTAGTATTTTCGTTTGAGAAAATCTCTCACGCAGACGCACAGTGGTCTCGAATTTAGAAAAGCTGGACATAATATAAGGGCTTAAGGTGAGTTGTCTGAAATTGCAAATATCGGGGCTTTTGAGCATGCTGATTCAGAATCTGATTTTGAAATATCAAAAAACAAAATGGCGGATCATATATGAAGGACAAAAAAATATTTTGAATTGTGGAGGCTTCTACTTCGTTATACATGTTAATTTAACACAATAAAACACTTTTAACTTTGTTTGTATAACACAATTTATTTTTATCATGTTTCATGTTTGATAATGGCAAGCTGAATTTGCCGAAACTGCAGTCACATAAAAATAAATTGTGTTATACAAACAAAGTTAAAACTGTTTTATTGTGTTAAAAAAATATTTGTTTCTTTTTCCATAAAAAAATCAGTACACCCGTGTTTTTAAGCATGCTAATTCATAATCTAATGTTAAAATTTAAAAAAACAAAACCAAGTGGCGAATCAAATCTGACGGGCAAAAAAATATGATTTTTATTTTATAAAAAACAGTAAATCCGTGTTTTTTTCAAATCAATTGTTTCGAATTCGGTCATTTACCTGAAATTGTTTTATATCTTGTGATGGGGGCGGTTACTTTGTGAAACATTGTAAATATTTAAATAATTAACGCTGATTACTCTTTTGTATTTACTTTTTATTTTAAACTGTGACTAGTTTCGACTCAACAGCGAGCCATTATCAAACTAGCTACTTAAATTAACGTTAGGATCTTATATATACTTAAAATTATTTATCAGGTAAAAAAGTGTCGAAAAGAGGAGTATACATAAGTTCCATCTGGTCATTTATTAGTGGGATTCCCGGATTCAGTTTTGCTTTGTGAATCTCTAATGACACATCCAATATGTCCAATATGTTCGCAAAAATGCCATCACAAGAATGCCTAAAACTAATAAAAGAGTCTTTTGATATTAACAATGTAAATCCTATAATACAAAATGAATTCCTCCAACTGATAGAATCAATATGTAAATTTAATTATTTCACATTTGACAACAAATTCTTCAATCAAAAAGAGGGGCTAGCAATAGGGTCACCACTTAGTCCACTACTTGCAGAAATCTTTATGAAAAACATCACATCTGTAATTTTAAATTCCCCCCTTGGACAAAAACATATTGTAAAGTGGTACAGATATGTGGATGACATTTTATCCTGTTTTATAGGCTCCAATAGACCAATTAGATCAGTTTTTAAATTTTATTAATTCTCTACACTCCAACATAAAGTTTACACTAGAAACAGAACAAAATAATGAAATAAATTTTTTAGACCTAAAAATATCAAAAGATAACTCAAAATTAGAATTCGAAATTTATAGAAAACCAACATTTACAGACACAATAATTCCTCAATCATATAGACATCCCATGAAACACAAATTAGCGGCATTCAATTCAATGATTCATAAAGCACTAAATATACCCATAACAAAAAACGGGTTTAAAAAAGAAATAGAAATAATTAAAAATATTGCGAACAATAATGGATACAGAATAGGATTAATAGATAATTTAATAGAAAAACATAAACTTAAACAAATTAAAAAATACATGTATGCAAACATCAGAACTAACCAGAGTGAACAAAAATACGCCCCACTGACCTTTTTTGGCATTTTAAGCCTAAAAATTGAAAATATTTAAAAAAAAGAAAACATAAAAGTCGCGTTTAAGCCACTCTCAAAACTTAAATATGAAATAAATCCGGGATATATAGGTTAACATGTCAGTCTTGTAAAGGGACAATCTGGTAGAAATTTCTGGTAGAAATTTCAATGTTAGGCTGAAAGAACATCTTAGAGCGTATAAATTAAAACAAGATAAATCTACGTTTTCTAATCACCTCATGGAAGAAGGACATACTTTTGGTGAAGATGTACTTTCAGTCTTGCATTATGTGGAAAAGGGCCGTAAAATGAACCTTCTGGAGTTATTAGAGATTCACAAAGCAAAACTGAATCCGGGAATCCCACTAATAAATGACCAGACGGAACTTATGTATACTCCTCTTTTCGACACTTTTTTACCTGATAAATAATTTTAAGTATACATAAGATCCTAATGTTAGTTTAAGTAGTTAGTTTGATAATGGCTCGCTGTTGAGCCGAAACTAGTCACAGTTTAAAATAAAAAGTGAATACAAAAAAGGAATCAGTGTTAATTATTGAAATTGTTTTTATTTTAATTAATTTTGATTTACTTCACCCTGTATGTATAGATTATTGTGATAAAAGAATAAAGAGAAATTTGAATCGGTTAAATTTGAAACCGGCCCGCGGCCGTGTTCGTGTTTGTTGTGTTAGATTTCCATGAAACTTTTTTGAATTTCTGACTTTACTCTGTACAATACACAATAACAAATGTATTCTTGCCTAAAAGATCTTTATAATTACTGAGCGGGGGCGGCAAATTTCTCCTACACTCCGGGCGGCTAAAACCCACGCTACGCCACTGCTGTAATGACAGTTGACATTAAGTCGGCGCCGAGAGGGCCTCTCCAAAATATCTAAACCAGCAAATTTTGAAGAGAGACACCCTCTACAAGCGCAGGAGTATAATGAAAGAAAAGAAACCACAATTTATAGTGTGTTGATGTTACAATTTATGACTTTATCTGTTTGAATAGCAGGTAGTTTCCCTTTTTGCCCTTTTTAAAGCGTTTTGAACGGTCGTTCATGTTCATTTGATGACTCCAACAATTTAACTCATTAATCAATATGTTATGCAATGGTATTATTTGGTTACGTTTTAATCAAATCGATTAAATAGAGCACGCTAATCTAGCAATAACAAAAATGCAAAATAAGGTTATGATCTGGGTTTAAAACGTGTTCAAAACATGTTTAAAACACGTTTAAAACGTGTTTAAAACAGAATACACAGGGCGTTTTTCTTTTGAGTATACATACCCCGATTATTACAGCGTTTTAAAAGTTGTGGGAAATCGTTGTTTTAATGCGGTTAATTTGAGGCTTTAAACGAGTGTTTTCCACTCCCAGACTAAGCATGAAGTAAAATTTCGAGTTTAGAAAAGCCTAAAAATTTGGATTGGTCGCGTAGCGAAGCGGAGCGGCCAATCCAAATTAGGCTTTTCTAAACTCGAAATTTTACTTCATGCGCCACGCTTAAAAACACTGATTTACAGTGAAGTTCAAAAAACACACACTTACAACAACGGTTATAGGCAACCTAATATACGTTAGAGTTTATTTCAGCGCAGAATTTGACTCACGTTTTATCCACATTTAAATATTAGATTGCTAAAGCCCTATATTTTAAACATTACGATATTTCAGTGTTTTATACGCGTGGCGCATGAAGTAAAATTTCGAGTTTAGAAAAGCCTAATTTGGATTGGCCGCTCCGCTTCGCTACGCGGCCAATCCAAATTTTCAGGCTTTTCTTAACTCGAAATTTTACTTCATGCTTAGTCTGTAATCTTGAACAAAAAACAACGAACGTCGAAAAATATACAGTGTATGCTTATGTATACCTGAATGAAAAAATCCCTGTATTTAAAAACCACATTTATGCAGACACAGTTTTATTGTAATAAAATTTTATGTTTTATAATGTAATTTGTAATATCTTCAACAATTTAGCTAGAATTTAAAAACAAACAAAAAACTTTAATGAAGTAATATAAAATATAATTTAGCAAATATTTATTTTTAGCAGTTAAGATAATAAAAAAACGGTTTTAATCAAATCCAACGTTTAAAACATGTTTTAAACAAATTTAAGATTTAAAACATGTTTAAAACAAAGCCGTTTAAAACACGACGGTTGCTTTTAAACATGTTTAAAACACTATTTTAAAACAAAGTGTTTTAAACATAACAACCCTGGTTATAATTGATCATCTAACGAGTGTTCCCAATCCCAGATTAAGCATGAAGTAAAATTTTGAGTTTAGAAAAGCCTGAACATTTAGCTCGGGCATAGCGCAGCAGAACGACTGAGAAAAATTAGGCTTTTCTAAACTCGAAATGTTACTTCATGCGCGACTCGTATAAAACGCTGATTTAATGTGAAATGTTCTATAACCAACCAATTAGCAAGTGAAATAAGTTTAGTACGACAATCATCAATTCTTTAAATGACGGAAAAAGTGCTATAATGAATATATATATATATATATATATATATATATATATATATATATATATATATATATATATATATATATATATATATTGTTTTTGTATTAACGACGTGAACACTATCTACTATCAATAGCACTGCTCAAAAATTGACAGCAGATGGCGTTCACATCGTCAATATATATGTAAATTACACATGACTACTGTTATCGGGGCGCGGGACGTCGCTTGCTGTTTATGCTAAATTTAATAGATAATTTGAGAGAGCATGAGTTTTCCATAAAAAACAACGTCCCTCCGTAACAACTCCGATTAGCTCAGTACTTTAACACACACACAATAATAACAAAAGAAACTTACCGAAATCCTAGTTCAAAAGACACTCACTTTTATTATGTTTAATTTAAAATGATTTGTAAATTAACCTCTGACTTCCAAAAACAAGGATAAAATATTTATTCACGACACACAAAGCAAAATAACACAAGAATGATAATGAATGAAATAAATGACACAAACAAAAGAAAATAGAATAACAATAATGAACGAACGCAACGACTTACGAACTGACTAATTCGCGACACTTAATGATTTCTTAGAAACTTGGTGAAACTTTGTTGATGATAACTCTGATGATGATAACTCCGATGATGATAGCTCCGAACTGTACTGCCTTTCCTCTGTCTTCCGCTGTCTCTTATCTTCCCAACCACCGCTGTCTTCACCCCCGCCATGTATCTTGGGGGTGACGGTGATTGGTCGAGAACGTGGTGGAAGAAGCAGAGGGTGGAGTTTTCATATTTAGCTGAGGCCAAAAGTTTTGGGCCTCTGGTTTTCGACTGCTCCGGCGTGTCGAAGTTTGTGCTGCAGATGTTACGACCATAAACCTTTGTTCTCGCTGTTTTCCCGAAATTTTGAGAAATTCCCAAAGGCTTTGTTTTCATGGTCGTAAACATCTACAGCGCGCCGTGGGTTTTATGGCGCTGGTCCTCGGAGGTGCGGAATTTTATGACCTTCCTCGGGGTTGTAAACATCGGCCGGTGCTGGTCGCGCGGTTAATGATGGGGTGGTTTGCAAGTCGTCATTGTTGGTCACGTTCGGGGGAATTCAATGCTGGACTAATTTACATATTTACAAGAAAAAAATATATACAAAAGAACATCGAATGAATGGTTACGAACTTGAGTCATTTGGAATTAAAATGATTAACGAATGAAATGAGCAAAACAAATGGAGTCCGATGTGTTCGCGAATGTGAATAAAATAATCAAGTTACGACGTTTTCGATAAAACGCCGGTAACAATTCGGCCCCGTAAATGAGTAAAGTTCGTTTACATGAATAAATGAATGAAAATGCTTAAAACTAATATATACAAAAATATACAAAATCGATCTTCATCCATTAATTTCGATGTGGAAGGCGCAGAATGATGAACAATTAATGAGCAAGCTCAAAAATGATCAGGCATCTGCCTATGTTCTTCCTGCTAGAATCGTGCGAATCAATCCCGCACAGGAAAACTGCGACCTTCTGTTTGACGAGTACCTGGTGTAACGTCTGGGTTCAGCGTCTGACTAACACCTGTATGAGGATGATGTCCAGGCCTCGATGACTTTCATCTGGTGGAGGTGCCGGGCTGACGTCTGCGTTTGGCGTCGGGCCAACACCTGTTTCGGTGGATGCGCCTGGCATACCCGATCCGAAGATGATCCAGATGATGATGATGATGATGTGGAGTGCTGGCATGATGCGAATTAACGCGTTCGTAGGTGAACATTACGCAGCAACATCCATGTTCCAGCGTCGAAATACGACTGGGCGCAACGTGATTCGATAAATGAAGACGACTGGATGAAACGTCCTGGTTAGCATGATATCATGCGGATCCGAAGATGATCCAGGAACGTTGAGTTTGGGCGCCACAATGGGGATAACTGCCCATTGACAGGTTGCTGGCGGTAGGCGAATGTGCGTCTCGACGCCTTAAATTCTGAGACGTTTTCTGCGAATTTATATGCCAGCGTTAGGGAAAATGAATTAATGTGATTTTTCCCTAAGACGGTGATGAAAAAATGGTTACCGTCCGGCGTCACAGGATGTTTCTAGATGAAACCCTCATCCTGTAGGGTTATTTACTTCGTTGTCTGATTCGGGGGTGTTATTCTGTACAGTTGTCGTCTTATTTAAAAGTTCGTATTGTCTTTCACTGCACTTATAATGTATAATTGATTTTACACTATGAAAAATGTTCGATAAATTCCAAGCACACTAAAGCGTCTATAGAAAAAAAAAACCTGAACTGGATGAATTACACACTTAAGCGTTCGTAAATGAATCACAGCATGTGTGACTCACAGGAATTTTCGCGCACAAAACGTCTATGGAGTTTTATTCCTGTGAATCTGGCTCGGGACTGGTTGGTGGTGCTGTGACGGGATCGTCGATGTCCTCTTCCTCTTCTTCCTGTCGGTCCGGTGGGCGTCTTCTGCGGCGACGTGCGGGAATCGGTTGTGGGATAGCGTGGCACGGTGCAGGTCGGATGTCGTCTGCATGCACTGTGACAATTTGCCTGCCTTTTTGAATACGAAAAACGCGTCCGTCGATCGCTTCGTCGATGATAAAAGGTCCCAACCATTTTGCAGCGAATCCAGCAGGATTGTTGGGCTGATATGACGGGTGATTTTTGATATAAACCGGCTGACCTCGTTGAAACCGTGCTTCTTCTTCTGGGCGGTCGTAACGTCTTACGTACCGGCGTTGTTGATTTCGTATAGCCGCTAGGCGTTCATCTCTCTGATGAATCGCTGGTGCTTCTGCAGGCTGTTCGATGTCAATTTCTCTTTCGCCTGGACGTGGAGGTTCGTATCCAAGAAGAGCTTTTCCGGGAGTAAATCCAGTCGCTGCGTTTCCTCGTGTTCGTAGTTGAGACAGAATGGGTTGAATGAATTTCGCCCACCCATTCCCAGGCTGCTCCTGCATTTTAATGCGTAAACACTTCTTTAGCTCCTGATTGCGACGTTCAGTAGGATTTGCTCTATGATGATATACCGGTGTATAGAACGGGGTAGCACCCCAACGGCGGCATTGTTGTTTCCACTTAGCGGAAATGAATTGTCGGCCGTTGTCGGAAATAATTGCCTGCGGATACCCAAATCTGTGGAACACTTGTTCTTCCAACAGGCGCGTAATTATTCCTGCTCGTGCCTGTCCGATCGCGAATGCCTCTACCCATTTCGTGAATAAATCAGTGACGACTAAAACGTGGCGTTTATGTGTTGTAGTCTCCGGAAGTGGTCCGATTAAGTCTACGGCCACTGTGTGAAAGGGTGCGATCGGAATTCGCGCTTTAAGGGGGGCAGCTCTTTGTGGTTTTCCTCTCTTCGTCGCTATGCATATCAAGCAATTCTTGACGTAACGCCTTACATCTGATGGGATTGTCGGCCAGTTGTATTTTGAACGAATACAACGAATAGTTTCGTCTCTGCCTGGATGTATTGATTCGTCATGCATGTAGTGAAGTACGCGTTCACGAGCTGCTTCCGGAACGTATAGTATGCGGTCCTTGTTTTCAGTCGCTTTATGGTACAGAAAACCTACTATATTTTCCGATGACGAATGTTTTTCCCAGTCGTTGTGGTTTGGATCGGCTAAGATACGCAGGATTTCTTGAGTGCGAATGTCGTCTTTCTGGACATCTTTAATGTATTGCACTAGAGTTGGCTCTATTACATTAATGACCGGGCGATGGTCGGTTTCGATTTCCGGAATGTTTCCTACGGATTGTTCGTCGGGGTCGCGGCTTAGTAAATCCGGGAGCTGGTTATCCTTTCCGGGGCAGTGTTCAATAGAAAAATCGAACGTCTGGAGAGTTAGAGCCCATTTTGTGAGTTTCGAGCGTTGGTCCTTAAAGTTAGCTAACCACGTAAGCGCTTTCGAGTCAGTCCTAACTTTAAAGAGTCGTCTCTCAAGCAACGGTCTATACCTCTTTAATGCCCACACAAGCGCTAGGCATTCTTGTTCGTTGATATGATAACGACGCTGTGTGGCATTAAGTTTGGCTGAATCGAAGCTGATAATTCGTTTCGTACCATCGGGATCGGTTTGGTATAGCACTGCCGAGATACCTAGCTGGGATGCATCCGTTTGCACTGTGAAAGGGAGGTCCGGCATCGGGCGATGAAGGCGGGGGGGCTTGCTAATTGCTTCCTGGAGTTCTTCAATGGCGAGCGTAGCTTCCGGTGTCCACCGAAATGGTCGCGTTGTGGCTGTTAATTCGTTCAGTGGCGCGATTAATTCAGCAAAACCGTGTATATACTGACGAATCCAGTGGCACGGGCTGATGTACTTCCTTAATTGTTTTCTGGTTTTTGGAACGGGATGATTTTTAATCTGTGATAAGTGCTTTTCTAGTGGGCGGGTTACGTCAATTTCCACGTTGTGGCCAAGATATTCCAACGAGGATTTTCCGAAAATGCACTTATCTCTTCCCAAATGTAAATTAAATTGATCCAAGCGCTCCAGAACCAAGACGAGGTGTCGTATGTGTTCTTCTTCCGTACGTGAGTACACGATAATATCGTCCAGGTATACCATCGTGAACTCGTGAAGCATTCCTGCGAGAACTTCCTGGCTCATCATACGCTGAAATGTTGCAGAAGCGTTTTTGAGCCCGAAGGGCATTACTCTAAATTGATAATGCCCTCCGTCGGGTGTACCGAAAGCTGTATATTCTTTTGAAGTTTGCTCCATTGGTATCTGCCAGTAACCCTGTTTTAGATCGAGAGTAGAAAATACACGCGCGTCGCCTAAATCGCGCAGTGCTTCTTGAATGACTGGCATTTGCGTTGACTCAGAAATTGTCACTTCGTTGATTCTTCTATAGTCAACGCAAAATCGACTTTTTCCATCCTTTTTGGGGACTAAAACGATGGGTGAAGTGTATGGACTCGTGGAGGATTCAATTATACCATCTTCGAGTAGTTCTTGAACCAAGTTGTCTATTTCTTGCTTCTTATTCGGCGAGTAACGATAAATTCGAGTGCGGACAGGGTTTGAATGTGTTAATCGGATTTTATGTTCGGTGCTGTGAGGCTGACGTGTGAATTGATCTTTTGGTGAAAACAGTCGTGAAAATCGATGAATAAGTTCATGAAAGTTTGTTGCGATTTCTCCAGTAAATCCATGATCAAATGTTGGTGGTTCGAGTTGAATTTGCGGCTGTTTTTCGTGCCAAAAAATTGTTTGACGAAGTCCGGTTCCGATGTGCAAACAGTGACGATGGCAATCGATAACTGCTTCGTGTTTTCTAAAGAATTCAATCCCTAGAATGGCATCATACCTCAATTCTGGCATTATCATAAAAGTTTCCGAATAATGCATGTTTCCCAGGCAGAAATTGATCTTTGAGTATCCTGTTATGTCGACTGTCATGTTTTCACCTGCTAAATTCGCTTTTACGCGAACGGGAATTACGTTGTTAAGGAGATGTGGCCGAATGTAGTTTCCTCCGGCTCCGAGGTCGAGCAGGCACGCACTTGTTTGCTGATTAATACTGATGGGAAGCAGAATCAATCGACTGGGATGATTGAACGGTGAAACTGTAGAGTGTTGTAATGAATCGTCTTTTTCGAGAGGGGGAGGTACACTATAGTTTACATTTTCACTGTTCGGAGCACTTTTTAGCGTCTGAATTTTCTCACTGGGCACTAGATGCGGTGATGCTTGTTCGTTTGTCGATGTATTGTCCTTATTCGATGTCCTTTGTCGGCGTGAAGGTCGTTTTTGTCGGGCGGTGGGAAGTCGAGAATTTAATTCCGGTGATTTGATGACTGGCCGCCCGCTGTCCCGTTTCCCGACACATTTCTGCATTGGTTGTGCCAGTGATAACCCTTTTTGCATTTCAAACAAAAAGGAGGAGGTGGTGAATTTGGTCGCTTATCCTGTGACGATGAGTGTTGAGCCGACGGTGATTGGCTAATAGAATTATTTTCTCCTCGACGTGGTGGTGTAACTGGCCGCTTATTCTGCATGTTTTGACGTGGAGGCGTGCGTGGGCGGTTCTCCTGGGTTTGAACATTGTTTACGGCTCGATTATCGCGATTTCTGGGTGGAAGTTGAGGATGACGGTTGGTTTGTGGGGAAGACGGACGATTAATTTGTGTGTGTGTTGGTTGATGTTTTGTGTGTGAGGAAGACGGGTTATTTATTTGAGGGTGGCGGGTGGGATACGAGGAATTGTGATTTTGGTTTGAGGAATGTTGGTTTTGATTAGAGGAATGCTGATTTTGGTTCCAGGAATGATCATTGCGGCGTTGTGTATACGGGGTTTTCCTGGGGGATTGTCTATGATGATGCTGGGGCAGCTCCTTCGGGATTTCGCTTTTGTGCGAAATATTGTGAAATTGTCTCGCTAAACTCACAGCTTTCCTAACGAATTCTTCCATCGTCGCTGGGCGGAAAACGAGGTCCTGACGCAACCTCTCTGACGATAACCTCCAGGTTACTTTCGTCATGTAGGTTTCCGAAAGATTAGCACCGTGGTTTTTAAATAGCACCTGCTTTCTCAACACGAACGGCCCCGGTGCTGTGTTGTTTTGCTTCTTCGTCAACATTTCCACAGATTCCTCATATGGTGTCCTCATAATGGTGTCCGGGTCGATGGCGTCGCACAAGAGGGATGCTGCACGTTCCCACGAAATTCCCTCTTGGAAGAAACTCCCGTACTCTTCTTGCTGGGATGACGTCATTCGTGCAAGCGTGCGGCGATGTTTCTCTCTTTCCGAGAGATTTAACCCTGCGAACTCGCGTTCTATTCCGTCCAGGAATGGCACGGGATTTCTGCCGTCGAAGAAGTCGATGTGGGAGGGCTCCTGGCGCTTGAACTCCCTGATGAGCTCAAAGCACTCGCGCTGAGTTTGGCGGCGAATCTCCTCGTACTCTTTCTGTCGGCGATGGTGGTCCCTGAACTCCAGGAATTCGCGGTACAGGTTGTTGCTCGGGGATTCCGGTGGCTGTACGGCATCCTGAAGCGAGTTTCGCGATTCTGCCGTTTAGCGGCACGTTTTGGTGTTCCTGCTGGCGCTGAGTGTCTGTGGCAGGTACCAAAACCTGCTGGTAAATGAATCCTGGGGGCGGTGGGAGTCGGTTATTCACCTGAACCTCGAGATGTGAATGCCTGGATTCAGTACGATTAATTTCTGTACGGTTCTGGGGAACGTCGATGAATTCGTCCGCAAACATAATTTCGTCGAAATGCTGCCTCCGGTTGATAAAATCTGAGGGCGGTGGGATGACTTGGCGGTCGGTTTGGTGCATTAAAGACGGGTTTTGGCTGGCGTTAGGCAAATCGGTGTATCTCGATGTAGGCATCATTGATTTGATTTAAATTTATTGGTCAAATCTGAATTTAATTTCCCCCGTGAAATTAGTGTAAATGAATTAAAATGAATATGTAAAAAATTAATAAAATGATAAATTAACTAATTTAACAACACGGAATTAAATTATAACTAATTTAGATTATTAAAATGCAATTAATCAAAATGAAAATAATTTTGTATTAGTTTTGATTAACTAAACGTAAAAAAAATGCTGAAAATGTTGTTATGATTAACTACTGTTAAAACTTAATTAATGTAATAAAATTTGACAACGGCCCCGTCGTGATTAAATATGTATATATATTTACAAATAGCCAAATGAATGAAATATCACAACAATTGTTGACCACGGCCCCGTCGTGATTAAAATTAAGTCTATGATTGAATGAATATATAACCAAAATTTATGAAATAGCTATAAAATGAATAATAATTATTACAAAAAATATTATAGACTTAAAATGAAAAAAAATAAATTTAAAATGAATTTAAGAAGCATAAAGTAAAAAGAAATAATTACTTCTTGTATACGGCCCCGTTGTAATTTTACATTAAACTAATAATTAAAATAATATGAATAATTTTTGAATATCAATACACTAAAATTTAAAATGTTGATTAAAGAAAATCCAATAAAATGATCAATTACTTGAACTGATTGAGTGCATTGAATTGATTATGTAAAATTAATGAAATTTTCTGGGGTACACGGCCCCGTCGTGATTTAAAATGATTTAAAAATAATGATTGTAAAAATAATTAAATATGAGTATAGCGTAGATAATAATGATCACCTATAACAGAATAAACCAAAACACACAAATGGTTATGTACATGAAAATATGCATAAAAATGTATATACATGTGATGATATTAATAAGAAAAAAATATTTAAAAAATGCTTATTAATATGATGTTGGGAAGTTAACTTGTAATTGGGATGTACGTCAATAATTAAAATATAAAATAATAGCTGCTAGTAGGTATGAGAATACTTGGTGAGCTAAATTGATGAATTTTAAATTGAAATATGATTAAAATTAATAAAATATATGAATGAGTACCAAGTTATGCACCAAAGTGTTAAGACTTGATGGATTTGAATTAAATTTAAATCATGAAATTTGACTTTCACATTAAAATGTGTTCAGACCTATTTAAAAAAAAAATGTATTAAGTAACAAAAAAAATTTGGTAGACGATGAATTGCTATTTAGCTAAATGATTTTATGTCTGAATGATTTAAATTAAAAAAAAACATACAAATGAATTTGGTGCCAAAATGTTAATTGGAAATCAGTTTGTTTCAAAATGGTGAGTTTACAATTTAAAAAATTTAATGAAGGCTGAGAGTCAAAATATTCTTTAGAAAAACGAACGTTTGTCAGCTCGAGTGGTTTCGGAATTTCTATGAATTTTAAAATAAATTTACTCAGTAGAATATGTAAAAGAATGAATGAGACTGTAAATGTTTTTATGATTTAAATTAAATTTAAATAATGAATGTTGTGCTACTAACAGGTATGAGACGAAAATCACGTCGAAATATTACAAGCCAGATGAATTGTAAAAAAAAATTACAAGATTATACTTAAGTCCCAAGTTAAGTTAATACTAACTAAAATAAATTGTTGTGGTCTAAAATGTTATTTTAAAGTAATATACTAAAATGATTTCAACGAAGTGAAATACTTAAATAAGTAAATGAATAAAATGCGTTAGGTGATGAAATGTTTAATGCCTCACTGATGAATTTAAGATAAATGACAAAAATGAGTTGTGCGTCAAAATGTTATTTGTAAAAAGAAAATCAAATGTTTGCCAGTTGAAAATGAAAGTTGCTTTTGTAAATGATAAATTATTAACGGCAATTTTAGAGTCGTGGGCTAAAATTTGAAAAATATTGTATGATGGACGCCAAAATGTTATTTTGAAAAATGTAGGGTCAAGGATTAAGATTGAGCGTTGGGCGTTAAAATGTTATCACTAAATGCAGAAAATTTGTCAAAATTTTGCTCGTTGGGAGCTAAAATGTTCTTTGGTGCATGCAGGGTCGTGGGTTAAAAATTTATAAAAAATTGTACACGTTGGGCGACAAATTGTTATCGGGAATTGAGTTTAAATTTATAACAAATTTGTCGTAGGGTTTAATTTAGAATTAAATTTTGAACGTTGGCGTCAATTGTTAATGCTAAATGCGGGTTGAAAATTTGTACAAAATTTTGAACGTTGGGCGCCAAATTGTTATCGGGGCGCGGGACGTCGCTTGCTGTTTATGCTAAATTTAATAGATAATTTGAGAGAGCATTAGTTTTCCATAAAAAAAACAACGTCCCTCCGTAACAACTCCGATTAGCTCAGTACTTTAACACACACACAATAATAACAAAAGAAACTTACCGAAATCCTAGTTCAAAAGACACTCACTTTTATTATGTTTAATTTAAAATGATTTGTAAATTAACCTCTGACTTCCAAAAACAAGGATAAAATATTTATTCACGACACACAAAGTAAAATAACACAAGAATGATAATGAATGAAATAAATGACACAAACAAAAGAAAATAGAATAACAATAATGAACGACCGCAACGACTTACGAACTGACTAATTCGCGACACTTAATGATTTCATAGAAACTTGGTGAAACGTTGTTGATGATAACTCTGATGATGATAACTCCGATGATGATAGCTCCGAACTGTACTGCAGTTCCGAACTGTACTGACTTTCCGAACTGTACTGTCTTTCCTCTGTCTTCCGCTGTCTCTTATCTTCCCAACCACCGCTGTCTTCACCCCCGCCATGTATCTTGGGGGTGACGGTGATTGGTCGAGAACGTGGTGGAAGAAGCAGAGGGTGGAGTTTTCATATTTAGCTGAGGCCAAAAAGTTTTGGGCCTCTGGTTTCCGACTGCTCCGGCGTGTCGAAGTTTGTGCTGCAGATGTTACGACCATAAACCTTTGTTCTCGCTGTTTTCCCGAAATTTTGAGAAATTCCCAAAGGCTTTGTTTTCATGGTCGTAAACATCTACAGCGCGCCGTGGGTTTTATGGCGCTGGTCCTCGGAGGTGCGGAATTTTATGACCTTCCTCGGGGTTGTAAACATCGGCCGGTACTGGTCGCGCGGTTAATGATGGGGTGGTTTGCAAGTCGTCATTGTTGGTCACGTTCGGGGGAATTCAATATTGGACTAATTTACATATTTACAAGAAAAAAATATATACAAAAGAACATCGAATGAATGGTTACGAACTTGAGTCATTTGGAATTAAAATGATTATGAAATGAAATGAGCAAAGCAAATGGAGTCCGATGTTTTCGCGAATGTGAATAAAATAATCAAGTTACGACGTTTTCGATAAAACGCCGGTAACACTATTATGTTATGGTGAATAAATTTTATTGTTTTTCAAATATGTATTAGAGCAAATTTTCCTATAGTCAATTAATGTGATCAATGTTTTATTAAATCTAAATGTAAATACTTAAATTAAGTAATTAATGTTTTTTCCTATTTATTTGTAAAAATTAAAATTTTAAGTTATTTGTAATATACATTTTATACCATAATTATGTCGTTATTATTTCTCGCATCTTGCGGTAATTCAAACACCGCGCGGTGTTCCCCGCACCGCACCCCCCGGCATATGTATGTCGCCCCGCACCGCGCGTCCCGCACTGTGTTAAGCCCGCGGCCCGCACCTGATGACGTCATTTTTGATTGCAGCGCCCCCGCATCGAGTGAGTCGGCGAACTAAACTCACGATACCTAGTGCCCCCTAGGAGTCGTCGATCTAATTTAATCTATGGTTCGCTGTGCGTTTGTGCATTGCTCCTTGGCATGAACGGATGGGGTCTCCCGTCGCGTGGAATAGACGAAAAAAAAAGCGTATAAAAAAGACGGATCGAAGGAAAGTGTTGATTCGTATTATTTAAACACGCTGATAATACATACAAGCTATGTATTGTTTTCAATTCGTTAGAAAGCGTTATCAGATCCTGTGTTATTTTTCGGTATTTACAAAACTGATGATTCTTATTCTTGTCATTATAACACATTATTTTTACTTTTAAGACTCCAATTTCGACAGCCGAACAAACTATGTGTATTACTTTATTAAATTATAGATTATTTCTTAAAAATATAATAATAAAATAAATCATGTTCATAAGCTCATTGTGAATATTTATATGCCGGGCATATATGAAAAAAACGGAACATGTAACGGGGTAGTACGACGCGCCGCTAGTAGTCTTAAAGCGCTCCGCACGACCCTCCCCGCTTGCGCCACCATCGCATCACAACGCACCGTAATGTCGCACCCCACGCGATTCCACCACCGTAGAAGGGAGGACCACCCGCTGTGCACCCTATATAACCAGCCGCACCGCTGAGTACCAGCAGAGTTCCACAAGCTCTTAGCTCTAGCAGTTGTCCGAACCCTTGTGTGGTCAGAAGCTGTTATTAGCAACGACTTTTGTGAATTCCTCTACGAGAAAGCCGATCCCTTGTGTGGACAGTTTTGCTCAACAACGTATCCAAAGATTGCTGACTTCAAGGAAGCCGCTCCCCTGTGTGGACAGCCCTTGCTATCAACCGCCTCCAAGGAAGCCGCCCCCCCTGCGTGGACAGCCCTTGCCGCCGATTTACTTACTCCAGCCGCCCCTCACGCCCTAAAGACTCATCGCTCTAATATACATACTTTGTAAATATTCTTGTAAAATAAATAATGTTAACTGAGCCAGCTACAAACTGACGCCCAACGAGCGGGCCTGAAACGAAGTAAATCGATCCAAAATTCCGACAACCAGGAGCCAGTCGACCAGAAGGATGACCCTCACGCAAGAACAGCTGGAACATTTGATCAGTGCCATCCGACCGCAGAAAAAGCATTTTACACACTGCACGGCACGTTTCAATGGAACGCGAAATCCAGACACCGTGAAAGATTTCATTGATAGCATTGAATTTTTCAAACAAAGTGAGGACATCACCGACGACAACGCGATACAAGGCCTGAGACTGTTGTTGGAAGGACCTGCTAACACCTGGTGGAATGGTGTGAAAGACGATATTCGCACCTGGGACCAAGCGAAGAAAGCAATACAAGATGAATATGCGCCGAGACCGCCTGCCTATAAAATCTATGTGGAGATGTTTTCCACCTCACAGAAGCCGACGGAAGACACATGCGACTTCGTAATGAGAAAAAGATCCTTACTGGCACAACTGGACCAGAAATTCCCGGAGGCCACGCAAATCGACATGTTGTATGGATTGTTAAAATACGAAATCAGGGATAGGATATCCAGGACCTCCGTGACGAACTTCAGGGAACTACTGAATCAAGCCAGCTTGGTGGAGGCCCACCTGCAGGAAAAGCAGCCAGAACGTGTCGACGCCAAGGAGAGGGTAAGATGCTCATTTTGCAAGATATTCGGTCATGCAGCAGAAGACTGCAGGAAGAGAAATAAGCACCAGAAATCCTCGTCAGGGACCGACAAGAAGGAATTACGCTGCTACGGATGCCAGACGCCCGGATACATTAAGAGGAACTGCCCCAAGTGCTCAGCGCAAACCAGCGCCCAGGCACAACCTATTGGATTCTGCGCAGCAGAAATTGGACTACGAGTCAGAGATCGTCCAGCACTAACGATTGAGATTGGAGGGACTCCTGGGACAGCGTACATAGACACTGGCGCTCGCACCAGCCTGGCCAGCGAACAGCTCTACCAGGAACTCCGGAAGCAAGGGACGCAGTTTCAGGAAAAACCGGTGAACCTCACTCTGGCTGATGGTTCCTGCAAGGTAAGAACCGCAGCATATGCCAGGGTCGACGTCAGCCTACAAGGACGGAAAATCCCAACAACGCTGACGTATATCAAGAACACTCCGAATTCCAAAACACTCCTAGGAATCGACTTTATAGAGGATGCAGGACTCATCCTAAATTGTCGCCAACGGACATGGTCATTTGGGGAGAATGACCGGAAACACCCCTTCACATAAAAAGAAGAACACCCTGCGAAGAGGCCGCGAAACCTTCCACGGGCAGAGGAGGACATTATTTTCGGCCAATTCCAGCAACAATTGGAGGAGATGACGCTCATCCAACCAATGGTATCACCAATACCTAGGACCCCCAGCAGGAGGGAGAGGCCACTACCAATGGATCGGCACGAATGGGATTCATTCTTCATGTTCCAAGACGCCATAATGCATATTAACGCAGAATGGGACCTCCAAATAGCAACGTTGGACCTGGAGGTAATTCATTTGGACCTCACGAAAGAAGCCACAGATCTTTCTCCGGAAGACATCGACCAAACCAACAAACTCCTAGAGGAGTTCAGAGACCTCTTTTCGAAGGGAGGACCTCCCACGGATGCCGCCGAACATGCCATCAACACATGGGAACACCTCCCAATTGCTCAGCCACCATACCGGCTATCCCCTTCGAAGACGGATCAGCTGAAGAAGGAGCTGAAGGACCTACTACAAGAGGGAATCATAGAAGAATGCGAGAGCGCATGGGCCGCTCCAGTGGTATTAATTCCAAAATCGGAAGGACGGGTACGTTTGTGCATTGACTATAGACAATTGAATGCCATCACCAAGCCGGATAGTTACCCGCTTCCCCGGATCGATGATCTTCTCCACTCAACAAACGGGACCAAAATGTTTACAACACTGGACCTAAAGTCAGGTTACCACCAGGTAAAAGTACGGAGGGAGGACCGGGACAAGACGGCATTCATCACTCCATTTGGCCTGTTCCGATTCACCAGGATGCCCTTTGGCCTAAGAAACGCACCAGCGACGTTTCAAAGGTTGATGGACAAAGTCAAGACCGGATTGGAACCAATCAGAATGTTAGTCTATTTGGATGACGTGATCATCCTATCCACAACCATCGAAGAACACAGGAAGGACCTGAGGCGGCTGTTCCAGAGGTTGGAGCAACTCAACCTGAGAATAAACCGGAGGAAGAGCCGTTTCTGCTGCGAGAAGGTCCTATACCTGGGTCACGTCATAAGCAAACAAGGAATCCAGCCCAATCCGGAGAAGGTGGCCGCCATCGCAAACAGGCCGGCCCCGAAGAATGTGAAGCAGCTACAGAGCATCCTACAAGCCTGCAGCTGGTACAGGAAGTTTATACAGGACTTCGCCCGCATCTCCAAACCGCTAAGCAACTTAACGAAGACCTCCACTCCCTGGGAATGGGGAAAAGAACAAGACGAGGCGTACCACGCTTTGAAGCAAGCACTCATCTCCTCGCCGATACTGCAACAAGCTAATCCTGACCAACCCTACGTGCTGAGGACCGATGCCAGCGCCTACGCCATAGGAGCAGCCTTGATGCAGGGGGAGGGAAAAGATGAACGCCCAGTGGAATACGCCAGCCGCCTTCTCACCCAGGCAGAAATAAACTATAGTACCACGGAAAGAGAAGCACTCGCCGTAGTATGGGCAGTACAGCGCTTCAGGGGCTACATCGAAGATAGTCCCACAACAGTCTTAACAGACCACCGATCATTGAAATGGCTAATGACACTACGGTCACCCAGCGGACGACTTACGAGGTGGGCATTAAAACTACAATCGTTTCACCTAAAAGTTGAATACACGCCGGGAAAAGCCAACCTACTAGCCGACTTCCTGTCAAGGCCACCGGAGGAGGAACTACACATCACCCTGATCAGCATCGACCTGCCAGCTAAGACGATGGCCGAGCTTCGGGAAGAGCAGCAGGATGACGAAGAGATCCGGAAGATCACCGCCATCTTCGAGGAAGACAGCCCAGAGCAGATTAGCCAATGGACCTCCAGAGGGTACATAATGAACCAAGGGATCCTCTACCGGTACTCCCCCGATGAAGACATGGAAGAGCCGCAGCTCATCATTCCCAAAACTAGAAGGAAGGAAGTACTGAGAAAATTCCACGACGACCCAGTCGCAGGCCACTACGGAGTCGAGAGAACCCTACGAAAGATTCTAAGGAATAACTACTGGCCTGGAATCCGTTACGACGTCGCGGAATATGTCAAACAATGTCAGGAGTGCCAAAAGTACAAAGCATCAAACCAGAAGCCGCAAGGACTCCTACAAACCCCAGCCATGAATAGAAGATTCGAGGTGCTGGCAATCGATCTGTTTGGACCACTTCCAGAAGGACCCAAGAAAGAAAAATGGATACTGATACTAGAAGATACCGCCTCGAGATGGGTAGAGCTGTTCCCCCTAGAAGCTGCAACAGCCCTCGCCTGCGGAACCACCCTAGTGGAAGAGGTATTCATGCGGTATGGAATTCCGAGGAGGATCATTAGCGACAATGGCACCCAGTTCGTGAGCTCGATCATGCAACAGATCACTCACTGGCTGGAAATCGACCATAGCTTCACTCCGGTTTACCACCCAGCCGCCAACCCAGTAGAGAGACGAAATAGGGACCTAAAGACGCAACTCGCTATCCAGGTCGGAACCAAACACACCGACTGGCCCAGCAAGCTTCCAGCGATCCGGTTCGCAATGAACACAGCGTACTGCGCTTCAATAGGAATGTTTCCAGCCTACCTCACCTACGGACGAGAACTACGAACCCCGATGGATGTCCAACACGACCTAAGGGAGATAATGAAGACAGACATCTACCTTCCGGACATCACCTCCAGGCTAAAGGATTTAGTCTTAACGTTCGAGTCAGCGAAGGAAAAACATGAAAAGGCCCAGGACGGAAGAAAAACACAAGCCGACAAGAAGCGATCCGAAGCAGAGATCTACGCACCAGGAGAACTAGTATGGGTAACGTCACATACCCTGAGCAACGCATCTAAGAAGACTACATCAAAGTTCGCACCAAAGAGGGACGGGCCATACCTAATATTAACGGCAAAAGGACCCTGCTCATATGAGATTGCATCAAGAGAGAATCCTGCAGTTCCACTGGCCACCTACCACGTCTCAGCATTGAGAAAATGCACGGAAGAAGAAGGAAGACTCCCTACTTACCCCATCAGGAAAAGGGGAAGACCAAGGAAGAATCCAGGACCCTCTGCCGGGACGTCCTAAGGGTCCTGAGGGGGAGATTGTAACGGGGTAGTACGACGCGCCGCTAGTAGTACTAAAGCGCTCCGCACGACCCTCCCCGCTTGCGCCACCATCGCATCACAACGCACCGTAATGTCGCACCCCCACGCGATTCCACCACCGTAGAAGGGAGGACCACCCGCTGTGCACCCTATATAACCAGCCGCACCGCTGAGTACCAGCAGAGTTCCACAAGCTCTTAGCTCTAGCAGTTGTCCGAACCCTTGTGTGGTCAGAAGCTGTTATTAGCAACGACTTTTGTGAATTCCTCTACGAGAAAGCCGATCCCTTGTGTGGACAGTTTTGCTCAACAACGTATCCAAAGATTGCTGACTTCAAGGAAGCCGCTCCCCTGTGTGGACAGCCCTTGCTATCAACCGCCTCCAAGGAAGCCGCCCCCCCTGCGTGGACAGCCCTTGCCGCCGATTTACTTACTCCAGCCGCCCCTCACGCCCTAAAGACTCATCGCTCTAATATACATACTTTGTAAATATTCTTGTAAAATAAATAATGTTAACTGAGCCAGCTACAAACATAGGATTTTCAATGATATTTTTTAAATGGGAATATTATCTTCCCTAACTGCTATTGCCATGAAAATAATGTGTATTAATTTGGCCTCTGCCAAATTGGGTAAATACCCCAAATTTTGGGGAGAATTTCAATTTATATTCGGTCAAATATTCTAGTTTTTATGAATGCAACAAATAAATAATAGATTGAAAAAAAGTAAACGGAAAGCTGCCCTGTTTTTTTTTATGTTTAGTACAGGGTTTACAAAATGATGATGTGTATAAATAGGCTCAGTCAACTTAGCCCCCCAAAGTTCGACTTTTTTAAATAAAGCGATTGCGCTAGACCGGCCTTAGCTAGCGCCACAAAAATTAGAGCTAGCGCCATTTAGACAAGACAACTACGGGGATTTGAACTTTCGGGGGGCTATATTGATGCTAGCCCCCCAAGTTTGGATTTTTTAAGTTTTTTTACACTATTCGGATTCCTCAGAGCTAGCGCCAGCTAGCGCTACCAATTTAAAAGCCAACGCCACTCCCACAACCCCAAAAAATGATAAAACATTTTGAACCCTGGCCCCCTAAAATGAGATTTTTTTAATCAAATTGGGTGGAAAATATAACTTAGAGCTAGCGCCAACAGAATATGACAAAAATATTCTCTCAAAAATATCAGGTAAAAAAAATTCACATCCAAATTTTGATGCGAGAGCTTTCAGACCCTGTATGCGTATTACCATTTATTTCCTGAATTTTAATACAAAATGATGTTTGGCATATAATATACCGCTTCCAACAAATATTTCGGCGTTGTAATTACTTTATTTATGTTCATGGACACTGGCTATTAGAAACATGATGCCTAGAAGACAGTAGCGTAACTGACAATTGTGTTTTCACTCCTAGCTAATTTAAATCGTTATAACTCAAGAACTTACCGTACGATTTAAAAAACTCTTTTGGCACTGTAATTACTATACAAATGTTTATAAACACTGGCAACGAGATAGCTTGCGCTAGTAAGACAGTGGCGTAACTGACGATTGTTTTTGATAATAAATATCATTATAACTCGGAAACTAACCGTACGATTTCAAAAATATTTTTGGCATTGTAATTGCTATACTGAAGTCTATAAACACTAACAACGACATAGCTAGTAATATTAAAGGATAAATTAAAATCACTTGGTTTGTTTCACTATTTGTTTCTATTTACTGGACTGGTTTCGCTTTTTACGGCATTATCAAAGTTCACTCTTGATAATGCCGTAAAAATCGAAACTAGTCAAGTAAATAGAAACAAATAGTGAAACAAACCAAGTGATTTTAATTTATCCTTTATTATTATTTCAATATGTTTCACCAAGTGATAAATGAGAAAGTTATTCAAGAGATAGCTAGTGCTAGCAAGACAGTGGCGTACCTCACGGTTGTTTTCTTTACTACGTGATAACTTAAATCGTTATTACTCGGTGGAAAACACTCGTTGGGAGTTTCAAACTGAACGCTTTTAAAAAACAATGAATGCCTGAAAATTTACCTAGTACACATCGGGTTATGTATGTACCTAATCAAAACATGGGTATTTTTTCGATGCTACAAAATTGTGATTAAGCTCCTTTCGTTGCTATTCAATTGACTTTATTTTCATTCTAACACAATCTATCTCAATATCCTAATTCCGCAATATACAGGGAGTTTTTCTTTAAAGTATACGTATTCCAGATTCACTTTATTTTCTATAAATCTTTAGATATATGTTGTTTTCACAGGAATTCAATTTGAAGCTTTAAGCGAGTGTTTTCCACTACCAGGCTAAGCAGGAAGTAAAATTTCCAGTTTAGAAAAGCCCCGTGAAATTTTTCTGGGCTTTTCTAAACTCGAAATTTTACTTCATGCGCCACGCGTATAGAACACTAAAATTTTGTGAAACTTATGTATATTTGAACCTTACTTGAAATCAGCGTTTTATACGCGTGGCGCATGAAGTAAAATTTCGAGTTTAGAAAAGCCCAGAAAATTTGTCTCAGGTCGCTGCGCGACCCTCGACAAATTTTCACGGGGCTTTTCTAAACTCGAAATTTTACTTCATGCTTAGTCTGGGAGTGGAAAACACTCGTTTAAAGCCTTGAATTGAACTTTTTTTAAATAACAAGGAATATCTAAAGATTTAAAGAAAATAAGCTAAATTTGGAAAACGTATACTATAAAGAAAAACTCCCTGTATGTTATTATGTTGTATTCAACTTAAATAATATTAGGTTATTACTCATATTAAGTTTAAGGGGAATATAACAGTGGTCTGAAATTTAATGTTAGGTTTATTTAAAAACTAAAGGTCCTAGAAAGTTGAAATTTTGACAGCGTATATTAAGCCTAATTATCTAGTAAAATATCGAAGTACTTTTTTTTAACAATTTGCTTTCAGAGGTATGAAAAAAATAATGTTAAATTTCTCAAAATTAAAAAAAAATATTCCCATATCTTACTAGTTTATACTATAAGGCATATAATGTGAACATTTCATAAGGATGCGATAGCTCATGCCCGAGTCAGGTTAAAATAAAAATCTTGAAAAATAAGACCGTAAAATACCGCCGCCTTGCGGATCTTCTCTTAGTTGAACGCGTTGTACACTCATCTGCACAATTATTGGAGGGACGAGCAGCATGCGGCCAGTGTTTATCCCTGGGCCGGCGAACGCTGCGCGGCTTCGCGTTTGTTTTTCTTTTCTTTTTTCAATCATAGTTAAGGCTCCATAGTAGGCGTTGTTCCATAGCGAAAATCCATATAAAACATGCTGCCGTATTCCGGCTGTAATTTTGTTATTTACACACCGATTTATTTCATCTTTTCAAAATAAGGAAATAAAGGATATATAGACACATCTACTGTCTTGATTTTTTTTTTAATAACTTTCATTTGATTACAATAAAATGACAAAAAATGGCATTACTTGTGATGCTTTTTTAGTGTAGAATTTTTTTTTTTTTTTTGAAATAATAAAACAGCATAAAGGTAGTTCCTTCTTTCTACTGATTATTGGTTTTTATTAGAACACAAAACATGCTCTGTGCGAAATTTAAGAGATGTTCTTCTGACCCCTGTAAATCGCAAAAATACAGCCCGTAAAGTGCCGCCGTCTGTTGCATTTTACTCGATGCTCTTGGCGTTTTCTGTAAAATTACAGAAATCATGCAGTTATTACTATATATTCGACACATTTTCGGCGCAGATTTTGTTTGATTGTGTTAGTTGTGGTGTTATAGGAAGATTGCGCGCGTAAGTATTTTTTAATTTTTTTTATTTATGCGTGTAAAGTGTATTATTTTGTATTATTCAATAACGTCTGATATCGTCTCCACACGGTTAGGTTAATTTTGGTGTTATTAAGTGTTGTTAGATTTTTGTGCTTGTATAATTGTTTAACAATGCCACGAAAACCTAGAACGAAGGCAGGGCTGAGATTGAATGACCAACGGAATAAACAAAGTAACATTCAGAAATGGAATGCATAAGTATTATTTTCAATTCCAATTATAACATATTGCGAACAAGCGTCGGCAAATAGCGGCCGCCGAAGTCTTTTTCCAGTAGCGGGGGGCGCGGCGTCAGGCGCCGATTCGCTTAGCGGGCGCATCTACGTGCCGGCCGGCGAATTCGGGGTCGCGTTACGTCGCGTCGGCTAGTAGGCTGGATATTTTTTTGCGGTGTTTGGTGAATTCAGGATTTTTTCTGGCCGGTCATCTTTGAATATTACAATATTAAAATATTCCATAGCTTTAATATTTACCATATACAAAATCATAATCCTAAACGCATTATCTCCAGAACATTCAATTTATCTACGTATTTCTTTTTTTATTTAACAAAGAACATCTAATGATAAAAATATCAAATATAGTATATTTTATTATTTAAAGCCAAGGAAAAAAAAATGACCAATGAAGAACCATCAACTTCAAAATTCAATTTAATTTCACGAGATATTCCTGCAGAAAATGACCCTTCCTCATCATCTTATAGGTAAATTATATATATTTTATATTTTACATTTTTAACGACCGAACAATTCTCTGTAACGAAGGTTTGTTTAATATTGATTTGTCTATTTATAGAAATATATCTGCAATTTCAAATGATAGAGCGGAATCATCATCTTCAATTGAGCCAGTAGAAAATGATCTTATTTTATCATCTTATGGGTAAATCAAATTGATTAATTTTAATATTGTATTCTGATTAATTTGTTCCTTTGTAGAAATATAATTGTAAGTACCGATGACCATGATAAAAATTGGAACCAGGAAAATAATCAGAATGATCCAAAACCGGATATTTTCAAAATTGAAGGCCACAGAATTGTTGATTTTGAATACATTTTTGAGTCATTGAAAATGATTGCACATCACAGTAAAATGTTTGGATGTAGTTTAGTAAATATGGAAATAATTGGTGAAAAACGAATTGGATTTATTTCTGAATTTTATATAAAATGCAATATGTGCAATGCATTTTTTAAGTTGACATCAATGGATCCTGCCAAGGAGCAGACAAATATAGGAATTAACGAAGCGGCTGTTGCTGGAACTATAATGGTGGGCGGAGGTTTTTCTATGTTAGATGAATTTAGTAATTGCCTTGAAATACCGTGCATGACGTATAAAAGATATTCGAATGTGCATACAAGTACTTGTAAAACTCTTAAAGATATTGCTTTTGAAAAGATGAAAGAAGCTGTTGAAGAAGAAAAGACATTGGCTTAGGAAGCAGGAGATGTACATGCAGACGGCGTTCCATTTATAACGGTGGTTTGTGATGGGGCTTGGTGGAAGCGTTCCTATCGTACAAACTATAATGCTTTATCTGGTTTTGGAGCCATTGTTGGATATAGAACTAAAAAAATTCTCCATATAAGCATAAAAAGTAAATATTGCTTAGTATGCAAACGAGCAGCAACAATTCGTACCATACCGAAACAGCATGATTGTTTCAAAAATTGGGAAGGGAGCTCCACTGCAATGGAATCAGCTGCGATTGTAGATGGATTTTTGAAAAGTGAATCCATGTATGGTATTAGGTACAAACGCATGATAGCAGATGGCGATAGTTCAACTTATAGAAATATTTTAAAATCACGTCCTTATGGAAATATTGTCGTCGACAAAATAGAATGCCGGAACCATTTATTGAGGAATTATTGTAATAAATTAAGAGAAGTAGCCACTTAAACAAAATCAGGACCTGCAGTTTTAAGAAAATTTCTATCAACTAAAATTTTAAAATTTCGATCAGCTGTTACCAAGGCAATAGAATATAGAAAACAACAAAATACCGATCTATCAACAAAGATTCAATTACTTAAGGAAGACATTTTAAATGGTCCAAGCCACATATTAGGTGAACATAAATATTGCAAATCTTTGCAATATTTTTGCGAAAAGGATAAACCTGATGAAAATAGCTATATGAATGATTTTATTCAATCAGGAATGCATGATCTAATAATCCAACATGTAATTAAATTATCAAATCATTCCAAAAGTTTGATTCATGACGTGGACAGCAACGTTGTTGAACAATTTAATTCAATTGTCTGTAAATTTGTCGGTGGCAAAAGAATTAATTATTCTTTACGACAATCCTATACTGGGAGATGTTATGCGTCGGTAATATCGCACAATACTAAACGGCCTTATTATGAAATATATAAATTTGTTACGAACAAATCTCCTCCACGATTTTCCAAAATATTCGAAAATAAAAAAATATTTCAAAAACTATTAAAAAAAGACAACGTAATTTATATAAAGCAAAGGTAGCGGACGATCCTCATTATGGGGAATATTGTCAAAAGCCAGATATGGCACCAGATGATTTTGATTATGCAAAAAATATATTTTGAAAGCAATTAGTTAGATCGGAAAATGATTTGCACGAGTTGGAACAGAGGACACGGGATCAATCAGGATCCGCAGAGTGGCATGAAGAACGAAGAAAATTACTAACAGTATCTAATTTTGGAGTCGTGTGTCGTAGAAGGGCGCATACTAGTTGTGTACGCCTTGTACATAACCTGTTGTACAGATCCCTAGTACCAAATTTATATCAAATGAGCAATCACTTGAATACGGAAGAAGTCACGAAAATGATGCATTGGAGGAACTACAAATTATAAACAAAATAGAACTAAAAAAGTGTGGATTGTTTATTGATAAAGAAATTCCATATTTAGGTGCAACTTCAGATGGATTAATTCAAGAAAATGGGATAGTGGAAATTAAATGTCCATTTTCGGCAAGAGAATTAACTCCCGAGGAGGGAATATCCACAAAAAAAATTACATTTTGGAAAAGGGATGAAATAAATACTAGCCACGCATGGTATTATCAAATTCAAGGCCAATTGCACATAATGCAGAGACAGTATTGTTTATTTGCTGTGTGGACTCCAAAAAGCATAAAAACAGAAAATCAATAAAGATGATGACTTTTGGAGAAATGAAATGATAAATAAATTACAATTTTTCTATGAAAAATGTATACTACCTGAATTAGTTGATCCACGAAAATTAAGAAATATGGAAATCCGAGATCCAGTTGAAATTGTCGAAGCGAGGAAGAAACTAATGAAACCATAGTTTTAGAAAAATAATAAAACTCTGTGAGCTATTCGTACTATTGTAATTATTTCGTTATTTATGGAGGGATATTTTGAATTTTATCAAAATAATGAAAAAATAAACAATATTTCTCCGTAAATAACGAAATTACTAGCTCATGTGATAACAATCTATGATGATATGGTAAGCCTCCCCTTAAATTAGAACATCTTAAATTATGTAATGTGTAATAAATAAAGCCGGTAATTGAGTTCATTGTTGTTTTGTAAAAATAAACAAATATGTATACCTTTACACTTTATTTGGTTCTTGATTTTAAGATTGTTAGGTGTGAAACTTAAAACCGGTAATTGAGTTCATTGTTGTTTTGTGAAAATAAACAAATATGTATACCTTTACACTTTATTTGGTTCTTGATTTTAAGATTGTTAGGTTAACAACAAAGAATACATTTGGATAATAAAACAATAACATGATGAGTTATGAGTTTATTTTCTACTATAAATATAAGGTTCATAATTGAACTTGTCTTCGGGTATCAGTGTTTCAAATATTGTGTTATGTATTTTGAAAATAAAACAACACAGTAAGATTATTGCGGAAGTAAACTGTGTAATTTGCTCTGTAAAGAAATTAAAACAACCTAAATTATATTTTCTGCAATCATGTGTATAAATGAAAAACGTTGAAATTTATAATAAGAAACAATATGAATATAGTATAAATTGCAGTCAATAAAACACAATTATGCTAAATGATAATCTTCTTTGTTATTCAACAAAAAGCAATACCTAAATAACAACTAAAACTTACACACAACATGGTTAACTTTTTTAAATTTATGTAAAAAGAACAAAATTACGATAAATTAATAAATATGCCGATTAGAATTCTCCCGACCTACCGCAATATTAAAATAATATCATTCGAAATTGAATGAATGTTCGCATCGAAATCGTACAGGATGATGAGTAATAAAATAAATACACGCGGCGCACAGTGTGGCCGATCCAAGCGAACGCTCTACATATTTAGTTTGAATAGTATAATACAAGAGCGCTATGATTTGCGTGGCGATGCATCGAACTACTACCCACCACCGTTGCCCCGCAGGAGAAACTGTTTGGCAAGGCACTACAGGCCCTTAACAAAAACGGCTCGCGTCGTTAGCATTTATTCTCGTAAAATGAATATTTCGCAATTATAATCGATATTTTATTGTACTAGTGTTTTATTTTCATGCTTTCTGACTACTAATGGAATAAGTATTTTTTTATACTGCATGTTCACTAATATAGAAAACACGAAATGTTTCACCAATTTAAATAAAGATGTGTAATATACCTTTCATATTGGCTTTCCTTATTATTTGACAGTGTCGGTATTATTAAATTATTTTTAAAGTTTTTTAAGCTGATTAATAAGCCAGAACCAATCGAATAACAATCAGTCTTGTTCAAATCATTATTTCGTCTTAAATCTTTCGTTGTTAAAGCAGTTGTTAAATGCCATTAAACTTCTCGCAATAAAACTATTAAAGTAAATTGTAAAGTTTCTAGCAATCGGACCTATTTGAACCAACTGCGACTTCATCAACGAATCAATGATATCAAAACTATAAGAATAGTAAGAATAACACCAATATGACGTTGTTGTAGATTTATGTTACAAATCAACTATTTTTTACTGAGCACAGGTAATATTTGTTTGACGAATGTTTAAAAAAATGTAGGGTTTAACTGCGTGCATATTCATTGTTAATTATTTTAGAAAAAATAGAACTATAATAATAATAAGGTAGTTATTATAATGCATTTCAAATAACAAGCTTCTTGCTCAACATTGCACCTAGCCCAAATTATTTTTTTTCAAATTTGGCTGATTTATGAGTCATATTTTGATAGTAAGTAAATAAGGAATAAATGAATTGTAATTGAATGTTATTGCAATCCTCTATTTATACGGCTCAGTCAACTTAGCCCCCCGAAGTTCGACTTTTTAAAAAATAACTGTTGCGCTAGACGGGCCTTAGCTAGTGCCACAAAAATTAGAGCTAGCGCCGTTTAGACAAGAAAGTTACGGGGGTTTGAACTTTCGGGGGGCTAGGTTGATACTAGCCCCCTGAGTTTGGATTTTTCAAGTTTTCTTACAGTATTCGGATTCCTCAGAGCTAGCGCCAGCTAGCGCTACCAATATAAAAGCTAGCGCCACCCCCACAACCCCAAAAGATTATAAAACATTTTAAACCCTAGCCCTGTTACCGGCACTTTTTAACAAGTTCCGTCAACTGCTATTTTGTATATGTATTCATCATTTCCAAATGAGTAAAGTTCGCGCCATACATTAGTTTAGTTTTACCAACTAGCGTCCTCGCATATCTGACAGCTCAACTTCACCCTCTCGTGGTGGAAGTTCCTCTCAGCTATCCAGTTTCAGGGTTGTCCAAAATATATACGGATTTCACGGTTATCCCCGAGTTCGCCACATCTGCGATGGGACGCCGCTACCTGCGACCGGCCCGATCGCGCGAGCGAAATGTACGTGCGAAGCACAAAAGAATCGGGCATGACGTCAGGGGTTATAAAACCGCCGAATGCAAGGGATAGGAACATCCCCTACGTAGTTCGCGTATGTAGAATACATACGCGAACGTCACAACCCTCATCGGATAACTGAGAGGAAGACCATTCCAATGACACTAAACACGAGGGGGTTATTTCAATTTTGTACGCCATAGAAGACGAGCTGTCAGGAGGATTAATTGTTATTAATTAAGATTCAGGCAAGGTTTAGTGTATCCCATATGTATAGGAACTAGAGCAAAAGTTGCGCATTGCAAGTTACTATTTTTTGACCTAAGTCACATTCTCGTTCGACTTATGCTTTCGGAGTTATTAAATTAAAACTCATGAAACCACCATTTTAGCCTCCGATCAACATGTGTGACATATGTACGGATGCATAATTTCATCTCACACATGTTGATCTACTTTATATTTCAATATTTTTATATTAAATATTTCTTCTCATTATATTTCTGTGGCGAGAAATGGTGGGTACCTGAGAGGGTTTTCGATATAAAAGAGCTACCACTGGACCACAGAATTCACAGAACATTCAGACTTGAGACGGCGAACAGTCAGGTTGTTCGTCTCTCCACTCTGAAGCCCTCTCCGTCGCTTTCGAGCTGCTCTCTCTGTTATTAATTATTCTTAAGCTATTCAGCTACTTTACAGTTAAAGGTGCTCTGAGGAAAATTATTGTTCTTTTTAGAATAATAATTTTCTTTTCAGAACATCCAACACCCTTTTACCGTTGTCTGACCGAGCTTTTTAGCTCGTTTTTGCCAGCGCGGAAAAGGAGCCGCCGGACCTGGTGTTTGGAGAGAATTGAACACTCTACTCCATTCACCCAACACCCTTTACCGGGTTTGACCGAGCTTCTTAGCTCGTATTTGTCAAACACGGAAAAGGCGCCATCCGCCCAGCTGTAATCTTTTTTCCTTTCAGTGTGGAGAACGTCTCCGTGGTTAGCGCGTATTTTATACTGCCCTGACACCGGAAGACGCGAACGAGAAAATTTCTTACGACCTTTACAGGGGGACCTGTTTAGGTTTTAAGAAATTAGCACGCTTATTATAGCACGCTAACCGAGAATCTGCCTTGATTTCCGCGAGGAACGCTTGGAGATTGTCGGGAGGCAGTCAGGATTTGGAGTGTTGCTCTCAACATTTCAAATCTCGATTCCGCTTAACGATAAGCAGGCCCGGGGGATTTTGAACCCGGTGCCTACCCAACCCCGTCTTCTACGCCATGGGTAAGTCCAGGCGTGGAAAGCGGTTCACAGACCCCGAAAATTCCTCCGACCCCATTTACTCCTCCAGGAGCAAACAACCCCAAGACCAAATCTCACCCGACCTCTCTGGTCGAATTGAATCTTTTAACGTGCAACTCTCCGCTTTAATTAAGCAAGTCAACCTCCTCTCCGAACAAATCCGCTCCAAAGATGAGCAAATCGCCAAACTGCAACTCATCATTACAAACCACCACCAACGTCCCGCTGAATACAGCGCGGAAATCATGGACATAATGTCCCCCCAGGCCCCTGAGGAAACCCGATCCCCCAGCCCATCCTTTTCGCCAACCCCTAGCGAACCACGCACTCCCTCTCCCGCCTTCGTCGAGGACATCCTCGACGAAGTCGACTTCATCCCTGTCCAGAAAAGACAGCGCCGCTCACCGGCAAACACCCCTCCTCCGACCGCTAGCCTGGTGCGCGCCTCCGCCACCCTGAAGGCTAGCCAAAAACCAAAACCATCTCCTAAGCCGCAACCCCAGGCAAAACTCCCCGAAAAACCAACCATTTCCTACACCACCACGGTCGTCAAAAAGACCGAATTACCATCGATCGATCAGATCGCAGCCTCGAACGAAGGTTTCGAGCATTTCAAAAACACCCCTCCACCGATCACAATCATAAATAAAAATCTCTGGGAAAAAATTTCCGGAGATTTAACCCGATTAGGCGTAAACTGCCTCAAATGTAAGTTTTTCGTCCGCTGCATGAAATTCCAAGTGCAGTCTGCTGACAACTATCGTTGCGTAATCCGGTACCTCCGCAACAATAACGTGCAATTTTTCACGTATGCCCTCAGCGAGGAAAAAGACCTCAAAGTTGTGCTCCGAGGTGTTGACACTTCGATCTCCGACGAATGGATAGTGAGACAGCTAAAAGCTCTCTCCCTGCCCGTTCTGTCAGTCCGCCGCATGGGGAATAAATTCAAAAAATTCCCCATGGTCTCAGTGCACCTGGAGAACACTCCAGAGGGTAGAAAAGTTTACAACTTAGAAACCCTAAGCCACTCTCAAATTACCGTGGAGAAACAAAAACCCTCCAAGGGTTCCATTCAATGCCACAAGTGTCAATACTTCGGGCACACCTCCCACCGATGCAATGTCAACCCGCGCTGCGTAAAATGCGCCGGCGAGCACTTGACAGCAGACTGCACCAGGAAGGACAGAGATAATGATCCTCCCCCCAAATGCTGCAATTGCGGCGAAAATCACACCGCGAACTATCGCGGATGCGCCCGATTCCCGAAAAACCAAACAAAAAGCTACTCCTCTGTAGTCAAACCTCAGGGGCAAACTCAGCCGCAAACCGAACCCCAACCGCCGCCACAAGCACAAACGGCGGCTCCCAATAAAATCCCTCAAAATCCGCAAATCCCACAACTCTAAGAAGCGTTACTTGATCCTAATCTGGCAGCGCTCCTTACCTTGCTCGTTAAACTCGCTCCCACTATCACAGCCCTTGGCCAATCCCAGAATCAATAATAACACAAATCCAAACAAATGGCTTCCAACAATCCCGATGTAGTTATTTTAATTTTTGGGAGAAAAAGAAAAGGTCTAAAGTTGCAAAACTTTAAACCTTCTCTTTCCTAAATGCTACTCCACCCACCCGAAACCAATATATGAATACTGCTATAGTACTCACACCAGTCAATTTTTTCTACAAAGCCATTTTTTACTACTTCTTCCTATAAAGTATAAAAAGTTCTTTATTGAACTTGACGTACAAGAGGGGGTTTTAGTCAGTAAGAGTCTGACATAACCTACTGTTATCCCACCCATCCGTGGGCAGGACAACAGAAGGTATCCATGAGGATTTTCTCCTCTCTCCCCAAAAAAAAAAAAAAAAAAAAAAAACAGAATTCACTCTGTATCCAGCATCTATAAGTGTAAGTCGTCTGTAATTCTGTGTAAGTTGTTATTTTTTTTTAATCTTGTCTTGTTATTTGTTTGTTAATTTACTATTCGTGTTTTTTTTAAATATATTTGTTAAAGTTGAGAGCCATTTTTATTTCAAATCGTATTTTTTTATATAAAATAGAATCAGTGCTTCAGTCGAATTTTCTTAATTAAGAATTGAGCTTGCTAGTCGGTAGTTACTTGGTGGTGAAATAGTTGCTATTTTTAATAACTATTTTAAAGCCGAAGTACCCACCCCGTAACAGCCCCCCGAAATGAGATTTTTTTAATCAAATTGGGTGCAGAATATGAAAAAAATATTCTTTCAAAAATATCAGGTAAAAAAAAGTTCACATCCAAACTTTGATGTGAGAGCTTTCAGCTCCTGTATGCGTATTACCATTTACTTGCTGAATTTCAATACAAAATCATGATTGGCATATAAAATACCGCTTCCAAGAAATATGTTGGCGTTGTAATTACTTTATGTATGTTAAAAGACACTGGCTATTACAAAGATGATGCCTAGAAAACAGTAGCCTAACTGACAAGTTTTTTTCAACAAAGTCGTACTTCGGGGGGCTAAGTTGACTGAGCCGTATAATGTAAGCAACAACTATCAAAACATTTAAGCTAAATATTTGATATGTAACATGGATTAGATATTTAGGTTTGCTTAGAGAGTTGCTCCTTCATCAGACAAGAAATTAATCTTAAACTTAATATGAGTAATAACTTAATAATATTTAAGTTGAATACAACATAATAACATACAGGGAGTTTTTCTTTAAAGTATACGTTTTCCAAATTTAGCTTATTTTCTTTAAATCTTTAGATATTCCTTGTTTTTTAAAAAAAGTTCAATTCAAGGCTTTAAACGAGTGTTTTCCACTCCCAGACTAAGCATGAAATAAAATTTCCAGTTTAGAAAAGCCCCGTGAAAATTTGTCGAAGGTCGCGCAGCGACCCGAGACAAATTTTCTGGGCTTTTCTAAACTCGAAATTTTACTTCATGCGTCACGCGTATAAAACGCTGATTTCAAGTAAGGTTCAAATATACATAAATTTCACAAAATTTTAATGTTCTATACGCGTGGCGCATGAAGTAAAATTTCGAGTTTAGAAAAGCTCAGAAAATTTGTCTCGGGTCGCTGCGCGACCCTCGGCATATTTTCACGGGGCTTTTCTAAACTCGAAATTTTACTTCATGCTTAGTCTGGGAGTGGAAAACACTCGTTTAAAGCCTTGAATTGAACTTTTTTTAAAAAACAAGGAATATCTAAAGATTTAAAGAAAATAAGCTAAATTTGGAAAACGTATACTTTAAAGAAAAACTCCCTGTATATTGTAGAATTAGGATATTGAGATAGATTGTGTTAGAATGAAAATAAAGTCAATTGAATAGCAACGAAAGGAGCTTAATCACAATTTTGTAGCATCGAAAAGATACCCATGTTTTGATTAGGTACATACATAACCCGATGTGTACTAGGTAAATTTTCAGGCATTCATTGTTTTTGAAAAGCGTTCAGTTTGAAACTCCCAACGAGTGTTTTCCACCGAGTAATAACGATTTAAGTTATCACGTAGTAAAAAAAAACAACCGTAAGGTACCTCACTGTCTTGCTAGCACTAGCTATCTCTTGAATAACTTTCTCATTTATCACTTGGTGAAACATTTTGAAATAATAATAAAGGATAAATTAAAAACACTTGGTTTGTTTCACTATTTGTTTCTATTTACTTGACTAGTTTCGCTGTTTATGGCATTATCAGGAGTGAACTTTGAACTAGTCGAGTAAATAGAAACAAATAGTGAAACAAACCAAGTGATTTTAATTTATACTTTAATATTACTAGCTATGTCGTTGTTAGTGTTTATAGACTTCAGTATAGCAATTACAATGCCAAAATAAATTTTGACGGTTAGTTTCCGAGTTATAACGATTTCAATTATCAAAAACAATCGTCAGTTACGCCACTGTCTTACTAGCGCAAGCTATCTCGTTGCCAGTGTTTATAAACATTAGTATAGTAATTACAATGCCAAAAGAGTTTTTTAAATCGTACGGTAAGTTCTTGAGTTATAACGATTTAAATTAGCTAGGAGTGAAAACACAATTGTCAGTTACGCTACTGTCTTCTAGGCATCATGTTTCTAATAGCGAGTGTCTATCAGAGCTGGGATGAATCCTCAAAAACAGGATTCGAATCACGAATCCGAATCACCTAATATGATTCGAACCACGAATACTCGAATAAAGGATTCGTAAGTGAAAAATATGATTCGAATCAAAGATTCGAATCCTCATTTGTGAATCACGGATACAAATCCTTTCAAAATAAATTTGAATCTATCATTTGCAACCAGTAACACTTTATTCCATCAGTTTCTATTAAGAAAAATGTTCATTTACCGACTAAATATCTGATTAAATAATGATTTTAATTAATTATGATATATGTGTTATTGAACTTTATTCTAAATCAGTGTTTTATACGCGTGGCGCATGAAGTAAATTTTTGAATTTAGAAAAGCCCCGTGAAAATTTGTCTCGGGTCGCTGCGCGACCCTCGACAAATATTTCTACGCCGGGCTTTTCTAAACTCGAAATTTTACTTCATGCTTAGTCTGGGAGTGGACAACACTCGTTCTTAGAAGTTTCAAATTGAGTGATCACTCTAGATTACTAAGTTTATTACCATTTTACAAAGGATGCAGCTCGAAGGACCAATCATGGTCTTCGGGGACCGAAGGACTACAGGGAATCGAAGTTTCTTTACAAGAAAACAACGAATAACTGAAGGTTTATAGCATGGATAGGAAAGAAAACATCCAATTTTGAAAAAATATCGAAATTGGGTTGGTTTTCAGTGCGTTGTTAACTTTAAATCAGTTTTATACGCGTGGCGTAATAAAATAATTGAAGTTTTTTTACAAGAAAACAATGAATATCCGAAGGTTTAGGGCATGGATAGGAAAGAAAACATCCAATTTTGAAAAAATTATCGAAGTTGAGTTGGTTTTTAGTGCGATTTTAACTTCACTTTAAGTCAGTGTTTTATACGCGTGGCGCATGAAGTAAAATTTCGAGTTTAGAAAAGGCCCGTAAAAATTTGTCTCGGGTCGCTGCGCGACCCTCGTCAAATTTTCTACGCAGGGCTTTTCTAAACTCGAAATTTTACTTCATGCTTAGTTTGGGAGTGGACCGTCAAGATTTTCTACATGTCGAGATTTTCAATATTTCTAGATTATTGTCGATTTATTCACAGTTTGTTATTATATTAAATGCAACTTTAATATTAAATAAATATCGTTTTTCTTAGGAATAGAATATTTACCCATTAAGAGCCGAGCAAATTATAAAGTTAACTCTAAAAGTTCTTTTTAGGTAAAATTTTGCATCTTTTTCTATGATTTCAATGAAAGATTTATTATATTACATACGTAGATTTTAATAAACAGTTAAATTTAAAGTTCAAACGAGTGTTGTCCACTCCCAGACTAAGCATGAAGTAAAATTTCGAGTTTAGAAAAGCCCCGCGTAGAAAATTTGTCGAGGGTCGCACAGCGACCCTCGACAAATTTTCACGGGGCTTTTCTAAACTCGAAATTTTACTTCATGCGCCACGCGTATAAAACACTGATTTCAAGTGAAGTTAAAAATATACTATTAAGGTTGGAAATTTTATATGATTAAATAACCAAATATGCATTTACAAATATTTTAATTATTGAAAATGTAAATATTTATATTCAAATATGAATAATTTAGTGATTAAAATATTCATATTAGAATATTTAACTATTTGAATTAATCGAATTCGAATCCCAGCCTTAATAGCGATGATTCGAATTATTTGGGAGGATTTGAATCCGTGTATGAGGATTCGAATCCTTTTATAAGGATTCGAATCCTTTTATAAGGATTCGAATCCTATTATAAGGATTCGAATCATCTACGTCTGGATTCGAATACGAATCCTTTTAAAAAAATGTAACGAATCCGGATCACGAATCCGTTTTCACTAAAGTATTCGAATACCTCTTTTGAATCCTCTAAATGATTCGAATCCAGGAATCGAATCCTGAATGATTCGAATCCTGCCCAGCTCTGGTGATTATGAACATAAATAAATTACAACGCCGAAATATTTGTTGGAAGCGGTATATTATATGCTAAACATCATTTTGTATTAAAATTCAGGATCTGAAAGCTCTCGCATCAAAATTTGGATGTGAACTTTTTTTTACCTGATATTTTTGAGAGAATATTTTTGTCATATTCTTTTGGCGCTAGCTCTAAGTTATATTTTCCACCCAATTTGATTAAAAACATCTCATTTTAGGGGGCCAGTGTTAAAAATGTTTTATCATTTTTTGGGGTTGTGGGAGTGGCGTTGGCTTTTAAATTAGTAGCGCTAGCTGGCGCTAGCTCTGAGGAATCCGAATAGTGTAAAAAAACTTAAAAAATCCAAACCCGAAAGTTCAAATCCCCGTAGTTTTCTTGTCTAAATGGCGCCAGCTCTAATTTTTGTGGCGCTAACTAAGGCCGGTCTAGCGCAATCGCTTTGTTCAAAAAAGTCGAACTTCGGGGGGCTAAGTTGACTGAGCCTATTTATACACATCATCATTTTGTAAACCCTGTACTAAACATAAAAAAACAGGGCAGCTTTCCGTTTAATTTTTTCTCAATCTATTAGTTATTTGTTGCATTCATAAAAACTAAAATATTTGACCGAATATAAATTGAAATTCTCCCCAAAATTTGGGGTATTTACCCAATTTGGCAGAGGCCAAATTAATACACATTATTTTCATGGCAATAGCAGTTAGGGAAGATAATATTCCCATTTAAAAATATCATTGAAAATCCTATGTTCCGTTTTTTTCATATATGTCCGGCATATAAATATTCACAATAAGCTTATGAACATGAATTACTTTATTATTATATTTTTAAGAAATAATCTATAATTTAATAAAGTAAAACACATAGTTTGTTCGGCTGTCGAAACTGGAGTCTTAAAAGTAAAAATAATGTGTTATAATGACAAGAATAAGAATCATCAGTTTTGTAAATACCGAAAAATAACACAGGATCCGATAACGCTTTCTAACGAATTGAAAACAATACATAGCTTGTATGTATTATCAGCGTGTTTAAATAATACGAATCGACACTTTCCTTCGATCCGTCTTTTTTACACGCTTTTTTTTTTCGTCTATTCCACGCGACGGGAGACCCCATCCGTTCATGCCAAGGAGCAATGCACAAATGCACAGCGAACTGCCACTTTTCTCTCTGACTGTATTCGCCCCACTTGTGCTGTAAATTTGGCATCAGATGAGCTACTCTAAACTATGTGGGTCTTTCCAACACGATCGGCGTGTTACACTGCAATAATCCCCTTAAGATTAATTTCTTGCCTGATGAAGGAGCAACTCTCTAAGCAAACCTAAATATCTAATCCATGTTACATATCAAATATTTAGCTTAAATGTTTTGATAGTTGTTGCTTACATTATACGGCTCAGTCAACTTAGCTCCCCGAAGTACGACTTTGTTCAAAAAAACTTGTCAGTTAGGCTACTGTTTTCTAGGCATCATCTTTGTAATAGCCAGTGTCTTTGAACATACATAAAGTAATTACAACGCCAACATATTTCTTAGAAGCGGTATTTTATATGCCAATCATGATTTTGTATTGAAATTCAGCAAGTAAATGGTAATACGCATACAGGAGCTGAAAGCTCTCACATCAAAGTTTGGATGTGAACTTTTTTTTACCTGATATTTTTGAGAGAATATTTTTTTCAAATTCTGCTGGCGCTAGCTCTAAGCAATCTTTTGCACCCAATTTGATTAAAAAAATCTCATTTCGGGGGCTAGGGTTTAAAATGTTTTATAATCATTTGGGGTTGTGGGGGTGGCGCTAGCTTTTAAATTGGTAGCGCTAGTTGGCGCTAGCTCTGAGGAATCCGAATACTGTAAGAAAACTTGAAAAATCCAAACTCAGGGGACTAGCATCAACCTAGCCCCCTGAAAGTTCAAACCCCCGTAACTTTCTTGTCTAAACGGCGCTAGGTCTAATTTTTGTGGCGCTAGCTAGCGCTAGCTAAGGCCCGTCTAGCGCACCAGTTATTTTTTAAAAAGTCGAACTTCAGGGGGCTAAGTTGACTGAGCCGTATAAATAGAGAATTGCAATAACATTCAATTGCAATTCATTTATTCCTTTTTACTTACTATCAAAATATGACTCATCATAAATCAGCCAAATTTGAAAAAAATATATTGGGCTCGGTGCAATGTTGAGCAAGAAGCTTGTGATTTGAAATGCATTATAATAACTACCTCATTATTATTATAGTTCTATTTTTTCTAAAATAATTAACAATGAATATGCACGCAGTTAAACCCTACATTTTTTTAAACATTCGTCAAACAAATATTACCTGTGCTCAGTAAAAAAATAGTTGATTTGTAACATTAATCTACGACAACGCCATATTGGTGTTATTCTTACTATTCTTATAGTTTTGATATCATTGATTCGTTGATGAAGTCGCAGTTGGTTCAAATAGGTCCGATTGTTAGAAACTTTACAATTTACTTTAATAGTTTTATTGCGAGAAGTTTAATGGCATTTAACAACTGCTTTAACAACGAAAGATTTAAGACGAAATAATGATTTGAACAAGACTGATTGTTATTCGATTGCTTCTGGCTTATTAATCAGCTTAAAAAACTTTAAAAAATAATTTAATAATACCGACACTGTCCAATAATAAGGAAAGCCAATATTAAAGGTATATTACACATCTTTATTTAAATTAGTGAAACATTTCGTGTTTTCTATATTAGTGAACATGCAGAATAAAAAAATACTTATTCCATTAGTAGTCAGAAAGCATGAAAATACAACACTAGTACAATAAAATATCGATTATAATTTTACGAGAATAAATGCTAACGACGCGAGCCGATTTTGTTAACTATGATTGAAAAAAGAAAAGAAAAACAAACGCGAAGCCGCGCAGCGTTCTCCGGCCCAGGGATAAAAGCTGGCCGCATGCTGCTCGCCCCTCCAATAATTGTGCAGATGAGTGTACAACGCGTTCAACTAAGAGAAGATCCGCAAGGCGGCGGTATTTTACGGTCTTATTTTTCAAGATTTTTATTTTAACCTGACTCGGGCATGAGCTATCGCATCCTTATGAAATGTTCACATTATATTCTTTGTAGTATAAACTAGTAAGATATGGGAATATTTTTTTTTAATTTTGAAAAATTTTACATTATTTTTTTCATACCTCTGAAAACAAATTGTTAAAAAAAAGTACTTCGATATTTTACTAGATAATTGGGCTTAAAATACGCAGTCAAAATTTCAACTTTCTAGGACCTTTAGTTTTTAAATAAACCTAACATTAAATTTCAGACCACTGTTATATTCCCCTCAACAATTATCGCAATTTTTGTCAAGTAAGGCTTTCGAGAATAATTTACTACAATCATTCTTTGAACGCTTATTTGGCAAAGAGAAAATTATGCAATTTAGCCGCTTGCATTAAAGGCAAAAGTCATCAAGTGCTGGTTTCGTATAATAAATCGAACCTCGATTTCTTAAGGGGATTATTGCAGTGTAACACGCCGATCGTGTTGGAAAGACCCACATAGTTAAGAGTAGCTCATCCGATGCCAAATTTACAGGACAAGTGGGGCGAATACAGTCAGAGAGAAAAGCGGCAGCTCGCTGTGCATTTGTGCATTGCTCCTTGGCATGAGCGGTTGGGGTCTCGCGTCGCGTGGAATAGACGAAAAAAAAGCGTATAAAAAAGACGGATCTAAGGAAAGTGTCGATTCGTATTATTTAAACACACTGATAATACATACAAGCTATGTATTGTTTATAATTCGTTAGAAAGCGTTATCGGATCCTGTGTTATTTTTCGGTAGTTACAAAAGCGATTATTCTTATTCTTGTCATTATAACACATTATTTTTTCTTTTAAGACTCCAGTTTCGACAGCCGAAAAAACTATGTGTTTTATTTTATTAAATTTATAATTTATAATAATATTATTTCTTAAAAATATAATAATAAAATAATTCATGTTCATAAGCTCCTTGTAAATATTTATATGCCGGATATATACAGGGTGTCTACGCTAAACCATTCGTTAAAAGTTTATGGGGTTGCCGTTGCACTAAAAATTTGAAAACAATCCTTGGCATATGGTTGAATCAGTTCTCCTCATGTGAACTATTTCAACTTTAAATCACTTCCGGTTCCACCGGAAGTAGCACCAAATTTGTTATTTTAAATAGAACACCCTACATATTAGTAATTTTTTGGGTTTCTCGTTTAAATTGCAACATATTTTATTCAAACATATGTACACTTATCTCTTATAGTTTTCAAGAAAAAAAAAATATTTCTAAAATGTTGACCTTTAAAAGGCATCTCGAAATCTGTCTGTAACTTCTCTTAAGAATAAGATAAAAATATGATTTATATCTCTACTTGTACCTAGAGATTGCCTCTATGAGTAAATTAATTGGAAACTGTCAAATTTGACAATAAGTGTTCTTAAAATGTCAATATCTAAGTGCTCTTTTCAATATCAAGTAATTCTTTTTTTTTTTAAATGGAATGATCCAATTTTTATCACGTAGTACGATTGGGGGGAAAATTTCCTACAAAAAAGTATTACAACTATATTTCTAAAGCGAGTAGTTTTCGAATTATTTCGAAAATTCGTTTATCGTCGCATTTATGCAGGGTAATGACATTTCTTTGATGTACAGGGAGTTTTTCTTTAAAATATACGTATACGAAATTCAGCTTGTTTTCTTTAAATCTTTAGTTATTCGTTGTTTTTTTTTTTTTTAATGGTTCAATTTGAAGTTCTAAACGAGTATTTTCCACTCCCAGACAATTTCGAGACAATTTCGAGACAAATTTTCTGGGCTTTTCTAAACTCGAAATTTTACTTCATGCGCCACGCGTATAAAACACAGATTTCAAGTGAAGTTCGAATATAAATAAATTTCACAATATTTTAGTGTTTTATACACGTGGCGCATGAAGTAAAATTTCGAGTTTAGAAAAGCCCAGAAAATTTGTTTCGGGTCGCTGCGCGACCCTCAACAAATTTTCACGGGGCTTTTCTAAACTCGAAATTTTACTTCATGCTTAGTCTGGGAGTGGAAAACACTCGTTTAAAGCTTCAAATTGAACTCTTTTAAAAAACAACGAATGTCGGAAAATGTACAGCTTTATTCCCTGTATATTATTCAAGTAGTAATTTAGTTTCCATCATTGTCCTGGTACTATTAAAAATTATTACAATAAATAAGTTGTTCTTTAATGCTCATTGTTTATTTTGTTAGGGCGTAGGTAAAGTATCGTACGTTTCTCGAGTGGTATGGCAATTACATATTCGCGGAATACTGCACTCGCCGCTGCGCGTCTCGTGCGCAACATGTCCGCTCATATGTAATATACTGGATACTACTCTGGTTACGTAATATACTGTTATTATTTGACATTTTGCATTACATACGCGACAAAACAAAAACATTACTACTTGCCTACAAAAATTAAGTTGCGACTTATACGCGCATTATTCCCTCCATAAATGCGACGAAAAACAAATCTTCGAAATAATTCGAAAACCACTTGCTTTAGGACTATAGTTGTTAATACTTTTTTGTTAGAAATCTTCCCCCTAATCACTTCGATATTGACATTTTAAGAACACTTATTGTCAAAATTGACAGTTTCCAATTAATATACCTATAGAGGCATCCCCTAGGTACAAGTAGAGATTTAAATCATATGTTTATCTTATTCTTAAGAGAAGTTACAGACAGATTTCAAGGTGCCTTTTAGAGGTCAAAAGTTTAGAAATATTTTTTTGCTTAAAAACTATAAGAGATAAGTGTACATATATTTGAATAAAATATGTTGCAATTTAATCGAGGAATCTAAAAAATTGCTAATATATAAAGTGTTCTATTTGAAATAACAAATTTGGTGCTACATCCGGTGGAACCGGAAGTGATATAAAGTTGAAAATATTTCACATGAGGAGAACTGATTTAACCGTATGACAAGGATTTTTTTCAAATTTTTTGTTCAACGGCAACCCCATAAACTTTTAACGAACGGTTTACCGTAGACACCCTGTATGAAAAACGCGGAATATAGGATTTTCAATGATATTTTTATATAGGAATATTATCTTTCCTAACTGCTATGGCCATGAAAATAATGTGTATTAATTTGGCCTCTGCCAAATTGGGTAAATACCCCAAATTTTCGGGAGAATTTCAATTTTAATTTTATCAAATATTCTAGTTTTTATGAATGCAACAAATAAATAATAAAATGACTTCAGGCAGACTTTTATACTCAACAAAAAATATATTTGAGATTTGTTATCTAAAATGTTTAGGAAAGATATGTCAATTGGAGCACTGCACGGGCCTGAATTTTTCTTAGGCGATTTTCCCGCATCATATTCAATATTTAAATTATCTAAATTTTATATATTTTTTTTTACTTTTTCTAAATTCTACGCCTATAATCAGATAAGTAAATTTTTTATTTATTTAGACCTGAAATGTTGACCGGGCCGGGTCAGGCAAAACTCAATCGCTCTTATTTTATGACCGGGCTCGGTGCAATGTTGAGCAAGAAGCTTGTAATTTGAAATGCATTATAATAACTACCTTAAAGAGCTGGGACGAATCCTCGTTAAAAGGATTCGAATCACGAATCCGAATCACCTAATATGATTCGAATCAGGAATACTCGAATAAAGGATTCGTAAGACATAAATATGATTCGAATCAAAGATTCGAATCCTGTTTTTTCGAATCACGAATACAAATCCTTCAATTTTATTATTTTTTTTACAACCATTAACATATAAATATTGTTATCAGTTGTTTTAACAAAAATATTCACAACCTAATTATTTATTATTAACACTGAACATCGTTGATAACAGACTAAATTTCTGTGTTACTCTGATTAAAAATGTATTTGTGTGTTTTTGAACTACACTTCAAATCAATGGTTTATACGCGTGGCGCTTGAAGTAAAATTTCGAGTTTAGAAAAGCCCCGTGAAAATTTGTCGAGGGTCGCTGCGCGACCCGAGACAAAATTTCTACGCCTTTTCTAAACTCGAAATTTTACTTCATGCTTAGTCTGAGAGTGGAAGACACTCGTTACTTTAAAATATGTCACAACTATTAAAGTATGTATCGTCGGATATATGGTCCTATGAGTAGCCAAATAAGTGAGTTAACTGTTTCCAAGGCACTCTTTGGAAAAACAAAAGATTAAAATTTTACATATAAAATGTACAATAAACTATAAGTGTGGTACATCATTGAATTCAGTAAAAAATATTCTTCCAAAAAATATCAAAATCCAAAATGGCGCCCATAAGAAAAACAAAAGTTAGCTACGGTCCCTAGGTAAATGTTATAGTTATCTTAAAATAAAATATGTTACTAGATTTATCGTTAAAAAGTGCCTATAATGTCAAAGTTGAAAATGGCTGGATTCAATAGTTTTTGAATAAAAAAATAAAAACGAATTTTAAAAAATACTTTTTTTGACAATATCTCATTAAGGAAATAAGATATTGCAAACTTGTTTTTGGGTTATTATTGGGCCCTAAATTATGCAACTTTGCCCCAATTTAACCGACTCTCTATCTCTTTAAATAACCGAGATCCCCATACATTCTGTTGAAATACGGACAACCAGTATAATAATAATAATAATATAAAATTTATTGTATTGTTATTTTCTAAATATTTTAATTAAATAAATATTTTACATTGTTTACCGTATATTTACGAATATATTAAAAATAAATACTTATTTCAGTAATTCAATATTAATTATACCATCAAATGTCTAAAAGTTTTGCGTTAAAAATCACCAGAAATCATTAGATGTTTTTTTATTAAACGAATTTCACTATGGCTTTCGACGTCTAAGTCAAAGAATGTTTGAAACAAAAGTTGTAGCCAACGAAAAAATATACATCTTTTACCTAAACACTTTTCACCTCAGCTCTTTTGTTTTTGAATTAGATACTAAGAAATCTAATGGACATCAACAACTCACCAATTATGGCTTTCGACGTCCAAATCAAAAAATGTTTCAAACAAAAGTTGTAGCCAACGAAAAAATACCACCTACCTAAACACTTTTCACCTCAGCTCTTTTGTTTTTGTTCAATAAATGGATTACTAGTTACCCAACTAACCGTACGCAGTGTGTTAAAATCAAGAACTTTTTATCTAATACCATTTCTGTGCCTTCAGGTGTACCCCAGGGCTCGCACAGTGGACCGTTACTGTTCTTATTGTTCATAAACGACATATCTCAAGTAATTAAAAACTCTTCATTTCTGTTATTTGCTGACGATTTAAAGATTTTTAAGGAAATTGTAACTGCCGAAGATTGTATTTTACTTCAACACGATGTAAACTCTATTTTCAAATGGTCTTGTGATAACCATCTATTTTTTAATATTAAGAAATGCAATTCAATTACTTTTTCTAGAAAATTAAATACTATTCATCGCCATTATAGTATAAATAATAGTATCTTAGAAAAAATAACAGAAATCAAAGATTTGGGTGTAACTTTTGATGCCAAGCTAATTTTTGCCAATCATATTAATGGTATATGTAACCGTGCATTAAAAATGCTAGGAATCATAAAAATAATGTCCGACGATTTGTCACCTATATCGATTAAGCTGGTTTATTTCGCATTTGTTCGTTCCCATTTGGAATATGCATCATGCGTCTGGTCACCAGCTCAAATAACCCTTGTCAATAAAATTGAAAATATACAGAGGAAATTCTTAAAAACAATGGCATTTAAACTGGGTTTTGATATAGGGTTAAACTTTAATGTTGATAATATCTATTCATGCGTACATATCGAAAGGCTGTGCTATCGCAGAATTTATGCCGATTTGTCATTGTTTTATAAGCTATTTTCGGATGAAGTCAAATGCCCGGCACTGTTATGTCAATTTTCACTATAATGTGGTAAATCGTCCCATCAGGCAACTTCCAATATTTACAGTTAAAACTCATAAAACAAATTATGGCAACAATAGCCCGCTTTCGCGATTTATGCGGTACTCAAATTTAATATCTCTAAATCCATATTTTGATTTATTTGATAGTTCACACTCACATTTTATGTCACAATTAAAACGCGGGAATATTGGTGAAATAATTTCTTAATCGCCAATGAGTGGTTTTTGTAAGTATTGAAGCTATTTTAAATTGTGCAATCATCTATACTTGTCGTTCATTTTATTCGGTTTTGTATAGGTCCGTTTTTCTTATATGTGTTTTCTTATGGTATATACTTATATCTATTTACGTAGTATTAATTTTATGATTATAATTTTATTATTGTAAATTTTTTTTGTAATATCAAAGGAGATATCCGTAAATAAATACTTTACTTTACTTTAACCCTAGAAAGATTTTTTTGAAAATAAATACACAACTTTATGATAATTCGAAAATTTACGAACGAGTGTCTCTACTCCCAGACTAAGCAGGAAGTAAAATTTTGGGTTTAGAAAAGCCCCGTGAAAATTTGTCGAGGGTCGCGCAGCGACCCGAGACAAATTTTCGGGCTTTTCTAAACTCGAAATTTTACTTCATGCGCCACGCGTATTAAACACTGATTTCAAGTTAAGTTAAAAACATAAAAACATATTGAAACTGTTTTCAGTATTAAAAGTTATCAAAATATGTCAAAATTATTTAAAATTGCCAAAAACATCAAAACGACCAAAATGTCATCTAGTAAATATAAAAAATTTCAAAAACGTCAAAAATTCGGCGTGTTGATAAAATCGATTTACGTCAAAATTATCATTTTATGTCAGTACGTGACAGTTTGACAAAAACGTTCTTACAAAAACGAAAATGTCTGTTAAAATCAGTAATAATGTCAAAAAAGTTATCTAATAATATAAAAATTGTTATCTAATATAAAACAAGTAAATATGTAATATCAAAAATATCAAATTTCAAAATTGTCGTCTAATGTCAAAAAACTAAAAAAGTATAAAATGTCAGAACTGCCATCTAATGTCAAATATGTCATTTAATGTCAACATCAGAAATAGTAAAAAAGTACAAAATGTCATTGTTTATCAAAAGTAACATCTAATGTGAAGCATGTCATCTAATGTCAAAAAACGTAGTCTAATATCAAGAATATAATCTATTGTCAAAAATGTCATCTCAAAAGGTAAAAAATATCAAAAATGTCATTCAATGTCAAAATTGATTGAATATGTCTTGTAGAAAAAAAAATCTTAAATTTGTGTGTTCAAATAATGATTCAATCATTTTTGAAAATCGTTACAAATCTGAATAAAAATATTGAAAATCTTACATATAAACATTTTATATATTTGACGAGAAAATATCGAAAATTTCATCAAAATTTTATAAATCGATAAAAATGACAAAATATCAAAAATCAAGATATGCTGAAAATCTGATAAACATTTTCATAAATTAATAAAAAATCTCGAAAAATTAAAAATTTCATCAACATTCGATAAATTAAGGAAAATTGAGGAAATATTGCAAAATCTGATAAAAATTTGATTAATCGACGAAAATCTCGAAATGATAATTTTATGAAAATATCGATTTGTTGAAAATCTTATAAAAATGTTATAAATCGACATGTTAAGTATAAAAATTTGATTGGGAATGGCAATTCATATTCATCAAAATGTTATATTTGGCAAAATTACCGAAAAAATTAAAAATCTCAAATCTGGCGAAAATCATCAAATTTTATCAAAATGTCAAATTTGACACAAATCATTAATTTAATTGATTTTATCACTTACAAACGAGTGTCGAGTTTAGAAAAGCCCCGCGTAGAAAATGTGTCGAAGGTCGCGCAGCGACCCGACACAAATTTTCACGGGGCTTTTCTAAACTCGAAATTTTACTTCATACGCGTATAAAACAGTGATTTAACGAGAAATTTAAAAACATACAAACAAATTTTTCATGTTAATCCTTACGATTAATTCGTATTATTTTTGATGATTCGATTCCTTTTGTAACTATTCGAATCCTTTTATGAGGATTCGAATACTTTTACGAGGATTCGAATCCTTTTATGAGGATTCGAATCCTTTTACGAGGATTCGAATCCTTTTATGAGGATTCGAATCACCAGTATTTGGATTCGAATACGAATCTCTTTAAAAAAGTGTAACGAATCCGGATCACGAGTCCAGTTTAACTAAAGTATTCGAATACCTCTTTTGAATCCTCTAAAAGGATTCGAATCCATAATTCGAAACACGAATGATTCGAATCCTGCCCAGCTCTGCTACCTTATTATTATTGTAGTTCTATTTTTTCTAAAATTATTAACAATGAATATGCACGCAGTTAAACCCTACATTTTTTTAAACATTCGTCAAACATATATTACCTGTGCTCAGTAAAAAATAGTTGATTTGTAACATTAATCTACGACAACGTCATATTAGTGACGTTATTCTTACTATTCTTATAGTTTTGATATCATTGATTTGTTCATGAAGTCGCAGTAGGTTCAAATAGGTCCGATTGCTAGAAACTTTCCAATTTACTTTAATTGTTTTATTGCGAGAGTTTAATGGCATTTAACAACTGCTTTAACAACGAAAGATTTAAGACGAAATAATGATTTGAACAAGACTGATTGTTATTTATTGCTTCTGGCTTATTAATCAGCTTAAAAAACTTTAAAAATAATTTAATAATACCGACACTGTCAAATAATTAGGGAAGCCAATATTAAAGGTATATTACACATCTTTATTTAAATTAGTGAAACATTTCGTGATTTCTATATTAGTGAATATGCAGTATAAAAAAATACTTATTCCATTAGTAGTCAGAAAGCATAAAAATAAAACACTAGTACAATAAAATATCGATTATAATTGGGAAATATTAATTTTACGAGAACAAATGCTAACGACGCGAGCCGTTTGTGTTAACTATGATTGAGAAAAGAAAAGAAAAACAAACGCGAAGCCCCGCAGCGTTCACCGGCCCAGGGATAAACGCTGGCGCACGCTGCTCGCCCCTCCAATAATTGTGCAGATGAGTGTACAACGCGTTCAACTAAGAGAAGATCCGCAAGGCGGCGGTATTTTACGGTCTTATTTTTCAAGATTTTTATTTTAACCTGACTCAAATTTCAACTTTCTAGGACCTTCAGTTTTTAAATAAACCTAACATTAAATTTCAGACCACTGTTATATTCCCCTTAATTAGCATTTCATTCAGTGTTTATTTATAGATCCGTTTTGATGATGTCATAGTTTTACTACCGGCAAAAGATACGATAACAATTATTTTAAAAAAATGTTTGACCTGACTTATTGCAAAAATGTTGATAAAATAATTCCCTTAAAAATTGTGATATGAGCATACATGCAATGTTTTATTTAAGTATATATATACTTTGTAAATGTTTAAGCATCCGTTGTGCTTATAAAAGTGTTCAATTTGAAACTTCAAATTTGCACGCTTTTCTAAAGTGTAGTAAAAGTTTAGAAAAGCCTAAAAATTTGGCATTATACACTTTTATTACATTAAGACAGAAAATTAATCTAAATTTGATAACGAAAATGCTCATTAGCAACCCACTGAGCAAAAAACAAATAAATATCGTTATATCAGCATTGCAGCAACATTAAATGTTATTTCAATGTTGTTGAACCATTACTTAAATGTGTTTATTTAGTGGGAATTGTGAAAACTGTAGCACACAATTTTTTACAGTTAGACCGAAACATTTTCCAAAATTGATTGAATCAGCAGTATACGCTTTTATCACATTAAAACAGAAAATTAATCCAAATTTGATTAAACATCAAACCAAAAATAACCTTACGTAATTTTTACGCTGTGCCGGCGAAATTATTCTCAACTCCAAAAAATACAACGCAATAAAGACAATAATTATTACTCACCGGTAAAACTGGAAAACATTTTCCTGTCTTGATTTCTCCTTTATCTTAAACGCAACATTTGCACTTCGCGCACCTATTCAGTTTTTTTCGCGTTCGTAATCGAATTCGGCCCGTCCACGACGGATCTAACAGCGTATCTAAAAATATGAGTCAACCTGCGAACGCTATTGACGCTTCACTGCTACTGCTGCAGGTCGGGACTGACCTTTCTAAAAAATCTCGAACTCGACTGGTTCGGTCTCGACGGGCGGAAATTTGTTGCTGCCGACTACACAGAGTTGTTGCTGTTAATAGATAATTGATGGTTGGTATTTTTTATTTTTTTTTGGCGTCCACACAAAAGATATTGGTTAATGTTGCATTGCAAAAATTATGAATTTAGACACTGTAATTTATTTATACAGTGTCCGTATTTCAACAGATTGTATGGGGATCTGGGTTATTTGAAGAGATAGAGAGTCTGCTAAATTGGGGCAAAGTTGCGTATTTTAGGGTCCAATAATAATCTAAAAACAAATTTGAAATATCTTCTTTCGTTTTTGAGATATTGTCAAAAAACGCATTTTTTTAAATTTCGTTTTTATTTTTTTATTCAAAAACTATTGAATCCAGGCACAGTCAGGCACATTGTAGAGGCACTTTTTAACGAGAAATCTAGTAAGATATTTTATTTTAAGGTAACTATAACATTTACCCAGGGACCATAGCCAACTTTTGTTTTTCTTATGGGCGCCATTTTGGATTTTCATATTTTTTGGAAGAATATTTTATTCTGAATTCAATGATGTATCACACTTATAGTTTATTGTACATTTTATATGTAAAATGTTAATCTTTTGCTTTTTGTAAAGAGTGCCTTGGAAACAGTTGAGTAACTCACTTCTTTGATAACCCATAATTTGCTTACATGTCACCCCTGAAGACGGACATCCGAAGATACATATTTAACAGTTGTGATGTATTTTAAACTAACGAGTGTCTTTCACTCCCAGACTAAGCATGAAGTAAAATTTTGAGTTTAGAAAAGCCCCGCATTAGTCTGGAAGTGAAAAACACTCGTTAGTGTCTTCCACTTTCCTTCTCTTCCCCCAACTTTTCCAGAGTCCTTACCCCAGCCCAATCCTCTCTTATCTATTCCGTCACTCTTCTATTCCCTCTTACTCTCACCCATTCTTCTCTTCCTCCTGCTTTCCTTCTCTTCCCTGTTACTCCCACCCATTCCTCTCTTCCTTCTGCTTTTCTTCTCTTCCCCTAACTTCTTCAGAATCCTTACCCTGTCCTCTTTCATCCGTTCCGTCACTCTTCTCTTTCCTCTTACTCCTACCCATTCCTCTCTTCCTTCTGCTTTCCTTCTCTTTCCTTTTACTCCTACCCATTCCTCTCTTCCTTCTGCTTTTCTTCTCTTGCCCTAACTTCTCCAGAGTCCTTACCCCGTCCCCATCTTCTCTCATCCGTTCCGTTACTCTGCCAAATGGCAAATGACTTCACGTATCCCTCCCCCGCTTACACATTACACTTTTCCCCTATCCACACCTTCCTTCCTCTCTTCCCTGACCCACACCTCCCCCTCGCCAGTATCACCCTTTCCTCCGTACTCCATTTCCGCTCTACCAAATAGCTCGGCATTCTCCCATGCACCTGCCACCTCCCATACCTCTCGTTGTATTAACTTCTCTCTATACACCCCTGCCTTTCTTGTGCTTCTACCTGCTTTTCCCTTACCCCCGCATCCACTTTCACCCGATTCCCCAGCCATTCTATCACTTTCGCCTCCTACAAACCCACCCTCCCATACATTCTCCTTCTCTCGCTCCTACATCTGCTGTCTCTTCCATTCACGCACATTACCTCCTCTCTATACACCCCTGCTTTTTTTGTGCTTCCACCTCCTTTTCCTTCACCCACGCATCCACTTTCACCCCCGTGCATTCCTCCACACCAAATGACTCCACGTATCCCTCCCCCGCTCACACATTACACACTTCCCATACTCTTCCCCCATCCAGACCTTCCTCCATGCACCTACCACCTCTCATACCTATTGATTTATTCACTCCTCTCTATACACCTCTGCCTTTCCTGTGCTTCCACCCCACTTTCACTTTCACCCCGTTCCCCATTCCTCCTTCGCCCCCTCGCATTCCTCCGCCAAATGACTCCACTGGTACTGGTAATTATAACTTAAAAGGAAAACCAATTAATACATACAAACCATTAACAGGAATAACGACTTTATTTGTACCCCTATTACAATCGTTCCTCTTTATATTACACGCATTTATATTTCAAAAAATCATATATCTTCTTAATTTTTTTCTTACTTCTCAATTTTTTGAAAAATAAACCTATACAAAATATCAACACATTTCTTTTCATATATCATATATATATATATATATATATATATATATATATATATATATATATATATATATTTATATTAAAGTTGGGCTTATCTACAAATGAAAATTCATTTGAATAAAACAACGCAGTTGGGAGGGTTTCACTTTTTTATTGTTGAACACTGCAACATGTTTCACCACACAGTGGCTTCATCAGGCAGATGAAATAATGATTTTACAAAGTACAGGTAAAAGCTTATATACTAATGCAATTAAGTTAATAGAGGGGGGGGGGTAATGAAGTAATTAGGCTGAAACTAATACAAACAATTTTGAGCGACTAAATATTGATTAGGGGTGAATTGTTTACTTCTATTTGGTCATGTAATAGAAAACCTTTTTTGTTATATTTATTAATTTCTAATTCTTCTAATAAGTTTAATTTACGACTTTTGTTACATTCGTGCAAAATTTTGAATTTAGGGTTAAAGCTATGTTGGTATTCGATTAAGTGATTGGCGTAGGTTGAGGAGGTTTTCTTAAATTGAAAGCATTTTTGATGTTCTGAAATGCGATCTGGGAAGCTACGTCCAGTTTGTCCAACGTATACCTTAGGGCAATCTCCACACTCTAGCAAATACACGCCAGAGTTCGTAGCTTTATCAGATTTGTCTTTAGAATTATTAATGAATTTATTAAGTGAATTGACCGTTCTAAAAGAAGGAGTTAGGTTTAAGGATTTGAGTTTTTTGCTGATGGCAATCGAAGGGGGGCCGTTAAATGTTAATGAGCAATATTTATTATTCTGATTTTGAAGATTGGTGGGATATACTAATTTCAGGGCTTGTTGTTTTTGTTTTTTATAAAGGATGTCTAAGATAAGCTTTTGAAGAAAGCCGTTGTTATTAGACATCCTTTATAAAAAACAAAAACAACAAGCCCTGAAATTAGTATATCCCACCAATTTTCAAAATCAGAATAATAAATATTGCTCATTAACATTTAACGGCCCCCCTTCGATTGCCATCAGCAAAAAACTCAAATCCTTAAACCTAACTCCTTCTTTTAGAACGGTCAATTCACTTAATAAATTCATTAATAATTCTAAAGACAAATCTGATAAAGCTACGAACTCTGGCGTGTATTTGCTAGAGTGTGGAGATTGCCCTAAGGTATACGTTGGACAAACTGGACGTAGCTTCCCAGATCGCATTTCAGAACATCAAAAATGCTTTCAATTTAAGAAAACCTCCTCAACCTACGCCAATCACTTAATCGAATACCAACATAGCTTTAACCCTAAATTCAAAATTTTGCACGAATGTAACAAAAGTCGTAAATTAAACTTATTAGAAGAATTAGAAATTAATAAATATAACAAAAAAGGTTTTCTATTACATGACCAAATAGAAGTAAACAATTCACCCCTAATCAATATTTAGTCGCTCAAAATTGTTTGTATTAGTTTCAGCCTAATTACTTCATTACCCCCCCCTCCCCCCCTCTATTAACTTAATTGCATTAGTATATAAGCTTTTACCTGTACTTTGTAAAATCATTATTTCATCTGCCTGATGAAGCCACTGTGTGGTGAAACATGTTGCAGTGTTCAACAATAAAAAAGTGAAACCCTCCCAACTGCGTTGTTTTATTCAAATAGTATTATGGAGTTTCATCATGTATCCGCCTCATCAATTAAATATATAAATAATGAAAATTCACTCGCATTTGTTTTTCACCGTCGAGATGATCATGTTCGTCTGGTGTATCAAATAGAGTGCGCTCACAAATACTGAATTCGCTCTGAAAATAATTAAGAAATAATTAATATCAAAATCATTCAGGCCCAGTTGCACCAAAAACGTTGAACTCTAGTTCAAGCTAAACGAGTTTAAGATGACCAGTGGTGGTCCTAGTTAAATTTGTAGGTGGTGCGAGATCTCATGGTGGTGCCCCTCTATACACAAAAATTAGAGCTCTATTTGTTTTCGGCGCTTCTTCCAAAAAGGAAGAAGCGCTGAAAACAGCCAAAAACAAAATAGGGCTCTAATTTTTGTGTTTAGAGGGACGCCTTCCAAGAAGGAAGAAGCGCTATAAACAGCCGAAAACAAAATAGAGCTCTAATTATACCAAATATATATTTCGTTAAATAAACCAAAAGTACTCACTGTCCTTCTTTGAAGTACTCTTTCAACGTGTTGCTGAACCTCTTCGAGTACTTCACAAACTCCCTCTTCCTCTGGTCCAGGGCTTGCTTGCCCGTCGGTCCCGGAATGTACCCGTTCACTTCATTCACGGCGTCCAGCAATTTTTTTATAGCGCTCGCTATTTCCCTGAAAACACATTTTGCAAATCACACAGGGCTTACAATTAATTACATTACGTTGGCAGTTACAATTATTTATAATCTGTTGTTTTTTTTTAATATGACCAATCAAATTTAACGTTTCAAGAATTTATTGGTGTGAAGCAGGTTGTGTGTTTTAGGTTAGGACAAGATTAATCACATGTTATGTTGTAAATCAACTTTTAAATCAGTGTTTTGTACGTGTGACGCATGAACTAAAATTTCGAGTTTAGAAAGGCCTGATTTGGCTTTTCTAAACTCGAAATTTTACTTCATGCTTAGTCTGGAAGTGGAAAACACTTGTTAAGGTTTTTAGATTGAAAGTTTTTAATAAGATCACGAATGTCAGAAAATTTGAGTTAATTGAATTGTCATATTATTAGTCTTGTCCTAACCTAAAACACACAACCTGCATCACACCACTAAATTCTTGAAATGTCAAATTTGATTCGTCATATTAAAAAAAACAGATTATATTAACAACCAATTCAATAAACTCTCTGACGATCAGGTAAATGCTCCTTGTTCAGGAATATCTGTCTTTTTCATTATCTGCCCATTCATATGTTCAAATTTTTAAAAAGTTCTAAATACAAGAAATTTCTCTTTTAGGTATATATTCCGTTTTTTTTTTATTGGCCAACCAGATTTGGATTTCTTTTTTCTTAGGATTTTTAATTATTTGGGTGTCCCTACTGTTGTCATGTAGAGACATTGATTGACATGACATGATTGCCATATTGCAATTGATTAATTATTCTCCAGAAAATGGGGAAATAAAATGCCGAAAGTAATGCTCAGCCACTTAAGTTATCTTTGTGATAGGGTAATTAAGCACATGGCAACTATGTGGAAAACATAACCTCAAATTTATTTTGAAGGCAAAAGTTAGAATCACCAGATCTGGTTGGCTATTCAAAAATATTTACAATTTACGCTTTTTCAATGTTAATTTTCAGACATTCGTAATCTTCTTAAAAACTTTTAATTTGAAGACTCTAACGATTGTTTCCAATCCCAGATTAAGCATGAAGTAAAATTTCGCCCAAACCAAATTAGGCTTTTCTAAACTCGAAATTTTACTTCATGCGCCACCGGTATAAAGCACTGATTTAGATTGAAGTTCAAAATATACTGCTTAAATTATTTATTACTGGATTTTCTATCTGAATTTGCCTGATTTATGCAAACTAAGAGGAGTCTTAATAAAATCCTTGTGATTAAAAATATTCAAGATCAATAAATCAAACAAATGCGAGAAGATTATAAACAAAACAAAAAAGGCAGAGGAAATGCATCTTCCGACTGTGGACTTAAACAACTTTCTCCATTAATAAAGCCACATAATGCAAAACAAAAATCAACTCGAGGAGAAATTTCACACACGCATAAAAATTACATCCACACAAGGTGTATCCATTTGTTATTATAATCAACATAAATTACAATGATTATAATACCCACCCAACAATGGAAACACATTTACAATTAATTAAGCATACAAATTCTTGACGTTTTATTTCACTTACTTGATTATTTCTAAAAACGTTTTTCTATCGGTAATCTCATCGGGGATTCTACTCAAAATCTTTTTCAACGTCGTCGATTTCCTGTTCAGCTCTTGGAAGGCATCTTCAGACCTGTTAAGTCTGTATTCTACCACTAAAAAAAATTACATGTGGTTTCGTAGCTATTTACCAATTATTATTATTGAAAACTCACCATCGGCATCGGAAAGTGCACCCTGCAGCCTCAATATGCTCTCGTTCATGTTAACGTTGATCTCGCCCCGCCATAAAATCCCGATAACCACATCGTACGTGAGGCCCGGATAAGCGCTTTCGGCTTTGAACAGCGCCGCTCGTATCGTTTGTGAGGCTGTGACATCCCGCCTCTCAAGCTGCATTTATGTAAAAATATTAGTTATTTAAATTAGGTAAAACAAACAAAAAATAGTAGGTTTGTCCGTTTGTACTGCACTAAGTTGAACTAAGTTCAAGTTTGTGACGTCACCTGTTCAGGTCAGTTCATGTCAGTGTACATAAACTGAACTGAAAACAAACGAACGCTTTTAGTGTAAAATATAACTGAAAATATAATGTCTGCACTACACTACAAAACAATTTAAGAAAACACTAATAATAAACTGCTGGTACTGTATTTTATAAAGAAATTAAACTAGGTAAACAGGAAGAAATCCGTGTTTCATAATTCAATAAAAAAAATTTAGGGTTGTTGGATGACGATTTCAGAGTGTTTACTCGTTAATTTAAGCATTGCACAACCATAGACATGTCCCGTATCCATCTGAAATTTGTATATCTCCCACCCTCTCCTTTTTCTAACCTGCACTAGTTACACCTACTCTGGACCAGGGGCAAAACGTGCAGGTTCAGTGCAAGGCAACTGACGCAAACGAACACAGTTCAGTTCCACTTAGTGCATGTATCGAACAGTTTCGGTGCAAAAAGTGTAAACAGTGCTGCACCAGTTCATGTAACGAACAAACCTAGTATAGCAGCAGTTCAATTAGTACATAGAAATATATGAGTATAGACGTTACAACTAAGGTCATATGTTTTCGTGTGTATTGAACTTACTAATGAACTTAGAGATATTAAAAAAATGTACAGTTAATATATAATTTAATACAAGTAAGAATAAATACCCACAAAGAAGTTATGAGTTATTATTAGGGAAGGAATTAATAATAATATGAATGAAAATTACCTGTGATAAAATTGGGCGTATTAACACGGGAAAAATCAAAGATGTTACTGGCGTCTCGTCACCCATTGTCATATTTTCTCCCTTTTTGATTTTCCCGGAACACTAAAATAAACTACAGAATTGATATAAACTGAAATCTTCACCACAATCGCGATTGATAAGATAGCAGTAGATTTTATTTTGTTGTAATAAAATGTCGACGGAAACGTCAAAACTGAGTACTGTTTTTTAGCACGGAATTTAAGCAGCGCTGTCATAGATTAAATTAGATCGACGACTCCTAGGGGGCACTAGGTATCGTGAGTTTAGTTCGCCGACTCACTCGATGCGGGGGCGCTGCAATAAAAAATTACGTCATCAGGTGGCTTCCCACAGTGCGGGACGCGCGGTGCGGGGGGACATACATATGACGGGGGGTGCTGTGCGGGTAACACCGCGCGGTGTTTGAATTACCGCACGATGCGAGAAATAATAACGACATAATTATGGTAAAAATGTATATTACAAATAACTTAAAATTTTAATTTTTACAAATAGGAAAAAACATTAATTACTTAATTTAAGTATTTACATTTAGATTTAATAAAACATTGATCATATTAATTGACTATAGGAAAATTTGCTCTGATACATATTTGAAAAACAATAACATTTATTAACCATAACATAATAGTTACTAAGCAATGCGATTCTGGTGAATTAGTATATCTTTCACACATTAACTTATACATAATTTTCGAATATAATGAACAATATTTAAATTATCTCTACCAAGATAACTGCTTGAATTGATGTCTACCTTATTTGCTCTAATTAATACTTCTAATGCTTAATAATTGATAATTCATGTTAAAACAAGAAGTATTATAAATGAAATACAAATTATTATAAATAAAATGCAGAACTAATATAGATACAAATAAGTTAATGTTCAAGAAATGTGAAGGTATTAATTATAATATTAATAACAGTTTTCTTAATTTTGCAAGTATACTGTCGATTTTTTAACTATATACAATATTTAACCATACTCGGAAAAATATGACTAATCATTGCTAAATAATAAATCCACATTATCATTGATTTAATTTCTATAGAAGTAATGGTTAAATAAAACTTGAATAATTATAAAATCAATAATACATTTTTATTATTCTACAACAAAAATCACATATATCCTAAACTGCATTCTATTGGTAATAGTCTGAAGCAAATTACTAATAATAAGTTTCAAGAACATCAAGTGCGTAATCAAGATGCTCCTTAATAGAAGCATTTTGAGCATACAATTTTCTTGCAACCTTTCGGATATCTCGGGCATAGGAATGCAGCATCTTTGCTTGAGGGGAAAGCTTTCATTTTCGTGTTACATTTAATGTTTTTAACAATTTTACCTCCAGACATTCCATCATGTTCAGAAGTCGTACTACTTTGTAACTAGATGGACTATTATGATGGGGTTTCAAACTGTTCCCAGTAGCAGAATTATCCCAAAGGGGTTTACTACTGCTCACACCAGCAATTAAAGGAGAATTCTTCTTGTCAGTGAGAAACTCCACAGGTAACCCCACGGGAGATTCCACGTCCTTGGATGTATCCAGAAGTTCTGGATCATTCACGAGCGCTATGAATAAAATATATATATATTTAGATATACTGTTCTCCTTGCACGCTCGCTTAATAAAATGTATTTTTTAATAAAAAGTAATGTGTGGTTTATATTAGGTATTTGAAGATATATGTGTATATATAAAAGGAACAAATATTTAGCTTACCAATCCCTAGTTATAAATTAAATTAAACAATCCCTAGTTATAAATTCGTTTTGCTGGTAAAGCATTTTGTCCCCTCATCAAAGTGCCTGTCGCAAATGTAATTAGACTTGATAAAGGTGAATCTTCGATTTTTAAAAAGGTCTTCTCTACCAACAGCCTCCAGCCACTTCTCATACACCTAAGAAAGAATATAAGTCTTAGGTTGAGTTGTTCGTGCAGTATACATTTAAAATGTATATTTGCAAGTATACATGCTATATAAATATCAACTTTTAATGCATTAATAGGATTAAAAAATATAGTAGTAATTATGAACAATATTTTAAATAATTTATTTGTTTTTCATTTGATGGTATCAACTTTTTTAAATTTATAATTCAATAAAAATAAAAGGCTGAAAGCTAATGACCTAAACAACTGTCAGAATAAAAATATATATATTTTATAGAAACATAATGGATTCTATTTTGTTAAATTTATGTACTATTTCTGTACAACAAAATGTTAAATCTAAAGTATACGTTGTTCTTTAATTTTACCATCTAGGTATACATAACATATATCTTCGATTTAATGTTGTGTATTCACACTAATTAATTATTATTACATATTCTTAATTGATTCTTAATTTTAATCATACATTTATTTCTTATTTTATATTATTTCCTATCGTTTATTCTTAGTATCTTCACACTTTACTTACCCAGCTAATAAATCGTGTTTTGTAGATAAGGTGGTCGGGTGCTATTAAGATAATGCGCTCGAACACCTTATCCTTTGATAACCAACCCTTAATTGATATTTATTAATTTGTGATTATTTTTATGTCTTTAACCCTTGTGAACTTGGATGATTGGGCTGTCGGAGATTATTCTATTTTATTACTTCCCTTACACGAAAATGCTCTTTTCTTAATATTCATTGACACCACTCATCCAAGGGTTAATCTATTTGTGATAATGTACGCATATAAATACCGTTATCTTTGTGCCCAGAATTTAATATCGTTCTTGTATCCGAACTGTAAACATCGAATTTTAATAAAATCAAGTTAAAGTGTGAATTGTTTATACAAATCTCCCGAGGACCACAACATTAACACTTCCATTGCAAAGGCGAACCGAATATCTGTAAATTAGAAGTTATATCCCCCATGAAATAAATTTAATATTTATTTTTAAAGATTCAAACAAATTTTCTCATGTTTATTTTGATATTTAAATAAACTATTGTAACAAATGTTAAAAGCTTAAACCATTTCTTCCTGTAAATCTGTGCATACGAATCTCTTTCTTTCCTCCCTCAAGGAGAAAGCGGGCACTGGTTGTTTTCAAAAACAACTCGTATCTCCGTGGCAGGCGAAATTTCTAGGAAGGACGGATTGGAATGCGGCCTGGGCCCCCTGGTCCGGGGGATGCTCACGCCATCCGTGGGGTTTATTGGGGGTACCGTTTTTAGCGACACAAAACGATAAAACGAAAGATCGGAACGCAGGCGGAAATATATAAAATAAATTTCTTGCAAAAATCCGAACAAAGATATTAAGTTTCACTTAAGTAAAAGACGACTTGATCGAACGAAATTGACGAAACGAATACAAAATAGCTTAAAAATCGAAAATATTCCAATACTCACGGTTTTGTTTATTTATTAATGCTCGTCCACGCCCGTCTCCAAAATATTTCGTTTTATCAGCACTTTTGATGAGGTGCTGATTGAAATATCTTTCTCAAAAAGTTCGAAACTGCGGGAAATTTGATTTTTGAGCCATCAGATGTTCGAAATTGCGGGAAACTTGAAATTTCGACATTTGCGCCCTCCCATCGAGTGAGTCGGTCAACTATATACGTGAACTTTCTGAATCATATGGAGTCGGCAGGGTCTGAGCGCTGTGATCGAGTTGCACACTACGTTGTGTTATCTGTGATTTTAGTTTGAATTCCGAACATTGTGGCGCTGTTGATTTTGTCGCTTATTTTAGTTCTAAACCCAACCACCGTGGCGCACTTTACTAAAAGTGTTTTATGTATGATCATTTTTAATTAAAATTTAATTTATGAATCCTTGTGATTTTATTATAAACAATTGGAATAGCAACAAATGTGTGTATTATTTGTTAATATAAATTGATTTATTAATTTGTAACAAAATTTTACATCAATTTCTAGTTTGAATACCGAACACCTGGCGCCACTGCTAGATCTACTTTAAAGTGCTCTTTTAAATGTAAAATTCACTGAGTACATGAAGAATTGATAGCACTTACTAAATTTTACTTTAAAATCAACGAAATGTAAACATTTATTATGACCATCTACGGTAGATTTAATGTGTTCATTAAAGTATAATTTATAGTTTAAAGTGCTCTTTTAAATGTAAAATTCACTGAGTACATGAAGAATTGAAAGCACTTACTAAATTTAAGTTAAAATCAACGAAATGTAAACATTTATTATGACCATTTGCGGTAAATTTATTGTGTCCTTTAAAGTATTGTTTATAGTTTAAAGTGCTCTTTTAAATGTAAAATTCACTAAGTACATGAAGAATTGATAGCACTTACTAAATTTTACTTTAAAATAAACGAAATGTAAAAATTTATTATGACCATTTACGGTAAATTTATTGTGTCCTTTAAAATATAGTTTCTACTTTCACCACTTGTCATAATAGCGCTGCAATCGCCTTCTATTTATTTTGGTTCTCTATCAAAACCGCTTACGGTTAATCAATTCTTGACTTTACTTAATTTATTTACATCAATTTCCTAATTCTGATAATAAAGCTGATAAAACTCCACTGATAACGGTTATATTAATAATACTTTCGTTTTCATTTAAATATTTTTTATTATCTAATAGACTGATTTGGAAAGATACCGCATTCACTGAGCTGTCAGGTTTATTTACATCCCGCCAAAAGCTGTGTACCCAAGAAAGATATAATTTTAATTTTAAATGGTGAATAATTGTTGATTATTAGTTAATTGAAACCATGGAGAGTGATCACGAGGAATTGTATCTACAAACATTAAAAAGCTACGTTTTGGATGAAGATAAAGTGGTGAGTTTGATAATTGATTGATTAATTAATCTCACTTTTACTAATTAACTAGATTAATTTATCTAATACTCCTATAACGAATTTAAAATGTAGAAGCAGATAACAGAGGGAAAACATTTGTTCACTTCATTTTTAGGTAACTTGCACGTGGTTGAGTAAAACGTTAGATCTCGACTTAAACTCTTCGAAAGATCTATTACAAACCTTTCTTAACGGCAGTAAAACTTTAAAAAGCACAGATTTAGTGGTCTCGTACATTTTGAAAGGGATTTTATTGGAGGACGATTTAAAGGGCATTTGTATAGTCAAACAAGATGAGCTTGAGGAGAAGAAAACGTTTTTCAAAGAAGTCGAAGAGAGTATTTATAGTGTAGAAAAAGGAACCAGTATTGATTTCAACATAATTGGAATGGTCGATATGTTGGATATTAATAATCCACCAGAAAAACCCATGTAAGTACAATTTTGAACCATTGATTTTCCAATTCATTGTTTGAAAACAGTTTCCTGTTTTCAAACAATGAATAGGAAAATCAATGGTCAGCTGTTCTTTTATAATTTATAAAATAACTCATCCCATTGCAAGAAATTTAATTTAAAAAATAATGATGTCACATGAGGTGGTGTTGCTTAGCGTCCCTGCACTGTGGTCTTTGTGGTCCATTTGTTCGCATACACTCCTTTTTTTTTACACTCCTTTGCTTCCAATCCTATTTTAAAACATGTTACTTACACCTTTTCGCTTCCATCCCCCCTGGACCCACAACACCCATGCAATTTGTTATCGGTGAGTAATTGTACTGAAATTATGTCATTTTACTCTATACGATTTGGTACATTTTTCCCAAAATGACGTAGTTTCAGTGCGATGACAAATACCGATGACAAATTGCCTATGACAAATTGCTGTGAATCAGCGGCGGCTCGTAGCCTAACTTCAGGGTAGGCCAGAGACCCAAGGTAATATGTATCTGTTATTGAAAGGTGACTTTGTTGTGCAATTCTTTTTTTTCTAAAGCACGATCCCAATCTCAAATTTTGTGTGCCTTGGCGCTGTGGCCGACCCTGAAATTAGGCTGCTGTGAATAGCCCCTCAGTACCTCAATTTGTAATTTTTCATGAATAAAGTTATTGTCTGCCCGATTGTGTTTTACGAGTAAATTATTTTCTAGGGTGGGTTCTGTGATAGGAAAAAACTGTATTAAAAGAAAACTTAAAGTGAAGAAAGCCTTACCTGTTGTGAACAGAGCGGCTCCCACGGATAAATCCAAAGCCTCGCATCTGTTCTCGAATGCCAAAAACAGCAAACCGGAAGCAAAAACAGAAACCAAGAACAACACTCAAGTCAACGGTAATGGTAAGACAGATGACGATGCAAAGAAAAAAGAAAACAAAACAAACAACAAACAGCAAAACAAAAATCAGAAGGGCAGCATTGCCACCATGTTTTCGAACATGCCGAAAACCAAATCAGAATCTCCGATAATAAAGTCGGAGTCTCTGAAAACGGTATCGGAGTCACCGGATGAGGAGATGAAAGAGGATGTTGGGAAAAAGGAGAGTGCTATGGAAGTTGATGATAGTGATGAAGATACGGAGGTCGAGGAGGAGAAACAAATGAATGGTGATAAGAAGGATAAGTTTTATGATAGCGGGACGGATGAGGAGGCGAAGAAAGTCGAAGTAAATAATAAAAAATTGAATAACAGTAATAAAAAGAGGAAATCAGTAAAGCGAACGAGAAAGGGTGATAAGAGTTCGGAAAGGCCTCAGAAGAAGAGGAAGAGGATCATCACTAGGAATGATTCTGACAGTGATGGTAAATTTTGTTTTCAATGGTGCATTGGAGTGTATATAGAGTTGCCTACATACATTTTTTTTTTAATGTAAAGTCAGAAAATTGTCTCAATAGGCCCCTGTACACGTATGTTCTTTCATCGACGATTGAATGGCACACGCCGTTTTGTATTGAGAAAAGAGTGGAGTAAAAACTGCATGTGTAAATACCACTACGTCGTGGAAACGGTCAAAAAATGAGTTGAGGAAAGAGTGGAGTGCGTTTAATTTCCCAGCACGGTTTTGTGTGGACAAAAGAACGGCAAAAAACCGGGGCGCTTAATTTTGTTTCACTCTTTCGTCGAGGATTGAATGACATTCCTGAACGGCGTTCAATCCTCAACACAAAAGTGGGGTTGAAAAAGTACATCTTGTAGTCGACAGGCCACGCTTTCCTCGATGCAGAAACGCAAGCAAGAGCGCCAATCAATTGTCGACGAAAGAGTACGTGTAAAGGGTCCTATTGAAATTTTACTTCATGCTTAACACGCTGATCGCCACCTTTATAACAATAAAAATAGTACCTCGGGCTGCTGCTTAAGTTTTTCTTTCAATTATACAGAATTATAAAGCAAAAATTTGAAGGGGCAAACATTTTAAAACGTTCAGGCCACCTAGTTTATATGTCTATATAGTTATACTAGTTCCACGGCAGGGGTAGCACGATGCCAATTATACAGAATTCTAAAGCAAGCATTTGAAGGGACATAAATGTTTTAAAACGTTCAGACCACCTAGTTTATATGTCTATATAGTTATACTAGTTCCGCGACACAGGCAGCATGTTGCTTTAAAAGTTGTTTCTGGATGCGGCACAAGTTACATGCTGCGAGGCCCAAACGCCAATTTAACTGCAGCACAAGTGAATGCCGTGCGGCGATCAACGTGTCAATCTGGGTGTGGAAACCCCCGTTAAAACAAAATAAAACACTAACAATCGAAATTTCTTAAAATTACACAGATATGTTTGCTGATGATGATGATGAGGATAAAAAACAAGAACAAGACGCAGTAATCGAATCGGACAATGAGACTGTTTACAAAAAACCAACGCCGCTCGAGCCGAGGAAAGGGAAAAAGCGTTCGTTGGTCGATAAAACCTACATGGATGAAGACGGTTATATGGTGACGAAAAAGGAATGGGTTTACGAGAGTGCATCAGAGGATGAGAACGAGGAAAACAAGGAGGTTAATAACAAAGTCGAAATTAAGAAACAAAAGCCAGCCGTGGTTGAGAAAACGAAGAAAGAAGTGTCGCCGACGAAAGGGTTGAAGGGTAAAAATAACAAAGGAAAGCCGGCCCCTACGAATCAGCCGACTTTGATATCTTTCTTTAAAAAGAAGTGATTGGTCGAATGAAATGTATTTGTTTTAAATATAATATTTTGCTTCGTTTTGAGCGTACATTTATTTATGTGTTGTATTATTTGTACACCAATATATTTTTATTTTTATTTCGTGTAGTTTGTTCAATTTAGAAACTTACCTTGAATAAATAAATAAATGTGGAGTTTCTTCCTAACATGTGTCAGTGCATTTAAATGTTTCCCTTTGCTTGGAGTTATATCCAATTTAAAATACACATTTTGCGTGTCTAAAGTTGCATATACTATTTTTACTGTCACACGAATTTATATTAAATATTCGAATTATTCAAATGAATGAAATATTTGAGTCGAACAAGTGTTTTCCAATCCCAGACTGAGCATAAAGTAAAATTTCAAGTTTAGAAAAGCCTGAAAATTTGGTTTGGTCACGGAGCGAAGCGAAGTGACCAAACCAAATTTTCAGGATTTTCTAAATTCGAAATTTTACTTCATGCGCCACGCGTATAAAACACTGATTTCAAATGAAGTTTAAAATATACTACTAAAACTGAGTTTTTCAAATTTAAGCATCATTCAAAACCATTAACATATTTGGATCAATCGAATATTTAAATATTCGTTTAAAAACATATTCAAGTATTCGTTCAACACATATTTAGATATTCGAATATTTAAATATGTGAATAACTTAGTGAGCGAATTATTCATATTTAAATATTCGACTATTTGAATTATTCGAATTTCAGAATAATATATCCAATTTAGTATACACTTTGTGTATCTTAAGATGCAGATACTATTTTACTGTTTCGCGAATTAAATCAAAAAACTGTTCAGTTTAAAATTAAATTTAAAAACATACCAAACAAAAAATTCATTTTCTTAACATACAAATAGCAAAATAATTAGTCATACATATTTACGTACATACAAGGAACAGAATGATATCTAATTAATTTAGACATTTAATAACTCACTTAATAAACATTTAAATATTCATTCAAAAATATATTTAATTATTAAATTGTGTAGATAATTTAGTGATTGAATAATTCATATTTGAATATTCGTCCATTTGAACTGTTCGTATTCGGATTTCAGTATAACATATGCAATTTAATATACACACTTTGTATGTTAAGTTGCATCTACTATTTTACTGTTGCATGAATTAAATCGAAAAATCCGTCGGTTTTAAGTCAAATTAGGAAATTTAAAAACAAACTAAAGCACAAACTTCTTTTTACAATATATTGAATAAAAAAACAATAATTGGTTATATATATTTACGTACATACAACGAACAGAATAAACCTGTAATTTTATATATCATGTATAAAAACACATAGAGCAAGAATATGATAGAGGGTCTGCAGTTTAACGTGTGAATCAACCATACAATTTTGTTCCGGAAGGTAAATATCCTTAGTATTATACAATACCGAAATAAAATACGAATTTCTATCTTAACTTTTATTTATTTGAATCGATTTGTTAGAAGAAACTCCACACAAAACGATACTGTGTAAAAGAAAAGCGTTGGCTCTTCAACTAATTTCTGTTTAAACAATTACAAAATTAATCACAGTAGTTTTGGGCTTTAGTATGTACTGTTGTTAGTTTTTATTTGTATTATTCTTTGATATGATGTAAAAATCGAAACTAGACAGAATAAAAATCGTTTTACTACGGTGTTAAATTTATTACCCTATGAAAAATGTTTCTGTTATTATCTAGTTTATTTTAATTTAGACACAAACATGTATATAAAAGAAACAATTCATTCATATTTTATAACCAAACTTTTATATTCCCTTAAAACATAAAATAAAACTCCTTTATGTAAAAAATAAAACTAAAAAAATCCTTTTATTTCTTACCGCCCCAACCCCATAGGCCTTTAACGAACCCGGAAATCCCGGCCCCTTGTTTCTGATCCTTTTTCTGCCCCTCGACACGCTCGCTGATCTCAGCGGGCATTTTAACGTAATTCAGAGCCAAATCGTAGAACAGTGGCTTCGGAATAACCGGCACCATGGGACTCGGAACGGGAATGACGTTGGGGTTCTTCGAGAGCAACTGCGGATCCTCTCTAAATTCGTCCAAACGATCGCCGAGGGGTTTCTTGCTTTTGTAAGCCTTTTGCGGGACGGGGCCGGCGTTCTCTTCGTGCTTCTCCAGAATGACATTCGCGTGCGAAATAGATTTTTCCACTTGGGACGAATTCGATAAATCACCCACCATTTCTGAATTTGATTAAAATTGTTAGAACGAGTAGAAATAAATAAGTAATAAAAAATGAAATACCTTTTAAAATAGCAGGGAATTTATTGGATTTAATCTCCTTGGCTTTCTCCTCACAAATCTCGAAAGTAATCGTAGCTTCCTTAAATCGCCTGAACAGAGCGTGAGTTTTTCCCATGTAGAAAGTCCTCAAAGTACGGAAAGCGTGCAACTCGTTCGCGTAATAATCCTGCGCTTGATTATTATTCTGCAAAGTTTCAAATTGCGTCAGCTCGGTGATTTGCTGTATGATTATATCCAACAAACGGCAAACATCCTGCGGCTTCTTCGTCTGTCGGATCAACAACAAATTCCTCTGCACCGTTCTTTCGATGCGGATCGAGAGTAAATAAGACAAAACCAGCTGTTCCTTATTTTCAGCGACGACTTTACGCACGTCGGCGATTATATCGCGCAAATCGATAAACATGTCCTCGAGGATTTTAATCTTCGCCTGGTTCCCCTCGGCTTTGTTAATCGAATCATCCAATTTCTCGAGGGAAATCAAAAACAGCTTAACCCGATCGTTCCTAATCGGGACTTTAACCCCGAACCAGGTGACCTCGTGCAGAACGGCGGCGACTTTCTCCTTCGATTGGCTCACCAGAGTATCGAAATTCTCCAAAATTCCTTGAGAGCGAAGCTCTAATAAATTGACTGCCTTATCGTCGCCGATATTGTAAGCGCAGTACCGTAAGCTGGGGCTGATTTCGTCGACTTTTTGTTTGTACGAAGCTTGGTCTTCCTCGGGGAGAGTTGAGGCGAGCTTTTCGTAAATAACCTGGGCTTTTTTCAAGTTTTCAGCGGCCGACGGCCACAATTGCAACTCGAAATGTAAAGTTCCATGCATCCACGCAACATAGGCTTGCGCTTCGAGTTTCGTTCTGGCATCACAACGCTCCAACTAAAACAAGATTATATTCTAACTTTAAACACAAAATTATATTAAATCAAGCTGACAATTCCAAGTGATTAAAATCTTGCAATAACAACAGCAGTAAAATATATGAGTATGTGGGAGGAAAACTACATTAAGTCACATTTTGTTCAAAATATGATTTTCTATACTGTTCTAATCAGAATTTGTAACTCTATCGAGAGGTAAATAGCACTGTAATATTTAAAAAAATGTGAGTTAGTGTAGTTTACCTGCCACATACAGACTTGACATCTACACAGCAAATACGAATGAACTCAAGAGGCCATTCCAAAAAAACTGAAAAAGGAAAAATTATTCTGTCTTCCTAGGAAGAACTATTTGTCCAACAGAGTTGTATACAGGTGGAAAGCTCTGACTGACGAAACAGTATCTGCCCCGAACAAGAACGTCTCTAAGAACAGACTAGACAAAATTCTGATGTCAATTAATAATAACCCGGTGCACTATTTCTAACAGTGAGTTATTTTTATTTCTTCGACTGTGATTTGACTGACTGTGATATATTATGTGAGGAGTTAGTCTATTAATAAAAAAGTGAACTGGGATATATACTAAGGATTTTAACTAGTCTAGTGAAATTGGCTGTGATAAGAGTGAAAACTGAAACAAGCACAATGCAGTGGTTTCATCGGCTTTGCCGCTTGCCTCTGCTAGCAGTGATAATAATAATAATAATAATATATTAACTATAAATAACTGAATTTAGTGTTTTTTTTTTTAAATATTAATTATGCTCTGTTTAATAATTACCCTGAAAATTTGGAGTTGCCGGGGAGCGTAACACTAGAAAGAGTCACTCACCATACAATCATTTATTAAAATTAACTTACTTTACACAATTCCTCTACTTGCAATGAATAAACACAAGCCTTTCTCAACTTCTGTATAAAATGAAACCTTTTCCTCGGCTCGGTGTTCGACTCCTGTCTCAGCTGCATCGCGAAAGCCCAACACCTCTCAGTCAACATCAACGGCAACTGCAAATATCTCTCATCCGCTTTCGGGTTCGTCACATGCAATTCCGTAACGTCTCTCTTCTTGAAATGCCTGCGATCTCCTTGCGGGATCTTCAACACTTTCCTCAATCTGGCGATGCGCCTCGAACAGTACCCCCTGTATCTCTGGTAATCCCCGTGGCGGAGCCCGTGCTGCTGGTGGCTGTCTTTGATCAGCTTCAATACTGAAATTGGAAAAGAACAAATGGTTTACGCGAATGGGGGTTATGTCGAATGAAAAGCTTACTTTCTAGGGTTATTGACTTGCAGGGGTCGATCTTCGGGGGTTCCAGGATTTTCTCGTCTCCCGCGTTCTGATCGACTTCTGAGAGGACCATTGTTCTTTTTAAAAAAAATCGATTTTTGGGTGGAAATTATTTAGAACTCCACAAAGCTCACAAATGTCAAAAATTTATTAAAACAAGTGCGTTATGTTGACACAACGAAAAGTTCACTGGTTATAATGTTCGTTACATAGAATTGATTAAACCATTGGCGTAGAAATCGTATAGATATAGATCACATATTGGCTTGAAATAGTCAGAAATGTTCAGTATTCTTCAGCACTGGGTCGGGACCACACTGAAGAGGACCTTGAAATCCGAAATGCGTCTGTGGGTATCTAGTGCCGGAATACTAAACACAAACTCAATTTAGATACATTTGTTGATAGAATGAAACATTCATTGGCTATAAAGATCGTTACAAAGAATTCACTTAAGTCATCGGCGTAGGAATTCATAGATATCAATTTTTTTATAGATGATAATCTTAATTTGGCAACAAAGCATTCGAGATAGAGCTATTTCTACACAGCAAATTTTCCCTCTAGCGCATTGATCAATTTTGTAAACATGTGCTTACTGTTCTAACCTCAAAATCCCAACCTGTGTAATTTAAATTTTGTAAAATCGACAACCGCGCTTTAAAGCAAAATAAATTGGTGAAATCAAAACGTGCCGTATCCCTAGATGAAGAAACCGAAGAACCGCCAAGCAAGAAAATCAATAACAGAAAATTCAAACATTTATTGATATAACGAAGCGTCCGTTGGCAATAAAGTTCGTTACAAAGAAATTCATAGAGATCAATTTGTGTATAGATGATAATCTTCATTTGGCAACACAGCATTCGAGATAGAGCTATTTCTACACAGCGAATTTTCCCTCTAGTGCATTGATCAATTTTGTAAACAACATAGGCTCACAGTTCTAACCTTAAAATCCCAATCTGTGCAATTTAAATTTTGTAAAATCGACGAAAACCGTGTTTTAAAGCAAAATAAAATGGTGAAATCAAAACGTGCCGCTTCCCCGGATGAAGAAACCAAAGAACCGCCAAGCAAGAAAATCAACAACACAGAAAATTCGAAAGATGAAGATGTAAAAGGACCTGAAATATTGAAAGCCCAAAGAAAAAAGGGATAAGAATAAAAGGAAAGAAGATGTGGATTTGAATAATACTGTTGATGGAAAAGGGGGTTTAAATTTATACGAAAGTAAAGAAATTGCAAACGGTGAGTGTTTAGAATTAGACGAATCACAAAAACCTAAGAAATCCAAGGCACTAGATGATAATAAGGAATTATAAACAATTGATGAAAACAAAGCAGATAATGAAGAACAAATTAAGAGTCCGAGGAAGAAAAAAAGCAAGAAGAGGAAAGATTTGGATTTAACTAACGGTGTTGATGAAAAGGGGCTTTCAGATTTAAGTCGAGATGCAGAAGAGGAAAACGGTGAGGGTCTGCAATTAGACAAATGGCAAAAAAACGTAGGAAATCGAAGAAGTTAGATGATGTTAAAGTAGAAGAAAACAATGATGAAGGTAACAAAAGTGAAAGTGCTGAAAAAGAAGAAAAGGGGTCTTCAGATTTAAGTGGAGATGCAGAAGAGGAAACCGGTGAGGGTCTGCAATTAGATGAAGCACGAAAGGCAAAAAAACGTAGAAAATCGAAGAAGTTAGATGGTGTGAAAGTAGAAGAAAACAATGATGAAGTTATCAAGGGTGAAAGTGCTGAAAAAGAAGAAGAATTGATTAAAATCACGGAGATAAATACAAAGGAATTTAGAAATTGTTTGAAACATCCACTACATCAAGATAGAGGTAAGTTTTTCGATTTAAATATATAAAGTATTATTACCATAGCGTGGATTTTTTCAGGGATTTCTCGTGAACCGTTGTCGCCCAGTCGAGTTAAGCATATAACGCACGCGTTGGGCGTCAAATACACAAACGGGCGACTGCATCACCCTACACAGCCGCAATCGTCCACTTGTGCGTTCGACGCACAGTCGCGCACGTTATATGCCCAACTCAACAGAGCGGCCCCGGTTCATGAACGATCCCTGCCAAAATCCGCGCTATGATTATTACAGACATAGAGTTTTTCTCTTAAATATACATACACGTCCCCGAGGTGTCGACTGGAAATTTTCAGGCATGTGCCGTTTTTGCAAAGCGTTTAGTTTGAAACCTCTACTGAGTGTTTCCACTCCCAGACTAAGCATGAAGTAAAATTTCTAGTTTAGAAAAGCCTGAAAATTTAGTTTGGTCGCGTAGCGTAGCGGAGCGACCAAACCAAATTTTCAGGCTTTTTTAAACTCGAAATTTTACTTCATGCGCCACCTGTACAAAACACTGACTTATTACAAATTAATAAGCCACTCTGAACTTTTTTTGGAAAGCCATGACGGACCTTTCCACTAAATATTTAAATTACTTAAATTTTCCAGTGTGGAATCCCGAGATAATATATCGGCGGATTATCAGTGGTAGAGACGTGCATCCAATTATTTAAATCAGTTAACTCCTGAACTTCCGCGACCCGATTCGACACAAAAGTTTTAAACTTAGCATTTTCAGCCTTGATCCACGAAAGAACGATTGATGAATCACACCACATATATTTATTATAATTAATATTTTTAAAATTTAATGCTACTTGAACTGTATTCATTAAACCTGAAAGCAGTAATGCTCCACACAATTCTAACCTGGAAAGTTTTTGTGATTTTATTGGAGCAATGTGCGATTTTGCACAAATTAAATTCGTAAAATATAGGTTTTTATTGTTTTTTATACGTGCATATATGCATGCTCCATATGCGGATTCGCTTGCATCGCAAAATCCGTGTAGCTCAAATGTAATGTCATTAAATTTAATGACATTACATTTGAGCTACACGGATTTTGCGATGCAAGCGAATCCGCATATGGAGCATGCATATATACACGTGTTTAAATATGTTACTGGCAATTTTGAAATTATTAATTAAACACAGGGATGATCTAAATGTTTTCCATTCGGTATATACAGTTAAAGGAACACTTTCATCCCAATGTAAATTAATTAATTAAACCACTGAGCTATTGTGAAGTTTGAAATATATGAAAGCAGTGTGAAAAACGAGTATATTTTGAACTTTGTGTTGAATCAGTGTTGTATATCGGTGGCGCATGAAGTAAAATTTCGAGTTTAGAAAAGCCTGAAAATTTGGTTGGGTCGCTCCGCTTCGCTACGCGACCCAACCAAATTTTCAGGCTTTTCTAAACTCGAAATTTTACTTCATGCTTAACTTAAACACTCGGAAGAAGTTTTAACTGAACACTTGTATAGAAAAACAACGAATACCTGAACATTTATTGAGTAAGAATCGGCATATACACACTTAAAGGAAAAAATCCGTATATCATAAATTTAAAAGCAAAATGAATAATATAATAATAATCTTTATTTAGCATCTTAACTATACAATACCCCCCTATTAATGTACTTAATGACTTCCAGTGACGGCTCGTCAGGGACGGCAGGGTCGGCCGGGCCGTACCGTAAATTTGATTGAACAAAAATTATACATTTTTTGTTCCTCAGAAATAAATATTGCGCAGTTTTTGTAATAAATATATAGCCGGCTAATATGTAGTAATAATGATAAGCACTCAGCATAATGCCGATAAATATAGACATTTATTTTAATCTAATATATGTTTACTACGCAACTTCGTATCCGCAAAATCGGCCAGCCGTAGATTTTCAGATTATGAAGATTAATGTAAGAGCTACGTCGTCACAAGTGTCAGTGCAGTTTCTGTCGTTACATTTCCCCTGCAGCGTGAACGTACGTCCGCAAATAGTTTACTTGAGTATGGCAAATTAGCCAGGGCCGTACTCGCCGTTCTTCCACACAATACACCGATGCTTGTGTCGATGCACACTTCAAATTCGGTTACGTTACCCATCACAGATTTTTATTCTATAACTAGTGGATTTATTTACCAATGTATTTCTGATTATTTTTATATTATTTAATTTATAAGTAAAATAGGCATTTACTTTAATACAAATTGATAATTAAGGCCAACAATTAACCGGTATTAAAAAAAACAGTGAAAACATAATATTTGTCTTTAATTTTATTTAACAAATCAGAACATATTTCACACATTTAAATATCGTTAAACAACTGATGTGATTTAAAAATACGAACAATCATTAAATAGTTACCTAATTGTAATTTACAAAATATTACCTCAGTATTTTAGCAAGATTATGTGAAATATATCAGTGTATAACTATAATTATTTAATTATATAACATTATTATGTATATAACATGTTTAAAAATGTTATTGTAATTCCGAAAATATTCTCTTTCTATTTTTTAAAGTCGGGCGAAATTATTTAATTTAAAGTATCGTTCTAGCGAAGGTGTATGGTTCGGTACGGCTTGCCGTTTAGTCTCAGCGCGCCTGCGCCAAAATACATTCGGCCGACCCACTTCATTAGATCACGAGCCGTCACTGATGACTTCTACCTTTAAATACATAATATAAGAAGACATCTTTCATGAAATATTTCGTTCTAAAAATAAAACAACAAGTTTAGGAAATATTTTGTTGAGTCTGTAATTATTATTACTAAAAAGTCTAACCTCACTTTTCTTCTTATTTCATAGCTCTTCAAGAGTTTATCTCAGTATGCAGCAACACGGACATCGAAGTGGATTACGCCAGACTCTATTTAGAAAAAGGGGGCAGTTGCTTAGAGCTGATCGAGCTCTTAGGAGCCAACGTGCAAAAAGTTTTAGTAATGCAAACCCTGAATATAATCATACTTAAAATAGTCGCAAACATGCCGAAGCATGCGGCGAACGCTTTCGAAGCTTGTAAATACGTATTGAACACGCACATATTGACAGTTAACCGATTGGTCGAGAAAGGTTCGAGCGGTAAAGAAAAAACGGCGATTTTAAAACTGTTAGCGAGCATGGTTTTTCTATCGGATAATTTAGCGAAGTATATTTAGAAACACGTTAATTTCAATATTGATAATATACACGCTTTGAGTAGGCAAGCGTTGGGTGGGGCGACCTTAGCTGTGAGGCACGCTTTAACAAATTTTTTGATTTCGTTTATGATCAACGGAAACGATGCGATTATATCGCTTTTCCTGAACAAATATCAGTTAGCGACGAGCGTGGTTAAAGGGTTTAAATTCGATCCAGCTGAAAACATTTGCATGTATTTCAATATAGTGAAGAAACACGTGCTTGAAAACCTCTCAGTTCACAAAACTGTGAAAATTAGGGTTTTCAACACGGAGGTCGTTAAAGATATTGTTAACCTGTACAATTGGGGCGGACCGAAGAAATCTGGAGAAGTCAGCGAGATTGATAAATCGAAAGTTAGCGCCGAGGTGCACGCTTTCCTGTTGACTCTATGTGCTTCGAAGTTTGGGATCGTGTTTAGGGATTATACGCTCGGGAGGGTGAGGAAGAATGTTTTGATCGAAGCGGTTCTGGTGGGTTTGAAGCAGCCTTGGGAGCACTCGTACGCGTCGGATTTGGTCAGTAATATTTGCGGGGCTTGTCCGGATTTGGTTGGGACGATTTGGGGTAATCTGAAGCCGTTTTTGGAGCCTCGGAACTCGCCGCAGTGGTTGAAGGCGGTGTGGTTCGCGATGGACATCTTGGATAAGGTGCAGCCGAAGTGCATCGAGTATTGTGCTAAGGATTTGGATTTGCAACAGGTAGGATTGAAAGAAAGGCTTGTAAATTGCGATAAAAATGCAAAACAATTGATAAAGTAAATTTATGTCAAATGCTAAGATATCGAAAAAAACAGTCAAAAGGAGTTTGTTTACGTTAAGAGTTAATATTGACAACTTTCATAATCAAAGGAAGTGTGTTAAAATTAATACATCACGATTTTTTGTTTTTAAAGTCGAAGGACCAATGAAGCTTGATTCCTTCAACAATATGAAGATTTTTCGAGTTAAGAGTTAAGATTGACAATTTTCATAATCAAAGGAAGTGTGTTAAAATGAATCCATAACAATTTTTTGTTTTTAAATTCGAAGGACCAATGGAGCTTGATTCCTTCAACAATATGAAGATTTTTCGAGTTAAGATTGACAATTTTCATAATCAAAGGATGTGTGTTAAAATGAATCCATAACAATTTTTTGTTTTTAAACTCGAAGGACCTTCCTTCAACAATATGAAGATTTTCCGATTTTTCATTGTAAATTCTCAGACATTCGTTGTTTTTATACAACCTTTTAATTTGAAGCTTCTAAAGAGTGTTTCCACACTGATTTCAATTGAAGTTAAAAATAAACTGTTTAGGTTTGATTTCATGTTAATTGATTTTATGAAGGTTTATATCGACTTCTTCAACAATATGAAGATTTTCTAAGTTAAGAGTTAAGATTGACAACTTTCATAATCAAAGAAAGTGTGTTAAAATGAATCCATAACAATTTTTTGTTTTTAAACTCGAAGGACCAATGGAACTTGATTCCTTCAACAATATGAAGAATTTCCGATTTTTTATTGTAAATTCTCGGACATTGGTTGTTTTTTTTGTAAAACCTTTTAATTTGAAGCTTCTAAAAATTGTTTCCACTCCCAGACTAAGCATGAAGTAAAATTTCGAGTTTAGAAAAGCCTGAAAATTTGATTTGGTTGCGTAGCGCTAAGCGCGGAGCGACCAAACCAAATTTTTAGGCTATTCTAAACTCGAAATTTTACTTCATGCGCCACCGGTATAAAACACTGATTTCAATTGAAGTTAAAAAATATACTGTTTAGGTTTGATTTCATGTTAATCAATTTTACAAAGGTTTATATGGACTAAAAATATACACAAAAGAAACAAATCTTGTAAGAACTCGGGCGTCGGACACGCATGTCTCCCTTTTTCTTCACACGTAACGATGCTAAACTATGGATTTACAATACTTTGACGAAAAACGATGCAACACACACGAGGGTCGGTTGACTTCTCTCCATACGAGGGTTCGCAGCCGCGCATGGGCATAGCCCCTAATAATACAAAATACAAAACGCGGCAAAGTCAAGTGATTCAATTACCGAACATTAATCGTCAGATAATTCTTTTTCAATTTTTGGTGCTTTTATCGTAATTTTCAAATCGACTGAAAAAAAACACTGCTGAAAACATTACACAAATAGTCATGATTTAGAATAACCAACTAATTTATATATATTTTTTTAATTTTAGTATACACACGCAGTAAAAACTTTGGCATGCCCTTCGGAAATAATCAGTCTTAAAACACTACCCGTCGAAATTCGAACGGCACTGGGTTTTCCAAGTATTCGAAAAAATGCTCGGCTCTGCTTTAGCCTACATAAACACGGCGAGACAATTATTCGACGCGGAGTTTAACGACAAACTAGACACGCTCCTCACTGACTATTTAGAAACCTAGTTTCCTCTGGCGAAAGAAATTTTTCACGAATGGAACAACACGCCCAAAAATTGCATAACTGAAGAACATCTGCACACCGTATTAAACATCCTCGAATTATACAACCATTTATGCGTTAACTTACTCGACTCGCTTCTAGACAATCTGGAGTTGAACAAAGTCATCGCAGGGATTAAATTAGTTGTGGGTAATAATAAGGACTTGCAGATTAGGGGTATTAAATTGTTCACTAATGCGGAGCCCGGGTTGTTGTTGCCTAACAGTAACATTTTCGAAATGATAATCCCTGAGATTTTGATTAACTATCACGAGACGGGCGGTGAAATCGCAAAAAAACTCTTTGCGGAACATTTTGAGTAACACCTTGCTTTTTGAAAATTGCGAAATCGAAATTGATTTGTGGATCAACTCGATTGATAACGTTAAAAACTGCAACGAGAGCTTGTCCGAATTTTTCATCAGTGCTTTGAAGAAGTGTAATGAAAAAGCTCCGTTTGATTACGAGCAAATTAACCAGTTGCAGACGGAATTAGGCGAGGCGATCGTGACGAATTTCACCGAGATTATCGAGTGTCGCAACGGGTGATTCCGATTCAAAAGATAGCGTAATCAAGCAAAATTATTTCTCACCCATGATCCTAGCAGTTTTCGAAACTTTGCGCGAGCTAAACTCAAGAGAGAAGAATCTAAAATCCTACATAAACTGCGTGATTCTAAACCTCTTCCACTACCAGACAAAGCGCGATTTGTTTAAATTACTAATCGAGAAAAACGAGGACATCGTGGATTCACGTTTAAAGGAATACATTTATAGTTGGGAACAAGAGGAAATCCAACCTTTGCGAAGATTTAATCTCGGCTATTTTAAACTGTAACCAAGAGATTGATTTCGTTGAAGAAACAAAACACAAAACGGATTTACTGCAAATGGTGATTTTTTATCTAACGAACTTGCGGAACGTCGAAGAGAATATTTATAAAACCTGCTTGTTTTACGCGAAGAAATTATCGAAAAACAATCACGCGCAGTTATTCAAACAATCGTTGCTGTTAAAAAAAGTTCAGCCCGATGACTTCGAAGGAAAACTACTCGACCCTGTTTGTAATCGAAATGATCAAATTTTTGAGAGAGGAAAACGTCGATTTGGATTCCCACATAAGCGCTTATAGGTGTATATTGTTTAAGCATGTTTTAAAAGCTTTGAAGAAACGGAAGTTGAAAAACGTGGAGAAATTAACGGGAATTATCAATTTGATCAAACTCGATTATTCTCAGTGTAAAGAAATTTTGTTCGAAATCACCAAATTAAACGATTTGTTCGTCGAGGATAACAAAACGACGATTATTTATCAAATTTGTAACTACGCTCTGAAGACGTTCACCGAGATTTGTCTGAATGAAAGTAAATACGTGGAGAGAATTGGACACAACACTAAAATAATTGCTGAGGGAAGTAAGAAACGAATTAGAAATGTTAGTGAATTTGTTTTTAAAGAAACCAGAAACACGGAAGAGTTTGTGAAAATAATCATAAAAGAGCCGTTACCGGCAGAAACAATCGAACGCTTATGCGATTGTTTGTGCGAGTTAAACGAGAATAAAACGATGCTCGATTCAAGTATTTTAGCAAAAAACTTGCGCGAGTATTTCCAAAAATTCCCCCACGCTTACGCTAACGTAAGCGAAAACTTATTCAAAAGCATTCTAACCCGTGAGGAGAATTGCAAAGAAAACTCCGCTCTAGCAGTTGGCATTCTGAAAAATCGCTGTTTTCTGGAGGTTTTGGAAAACCATATAGAAGCGGCTTGTAACAAAAAAGGCCTAATCGTACCTATTTTCGATTTAAAAATGTTCGATGACAACAAAAAAGAGTTAAAGCAGAAGATTTACAATTTCCTCGAGGCTAGTGTGAATAAAGTCTTGCAGAAACCACAGAAAGCCGGGCAGAATTTTGAGAATTTTTACACGGGGCTTTGTTTGTTGATTGGGGAATGCATGCCGGAGAAAACTGGGTTGAGTTACGTTGACAAAGTTCTGAAATTCGAGTCTGGGGAAATTTTCCACGTCGATTTATTAAAAGCGGTTTTCGAAAAATTATGCACCACAGAAAAACGCGTGCACAATTCAATCCTCACAATGATGCAAATTTTGATCAACTCATTCAAACGTGCTATGAAAAACCCCGATGAGGCTTTATACGAAAAAATCACACAAATCGCTTCGAAATTCAACGATCTGCTAAAACACTTCACCAAAGCTGGTGATTTCACCTACGATCAAATCTCCACGAATGAAACCTTTAAACTCTTCTGTAAATTCTGCCTTAAATTCGGCGTTGGTGATAACAATTCTGTGATCGATTTACTGGTGACTGTTTTGGAGTTGGTTCAACTGGAAGCCGGTGCCGAGACGGAATTCGTGGAGATGATCATCTCACATTTGGAGTTTTTGAACGTGATTTTGGGGCCGAGCGGGGTGAGAAAAGCGGGGGTGTTGAAGTTGTTTTTGCTGGTGTGTCAGAAGTACGAGAAGGTCATGTGCCATGCGCACATTCCGTTCTTGTTGGGAGGATACTCGGCGACGCTTTCCGAGAGTGATCTGCTCATTCTGCAGATTTTGAGAAAGTAAGTAAATCTTGTTTTAGTAATCATAATCGTTTCTAAAAATGATAAATTGGAAAAAAACAAGGTGTAATATACAGGGAATTTTTCTTTTAAGTATACATATTGCAGCATTCGTTGTTTTAATAAAAAAAAATTAATTTGAAACTTCTGCAGTGTTTCCAATCACTGGTTAAGCATGAAGTAAAATTTTGAGTTTAGAAAAGCCTCAACATTTCTTTTACATGTTACGATTTTTAAATGTAAATTTTCAGACATTCGTGATATTATTATAAACTTTCAATTTGAAGACTCTAACAAGTGTTTCCAATCCCAGACTATCATGAAGTAAAATTTCGAGTTTAGAAAAGCCTGAAAATTTGGCTCGGGCGCGTAGCGAAGCGGAGCGACCGAGCCAAATTAGGCTTTTCTAAACTCGAAATTTTACTTCATGCGCCACGCTGCGCCTTACTGATTTAAAGTGAAGTTCAAAATATACTTCGACTTAGTTTTGTTTAGTTCATTAATTTTACAAATGTTTATAAGGAATATGTGAAAGTATACTTAAAAGAAAAAAATGCCTGTTTGTGTTGTAAAGTTGCAGGTTGTAGCATTCTCTATTTTAAAACTGCATCGTAACAATTTATTTGATAAATTATGATTTATTTGTCACATTGATAAGCATTAACCAACATCTTAAAATTTCATGTTTAAAATACCCTAGTGTTAAAGCAGGACTGCAACTTTTCGTAGTAAATACACCCTAAGTTTAGTCATATTAAAAAAGAACAGAGTTTACGTTTAAATTCCACAAATCGGCATTATAATATATGCAACTTAAAATACATGTGCGTGTATTAAGTTGCATATAATATTTTACTGTCCCGCAAATTAAACCGAATACTTCGTTGGGTTACAGGTAAAAATCATTAAGTGCGAAGGACATTATGAGTTTTATGTATAAACGAACTAAATTAATCAGAATAGTTTAAAATTATACGTGCTAAAAATAGAATTGTAAATTGAGGCGCAAAATTCAATAAATCCACCCGCGGGCGATTTTTACTTTTTGACGGTTACTCATAATTTTGGGTAAGATCTATACCAATTCATTAACATTTGTGAGCAAACCCCCCTAAATCTCCTTTAAAATTAAAATCAAAATGTCGGTTTTTATAGGTATTTTGGTTGACTGAATACTTGTTTGCGTATCCGGGAAAATTTTGTTTGGCTTAATCGGGTTTTGCGCATGAGGCTCACAATTTGATTATCGATTTGTGTATAATAGGTTGCATATATTATTTTATTTTTAACGGATAAATCATCTAATTATAAAATTCATTAAGTATGCAAGAAATTAATAGCGCTTTATGATTTTTATTTGTAATTAATTCCAAACGAACTAAATTAATTATAATAGTTTGGAATTATACGTGCAAAATTTAAAGTGGAACATAATGTAAAAGATTGATGTAAGTATAATAAGTTGCATATATTATGTTACTATCACGTGGATTCAATCGAGTAAACCAGCTATTTAAATATACAATTCATTAAGTATTCAGGAAGTTATTTGACATAACCGCAAGTCACTTGGTTGGCTGTCTTTTAACTTATTATGATTTGGCTGTTTTTTTGTCTATGCTAGGATTTTATTAAAAAATGTATTTTGACTGCTGTGACATTATAACTGTAAGTTGCTTGCCTGACTGTCTTTTGACTATGCTAGGATTTTGTCATTTTATGTCTCTATCGACTGTATGTCTCTATCGACTGTGACTATTGAGATATTATGACTGTATTTTAACTTATTCGGATTTTGTCATTAATTCACTGTATTTTCACTATTGCGATATTATGGCTGTAAGTTACTTTGTTTACTGTCTTGATTATGATATGATTTTGTTATTAAATCACTATATCGACTGTATTTTCTCGATTGTGACTATGACTGTAAGTCACTTTATTGACTGACATACGTCTATCGTGTCAACTTGAATTAGGACGACGATAGCCGGTGTTTCGTCCATTGTGTCAGCTTGACTTAAGACGGCGATAGTCGGTGTTTAGTCCATTGTGTCAAATTGACATGAGTCGACATTAGTTAGTCGACATTAGTCTATCCCGCCAACTTGAAATGATATTAAGTCCAATTAATCAAACTTGACACAAATTGGCGTCAGCCGACTATTGTCAATTTGAGACAACTATTATTTAAAATATATTTTAAGATGGTCATGTTATTTTTTGCTTTATGACACTTGCGACACACATTTTGATAGGTTGTAGTGGTTGCACCGCACATGGAGGTGCACACTTAGGCCCGAAGGGCCGTCTTCGGGCCTATGTGACACCACGGTTTAACCATTTTCTTACGAGAACCATTTGGAGCTGATGACAAACTTTGAAAGGTTCTTAACATCTAGCGACTCGAGGTCAGAGAGTTCAACCAGCTATGAACGGCCTAGGTATGAACCTCTTACTCCAGCTGGAGAGGGGCAATGACAGAGGTAGTGCACAACGCTTTCCTCTTGTTCATCAAGGCACCCTCTGCAGTAGTCATTGTATGGAATTCCTAACCTTTGAGCGTGCTTGCCGAAAGGGCAGTGTTTACCGTTTGAGCGATGTCACTCCTCTTTAAAGAGTTAAGTGCCTCGCTTCTTTTCCTGTCGCACTAAGGCCATATCTGCCTGGCGGTGCCACAGGTGCTCTCATTTCTCCACCTATTATTGGCGATCTTTGAAATAATATTATAGAGGATCGCCTTGCTTGTCGTAAAGGGGATACCTATGTGTTGGTTAATCGAGGACGAGTGTAACTTCGTTCTGTTTTTTGCTAGCTCGTCTGCTGTGTTTAAAGAGAAAATAAGTGCCCTGCTTCTTTTCCTCTTGCACTGAGGCCATATTTACCTGACGGTGCTACAGGCGCTCTCATTTCTTCACCTATTATTGGTGATCTTTCAAATAATATTATAAAGGATCGCCTTGCTTGTCGCAAAGGAGACACCTGGGTATTGGTTAACGAGTGTAACTTCGTTTCGCTTTTTGCTAGCTCTGCTGTGTTGTTACCCGAGTTATTGCTATGCCCTGATACCCAGATGAGCTAAAGTTGTATCCGAGCTGCCAGCTCGTTCAATGTCTTCCGGCAGTCGGATACCTCTTGAGGTGCTGATTACACCTGTTGGTGATATAATAGCAGCTTGGCTATCGGTATGTATATGGACCTGACTGGCAGAAGTCCCATTTACCTTTAGCCATTCAGCGGCTGTCCTAATTGCTATCACCTCCGCCTGTAAAAGACTGCAGTGGTTCGGCAATCTGAAGGAGATGCGGAGGTTCAGGTCTTCGCAGAAGACCCCTCCATCTACTTTATCGTCACTCTTAGACCCGTCCGTGAAGACGTTGAGTGAGCCTGTATCCGGTATTCTGCCCTCCTCCCAGTCCATCCTAGTGGGTATCCGCGAAGAGAACATATTGCCGAAAGCAGGCACTGCGAGACATCCGTCGATGTTTAGTGGGACACACTTGGTGTGCTTAGATGTTTACCTTTCTGTGTATATCTTTCGAGCGTCCGTCTAAAGATCGGTGGATCGCCGCCATATCTGCGAACCACTGCCCGCCGGAGACCAACCCACGTTTGGACCGGAGGGGCGAGTAGGCACCCCTGGGCTTTTCAAGGCCCACTCCCGACTCCTCATTTAACGGCGACAAGCACCAGGGCTGAGTCAACTCAGCCGTGTGTAAGTTAGCTCTACTCAAGAAGGTCTACAGCTCCGACTTGAACAATCGTTCCCCTCAAACATCTATCGTCCGAAGACTCAGGTCTGCCCCAGACGCCTCCTGTTAAGGTGCTATGCTAGATCTCCTGTTCAGTGGGACACCGGCAAATTCCTTAAGGATTTTGTGTGCCCCTGCGCGTCTAGTCTTAGCTTGTTGTAGTCTTTAGTCTTACGGCAGTTGTTACTGCGATCTGTTTTCCGAGGAGATCTACAGGAGTCAGGTTGAGAATCGTTTCCAACGCTTTAGAGGGTGATGTCCTTATGGCACCCGTGATAATGAGGGACGCAATTCTTTGGACCTTCCCAAATGCTTGTTGGTTGATCCTCTTATCGAGTGCAGTCCACCAAATGAAGACATCGTAGAAGAGTATAGGCCCTGCCACGGCTTTGTAGAGCCAGTAGGGGATGTTAGGCTTCATACCCCATCTTTTACCTACCGCTCTATTGCAAGAGGACAGCGCGACAATCGCTTACCGTACTCTCTCTTGAGAGTTGAGTTTCCAATTAAGCTTCCGGTCCAGTTTGATATCTACTTATCTTTTTTTTTTTTTGTAGAGGGAAAAATCTGTACGACAGACACCACGTCGCCAGGTTGACGTGGTAGTGTGGGGATGGCTGGATAGTCTGGCCGACCCACTAAAAAACCCCCTTTACCGATGTTGAGTCCTCCCTCGGAACCGCCCTAGGGCATTACCTCGAGGAAGGTCGGTAGCGGCGTACGTTGCGTTTCCGTCGCGTAGATGTTGCTGGCTTTCCACTTATAGTTCGACTCCAATAATAAAAAGTTCGAGTTCACTGCACAAGCGTCCTTTCGCCTCACCATATAGTTTACTAAGCGTCCTTTCGCAACACTCGTTTCAAACCTAAGCGTCTTTTCGCGTCACTTCTATCACCGGTTTATCACGACACCCTTTCGCTTCACAGATACATGTTCGTCAGGTCACCGCACCAGCGTCCATTCACCACACATTTCACCTCAGTCCAGCACAATTTCAGCCTCGATCCTTCAGTTTTCGTCGTCCTTTTTGCGGAGTTCGGTTTCCGAAAATGATGCCAGGGCGTCCCACTTGACTTCCGTTTCCAGGATGTGTGGAATTATGGTGTCGGCGTTCACTTCTCCTCCCAACACGACGCACATAGCAGCTCTCTCTTCCATCCACTGGGGACACTCCGTGAGTGTGTGTTCCACATCGTCCACCGCTGCATCGCAGTGCAGGCATGTCTCGCTCGCCACTTTACGAATTCGGGCCAAGTAGGCCTGGAAGCACCCGTGTCCAGATAGCATCTGGGTCATCCAGTGCGTCGTAGACCCATGCCGCCTGTTAACCCACAGTTCGATGTCCTTCACTAAGCGCTTGGTCCACCCGCCTTTATGGTCCTCGTCTCTCTCCCACCTCTCCTGCCAGCTCCGCATCGTTTGGGCACGTGCCTCCTTTTTGCAGTTCGCCTGTTCTGCGCCTGCCTTTAATTCGGTATGGATTGTCGCCCGTTCCCTCAGCATGAGGTCTGCTGGGACCAGAGACGCCAGAACTTCAACCGCTGTCGTCGAGACCGTACGGTACGCCCTAGTTATTCGCAAGGCTCCAATGCGTTTCGCCCCTCGCAGTCGTTCCTTGTTTCTGGCCGTCTCTAGACAGCCGCTCCAGGCCGGTGCTCCGTATAACAATTTTGATCGTGCAACACAGGCCAGCAATCGCCTGCTCGCCTCTGACGGCCCTCCGATGTTCGGCATTATTCTCGCCAGTGCCCTCTCCGTCCTTGCGGCCGATGCCGCTGCCTCCACCACCTGTTTGCTGTGGTTAGTGTTGGCTTCCAGTATAATTCCCAGGTACTTGGCCTCCTTCCGCACTGGGACTTCCGTTCCCAGGATCGTTATGGTCTCGTTGCGGTTTCTCCCTGCTCTCCTGGTTGATAGACACACAGCTTCCGTCTTTTGGGGGGCTAGTTCCAGACCCATCTCCTCCAGGCAGTCTGCAATCCTAGAGGTGGCCGAGGCTGCGTTGACCTTTACGGCCGTCATATTCCTGTGTGTTACCACCACAGCCAAGTCGTCGGCAAAGCCGAAAAGCTGAACTCCCTCTGGAAGCTTGAGTGCAAGTACGCTGTCGTATACAAGATTCCAGAGCAGGGGCCCCATAACTGACCCCTGCGGTACCCCTCCGGTCACGCTCATACGTCGGGTACAGCTATCGTCATCATATAATAGCCACCTATCTCGCAGGTAGCTTGCAATCATGTTTCTCAGGTAACCTGAGGTTCTTCTCGCCTCGAGCGTCTCCCTGATCTTCTCCCACGGAAGGGAGTTGAACGCGTTGCGTACGTCCAGTGCAATGAGTACACAGTGTTTCCGTTTTCTAAGGGGTCCTGTGTTCGCCTCTGTTGCCACTGCCTGGACTGCCAATGTGCAGTCTACCGTTGACCGCCCCTTTCTGAAGCCGTACTGTTTGTCCGACAGGCCCGTGCCGGCTTCGATTTCTCCCTCTAGCCTGTTGACGAGGATCCTTTCGAAGAGTTTGGCCACCCCGTCCAGAAGGCAAAGTGGCCTGTACGCCGATGGTTCCTGTCGTGGCTTTCCCTTTTTGGGGAGTAGCACTAGTCGCGCCGTTTTCCAACGCACCGGGATATTTCCCTCCTGCAGGCACTGGGTGTAGGTTTGCAGGAAGTCCTGCGGGTACTCTTCGGCCACTGCCTTTACAAGTTCATTTGGGATACCGTCCGGTCCCGGTGTCTTTCTGTTCGGCAATCTCCTCACTGCCGCTTCCAGTTCTTCAGCAGTCACTACCGGGATGTCTTCTAGACGTGTTCCAGTGATCTGTCCGTCGGTCTCACCTGGGCTCGGGTTGGTAAGGAATAGTTTCTCCACCACAGCGCGTATACCTCCAGGTACGGTCACTTGTGGGCTTACCGGTGATCTCGTACCTAACTTCTTGGTGACCATGCGGTAGGGCAATCCCCAGGGGTCGTTGTCCACTTCCTCGCAGAGGTTTTTCCAGCATGGTTCTTTGCTACGGACGATTGCCGTTTTGAGCTTCCGCTTGCTGATCCTCAGCAGTTGTTCCGCCTGCTCAATTTGCCCCCTGTCCGTCGGGTTCCTACTGCGCATCCTAGTTAGGCTTCTTCTGCCTCTGATCGCCTCTGTCCTCGCATTTTCCACTTCGGCACACCACCAGTACACTTCTCTCACCCTCCCCTTTCCTTTCCTAGGAATCGACGCCACACACGCTGCCTGGAGTTTTTTGTCTAGTTGCTCAGCCATTTCATCTGCCCCGATGGAGATCGGCAGGGCGTTCTGCTTTGCCATCCACTTGGATAATCGGTGCTTGTTCATCCTGCTCACTGCCCATCTCGGTTCGCTATCCCGTGGCACTACTACCCTCTCCCGCTCCAGTTCGAACTGGATATATCGATGGTCTGATAGGGACTCCGTGTCTAGCACTCTCCAGTTCTTCACGCACATTGGTGGTCCCCCTGAAGCAAAGGTGACGTCAATTATCGACTCTGAGTCACCTCTGACGAAGGTCGGTACGAGCCCCAGGTTACACACCCAGTAGTTAAGCGCGGATATCTACTTATCTAGCTTGGTCTTTGATCTCCAAGACCGCTCCCTTTAGAGTTGGCTGTCTGAAGCAGGGTATACTGTGCTTCCTAGTGAATAGGACTACTTCAGTCTTCTGTGGATTGTTGGCAGTCTAAAGCAGGGTATACTGTGCTTCCTTGTGAATAGATAGGAGTACCTCAGTCTTCTGTGGATTTACCGCTAGGCCGCACCTTGTCCACCACTTGGTTACTTTAGCTAATGCCTGCTGTATTAGTTGCGACATTATGTTAGGGTGCTTACCCGAGACGGCCATGGCCACGTCGTCGGCATAAGCAATTGCAATGCACCCCGAGTTTCCTCGTTCAAGGAGTAACTCATTGAGTGCAAGGTTCCAGAGAAGCGGAAATAGAACACCGCCTTGAGGGGTACCTCTGCTAACTCGTCTCTTAATACAAGAGTTCCTGAGTTTGAAAGAGATGTTTATTTCGCAGAGCAACTTTGCTATGAAACCGCACACTGCTTTCTCTATCCTTGTTGCTATTAGAGCGGACTCAATGACTTCAGGGTGTATATTATTGAAGGCTCCTTCTATATCGAGGAAGGCCACCAGTGTTTACTTCCTGTGTCTCATAGTTCCTTCAATTTGGCTTAACAAGGAGTGTAGAGCTGTATCTACAGATTTCCCCTTGGTATATGCGTGTTGAGAGGTTGATAACAAATGAAGGTCTAAGCTCCCTCTTATCTGTCAACCAATCTTTCTAGCGTTTTAAGCAAAAATGAGGACAGGCTTATAGGCCTGTAGGGAGTATATTATTGAAGGCTCCTTCTATATCAAGGAAGGCCACCAGTGTATACTCCCTGTTTCTTATAGTTCCTTCAATTTGGCTTACCAAGGAGCGTAGAGCAGTATCTACAGATTTCCCCTTGGCATATGCGTGTTGAGAGGTTGATAACAAATGGGGGTCTAAGCTCCCTCTTATCTAAGTGTCAACCAATCTTTCTAGCGTTTTAAGTAAAAATGAGGACAGGCTTATAGGTTTGTAGTCCTTAGGTTTAGTGTGGGAAATCTTTCCGCGTATAGGGATGAAGACAACCTCCACCTTTTTCCACATCTTAGGGATGTAGGAAACTTTGAAACAAGCCACGAACATTGTTTCCAACCATGGAGTGACAATGTCCGGAGCTACCTGCAATTCGACAGGGCTGATACCGTCAGGCCCGGCCAATTTCAAAGGTTTGAAGTTTTTGATGCTCCATAGCAGCTTCTCTCTGCTTACTATCTTTTGGACGGGGCCTTGAGAATTTTTGATGCTCCATAGTAGCTTCGCTCTGCTTACTGTCTTTTGGAAGGGGCATTGAGAATATAGGTCTGCTGTGGCAGTTATCGCACCTAGTTCTTTCCCCGGGAAGTGGGAGTCGAACAGTAGTTCGAGCGTTTCTTCGCATGAGCATGTCCAAATGCCGTCTTCTTTCAAGAAAAAGCCTTGAACAACTGGCTCTTTAGAGAGGAATTTGCGTAGTCGGGATGCTTGTGAGGTTTCTTTTATTTGATTACAGAAGTTCGTCTATGCCGATTGCTTCGCCTTTCTAATCGCCTTTTTGAAATTTCTGAGATTACCCTTAGATGCTGCCCACTCGTTGGTGTTTTTGAATAGTCTTCTGTACTCCTTCCTTAGAGAGTTAACTTTCGTGGTCCACCAGTGTGGTTTACTCTTACCTTTCTTTACCGCGCTTGGGGACGCTGTATCCGAGGTCCACCATTGTGGTTTGCCCTTACCTTTCTTAAGCGCGCTTGGGGACGCTGCTTCTATTAACTTTGTTACGGTTCATTTTCGCCATTCGGAATCGGAGCTTTATTTAAATAATTTGGGTCACTAATGGTAAACAATAGCAAATTCAGCTTCGTTGTTGGGAAGAATTTGTCGCTCTCCGAAGGTATTGCTGCTCCATTGAGGTTCACATCGGTATCGTCGGTTAGTCCTTATCGAGTTCATTTTTCTTATTATTAGTATGCCCTACAAGATAAGAGGCCTGATTAGATTTATACGGTGAAGTACTTTGGAAGTGATTAATTTTGTTTGTGGTATTAATTTGAGGTTAGGACATTGTTTTCCTTCAACTTGACGCGACACTTAGCCAAACGGTGAACAAACCTACCTTAATTAATTCACTTAACTACAAGAAGATCCCGTATAAGTGCAGTTCAGCCAGAGAAACAATTCCGGCATTTATTTTTCACATCACACATTTGTTTACTTTCACCAGCTGTCAATAAGGAATCATAGAGAATAACTTAGCGATTTACGATCGAGATTATTAAACTAGTGTATTTTTGCTTGTTTGTAGTTTAAGTGTTCAGGCGATTACCTAAAGGGTCTCTTTAGTCCGCAATGTCCGTCTTTAAGCTAGGAAACGCAGTAATAATCACCGAACTAATAGTTCTCGTCTTAGACACGCCATCTGTGATCTAACAACAGAACCTACTACATATTAGGTAATACGCGATGATGACTCAAGATAACCTATGGAGAACGTACTGACATTGTGCTGTAATAAGGGCGCGTAAAACTTTTGAAATTTTCATTTTTGATTTTTATTCTGTTTGATTTTCGAACCATACCGAATGTTGGCCATGGTGATTTTCGATTGAGGAGTCGTGACGTAGGGGACGGTCTTGTCGGATAGTCGATATGCGGTTTTCTTCCTTTTTCGCTTTGACCGTGAAAGAGTTCACGTCGGAATCGGAACTTCTGGACTTATTAATTTAAAATAATATTTAATTACGTTATCACCATTGAGTGTTCCTCTAGTGAGGGAGTATTAAATTAAATATATATATATTCCAATGTGGGAATGTTTTGAGTAGTTTTTGGTGGAGTAGTGTTAAGTTCCACATGTCGATTTTTCTTTTTTTCGGAGAATACTTAAAAGTCCAGTAGTTCGCTCAGTGAGACCGCACAACAACCTAGGTGAGTTTGCAAAGCTCGTTCACTCTTATTCTCACGATGCTAATGAGTGGGGAATTTATGTAGGTCTTTTCCGTCCTGGCCGACTGTGTTGCGTCCCGGCCGACTGTTTTCCGTCCCTGCCGACCGTGTTCCGTTCCGGCGGACTGTTTTCAGTTCCGGCCGACTGTCTTCCGTTCCGGCTTCCGGCTGGTTGGTTTCCGTGTCGGATTACGGTTTCCGGTTTGCTGGCTTCCGTTCCGTTTGCTGTGTTCCGTTTTGGTGTGCTGTGTTCCTGTTCTACGTTCTGGTCCGACTTCCGTGCTGAGTACCAGCTCAATTCACGTACTCCCGTAATGTGGTGAACCGAGGAGGAAGAAAAAGAGATATAAGGTTGGAGGAATCTTAATTTGTTTTTTTTTAAACCGAAAGTCTATAGATTCAATTTTTATTTTTTTTTATTATTCTTTTCTCAATTTATCACATATTAACTTAAATTCAATTAAATATCGTATATACAGGGTGAATAAGATATACATATATAGAAAAGCGCATTTTTTTGTTTTTTTTGTTTAAAAGGAAACAACATCAACTCTTAAATAGAGAAGTGTATGTTTAGTTGTGATGATTACCTAGATTCTAAATCATTTGATGCGATTTTGGTTCCTTTCAAATAAACAATTATTTTTTTGTATGCCGAATTATTTGGGGGTTTTGTAATTGGAATAACGTTATACCAAGGTACCCGTTTACGAAGATCAATACATATACTTGTCATCAGTATTTTGCGCCCTAATATAAGATATGCCGAACTTAATACACATATTTTTTTTTCCTTTGTCTATTACATAATGTTCTCTTAATTTTTTTCTTATTATGAATAAATACCATAAGTCTCTTTCTCTCTGTAAAAGGTTGTTTCCATATTTTGATTTTGCCCCTAATTCGTTTGTTACTTTCTCCACAAAAGGTTCATGGTTACTTATTACCATTTCGTATTTATCTGCTAACTAACCATGTGGCGCCCCTTTAGTATCGTTTAAGTTAATTAAACCCCCCCTACTCTACTGACTTTAGCTAGGCCAGATAAGGGACGAAGTAGTGGTAATTGGAGTTGGGAAGCGAATGATTATGGTAAGTGTTTGGAAGTAAATTCGGGGTGTAGCATAAATTTTGGCGCCCAACGTGGGGCCCTTATTGTAAAGTTTAGTCCTTATTGTAAAGTTTAGCCCTTGTTGTAAAGTTTAGCCCTTATCGTAAAGTTTAGCCCTTATGAAAAGTTTGTCCCTTTTTGTCAAGTTAGTCTTTTTGATAAATTTGATCAGCCCATTTGGTAACTTTGAGCCCTTTCGAGATTTTTCTTCGGTATTAATTAGTTTGGTTAGCCCTTCTTAAGTCAGTTTAGTGAGGGTTGTTCGGTTCGTTTGTAGGTTTTCATATAATTTTTATATTGGATCTTTCCACCGTGATTAAGTTTATCTTGTTTACTCTCAATTAACTAGTCCACTTGTTTGGTTGGATTTAAAAGTGATTATTGTTGTTATAGGGGAAATTGGGAACGGGAAGAGAAACAAATAGGAAAACAAATAGCTTACTTTGTGTTCAGTTTAGGAAGGTGTTAGTAATTGGCAGCTGGAAATTTGGTGAAGTTTAGAATTGATAGTTATTGTTAGGTAGGGTTCTAGTTACTGTTTGCTATTTAATATATGGTCGTTTAATTTTGTTTGTCGCTTTATTCGGGAGATCTGCTTTAAACTCTGGTTTCACTAGTCATGGATCGTAGGTTGTATAAGATGAATATTAATAGGTTATTACGAGATGAATTGTTATACGAGATTAGTGTTCGTGGTGCTTCCGTAGGTCACACTGTAGTAGAGAACCGTCAAATCTTACGTAGTCTATTTCGAAATGAAAGTAGCGAGGACAATTTAATTTTTAATTCTGTCAAATACCCCCTTGATGAAGAACTTGATGTTTGTCGTACGAAGTTATTAGATTTGCAGGATGATTTTGAGAATGTGGATGAAGGAAATTTTAAGAACGAAATTGAGCGTATAATGTCGAGGTTAATTCATGTCAGAAATCGATTATCATATTTACATGTCAATTCTGAATCCGATCGTGCGATAAGGGATGAGTTGTTAGGTCGAGTAGAAGGGATGTTGAAATCAGTAAGTACTTATTCACCCCCTGCAGACATTCAACTATGTTCGGGTTCTGAACAACAAAATGCAACGGTAACTTGGTTCGATACAATTGTTCATCCAATGAATATCAAACAAAGTGAGAGTGCCGGTAATATACCACAGACTGTTAGCTTAATAGATGCGCCCATAAACGAAAATATTTCGAGTCAACAATTACATTCTTCATCTCCTAAAGCCTCTAAAGTCAATTTTTCTGAATATCCACATCAGTTAGAGCAATTGCCTCCAAATAAATTGAATAATAGGTTCGATTCTGGTGGGTATTCTGTTAATTGCGTACCTCTTTATAAATGGAATTTGCGATATGATGGTCAATCGAGTATTTTGGAATTTCTGGAGCGTATTGAAGAACTACGTGTATCTCGAGGTGTTAGTAAAAGTCAATTATTCCGGTCAGCAGTTGAATTATTCTCTGGATCAGCTCTTTTGTGGTACCGTTCCGTCAGAGATACTATTTATTCTTGGGATGAACTAACAGAATCACTCAAAACAACTTTCTTACCATGCGACTATGAATATTCTTTGTGGGAAGAAATTAGGTCACGAACGCAGGGACTTGACGAAAAAGTTTCTTTATTTGTCTCGGTGATGGAGAATCTTTTTGGTCGGTTAACGGTTAAACCCGCAGAGTATGAGAGAGTAATGATCATACGAAGGAATCTCTTACCGTCATATCAACAAGCACTAACCTTACACACGGTTAATACGATAGTTGGTCTGATTACTTTGTGTAGGAGAATTGAGGACACTAACACTCGTGTTGAGAATTTTTCTCCTCCTTCGACTAACAACCGTAAAGCTGTTGAGCCGAACTTGTGTTATCAACGCTCTCGTACTGCTCGTGTGGCCGAAATCAATGAAGATAATAATTCTTCAAAGAATGTTAAGCCAAGTCGTGTGCCTGTGACTTGTTGGAACTGTAGCAAGGTGGGACATGTTTCCTCACAGTGTGATGTGCCGAAGAAAAAATATTGTTTTGGTTGTGGTAGACAAAACGTTATTAGATCTTCGTGTCCAAAGTGTTCTTCGTCGGGAAACTCGTTCAGGAGGAATTGAGTCGAGTGACTACTCCTGGTACTAGTTGCGAAATCTCGACAAACGGTAAAAATCATGATTATTTGACAGAGTTGTCAGGCAAGAAGCAGATAACGTTAGGGTATATTTTAGCTAGTGTGCGTCAGGATGAAAGGCCATATTTAATTGTAAATGTTTTTGGTGTGGCGTTGTCAGGTTTGTTGGATTCAGGAGCTTCGCACACAATTTTAGGTGATAAGGGTTGGAATATCTTAGAATCGTTAAATCTGAAAATTAAATCTTCTAAGATTAATAATTGTAAAGTTGCTGATGGTTCAGTGTGTGTAGTACTGGGTAGTGTTAGTTTGCCTTTGGTGTTAGAGAATAGGACGGTGATTTTAGATGTTTTGGTAGTACCATCAGTATCGCAAGAGTTAGTCTTAGGGATAGATTTCTGGAAGAGAATGGAAATAGTACCAAATTTTAGGGATAATTGTTGGCGTTTTGCGAAGAATGAGGTTAGTGGGGATAATGTTAGTTTGAATGCCATTGGGGGTGTAGAGAAGTTTTCTATAGTTCAGCAGAAGCAGTTAGATGAGTTGTTGTGGGTAAAGTTTGAAGAGATGGGAGAATCTTTAGGTTGTACTACTCTGGTAGAACATATTATTCGTACCACTGCAGAACCCATCAAGCAAAGGTACTATCCGATCTCTCCAGCTTTGCAAAAACAGGTTGATTTAGAACTCGAGGAAATGCTCCGCAGTGATGTAATTGAAAAGTCTAGTTCACCGTGGTCATCTCCGATAGTACTTGTGAAAAAGAAAGACCAGACGTACAGATTTTGTGTCGATTATAGGCGTGTAAATGCAGTTACTGAGAAGGATGCGTACCCGTTACCATACATCAGCCACATTCTGGATAGGTTAAGGGATGCCAAAGTTCTATCAAGTTTAGATATTAGGTCTGCGTACTGGCAGATACCCGTCGAGGAAAAGTCACGCCCTATTACTGCTTTTACAGTTCCTAACCGGGGTCTGTTTCAATTTAAAAGGCTTCCTTTCGGGTTACACAATTCTCCAGCTACCTTCCAACATCTTATTGATCGAGTCCTTGGTGTTGATTTAGAGCCGTATTGTTTCGCCTATTTAGACGACATAATTATTGTGTCTGCTACTATCGAGGAGCATTTAGTTATTCTAGAAAAAGTATTTTGTAGACTGATTGCAGCCGGTTTGACTCTAAAGAGAGAAAAGTGTCACTTTTGTAGAGCTGAGTTGAAATACCTTGGGTATGTCGTGAATGAGAATGGCCTATTAGTAGATCCTGAAAAGGTATCTGCGATAGTAAATCTTCCTATTCCAACCAATACGACACAAGTGAGACAGTTTGTAGGTATGGCGAGTTGGTACCGCCGCTTTATTCCAAGTTTTTCCACCATAACTTCCCCTATAACTGCCCTCACGAGGAAAGGAATGAGATTTTCTTGGAGCGAAGAATGCCAGGAAGCTTTTACAAAAATTAAAGATAATTTAGTGAATGCTCCCATTCTCACCTGTCCAGATTTCTCAGTGCCCTTTATTATTCAAACCGATGCTAGCGATTATGGTCTGGGTGCAGTGCTAACTCAACAGCATTCGGATGGAGAACATGTAGTCAGCTACATAAGTTGCTCGTTGAAGAAAGCTGAACGTTACTACAGTACAACTGAGAAGGAATGCTTAGCCGTACTGTGGGCGATCGAGAAATTTAGGCCGTATGTGGAAGGTTCTCGTTTCCAGGTGATAACCGATCACTATTCTCTCGTATGGTTGAATAATCTTCAAAGTCCTTCTGGGCGACTAGCCCGTTGGAGTGTTCGCCTTCAACAATACGACTTTGAGATTATTCATCGAAAGGGGAAAGAACATGTCGTTCCGGATTGTCTGTCTCGAGGAGTTGCGAAACTTGATTGTGTTGTTGTAAAGCCTGTTGAAGATAAATGGTACATTAGGTTACGGGAGAGAATTGAGTTTAGGCCTCAACAATATCCTAATTATCGTCTGGAAAATGGTATTATTTTTAAATATGTTCAACCTCGGTATTCTTCGTTGGGTACTGATACTTGTTGGAAAAAGGTAGTTCCAAAGGAAGAGAGATGCTCTCTTATTCGAGAGAATCATGACATTCCAACCTCTGGTCACACGGGTGTTTATAAAACTTGTAGTAGATTAGCGGTACATTATTATTGGCCTAAGATGAGAGCCGACGTTGCGAGGTACATTTCGAAATGTAAAATATGTATTGGGTTTAAACCTGAGCAAAAAGCACCAATTGGTCAGATGGTCAGTCGGATTGATGTTGTGAGACCTTGGCAGGTTATTTCTATGGACTTGATGGGCCCGTTGCCCAGAACATCTAAGGGTTTTAGATTTATTCTTGTTGTGCACGATACTTTTAGTAAATTTTGTCTTACGTTTCCTCTGAGAACGGCCACAGCATCGGCTGTTGTTAAATGTTTAGAGGATCACGTAATTTTTATGTTTGGAGCCCCTGCGAAAGTCATCGTAGATAACGGTGTTCAGTTTCGAAGCCACCAATTCCGAGAAATTGCTAACAAATATGATATAAAAATATCTTTTACAGCAAATTATCATCCGCAAGCTAACCCCACCGAAAGAGTGAACCGCGTTATAAAGACTATGCTTGCCTCTTATGCCTCGCAAAATCACAAAACTTGGGATAAATTACTTCAGCAAGTTACATGTTGCATTCGTACGTCAAAACATGAAGTGACGGAGTGTACCCCCTATTTTGTGAATTTCGGTAGAGAAATTTCTTTGTCAGGGTTGCCTAGAGATAATCCAGAAATTGGGGAAGGACAAACATCTAATCCTATGGTTAAGTCAGAACAGCTAGCTATCCTGTACACGGATATAAAAGCTAGGTTGAGAAAGGCTATGGAGAAAGGCAAAAAGTCATATAACTTGCGGAAAAGGTCGATACAATTTCAGGTTGGTCAGGAAGTTTGGCGTCGAAACTTCGTGTTGTCTAAAGCAGCAGATAATTTTTGTGCTAAGTTAGCTCCAAAGTTTGTTGGACCATTCATCATAAATAAAAAATTGTCCCCTTGGGCGTATGAACTAAAACATCCTGACGACGGTAGGTTGTTAGGTTGCTGGCATGCGAAAGACCTAAAATTAGCTCCGACTGATTATAATGAAGCCTAACTTTTTGCGAACAGTAAATAAGCGTTTGTTAGTTATGTCAAGAAAATATCTTCTTGTTTATGCCTTGGTTTTTGAGAGGCTTGAGTTTGTGTGTGTTGGTTAGGATAAGGGTTAGATAGTTGGACTGAGTTTAATTGGAAAGCGACAGTTTTAAATATTTAATATGTTGAATATTCCTTGTTCGGAGGGTTTTCTTAAAATTTGTCGATCAACTAGATGCTTTAGGTTGGTTCGGTTTGGGTTATTGAGTAGGGTAAAGTAGCTAAAGCTCTATCCACTTCGGTGGGATTATTATTTCTAATTAAATTAAATCTACATTTCTACCTATAATAACATCTTTGTGTGTTTAGTTTTACTATTAAGTGTTCTTACTAGGGGTTGATATATTTCTAGACCATTTCTAGATTCATTTAACAGTAATAGTTTTTTTTTCTGGTTTTTTTTTTTAAATTTAACCAATATTTCCAACATACAAATTCACTAAGCATACATACAGTTATAGTTGCGTTGCGATTGTTAGGTGGTTTTTTTTGTAGCTTTTGGAGAGTAGAGTTGAGTTGTTGAGATGTCACTTCGTGTTATTAATAAATCTGGACTTAGTGTAGTTGTTGACCGTTTATAGGTCAAACCCTGTTCCCCGAGGAAAGGGGGGAATCTGTTACGGTTCATTTTCGCCATTCGGAATCGGAGCTTTATTTAAATAATTTGGGTCACTAATGGTAAACAATAGCAAATTCAGCTTCGTTGTTGGGAAGAATTTGTCGCTCTCCGAAGGTATTGCTGCTCCATTGAGGTTCACATCGGTATCGTCGGTTAGTCCTTATCGAGTTCATTTTTCTTATTATTAGTATGCCCTACAAGATAAGAGGCCTGATTAGATTTATACGGTGATGTACTTTGGAAGTGATTAATTTTGTTTGTGGTATTAATTTGAGGTTAGGACATTGTTTTCCTTCAACTTGACGCGACACTTAGCCAAACGGTGAACAAACCTACCTTAATTAATTCACTTAACTACAAGAAGATCCCGTATAAGTGCAGTTCAGCCAGAGAAACAATTCCGGCATTTATTTTTCACATCACACATTTGTTTACTTTCACCAGCTGTCAATAAGGAATCATAGAGAATAACTTAGCGATTTACGATCGAGATTATTAAACTAGTGTATTTTTGCTTGTTTGTAGTTTAAGTGTTCAGGCGATTACCTAAAGGGTCTCTTTAGTCCGCAATGTCCGTCTTTAAGCTAGGAAACGCAGTAATTAACACCGAGCTAATAGTTCTCGTCTTAGACACGCCATCTGTGATCTAACAACAGAACCTACTACATATTAGGTAATACGCGATGATGACTCAAGATAACCTATGGAGAACGTACTGACATTGTGCTGTAATAAGGGCGCGTAAAACTTTTGAAATTTTCATTTTTGATTTTTATTCTGTTTGATTTTCGAACCATACCGAATGTTGGCCATGGTGATTTTCGATTGAGGAGTCGTGACGTAGGGGACGGTCTTGTCGGATAGTCGATATGCGGTTTTCTTCCTTTTTCGCTTTGACCGTGAAAGAGTTCACGTCGGAATCGGAACTTCTGGACTTATTAATTTAAAATAATATTTAATTACGTTATCACCATTGAGTGTTCCTCTAGTGAGGGAGTATTAAATTAAATATATATATATTCCAATGTGGGAATGTTTTGAGTAGTTTTTGGTGGAGTTGTGTTAAGTTCCACATGTCGATTTTTCTTTTTTTCGGAGAATACTTAAAAGTCCAGTAGTTCGCTCAGTGAGACAGCACAACAACCTAGGTGAGTTTGCAAAGCTCGTTCACTCTTATTCTCACGATGCTAATGAGTGGGGAATTTATGTAGGTCTTTTCCGTCCTGGCCGACTGTGTTGCGTCCCGGCCGACTGTTTTCCGTCCCTGCCGACCGTGTTCCGTTCCGGCGGACTGTTTTCAGTTCCGGCCGACTGTCTTCCGTTCCGGCTTCCGGCTGGTTGGTTTCCGTGTCGGATTACGGTTTCCGGTTTGCTGGCTTCCGTTCCGTTTGCTGTGTTCCGTTTTGGTGTGCTGTGTTCCTGTTCTACGTTCTGGTCCGACTTCCGTGCTGAGTACCAGCTCAATTCACGTACTCCCGTAATGTGGTGAACCGAGGAGGAAGAAAAAGAGATATAAGGTTGGAGGAATCTTAATTTGTTTTTTTTAAACCGAAAGTCTATAGATTCAATTTTTATTTTTTTTATTATTCTTTTCTCAATTTATCACATATTAACTTAAATTCAATTAAATATCGTATATACAGGGTGAATAAGATATACATATATAGAAAAGCGCATTTTTTTGTTTTTTTTGTTTAAAAGGAAACAACATCAATTCTTAAATAGAGAAGTGTATGTTTAGTTGTGATGATTACCTAGATTCTAAATCATTTGATGCGATTTTGGTTCCTTTCAAATAAACAATTATTTTTTTGTATGCCGAATTATTTGGGGGTTTTGTAATTGGAATAACGTTATACCAAGGTACCCGTTTACGAAGATCAATACATATACTTGTCATCAGTATTTTGCGCCCTAATATAAGATATGCCGAACTTAATACACATAATTTTTTTTCCTTTGTCTATTACATAATGTTCTCTTAATTTTTTTCTTATTATGAATAAATACCATAAGTCTCTTTCTCTCTGTAAAAGGTTGTTTCCATATTTTGATTTTGCCCCTAATTCGTTTGTTACTTTCTCCACAAAAGGTTCATGGTTACTTATTACCATTTCGTACTTATCTGCTAACTAACCATGTGGCGCCCCTTTAGTATCGTTTAAGTTAATTAAACCCCCCCTACTCTACTGACTTTAGCTAGGCCAGATAAGGGACGAAGTAGTGGTAATTGGAGTTGGGAAGCGAATGATTATGGTAAGTGTTTGGAAGTAAATTCGGGGTGTAGCAACTTGTTGCAGGCAGAGGAGAATTGTTCCACCATCTGATCCAGTTCCTACCTTGTGTGGGGTATGGTTGGTTGTTTAGATGTTAGAGCACCTGATAGGGCAGTCCAATACTCGACCCAGTCAGTCCTCCTCTTGTCCACATATATGGAGAATACTTGCGTTTGAATATCGAGTTTGAATTCGATATATCTATGGTCAGAAAAAGAGTGTTCTTTCGATACCTTCCAATGTTTGACGATATTTAGAGAGCATTCTGAAGCTAACGTTATGTCAAGGACTTCACGTCTAGCAGAGGTTATGAATGTAGGGGAGTTCCCTACATTACATATGGAGAGGTTAGAAGTGAGACACATTTTGATAGTTTTGACATGTTTTAAAGTAACGAGTGTCTTCCACTCCCAGACTAAGCATGAAGTAAAATTTCGAGTTTAGAAAAGCCCCGAGACAAATTTTCACGGGGCTTTTCTAAACTCGAAATTTTACTTCATGCGCCACGCGTATCAACCACTGATTTAAAGTAAAGTTTAAAATATATACTGCTGAGATGGATATTTACTAAGATTTAGCGAAAAAATGCAAAAAATATTTATTTTGTAAATGTGATAATAGTAATAAAAGTAGAACAAATTTAGTTTGAAACACTTTTTCATATTTTTAATATTGAAATCATCATATCTATAACGAGGACATTGCTATGATGGTCACATCAACTTTTTTTTAATATGAAATAAAAATGTTTCCAAAATTAAAACAATCACTTGGAGTTAAACCGAAAATCGCAAAAACCGTTGTTTTTTCCCGAACGAAAACCGGAACCGAATTGATATATATATTTTATTAATTGAACCTTAACGCAAAAAATAACGGTTCGAAGCCCTGCTTATAAATTGTGATGAAAGGAATATATCAATCAAAATTAAGTGATTTATTTAACAACATCAATTACTTTATTGATTCTTTAACGTTTTTTAAATTAAATATTATTTTTTTCCACACAGGTACGAGTCAGTACCAACGCAAACCAACTTTTACGACTTCAAGCTGATTTTGTGGGGGACAGCAGCGAGCATCCATTACTCAGTCCGCTCTGATATCCAACGCTCACTATTTTGACAATCGAAGATCAGCGATGTGCTGGAGATCCTCCAAGAGCAACTAATCCTAAACACAATTGAACACCACCCTCTGGATTTCACCTTCGATTCAACAACAATCGAAACACCGCACGAAAAAGTTTAAGATTTGCGCTTTTTACTCCCGTTATTCAGCCAAATTTTAGCCCCGGAAAACAACGTTCCCAGTAACTTATTCACAAAATCTGGAGGGTTGAGTATGACAATCCTGGGTTTAAGTCATTCGGATAAGGAGGTGAGATCAGCGGCTTTTCATGTTAGCGCGGTTTTACCATCATGTGGAAGGTAGACAATACGGGAAGGATAATAAATTGTGGATTAGGTTTATCGAGGCTATATGTAGAGGAACGGCGGTTTTAAAAGATTTACAATTAAACAACTTCGTATCTATTTTCTTCGCGAGGACAGCGCTGACGATTATCAAGCCGTTTGAGGTTATGTACAAACCGCTTTGCCGTTATTTAGGCGCGAAGATCGCGCCTAGGTTACATTCAGTTCCAGAATTGTACACTTTCTTGCATTCATCGGATGTTGATTTTAAGGAGCACACCGCTTTTATCTTAAGGATTTTAAAAGACGGGACGCACTGTTAAAGATATGAAAAGTTTCAACACGGCGATGGCGTACAAGTTAATCATGGAGATTTTCACCAGCACTTTCATTCAGATTTTGAAATCAAATCGCTTATACTCGAAGTAATTAAAAAGAGATGCGAATTCGACAAAGGCGCGAGTTTCTTCTGCAATATTTACGGCTTACTCTCTTGGTTACAAGAAATCGTACAAACAAAGGAGGACGCGCGTTTACTAAAAATAATCCTAGAAACGCTTCTTAACATAATTACCAACAACTCCGAGGATTTAAGCTGATTTTAAAAACCCTGGTTTACGAGAAGTTATCCAGGATTTCAAATACGGATATTATTTTAATTCTACTGAAATGCGTTTTGAAAGTAAGTGAGGTTGATTCGGATTTCCTGGATTTGAATTTGTTGCGGGTTTTAATTAATTTTGTCGGGTGTAAGGATTGCGAGTACATGCTTCATTTTAAGCAAGTTTTAAGCGTGAGCGAGGATGAAAGTGGGCATGTGTTTTATGTAAAGCATTTAACGAGGATATATCTGATGAAGTGTTCTGTGTAAATATAGGTTTTAATTTTTATAATTGGTGTTAATTTTCTTGTAATAATAAATAAATTAAGTATTATTATTAATTATTGAGTTTTATTTGTTTACCTAAATTCTTTTTACTTTGAAGTTTTTTTAAGCTTTAAAAGGTGAAGAAATGAAAAAGTAAATCACAATTTTTGAATGAATGGTTATTTATAATAATAATAGGGTAAAAAATGTGATGTAATGTAATCTTAGTATGTTTTTTAAGCTTTCAAGTGAAGTAAATCCACAATAGATTTGCAAAGTTCGCGGTGGTACAGGCCAAGAGGAGGGCCTAAATTATCAGGGTCATACCACGGCAGGCGGATCGTGGATGTCTGAAGGGGAGCATTCCAAGTCCGAGTAACAGGCCTTCTCGAGGCACCCTCTGTGTTCCTATCTTGTATAGGGCTAACTTGGGCACAACGGGGTCGACTCAGCTCTGGCGATAGCTATAAATGAGGAGTCGGGGGGTAGGCCTTGAAAAGCTCTGCTCCTCCGGTCCACATGTGGGTTGGTCTCCGACGGGCAGTGGTTCGCAGGTATGGCGATGATCCACCGTCCTTGGCAGGGACGCTCAATCGGCATAAACCGAAAGGTAAAAGCCGGAGCACACTACTAGGTACAGGCCAAGAGGCTACCCCTACAAATATCTAAAGTAAACTGAAAAACCCATGTAGACAACATCACCGCCAAAGTAGTAGGGGCAACATAGGCTTGCCGTAGACTATTTGGCAGAAGATGGGGTTTACACCCCAAGATGATAATTGGCTTTTTATTACGGTGATAAGACCAATAATCACTTATGGTTCCGTTGTCTGGTGGACAAAGATAACGGAGTGTACAACCCAAAGCTCAGTAAGGTTCAAAGGCTGGCATGTTTGGGCATCTTAGGGGCTATGAGCACTTGCCCTACTTGAGCAATGGAGGCTATGCTAAACCTCACACCTCTGCCTCTGCACGTGAAAAGGGAAGCTGCGTTG